>OX453004.1:1303804-2565108 GCA_949699075.1 Asteroscopus sphinx | reverse complement strand
CTCCAAATGCTATGTGTGTTCTTTCACTCGCAAAACTAACCCAGACTAACCCTATCATTTTCAATTATAAACTTTTGGATACCTGAATAGCTCGAGTTAATTCCATCAGAGATTTAGGCGTCACTTTTGACTCCAAACTTATCTTTGATACGCACGTAGACAACATTATCAAGAAAGCCTCGAGAGCATTAGGTTTCATTTTCAGAATCTCATCAGAATTTAAAAACATCAAGAATATTAAGATTTTATATTGTTCTTTCGTTCGTAGTCACCTCCAGACTTGTTGCATGTCCCCGCCGTAAGAACAACGTACAGACAGAACTCCTACCTTGTAAGGGCGTGCCGAATGTACAATGCGACCTGCCGGGAAGTTGACATCGATCTATTCGACATCAGTGTCTCCAAACTAAAAAAAACTTTGTGCGACCACTTCTTTGGTCAGTTTTAATCATAAAGGTATTATACTCAGTATAGAAATGTCTTTGGTTTTAATATACTTTTCAATTTGCTGTCTGCTACTACCATATTTATTTCTATCTTTACTCTGTTAAATGTGAAAACTTGTAATTGGCCTTATTTACGTTGTATATTGGCCCCTCGTATTAATGTTTGACGCATTTCTAATGATTGTACATTATGGTTATAATTCGAGAGGTTATCTATAGCTGTAAGTTTTTCGAAAAATAAAAAATAAAATCAAATAAAATTACTTTCGGTAATAAGAGCCAAGTGGCGCCCTCATCAGTAAAATAGTAGTAGAGGTGGGATGAAAAGTTACGTGTTGCCCTCGAGTGCAAAGATTTTTCACCTCGTGCTCTTTCGAAAAAACAACTTTGCACTCTTGTATAACAAATAACTATTTTACTGATGGGGCGCCACTTAGCGCTTTATACGAATAGAATAATTTCTTTAATTTTATCTGAATTAATACAGTTGTAGGTAAGTAGTCTTACAAAACTGTAATTATAAGAATAATAAAGTCACGCTCATTAATGTAGGCATTAAGAAATAAAATTAACTGATGAAATATGGTAATATGTGCTTCAACCCATGAAGGTATATGATTGTACCTAATTGGTTTTTATGTTGTTGTTAGAGTTTTTAGCTAATAAAACTTTTTAACAAAAAAATTAACCGACGAAAACAGAAACTGAAAAGCTAATAAAACTTTTTAACAAAAAATTGAACCGACGAAAACCGAAACTGAAAAGCGAAAAATAACTAATTATGAGTCGGTGCCAAACGAACTTTTAACAAGCAAAGTGCGTGTAAGTTGCAAGTGGCCGAGCGGAGAACGCATTTTTGGAAAGTAATTGTTTATCGTTGAAAATTTCACGTTGTATTTGATGTGACGTTGTTTTTATTATTTATTTAAAGTAATTTAATGATCTTCGTTGTATGGTTGTTTGGCGCCGACTCATAATTAGTTATTTTTCGCTTTTCAGTTTCGGTTTTCGTCGGTTCAATTTTTTGTAAAAAAAAATATTTTTCGTTTTTTTGTGGTTAAAATCTAACTCCAGGTCTCCATTATGTCGTAGTGTCTAGAACTATATTTATGTGTGTCAAGTTTCAACAGAATCGGTTAACAGATAAGAATTCAGTGGGTGAACTCATCCCCTGTTTTACTACCCTTAGGGGTTGATTTTGATTTTTAAATTTAAATGGGACCAACTTCGAGATATACCCTATCCATTAAAAAAAGATTCATCAAAATCGGACCACTCTGTAAAAAGTTATGCGTGGTCATACATTAAAAAAAAAGAAAAAAAAATATATATATACGCGTCGAATTGAGAACCTCCTCCTTTTTTTCGTCGGTTAAAAATAAGAGCAAAATATATCTAACTACTTAATTCTTTTAGTTGTTTGATCATGATTCAGTCGTGTATTAGACACTAGCTCGTGACACTACGAGGAAATTAGACATAACATCTCCCCTAAAACCAATATTTTTTAAGGGAAGCATTCCAAACTCCGGTCTGCAACTTAGAATTAGGATAATCAATTAGGTAGGTACAAGTTTGCACGACGATCTAGTGCCCAGGCAAATTGTCCGCCTAGGCTGCCACAGTGGCCATAAGTTTACTTCGCATGCTACACAATTTGTGCAGGCGTCTGAATCGGAATTATATTTGCTATCATATAATTTTTATACCTAGATACTTTTACTTCTTCTTTGTCCCCGTTACTCGGGGTCGGCTTTTCTAATCATGTGGCGCCATCTCTCCCGCTGGTAGGCATCATCCTTCCTAAGGTCTAGCTTCTTCATATCCCTATGGTATGGATATTTGTCATCCAGGTGGTTTGAGGTCTTCCTCTCCCTCTTTTCTTTGTAGCCCTGGAAAGTCACTTTTTCAAGACGTGGTCATCTGGTCTTTGTGTTACATGACCGTACTATCTCAGCCTGGATTCTGCGAGTTTTTCATTTATGGGAGCGACTCTAAAACTAGGTACCTCTTATGAATTCGTTGCGCATTCTGTCTTTCAGTGTAACTTTCTCCCGCCCATCGTAGCATAGCTACACATTTCTGTTGTGACTTCGCTTCCGTACAACAGTGCTGGTCTAACAGCTGTTTTATAGACCTTGCCTTTGGTTCTATCTAATTGGCATTTTAGCATCACACAGCACCCCTGAAAGCATACGCCACTTGTTCCAGCCAGACGTTGTTCTACGAGTTATATCTGCTTCAATTGATCCATCCTCCGATATTACTGATCCCAGATACTTTTCTATTTATAAAATATATATTGTCGAAGCTGAATAGTTGTAAATGGGGAAGTCGTTACTGAATAATATCTTCCGGGTACTAGAAAACGTGTTGATAAGCGTGGCTGTGACTGTGACATAATAAAGAGGTTTATAGGTCAATGGTCATAACGTAATTTGAATGTAGGCATAGGCAACACTCGCTCCGCCAGTGTGCACTACACAGTCATGACAGCGCAACGCGCGCTTAAAAAAAAAAGCATTCCATTTTTGAAAAAATACCCGCGTGTTTGTTTTGATCGGCGTCTACACTAATTTTATTTTAACAGAAACAGTGCATTTATAAAAGAAACAATGTTTTTTTTACTAGTTCTAGCATTAGTGGGGTCTATAAGTCTGTGTTTTATGTTAATTGATTCCCTATGGAGTGTTTTGGAGCTAATATCTTCGTATTTGATGCCTTACTTCCTGCCTGCTGAGGTGCAGTCGTTGACCAAGAGGTTCGGACCTTGGGCCGGTGAGTAAAATGAAATGTAAAGATTTGTTTAGTCCCGGCGAGTAGCATTTTTTAATAGGCATATTATATTAAGAATTATTTTTGTTTATTTTGAAGTAGGCTGCAGTGCCTGCAGCCTTATTCGTTGGGTTTATTAAAGTTTAAAGTGGGTAGGCAATTTATTATAATCTTCGATGATGTATTTTGTTAAAGTTATTGATATAGCATTTCCAACAGGCAAGTTCCTATGGTTGTTATCAATGTAATGATAACGATATTATTAGTAAACGTGCATTAATTGATTAGACATATTTTTTATGTATTTGCTCAAATTACTATTTGGGATTATTCTACCTAGTTACACGACTTTTATTGGATTAGTCATATTGTGGGTACGAGCGTTGTGGCGCAACTTGGGAGAGGCCTATGTCCAGCAGTGGACTGCGATAGGCTGAGTTGATTTGGGTACCTACTTGCAGGTTTAATTAAAATTCGGCTTCCGGCCGTGGTTCTGTCTATGGTCGGGAGCGAGAGCGCTTGGGAAGGCGTCGTCTCCTTCTGCGAGGATGTTATGCTCGCTAAGGAGGCGCGGAGAGGGTTCGAGAGGCGTTGACCTCTCTCCCCATCCGCAGGAGACGACCTGGGCGTCGCAGGAGGGCTTATGCCGACCTCCAGCACCCTAGATATGGGCCTGCGACTGCGGACCAGTCAAGGCCCGTGACAGTGGCGCGTAGTGTTCAGCGCGCGCCAGTCAAGAGGAGGGTGCGGCCGATGTGGTTGCCGCACGGGAAGGGGCTCGCCTACTAGTGGTGAGCCGGGACGTATCGGGGATGGTTGGGAGAGTAAAAGCTTTCCACGCCCCCGGCCAAGGGTCGTTAGAGGAACACTGTGGTGGTTTTAAGTCGGTAAGCGTTCGACACTGGCTCCGCCTACCCCAGGCGGAGTGCGTATAATTAACATTATTTTATTGTTTATTATTATAGCATGACGAAACGAGCTAAAGGCCCACCTGATGTTAAGCGGTTACCTTTGCCATAACAACTGCAATACCAACTAGGCTGTTGCCTGAATGGTACTGCAAGTCGGTTTGCTAAATTGAAACATGGAAAGTCTTAGTAGTCTTATTATTATTTGACGACCTCTGTGGTCTAGTGGTTCGAGTGTCGGACTGCTGATAACGTGGTCGTGGGTTCGATTCCCACAGGACACAAATATTTGTGTGATGAACATAAGTGTTTGTGTTGGTCTGGGTGTTGCTTATGTATTATAAGTATGTATTTACAAAAAAAAAGTATTTAAGTATTATATCCATTGTCTAGTACCCATAGCACAAGCTCTGCTTAGTTTGGGACTAGATGGTGCTGTGTAAAAACGTCTTAAAAAGATATTTATTTATTAGAGAAACCACATCTCCCTGTCTCACATCTCGCTGCAGAAGGATAGGTTTCGAGGCTTGGTCTTGTAATCGGACTGGCAAAGAGGCGTTTTCATACAAAGACTTTAACACTTCGATGTACCGATAGTCAATCTGGCACCGTTGAAGAGACTGCTTACAGCCCATTGTGTTGTGTCAACGCACGTCACCCCGCGCAACGCGCCGCCCAACGCACCACGTGTCTATAAACGAGCCCTCTATTTGGGAAGATAAGATTCAAATACTTAATAATCACAAATTAAAAAATATGCTAATATTTTCCTCCACTTGCAAAAAATACATCATCTTGCTCGTGAAATAAATACAGCAGCAATAATTTCAAAGGCCTCATTATTTTACTAAAATAAAAAGGTCACACAGAACAAAAGAATATTTTTAATATTAATTAGGTAGGTACTTAAGGTAGGTATATAACTACGTCACCTATGCGTACGTAGGTACAATCTATTAAAATACTGTTGGGTCTCTCGATGTGTAACGAAACGGTCACCCATCCACGAACTGACCAGGGCAAGCGCAGCTAACGTTAACGTTCCATTTAACGTTATATCTATCGGTATTTAATACTTAAAGTCGAGTTCAAACTAGTCAGTCTAGATCTCCAGGTTTTAACGGAAATACATCGCTGGCCTTCGACTAAACGTTTCTGTTTAGGACATGTAGTACAGCCACCAATTCCTGTGATTACCAATAGAATTTAAATTGCTTCAACTTTTGCTTGGCCTTTATAATCAAGAAAATATTGTAGGATATACACGTGTTGTATGTGGAACAATGCACATAAAACTCACTGACGTGCATAAAATATCTTCGCAAGTATATACCTACCTAATGAAAAAGTAAACGAAATATCTACCTACCTGTGTTAAAATATTCTGTTTTTCATGGACAGATTTTTGGTCCTTCGATCCGGATTGCTTGAAATTTAAGTCGATTGATTCGAACATAATCAACTCAGCCTATCGCAGTCCACTGCTGGACATAACACTCTGTCCTCTGCTCCTCTGCCTTCCGCATCCAGTCCCCCCCAGCTACTTTCATCAGGTCGTCGGTCCACCTGGCTGGGGGGCGCCCTACACTGCGTTTGCCGATTCGCGGTCTCCACTCAAGTACTGCGTCCTACCCATAAAGTTATCAGTATATACAAAGTCTTTGGTCCTACCTGTCATGACTTACGGTGCCGAGACGTGGACACTGGACACTGACAGTTGGGCTAGTCCACAAATTCGAAGTCGCTCAGCGAGCTATGGAGCGAGCTATGCTTGGAGTTTCTTTGAAGGATAAAATCCGTAACGAGACCGGAGAAGAACGAGCCCGAACCCGAGTGACCGATACAGCTTGTAGGATTAGTAAGGTGAAGTGGCAGTGGGCTGGCCATGTCTGTCGAAGGATCGATGGCCGTTGGAGCAGACGAGTACTTGAGTCGATTGTTTAGTTAGTAATAAATAAAATTATGTAGCATGTAGGACGTTCCATGTGGTGCCGGACACAAAGAATTGCACTCTTCTCTTGGGTGTCGTAAAAGGCGACTAACACCAGAAGATGGGCAGCAGCGTTCTCGGAGTATTTATTCAACCAAACTAGGGTTTAAAACAAATTACACACGGCTACACATCAAGCTGTAAATTTCCAGTATAAGCTTACCTCGCATTGTTTAGGTTTTCCGTACAATGCGAGATCAGCTTATACTGGAAATGTACAGCTTGATGTGTAGCCGTGTGTACATAATTATGTATTTTTAAGGGAATATTGGGCTTTATTTACTATTCTATGATTACATTTTTGCTGCCCTCTGGGGGCTCGTATACAAAATACCTCGAAAAAAGTAGACGTTTTCAAAGTTTTTTGTTCCTGCTCTTATATCTTAAAAATGGTAATACAGCACATTCTTCAAACTTTGTGTAATTTTATGACAAAAATAAGGCAAAGATAGACATGTATGGATGTACTGCGTAAGAAAGAAATGCAAATATTCATACTTTACTTTAACAGTGCAGCATGGCACGTTGATGTCTTTAAGACATGGTACACTCTCATGAATTAAATCAGTTTCTATGGGGTATCAGGTCGATGAGTACGGAACCCTTACTGCGTGAGTCCGACTCACACTTGGCCGGTTTTTTTTCTATTGGTCGGTATTTTCCAAAGACATTTCTATAAGTATAATACCTTTATGGTATTTTCAGTATAGTAACTTTATGATTTCAATAGTTAACTTCTAACCAGAGACATGACATTTACCGCTGGTAGAAGCGGCGGTAAATGTCTTGTCTCTGCTTTTAACTGAGGAATAAGTTTGACATTTTGACTTTATTTTCACTGTTCGGTTCTCAGATGAAAATGGTTCGGTTCGATTTGATCAGTAACATATATGTTAGAGACACAGACCAGTAATGATTGCATAGACTTTATATTACGTTTCACAATGATTTTTGTAACATAGTTTATAAAATAGCCCACATATGAAGCCCACATTTACCATTTTTATAAACATAGATAGCCCACATTTACCTTTTTTATAAACAGTACACCATGGTTACATAATGCTATAGCATATCCATGACGAATGCCAGACTCTCGTGATGTGGCAACACCACACTTCTCACAAGTTATGATATATCACACATAACATTTGTGTCAGTTGGGCAACACTGCTTAGAATTTGTTGGACAATGACCATTAAAATTTTGTAGATAGGAATGGAAAATGAAAAGGGCTCGGTTAGATGTTTAGAATGGTCCTTTAGGTCCCTCTCTGTAGCTTCTCTGAATGCTTTTAAGGGTTAGGCAGAAGTAGTTATAATACAATACAAAAAAAAATTGATTTTGGGATGCACAGTAACTTATTACTTCTTTCTCATTTCTCTAATAGGTACGAATTCACCTGGATTATGAACAGTCCGTTATTATGAACTTCCAATTTTCAGGAGCAAATATGAGCAGTTAAATTAAATTCAGGATGACTATTATCATTATCATGAGAAATAATGCTATTTGTATGTAAGTTAATCATTATGCAATATCACAGGCAAGCTTGCATATTCGCTCATTAAACATGCGTGTATGTATGTACGTGTCGATCCACAAATTGCTTTGCAGATATTGATTCGATTTGCTATATCGTTTTCTGTGATGTCTATTTCAAAATTCATTTGAAATAATATCGCTGAATTGCAATAATATCTCTGCTAGTGTATATTCTCTAGAACTAAACGTGCTATGTGCAGCTTGCATAGAAATATGTGTTATATGTCTATGGCAGCTTGTATGATATTTATTGTATTGTAGTAGACAAAAAAATCAGCTGTCCCCTACATTTTTGTTCACATGAATTTACAAAATATATGGATTAGCTGATATTTTTTTCGTGATTTCAGCGTTGGTCCTGTAGTAAAAGTTGTTCATACTGATGAGTACGAGGTTTTCAGTTATTTCAATAACACGTTGTATAAATTAATAACATTAATAATTTCTTAGGTTTTCGCTAAAATTTATAGACTATATTCGGACGAATAAAAAAGGCGGACGGAATCTCGCTAAACAAAGACTGAAGCACTAATTTTTTTCCTAAACCGACTATAATTTCTAAAGCATTTCAACACACCAGATTTATACTGTTTTTATTTGTGACACTACAACAATGACTACCGTCACACTAGATTTTTTGCGTAATCGCGGCTTTTTGGAATACTATGAATGTGAATGTGTACGTGCCAGCCCGCACTTTTGAGTGAGCTGGCATACTATGGATGCTTCACTTATTGTTTAGCGAGATTCCGTCCGCCTTTTTAATTCGTCCGAGAGACTAAACACTAGCATCTCGAAGCTAGCTAGCTCGAAGCACCGAGCTTCGTTCAGTCGCCGATGGCCGAACGACGTTTTTGTGTTCCGAAAGTAACAGCAATATTTTGTTCAGCAGACACGCAACATCATCAACCTCATTCCAACACTCAACATTACGTGAGTCGTGCAGATGAAGATGAGAACATTGTGAAGTGTTCGGTTGCCCAACAGTTACCCAATGGTGCAGTGCCATTATCTCTCATTATTGTGCTCGCTCATCATCGTCTCGCATTATGATTTGAATCCAGCATCATGTGCAATACCAGTCTTTCCAAAAATTAACTTTTGCTGTGAAATTACTAATTAATGTTATTGGTGTAGATTCTCTTGTTCACAAACTTAATTTATTTCAAATTTCGCTCTCTTTTACTAATTGTAGATGCTAGAACGGGATGGCCACAATTTTAGAATTATTACTATTTATTTTTTTAGAAAGTATCTGTAAAGACGCTTATCATCTTAGTCTACCTGGTCTGCGACCACGAAATGCTGCAAAGCTTTCGAAACGTCAGGAAAACAAAAAATAATATACGTGATTTAATCCCGTTGAACTTTATTTTATTATAATGTGTAGTGATCGCGAAAACCTAAGAAATTATTAATTTTAGAACTGTCAAATTAGTTTACGAGTTTCACTTCTTCGTATTTTTATGGCCAAAATTAATATCCTATCTATCCACGATTTACCCTACTAGAGATGGAAAGACATATTTTGTACGGAGCTTATGTCAAATAGATTGGATATTAATTTTGACCGTTAGTTGGACGTTCCGAGATCATGACAAAACTTGTAGGGTAATTTTACTTTTTTAATTTACTTTACTAATTAATTCTTACTAATTCGACAGCACTAAATTTGTTGTTATTCCTTTCTTGAAATAACAACAAACGCTCGCTCGCTCTCTTTTACTATTAGTAAAAGAGATAATTATATTATCTGTGCCCGTACCAAGCAATCCGGTGATAAAAGGCTGATTATGAACAACATGGTTACAAATGATTTAAAAATATCACACCAATGAATTTTTACCGAGACTAATCGTCCTAGTTGTTGACGAATCTCAACTTAACCTTTAATTCACTGCGAAATGGCAATCATTTTAGCTATCATTATATCATTGGCAGCGGTTTGGTGACAGGAGAGCTATTACTTCACAACAAGGTGACTGGTTAGCAATGAGTCATCAGTAGGTATCTAGTAATCCACAGACAGTGCCTTACGTTTCACGTTTGGTCCCGCCTTGCTCATTACTTGTTTAGACAATTTCATAATTATCAACCATTACTGGTAAGGAGGATGCGGTTTGTGACCCTATCGTTTGTTCTGAGGTTGTTTTCGTGTAATCGTGTTCCGAGTATCTAAGTCAAGGACTGGCAAAAAGACATGCTGAAGTATTAAACTTACAAGCTTGAACGAATAAATAAAAACCGGCCAAGAGCATGTCGGGCCATGCTCAGTATTATAGGGTTCCTTAAGTAGGTCTAATTACAAACGAATCAAATCGAATATTAATCATAGCTATTTTAGTTTTTGCAAACAGCGCCACCTAGCGCTAAATTTAAGAAGCTAAATTCGTCATATCAATATAACACAAAGTTTCTTTTTGTAATTTTTTTAAATAGAAAGTAACTAAAGGAGCATTATTTGCTGAGATAATTTTTCTCTAAGGTCAATGACCTATGAACTAGGACGTATTAAGTATTTTTCAGTTTTCTCACTATAACTCAAAAATTTGTGATCACATTATACTCGAAATAATTTTAAAAGAGAGTTTTTATAAAGGTCTATCAATGTAAAAGACTATAAGTTTCTAGGTTGCATAGTTTAGAAATGGCAGGGGGGGGACACATTGCAAGCCACTTTGGCGAACTGTAGGTATTTCGCAGATGGTATACCTGATAAAAAAGTTATGTATGAAACATTACCTTCATTTTAGTAGACCTATTCAATAATACCCCACAAGAGGGGGTGCAGCGAAAAAAAATTCATCCCTATTTCACATGTATGGGCGCCACCCCTAAAATACGTTATTAAGATTTTTTTATTATTTTAAAATTGAGATCTATATCTAAACCATTTTTTAACAAAATTTCAATTACTTATGTTTATAACTGTAGAAGTTATTAAGCTGTAAAGGATTAGGACAGACGGACTGACGGACAGACGGACAGACGGACGGACATGACGAAACTATAAGGGTTCCTTGTAGGACTACGGAACCCTAAAAAAGGCGGACAGAATCTCGCTAAACAAAAAGTGAAGCACCCAAAGTAAGACGGCGCGCTTAAAAGTATGGGACTAGTATAGTATTATATTATCTGTGGTATGGGCTAGCATGCACGCATTCACACCCATAGCACAGATAATATAATACTATACTAGTATTATATTATCTGTGCCCATAGTAAGACAAAAAGCCGCGATTACATAACAAATCTCATGTGACGGTAGTCACTGTCGTAGTGTCACAAATAAAATAAAAATATACAGGTATCTGGTATGTTAAAATTATATCGTTATTAAATTGGGTTTCGGAAAAAACGAAGTGCTGCAAAATTTTCTTAGCGAGATTCCGTCCGCCATTTTTTATTCGTCCAAGCTTACAAGTGAATTTATCACAAAATAACAAATCGACGACTTCGTAGAACAAAGACGTATCTGGCATTCAACGTTGTAGTAGAACGACGTATCCACAATTCAACGTTGTAGTAGAACGACGTATCCACAATTCAACGTTGTAGTAGAACGACGTATCCACAATTCAACGTTGTAGTAGAACGACGTATCCACAATTCAACGTTGTAGTAGAACGACGTATCCACAATTCAACGTTGTAGTAGAACGACGTATCCACAATTCAGCATAATTGTTGTTGTTGTTCTACGACGCTGAATTGCAGAATAGAATATATTTCATCATCACCATCATCATCATTACAGCCGAAAGACGTCCACTGCTGGAATATATTTATTTGCATAAAACATGGTATAAAAAGGTGTTATAAACATAAATATGAGATCATTCATGTTCATCATTCAGATGCGTCTTTATTCTACGCAGGGGTCGAAATTTTGGATCGTTTTGATCCTCCCAGCAATTACAACCGCAGTGAACTGACGAGCATCCATGCGGAAGATAATGAATGAATATAGATGAAGAGATGAAGTGAAAGAGGTGAGTCAGGATCTTAGCGGGTGGAAATCCCACCACCAACTCCAGTAAATAATTTATTGCACAAAAAGACAATACATAACAATGAATTTGAATACTAATCTACCGTGACCTGCATAAATCATATAGTTTTATTTATGTATCTCTCTGATGGCCTTCTACTAAATTGCACATATCGGTTAATTCAACATAATGTGACATTAGCTAAACTATTAAGTCTGGCAACTATGATCCAATCACTTTTTACCCGACTGCGCGACGGCAAAGACAGGGTTATGTTTTTCACGCGTATCTATATATGTATATATGTATGTATCTATGTATGTGGGATTCTTTATACCCTCGAAGCATCCTAATGTCTGGATGGATTTTAATGAGTGAGGTGTATCGACTCGTCGAAACTGTGCGATGGTTATAGGCTAAAACCAAAATAGCGACCATGAAATGGAAAATGGTGGTAGAGACAAAAATAAATTTCACGTACCATATTATGTGGGGTATCACTGAAAAGGTCTTTTAAAATAAAATCAACATGATGTTTCTTTGATCATTTTACAGCCATAAGCTCCGTTTAAAAATTACACAACCTGAAAATTGTGTATGATGTAGGTACATTTTCGACTATAATTGTTCTGGTAGATTGAACGAGGTGTTTAAAGAGTTGTAAGAATTATAGTGATAATATTTTGTCATCATCATCATCATCATTTCAGCCGAAAGAAGTCCACTGCTGGACATAGGCCTCCCCCCAAGCATCGCCAATATTTTATAGGTGTTTTTATTTATTACTAGCTGTGCCCGCGACTCCGTCCGCGTGGATGTCGGAAAATAACATCGTGTCATAATTATGAACACAATATCTTCAAATATATACATATAAGCGCCTACACAGACGATTACACTATTTACCGACCATACTATATTTTGTTTTTACAACCAACCGGCTAAGGTGATGGAATTTCATGGAATTAGCCCTAAACTCCCTCATTCTGAGAAGACGCTCGTGCCCAGCAGTGGGAAGTAATTGGGCTGATTATGTTATTCTATAACACTAACCACATCTCTTCTTATGCTGAGAAGAGGCCCGTGTCCAGCAGTGGGACTGTAATGGGCTGGTAATGTTATGTTATTCTAGAATACTAATAATATCCAGTTCATTAACTCTTCTCATTTTGAGAAGAGGGCCATACCCAGTAGTGGGACAGTAATGGGTTGACTACGTTATGTTATTCTATATTTTCTAGTTTCTTAACTCTTCTCGTTCCGAGAAGAGGTCCGTGCCCAGCAGTGGGGCAGTAGGTAATGAGCTGATTATGTTATGATAATCTATTACACTAACAATATCCAGTTCTTTAACTTTTCTCATTCCAAGAAGAGGGCCATGCCCAGCAGCGGGACAATGATGGGCTATGTTATGTTATTCTATATTTTCTATAATACTAATAGAATCCAGTTGTATTTTTAGGAACCTGCAACCTGCATCCAACCATCAATCATGAACTCTACTTTGTATGCAACTTAATACAATAGAGGGGTCAAGCTGTATCGCAGGATCTACTCAACCGATTCAGATAAAACATACCCTATATTTTAAGTTAGACTAATACCAATACAAATGCTAAGTTTCATTACGATCCGTTCAGCCGTTTTCACGTGATGAGGTAACAAACATACAGACAGACAGACAGACATAAATTTTTTAAACGATTGATTCGTGTTCTATAGCTTATTTCTAGTCCCCCTAGCCGGTTTTCGCGAAAAAAAACTCAATGTACAGACTTTTCGACCTTTACAGTTTTATTATAGTATAGAACAGCGGTTCTCAAACTTTTTTGGTCACGGAACCCTTTTGACAAGCAAAATACTTGACGGAACCCTACAATAAAACAATAGTTTTTAAAAGTGTATTCTTTATTATATAAGCATAATAAAAGTACAATGTAACAGTTACTAATTATTACTTACTTTAACCACATGCCAAGTACAATAATAGAAGATATTAAAAATGAAAAAATCTTAACTAATGGGAGGTATGAAACTGTTTTTTATGTTTCATCAATTGGTTGATATCAGGTTTGATAGAAGACATTTGAAGTCTCATATCAGGTTCGGCGTCCAGTCTATTGCGATATTTTGTTTTCGTGGCTGCATAGGTTGAGAATCCTGTTTCGCACAAATATGTTGTTGGGAACGGGAGAAGAATATTCAGAGCCATTCTGCCAAGCATTGGATATTCATCACGGATTCTGCACCAAAAATCGTTGAGAGGCGTCGTTTTGAACAGTGACTCCATACTTGTGTCTGATGACATTTCTAAAAGAGATTCATATATCTCGTTTGACATACTTTCGGGCTTTTGCAAGTTGGGTAAAAAAGGATTATGAATCCATGAATTCAGCTTCATTTTTGTATTATGTTCTTCGGGAAAATACTTTACAAAAGATGCGCGCATCGAAGTGAGATATTGGACCAATTCTTCAAACACATCATCTTGAAACATTTCCGAGTCGTTATCGCTAACAAACTCACTGAGTGACGTAAAGCTTTCTATTTCTCTCTTACCAACGCAAATAATCCAAAAATCTAATTTTCTTTTGAAGGCAGTTATTTTGTTATAGGCCTGGAACACTGTTGTCTGTTTACCTTGCAATGATAAATTCAATTCGTTCAGTTTTTGAAAGATATCCGCCATAAAAGACAATCGGAACAACCAAGTTTTATCATACAAACGGTCTTTCAAATTAAAAGAAACTGTATCTGCTGAAAGAAACATTTGTAACTCGGCTCTAAGTTCAAATAGCCTTGTTAAAGTTTTACCCCGAGACAGCCATCGCACTTCTGTATGGAGCAGCAGTGTTTTATGTTTGCTGCCATAATCTTCACACAATAATGAGAACAATCGGGATTGTAGTGGTCGTGATTTGATAAAATTAATTATTTTTACCGCTTCATCCATAACTAATTTTAGATTTGACGGCATTTGCTTCATCGCAAGTGCTTGTCTATGCAGAATACAATGGCTGGAACTACAATTAGGCGCTTTACTTTTTATTCGTGATACTGCTCCTGCTGTTTTACCTGTCATCGCCTTGGCCCCATCTGTACAAATGTCAATGCAATCGTTCCAACTAAGATTATTTTCTTTAAAAAATATGTTTATTTTATTAAAAATTTCTTCCCCGGTAGTGTTTGTGGGCAGCGGTGAACACATAAGCATGTCTTCTTCAAAAGAACGTTCATATGGATATCTCACGATAACCAGCAAGATAGCCAGACCAGTGACATCAGTTGACTCATCCATTTGCAAGGCGAATCGTGTTTTTTGTAGACGTGCAACTAGTTCTTGTTTGACGTAGCTTGCCAGATCATGGATTCGCCGTGAAACAGTATCGTTTGATAGCGGTACAGTAGAAAGATGCTTTGCAGATTTTTCATCGAGCATACATTTTGTTATGTCTAACACACATGGCTTTATTAAATTCTCAGCGATAGTGTGCGCTTCACCTGCTTGTGCAATGCGATAGCTAACTAAATATGATGCCTCCGTGGCCTTTTCATTGATAGTTTGTGTTACATGCATCATATTTTTTTGACTTTCCAATAACTGTTCTTTTTTACGAACAAAAAATTCTTTATTCTTGTCTTTAGACTCGGGGTGTACAGTTTCTAAATGTCTGCGTAATTTGGCAGGTGCCATGGAACTATTAGGAAGCAGTTTACTACATAACATGCAGAGAGGTGAGCCGTTGGAATCAACAAATCCGAAACTGATATATGATTCATCATACTTCCTTTTTTTCGTCTTTGAAACCGTGGAGCTTGACGTCGTGGCATCATCGTCTGGATCGGTAATTGCTGTATTCTCCGCGCGTACTGCTTTTGAACATTCAGCGTCATTAGAAGATGTCGTTGCAACACGTTTAACACCTTTAAGCCAACGTTCCATTCTTCTTTATTAATAATGTTACACGTCAGGATGGTAGGGTCAAAATAATGCACAATCGTTACTGCGTTTATGAGACAAAGTTTAGTCCAAAGAAGAAATGTACAAAACTGATACAATCAGAATACAGCGGGCAGTAGAACTTACAAGAAGGCAGCAGGCTAGCCAGCTTGTAAGTAGGTAGGTACGAACTTATCGCTCCGAACGCTAATCGTCAACTGACTGACGAGGCGCGACTTTTTTTATATAATAGCGCTTTTATACTTAGTCCTAGACTCGAACTCGAACATTCTCAAAAATACTCGAGTCGGCGCCTTTGATAAACAAAAAGCGGAAATAAAAATATAAATACAAAAAAATGCGTTGTAAACAATCTCGACTTTATGCTTTTGAAGATAGAGCCGAAAGTCGCTTGTTCACAACTATAGCGTCTAATTCAGAGGCGGCTTTTATCAAAGGGACTGCGCGCTCACAAGTATACGCGCGGCGGGCGGATTCAAAACGTTCGACCAGTGACCAGAGAGAGGTGTTTTGTTTTTTTTTTCTAAATTCTTGCGGAACCCCTACAGGGGTATCGCGGAACCCTAGGGTTCCGCGGAACACACTTAGAGTACCGCTGGTATAGGAGATAATTTCAATGTTAAATTCCTTGCCCACTTTTGTCCCTATTCACGCCTGCATTCCTTTTCACCCCGTTTTACGGCAGTTTCTTCACCGCGTTTTCATAATTTCCAGTTAATCATTTTTATGATTAGACTTTTCATAATAGAATTAGTTTCAATTTATTAACTTTACTTGTAGAAGTAATTTGTGCTTAAATAATTCAGTCATTGTTTTTTTTTTAATTGGGACTTTTAATCCATCAAACAGCATTTGGAAGGTACAAAAGATTATGTATGGAGCCATACTAGGTTATCTACTTTGTGGCCATACCATAGAAATCATAATAATATTGCATTATATTAAGATTTCTATGGACCATACGGGCTATACCCATGAGAGGGTTAAAGAGGTGATTTCAAGAACCGAATTTACCTAATGAATAACTACCAAATAGGTATAACACAATGGTGCCATCTCACTCATCTTAAACTGTTAGAACAGAGTTGCAACGAAGATTACCATACCAAAACATCATTGTAAGAGCGTTTCGCAATGAGCCTGGCTGAATGAGTGAATGTCCAGGGTCACACAAAAAACGATTTTCAAAATCGGTGTTATAACATTTGAATGTTTTAAAATTCGAACGTGTGTAGGTAGTTCGTAGGTAGCCTCCGACTGCGTGTTATGATTTGCTAGATACTGACAATTTTAATTTTAAATAGCTGCGAACCATTTTAATTTATTTTAACAAGACGTACTTGTTTACATCTTTTCAGTTCTTTTTAGATGTAGTCGGGTTTTTTGGTTTTTAAATTAACTTTTTTAATTCTAATTTTTAGGTTTTGTCTTAACACCGTCCTTTGGTTCTTGGTTTGGCCTCACAGACATAGTAAAAAATGTAGACGAAGTGCTGCGAAAAATCATAGTGAAGTCAATAAAACCATGCTCTACCGTGTACAAACCAGCACTCACGCACACACATGCACCCACCCTTCTCAGTTCACATGTCGTGGCATCGTCCAGTAAGCATCGCGAAAACAAATATCCTTCAGGTGCATGGTGTGTACGTGAGCACTGGTTGTACATGAAGGAGCACGGTTTTTGTTGGCTTCAATATGGTTGTTCGCAGCACTTAGTCTATTTGGCCCATCTATCTATTCTATACTATTCTATTCTATCTATACTATAATAAAACTGTAAAGGTCGAAAAGTCTGTACATTGAGTTTTTTTTCGCGAAAACCGGCTAGGGGGACTAGAAATAAGCTATAGAACACGAATCAATCGTTTAAAAAATGTATGTCTGTCTGTCTGTCTGTCTGTTTGTTACCTCATCACGTGAAAACGGCTGAACGGATCGTAATGAAACTTAGCATTTGTATTGGTATTAGTCTAACTTAAAATATAGGGTATGTTTTATCTGAATCGGTTGAGTAGATCCAGTGATACAGCTTGACCCCTCTATTGTATTAAGTTGCATACAAAGTAGAGGTCATGATTGATGGTTGGATGCAGGTTGCGGGTTCCTAAAAATACAACTGGATTCTATTAGTATTATAGAAAATATAGAATAACATAACATAGCCCATCACTGTCCCGCTGCTGGGCATGGCCCTCTTCTTGGAATGAGAAAAGTTAAAGAACTGGATATTGTTAGTGTAATAGATTATCATAACATAATCAGCTCATTACCTGCTGCCCCACTGCTGGGCACGGACCTCTTCTCGGAACGAGGAGAGTTAAGAAACTAGAAAATATAGAATAACATAACGTAGTCAACCCATTACTGTCCCACTACTGGGTATGGCCCTCTTCTCAAAATGAGAAGAGTTAATGAACTGGATATTATTAGTATTCTAGAATAACATAACATTACCAGCCCATTACAGTCCCACTGCTGGACACGGGCCTCTTCTCAGCATAAGAAGAGATGTGGTTAGTGTTATAGAATAACATTATCAGCCAAATTACTTCCCACTACTGGGCACGAGCGTCTTCTCAGAATGAGGAAGTTTAGGGCTAATTCCATGAAATTCCATCACCTTAGCCGGTTGGCTGTAAAAACAAAATATAGTATGGTCGGTAAATAGTGTAATTGTCTGTGTAGGCGCTTATATGTATATATTTGAAGATATTGTGTTCATAATTATGACACGATGTTATTTTCCGACATCCAAGCGGACGGAGTCGCGGGCACAGCTAGTATACTATAATAAAACTGTAAAGGTCGAAAAGTCTGTACATTGAGTTTTTTTTCGAGAAAACCGGCTAGGGGGACTAGAAATAAGCTATAGAACACGAATCAATCGTTTAAAAAATTTATGTCTGTCTGTCTGTCTGTCTGTTTGTTACCTCATCACGTGAAAACGGCTGAACGGATCGTAATGAAACTTAGCATTTGTATTGGTATTAGTCTAACTTAAAATATAGGGTATTTTTTTATCTGAATCGGTTGAGTAGATCCAGCGATACAGCTTGACCCCTCTATTGTATTAAGTTGCATACAAAGTAGAGGTGATGATTGATGGTTGGATGCAGGTTGCAGGTTCCTAAAAATACAACTGGATTCTATTAGTATTATAGAAAATATAAAATAACATAACATAGCCCATCACTGTCCCGCTGCTGGGCATGGCCCTCTCCTTGGAATGAGAAGAGTTAAAGAACTGGATATTGTTAGTGTAATAGATTATCATAACATAATCAGCTCATTACCTACTGCCCCACTGCTGGGCACGGACCTCTTCTCGGAACGAGGAGAGTTAAGAAACTAGAAAATATAGAATAACATAACGTAGTCAACCCATTACTGTCCCACTACTGGGTATGGCCCTCTTCCCGCTGCTTGGCATGGCCCTCTTCTTGGAATGAGAAGAGTTAAGGAACTGGTTATTGTTAGTGTAATAGATTATCATAACATAATCAGCTCATTACCTACTGCCCCACTGCTGGGCACGGACCTCTTCTCGGAACGAGAAGAGTTAAGAAACTAGAAAATATAGAATAACATAACGTAGTCAACCCATTACTGTCCCACTACTGGGTATGGCCCTCTTCTCAAAATGAAAAGAGTTAATGAACTGGATATTATTAGTATTCTAGAATAACATAACATTACCAGCCCATTACAGTCCCACTGCTGGACACGGGCCTCTTCTCAGCATAAGAAGAGATGTGGTTAGTGTTATAGAATAACATTATCAGCCCAATTACTTCCCACTGCTGGGCACGAGCGTCTTCTCAGAATGAGGGAGTTTAGGGGTAATTCCATGAAATTCCATCACCTTAGCCGGTTGGCTGTAAAAACAAAATATAGTATGGTCGGTAAATAGTGTAATCGTCTGTGTAGGCGCTTATATGTATATATTTGAAGATATTGTGTTCATAATTATGACACGATGTTATTTTCCGACATCCACGCGGACGGAGTCGCGGGCACAGCTAGTTTAAAATAAGATAGTTTGTTGCCCACGAAGACTTCAAAAATGTTCTGTCATAATTTGGTAAACATTTTAAAGTATGTGTAGGCAACGAACTATTTTATTTCAATGTTAAAATCCTTGCCTATAAATTGTGACGTACCTATAATTTTAACTAATTATCAATAAAATGTTTATCTGTTTATCTGTTTGCCCACTTTTGTCCCTACTGGCCCCTGCATTCCAATTCACCACGATTACCCGGTATCTATTTTGGTTTACCTCATCGTTCTGAAATTCGAATCATCATTATCATAATTTCAGCCGAAAGGCGTCCACTGCTGGACATAGGCCTCCCCATGCAGTTTGGGGGGATATGCCACTATCGTCACGCTTGGCAGGCGGGTTGGCGATCGCA
The DNA here is from genome assembly GCA_949699075.1 of Asteroscopus sphinx. NCBI lineage: Eukaryota > Metazoa > Arthropoda > Insecta > Lepidoptera > Noctuidae > Asteroscopus > Asteroscopus sphinx. The sequence continues at coordinate 2,545,075 of OX453004.1, read as the reverse complement.
GTTGGTTGGTTAAATAGGTACTCAGAGAACGCTGCTGCCCATCCTCTGGTGAAACTGGTGAAACCCTTAGTCGCCTTTTACGACACCCATGACAGGGTGCAACTCTTTACGTCCGGCACCATACGGAACTCTAATAGAATAATATAATTTGGACCGTGGACGTAGAAATACAAGTCCACTTGCTTAAGTAATAAACCTGTTTCGAGTAGTATAGGTAGGTAGATGTGATAGTCAATTCTAATAAAAAAAAATAAAGGAAATTTAATACATGCAAAGCCTTGTACACCTTATTACAATAATAGAATATTATAACAAAACTTAAGCTTTGCATTAATAATGATAGACACGTTAATTGAAAGAGAGATGTCATAGATGGACGCGACTTGTGACTTAAAGTGGTTGCGTAGGTAGGTACCTACGCGGCAGGCGTCAAGGTCGATGACTTTCATAGAAGCAGGAGATTTAGGCCGATAAATGATCATGAACTTTGATTCTGTTACTCATGTGGAGCAGTCATGTTTTTGATTTTCTTTTCATCCACGATTGAATTTAATAATTACATATGTTGTGATAAGTTGTATTTTGTCTTTAGTACAGTCGAATGGTAACACTTGAATCACGAAAACCACCCTTAATGCTTACGAAATTAAGACGCTGTTACCAATGACGTGCGGTCCACTGCACTAGCTGCTTCAGGATCAAGTTTGGCATTGCAAGTCATACACGTGGATAGGTGCTGCTTTATTTGATGTTGCTGAAGAGAGAATTGTTGCGAAGGAATATGAATCATATAGTGCAGTAGGTATACATAACATAGCATCTTAGACCGTAGTAATTTTTCAGTTGGTTTTCCTATTCTCTAAAGATCCATAGGTAAATTCCAATGATCCCCGTAGGGTTCTAATTATTAGTTTCCTACTGTTTCTCGTTGTGGATAAGGTACTGCGTGGCTATTCTGAAAGATTTCTCTAGCAAACTCACTTCTGAATCCGCGGTGTAATTTTTTTTTTCGTATAGTTTTTACCATGGTATAATAAGATGTTTCACCAGGTATTCTGTTCCCGCAATGACAGCGCGATGCCTCCAAGCTACGTCACGATCAGTGCTGCCATTGATTGATATCTTCAATATACTTAAGGAGATTTTTTGTTCATAATGAATATAAAATAAATACCTAACTAGCCTATTTGTTATCTCGTGTTATTCATCTAATTAGTTAATAAAGGAAACTATATTAAATTACTAGTTAAAAAGTGATTCTTTATAGAAGAAAGTAAATGAAAAAATGCATTTTGCTCGGGTAATTTATTTTCACAAAGTGGCAGCACATCAAACTGACAAGTGTCACGCTAACAGCCCGCTATTGGCTCCACGGCCGATGACGTAGTACGGAGGCAATCACGTGACCTAGCTGTCACGGGAAGAGACAACCTGGTGTTATTATACCATGGTTTTTACTACTTATCACTGCGGATACACAAGTGAGTTTCCTAGTGAGATCTTTCGGAATAGCACGGCACGGAATAGCGGTATTATTGCTACCTTATTCTTGTATTCCGTGACTGCTACTGCTACTCACAGGGTAATCTTACTTCTACGGCATGAGCCATATCTATATCGAACCTTACAATTTGTTTATACCTACTGTAGCGAGTAGGCAAGTAAATCGTCCGTTTACAACGCAGCATAGGATCATCCCTGAAATCGAAAAAATAAAAACATTGTTGTTCCCTACATTTGCGTTCACATAAATTGACAAAATGTAGGGAACAGCTGATATTTTTTTCGCTATTTCTGTATTGGTCGCATAGTAAAAGTTGTTCATAATGTTAAGTACAATGACCCCTTAAGAAGTTTTCACTTATTTCAGTAATACGTTGTATGTACAGTCAACCAAACGGAATCATGACCCACCATAAGCTTGATTTTCTACAAAAATTCTAATACAATTAGGTTGAGTTTCGCTCAAAGATATTTCCATGGCAACACACTTGTTATCAATTTTATTGTACAGTGACAGTTAGTTTCTTCTAATTTGATTGATATTCTTCTGGAATTAAAAGAGTTCGTATAGGTTTTTGATTTAAAAAAAAAAACTTTTTTATAGGTAAACTATGCGGAACGACAGTTAATTCTAAATTCAAAACATTATTCTAGCTTTATCAAAAACGTAACTTTTTGTCTAATTATTAATCTATTGCATTTAATAACAAAGCTCAAAATTGCATAGGCCTCTGACCCGTATTAACGCAGTTTCCTTAATATTCAAAATGTCCTAAGTACAGCACGATGCTAATAAGAAGAAAATTTTACTGTTTTGACAATATCATACGAATTCTCGGCTGAGTGGGTCATGATTCCGATTTGTTGACTGTACCTACAGAGAAAAACGGTTCAGTACCATTTTCTCCTCTATTTGTCAAGCGATTTTCTTTTTTTTAATCGACTTCGAAAAAGGAGGAGGTTCTCAATTCGATTGTATTTTTTTTTAATATGTTTGTTTGGACCATAAAGTTATTATGTATATACAAAGTCTTTGGTTTGGACTAAGGCCTTAGCCTTCTCGTACTGGGAAGAGGCCAGTGCCCACCAGTGGGACAGTAATGAGCTGGTTATGTTATGTTATATGTTTGTTACCTCAGAACTCCGTCATTTATAAACCGATTTCGATTTTTTTTATTTATTTGAAAGGATATATTTCCAGATTGGTATCAAAATCCAGTTTTGGTGTGGGATCCATTTGGAATTGAGGGAACTCCACAAATATTATAGGCATACCTACATATAGCAATTTTGGTATTTTCATCAACAAGTCAAGCAATCAATTTGTGTGAAACAGTTTAGGAAGTCGGTGCCAATTTTTTCCTAAACTAAACCGAATCAAAGGCACCTACTTAGTTAGTTCAATAATAAAAAAATCATGAATTATTTGAACATTGGTGTCGCCCAATGGTCAAATAATTCATGAAATTTTAATATTACTGTATAATTCAAGTTGACATAATGGAAGAAGAATCCTATTGCTGCTTTTGGTTTAGAGCCATGGATTAGACACAGTCAGTGGTCATTTATTATTTTACATTTTATTCAACATTTCCGATTGCATGCTCATGTTTTTGAATATTCATGGTAGCTTAGTTGAGTTGTTCGGTGATTAAATTATCTAAATGCCAAAGTCATCACGCTTATCTCCTTTTGGAATATCATTGTGTTTTTATTAAGATTCGGAATAATAGGCATTTGTCGACCTTTCGAGGCTCCAGTGGCCTGGAAAGGTCGACAATTAAATAATTGAAAGATTATTTATTAGGCTCGCTTTAAATCGATTGTTTGATTTTGGTTTGATTATTTCGTTAAATTACTTATTTTTACGTAGATCGATGCACGTAACTTACCATGTTTGTTTGTCCTTCAAAACTTTTACCGTAAGTAAAAGGTATATGGTACAAAATAATTCAGAGTGAGCCTCCTCGTGCGCCATGGTTTGATGAGGGCAAGTTAACAAGAGTTAGCACTGAGACTTCGTTCTGGGCACTATCCTTCAGCAAAATTTGCATTCCTAATGCGGAAGGCGGCATCTCCCAATTGTGATGTATGTAATAAATTAGAAGATGTGCAGCATTTGCTGATGGATTGTGTGAAAAAAAAAAGAAAGAGAATCTGTTATGAAAGAATTAAAGTTGAATTCACTAGACGTTGGGCTTGTATTGACTATTTTAGGAAATCCTAAGTCAGTTGCTGCAAAACAGTTGTGTGGTTTGCTGCTTAGTCAGTGATTTTTTTTTCCTCTTCTTGTTAATTTGTATCAAATATGTATGTATTAGACAGTGTATAAGGTACTATGGGGTTGGCATATCCGTGTGGATAAAAACCCCTTATTAAAATATAAACTTTAAAAAAAAAAAAAACATTATGATGAATCTCTCTCTTCTATTGTTCCAGTGGTAACCGGTGCGACGGACGGCATCGGCAAGCAGTATGCGTTGGAGTTGGCGCGGCGCGGCTTCTGCATCGTCATCATCAGCCGTAACCCTGCTAAACTTAATGCTGTGGCCAATGAGATTGGTTAGTATGTAATACCACTTTACCTCACGTATCTATTCGCGGTCTACTATTATACAAAGGCTTAAAATAGATATGGTAGTTCTTCCCGAAGACTCATTCCCAGCTTTGGAAGGAAATCACCGTATTCTGGGTGCTGCGCACTACAGGGTGCGCGGGGTAGAACGTCGACCAGCCCTTATCGGGACGGTACTTAGGATCGAGTACCACAAGGTACGAGGAGACATGGACCGCTCCGATCCGATCCGAGCAAGGAACGTCCTACCACAAGTGGGATACTGACCCAGGCAGGCGATCGGTGGGGTCGCCCTTTACCCTCGTCACACGTGCCAATCACAATAGTAAAAAAGCAGTGATTCCCTAGCGGTCGCAAGTAACACAATACAGTTTAAAGGTTAAAGTAAAAACTAGTATACATGCATCTCCAAGTTTTACAAAATATGTTTAATTGCATCCGCAAAGTATTAAAGTTGTACATACAACTTTAAGTACCGTAAAACGAGATGAATAGGGACGCAGGGGTGAATAGGGACAAAAATGGGCAAGGATTTTAACATTGAAATAAGATATTTTTTCACCCAAAAGACTTTAGAATGTTTACCAAATTATGGCAGAACATTTTTGAAGTCTTTTTGGGCAACAAACTATCTTATTTCAATGTTAAAATCCTTGCCCACTTTTGTCCCTATTCACCCCTGCGTCCCTATTCACCCCGTTTTACGGTATTGAAAAAATCTATAGAACTTCGGATGCCACTAAATATCTTTTGTAAGACTTTGAGATGTATATTGGCTATTACTTTTGCCTTTAAACAGTTTTTGTCTTACTTGGATTGTAACGCTTGCCTTCTACGCACGAGGATTTGAGTTGAAACCCCATCAGACTTGAAATTCTTGATGGTGTGTGTAGTCCATCAATCCACAGTAGGCCAGCGTGGTGGACTAAGGTCTGAATCCTTTTCACGATAAGAAGAGGCCCGTGTCCAACATTGGGACAGTAACGGGCTGGTCATGTTGTGTAATGACCATAAACTAATATACTTTACGCTAGTATACTAAGTTTATGGTTATGACTGGATATGACAATAATATTACATGGCAGCGTGGAGGAAAAACTGGGTAGTGATTGCGAAGTGAATCGGCTCACATGTGCAAGTCGGCTAGATTTATTAGGTGGTAATACGCCAACTAATCAGGTATGACGGATACCAATATCACAAATAAAAGGAAGCTTAAACCACAGTATACATAACATATATGTTATATTTACTGTATTTATATTCAACAATATGAAGCCTCCTTTCTCCCAGTATAGGTGGAATCCGTGGAATAATATGATGATGATGACGTCATCTGACGCGATGATAAGACAGAATTCAATAGTCAGCAATATGGCATTATGGTTGACTGGGTGTTAAGATTTAAAAGCATATTGATTTTTTAGCTTGAAATGGATTTATAAACAGCTCACGCTTCTAAAATTATGCATGGTTATACAAGGAAGATGATATATGTATTCTTACAAGTATTATGGTTTATAGAAGTGCAAATATAGACGGTCCACTCAGTTAAGCAGCTGTTTAAATACTGCGTGATATTGATTAGTTAATTAAGTTCATACGTAACGTTTGCAAAGCGTCAATATTTTCCGTTTTGTCCATTTTCTTTGAGTTATTTATAATGTTTACTTACCAAACGTTGTCTATAATGTATGATTCAATGGTATTCAATCATATCGGTATTATTGTTAGGTTGGGTTATTATTTATTATTTATTTATATATGCTTTATTGTACACCATAAAACATTACATTACATTTGGTTTTACCTACTGAACATTTTTTTTTAATTTGTACTTATTTTTAATATTGGAACAAGAAGTGCTTACTCAAGGAAATAAAATAATAACGATCACATTAGATTGTGCAGTTATTAAAAAAAAAAACAAAGTTCACGGAAATAAAATTCCCTCCCTTCGAATTTGCTGATAAAATCTATTTAATAATGATTTTTTTTTTGTTAATTAACTTGAGATCTCTAAATAAATCTCGATTTTGCACTGGAAATAGATTTTAAAGATAACAACAGCATGGTTAATTCAATCAATTAAAGCGTTTAATATTTCAACAGTTGCGTTAACTTTCCGAGTTCTGATGCAATAAATGTATCTAAATTATTATTTATCTTGAGACAATCAATGTCGTAAGAAGCGGCTAAAAGAGAATCGTGTAGTTTTTAGTTACTTCTTCATAAAGAGTGAGTCAGGAAGAATGCTGTTAGGTGGCTTGGTTCCACATATTTTAATTCGGCTATTAGGTTCTATGCAGATCTATCGCTTAACTCCTCGTATGAACGCAGATCCACGCGAGACAATGGAATTTGAATTGTGTCTGGAACTACGTTAATAACATAACATAACATAACATCACGCCTGTATTTCCCCGAAGGGGTAGGCAGAGGTGTAATAATACACCCACATTTCGCCAGTTATGTTATAGTCCCATGTAATAGGGGGCGAGCCTATTGCCATTGACCGGGCACAAATCCAGACTCCGGGCTGCTACTGAGAATTTCCTAATGAAAAAACCCAATAACACTTTGCCCGACCCGGGAATCGAACCCAGGACCTCACGCTCTGCAGTCGCGCTTGCATCCACTAGACCAACGAGGCAGTCCGAACTAACTAAAACCTAAACAAAAAACCTAATCAATTAATCAACACACCTATCGCCGTACATTGCTGGACCAGTGGACCATACAGTTAATGTGACTAGATTATTGCCAGTTTATCACCTATAGCAACCCGTTTTTTTTGGGTAATAGGCTTGTCAAATTTAATTTTGCGTTTTCGGTGGAAAGGGTTTTTCGTTCAGACAAAATTAAAAAGTAAAGTAGAGGCAATACTTTCAGTGACCAACACTGACCATCCTGAGCGATTCTGCGCGAACATTACAAAACAATGGCTCGTTTGTTTCGGTGGTTCTCGCAACGACGCATTATTATTGTGATTATTTGTGATGTTACAATCGGCATTGTTGACCCAGTGTGCCCTGGGTTTGTTTCGGAACATTGCGACGTGGTTTTGAAGATTCATTTCATATTTTCTCCTTTGAATGAAGATTTTTTCTCTTGTCTGTGCAGCGATTTCAATACCTACTATTTCATTAACTTCTTTGCATCAAAATCTGTAGAAGCTGCTTAAGCACCCTGATATAATTTGGATCTCTTAAGTGTATTTTAGAAGTAGTCTTTTTTTTATTTTTTTTATTTTTATGGTATAGGATGGCGAAACGAGCTAAAGGCCCACCTGCTGTTAAGTGGTTACCTTTGCCCATAACAACTGCAATACCACCTAGGCTGTTACCTAAATGGTATCACAAGTCGGTTCGCCAAACTGAGACATGAAGGTGGAAAGTCTCATGTGATTGTAATTTCACCGGCACCCGTACCCTTCAGACGAAACACAACAATGCAAGCATCACTGTTTGGCGGAGAAGTAGTAGTCTTACTTTTAACTTTGCCAATTCATCGCAAAAACCTAGAAAATGACACAATCGCCAAATTGATAGACAAATTGGTATACAGTTCGTTCGTTTTAATAGATGGGAGGACGCTGTTGCTTGTCCTGTAGACAGAATTATAATGGAGAATGAAGATGGGTGTAACCTATTCTTTGAAAGTGGCACTAAAGTTGATAATAACGTAAAATATTCATTTCCAGAGAAGGATCACGGCGTGAAGACCAAGGTCATAGTTGCAGACTTCAACAAAGGAGCTGAGGTGTACCCACACATCGAAACAGAGCTGAACGACATACCTGTCGGTGTACTAGGTAAAGAGAAAAGTAGAGATTGAACAGTTAAGAGCACTGAGTGTAAAGCATCGAAGATTCTTTCTTAGCTATTGTCAGAATAAAATTGAGAAGTAAAATTTTATCTTCTAAGTAATTACTCTAACCTAATTAGGTAGGTATATCCATAGATTGTATGTTTTCCCAGCTTAGTTCCAAGACTTCTTTATGTAAAGATTAAAGTCACTTGGAACCTAAGGAAGCGTTCCACCACAATGAGTACCTAGCTGAACTTAAACCTACCCAAAGCGACTGTATTCGCCGTATTTTGAGTTCAGTGTAGGGCATGCAGTTTCATACATTTTCAGTTTCGAAATTGACTTATGAAATTGGCCTCATCAGTTTCGAAATTTCGAAATTGTGGGCAATGTTTAATACACCTAATAACTAAGCCTATCACAGTCCACTACTGAACAAAGGCTGCTCCTAAGTTGCTCCACAACAAAATAACCTTTATCTTTTCCATCCAGTCCACCCCAGCTACCTACTTTAGGTCGTCAGTCCACCTGTCTGGAGGACGCCCAACGCTGCGTTTTTGCGATATTCAATCAAAGATTCGTCTGCTCCAACAGCCATCGATCTTTTGGTAGACTGGCCTACCCATTGTCACATTAGCTTGCTAAATCTACAGCCTATGCTACTCTCTGGTTCTTTCGGATAATTTTATCCTTCAAAGAATCTCCAAGCATAGCTCGTTCCATAATCCGCTGAGCGACTTTGAATTAGTGGACTAGCCAAACTGTCAGTGTTCACGTCTCGGCATTGTAAGTAATGACAGGCAAGAGTAGTTTAAATTAACTACTAGTCTACCAACCTGAATAGAACAGGTCCCTAACTACATATGTAGACATATTCCTGCACAACCTCTAGCGTCGTTTCTTTGAAGAAGACCGATTGGGCTTGGCACGCTGCGCAACATGCGTTTTGAACATGATCTTGTCTACCATAGTCTTGTCCAGTTTCATACTAAGACTGATACACTAAATGACTATTTATACTATATGCTATGTAGCATCTCGCTCAGCTGTTTCAGAGACTGCCATTACAATAATGTCATCGGCAAAGTGGAGACGTGAAATGTTCTCGTCTTTTCCATCACAACCCTTCCCTCTCTAATCCAGTGTCTTGAAAACGTCCTCCAAGTCATCAGTGAACAGTTTCGAAAGATTATCGCCCGAAGGCCTTCTCGTAGTACACAAGTCACAAATACACAGCAGCTAATTGTTCTCTTCAGTCGTTCTTCCAATCTTCCGAAAAGAATGGTCTACGATGCTATCCAACTCAACCCATCTGTCTACTGCTGGACATTTTTGATCTCTTCCGAGATTCGCCACAATACTCGGTTCTCCGCCTTCCGCATTTATTCCATCCCAGATAGTTTTTCCAGGTCTTCAGTCCACCTGATTGGGAGCGTCCTAACCTACATTTGAGGATCTCCATTCAAGGACTTATTCACTGTCACTTCAGCTTGTTGATTCTACAAGCTATGTCAGTCACTTTGGTACATTTTTGGATAATCTCGTCACGGATCTTATTTTATCCTTCAAAGAAGTATAGCTTGCTGCGCGAGTCTAAATTTGTGGACTAGCCCAACTGTCAACGTCCACGTCTCGACACAGTAGGCCATGACTCGCAGAACCCAGTGCGTTCTGCGGGTCATGGCCTTAAAGACTTCTGTTTTCAAACATTATGGTTTAGGCGAAGAGAAGAAGCCGAAGTTTGCGAAATGCTGCCCAGCCCAACTGGATCGTTCTGCCTGATACTTATTTGAAGTTGTATCTACCAAACCGAATAACCTGCCCCAGATACTTGCACAACTTCAAGGGAAGTACCTTCAACGAACCTCGACACGACATGCATAATACGCAAATTGTACATGACTTTGGTCTTGTCCAAATTCATGCCGACACGATGCTGTAGCCTCTTCTAAACCTAGTTTTCTTTCGATTCGTGGAGTCTTCTGACGAGATAATTTGTGACAATCTTGGATAACAGCTCGTATACCCAGTATACGTGTTAAATTTCTTTGTATTTTAGTGGGCATGTTCAGAGATCACTGGTAAACTTCTATGGAAATGTTAATTCTGACTAATTTAAAAATGGGTTTTTTGGAAATCATAAATTCAGCTGCTGATAAAGATTCTTAAGTAGTTTTCAAATGCAGCCTGCTGCTGGAAAAGCTCTAGTTACTAATTTAGAGTTCTAGAGCAGATTTGGGAGTTCTATAGACGATTTAACATTACACAGTCTTTAAATAAATAAATTTCGAAATTTCGAAAGTAGGGGTGTCAATTTCGAAATTGAAAAACATGCAAATATGGTCCGAAATTTCGAAACTATGAAGTTTCGAAATTTCGAAATGCATGCCCTAGTTCAGTGTAAAGATGAACACTCCTGCACACCTTATCGATACCACATATTAATTAATTTGACAAATGAACCCTAAGCCTTTTTTAATTTCGCCCTAACTTTGTATTTCTCCTGTATTACGGGCGCAGAGTGCGTGAAAGGACACCATACATCTTCACACAAAAACTCAGACCTGAAACAAATACGAGAGTATATCCATGGAGTTTCTTGCCGTTTCTTCTCCATACACCCCAATTTGGAACAGTGCAACTAGAGCCTGACGTTTCAAAAGAGCCTGTAATTAGATTTATTTTAAATAAAAATACATTTGAATTTGAATACAACGTGTTATTGAAATAACTGATATTTTTTCGCGATTTCAGGGTTCGTCCCATAGTAAAATTGGTTCATACTGATGAGAATAATGACCCCTTAAGAGGTTTTCTGATATTTCAATAACTACGTTATGTACAAATACTCGTTCCAAAAGTCAGTATTCTGAATCCAATAATCTGAATCTAAAAGTAACGTCTTGTAATTCCAGTCAACAATGTGGGGGTCAACTACGAGTACCCGATGCCTCTGTGCGAGACCCCTACCTCAAAGTGCTGGGAGCTGATCAACGTGAATGTGGGCGCAGTCACCGCCATGACCAGGCTGGTGCTGCCCGGCATGGTGCAGAGGGGCACCGGCGCTATCGTCAACGTGTCTTCAGGATCTGAGCTGCAGCCATTACCTCTGATGACTGTCTACGCTGCTACTAAAGTATGTTACTATTGAGGGTTTCTCTAAAGTCTCGTAAAAATTATCTCGAAATGAGATGAGGCCATTTTTTTTTGTGTGGTGGTGACTGATACCACGGGTTTTTTATTTTGAAATTTTTTCGCTGCTACGATACGGCTGGTTCTATCTGACATAGTGCTACAGTGGGTGGACGTATCCCTCGAGCTGCGGTGATGTGCCGAGTGTGTCCGGACATCGTCGAAAGAGAGTTTAGGAAGAAAGTGGAAGGCCCTGAAGTGGGCCGCGCTGGATGGGTCGCAAATGCCATGCATTGCAGTTCAGGCGAGAGTAGATACACGGCGAGTTTTTATTGAACGTCTTTGATGAAAAACCGGCCAAGAGCATGTCGGGTCATGCTCAGTATTCTAGGGTTCCTCATTACAAACGCATCAAATCGAATATTAATCATTGCTATTTTAGTTTTTGCAAACAGCGCCACCTAGCGCTGTATTTAAGAAGCTAAATTCAAGAAGTGTGTCATATCAATATAACACAAAGTTACTTTTTGTGATTTTTTTAAATAGGTAGTAACTAAAGGAGCATTATTTGTTGTGATAATTTTTCTCTAAGGTCAATGACCTATGAACTAGGACGCTTAAGTATTTGGCAGTTTTCTCACTATAACTCAAAAATTTATAATTACATTATACTCGAAATAATTTTAAAAGAGAGTTTTTATAAAGGTCTATCAATGTGGAAGATTATAAGTTTCTACGTTGCATATCTGAGAAATGGCAGGGGGGGGGAGGACACATTGCAAGCCACTTTGGCGGGCTGTATTTCGCAGATGGAATACCTGATAAAAAAGTTGTGTATGTTACATTACCTTCATTTTAGTAGACCTATTCAATGATACCCCACACGAGGGGGTGCAGCGAATCAAAATTTTTCATCGTAAAGTACGTAATCAAGATTTTTTATTCTTTTATAATTGAGATCTATATCCAGACCATTTTTTAACAAAATTTCATTTATTTATGTTTATAACTGTAGAAGTTATTTAGCTGTAAAGGATTAGGACAGACGGACATGACGAAACTATAAGAGTTCCTTGTAGAAACTACGGAACCCTAAAAAGGATATAGAAAGAAAGAAAGAAAGAAAGAAAGAAAAACTTTTATTTAGCACAGAACACAGGACAGCACAACAATAACATTAATAAAAATACTAAAGTTAATAGGTAAATAAAATATGAAGTTGCTGCCGGGCATGCCCATGCCAAAAGGGTCACCAACTCAGCATGTGCTGGCGTGGAACATCCAGCGCTGATTTTCAGTTGGCACCCTGCAGTGACACACGGACGAAGGAACTGTGTTTATAGATAATAATAACTAAGTACATGTATCGGTCTAGGGTAAAAAAATGTGTTTAAATAAATAATAGTTCTTAAAAAAAAAAATATTAAAACAATATTGAAAATGTATATTAAAATAAGGCATAAGAATAAAAAGGAAAATGCGCTGGATGCGGAAAGCGCAGGACCGGTTGTCGATGCTTGGGGGAGGCCTATGTCCAGCAGTGGAAGTCTTTTGGCTGAAATGATGATGATGATGATTATTATTATATTATTATTATTTTGGTAATCGTAATTGTATTATTTAACATACATCAATAACCTTTTTTATTTGAGACTTAGAAAATGCCTATCGCATGTCACACCACCCGGGGAGGGGCGCCTCCCCGGGTGGTGTGACATACAATATGCAACGCCACCTCTAGAAGTGTGTTATCTAAACTTGTTTCTCATGACGCATCATTAACGGTTTTCTCTTCTTCATGTTCCAGGCTTACGTCCACAGTTTCACCCACGCCATCCGCGAGGAGTACTCCAACAAAGGCATATACATCCAGCACCTGGCGCCGCTGTTCGTGTCGACGAAGATCAACGCGTTCTCGCAGCGGCTGATGGAGGGGAACTTCCTCGTGCCTGACGCTGCCACGTACGCTAGGCATGCGGTGTCGACCCTCGGCAGGCAGCATGATACTACTGGATACTGGCTGCATGGCATACAGGTAAACGAAGAAAGGAGAAAGTTTTTTATGAGTTAGGAAACTGAGAATCTAGCGCTACCATCATTGATTCCAAAGTCATTAAATTAAGTATATAAGAATTATTACAAATATGTCAGCAGAACTTGTTCTGATTGGTTGTATCGGGTACTAACGGAGCTACTGTCATCGAGGTGCTTTTGCTTCGAGTTCGCCTCCACATAACAATCAGCTCAGCCTATCGCAGTCCACTGCTGGACATAGGCCTCTCCCAAGTTGCGCCACAACACTCGCTCCTCTGCCTACCGCATTTAGCCCTCCCCAGCTACTTTCTTCAGGTCGTCGGTCCACATGGCTGGGGGTCGCCCTACGCTGCATTTGCCGATTCGCGGTCTCCACTCAAGGACTCGTCTGCTCCAACTCCGTCGTCGTCTTCTGTCTGTTGAAGGACCGATGGTTGGAGTATAAAATGCAGTACATGAGACAAATTATAGACAACTCCAGCAGTTATTCAAATATCTCCAGGGCTGCCCCGAATAGGTATTTTAAGTTGTTCAGCGAGTATCGGGTAGCACGTGCTCAAGCCGTTGTTAGTTTTGATTGTAACTCTCAATTTTAAGTGGCAATGTGTAAAGTTCTTGACTGATTTACTAGATCGTTGCTAAACTTGCCTGATGCAGAAACAGGCTCGTCATTACTATATCTGCCAGTAAGCCTATACCCCTGAACATGAGCAGCCATAACTGTTGCAAAAAACTATATTTTTTCCCCTGGTGTTGCACCAGAGGAGTCACCGATGCGTTGCCCACTTTTTGAAAAGACGTATCTCTTTTCTTGAGGTTTCCCATGTTGAATTTGTTCGGGAAAACCGCTGACGGAAGTTGGGTCCATAGTTTTGCTGTACGAGGCAAAAGTGTAACGTACACTGTAGTTGACCGCCAACTATCAGATCGAACCGAATAATGCCATTCTTTTACCAGCACGCAGGAAGATACCGCTGGCCATCTTCGTGTTATATTTCTGTTATCTTTGCATCAAATATTTTTTTTAAATGATGTTAGTTATATTATTTGTTTCATATATTTGCTCGTGGCTGCCTGTAGCCTCACTATCGGGACCCATCCGAAAACCAGCGCTGTCACGTTAGATTTTGGTTTTGTAGAATATGCTTTTTTGGTCTTGTATAGACACGTTTTTTAGTAAATATTTTTGTTTTATATTGAACTATGTTTACAGGACTTTTAGCGTACAATTAAATAAAAACAAACATTTTGACTAACCTCGACGTTTGTTCGTGTTTTTGTTTTCGCCTGTAAGAAAATAGACGTAAATAAATTGTTCTTTCTCGTTTACAGAACTTCTTCATCAAAGTGCCTCCAGTGTGGATCAGAACCAAGATCGGCATGCACCTCAACAAGCAGTTCCGTCAGGAGTACCTGGAGAACGCCAAGATTAAGAGCAACTAAGCATCATAGGACAAAGGACAAAGCAAGAGACCTACGATACATGAAGACATAGTCGTGAAACATGTCGGGTAGTCATGTCGTGAAGAACTTCTAATTAATTACGTCGCGAGCAAGGAGTTTCCATCCATATTAAGGTCCCAGGGATATCAATTCAATATCAATTAATCTATGCAAAATCATCGCTGGACATGTTTTTTCCTAGTTGCGATATACCCAAGGTCCTCCGCCGGTTTCATAGTTTAAATTTTAATAATAATAATAAATACCAAAATCAGATTAAAAGTATTACTTGAAAGAAGTCCAAAGAAGTTTTGTGAATGGACCCAGTTATGCCAAAACAAGGAACATACTACCGTGCCAAAATGATCCAACACACAAATTCTGGCACTAAACTTATTAGAATGTGGTAAGGTAAAAAGGGGTGAATAGGAAAGCGGGGGTGAATAGGGACAAAAGTGGGAAAGGATTTTAACATTGAAATAAGATAGTTTTTGCTTACAAATACTTCAAAAATGTTCTGCCATAATTTGGGAATCATTCTAAAATCTTTGTGGACAACAAACTATAGGTATTGTTTAAATTATAAAATCCTTGCCAACTTTTGTCCCTATTCACCCCTGCATCCCTATTACATTTTACTATCCAGCAAAAACAGCCCAACATAATTCAAAACTGATATTTTTATAAATACCGGGTTAAATTAGGTGAATAGAAATGCAGGGGTGAATACTGTGAATAGGGACAAAAGTGGGCAAGGATCTTAACATTGAAATAAGATAGTTTTGTGCCCACGAAGACTTCAAAAATGTACTGCCCAAATACTTTGTATACTTACGTCAGTATAATAACTCTATGGTTCTGCCATAATTTGGTAAACATTCTAAAGTCTTTGTAGGCAACAAACTATCTTATTTCAATGTTAAAATCCTTGCCCACTTTTGTCCATATTCACCCCGTTTTACATTTTACTCTTTGATTATATAGTCAAAGATTTTAATATTGATTATAATATTATCTTTGCAAGTCAAATCGGTGACCAAGAGCAATCGAGCAATATAAACATTAAACGTCATTTTCTCGAAATGTATACAATGTGTTATTGAAATAACTGAAAACTTATTAAGGGGTCATTGTACTCATCAGTATGAACTACTTTTACTATGGGACCAACCCTGTAGGTAATCGCAAAAAAAAGTGCTTGTGTGTGTTTTCGTGGTTTATGTTTATGAATATATGGTTAGGTAGATACCTACATTTTCATAACGTGCTCCAAATATTGTAAGTTAACAGAAGTGTCCTAATAAAAGTCCACAACCGGGGTAGACCCCTGTTTGTTAGAGACTAAAGCTTGATTTCACCAATGATAATTCTATGGTTAAACGATTGTTTTCCTGTGGGTTTAATTCCAGTACATTTTTCGAGTAATCAGCCGTTTAATTTAGAGGTTAGCGCATGTAAAGTGCCTGTTAGTGTCTGCATTTTGATTTATATTCGTCTAGGTCCCGGTATGCCTTTAAAAAGACAGAGTTTTTCACATTGTTGAAACACGTGTTTTGTACCTGACATCATAAAACTCATTGTAGGTAGGTATTATTTTGTACTTTGATGTTCATAAACCTCATACCTACTAAAGTGTAATTTCAAAAGAACTTGTAAACATAGTTTTTAGTTGTTTTGCAGAGACAAGATATTATACAACGTTATTCTTTCTTTACCAACATCCCTATACACCCCAATTAGTTAAAATATTCAAAAAATTATGGGTGAAAAAAAAATTGGCTTACTATGAACAGTTTTTTTATAAACAGCTGATTTAATTATCCGCTTTTCGTACGTAAGATTTGGACACTGCCGCGCCGCTCGGTTGTCTAGTTGCAATGTGATACCTACATACTTAATTACCGGCTAAAACGAAATTTGCTTGCCCCAAATAAAATGCACTGACAGTAAGGGTCTATGCCCTTCTCAGATAGGTAGGTACCTAGTTAGGTGATTCGATCAATGAAACGTAGGTACTTATTTTACGTAATATGTTCGACTTGTTATGGGACAGCTGGTGCTATGTTAATAACTTAAATATTGCTAATGTTCATTACACATCATTATTTAACAAAATAAGTACATAGGTACTTATGGCTCCGCATGCGTTAATTAATGCGTTAAAATAATAAATAACTACGTAGGTAGGTAGTGTACATGTTAGTCGTTTTCAAAGTAGGTAGGTAGGTATTCATTTTAAACAAAATAGTAGGTAGGTACATACCATATCCGTCGGTTTCTAACCATCTTCCACCTTGCAGTAAAGAAAGAGTTGGTACCTACATCGATGTCCCCGCGGACTGTTTTGTAAGTAGATTATTGTACACTGATCACTATCACTAGGTGTCTCATCGTTACACATTACACAGTTTAAACGTATTGTAGCATTCGGTCAAATCGCAGGCCACCTGTTTGAATGCAAAGTCGAGCACGTTTAGGTAGGTAGGTACCTATCTACGTAAATTTCTGTTTAGTTTTATTAATACGTAGGTATCACTTTTTAATACAGCAAAGCTAGGTACTTCCGATGCGACCGGTAAGTTCTGTCACCGTACATGGTTCAGACACACATAAGTAGGTAAACTAGGTAGAAATCAAGTGGGGTGAGTTCAGGGGACCTCGCGGGCCAGGGAACGGGGCCTCCGCGGCCGATCCACCTGTCACCTTAATCCTGATTTAGGAACTGCTGGACTCTGATTGAAAAATGGCCGCTGGCACCATCGTGTTGATAGTACATTCCTGGGCTTCGAAAAACTGTTCTCGGAGGACTGTTGGTTTGAGTACCGAAATCCCATTGTCGAAAAATATGATCACGAGATCGCAGCGCCCTTCCACACCCTCATGTACACTAAACAGCTGAGCGAACTTCGTAAGACTGGCGATTTGGCGAAATTCTCCCTCGCCCTCGGCGCAAGCGGCGGCGGCGAGCGGGGGCAGGGGAGGGTCAGCGGCGCGGACGGCGCGGCGCGGTGGCGTGTGGCGGCGATCGACTGGTTGTCGGTCGGCTACATCAAAGCGGCGACGGCGGCTCGCGGTGCAGTACAAAATAAAATCAGCGTGCCGACTCGCGGTGTAGTACAAATAAATTAGGTATCCAAAATTTGAATAAAGTTGAAGATTTTTTTCCAAAAATATAACACTATGTTTTTTCACTATAAATCGATTGTCCTAATGATTCTGAACAAAGTAATTTCAGGATGCAGGTATACAAAGAATAACGTTGTATAGTTATTTTGTGTTTAATAATAAGTAAGTTCGAATTGTGATATTTTAAGTGTACTTTAATTTGTAAATAATAAATAATTATAAATAAATGTTTCGGGACATTTTTACACAGCACCATCTAGTCCCAAACTAAGCAGAGCTTGTGATATGGGTACTAGACAATGGATTAGATATACGAAAAGTATTTTTTTTCGTAAATACATACTTATAATACATAAAGAAAATACAACAATACATAGAGAATTCTTTATGTGTTATAAGTATGTATTTACGAAAAAAAACACTTTTTGATAGTGTTTTATTTTTATAAAAATAAAAGCAGATACTGGAATTCATTTGTTCGAATTAAATTTGTTTTCTTAACATAACATAACATCACGCCTGTACTTCTCCGAAGGGGTAAGCAGAGGTGTATAGCACACCACATTTAATATAAACTCGGTAAATCTGATTTAATAAAAATTATAACTAAAGAAATCCAACAACTGAATTTTATTTCAAACGCACCTAAAACTAACAAATTTTTTTTTTTCCTCAATTAAGAAGTAGCAATTAGTAAGTGGCATACCATTTTGGAATCCAAACTAAACGCGCCATCTTTTAAAGTTACTTGCCAAAATAGTGTAGTACTTTTTTTTTACACTACACGCGGTTAAAGTTGGGTGATGTAATAATTTTGAATTCAATGTTGGGCAAAAATCTAACATTTTATTTAAAAATGAGGTAGTTATGTTTTAACTTTTAACTGTAATTTACAGAAGGATTATTCATGGATACGTCACAGAAAAAAAAACTGACGGAAAGTTAATATTTGTAGCCACAGGACTTGAAAAATCATCACAGGGTGTCACTTTTTGAGATTTATTTTTGAATCCATAAAATTTGAAAAGTACATGACCAAGATTTTTTTTTATATTTTTCTAATGACTGTCACGACTTGGCCTATTGCCCGTTTTCGGCTTGACGTTGATTTCTGGGACACGTTGTATAAAAAAAAAAAAAAACTTACTAAAATTAACATCAATTTACCAATACAATGTCATATTTTATCATTCAAGAAGCTTTCTAGGGAGTAATACGTTTTCTCAATTAAAAATAAAAACAGCTTTTTTTTAAACATACTGACACTTTCTGCTGTAGTTTTGCATTGAACCAAATTCAGCTCACCTGCTCTACGTAGGCTACTAACTTGTGAACACTTAGACAGGTTGCGCCTGACGAATATGGCGGTTTCATATAATATACATTGATGGAAAGGTTAGTATTCTTAGCTTTTGGAAATGAGGCTTGCAGCTGTCAGTCCTCTGTGGATTACAGATGGCCCTGATACATCGTTTTTGTGCAATAAATACAGACAGTTTACAGTTTTTTTTTTATGGTAAGACTTTTTTTTACGACATGGTGCGACATCATTTCACCACTGATGAAATGTAAAGAGCTGAAGGGGTGTTACAAGCGGGAAGAAATCAATCTCAAGTATCTCTGCACTTTGGTGTCAATAGAAGCGTAATTTGTCTTTGGCAGGGTTACGCCAACACAGGAGTTCCTACTGAGGCTACTGAGCAGCACCCAGGCAGAAGGAGGAGTACACACGGCTACACATCAAGCTGTACATTTCCAGTATAAGCTGACCTCGCATTGTATAGGTTTTCCTTACAACACGAGGTCAGCCTGTAGGGACACTGCTGACGCATGGGTTTAGTACAAGGCGCTCAATTGTATTAGCGCGGCGCAGCAGTCGTCTCCCCGCAGCCATACAGTTAGGTCGTAATAACCCGTAGTAATTATGTAGTCTATAATTATGTATCTGGTACCAGTAAAATATATATATTCCAAAAAGAGTTCATTACAAAGACATCGAAACCCCACCCCCTAAAGTGGTGACCCCAACATTTGAACGCGCAACTTTCGGCGAGGACGGTGTGACTACCTACGGAGCACGCGGACTACGCGGCAGTGGAGCACGTGCACATGCCCAGCAACGTGAAGAGCGCATGTGCAGCGTGGCAGCACAGGACACACACACACAGAACAACTTGGGAGACGACTCGCCCCTTTCGCGCTGGCCAAGGGGGCTCACGACCTGACTGAAAAACCAGACCGGATAACCAGATTAGCCGACAGGAGCGACTACCGGAACGGCAGTATGGCCAGCACAGGACTTCCCGGAGCGGCACACGGGCGGCGGCACTCTTCAAGTACAGTGCGTACGTCCAGGCATCCGATGCACAAGTCCAGGCTGAGTCAGAATATTCCGGCAGAACGTCGCTGAACGGCAGAACCAGAACCTGTGGTATACAAGATGCTACTTCGTATGAAGAGCTTTACACGAGCGTCATACGGAGAGCAAAAGAAGACTTCAGTCAAACTGTGATCTAGTGTTCTTAAATTGTATAATTGTTTTTAGAATTTGGAAATACCTATTGTTATCGTTAAATAGTGAATCGTGATAAATTATTGTGTTGCATTCGAGTCCCACGTATCAACCGTCAACCGCTATCGCATTACTGCTGAGTTTGCATTGTCAGAACTAGCGCTCCAGTAATGCGATACGTTTGTTATTATAGTCAGATAACTACCTACGATTGTTTTATAGAGTCAATGATTGTTATATTTTGTAATTCATTTTGATTTGAAATGTAAAAAAAAAAGTTTTTTTTTGTTTTAAGGGGGATGTAGTGTAGGGACACTGCTGACACATGGGTTTAGTACAAGGCGCTCAATTGTATTAGCGCGGCGCAGCAGTCGTCTCCCCGCAGCCATACAGTTAGGTCGTAATAACCCGTAGTAATTATTTAGTCTATAATTATGTATCTGGTACCAGTAAAATATATATATTTCAACAAGTGATTCATTATAAAGACTTCGAAACCCCACCCCCTAAAAGCCTTTACTGGTTTTGTACAGCTTGATGTGTAGCCGTGTGTACAACTGCTCGGCAGGACTAACACTTACATACAATTGACTGCAAGACGTAATCCGATGAGTCTCAAGCAAGCGGTGTTGTTGTTAGCCCCCAAACCATACCAGCATCACCATTTTGATAAATCTATTTGATTCGTTTGTAATAACAGATACGTAACCTTATATTGTGCAAGGCCCGACATGCACTTAACCCGTTTTGAATTGGTACTTGTCATCTATATGATATTTCCTAATGTATATTTTTGTAAAATGTTGGTTGGACTCTGACTATTGGACTGTGGTTATGTTACAAAAATTTTTGATGTTGCTTTGGACTTTTTTGATGTGTGTATTTTCCCTTACAAACGTAAACACTCCATTTCACCCTTTTCTGGGGGTAACTTAAGGGCTTCAGGCGCAGGCTAAGTACCAGTAATGTACGTACTTACTAAAAACTGTAGAGTGTAGAGCATTAATCTAAGGTAGAGCACATAGACAACAGATATGTAAATAAATATATAGAGTTTTAGTTTGAACTTTGGAATAGTGTAGGTAAACGTATTTTATCCAAATTTTATCATTTACTTTAGATATAAACGGTTTCGCTCAGGGCTCCGTTCGAGCTTGAAACTGATCGGGCACACCCATGGAGAACAGAAAGGAGGGCACACCCAATGGAAAATTACTTTAGAGATTGGTTTTCCAAGTTTTGTCTCGAGTGAATCGATACAGGAAATAATATTGATGAAGAGGTTGAACTACCTACCATCTATCTCTTTCAAGTTACTTTGGATTCTAAAAAAAAACAACAAAGAAAGAAAAAACACGATTTGACACTTGTATTTTTCTCGACATTTGTGTCAAAGAGAATATAACCACTACGTTCAAAGATAATATAATTACTACTACGTTTAATTTGTGTGTTATTTAACAGAATTTCTTCCACTTCTCTTAAGTTGAAACTTAATCATGTCAAATATGTGGTGGAATCAGCGTAAGGCCAGTAGGGCCAGTCAGGGTGGTAGTAGGGTTGGCAGCCGCACGAGCCGCAGCAGTCATGCCAGTGCAGTCAGCATCCGCGGCAGTCAGCCTAGGGAGCTCGAGTTCCAGTTCTTCATCAGACAGACTGAGGTACCTTTTCAATCCTCCGGGAAACCATCCGCTTGGGGATGATGAAAGTTCTGACAGGACTCTTGCTGAAGAGAATCACCACGGGTTAGAGTTCCAATACCTTTGGCCGGGGTCGGGTCGTGGGATGATTGGACCCTCGGAAAGACTGGGGTTGTCACTGTCTTTAGGAAACCTTATTTTCTACAGAAAACATTTAATTAAAATCTCTCAAGGCCGTTCAAAGTCTGGTGCTGTGATTCCATCATAATTTCTTCTCATTGGTGTCAAGGGAGCATAGTCAAAAGAGACGCTCGAAACATTGGTCGAGTTGCTACAAAACGATCCTACTATCCTTCCTATGTTATAAATGCGAAAGTATGGATGTTTGTTTGTTTGTCATTTAATCACCCTGAAGCGGCTGAACGGATTTGGATGAAATTTGGCACAGATAGACTATAACCCGGATTAACACATAGGCTACTTTTTAACCGACGAAAAAAAGGAGGAGGTTCTCAATTCGACGCGTATATTTGTTTTTTGTTTTTTTTAGTTCTAGACACTACGACGTAATGGAGACCTGGAGTTAGATTTTGACCACAAAAAAAGTTAAAATAAAACTTTTTAACAAAAAATTGAACCGACGAAAACAGTAATTGAAAAGCGAAAAATAACTAATTATGAGTCGGTGCCAAACGAACTTTTAACAAGCAAAGTGCGTGCAAGTTGCAAGTGGCCGAGCGGAGAACGCATTTTTGGAAAGTAATTGTTTATCGTTGAAAATTTCACGTTGTATTTGATGTGACGTTGTTTTTATTATTTATTTAAAGTAATTTAATGATCTTCGTTGATTGGTTGTTTGGCGCCGACTCATAATTAGTTATTTTTCGCTTTTCAATTACTGTTTTCGTCGGTTCAATTTTTTGTTAAAAAGTTTTATTTTACTCCGGGTATATAAACGATACGAAATATGATAAATATGATACGTTGGGCTAGTCCACAAATTCAAAGTCGCTCAGCGAGCTATGGAACGAGCTAAGCTTGGAGTTTCTTTGAAGGTGAGGTGGCGGTCAAACGAAAAAAAAAAGGGTAAAATCCGTAAGGAGATTATCCGGAGAAGAACCGGAGTGACCAACATAGCTTGTAGGATCAGTAAGCTGAAGTGGCAGTGGGCTGGTCATGTCTGTCGAAGGACCGACGGCCGCTGGAGCAGACGAGTCCTTGAGTGGAAACCGCGAATCGGCAAACGCAGCGTAGGGCGCCCCCCCCACCCCGTCAGGTGACCGACGACCTGAAGAAGGTGGCTGGGGGGGACTGGATGCGGAAGGCAGAGGACCGAGTGCTGTGGCGCAACTTGGTAGAGGCCTATTTCCAGCAGTGGACTGCGATAAGCCGAGTTGATGATGATGATATAAACGATCCCCGAGGGATGCACGATAGCGTCTTTCTGTGATTAACCGAATTAGACGCGAGCGAAGCCTTAGCCATGATTTTTGAAGATTTAGTAATTCTATTAAATCTACGTTTCCTAGACTTTGTACCCGCCGTGGTGGACCCGCGAAAGCGTTATTGCTTGGTTTCGCGACCTGCCAGATGACACCCTGTGGAATTGCTATGTCTGCACCTTCGTACTCCTGGGGGTCGTGTGGACAGTCTCCCAGTTGCAAGGCATCTACATCGAGATCCTAGACGTTATCTACAACATCTCCTACGCCATACACATCTTCGCTATTGGATACAAAATGGTTACAGAACTGGAGAACACTGATATAACATTTTGGACTGTCGGTTAGTATTATTCCTTTTTGAAGTAAAACTTCTTTACGCACGCTTGACTTGGGGAGTAAGGAGTAAGATGGTGAATGCGTTACGAAAAGTGAGGAGAACGGAGGGGGTAGTGCGGGACGCGGGGAACGAGGCGCGCGCTAGGCCGGCCACGACACAGCGCCGGCAGATGTACGCGCGCCGCGCCGCCATTCCTTTGTTCTCATTGAAATAGTATTGAGGGAGATATATATATAAGTTAGTGAAGTTTTACTTAAGTCGTGTGGTCGTGTGTTATGTTTTATGTTATGTGTGGTCTAAAGCACACTCGTTTTTTTAACATTGCGACCTTGTTGCATCGGTATTAAGGCTGGTTTCAAAGCAGTGTAGATTTATCTACGGACTATCCGCGCGGAGCTCGGGAGCGGAGATAAAGGAGTGGCGTTAGGCTGGTTTCAGAGCAATGCGGATCTATCTGCGTACCATATATTGCTCCACAAACACGCTCTGTTCTCCTCCGCGTGGATTCCGTACGTGACACCTGCGCTCACGTTTGAATTTTATAAGCCGATTATGCATCTCACTTCTCAGTCAGCAAAAACATGTAGGTAATTGACAATTGTTTAATTTCAGTTGGATTTCTCGTGGACCTCGGCTCATTTGCGCATTACGTCCAAACCCATAACCCGAACTTCAAGCTTGGCGCCTATTACGCTCGGCTGCATCGACCTTATAAATATCTCTGTTAGTTCCTTTGTTTTTAGTAGACACATACACATGTACAGTCAGAAATCTTTCCGGTGAACCACCACTAAGGTTAAAATCGCTTGCACTCAATTTTCGATGGAAACGGTAACTACGTGTAATGTAGTGTGTATCCGTTCAAGGGATTTTGTCGACAAAATGTACCACCGCGAAGTCTCGTGACATTCTTGACCGTACTTTGACTTTTATTCTTCCAGGGTCGTTGAATGACTACAATCTTAAAGGCAGTATATTGGGAACAACTTTGAAGTACTGCTACATATTTATGGTGCTGAGGATCACTTGGGCTTATGTATGGCTTCATGTGGATGTGGTATGTAACAGTCCAGTCAGGTGTTAAGGTTTTTTTTTTATTTATCAAATGGGCTTACGTTTGACCGCCACCTCACCTGATGTTAAGCGATGGTGCATTACATTATAATCTACCAGCACGATGACATGAAGCTGCGAATCGCAGTAGCTACGCGTCGCGTTACTGGAATCACAACAAATCTGTAGGAATAATGCCAATGCAACGATATTTATGGCGCAAAAACCCAAAGTCGATTAAGATGGTAAATGGATTGATAGGGCAATGAATGAATGAAAAATTTTTTTAAAGAAAAAAAAAGAAAAAGTACTTAGATTATAAATGTTTCATTATTAATTATTTTATTATTTTAACGCATTTTACGCATGCGAAGCGAATTCTAAAGATATAAATTGTGGAAAGAAAAAATCGCTCACGAGCAGGATTCGAACCTGCGACTCCTGGCTCAGTACGCCAGTGCTTTAGCCACTAAGCTACCGTGAACACTGCTCGTGGTATCGAAATTATCCTCCACTATACGTCTTTGGTGTTTGATTATTTTTTTCTTAAAACTATTACCGACAGACCCTGTGGAAGTCTAAAGTGGCAACGGCCGTACCGTAAGCGTCGGGTATCCGATTTCTCGTTGTGAAAGTGAGATAAGAGAAGACTCGGAATCCGGTGTTGAAAGCAAGTTGTCGTAATAGAAATCAAAAGAATAACTCAAAACAAACTGTCACAACGAAAGCTTACAAAGGAATTTTTCTTTCACAGTTTCACTAGAAATACCGGCTATTACTTGACGCCTACGACCTTGCCACTTTGAGCCACTGAGGTACTATGTACACACGGCTACACATCAAGCTATACATTTCCAGTATAAGCTGATCTTGCATTGTGTAGTCTTTCCATACAATGAGAGGTCAGCTTATACTGGATTTGTACAGCTTGATGTCTAGCCGTGTGTACTACGTACTTTGAGCGCGTGGTACTTGTCTCGGTGATGATTTTTAGAAAAACCAGCCAAGTGCAAGTCAAAAACACGCAGTAAAGGTTCCGTACCACCCATTGACCTGATACTCCATAGAAACGACATCAACGCACAGTCAAAGTCAAAGTCAAAAGTTTTTATTTTGAATAAGAATTTACATAACATAGGTACCATAACATGCACGTTCAAAACTTTGCAAAGTTTTTTTTAGATTGCCAGTTCGTACTATCGGATGAACCAGACAAGAACTCCGAGATCGTCGGATGACCAGACGACTCAAGCCAGGAAATTCCTCGGCGCAGTCTACCTCATCAATAAGATGTTTATACCTATTGGGTAATTATTTTAATATTATTACTATCGTGAGTTAAATTCATAATTATTAATATAAACGGTTTCACTCACGTTAACACACACACACACACCCACACACCCGATGAAATAACGTGAGTGAAACCGTTTATATTAATAATTATTTTAATATTAAATAGTTACTTTTTGCTAACGCAATTTGAGGAACTAGTTTGTTAATAATCACCAGGAGATTCGATTGGGATAGTTTTTATACCATGTGACATGTTAACCATAAAAAAAACCACACGACTGAAGTAAAACTTCACAAAAAAATATGTGTGCTCGCACCTCTCTCTTTTGCCCCTACAGTAATATACGAAACAATACAATACAATACAATACAAATCCTCTTTATTGCACAACAAGATTATATTAATTTCTTAAACAACTACTTATGCGCTAGTGTACAACTGGCGGTCTTATCGCTCCACGGCGATCTCTTCCAGACAACCATTGAATGGACTGGAATGTCATGGAAGAGACAAAGGGTAGTTACCGGTGCACTTAAATTATATCGGAAATTTAAACTAAACTAACTTAACTAGTAAAAAAAAATATAAAAAAAAATTCTCCCAAAATATACATACATGTATTATCCCCTATAACATCATAAACTTACACACGATTACAATAAATAAATATAGCTATATATATATATATATATATATATATATATACCAAATGAATATAGGACAACAACATACTCATGTCATTACTGGGACAGATAATGCTCCTTAACTAACCGCTTAAAAATAGGTAGTGATTGTGCACGTCTAATCCCTACAGGTAACTCATTCCACAAACGAATAGCCTGCACAGTAAAGGACTTATCGAGGAAGTTTGTGGAATGAGTTGGCATTTTCAACCTTAAGTTCTCTGATGATCTAAGGGACCTCGTATGCGTATCACTTAGGAACTCGAATCGTTCTTTGAGGTAAAAGGGATTAGAGGGATTGAACAGCACATTATACAGAAGAGATAGTAAATGAGCATTCCGGCGAAGGCGGATTGGTAACCACTTGAGTTTGATTCGAAATTGTGATATATGGTCATACTTGCGCAAGCCAAATATGAAACGTATACAGAAATTTTGGAGACGCTCAAGTTTATTAAGTTGGTCTTCGGTGAGATCAGGATAGCTGACATCGGCATAATCGAGAATTGGAAGAAGAAGAGACTGAGCAAGTGCAGTTTTCGTAGCAATGGGGAGAAAGTTTCGGAGCCTTCGCAGGGAACCCGCTGATGCAAACATTTTGCGCCCCACTTCCTGTAATTATTATTCCATTTATTAATTTTTATATACTTATTTATTACATTTTTAAATATTTTATAAAAATAAAAAAAAACACAAAACATTTAAAAATATAAAAAATAGTAGCCCACCGGCATCGGGAACAAGGTCCAAGCTACCGGCGGTCAGGGCCTCAGAGAGAGGAACTTCCTCACGATACGCGCCGTGTCAAGAAGTACCGCTTTCTGCATCAAACCCTTGGTCCAACCGCCCAACGAGAGCCTCTGAAGGTGTTGGTCGAGGCTCTTGGCTATTAAGCCATTGACCGAAATGACTATCGGCACAATGACTGCCGAGTCAACATCCCACATGTCGACAACCTCGTGTGCCAAGTCAAGATATTTTATTTCTTTATCTTTTTCGGCCTTCACGAGATTCCCGTCATGCGGGACGATGACATCAACAATCATCGTGCGGCGCTCTGATCGATCTATCACCACTATATCAGGCTTGTTGTGAACAATAGTCCTATCAGTGATGATAGACCGATCCCAGTACAATGTCACATGACCATTCTCAAGAACTGGGTCGGGCACATACTTGTAGTATGGTACTTCTGTTTCCACAAGGTTGTACTTCAGGGCAAGTTGCTGGTGAATAATCCTGGCCACTAGGTTGTGCCTATGCAAATATTCGCCGTTAGCAAGACGAGAACAACCAGAAATAATATGACGGATGGATTCCCCGGGACAGTGGCATGCCCGACATATGTCAACTGTGCCATCCTTAACAATATATTTCCGGTAATTGTTCGTCATGACAACTTCGTCCATTATCGCACAGACAAAACCTTCGGTCTCTCCGAAGAGATCACCGAAACGTAACCAGGACACGGACGCTAGAAAGTCTACATCGGGCCCATGAAGAGCCCGGTAGAAGCGTCCGTGAAGCTCCTTGCTCTGCCATACCTCCTTGCGGCCATTGGTATCCAGTACCACAGGTTTGCGCCAGTTCTCCTTAGCCAAAGAGAGCGGGGTGAGTCCTTTGTCCACTACGACTACATCTCGGTGCATCCCCCCGTCGGCTTGGGCGAAATGTTCCCTAAGACTGCACACCTCACGGTTGTGAAGGGTCTTGGCATTAAGAAAGCCTCGGCCCCCACACTTCCGCGGGATGTACAGCCTCATTACCGAAGAGCGTGGGTGATGCATTCGATAAGCAGTCAGCAGTGTACGAACCCTTCTATCTAGGGCGTCAAGTTCTGTCTGAGTCCATTTAAGTATGCCGAAGGAGTACATCAAGACCGGCATGACCCAACCGTTGAAGGCGCGCACCTTATTTCCGCCCGACAAAAGACTTTTCAGTACTTTTGTTAGGCGGCCATAAAAGCGCTCCCCCAACGTTTGCTTCATGTCAGCCTCATTGATGCCTAACGCCTCCGCCATACCTAAATATTTGTAGGTTTCGGTTGAGGAGAGGGATCTGAGATTTATGGAATCCGAGAGTTGGGTTCCCACGGATTCCATAATCCTCCCCCGATTTACATGCATGACTGCACATTTGTCCACACCAAATTCCATCCTAATGGAATTACTGAAAGTTTCAGTTACTTTCAGTAACTCCAAGAGATGAGAATTGCTGGGGGCAAACAGTTTCAAGTCATCCATGTAAAGAAGGTGGGATATCACTTGACCGCCTCTTCTCAACCTATAGCCCAGCCCCGAGCCCTCTAACAATGTGCTCAAAGGGTTCAAGGCTAAGCAAAACCAAAGTGGGCTCAGACTATCGCCCTGGAATATACCGCGCTCGATCTTGATCGGTTCTCCACTCCCCCGGCTCTGTCGGCATCCTGGATAGTGAAGGACCGTCCTCCATTGCCCCATACACGACATCAGGAAGGTGCGCAGAGTTGTATTGACTTTATACAATTCTAGCACCCTCATGAGCCATGTATGTGGCACCGAGTCATACGCCTTCTTATAGTCTATCCAGCATGTCGACAGATCCTTTCGGGAGCGGTGAACCTGCTGGCTTATGGTCATGTCAACGAGGAGCAGCTCCTTAATAGTAATTATTATTATTATTATTATTTCCGAAACGTAACTCTCATTCTTTCTATCTTCAGTAACTTATATCTCCCTCTCAACTTCCGTTCGCCTTCGATCAGACTTTTCGTAACGCATTCACCAGCTTACTCCCCAACTCAAGCGTGCGTAAAGAAGTTTTACTTCAAAAATGTAAACTCAATTTAGTTATTATGGTTAAATTCAGTACATCAGCGGATCGTGAATAGGTCCGGAAGTTCGTCTCGATTAGTTTCCGTGCATCAGGTAGTCCCTGCATGACATTCTTCACTTTTTCCGCTACCAATTGGGGGACTTACAGTGGCCATAAAAGCATGTCATTTTGTGATTTAGTAAAAAAAACATCCCAATCGATTCTACTCTTGATTCTGAACAAACCAGTCTCTCAAATTGCGTAAACAAAAAGTAACGTTCTACTGGGTGTCAGGGAAACGCTTCCGAAACTGAAAGGCTATTATTATACTACCTAAACACAATCGAACACCAATAACCATTAGCCTTATACTCATTGTTTTAGTGATTTGGTATTTTGCAAACCCGCAATGTAAAGCGTACAAAACTCGTGATCAATGCCGCGCGTACCTAACCTGCCTATACTCGCTACGACACGGACTGCGTATGCGAGCGGATAACGCCAGCTGATATTTTATTTGAATTACATTGCGAACATTAAAAAACTAAGTAAATAAATGGGGTTTTATTTTTGCAAATCAGTTTTATTTAACTGGCAAAAGCTGGTTATGTACGAAACATGCAAAAAAAAAAGAAAAAATCCCTTTTTTTGTGGTTTCGTATCAGTAATCACCAGCACTATAACCTATCTTCGTTTTCGGAAGCGTTTCCCTGACACCCAGTATTATTTTAATTTAGCACCTCATGAACAGCTGCGCTATCCGCTGCCAGTCAGTGAATAGGTGACCGTATCGTTAGGCTCGGGGCCGTTGCCCTTCGAATATCTATGGCAGTAGTTACGAGTAGTCGCAAAAAATTGGTCCCATAAAGAAGGCCAGAAACTCTATGGATACTCATTTTCCAGCAACCCTTGATTAAATTACATTTCTTCGATTATCTTTTCTCAGACCTTCAGTGCATCCAGATAATGACGTAGAGCGCATTATTTGCCTACTAGTCATGATGACCGGGTGTTTGGTGGTGACTGGCGCTGCCGTAGCCTCCTTGTCCATAATTATCAGCCTCTACATGAGGCCTGAAGAGACCTTCCGCTCGAGGTACCGGCTCATCATGAAGGAAATGGTAAGGTTTATACAAACTCTCTTTCACACAAAAATTACACGATTAGCGCTCTGTGCTCATACATAATATAGACCACAATGGTCTATATTATGTATACACGCTGAAATTTGAGTCGCTAAATTCCCGAAAAGGGGTCATTGTACTCATCTTTATGAACAACTTTTACTATGGGACCAAACCAAAATTCGCGAAAAAAAAATCTACATTTTATTGATTTAAGAGAACACAAATGTAGGGACCAACAAATTTTATTTTCGCGATTTCAGGATTAGTCCCATAGTAAAAGTTGTTCATAATGATGAGTATAATGACCCCTTTTCGGGAATTAAGCGACTCAAATTTCAGCATGTATGTAAGCTAAAATGTAAGCGCAGGCACAGTTTGGGTCAGCGGCAACGTTAAAAAAAACCGGCCAAGTGCGAGTTAGACTCACACAGTACCACCATACCACCGGTACCGTACCACCCATCGACCTGATACCCCATAGAAACTGATTTAATTTACGAGAATTCATCAAAAGACATCAACGCACCGTGAGCGAAATATTTTAATTTTTGCATCTCTTTTCTCCTATTTTTATTATTTTATTGCTAAACTACCTACATACGTGCACTATAATCAAACCAAGTTTGACGCTGGTATGTAGGTATTACCGTTTTGAAGATAGAGCAGAAACAAAACGTTGAAAAAAATGCATGTTTTTCGATGTTTCTTGTATGGGGACCACTTTGGTTTTAGACTTTATTTTTAGTATTTGTCGTCATAGCAACACATATTCTAAGAAAATTTCAACCGGCTACCTATTACCGTTTAAAAGATAGTCCTGTGACAGACAGACAGATGGACGGACGGACGGACAGACAGCGTATCGAGAGTAATAGGGTCCCGTTTGGCACCCTTTGGGTACGGAACCATAAAAATGAATGAAAACAAGCTTTGAAGTGCTGATGTAGTTAAAATAGTGTAAATTTTTAAGCTTATTAGACCTAACGAACATAATTATATCAAGGACATGGGATTAATTTTCTAATAATTTAGTTAGTATACTGAACATACATTTTTCTTTGCTCCACCTGCCACTACAGTGCTGATGTGTATTTATTTGATTCAGAAAGAAACCCAGGTGCCGGCTGTTCTTCGTGAGAAGGTGGAGACGTTCTACAAGATGTACTGGCACAAGCAAAAAGCTGTGTCAGAGACGCAGCTAATGCCCAAGTTCCCGCCGACACTGCCCGCTACCATAAACATTGATATCTATTTCGAAGCTACGCAGAAAGTAAGAGCTTATTAAAACCTGCCAAAGAAAGTTACACAAATGTTAAAACACCTGCCAATTCTCGTTTAAAATACAGAAAAGGCAATCAGAAACATCTTTTTCATATAGTAGTAGTAGAGCTCCTTTGTGAAAGAGCTCGTCCGGGGAAGTACTACCACGGTACCTACTTCTCCGCCAAATAGTGATGCTTGCATTGCTGTGTTTACAATCACATGAGACTTTCCATCTTCATGTCTCAGCTTGGCGAACCGACTTGCGGTACTATTTAAGCAACAGCCTAGGTGGTATTGCAGTTGTTATGGGAAAAGGTAACTGCTTCACATCAGATGGGCCTTTAGCTCGTTTCGCCATCCTATACTATAAAAAAAAAAACTACTGTCAGGACATTGAGATTTAAAATAAAAAAATAAAAAATAAAATAGGTAAATAAAATAAAATTGAGATTTAAAGTATTAGTTTGGAATTATATTTTGAACGTATTTAGTTACGAGAATTTGCCTTCTGACCAGCAGTGCTGTTCTCAAACGTCCCAAATGTTTTCGTATCCGAAGTGAAAGTTGATCAGCAAACGAAACGAAACGGCTGCAGAACCGAACGGATTCGGAAACGCTATTCCATTTATTGCTTTCCGACAGCAAAAAATGAAACGGTTAAAGAACCGAACGGATTCGGAAACGCTGTTCCATGTAGTGCTTTTCAACAGCAAAACACGAAACGGTTGCAGAACCGAACGGGTTCGGAAACGCTATTCCATTTAGTGCTTTCCGACAATGGCTTTCACCGGTGGTAGATGTCAAATCTGTGTGGCTCTCGGAAGAGTACCCGTAAATTGACATCTTCGATCCGTCTAGAACTGTCAAAAGTTTTAGATATGTGAATAGCCTTTAGAGAACGCTTCCTCTCGAATTCGAAATACTTTCCAACGGCTGTGAATATGTGTGCTGAGCCTGGCCTGAGGGTGAGGTTTGTGAGACTTTTACTCACTAAAACCTCATACCCTTTGTAGTACATGAGTATGTGCCCTTCCTGTGCTCAGCTTAGGGAAGACTGTCCGCTTGCTGCGACAACCTCGTATTGCCTAAAGCAGCACTTGCCAAAAACGTGCTGGCGTCTTCTTGAAGGTCGCTTAATGGATACCTTGTACCTTCAATTTCCCCTGTCTTTATCTCTGATGCTGCTGGCTGACCTTCTTCTGAAACATGTAGGTCTACATTCATCATCATCATCAGCCAAAAGCCGTCCACTGCTGGACAAAGGCCTCCCCCAATTAAGAGGGGATAGGTATGCCATAATCGCCACGCTTGGCAGGCGGGTTGGCGATCGCAGTTGGTTGGTTAAATACTCGGAGAACGCTGCTACCCATCCTCTGGTGAATCCCTTAGTCGCCTTTTACGACACCCATGAGAAGAGATAAGAGTGGTGCAATTCTTTTTGTCCGGCACCACACGGAACTCATTAAGATCTATCTACAGAGATCTCTACAGATGTCAGAGATCAATCTTATTCGATTCGATCAATCGGTAATGTCAGATCAAATATTTTAGGCTCGAATCCTCCGCGAGCTGTCATACCAGATTCTGTCAGAGCTCGCGAAGAAGATGGAGACCGTACACTACATTCCTGGAGATGCTATCATCAAACGAGGGTCTAAGAAACACAAAATCATTTATATAACGTATGGGGATGTTGAAGTAAGTTTAAATTTTGTATAATGGGTATGGATTTAGGTAGTAAGTCAAAGTGGCAAGCGTAGAAATAGATAGGTAGAGAGTGGAAAACTGGGCAGGGCGCGCGTGCCAACTCTCTGCACCATAGTGCAGGGCATTTCAAAGCCTTTCTAAGTACGACTTATGACTTGTTTCTGTAAATACTGTTACAAAAACCCGCAAAAATGCCTTATTGTGCTGCTTCTAACTGCAGAAACAAAAGCTGTAAAGTACATTTGATTAAAGTTAATTTTTAAAAATTAATGAAGTCAATATTAAGGCGTAGTTTGTTCAAAAGTTGAATGAATGAAAATGAAAAATTTATTTCATTCTACTCTATTTCTGTGGTGGCAAGTCTATATGGCTGCTCCGCTGCAGTGCAGTCCCGCTTAGTGTGGTTTTTCTTTTGTTTTCTTGATTAGTGATCAACCAGCGAATTATAATTATGAATTTACCTAGATGCTGACAGCGGAGGATGACAGCACAGCCATACTGCGCATGACTCGCGGCACGGTGCTGACGCCTTGTGGCGGTGCGACAGCGGCGGCGCTGGGCCTCTCGCACCTGGCCGTGCGCGCCGCCACTTTCTGCACAGCACACGTGCTCACCGCCGCCAATCTCTGGAGGGTCGTGAACAAACACTCCATCACGCAAGACCACGCCGGGCCCATACTGGCTTCCTTTACAGTATTATGATCTCTGTTAATTATGGTTCATTTACGCCAGGTCGACTGGCCTACTTCGTTTGCCAATCCGGTGTAAACACCACAGACCATGTAGAGATGCTACGCATGTACACACTTACGGCCAAAATTAATATCCAATCTATCCACGATTTGCCCTACTAGAGATAGGAATTTGACATAAGCTCCATACAAAATATGTCAAATTTCTACCTCTAGTAGGGTAAATCGTGGATAGATTGGATATTAATTTTGGCCGTAAGTGGTTTAATTACTACACATATTTCACAGCAAGTTTGCCGAAAGTATACAAGACTGCCAACTCGGACGCTTTTGGCAGTTGACCAGGTGCAAACAGCGCTTGGACTGCGACGTCTTCGGCAAGCTGAAGTCGTTCGCCGTCAGTCGACCTGGTCTAAATGAACACTATCATAAAATTTACGTTTGTGTATGGTGTCTCGTTTTGTTCCACGGCTGCCAGTCAGTAGGGTGCGGCCGACGTTAGGCCACACGAAGAGAGGAGAGGGGCTAGCTCACTAGTGGAGCCAGGAGGTTAGGAGCTGTCGGATGTGGAGGGGGATACACAGCTTTGTGGAACGCCAGCATCGACGGACATCAATTCAGAAGATGAACCGTCAGCTACGACCTTAATGCTCCGCTGCTTCGTGAGGAAGCTAGCTATCCATGAGCATAATCTCTCGAGAACTTCGTATGCAGGAACCTTTGACAGAAGTGCTTTACTGTGCCAGACCCGATCAAAGGCCTTCGCTATATCCAAACTAACCGTAAAGGCCTCTCCCTGGCTCTTCACCGCCTCCACCCGTCGGTGTGAGTACACAAAAAGCTCACCAGCTGAACGGCCGATATGAAAACTATATTGGAAGTCGCTTATCAACTACAGTCTTTCAGGTAACTTAGTATCTGGCGGTTGATGATACTTTCCATTACTTTAGAAAGTAAGGAAGTGACGGCAATCGGCCTTTAGTTAGATAACTGAGCGTTTCCCTCTCTTAGGGATCGGGTGCACTATAAAACTGTCTTCCAAGAGTGTGGGACTGCACCGGTAGAGTACGAGTGCTGAAATAGGCGCGTTACAACCGGAGCTAACTCTGGAGCGCATATTCTTAGTATATGAATAGGGATGCCCTGTGGGGGCCGCCAGGGGCTCAATGTGTTTGCCGATAGGTATAACCTAGGTTTTTGCGAGGCAAGCGTGCACCTTCGTCGACTGCACGATCGCTTTACATCAGGCTGTGGTAGCGGTCAAACGCAAGCCCATAATACAATTAAAAAAACAAACAAGAAAGCTCATTTCGTATTTTACAAAATTAATAGTTACACTTTCTTATTAATGTGGATATTAAGGTGGCGACTGACCAGGGCATTCTAGGGCATTTTATAGTAACGTAAAATCCAGTTATCAGATTATAATACTGTGGTATTACGTTAGCCGCATCTTGAAAAGTATGACACGGACCGGTGGGCTCGCGCCTCGCTTCGCTGTACTGACCTGTGACCATACACTGCGATTGCCGATTCGCGGTCTCAACTCAAGGACATATGTCTGCTCCAGCGGCTATCGGTCCTTAGACATACATGGCCAGTCCACTGCCACTTCAGCTTACTGATCCTACAAGCTATGTCGGTCACTCCAGTTCATCTCCGGATAATCTCTTTACGGATTTTATCCTTCAAAGAAACTCCAAGCATAGCTAGCTCCATAGCTCGCTGAACGACTTGAAATTTGAATAGCATTTCCGAATCTGTCACTTTCACTTCGGACGAAGAAGTATTTCGGACGTTTGAGAATAGCACTGCACTGCACTCGCCACCTTTACGAGTGCTTTCATGCTGTGTATTGATGTTGCAGGACCACATTGAAAAGGTGAAAAGGCACTACATAACGAAGGTTCCAGATGAAGCCATGTAAGTATTTCAATTTCAATTAATTTATTATCACCATAGGAACTTACAGAACTCGGTCAAGTCATTACATGGTTTGAAATTTTGTTATTTGAATGTAAAAATTTAAAAAGCAATAGAAGGTCAAAAAAAAGCAATAGAATCACTTCGTATTTCAATTACTGATACTGGAATCTATAGCAGTTGTACAAAGGCCTCGTCATTTGAGAACTAAGAATGGGTGCAGCTGTAAAGAAGCTTTGTCAAGAAATTAAGCTAACCTATTGAGCATAATTGGTTCTGAGTGTTCTGACCTGTATTCATACTAATGATTAAAAACAATCCTGTATGACAATTTAGGGGCCCGGACAAACATACTTATATATATGTCAAAATATAAATAAACAAAAAAGCATAAATTAAGTAGATTCAAGAATTTTATTGTCATTTCATACATGACTGAGTTCAAACGACAGTTTATAAAGTCGGTCATTTTAACTTCGTCGCTCGTATAATTATTTTGCTAGAACTAATTTGAAGATATAATCTTTAGCCATAAGAGCAGTATCCTGCAGTTCAACCGCAACCTGATGGCGCTGAAAGGCCTGAGGGACGCCAACGGAGAGCCGCTGCTGGCCAGCGCGGACGTGTTCCTCGAGATCGCTGGTTGCTACATCATGAGAAATGTTAGTCTTCCGACCGCTAGAAAATAACACCCGAAATTTGAGTAATATTGCTAATTCCTCACTCGTAAATATCTGTGATTTTGATTTAGATCCGATCCCTAGGTTATTTAAGAGGTACATAAAGTCACAGTGCCTTTTTGATTATTGTCAGGAAAAGGTTAAACAAAGCCGCACTTAGTTTCAGAGTTTTCCTTCTTCTAGTTTGCCTTTCATTATTTTAATATAGCTGTTACACGCACGCTAACCAATATTATGTACAATTTCGTATTTGTGTCAGCACTTTTGATTTGTGCCCGGTCAATGGCAATAGGCTCGCCCCCTATTACATGGGACTATTACAGATACCGGCACGAGTCGTGAGCACAAACTTCACCTGCGCAGAAGTTCATTTATAGATCTGTTTGGTGGAATGACAGGAGCGCGGGGTGCCAACGCCGAACATTGCATTTACGCGATTGGTCGACAGTCGATGCTCGTCGTCTATTGGACAATTAGGTGTCATTCGGCTACCGTACACTTTCGGTTCAACTTTATTGACTCACATTTTCGAATTTAAAACAGTTTATTTTTCTTTTGTTGTAATTACTTTATATTTTGATTTTTGAGTGTTTAATGTCTTGAATTAAAAATTGTTTTTTTCTTCTTCTTCCTTTATTTATTACAAGATTGTATGTAACTTGCAATGTATGTACGTATGTAAATATATTTGTCAGAGTGGAATCTTGCAACTCAATTTTGAAGCAGATATCTTCAACCTATTGAGCTGAAATTTTGTACAATATGGGTATCAAATGAAAGGACTTGCTGAGAATACGAATGCGAGTTAAAAAACCTGTCCAGCGATAACTAAATAGTAAAAAATAAATTGTTTATTTATGGGTACCTAAAAAAAAGTCCCAAAATCATAATATGGGTGAAATTCGAGAAAGTTTGTATTTTCTATAACTACCCATAATCCTTATAAAACGCTAACGGTGAAATTTAGTGAACAAAGATACTAAATAATTTTGGTCGAAAGTGTACATGCGCGAACTTGCCCCCACTACTGTCCATCTGTGCTCACGACTCATGCCGGCTACAATACATAACTGGCGAAATGTGGGTGTACTATTACACCTCTGCCTACCCCTTCGGGGAAATACAGGCGTGATGTTATGTTATGTTATGCCAGCACTTTACCTGCGACGGCCTACATTTCAGTGCACGAATCTCATTCAAATCGCTTGAACTCATACATTATTAAATCAATCAATCTATTAAACTTTATATCAACAGCTCGCGTGTCAATTTCATCATCAACTCAGCCTATCGCATTCCATTGCTGTACATAGGACTCTCTTAATTTGCATTACAACACTCGCTCTTCTGCCTCCCGCATGCAGTCCCCCCCAGCTACTCTAATCAAGTCGTCGCGCGTCGGTCCATTTGGCTGAGGGTGCCCTACGCTGCGTTTGCCGATTCGCGGTCTCCACTCAAGGACTCGTCTGCTCCAGCGGTCATCGGTCCTTCGACAGACATGGCCAGCCCACAGCCACTTCAGCTTACTGATACTACAAGCTATGTCGGTCACTCCGGTTCTTTTCCGGATAATCTCGTTACGGATTTTATCCTTCAAAGAAACTCCAAGCATAGCTCGCTCCATAGCTCGCTGAGCGACGCACTGGTTGAAGACCTTAGTCTTCAAACTTTGTAACTATCAAATAAAAAAAGCAAAAAGAAACTACGAGAAAAAAGAGATTCAAAATGCAAAAGGCAACAAAAAACAGCTTTGGGAGGTTATTAAGAGGATAACTGGCACAAATAAGGTACCTGACAACTCTTCTTCTCTTATAACAACGGGGAACGCAGAACAGAGCATTAATAACGTTAATAATTTCTTCGCTAACGTGGGAAGAAATCTTGCTGAACGAACCTACGTCCCAACTATAAATAGACCAATAACACAGAATCATGATTCCCCTCCACCCCCCCTTGATTCAATTGTCTTATTTCCTACCGATGAGGTAGAAGTTTTTCAACTAATCCAAAGCCTAAAAGTAAAGTGTGCCGTAGGAATCGACCAAATCACTGGCAAAATAATAAAAAGGTACATTTACTGTCTTACCTCTCCTATTACGCACATTTGTAACCAGGCCTTGTCAACTGGTATTTTTCCTAGGGCTTTTAAAATAGCGCTCATCAAGCCGATTCACAAGGGAGGGGATAAAGACTGTGGCGACAACTACCGACCGATCTCCATCTTGCCGATGTTATCTAAGATCCTAGAACGTCTAATAAATCGTCGACTAATGGACTTCCTTGAGTCTAATGACCTTCTTTCATCTTGTCAATTTGGATTCCGACGTGGTAAGTCAACCAATGACGCGGTACATGAGCTTTTGCAGACCATCATAAATAATCAAGATGAGGGAAGGAAATGCTTGACAGTGTTCCTGGATTTGGCAAAAGCCTTCGACACAGTCTCTATCCCACACCTACTTCAAAAGTTGGACCAGATCGGTGTGAGAACTGTGAGAGGTGTTCCCTTAAAATTAATGGAAGATTATCTGATGGACAGGAGACAAAGAGTCAAGATAGATAATAGGCTGAGCTATGAGCTTCCTGTCGAATTCGGCGTACCGCAGGGCAGCATTATCGGCCTAACGTTGTTTTTGATCTATATCAACAATCTATGCCAACTCCAACTCCATAAGGGCAAAATAATCACGTACGCCGATGATACTGCACTCTGCTTTTGTGGAGATTCCTGGGATGAGGTCTTTGATATTGCACAGCAGGGTCTCAATAAAGTCAGTGAATGGTTGCAATCTAATGTTCTGATATTAAACATTACTAAAACCAAATACATTACGTTTGCACATAGGTCAGACCTTCTTCCCCCAGAGTCTCTTATCATCACCGCTCAGACCTGTATCCCTGATCCTTCCCTGGATTCGTGTCCCACCCTTCAAAGGACTGACAAAATGAAATACCTCGGTATTGTTGTTGACCAATTTCTGTCCTTCAAACCACATCTGAAGATACTTACAACTAGGTTACGTAAGTTGATATATATTTTTAGAACACTGAGACACACTGCAGATCGACGGGTAATCAAGATGGTCTATTATGCTTTGTGTCAGTCGCTGGTTGATTATTGTATCACATCATGGGGAGGTGCCGCCAAGTCCCACTTAATTGAAGCAGAGAGAGCTCAGCGTGCCATTCTTAAGGTGGGTGATGGTCTCCCCTACCGTTTCCCTACATTTAAATTGTACAAAGAACTGGATGTTCTTACGATCAGACAAACTTTCATATTGCATACTGTACTTAAAAAACACTCAATGTTGCAATACAACCAAAACTTACTCAGGGATAAGCGGCGTGTGGACAGGGTTTGTCAATCGGAAATCTTTAAGTCAGCTCTTTCACATAGATCTTTCTGTTTTTTCGGACCATACCTATACAACAAATTAAATAAAACCTTCAATATATACCCTCAACTTAAAGCAAAATGTAAAACGTCAGTCACGAAATACCTCAAAAACTTGAGACTACGAACAAACCGAGAGTCTTTTGATTCCTCTCGCGTAGACTATCAGCATCTACTATAATTCCTCCTTGGCTCCCTTCTTTCGTTATACTCGATACGCACAACTTACGCGCTTACTCACACATTCTAGACCCATGCACACATTTACATTCACACTTACACTGACCCACACAAATCAAACACAAACACACCCACACTCCCCACATATAATTTGGTATTTCCGTGTTCTTTAATTGTTTTAACTGTGTAGTCTTAAATATAAGTAAAGCTCTTTCACCTAATGAAAATGTCTGTATAAGGCCAAATTATACAACGCTAGCTGCGGAAGGGCCCTGGTGACCTGTAATACAGGTTTTGAATAAAAACCTACTTCAGGCACCAGTCTCTCACAAAGTTGGTTTTTATAATTTTGCCACATTAGCTAAACCTAGTACTTTAAAAACTATTGTGAAGAGAGAATAAAGTGTTTTTTTTTTTTTTTTTTTTTTTCGAACTGCGGTATAATTTACAATTTACTATCATCTAAAGTTGTCTGGTCCTAGCTAGACTGTACAGTATACAGGTACAAACGGAGCTTCTTTCTGTGACCTAGATATTTTTGCGTTGCGTTTGCTCCCCCATTAATCAATATTTCATATCAATAATATTTCATATCAGTAATATTTCGTATCAATTTACTAACATCTAAAGTTGTAAGTTGTGTGGTGGAAGTCTACATCTTTTTGATCTTTCGAGCCGGATATCCCTGTCTTATGAGAATTACTTTGAAGGTAGGTATTATCATTTGGCGATGGTTTGTGTGGTATATACCTGTTATCAATATGTAACTCTAATTGATTTAATTAATAATAAAAAAATAAAAACACATTTTCTTTATCTGCCTAGCGCCCGGATGCTACCCTGACTGACCAGTCCGATGAGATATGTCTCCGGCCGAAGTTTCCCTGCATCCTTCAGCCAACGTCATCACTCCTGGTTGCGTGGAACTCGTTCGTAGCTTTCCTGATATTAATAGTCTGTATCGTGAGTATCTATCAAATGTCTAATCTTCTTTCGTAGATCATAGATTAGCACACCAATAATGATAACATTATTTAATATTATTAGTTTTGTCCAGTTGTGTATTACTTCATCGAAGTTTAGGTAAATCTACTCTGCCTAGGTATTCCGGCCTCTGGTCATGATGGTTTTGTATAATCATCATCATCATCATCATTTCAGCCGAAAGACGTCCACTGCTGGACATAGGCCTCCCCCAAGCAATTTGGGATACTTATGCCATAATTGCCACGCTTGGCAGGTGGGTTGGCGATCACAGTTGGTTGGTTAAATACTCAGAGAACGCTGCCGCCCATCCTCTGGTCCCCT
This sequence comes from Asteroscopus sphinx, assembly GCA_949699075.1. NCBI lineage: Eukaryota > Metazoa > Arthropoda > Insecta > Lepidoptera > Noctuidae > Asteroscopus > Asteroscopus sphinx. Next base: position 2,503,418 of record OX453004.1, on the reverse strand, counting down.
TAATTCTGAATCCTTAGTCGCCTTTTACGACAACCATGAGAAGATATTGGGTGGTGCAATTCTTTACGTCCGGCACCACACGGAACATACGGTTTTGTATAATATTGTTGCGCTAGCAATAAACTTTCAAAAAACGACTCAAACAACACATCATTAAAAATTCACACTTACTACAATAACTTCGAGCCACATCCATTTTTTCTGGATCGTTTTTTTTTTTTTATTCGATTGTACTCTCGCAGAATTGGTACCCAGAATGGATACCCTAAATCCGGGCGGGTGGCGGAGAATCCCGTTAGGCACTCCATCCGCCGGTTTTTTTTCCCCTAAACCTAACTTATAAACTAAAATCGCGGTTGCAAAACCGCATAAGGACGTCCCCCAAGGGAGGGCTCGAACCTCGGCTTACTGGGGCATTGCGGGGAGACCCCGCTGCTATGTACCCCTAGCAGCCGTTGCTGCATCGGGAATAGTTTTCTCGAAAGTGGCGGACTTTCGGTATATCGGGTGCTTTTCTGTATCGTGAACGTGAACTTATTTTATGTTAGAGCCAGTAACAAACGAAGATTGCATTTTTTTATGGACTACCTACAAAATATTTTGTTTCTAATGTTTATTTTTTGCAATGTGCCCAACATTTTTTTTTTTTACTTTTGGATTAGTTAATTCTCATGTAAGTGAATGATTGATTGTATTCTTGTGAGAAATAAAGTTATCAACTTGTCCACCACAGGTTCATCCTTACCATCTGGTGTATGAAAAACATGTCCACTTGGAGTTCAGGTTCTTTGATTACGCCATTACCGCCGTGTTTGTACTGGACCACATCGTGTACCTGTCTACCGGTGCCAACGTTGAGGAGGGTATTTATAACTTTTTAATTTTATCGCCTTTTCCATCTATTTCGTACTGGTAGCGATTGTTGGATTTTAGCAGACTCTAAACTCATCTGCTCTAACCATCACGCCCAAAAATCCTCTGTAGACACAAATATTATTTGATCCGTGATTAGCAATTTGATGCACGGAGTTGTATTCGCTCGTAGCACCAGACCGGTGCGGTCCACAGGAATTCCCGCAGCCCGTCCATTTTGTGCTGAGGTCGGTCACCGTGTGGTTTGTAGGTAGGAGTCCGAAATACCCCTCCACCTTCCCCAGACGAAGGGTATCCAAGAGGATTTCCAGTCGCATACAAAAATAAAACCGGCCAAGTGCGAGTCGGACTCGCGCAGTAAGGGTTCCGTACCTCTCAATATGTCTATGTTTGTCTTATTTTTAGTATTTGTTGCAAAACTACATAATATGCACTATAATCTGACCAAGTTTGACGCTGGTATGTATTACCGTTTTGAAGACAGAGCAGGAACAAAAACTTTGAAAAAAATTCATGTTTTTTGAGGTTTCTTGTATGGGGACCCCCTTTGGTTTTAGACTTTTTTTTGTTTTTAGTATTTGTCGTGATACACCTCATAGCAACACATATTCTGAGAAAATTTCAACCGGTTACCTATTACCGTTCAAAAGATACAGCCCTGTGACAGACAGACGGACGGACGGACGGACGGACGGACAGCGTAGCGAGAGTAATAGGGTCTCGTTTGGAACCCTTCGGGTACGGAACCCTAAAAATGGAAGTTGCTGGGCTTGTATTGTTTAAAATTTACATGCTTAGCCAGTGCCACTTAAAATGGATGGTTAACATTCATTTCAGACAGCAGTATATTGAATAATGGTCAGTAGTTTAGACCTAAACCTGAACAAAATAATAGGCCCGGTTTGACTGACACATGCATAGAATTTGTTGTTTTGTATTCTGAGGACACATGTCAAAATACTTTGTGTCTTGGATTATTGATTATGGTATTCTGCAGGGATCCAGCAGAATACCAGCGTCAGGTATAATACCTGGCACATGCTGAGCTGGACACCCATTTGGTACAATATTGAGACACATATCACACTTTCTTATTGTATTTTTACCTGTATGTCCTGTGTCTTGTTTTTGTACTAAATAAACGTTTTATCTATCTATCTATCTTGGAGGAATGAACTAGCTTGAAATCGCTCTCGCATTAAGAGGACGCTCCGAAAAAATAGTTCCCACGCTAGCTCCTCCCTTACACCCCACCACCCGCTAGCTACACTTGTCACTCACCGCTAATATTGAAATATAAAGTCAAGACAGAGAACAGGGAAACCATGGAATTGCCTACTAATATTTATGTTTTTTTTCACACCACATTAAAATTAGAATTTCATTACAATTTGTTTATAGTATACAATTAAAACTTGAACGGAACATCAGAAGGCCATTTCTCGTAATTAAAAACGTTCAAAATATAGTTCCAAACTAATCTCAATCTCCTGACAGTAGATGTTTCTGATTGCCGTTTGTTGGTGACATTAATGAACTAGGTGTTCAAATTACTCAGTGCGCCTATATACAAATTTAAATGAATAATTACACAAAAAAAAAAAAAATACTCACCTGACCATTTTTGTCCTTTTTCCAGAAATGTCAAATGTAATTAAATGTAATTTTCTTGTCAATTGCTTCATCAATACTACCCATTTTAAAAGGAGCTAGAGCACATTTTACTTCTACAACCATATCGTCAATGATACCTTCAGGCGTGGCTCCTAAAAAGGGATATTTTTCGTCTATGTAGAGGCCATATTCCATAATTTCAATATTTTGTAATTGTGATAATTGCTCTAGTGCCACTGCTTCATATTGTCTTCCGTACTGTATGGAGGAGACATGGGCAATTGGTGTGCTGTAAAGTATGTTTCTTATTATATTTCTACAGCTTTGAGTCCTTCTACGTTTTATTATTTTACCAAAATTTGATACGGTCAATAAGTTGCGTCTAAGCTCAAACCACTCACTGCACTGAATTCGTAAAACTGTATGTTGACTAATACGGTTACGTTCTTATTCAGTCTTACGCAAATTATCTATAAAAGTTTCCTTTGACAGTTTGAAAGTTTCTGGATCGATATCTGGCTGCTCTGCATTTTGATTCTTTGGCAGCGTAATTCGTTTGATATAACGGCGGCACCAACACCCATCTACTATGACTTCAATCATCGGGATGCCATCTTTACTGACGCGACCTTCTTTCAAAGCGACTTCTCTTTCTGTCTCACCAGCCCTCTTCATTTCACCCCAAGCTGTTTTCTCCCATTCTTCTGCAATTTCGTCTTGCATTTTTTTTTTGTTTATTTCGTTTAAGCCGACTGCAGATGTAAATTATTTTAATTGAGCATATCCACCGCCACTTGCCATAATTCCAGCTACGGCTTCTTTATTTATGTCCCAATCTCAAATCAATCAATATTCAATATTAAATAAATTCTTTGTTGCAGATTAAACAATTTAAATTTAATCGCAAATAGAGTCCGTTTTGACGTTCAGAAACCACTTCAACAGAACTCAACCCACAGTTAAAAAGGGCGTCGTGATCGGCGATAGCTTACAAATTATCGAAAAACGTTGTGTGTTCACCATCCGTCTCCCACTTAGTATTTTGCTTTCCTAAAACGAAGGCGTAGATGTTAGTATAATCACAAGAAATATTATTAAAGTTAGTATCCCTCTTGGATACTTTGAAACAGAGTTGCAAAAAACAGGAAATTTTATGTTGAATGGGATATTGCGTTCGCCTTGGTTAGACATTGACAGCTTGTTTTTTAAAAAATTATCTCATCGTACGCAAAAGTACGATAATTATGACGTTTGAAAATCATTTCGTAGAAATACTACAAATTATATACGCTAGACCCTTTCTTTCCCGTCCCGGCTTGGCACAATTCAAGTAGGTGAGCCCCTTATCCCCGTGCGGCCTAACGTTGGCCGCATCGACAAGGACCAGCGGCCGTCAGGGATACGAGGACGTTTTCTGGCCCAGCACCCCACACGCTATACCCTAGATGCATACATACATACTGGGTGTCAGGGAAACGCTTCCGAAAACGAAGATAGGTAATAGTGCTGGTGATACGAAACCACAAAAAGAAGCGATTCTTTTTTTAGATTTTTTCTCTTTTTTTTTGCATTTTTCATACATAACCAACCAGCTTTGGGCAGTTAAATAAAACTGATTTGCAAAAAAAACCTCATTTATTTACTTCTTTTTTTTAAGTTCGCAATGTAATTAAACAACTATATATGTATAATACTTGCATCTTAATAAGGAAAATAATCGATAAACCCATCCATACTAACTTGTCTTTTGTAAAAATATCACAAATTAGTAAACGAAGTCTTCGACAACCTAGCTTACTTGTACTGCCAAAGGTAAGAACAAACTTCGCAAAAAAAAGTATTACCTATGAAGGAGCAAAGCTATAAAATAAATTGCCATCTAATATAAAAAAATGAGCTCATTTAGTGGTTTTAAGTCTCAACTGTCTCAATATATAATAGAACATTTTTCACTGTTGAGGCTATGAAACTATTGACTGAGTGTTCGGCGACCATTACAATAAGTTTACTAAAATGTTAAAACTATTTTCATGTAAGTGGCATATTTTCTTCTTGAAAATAAATTTCTTTAAACCGAATTCAAATAAAATATCAGTTGGCGCTAGGGGTGAACGACATCCGCTCGCATACGCAGTCCGTGTCGTAGCGAACGTAGGTATGTTAGGTACGCGCGGCATTGATCCCGAGTTTTGTACGCTTTACATTTCGGGTTTGCAAAATACCAAATCACTAAAACAATGAGTATAAGGCTAATGGTTATTGGTATTCGATTGTGTTTAGCAGCCTAGTATAATAATAGCCTTTCAGTTTCGGGAGTGTTTCCCTGACACCCAGTACGTATTATCAAGCCGGTTTCCCATTGGGGTAGGCTGCCATCTCTTTTGTTTCATTTACGTTTATTAACCTCGTCATACATATACCTATTATTAATAAAAATACTTGTTTTTTACGGACAACATGATCCAAATATACAAACATGATGTTTATGTTGTATTGGTCGTAGGCCTGAAAAAAGTTTGTTACTTTGAAATCACTGGAAAAGCCCAGCACTGTGTACCGTACTAGGCCACTGTGATGAGATGACCTTTTTGACTTACTCATACGATAATTTTTCACATAATAACTCATAATTTAATTTTAGAACGTCAGTATGATGTCCCTGATGTAACGCTAATGAAAATCAGTTGAATTAAATGTTCCATAATTGCTGTTTTATTTGTTAATATAATACTTTGTTTAAAACATGTTTTAAACACATTGGCAAAAAAACATTGTTTTTTCCCTCGTGTTTTAAATCAGTTGGTGGTTATATTAATCAGATTCAATGGTGTTTAAAACATATGTTTTTTTCGTAACAACTCTGCTTTGAAAAGAAATATAATTATAAACATACCAAGTTAGTCGTATCCTGTAACAACTCCATTTTATTATACCTCTCAACAGTTTCAGGAAGAATATTTTCTTTGATCCCATCGTTTCTTGTATTTCCATTTGCCTTAAAATTAAATGTTTTATAACTAATGATGTGCATACCTACATCTCCAAAAAACTCAATCTATTTTATTTTAAAACGATTGTAGCCTAAAAAGTAAGTACCTAATATACAAGCTTCTAGTACTGGTGATGATTGGACGCTAAGAGTGGGGGGGCCTCGAAGCGTCTACTAAGCGACCCTGGGGTGGACAGCAGTACGTGGTGGTCACGTGTTACTGTGGGGGAAACAATATTGTTTTCCCGGGACGTGCCAAAGGCATAGCACTTGAGGGGCTCCGGCGCGGTCCAATAGAATTCCCGGAGCTCCTCGATTTTATGCAGAGGATGGCCACCGTGTGGTTTTAGTCGGTAAGAGGCCGACATACCCCTCCGCCGTCCCCACACGGAGGGAAACCATGAGTCTTTCAACAGAAAAAAAAGGTCTCCACCTTGATCAATTATATTATCAGTGTGATTAGCGCCAAAATTCAATGCTGGCAATCTAAAAAAAGTTAATTAATCATTTTTACATAGCATGGGTACGATGACAGTAGGACAAAACGATGCCTTATGAATAAGGGTAAAAGAGACTCCACTACAAAACATGTATTTGACACCTGATACCGTACCCATGCTATGTGAACAAGTTTATAGGTAGAGATTTTATTCTATTTTCAATAAATATGTTACGAGTTATGGCCATTTTCAATAAAAACACAATCGGTTGATTTGCTTACTCAATAAGAGTATTGACATAACTTATTCAATCCTATCACAAGTTATGTCAAAATCCTTATTGAGTAAGCAAATCAACCGATTGTGTTTTTACTTTTTGTTTAGCGAGATTCCGTCCGCCTTTTTTATTCATCCAAGGTTTTACATAAGTAAACAAACAGTAAAGCACCCATGACATGACAATGACCAAAATGGCAGAGGCTATGGTGCCTTTTCTTTGTCTTGCAGACATTCAAGAATCGTGTGTAGGTAAACATACTTGTAATACATAAGAAACACGCAGACCAACACAAACATGTTCAACAAATAAATACTTGTGTCTTGTGGGAATCGAACCCACGACCTCGTGACCAGCAGTCGCACACTCGAACCACTAGACCACAGACGTAGTCAAAGTAGTAGTTATAGTTTCATTTCAAGTTTGGCCCTCTCCTAACCTATTCCATAAATTCACGCTGTATAAACCGCTAATACAATATTTCGTGTGTTATACCTACTCAAGTTGTACAATTTTACACTATACATACCCACTTTTCTTTACGTAATAATACTGGAACTAGAAGTAAATTTATTAGTTCAACTGGTGACTCCGGTAGTATCTCTGTTCCGAACAAGTAAATTGCTTCCTATAAAGAAAACGTTTATATTTTAGTTTTATTAAAGCTAAAATAATAATAATACATTTTTAGAAATAAAATAGATAATAATGCACTTACCTTTTAGATTGTCTAGCGATCATACTTGCTTCTTTATAACGTTTAGCTATTTTTCTTTTTGAAACATATTTTCTATTAATTTTATTACCCATGACACTAGTAAAAGACGTCAACGTCTGTCAGAATGATTTTTAAATATTTTATGCTTGTTTTATGGCTATAAAGTCTTTTTTGTTTACGGTATTAAATATTTTCGTAAATTCGTGACAATTCACGCATAGACGCGACAGACACAGACCCTTCCTCTATAGCGCAATGCGCGGCACTGAAGGTGAGCATTGCGATTTGCTCTCGTAAATTTTATGTTAGCTGCAATAGAGCTCACTTTCAAATAAATCATTCTCGCGCGTTTTACCGCGGAAGTAAAGGCCGTAAGTCTCAAAACAATTTTCGTTTATTACATAAATAATAATTAATCAATAGAAATTTCCTTAAAGCTGTATTTAATATACTTTATTATCTGCCTATCTCCATAAATTTTATATACCTAACTTAAATAATAACGGAGAAATATTCGGAAAATCTCTAAAAACGCATGATTTTGAAAAATTAAAAGCATCGAAAAAAAAACAACGAATCATGTAACTGGGATAGTCAAACGGTAGATAAAGGTTCAAAATAACATATGTTTAAATTTGAAATTCATCAGGCATGTGTACGACTCGGCATATGTTTCCGAAAAGTCACCTCATTTTGGGAGCCTAGTCTTAACGGGACTTCTCTATTCCATAAACGTCACAATGTGGTAGAAAGAGACAAAGATATGTTGTCTGTACTGTCTTGTAAACGGAAAAAACCGAATGAAGCCATTTATTTCTCTTGAGTCACACACACAGTCTTGAGTTTGATTTCATAAAGCTTTAGTCACCGGCTTGGTAACTCGCTAGTACAAATTCTGAAAAAAAAAACCGGCCAAGAGCATGTCGGGCCATGCTCAGTATTATAGGGTTCCTTAAGTAGGTGTACAAACGAATCAAATCGAATATTAATCATGGCTATTTTAGTTTTTGCAATAATCGGCAGCATTCGCGACTCAGAGCGTGTTGTTAGTAGCGCCATCTAGCGATAAATTCAAGAAGCCAAATTGAAGAAGTGTGTTCAACATAACACAAAGTTACTTTTTGTGATTTTTTCAAATAGAAAGTAGCTAAAGGAGCATTATTTGCTATGATCATTTTTCTCTAAGGTCAATGACCTTTGAACTAGGACGTTTTAAGTATTTTTCAGTTTTCTGTCTATAACTCAAAAAATTATAATCACATTATACTCAAAATAATTTTAAAAGAGAGTTTTCATAAAGGTCTATCAATGTGGAAGATTATAAGTTTCTACGTTGCATAGTTTAGAAATGGCAGGGGGGGACACACATTGCAAGCCACTTTGGCGGGCTATATTTCGCAGATGGTACACCTGATAAAAAAGTGATGTATGAAACATTACCTTCATTTTAGTAGACCTATTCAATGATACCCAACACGAGGGGGTGCAGCGAAAAAAATTTTTTTTTAGCCATTTCACATGTATGGGCGCTACCCCTAAAGAACGTAAAAACTATTTTTTTATTCTTTTAAAATTGAGATCTATATGCAGACTATTTTTGAACAAAATTTCATTTACTTATGTTTATAACTGTAGAAGTTATTAAGCTGTAAAGGATTAGGACAGACGGACAGACGGACAGACGGACAGACGGACGGACATGACGAAACTATAAGGGTTCCTTGTAGGACTTCGGAACCCTAAAAAGGGTTACATTGGCATTTGAAGGCCATGCTCATTGTAGATTTCTATCTCTTTCTGTCACGTTGCTAACTATTAAGTAATCTGTGACGTTGCTGCCTGTGACAGCCTGTGTAAGACAAAAGCTAGCAGCTATATGAGACTTTACTACGACTCCAGGCTATTTCGTTACTCCAAGGCTATTCGGAATCGAAACACAAGAACATGTTTGTTTGCCGGTCGCCAGGTGTGCCGATAACATTTACGCAGACCTCGTCCCAGCAGATGCGCAGTCACTGGTTTGTGCTCGACGTAGTGGGTACGCTGCCTATCTTCGAGTTCGTTGGTGACGGACACTTTGCTGGCATCAACAAACTCCTCTTCGTGCCAAAGGTAAGATTTAAGAAAATTACATGGAATTTTGCAATTTTTACCTCTACACTGTTGTTGGAATTCGTTTTCAATAGGGCTTTATATGATAACTAACTTTGATTTAAAAGTTTAAACAAAGGTATAATGAGTAAAAATAGTGGGTATCGAAAGAAAATATACATATATTGCTTCTAGTTATTCCGGGTGCTCAAAAGCATGGAGGAGACTTGCGTGTACCGAAGCAACGTGCTGCGGTTCTGCTCTTACACGCTTTTACTGCTCATCGCCTGCTACCTGATCGCCGCCCTACAACAAGCCTTCATGTGCTTCCAGTGAGTGGGGCCATTTGAAAAAAAATGTCATTCATTAGTATGATCATAGACTTAATATAATGTCCTCCTGGCCGTATTTTGGTCACGGCGGCCAATCTCAACGGAGACTAGTCATCTGCGCGGGACATATTATAGTGCACAAGTGTGTGCGCAAACACAGGTGCACTCTCTATTCCCTCACTCTCAACGGCAATCCGACACGACCGGGGAGAGATCAGGCGCAGGACCGACGGCTTTACGTGTTTTCCGTGCTGCTGCTGACAAATTTTCGTGACACAGAAATCCCAATAACAGTTTTTGCCCGACCCTGGAATCGAACACAGGACCTCACGCTGAGTAGTCGCACTTTCGACCACTAGATCAACGAGGCATTCATAGACATAATATACTAATAATTATTCATCCATGGTATGACAAAACAAACGGAAGTATTGATCCTGAAAAGTCATTTGCATGAGACGGGAGTGTACTGACATATAGTAACTATGAAATCGTGATAATGAACGAAACAATATATGTTAATGAATGTAGATGAAGCGAAAGAGGTGTGTCAGGGTGGAAGTCCAGTCTCTGCCTACCCCAATGTGAAACAGTCGTGATAATATGTATGTGTCTATGTGTTACGGTTAGAAGCCGAAGTGCGGTTACACCTAGTTTTAACCGGTTAAAATTAGGTGTTGCCGGTCGCAGTTGGTTCCCGGGACGTGCCAAAGGCGTAGCACTAGAGGGCACCGGCGCGGTCTATTGGAGTTCCGGAGCTCCTCTATTTTGTGCTGAGGATGGCCAATTGGCCACCGTGTGTTTTTAGTCGGTAAGAGTCCGACATATTCCTCCGCCTGCCCCAGACGGAGGATATCCATGAGGATTTCCACCCGAAAACAAAACAAAAAATAAATAAATAAAAAGGTTAGGTTTAGTTCTAACCGGTTACAACTAGGTGTGCACGTCGGCTTCTAACCGTAAATATATGTATTAAATAGCATTATCATGTATTTAACCCTACGCAGAACAGCTTCTGGCAGATACAAATATCGCTAGTTTATACTTTCAGACTGTATTCTAAATAATGACTTGGGTAATATCTGTGTACAGCGCTGGTCATTGCTTGGTGTCGAACTTCACGCATCCACCGTTTTGGGAGCAGAAGCCACTTGACGAGGAAACTGTTGACGCCAGGCTTGCGTTGAGTCTCTACTGGGCTTTATCCATGATCTCATTCACCAGTAAGTTGAATAACAAGTTGCGCGAGATGGTACAAAAACAACATTACTATGAGTAACCATATTGTGAGGAATTGATGCAGGATACGAACAGAGGGCCTAAGGAGTTGCGATGTCTCAATTGTGCCCGGTTATTGGCAAAGGAGAGTTTAAGCAGGATCTGAAAGTGGGCTTCGCTTGATGGGTCGCGAACATGTGTACAGCAGTTCTTGCGGCCCATCCATTCAAGGCGAGAGTAGACACTCGCCAGAGTTTTCAGTGGATGCGAGCCCAACATAACCACGCCACCTCTTCTGGTTGTGTGGCATGTGACAGATATATTCTCCGCTTTAAAAAGGTTATGAACAGGGGAATAGAGTGTGCCACTTTCTGGTCAAAGTCCATCTAATTTAAAGTTTAGCCAAGAAGAAAATATAATTAGAAGAAAATATTGTCAGGATGTCGTTTCGAGAGCTTATTGGTAAACCGCCGTAACCTAGATTTCCTGATGGTACGCGGTACGCGGGGCGGGAGTGCGCTCAACCAATCAGCTAGTCCGCCGCTGTTCGCCGACAGTGAAAGACGTAAAGGCTAGACCGCGTGTTCTTTTTTCTGACAAATGTTATATACATGGTATTATTGCATGGATAATCTGCCGACTCTGAATCACAAACAGACCCGCGAACCTTCGGGAGGGTCAAGCTTACGGCGGTTTACCTGTAATATACAGCACCTATCTCCCTGGCTACGCCCATGCTAATAATTTTACCATGAGTGCTTGTTTTCTTTATTGACGAGCGTTGTGCGGACATGATGGTCTGCCCAGATTCATATGTTCCGAGTCTGGAGGAATGAAGGTATGTCATGTCCTACTACCCTTTGATCTATGGGACGTTAGATGGGCTGCCCATTTTATATTCTTGTGCTGTTACTAGGTCTGGCAAAGTTATGCTTCCCATTTTCGTATCTAGTTCACAGGGAGACTTGGGGTGAAGAGAACTGGAAGAACGTGATCTACACCTTGGTCATCCTGGAGATCTGCATCGTTCTGCGTATCTTCATGGAGGCCGTCTACTCGGCCACCATAATGGTCACTACGGCTCCAAGGTACTCTTCTACTTAGGTTCTTTATTTATGTGGCTTATGTCATTAGGATGGGCAGCAGCGTCCTCCTATATTTTTTTAGATTATAAATATATAATCATCATCCTCGGAGGCTTTTCCCAATTATATTGGGGTCGGCTTCCAGTCTAGCCAGATGCGGCTGAACATCAGTATTTTAGACCCCCGCAACCCAGTTACTGGGTAATACAGACATTCGGAGGTTAGACCAGTTGTCAGACTTTCAGGCTTCTGACTACCCGTAACGACTGCCATAGATATTCGTATGACAACCGGGACCGACTCCGAGGCACGGATGGGTCTCGATGTGTAACGAAACGGTCACCCATCCACAGACTGACCGCGACAAGTGCAGCTTAACCTTGCAGATCGTACAATCCGCGCAGTCGTTGCATCGCTATGAGCCCCTCTTATAAATGTACAATATTAGTGCCTTAATATAATTTATATCTAATCTAAAAGACTAATGAGTAATTTTATGTTAACTTGGAGCCGGTTTTCCAAGTAAACTTTTATCTAAGGAATAAGTTTGATGATTTGGCAGTTTTTGTGTCAAAACGTGTCAAACGTGACGTTTAGGCTTATTTTCAAAGACGAATCTAAGCGTGATCTCACGCGTCACGCGTCATGAGTTCACGCTTAGATTAGTCTCTGAATTTAGATATAAGCCTTATTCCTAATGTGTCCACAGTCCACACTGGCACTATTCACTTTGTTCATCCAACCCTGTCCAAAGAGAACATATTTTTCTCCCACTTGCTCGGAAATTGGTTCATTATTAAAAAAAAAAGAATACAACAATCGGCTCTTTTCCGTACGCAACGAAATAACAGGCCGGTAATATCCAACAGGACAATAATAGAAATTGCTGGACACATAGACATTTATATTTCTATGGCTGGACACTTTTAATTTTTTAAATTATGCTACCGAGGTTTTTAAGTACACGCTTAGGTAAAAAATATTTATCATAAAGGCTGAATGCGCATTATTTTTTTCAAAACTTTGGAAATGGAACAAGAACCGCGCGCGGGCGAATTGGCGTGAATGAAAATGAGATACTGTTGAATTAATTTGTTGTGTTTCCTCGCAAATGAGAGAAAAGTACTATACAAGTCTCGGCCGAAATAGCAATTAACGGCCTCGTTTAGTTAGAAAGCATAAAGGTTCCAATATTATTCGGCCATCAATTGCTTCATTTCAGGCCTCGACAGTAATGTACTAATTAATCACCAACTGAAATTCCGTAGTACGTAGCTCAAGTTGAGCATGAGCTGCTACGGAACTTCAGATTCCATACTAAGTAACATGGAAACTTGAATTCACATATGAAACTTATCAGGCGTAGCGATGATGCTCAACATTGGTGACTTATTAACTATATGTCAATTTGAATTACCAGGGAGAGTTACGGTTCCCGCATAGGCATGGTGAAGAATTTCTTGATTAGAAATGAGGTGGACCCTGTGTTGAGGAAGCGATTCATCACCTATCTACAGCTCTGCTGGCACACAGATAAGGTAATAATAAAAGGATCTCTTCTCAATAAGAAGCTATGCTCCGACTTCGCCCGCGTGAATGTCGTTTATCGCATATCCCTCGGGAACTGTTCACTTCCCGGGATAAAAAGTAGCCTTTATGTTAATCCGGGTTCTGTTCTTGGAACAAAGTTCCTTATGGGGGCTTGCGGCAGGTGTGATTCAGGAGAAAATGTAGCGTCACGTCACGCTTAGATTTGCATTATACCCATAGAGTACATTGAATATACGGACGAAGTAGTCAGCTGACTAAGGTGCGCTAAGGTAGGATTCCAGCCGGAAGGATTTCAGCCGGAGCGTAGGATTCCAGCCGGAAGGTAGAAGTGCAGCCGGAAGGTTGAAGTACAGCCCGAAGGTAGAAGTACAGCCCGAAGGTAGAACCCTGGAAGCGTGCAGAAGGGTGCGCATGTTAGTGGCGGCAAGGTTAATACAACCGCGTGCGATGTGGCGGTGACTTAGGTGCGGTGCGGTGCCTTGAAGCGCCTTCTAGTGGACAACGTCAAAGTTACAACCATCTATTAAATAAAACATACCTGGTGTTAAGCGGTTACCTTTGCCCATAACAACTGCAATACCACCTAGGCTGTTGCCTAAATGGTACCGCAAGTCTGTTCACCAAACTGAGACATGAAGATGGAAAGTCTCATGTGATTGTAATTTCACCGACACCCGTACCCTTCAGATCGAAACACAGCAATGCAAGCATCACTGTTTGGCGGAGAAGTAGGTGCGGTGGTAGTACTTCTCCGGATGAGGTCCCCCACAAGGAGTTCTACTACTCCTAGGATAACTTCGTTCCTGATCGGGGGTCCTCTGACCGCATACGATTTTTTTTACCGGATTCGAATTATTGTCGAGAGTAACCCTACAGGATAAAATGACTTACTCAACACTCTTGAGAAAATACTCATGGAATGATGCTTTGTATTGTCTAGGCATACAAGATGACCCACAAGAAGCAAGCGAATATATTCTACGACCTGCCGCCGCACGTGTTCCAAGATATCGTTGGGAGGAACCGCAGCAAATACATTCTGTATATACCCTTCATGAGGGTACGTATCATAAAAAGTATGATTGGTAGTTCCATCTATTCCTTAAAAATGGTTATATTATACAAGAGCTCATTTTTTGCAACAAAATGATTCACTGAGCGGAATTGTATATTATATACTATATCTATATCTTCTCATGGGTGTCGTAAAAGGCGACTAATGGATTCACAGGAGGATGGGCAGCAGCGTTCTCTGAGTATTTAACCAACCAACTGCGATCACCAACCCGCCTGCCAAGCGTGGCGATTATGGCATATCCCCCCAAACTACTTGGGGAGGTATATGTTCAGCAGTGGTATTTCGGCTAAAATGATGATGATGATGATGATGATGAGCGGAATTGGGAGAGGAGATATCTCCTTGGAAATAATCGCGACCTAAGTAGTTGCTAGACCACCTGTTACTTCAGTGACTGATTGAGACTTTTGGGGTGACCGAATATTCTGAATTAGGGCGAAAAGGACATAGCTAAAGCTCCATAGTGCCCAGACTTGGAGGTTACGAATAAAAGATGATGCTAACAGTATATAACTCGATGAAGACAATATGTTGCAATCTATTTTTATAATTAACAGACAGTACTGCACAGATTTATTTATTAATTCATCATTCATCGCTTATTTATAAAAAAAAAACGAGTGTGCTTTAGACCACACGACTCAAGTAAAACTTCACTAACTTATATCTTTTTTTTTTTCTCTTTCAACAATTTTTAATTCGTTTAAATTATAATGTTTAAATTTATTTTTATTTGTATGGATCTTTGAATCCGAAATAAATAATTATTTATTATTATTCTTTATTTATTATTATTATTTATTTATTATTATTATATCTCCCTTTCAACTTCCGTTCGCCTCACCCGATCACACTTATCGTAACGCATTTACCAGCTTAACACCAGTCAAGCGTCCGTAAAGAAGTTTTACTTCAAAAAAGGTACTTTCTATTTTGAGGTTTCGTTTTGCTTACTAAAGGGAAACCGCGCAGTGTAGTATGCAGCATAATACAACTTTCATATTAAATTGTATATAATGCGGTTCAGGAGCGGATTCCCGCGGCGGGAGAACCACCCGTGTAGTATGGACCCTAGCAATATCCTTTCCATAAACTAATCTCTGGGAGATCTTTGGTCTCAGATGGTGCTTTCAGAAGCATCTGAGACCAAAAGCTCCCGAAAATTACGGAGTAGACTCAGCTTCACCCTCGTCTTTAAAATCTTTTTAAATTAAATTTTATTATTGTGGCAGCTGGTCAGTAAGGAGCACCTTAACACCGTGTCAGCGTCTGCTAAACTCTTTTACACGTCACCAGGCGAGATATTGATCAACACTGGAGAACTCATTAATGAGATATACGTCATTAAACGAGGCATTTGTGAGGTAAGTGTGCTATAAAATGAAATGCTTCCATTTTTCAATATCAACATCCCAAACATGCAATCATCCACTGTGGGATATGCTTAAGTCTACGGGATACCATATAATGATGAGAGGCATTTGCCGCATTTGACAGGCATTTTAATACTTACCCCCAGTTTCTGGGAGGCTGATCAATTTGATTGGTCAAATCTAATGTCAGCTGACTGACTGACTGCCTCGTTGGTCTAGTGGTTGCAAGCGCGACTGCTGAGCGTGGGGTCCTGGGATCGATTCCCGGATCGGGCAAAGTGTTACTGGGTTTTTTCATTAGGAAATTCTTAGTAGCAGCCCGGAGTCTGGATTTGTGCCCGGGCAATAGCAATAGGCTCGCCCCCTATTACATGGGACTATAACATAACTGGCGAAATGCGGGTGTACTATTACACCTCTGCCTACCCCTTCAGGGAAATACAGGCGTGATGTTATGTTATGTTATGTTAATGTCAGCTCCTGTGATTGGTCGGGAAAAATACTAACATCCAATCACATCGCTTGACCTGAGATTTGACAGTCTATTAGTTAATTTTTGTGTTGATCAGCCTTTCCGAAACTGGAGGTTAGACAGGCGTACGGCCGCATTGATCTGAGACAAACATTTTTAAATTGCCCATGTGCTCCTGCTATATAATTGCGCGTAAGTTTTACCAGATTTTATAGACAATTTTTTTACTAAAAAAAATGGCATTTTATAATCATTTTCATATAGTATGGAAAAGCATGAAAGCAGGATAGAACGATGCCTAAGGAGCTCAGCTAAGCTAAGGAGTATAAAAGAGACTTCACCACAAAACATAATACCTATGTATTAGACAGCTCCAGCTGCACTGCCGCTAGTTCACTGTCACGGAATAAATAGTTACACAACACAAAGTCAAAAGCTATAACTGGTGACCCCGACATGATGCTTGGAAGGCTGCAATGATGTTAATGCTAGCGTCACCAGTGCGGAAACTTTGTCTGTAACGATCACGTCGGGGTCATCAGTTATAGCTTTTGACTTTGTGTTGTGTTGTGTAACTATTTATTTCGTGTTGTGAATCGTGACATTTAACTATTTTCAGTCTTTATTTATTTCACCGAGTTAGCCCGCCTACACGTTTACACCACACATCTACAACCACTACAATATGTAACAAAAACCCTGTTGTTCCTGTAAGCTACGTTATCGGAATCAATATTCATGCGCAAGTACACAACTCATTTGGAAAAATTCATTAATAAAAATAAATATCAAATCATTATTAATTGTGAATTGAAAGTGATTATATCACTCAAAACTCACTCACTCAGTGATTATATCAATAAAGATAATTTAATTTAATGTTAAATCATTATTAATTGTAAATTGAAAGTGTTATAATCACTTTTAATCATGTTTTTGCTCACAGGAACAACAGGGTTTTTGTTACATGTTGTATAACTTGATTCAGGATTGTTCTCATGTAGCAGGATAGATGTCGCTACATACCTATTTTTTATTTTAACTTTTTTTTATTTTTTATTTTTACATCCATAGGTTCTCGATCCGACGAGTCACCAGCGCATTAGAACGTTGACAACGAAGAATGATTTTGGTACACTGATATGCTTATTACGTTAGTAATATATTTGTTACGGGTAATGTTAGAAGAACGAGTAAACCTAGTTTTATCCGGTTATACCTAGGATCTAGGATTATTCAAGTTCTTTGGGTAAAGTCCGAAAATATCTATAAAATCAGTTCTAAGTCCGCATTTTCCCAGATACACCTAGGTGTAACCGACGCTGACTGGGTGATGTTAGGTAATTCGCAATTAAGAACAGCTCTTAATGGTGCTGCTTCTGTAATTTTTACCTAATAATAATTTCAACATGACAGAAGCATAATTATTAATACAAGTTGAAGCCCGAAGCTGTAAACCAAAAAATGGTCTTGTTTGCGGATGACAGTACAATTTTATTTGAAGGTCACATGTCACAGGACATTTGTAAATATCAATTGGAAATAAATCAGACATTACAGAACGTTATTACTTGGCTTCAAAACAATAATTTAAATATCAATCTGACTAAAACTAAAATCATGCATTTTCGACAAAGGGCCAATAAATATTTTAATGATATTGACATAAATTATTTAGGACAAAAAATTGAACAAACAAATTCTACAAAATTCCTAGGCATTCACATTGACAGCAACATGTCATTTGATACGCATATTAATGAAGTTTGTAAAAAAATCTCTCGGTTTTCATACGCCCTATATAACTTAACTAAAATTGTAAACCAAAACGCGGTTCTAACGGCGTATCACGGGTATGTGGTCTCAGTACTAAAGTTTGGGATAATGTTCTGGGGAAATGCCACAGGTAGGGAACAAGTGTTCATTGCTCAAAAGAGGTGCATACGTGCTATATGTCACCTTCAAAAAACAGACTCCTGTAAACCGCATTTCATACGTCTAGGCTTGCTTACATTCCCTTCAATGTACATCTATGAAGTTGTCATATTCGTTCGGACTAATACACACCTCTTTCGAAAACTTAATAGCAAACGTTATAATAATACACGATTATGTGTTCAACCTTCACAAACAGCTCTCCTACATAAAGCTGTATTTTGCATGGCCCCAAAAATATTTGATAAACTACCCATGGCTATAAAAGAAACGAGAGACTCAAATTGCTTCAAAAAAAGGGTTCGTACATTTTTAATAGAAAAAGCATACTACACCATTACTGAATTTCTAGCTGACAATAGTTTATAATGTTCGATTTTGTTTTAAGGATGACGCTGGCCACCATATTATCTACTTAGATTAAGCGTAAACATGTTAATTATTTAAATGCATAGTGACATAAGACTAATTTGAATCGTATATTTAATTTAATTTATATTCTAGTTTGATCATGACTTGCAATGTGATTTTAAAGCTATTTTTCATTTTGTTTGTCTAATATTATTATAATTGTAATTTTGTACGCTACATTAGTGGCAGGATATAGAGGCGCTAATAATAAATACTTCTGAAATAACAACCATTGTACCTATATTCACGAAAAATAAATGAATTGAATTGAATTGAATTGAATTGAATTGAATTTTCGTTGGTTTTGAAAACGAAAGGTGGTTTCACTCACGTAATTCCATCGGGTGTGCCCGACTAGTTTCAAGCTCGAACGGAGCCCTTAATCATGAGCTGGTTGTATTTAACTCACGATAGTTATTATACAACGTATTGTTGAAATGACTGAAAACCTCCTAAGGTGTCACTGTACGCATCAGTATGAACAACTTTTACTATGGGAACAATCCTGAAAGGCGAAAAAAACACTTCTGTTCCCTACATTTTGTTAACACAAATGTAGGTAAAAGCTGATTTTGTTTTCGCGATTTCAGGGTTGGTCCCATAGTAAAAGTTGTTCATATTGATGAGTACAGTGACCCCTTAAGAGGTTTTCAGTCATTTCAATAACACATTGTATAATAACTATCGTGAGTTAAATACAACCAGCTCATGATTAAGGGCTCCGTTCGAGCTTGAAACTAGTCGGGCACACCCGATGGAATTACGTGAGTGAAACCACCTTTCGTTTCCAAAACCAACGAAAATTCAACTTGTATTAATAATTATGCTTCTGTCATGTTGAAATTATTATTAGGTACTGTTTCTTATGTGTTGATTCGAGTCTAGTAAACTCGATTGATAGAAATGATGATTTCGTATAATGCAGGTCTGCCAGCGTACTACACGATCCGGGCCGTTACCCACGTGCAAGTGATCAATATTACCAGGAAGACCCTGTTGAATGTGCTAGAGACCCCACAGATACAACAAGCGATTGAATTCGTTAAGAAACAACCGGTGAGAAGTCCAGGGGGTCTACTCCAGTTCGACGATATTCGATAAATCGTACGATTCATCGCACAATTTGCTACTCCGGTCAACCATCGTTCCCTTATCGCATGCGATGATCGTGTTTTGACGTTTGTTTTTCTCATCTCCGGTAAATTGTATACGACTATGAACCGTAGTCTATCTTAATTGTGCCTTTTTTATGTGCCTATCTTTATTATGTAAGTATCAGTCGGAACGAAAGTTCGTACTTCGTTTGTCGTTCGTAAAACGCGAGTAGATCTACAGGGGCTTACTCCCGACTGGATCGATTGCTGTATCAATCGAATTAGAATTAGAGTTCGTTTCAAATCGTGCTGCATTTTTCTAGGAATTGACATTAGCTCGATTTGGTTCAGAGCTCGAACCAGTCGGGAGTAAGGCCCCAGAAACATTTAACTGTACTTAATATGAGCAGCGTTTTTTTTCCTAAAGCAGTTTCCGTCCGTGACTTTGCCCACGCACTCCTTGTATCAACTTTACATCGCTTTCAGGGTACCTTTCTAGACCCGGTGGTTCGGGATGTGTGTTATCTGTTAGTTACGCATTACGGACAGCGGACAGTGTCGTTTTAAAAGTGGAAGACACGGGACACACTTACCTCACGTGGTCCTACAAAACTGTGTCACAATGACAATGTTGCGTTCAGTCACCACAGGACAGCGGCTTGACTGCAGGTGTCTCATACATTGGTTAGGGTTTTTTCAACGGAAAATATGTTGAAAATGCCAACTAGTGCATTTATTCAGTGCACAATTTAAATCACGAACTAAACTTATTTTAAGCCATCGCTCTCTTTTATTTACTATTAGTAGATAGAAGAAAGGGATGGCAACAATTTTAGTGCTGTCAAATTAGTTTACGTGTTACATTTCTTTGTATTTTAGTTGGCACGTTCCGAGATCACGACTAAAGTTGTATGGAAATTTCAACGTCTTCCTCTTTTAAACCGTCATTCGTTATGAAAATGTTTTATGTAATTAGACTTGTATTCTGTATATTCCTGATTCAGGAGTACCATCGGCTGGTGACAAAAGTACCGTCGTTTGCGAAGTACGAGCCTCTGCCCCCGACTCCTAATATAATGCACTTCCGACTGCCCCGAAAACACGAACCTGATGCAGAGTTCTTGTATCCCTTCAACCGTCTAGGCTTTTTGTCCATTTTGCGGTAAGCAGAATATAAAAAAATTCGGTAGTAAAGTAATAAAAGCCAGTGTTTGAATTTTCATTAGAATTTAATGTTAGATAAGACAAGGTAAAACTTTATGATGGGACAAAATTGGCCAAAGGAGTCGTAAGCTCGATCTTGGAGAAAAACTTGATGATGATCATGATTTTTTTAACAGTTGTTTTATTGGCGTCTTTCATAGCTAGGTACTTTAGTTCACTTTAATACACAGAATAACCTTTCATACACTAAATAGAAAAATATTTATTCGAGAAAGAAGTCAATCGTCGAATCCGACTCGATTGGGCAGCGTTCGGGAAGCTACGCAATATCTTCTCGTCCAAAATACCGCAGTGTCTCAAGACGAAAGTCTTTGACCAGTGTGTGTTGCCAGTAATTACTTACGGCACTGAAACGTGGTCGCTCACAATGGGCCTGATAAGAAGGCTCAAAGTCACTCAAAGGTCAATGGAGAGAAGGCTATGCTCGGAGTGTCCCTGCGTTATCGAATCAGAAATGAGAAGATTCGCAGGAGAACGAAAGTAACTGACATAGCCCGAAGAATTGCCAAACTTAAGTGGCAGTGGGCGGGGCACATTGCTCGCAGAACAGATGGCCGATGGGACAGTAAAGTTCTGGAGTGTTCGGCGACCGCGTACTGGAAGGCGCAGCGTGGGTAGGCCCCCCAAAAGGTGGACCGACGACTTGGTGAAGGTCGCGGGTATCCGCTGGATGCGGAAGGCGCAGGACCGGTCGCTGTGGCGATGCTTGGGGGAGGCCTATGTCCAGCAGTGGACGTCTTTCGGCTGAAATGATGATGATGATGATGACACTATAATAGAAGGGTGGATCACCATAACAGTCCAATGGCTTCCAACCTTATCAGATATATTGGTTTAACTGAGTTAGTTTTTCTTCCCTTTTTAAACTTCACTAGGTACAACACTTATTTCAGTCCATAATTTTGCGAAATAACGTGTATTTTAGATAATTTCTTAGTATTTTAGTCACGACTGCGTTACGGCTGTTAACTGACATATCATGCTGATATAGATTATGTAATTTTACGCACGTTTTATCAGCTATGTGTTCCCACGGTACACGATTCGGCCGGATGGCAAGTATCTGCTGCGTTACGAGTGGTTCCGCGTCACCTGCGCGCTGTGCTCGGCGCAGCTGTTCCCTCACTACACGTACCTGGTGCTGCAATGGCCCAGCCTTTATTACGTTACGCTCTTCCTGGATTTGTGTGCTGTGTACGATATGTAAGTGTAAAGCCAAATTACTATTTTCCAGCTTAACAACATTTTGAATTATGTTTTAAGCTTCTATTGCAATGCAACAGTGTTTAAATGCTCGACTGACCTGGTTCTCAAAGCTTCATCAATAACGTTTTTCATGTCGCGTTCTTTTCGTCAATCCAAATTAATAAAAAAACTATCAAAAACCGCAAGATTAACTGCAACTTGCACCTACGGTTGCTTGATGAGATCGCCTTAGAAATCATACCTTTGTAATATATCAAGCACATCAAATACAATTAAATATTAGCAAACCTTTTCTTCGATCAAGCATTTTCCTATATTGTTGGAATTTTTGTATCAGATTCCAACGCATGCTGATTGGCTACTACAACGAAGACGGCATCCTTGTGTACCACCCGTCCAGTACTGCGGCCTATTACATGAAGGGAGCATTCATTGCGGACCTGTTTGGGTGCCTCTCTCTTGAAAACTTGGAGTCTTCAACAATGGAGACCTTAGGTAAGCATTATATAGCTAAAGCCGAACCCTCTGTGAACTGTGGAGTATTCCCATCTGTCCCCGAGTGTTTGTCCCCAAACTTATAAATGGGGACAGATGGGAATTAAGTTTTATCTGCCCCTGAAAATAGTACTCAGTTTTCAGAATACCATTTTAATTAAAAATATTTCGGGGGCAGATGAAACTTTTAATTCCTATCTGTTCCCATTTATAAGGTCGGGGATAGGTGACACGAAAATTCTCATCTGCCCCCATTCGGGGATAGAAACTTTAATAAAATAAAAAACAGGGGCACTTAATACTTTTAATTCCAATCTGTCTCCATTTATAACTTTAGGGACAGATAACACGAAAAATCCTATCTGCCCCCATTCGGGGACGGAAATTCGGGGACAGATACTCCTGAATTGTTTGTATTGAAAGGTGTATCTTCACTGTGAGCATATGCATCATAAACTTTCTATTGATAGATTTACCCCCATTACCGAAAGGAAGATCTATATAAACTGTTGTCAAATCTATTATTGACTGCTTTCATTGGTTGTCTCCACACTTAACTGATAGCTTTATCACAACTCAGTCCTCGTTCAACATCATTGTAATTACCAACTTTTTTAATTCATTTATCTTCACGCAAATCAGGAAACAACATCCGCGTGACTCCGACGAAACAGTTCCTGATGCTGAATAGATTGATCCAGCTGTACCGGATGCCAAGCGCGATGATGGTGCTCAAGGACTACATCGAGAGACGGGACATACTCATGGTGTACGAATTTCAATGTCTAAATTATCTGCCAAATAGAATTACCTATCTCTCCACAATAATCGAAATAATGTTTCAGCATGCAAGCAATCCCCCTGTTCATGGCAATGCTAAACCTGCTGACTTGCTTCATGATATTCTACTCCGTGAAGATATACTACTCCGTAAAATCAAACGGTGAATACGATTGGGTGATTGAGCCATTGCCGGACAAGGGAGGATCGTGGCTGTATTTGTTCGCGAATACATGTGAGATTGAAGATTAAGTGGCTGACCCAAGCTGAATGCAGCAAGAGCGTGTGTGCAGTATGCATGCGATATTTGAGTTGCCACTAAACCCAGTGTTATTTATCTACATAAAGCTGTACTGTTGACAACATGCTGCTCCGAAATTGTGCTGCATTTGGATTGGGTCCAGCTATCACTTATTTAGAAATCTACGTGAAATAGTGCAAATGAATTGTAATAATCTGCCTCTGACAACAGTTCGTTTCAACTTGACGGAAACTCCATGGAACCTGCACTTGGCGACGTATTTCTGGGTGGTCTACGAATGCAGTACTACGGGTTATGGCGTATTCAACCCCAGCAACCATAAACTCATGGAAATATTGTTCCTTGGTTGTGCATGCAGTGAGAATACATCTACTACTATTATAAAATTGTTAAATGTCAGTTGTCTGTTTGTTTGTTTGTTTGTTCCAGCATCACGCTAAAACTACTGGACCGATTTTGATGTTTTTTTTTTGTTTGAAAGCTGATGATCTGACTTAAAAACTGGTATGGGTTTTGAGAAAGAAAGAAAGAAAGAAAAAATGAAAAAAATTAATTCGTGGGTTGCGTACTCACCCGATGACCCGACAGATCGAAGCTTCTATGCATTTGCACGAGCGGATAGTAATGTACGATGGAGTGGAGTGGACAGGGGATGGGACTGGGGATGGGACTGGGGACGGGACAGGGGACGGGACACGGGACGAGACTGGGGACGGGACAGGGGACGGAACATGGGACGGGTAATGGGACGGGGCATGAGACGGGACATGGGACAGGACAGTGGGACGGCACATGGGACTGGACATAGGATGGGACATGGACATGGGACATGGGACGGGACGGTAGTGATATAGTGAGATAGTGGGACAGGATATGGGACATGGGACGATAGTGATATAGTGAGATAGTGAGACAGTGGGAAAGTGGGACAGTGGGACAGTGGGCAGTGGGACACTGGGATAGTGAGACACTGGGACAGTAGTACAGTGGGACAGTGGGACAGCGGGGCAGTGGGGTAGGGGGCAGCGGGGCTGCGAGGCAGTGGGGCAGCGTGGCAGTGGGGTACCGGAGCAGCGGGGCAGTGGGACAGTGGGGCAGCGGGGCAGTGGGGCAGTGGCACAGCGGGGCAGTGGGGGCAGCGGGGCAGTGGGATAGCGGGGCAGCGGGGCAGTGGGATAGCGTGGCAGTGGGACAGCAGTGGGACAGTGGGGCAGCGGGGAAGAGGAGCAGCGGGGCAGTGGGGCAGCGTGGCAGTGGGGTACCAGGGCAGCGGGGCAATGAGGTACCGGGGCAGTGGGATAGCGGGGCAGTGGGGCAGTGGGGTAGCGGGGTCAGCGTGGCAGTGGTGTACCACGGCAGCGGGGCAGTGGGGTACCGGGGCAGTGGGGCTGTGGGGAAGCGGGGCAGTGGGGTAGCGGGGCAGTTGGGCAGTGGGGCGGCGGGGCAGCGGGGCAGTGGGGCAGCGGGGCAGTGAGTTACCGGGGCAGTGGGATAGCGGGGCAGTGGGGCAGCGGGGCAGCGTGGCAGTGGGGTACCGGGGCCGCGGGGCAGTGTGATAGCGGGGCTGTGGGGCAGTGGGAGAACGGGGCAGCGGGGCAGTGGTGCAGTTGCGCAGTGGGGCAGCGGGGCAGTGGGGCGGTGGGGCAGTGGGGTACCGGGGCAGTGGGGCAGCGGGGCAGTGTGGTACCGGGCAGCGGGGCAGTGGGACAGCGGGGCAGTGGGGAAGTGGGGCAGTGGGGTAGCGGGGCAGTGGGGCAGCGGGGCAGTGGGGCAGAGGGGCAGCTGGGCAGTGGCGCAGCGGGGCAGTGGGGCAGTGGCGCTAGCGGGGCAGCGGGGCAGTGGGACAGCGGGACAGTGGACTGGAATGGACTGGACTGGACTGACGTGGGTTAGCAGAATTTAACGCGAGCGGAGCCGCGGGTAAAAGCTAGTTTTATATAATATTCTATTCAAAATGTACAACATTCCGTTAGAATCGGATTCGCGTTTAAATCGATTGTATGTTAATATTTTCAGGTACGATGATAATCACGTATTACTCGGTTCGCATCATCAGTATCCGAGCTAACGTCAACAATTCCCTGGCCGGTTTCCAGGAGCACATGAAAGATATCAACACTTACATGGTCAGGGAGAAGTTAAGCGTGGAACTGCAGAAGTATACTCCTCTTTTACGATTATTGTTTTACAAATGCGTCCAATTGTCAAATGCATTGCAATTTTGACAGTTGGAAGCAAGAGTTCACGCTTATATTCGTCTCTCAATATAAGCCTTAGTCTTTGGTAGGTAAGAGGACGTCGAAAGAACGGAGAACATCTGTACCGCAAGCATGGATATTTATAATTTTACTTCACTAACGGCTGATGTTGCTGCAATAGAGGCTGTCAAGTCACAAGTGTTCGTGCTTCGAATTGTTTAGCTCTAAATACGGTGATGCTGATTTAATTCTTATTAAATACAAAATTT
Organism: Asteroscopus sphinx; assembly: GCA_949699075.1. Classification (NCBI taxonomy): domain Eukaryota; kingdom Metazoa; phylum Arthropoda; class Insecta; order Lepidoptera; family Noctuidae; genus Asteroscopus; species Asteroscopus sphinx. Next base: position 2,477,433 of record OX453004.1, on the reverse strand, counting down.
GCTGATGTAGATGATAAATGTTTACTACACGATTTGTATAGAAGTTCCTGCTCCCGGTACTGAACTTATGCAGTAAAGTTCAATTATTCAAAGAAAATTATTAACACATAATAATTTAATTGATTCTAGCTGCATGCAAAAATAACCTTTTTGTGTATCAGGGAAATGAGGCGTTACTACGAGTATAATTGGGAAAAGATGGGTGGCATCGACTACCGAGGTGTCCTCAAACTCTGCGACCAGATCACTCTGAGGACCGACGCCATCTTACATATTTATGGACCCACTTTTGCTAAGGTATTCTGTCTGAAAAAGGTGATTGGTTACTATAAGACCTATTATTTGAAAAAGGTTATACTAGATCTCATTTGCAACAATCATGATCCCGTTAACCAGGGCTATGCATAAATAAATTAATATCTGCACCTCTGAATTCATGTACAAATCAGAATTTGGTTATCACTTGGGCTTGAAATCTCCAAAAAGTTCTCGATGGTGTGTGTAGACCACCAAGCCGCACCAGACCTGGGTGGTGGTCTATGGCCTAAACTATAGCCTAAGTCTTTCCTATTCTGCGAAAAATCCAAGTCCAACAAAGGGATAGTACGATTATGCGAAATCTTACGGTTTAAATTGTGGAAAGAAAAAATCGCTCACGAGCAGGATTCGAACCTGCGACTCCTGGCTAGCCAGCCAGCCAGGTAGGTAGGTAGGTAGGTAGGTAGCCAGGAGTCGCAGGTTCGAATCCTGCTCGTGAGCGATTTTTTCTTTCCACAATTTAAACCGTAAGATTTCGCATTGTATGCGTACATGCGTTAAAAAATATAAAATACAGGGATAGTAATGGGCTTTTTGTGAAAGAAGTAAATAAACTCCAGATTCCTGTCGTAGTGTCCGTTGTTAAAAGACGCCGATGTCTCCCTTCTTCGCATCATTGGTCGAGCGGTGCGAGGAGTTTACTTCCTACGTGACATGAAGATCATCGAGTCTGACGATATGGTCACAGATATGTACTTCGTGGACTACGGTGGAGTGGAGGTCAGGGTCGTCACGGGTGAGATGACCTCCATCATTCGGCTACCTAGGGGCAGGTAAGCAATTTTATAAAACGTCATGACTATCTGCCTTTTTAGTCCAGTAGCCAGCCAGTCAGAATTCTCGATTCGTCTGAAACAAAATTTTATTCTAGTAGTTGACTAAAATTTGAAAGAAAATTCATGAAAACATTCTGAGAATATAAACCTGCTTGACAATTCGGCGATTATAGCAGTATGCGAAATATTACTTTGTATTGGAGACGGCCACATTTATTGAATTTAATTAGATAGAAGTGACCATAGTTTTACAGTTAGAACTATTAATGTCTGCTTATCAGGAGCCAAGTGGGTATGTTAAATAAATTAAAGTCTCATTAAGACTCTCAAAACCAACCGAGAGCACTATATTATTATGTTAGTGGTTAATTAGAGCTTCAAATAATTACAACAAAGATACAAGTCATATCAGGTTATAGGACGTCCAACCGCTTTGATGTCTGCACAGAACATTATTAACTCAAGAGGATGTCTGCAAGCAAAGTGAAGTGAGTGCGCCAACAACTCCCACCGCTGACGATAAAGATGGCCGCCGTTGGTGAGGAGGCCCAGGGCTGCCACTTTTCTCGACTGACTCCTTTCATTTCATTTATTTGTGGATGCGGTGTTTACAAGTTGCTGTATTATCGGATGGTTTTTGCTGCAGTGTATTCGGCAACTTGGAAGGCACCAAATGCAATAGGAGCCCTTACAACGTGGTGGCCACTGGCCGACTTCACCTGCTGATGATTAAATCGCTAGCCTTCGCCAACGTTACGAAGGACTTTCCATCTATTAAGGAGCTCATGGCTAAAAGCAGGGGAGGTGACAAGAAGGTAAGATATACATGAGCCACCAGATAGTTGAATGAGATCCAGATAAGCAGTTAAAACCAAGCCACTCCTAGGGGTTAGGCAGAGGTATGTCTCAGTAAATTGACTATTATAGATGCAATTAATCGGATAACAGATCTCTAATGAATCCACCAGTATATTTCGATCAGACGAGGTAACAGTAGCAAAGTTTGGGGTAAGGTATAATTTCTATGGTTTTTGGTGGTGTTGATGGCAAAAATCTGGTAATTGATCACTTCTTGATTCCCAATGTTTCTGTATGATCAATAGAGTGGCTTTCTACCAGAGCTACGAGCTACGAGGTAGCTAAGCGGTAAGCGAGGAAAAATCCACTAATTGCAATACTTTAATAGCCTAGCACAGCGCAGCTTCGCTATTGATGGTATTCTTCCCCGCTGTCCGCTTGGCTTTCTCCCAAACCTCTGTTAGAAAGCCACTTTTAACCTCTAAACTACCGAAACGTAGATCCAAGCAAGACATAATGGAATTTTAATTTTGTTTGTCACTGCGGCATTCAAGAGGTTAATCTTGACGGTTATAAGAAGGCCCTTTTTTCGCACACTTCATAGATGTACATCTTGGGTAGCGAGGCACATGTGAAGACGCGACGCAACGTACCAACGGGGTCGCCGCCAAGAAGCAAGAAGAGTCTTCTCAAGTACATCTACTTCCAAGAAGGCGTGATACAAATTTACCTACTCGTCATCTGTATGGCCTGCATCTACTTGGACTTGTATAACGCAGGATATCAGGTTGGAATCCAACTATCAATAGAGCTTATCCATCCGTACGTAGAAAAAGAGCGAAAAACTGCCACTTTTGGCACTTTTTCTATCTACAACTACAGCGAACTATATTTTACAGAGTTGATAGTTTCTGATTAAACTACAGTAGGTACTTCAATTTGTTAAAAACGAATTTTCGATAAATGATGTATTCAGCGAGTAATATTTTTTTTTATTGATGGGGGCGCCACATGGCTGCTACATTCCCCTTAAGAAAAACAACAAAATTAGACAAAGTGGCATAAAAAAACCTTTATAAAACAGAGAATAATAATAAATTAAACATTATAAAAAGTTTATCCTAATAGAAAACATAAGAAACCTCAACCTCATTTAATCTCTGTATTTAAATTAACGATTTATTACCAAATCCTTAATAACTTTCTCATTTCTCATTCAATTATTAAAGGATTTTAAACCTAACTTATTAGCATGCTAAGTTCAGCATTAAATGAGATAAATGATAATGATGATAATCTTTTTAATGAGATAAATAGAAGAGGAATACAACATGTCCATTTAAAAAATATAAATCCAACATCAATATATTCTACGCGCGACATTCATAAAATCCAACGCGCTGATTGGTTGGCACTCGGCTGGCGGTCGTCGTACTGTGATGTTGCTCTGCTTGGGCCCAGGAGTTAATCTATTGCAGACACAATTCTACTGTAACATCTTCTAAACAGCATAAACGCAATGAATGATTATAAATTGTGATGCTGATGATGAACCATAATGTTTAGGCTCGACCATAATATGAGGGAACCCAACCATCCGACACTCAATGCCATTAATGGCTACATTGCTCACATTTACAGTAATCAATAATATTGAATGATCTTGAAATACAATGTCAAAAATATGGGTTAAATGAAAATATTTGAACCGATAATTTGCATAGCGGTTCAGTATGGGTTCCTTATTATGAACACATTTGAAAACATAATAAATTGTCGACTTTGTATGGGAGACTCGGAAAATTTTGTAGCAGAAGCCACAGATAATATAATACTATACTAGTACAGAAGCTATAAAAAGGCATCCTGTATAACAAAAAAATATATCTACGTTTATACTTCAGGATAACAGGCCATGGTTACTTATTTCGCTGTACTCGTTGGACATGTGCTTCTTGCTGAAGATCTTGACGCAACACTCTCTGCCGCTAGTGGTAACCAGTAGAAGCATCAAGACTTTAATGATGCCAATACGAAGCCTGTGAGTATAGAAAAGCACAGATTCAATTTAATGCCAAAACGGCACCCTATTACCACAGTTTTACTATCTATATAGTTCTACTATCTATATATTATATTGTTAAACTGTGCTATTACTCTGCTTTCGCCTTCATTCGTTACCTTGTCTTTATCGTGACAATGCGATTTCACAAACAAATTGCACGATCAAAATTCACGCGAACTTTTCGATGGTCATGTAGTCGCTTTGTCAAGGACAAGAAGGAATGGAAGGAAGGGAGAAAGGAAAGAAGAAAGGACAGGAAGTTTGGACAACGCCTTTATGGACGCTTGTGGCCGCTCGACCGCTCCTCGCGTCGCTTTGAGCCAGTGTGATTTTATTTCGCTATTCAAATTCCAGTCGAAGTAAATTAAGTTGAATTCCAATTAATTGTTACCGAGGTAATCGTTCATGAGGTGAAGAATCCGCTGGATGCGGAAAGCGCAGGACCGGTCGTTGTGGCGATGCTTGGGGGAGGCCTCCAGCAGTGGACGTCTTTCGGCTGAAATGATGATGATGATAACCAAATTTTCACTTAAAACAGCGAGGGTTTGAGAATAAATCCCAAACGACTCTGAAAATAAGTCACCAACGAATGACGCCAAGATTTGAATTTTGCTTGACTCAAAACTCACGCCCAGGGCAAGATTAGAATTTTGCGTCACCCAAAACTTACGCCCAGGGCATGATTTGAATGTTCAGCCCCCAAAACTTGCGCCCAGGTCAAGATTAGTATTTTGCGTCCCCCAATACTTACGCACAGGGCAAGATTGGAATTTTGCGTCCCCCAATACTTACGCACAGGGCAAGATTGGAATTTTGCGTCCCCCAAAACTTATTTTGTAGGAAAAGAAAAGTATGAACTCGTGTTTTAATATTGGGCAAGTTCTTAGTGTGTCCATGCACAAGCGACTTGCAGGCTGCAGGTTTACGAGTGCACCCTCATCAGCAGGTGTAGCATGGCCACCGTAGACAAGCGTTTTGTCTACGAAAGAATAGACAAAATGACAGATAAAGTTCTATACAATGCAGTTTTGTCTATTCTTCCGTAGACAAAGTTCATGTCTACAGTGGTCATGCTGCGCCTGCAGGTTCGCGGCCAGCCCCGAGCTAAAACGTTGCGCATGTGTTCCAGTTTAAAATCGAATAAACCTTGAACACAGTACCTATGTGTCAATTTTCTTTGCCTTTAAATTAAATATTCTGACGATCGTCCATGATGGCAGGTACTTCAAGCTAGAGTTCAAATACGACTTGATCTCAATACTGCCTATAGAAGTGCTCAGTTTTGCTGCACCGGATGATGACAAAGGATGGATGTGGTTCGGTTTCCTGAGACTCAACAGGATTTTCAGAATGGTAAGAAAAATCATTTCTCTTTCTTTGTTAGTCCTCGTTGACCCAATGCTGAATCTCCAAAGCTATTTGTGTTTAACTACATCGAAAAATTTAGGGATCTGCTGTTTTTTTTCGCGATTTCAGATTTGGTCCCATAGTAAAAGTTGTTCGTACTGATGAGTAAAATGACCCATTATGAGGTTTTCAGTTATTTTAGTATAATCTGCAATCCGTAGCTTTTTAGGGTTCCGTAGCCAAATGGCAAAAACGGAACCCTAATGGATTCGTCATGTCCGTCTGTCTGTCTGTCTGTCCGTTTTTTTCCGAAACTACAAGAACTATACGGTTAAAACTTGGTAAGTAGATGAATTCTGTGAACCGCATTAAGATTTTTACACAAAAATAGAAAAAAAAAACAATAAATTTTGGGGGTTCCCCATACTTAGAACTGAAACTCAATATTTTTTTTCTAAACTGAACAGTTTGCGCGTGTGACACTTCCCCCCTTGTAACTTCTAAAATAAGAGAATGATAAAACTAAAAAAAAATATATGATGTACATTACCATGTAAACTTCCACCGAAAATTGGTTTGAACGAGATCTAGTAAGTAGTTTTTTTTTAATACTTCATAAATCGTAAACCGCAATTTACCTTTCATTCAATAAACTCAAATATAAAAATAAAAAAAAACATTTAATTTCATAAACATAAACCTTATTTAACCACAGTTATAGCTAAATGAACAACTAAATAACTTCTTATACGTCCAAGGAAAGTACAAAGGAAAAAAAACCGGCCAAGAGCATGTCGGGCCATGCTCAGTATTATAGGGTTCCTAATTACAAACGAATCAAATCGAATATTAATCATTGCTATTTTAGTTTTTGCAAACAGCGCCACCTAGCGCTGAATTTAAAAAGCTAAATTTTAAAAGTATGTCAAATCAATGTAACACAAAGTTACTTTTTGTGATTTTTTTTAAATAGGTAGTAGTAGTAGTAGTAGTAACTAAAGGAGCATTATTTGCTATGATAATTTTTCTCTAAGGTCAATGACCTATGAACTAGGATGTCTTAAGTATTTTGCAGTTTTCTCACTATAACTCAAAAATTTATAATCACATTATACTCGAAATAATTTTAAAAGAGAGTTTTTATAAAGGTCTATCAATGTGGAAGATTATAAGTTTCTACGTTGCATAGCTTAGAAATGGCAGGGGGGGGGACACATTGCAAGCCACTTTGGAGAGCTGTATTTCGCAGATGGCATACCTGATAAAAAAATTGTGTATGAAACATTACCTTCATTTTTAACCGACGAAAAAAAGGAGGAGGTTCTCAATTCGACGCGTATTTTTGTTTTTAATGGATAGGGTATATCTCGAAGTTGGTCCCATTTAAATTACCTGTTAACCGATTCTGTTGAAACTTGACACACATAAATATAGTTCTAGACACTACGACATAATGGAGACCTGGAGTTAGATTTTAACCACAAAAAAATGAAAAATAAAACTTTTTAACAAAAAATTGAACCAACGAAAACAGAAACAGAAAAGCGAAAAATAACTAATTATGAGTCGGCGCCAAACAACCAATCAACGAAGATCATTAAATTACTTTAAATAAATAATAAAAACAACGTCACATCAAATACAACGTGAAATTTTCAACGATAAACAATAACTTTCCAAAAATGCGTTCTCCGCTCGGCCACTTGCAACTTGCACGCACTTTGCTTGTTAAAAGTTCGTTTGGCGCCGACTCATAATTAGTTATTTTTCGCTTTTCAGTTTCTGTTTTCGTTGGTTCAATTTTTTGTTAAAAAGTTTTATAGTAGACCTATTGAATAATACCCCACACGAAGGGGTGCAGCGAAAAATTTTCTTTCATCCCCATTTCACATGTATGGGCGCCACCCCTAAAATACGTTATCAAGATTTTTTTATTCTTTTAAAATTAAGATCTATATCTAAACCATTTTCTAACAAAATTTCATTTACTTATGTTTATAACTGTAGAAGTTATTATACAATAGCATCCTGGGCATGATTGCAGGCAGATTAGATTGCTGTCTTTTGAATCGCTGCTCCAAAATTTCTGCTGGAATTCTGAAGCAGTGATTCAAAAATCTTTATTGTTAAGTTGAATTATATTATAATTGGATTGAATTTTAATTTTGTTATTACTAACATAGTTTTTAAGTAAATAATGTTACTAACCCTATGAGTCTTGGTTACTTGAATCAAATAAATAATAATAATAATAATTAAGCTGTAAAGGATTAGGACAGACGGACAGACGGACAGACGGACAGACGGACGGAGATGACGAAACTATAAGGGTTCCTTGTAGGACTACGGAACCCTAAAAAGGTGAAAAAAAAGTAAAGTAGTAAGTCGGTGTGGTAAAGGTGTCTAAGGTAGGTCTTATACCCTCGGTGCGCGAGTCCGACTCGCACTTGGCCGGTTTTTTTTATGTTATAGTATTGCGAAACGAGAAAAAGGCCTTCCTAATGTTAAGCGGTTACTTTTACCCATAACAACTGCAATACCACTTAGGCTGTTGCCTAAATCATCATGTGAGATTTAACGCAGTCTTCCTTAATACTAGGCGACAGTACAGAAGTGCCTGCGCCGACGCAATGAGAGCATCACCGTGAACCTGACCCTCACCACGGTGATGGCCGTCTCCATCTGGTTCACACTCTTCGTTCACACGACCACGTGCTTCTGGTACTTCATGGGCATAGTCGAAGACGCTATTCACCCGAACTCCTCCTGGATTCATATGGGTATGTGCAAGACCCTGGTTGAAAGTACCTTCACATTTAATTGGTTGTTGGGCCCTATATCTTCTCATGTGTATTGTAAAGGGCGACTAAGGGATTCACCAGAGGATGGGCAGCAGCGTTCTCTGATTATTAATAACCAACCAACTGCTATCGCCAACCCGCCTACCAAGCGTGGCGATTATGGCATATCCAACATTACGAGCTTGGGGGAGGCCTATGTCCAGCAGTGGATGTCTTTCGGCTGAAATAATGATGATGATTACGTACAGACGCCTGCATGACAGTGGTAACACTTAAATTCGAAAACCGCCCTTACTGCTTACGAAATAAAGATGCTGCTAATGTCAAAGTGTTACCACCGACGTGCGGTTGACCGTACATTGGTGTGCAGATGGCGGCGGTTCCCACTGCGACAACCACTACATCTGCTCGGTGTATTTCATAATCACGACGTTCACGCAGAACGGCGTCGGAGACATAATGCCCAAGAGACAGTCCGAGGTACGTTGGTAGTTTACGCACAAAGATGGCGGCTGTGAACACGCGGCGTAGTCGTCTGCGCAGTAGCAAAATTTTTAGTGCGCGGGTGTCAATCGGAGTGCCACGTAACTAAAGAATTGCAGTTGCAGTTAAGTTTCGATCAAAACAATGCTTTTCGTATTCTCTTATCTACGGCGATCGCTGTCAGAAACGAACTGCAGCGTCACTGCAACTTGATCGGCCGTCATGAAATTACGTGAATTAGGACTCTGGACGCTGCGCAGCGCTAATTAACTTCACAGCCGCCTGAAAGATTTGTGCGACTGTATATTTTTCTTAATTCCTTAATGTACACAAAAATTAAATTTTTCTTCGTGTCGTTGGTACAAAAATTTACTGACAGTGGCAATTTACCGCGTCTCGTGCGTTGTCTCAATGTCCAAGTGCTTGGTCATAAGGAGCAGCATAGCAAGTGTGTTATTGATTGAGGATTAATGCCACACGTGCAGGCTGTAACCGTTTGGTTTATATAGCCCCACTTGCTGTATCTGCCTTCCTGGGTCCGTAATCGGTTTAGCGACTTCCATGTAGGCCAGGGGAGTTTATAACCTGCAGGAAGTTTATCACAGGGTTGGATGTAGTTTGCGGGTGGAGGTAATTTTTCCAGCCACAGTTTCCGACGAGCATTACTTGGAAAAAAATATGGCACCAATGTGCCACCAGTCTTAAGTGTTGTCGATGCAAGGCCGATGCGTGGGCAACGCAGGTTCAACGAATGGCAAACGAGTCCGAGACGTGGACTACGCATCGTACACTTCTGTCAAGTAAATGTTGTATCTTCCACCGTAAGGTAAACGTTATAAAGCTCACATTTCAATGCTTTAGTGTGAGTCGAGTCGGAGTCGAGTTGGCGTCGAGTCTGCGTCATGTGCGGAGACCTTTGTTATAGAAATTTTAATTAATTTAATTTTTTATTTACGTACCATGTGTTTAATACAAAAATGTTACACGATCAAACAAACGAAACAAACCGTCTCATCTTGTCTGAATTGTGATTTTCATATTATGATACATTGCATCTGTTGTATACAGGTGTTATTCGTGTCGATTCTGATGATAATATCGACGATGGTGTTCATGGTGTATGTGGGCGAGTTCTCCAGCATAATCCAGTACCAGTCCTACCGGTCGTTCAGCTTCTACAGCAAGTACCTCGAGCTACAGGTAATCAGGTTTAGTAGTAGCTCTTTGTGAAGGACCTCGTTCGGGGAAGTACTGCCACCGTACCCACTTCTGCCGCCAAACAGTGATGCTTGTATTGCTGTGTTCCGCTGTGAATGGTACGGGTGCCGGTGAAATTACATTACGGTCTGCCAAAGATGTTTTGATTGGTGCAGCGGGGCACACAGAGTCTTTACGCAGTCTATTTTCAGTCAACTTGGGATCATGAAAAAGTGACGAGTGCTTGCGTATTACGATGTGGAGCAGGCAGAGCTGGCTGTCCCACGATTAGTACTGTAATATCCGTGACCCGTGTACAATTGGGTAGTAGAATGCCGAAGAGGCTTTTTGAGCATAACCTTAAGGGTAGCTTTCTGTGCACGCTCAAGGTTTAGCATAGCAGTTTTAAATGAGCCACCCCACACTGTAATGCAATAAGTTATAAGTGAATGTATTAAGGCATAATAAATCGTCTTTAAAAGAGGTATTTCGAGTACGTTTCTTAATTTTTTTAGTGGAAACATAAGTTTGCGTACACAACTGACAGTAGCGCTAATGTGCTCCTGCCAGCTAAGGGTGCTAAGTATCTTTGTATCGGTTCACATGTGCATGTATTATGCATTACAGATGAACAGCAATGGGCTTTTATGTCTCGAATGCTAGGTTGCGAATTGGAGATGGCAGAGAAGGTTATGCATCGAATCTTTGCCACGTTAAGCGTAAGTAAATTGAAAGAGAGCCAGTCCATCACAACTCCAAGATCACTCTCAACGTGGCGGCAAGCAGCGTGCCAAGTGTCTCCACTAATTATTAGCGCCGTGTCGTCAGCATAAGCAACTATTAAACAACCAGGAATGGAAAGCTGACAGAGCGAAATTACATAAATCGAGAAAAAGGGTAGGCCCTAGCACGCTACCTTGCGGTACACCGTAAGTAAGGTTCATGTCAATGCAAGAAGCTGCAGAAAAAGTCCAAGCAGCTATCAATGAAGTCTTTGACTGGACTAAAAAATGGCGAATCAGACTTAATGAATCGAAGTCCGTTCATATTGACTTCACCAATAAAAAACCACAACACATTCCGATTGTTATAAACAATCAGGTAGTGCCTCATGCGAACACCGCCAAATATCTGGGAATGACCCTTGACGCAAAGCTACGCTGGAAAGCACACGTCAAGAAGAAGCGAGAAGAATTAGACCTGCGCTACAAGAAACTGTATTGGCTAATAGGCAGAAACTCACCCATGTCTATTCATAATAAACTACTGCTATACAAGCAAGTTCTTATGCCAGTATGGACGTATGGTATCCAGCTGTGGGGCTGTACCAGAAAAAGCAATAGAAAAATTATCCAGCGTTTCCAAAATAAAGTACTCAGAGATATGGTTAATGCACCCTGGTACATCAGAAATATCGATCTTCATCGGGACCTCAATGTGGACGTTGTAGACACAACCATAAAAAAATACGCAGAAGTTCATGAATTTAGACTTCACCACCACGTGAATGTCGAGGCAATCCAGCTCCTCGATAACACGGAAACAGTTCGAAGACTAAAGCGGACAAAACCATATGAATTAGTGTAGTGATTAGTGAATATTGACAGATAAAATGTAGTGATAAGTGCTGCTTATAAAGAACACACAAAATAAGTGTCTTGCTCTTAATAGAACCTAAGAAAAGTTATTGGACACATTCTTAGATTATAGTTAACATAGCAATTTAGGATATAATTAAATTACTCATTAGCCTCAAGGCTAGATTGTAATACAAATAAAGTATCACACAAATATGTATACTTAATAGTAAAAAAAAAAAAATGTCAATGCTGTTGTAGTTGGTCATTTTAACACACTGACTACGGTTTGTGAGATAGTCACGGAAGATATTTAAGGAAACATCTCTCACTCTTAGAGCCTCCATTCTGCTCAAGAGGATAGGTGTGAAGGCCGTGTTGAAAGCTTTGATAAGTGCAAATGAAGGAATCAGCTGATATTTTTTTAGCGTTTTGAGCACAACTTTTATTTATATCTACTACGTCAATTATTTCGTAGTAAATTATTTCGTTTCGCCTTACGTGTAAAATGGTTTTGTTTTAAAATTTTATTTTGTAGAGGTACTAAGTATAAATAAGTCCAGAAAGACCAGCGAAATGGGTTTCCGTGTGTCAGGTAATCCTTAAACGGCAAACCATGTAACCTTGTGATTTTCATATATTACCAGATGGTAGGTATACGTATTCGTAATATTGTAATTGGGGTGTCTGAGGTCTTGCGTTAATTTTGTTACAAATTGTATATAATCTCGATCTCTTTTGCTATGTTAGATATAGCTTATATCAGTGGCGGTTCTAGGGGGGGGGTCGTAGGGGTCATGACCCCCCCCAAAATCGTACACGTCAAATTGACAAATCTCCTAAAAATAGACAATTTCATCATCCTCCGAGCCTTTTCCCAATTATATTGGGGTCGGCTTCCAGTCTAGCCAGATGCGGCTGAACATCAGTATTTTACACGGAGCGACTGCCATCAGACCCCCGCAACCCAATCACTGGGTAATACTGACATTCGGAGGTTAGACCAGTTGTCAGACTTTCAGGCTTCTGACTACCCGTAACGACTGCCATAGATATTTGTATGACAACCGGGACCGACAGCTTAACGTGCTCTCCGAGGCACGGAGGGGTCTCGATGTGTAACGAAACGGTCACCCATCCACAGACTGACCGCGGCAAGTGCAGCTTAACCTTGCAGATCGTACAATCCGCGCAGTCGTTGCATCGCTACGAGCCCCTCGAAAATAGACAATTTACAAAAATAAATAAAATAAATTGTTTACTTCCTGCTTAAACGTCCAAAAGTAAACAATGAAATCAAAACTAGGTAAGTACTACCTACTTACATCACACGACATCTACTCGTACCTCAAAAAATACCTAACATTATTTTAGAGTTTTGTTTATGTACTGAAGTTCAATTTACAGTGTGTTTACAGCATAGGTATTATTTTGCTCAAAATAAAGTATGAATGATATTTCCAGTTTAATGACAAATAATATCACATACGACGGCGGTAGTTCATTTTGTTGAACGATTTGCGCTACATTACATGAGCCTGCCGTTCTTCTTCTATCGTATCGACATGAGCAACATAATGATAATAGCTCATGCCGTGGGCAAAAGATTAGTCAGTTAGCAGGTTGGTAGCGGGGCTGACTGCCCAGGGTGCGCCGGACAATCAATTAAATATCGTCACTCGTGGAGGCTTTTTAATGCACCCCATGCAGCCTGCCGTTGCGACTCAAAGGCGCAAGCGATTGAAGCTTTGGCGGTGAAAAAATTTTCGCGCTCGCTTCGCTCGCGCTTCTTCATTAATGTACATAGCCTACAACTCCAGCAAATACACTTAAGTTAAAGTCAACTTTTCGCATAAATATGAAAAATTCGCGCTCGCTTCGCTCGCGTTTGTTCCTACCGTTCGTTTCCTCTTTGTTGACGTTCATTTTGTAAGTAACTATTCTGTTACATAATAAACTAACTCCAAACTTTACCTTATCATTTCGAAAAAAAAATTTGGACCTTAAAACTGTACGTAAGCCAAGTTGACCAAAATCATGGGCTGGAACCGCGCCTGCTTATATCTCACATAACAATAGAGATCGAGAACAACCATTATTGAAACAACCATAATCATGCCTCTATATACTTTCAACCCAGGAATTTCTGCAAAACAACCGTGTATCCAGGAACCTGGTGACCATAGTGAACAAGTACACACTTCACATGTGGCGGGAGACGCGGGGCATGCAGGTTCCACACTTTCTGAAGCTTGCACCCCTCTCGCTCCGGCTGAGAATCATGGCGGCTGCATACCTGCATCACATTACTAGGGTAAAGTACAATACAATCAATCAATCAACTCAGCTTATCGCAGTCCACTGCTGGACATAGGCCACTCCCAAGTTGCGCCACAACACTCGGTCCTCTGCCTTTCTATTTTCGGGATATGTCTTTGACCAGCAGGGAAGTACGGATAATGCATGTTGTATTGTTTTAGTTAAATCATGAGTTTACATATATATTACAGCATCACATATTTGAAGAATGCGAACCTGCTTTCTTGAGACAGCTGGTCGGCTGTTTGCAACTGTACACTTATAACCCAGGTTAGTATAGTATTATATATTATCTGTGCCCAGGTAAAATGTTGCTACAGTACGCGTAATATAAGTATAATTATGCCACTGTTAAGTGAGAAACAGGTGGCTGCGCAGTAGTCAATTTTGCAACCAAATCGGTAGCGCGCATGCGCGGTAATGGCGGCAAGACTCTAATAGATAGATAGATAGATAGAATATACTTTATTGTACACCATGAAAATAGTAGTAAACAGGAACAACGTACAAATTATGGGTACATGGGCGGTCTTATCGCTAAAAGCGATATCTTCCAGACAACCAAATATAATAATATAAATATAATATACTATCAGCTATCAGATAGTCTGATAGCTGATAGTTTAAAAAGTATATAAGTATTATATCCATTGCCTAGTACCCATGGTACACACGGCTACACATCAAGCTGTACAAAACCAGTATAAGCTGACCTCGCGTTGTAAGGAAAACCTATAAAAGGCGAGGTCAGCTTATACTGGAAATGTACAGCTTGATGTGTAGCCGTGTGTACAAGCTCTGCTTAGTTTGGGACTAGATGGTGCTGTGTAAAATGTCCCAAAAATATTTATTTATTAAATATTTATTTATAGCGTGATAGGTTGTTCATCTGAGTGGCAATATGGCGGGAGATCGCATGTTCTCGCTGTCTCAGTTGTTTGTTAATGTTCGGTGCATCCTTATGTCCTGCTCACACTTACTACGCGACTGTACCTGCGCGCCACTTTGCAAAGCCTGGTTTCAGAGCAATTTAAATTGAGTATGCTTTTTGCAAGCAAATACCTACCGTTAGAGAGTATGCTCGTCTTATGCATGCTATTAAGCATATATTTTAGTAGCATATCTATACATTTGCTAATGAGAGCAGAGATTAGAAAGCATACTTATTAGTTATTACTAGCATACCCCTTTCACGCATGTCAGTGGTAACACTTGAATTGCGAAAACCGCCCTTAATGCTTTCGAAATAAAGACACTGTCAAGGTCAAACTATTACCACTGACGATGATGTGCGGTCGATTCTACTGGGGGTGTAGCTATTGTTACGCATTTTGAATGAAGTTTTGCAGGCTTACTTTTATTTTATCCTAGGTATGTACGTTGTTAAGGAAAGTGAAATAACGGACTCGATGTACGTGATTCACACCGGCAAGGTGAAGGAAACCTGCGAGGAAATGGACATCAGCGCAAGGGTCTACCCGGCAGGCTCATACTTCGGCATCGTAAGTATAATTTAATAGAAGTAACAACAAAGTTTATTGGCCATCTTGCAGTTTGCAGTCCATCTTATGGCGTTAGTTATCCCAAAGGACAATGGACAAACTATGCAAAATAGGAGGTGGTGTACACTGTACACAGAGAAAATAATCACTACGTGGTGTATTTCAAAAATCACTGCGCACTTACGAAATCTAAAATCATCTAACGGCCAAAATTAATATCCGATCTATCCAAGATTTGCCCTACTAGAGATAGGAATTTGACAAAAGCTCCATACAAAATATGTCAAATTTCTATCTCTAGAAGGGCAAATCGTGGATAGATCGGATATTAATTTTGGCCATAAACAGTCACGAGCGGGGCTAAATATTAAGATATAAATTGTGGAAGGAATACTGTTTGTGGTATAAGAGTCTATGGTTTGTGGTGAATAATATTGATATTACATATCTTCTTAATATATATAATTCTTCCGTACGAGTGTTTGTCACCTTACTCCTCCTAAACGGCTGGACCGATTTGGATGAAATTTTGTGTGAATGTTTTAATGGGTTCCTGGATGGTTTGAAAACACTGAAATCCTGTATTTTTTTTCCAAATTCATCATTTTTCCCTAAACACCCAGACTAACACAAACACATAAGTGTTTCTGTTGGTTCAATTGTTTATCACACAAATATTTGAATATTTTATATTTAAATAGCCTATGTAATGCTAATGCTAGCTAATGTAATAGTGAATCCAGGTTTTGGTCTATCTGTGTACCAAATATCATCCAAATCTGTACATAGCTATTACAGTATGAAGTACTAGCAAACATAAATACACACAATCATAAACTTGCATTTAAAATATTAGCACAGTGTAATTATCCGTTTCATTCAGTGGTTCAACGAAAATTTATATTGGTCTCGATTCTCTTGTTCACGAACTAAACTTTTCATCATCATCATCATTACAGCCGAAAGACGTCCACTACTGGACATAGGCCTCCCCCAATTAAGGGAGGGATATGCCATAATCGCCACGCTTGGCAGGCGGGTTGGCGATCGCAGTTGGTTGGTTAAATACTCAGAGAACGCTGCTGCCCATCCTCTGGTGAATCCCTTAGTCGCCTTTTACGACACCCATGAGAAGAGATAAGGGTGGTGCTATTCTTTAAGTCTGGCACCAAACGGACTAAACTTTTAACCAGATTAAATCGCGTATATTATTTAAATTGTATTTATTTTTCCTGACGTTCGAAAGCTTTGTAGAATTTCGTGGTAGCAGGTAGACTAAGATGACAATCGTCTTTACAGATATTTCTAAAAAATATGGCTCGTAGCGAAGCAACGACTGCACGGATTGTACGATCTGCAAGGTTAAGCTGCACTTGCCGCGGTCAGTCTGTAGATGGGTGACCGTTTCGTTACACATCGAGACCCCTCCGTGCCTCGGAGAGCACGTTAAGCTGTCGGTCCCGGTTGTCATACGAATATCTATGGCAGTCGTTACGGGTAGTCAGAAGCCTGAAAGTCTGACAACTGGTCTAACCTCCGAATGTCAGTATTACCCAGTAACTGGGTTGCGGGGGTCTGATGGCAGTCGCTCCGTGTAAAATACTGATGTTCAGCCGCATCTGGCTAGACTGGAAGCCGACCCCAATATAATTGGGAAAAGGCTCGGAGGATGATGAGGATGAGATATTTCTAAAAAAATATTTTAATCTACCGTACAATATTAATAATTAAAATCGTTTCGATGCACGCAGTAATCACTCACAATATCATTATCTTTTACAGTGTTGCGTGCTGTTTAGGACTTGATTATTTTTAGGACTGGGTTCCAGACAGGTGGTAGCTGCCAACCATCTTTTCTATTAAAACTAAACTTATTTTAAACTATCGCTCTCTTTTACTAATAGTAGATACACGAAAGGGATGACAGCAATTTTAGAACTGTCAAATTAGTAACTGTAACTATACTAATTTGTCATGAAATTGTAAAGTATTATGTATTTATTATTAAGTATTATGTATAAGTTTTGTAGTGAGTGCGTCAAATGGAGCGCAAGAATAAAATCTTTTTCTTTCTTTCTTTCTAGTTTGCCGGAGCCGGAGTTCCATGTGGTGCCGAATGTAAAGAATTGCACCACCTTATATCTTCTCATGGGTGTCGTAAAAGCCGACTAAGGGATTCACCAGAGGATGGGCAGCAGCGTTCTCTGAGTATTTAACCAACCAACTGCGATCGCCAACTCGCCTTCCAATCGTGGCGATTATGGCATATCCCCCCAACATATGCTTGGGGGAGGCCTGTGTCCAGCAGTGGACGTCTTTCGGCTGAAATGATGATGATGATGAAATTAGTTTCCGTTAGATTTCTATGTATTTTAGTGGGCACGTTCCGAGATCACGACATAAATTGTATGGAAATTTTAATTTCGTCTAATTTGACGGCACTAAAATTGTTGCCATCCTTTTCTTGTATCTACTATTAGTAAAAGAGAGTGATAATTTAAAATAAGTTTAGTTCGTGAACAAGAGAATCGAATGTTTTTAAAGGCAACTCGGGATATTGTTTGACAGTTTTGAAGGCAACTTGTGCACTTATCTCTCGCGTTGGACGACTGTTTAGAGAGGCTAGACTTTTATATTAGTGTGATTTGTGTAATAACTACCAAAGACAGTTCAATCACGTCATTTATCGAGAACCAAAAGTAAATTACGCACGGCAATGTTTCTATAATAAAACAAATCTTCAGTTGCAGGGCTTGTTACGTAACACTCCGTACACTCATTCGTACCAAACAATGATCAAGTCTCAAGTGCTCACTCTCCACCTGGACGATTGGGAATACTTGCTGAAACACTTCCCAGATAGCAGAGACGCTATCCATAAACACATGAGGCAGGTAGGAGACAAAGATATGGATCAAAGCAATTGGCCTGGAGGTGCCCCATTACCAGTGACAGTTGAGTACGAGCCACCAGCGGAGATAACTGATTTCCCTGAAATTGGTCAATTTCCTGGAACTACAAGGCATTTCGGCAGAATCTCAACAGAAGCAGAGGAACCCGACATGCCACCCCCTTCTGGTAGAAGATCATCGCGGTTTTTCGCATGGCCAACCGATAATAGAGATGGCGAGATACCCCAGAAGCGTGAAACCACCCATGAAGAATTGAAACGAGAGGAGGATCACGCTGCTATAGAAGACAAAATTAAACATGGATTCATTGGGAAATTAGCTAGTACTGCAAAAAAATTAATGGGTAGAGTCTCAGACACTGAACTGTTAGAGTTGTCTACGGGCAAAGACGACCTTTTACTTGAAGAAGACGCAGAAGCAACAGAGGCTCTTCTTGCGCAGTTTGAAATGGCGAAAAAAAAGGCCAGTAAAGATGCAAAAAAAAATAAGAACCGTAGAAAAAGTATGTTTCATATGCCAGAAGAAGATGAAAAACACATGCTCACTCTAGATATGGAAGGTGAAATTGAGGAGTTATCAAAACCGGAACCAAAACCATTTACGATGCGACCACTTCGAATTCGCGATGATGAAGAGGAGGTAATGCCTTCACCAAGTACTATAGATACTGAAGATTTCCTTCATTTAGGCTCTAAAAATAAACTGACCGGAGAAGTCTCAGAAGTTGAAGTTACACTTGCGGATACTGAACCCTCACGAGAGACCATGAAAATTCAAACTGCCCAAGGAACCACGGTTACTAAAGCTAACAAAGAGAGCACAGGGGCTCCTCAAAAAGCTCCTTCTGGATTTTTCAATCTGAATCCTGAAACTGCCAAAAACACCGAGGAAACTCAGCCTGCCCAAGTTATCGAAAGTCTTCAAACTGCTAAAGACATTTCATTGACTAAAGTTTTGAAGCCACCTTCCAAATTATTCGAACCGGATCCTGAAGCTAATCAAGATACCCAGGATACCCAAGCTATCCAAGACATCTCAGACACCCAAGTCCGGCAAGACATCGAGGAAACTGAACTTGCTCAAGTTTCCCTAAGCGTGTCAAGTATTGTCAAAGCACCTAAACCTTCTCAATCCCCAAATCTTTTCTATATGGGTCCTGAAGCTGACCAAGATAATAAGGTTCCTCAAGCTGTCACAAATATAACAGATACCACAGATAATCAAGCTGCTCAAGACCCTTCAGACACCCAAGCTGATCAAGATACCCAGGATATTCAGCCTACCCAAGATATCCCGATCACTAAAGATCCGAAACCAAGTCCATTTCCCAAACCTTTTTCGTCGGGACCTGAAGCTGCCCGAGATACCCAGGGTACTGGAGCTGCCGCTGATATCACAGATACCCAAGTCACTCAAGACACTTCAGATGTCCAACCTGACCAAGATACCTGGGATATTCAGCCTATCCAAGATATTCCGATCACTGATGCTCCTAAACGTGGTCCATCCCCAAAACTTCTCCTGTCGGGACTAGAAGCAGAACAAAATAATCAGGGGCCTGAAACCGACCAAGATAATCAGCGTCCTGGCGATACTTGGGGTTTTCGAGCCACTCGAGACACAACCGGTACCCAAGAAGATCAAGACACCCAAGATAACAAAGATGTTCTGCCTGCTCAAGATGTTCCGATCACTGAGGCTCCCAAACCTGGTCAACCTCCTGTTCTTTTCTACCCGGGACCTAAAGTTGACCAAGAAACCCAGAGTACTTACGCTACCCAAGATACTACAGATACTCAAGATACTCAGTCTAATCATGCTGTCCCTGTCACTGTAACTCCCAAACTTGCTCGACCTCCTAAATTCTTACATCCGGGTCCTGAAACTGACCAAGATAAAACAGACAACGAAGCTTATCAAGATACCATACATAGCCAAGCCCTCCAAGGTACTCGGGATACTCAGCTTTCCAAAGATATCCTAATCCCTGAAGCTCTCAAACCTACTCTGCCCGCCAAACCTTTGATCCCGAAAATTGAACCTGTGCAGGATGCTACAGGTACCGAAGATACTCAGCCTCCCAGAGATGTCCTACTCCCTGGAGCTCTCAAACCTACTCTGCCCCCTAAACCTTTGCCCCCGAAACCCGAACCTGCCCATGATGCTACGGTTACCGAAGATACTAAGCCTCCCAAAGATGTCCCACTCCCAGAAGCTCTTAAACCAACTCTGCCCCCCAAACCTTTGGCCCCGGAACCTAAACCTACCCAAGATGCTACAGGTACCGAAAATACTCAGCTGCCCAAAGATATTCCACTCCCAGAAGCTCTTAAACCAACTCTGCTTCCTAAACCTTTGCCTTCGAAACATGAAACTGCCCAAGATGCTACAGGTACCGAAGATACTCAGCCTCTTAAGGATGTCCAACTCCCTGGATTTCTCAAACCTACTCTATTCCCCAAACCTTTCGTTCTGGAACCTGAACCTGCCCAAAATGCTACCGGTACCGAAGATACTCAGCCTCCCAAAGATGTCTCACTCCCTGGAGCTCCCAAACAAACTCTGCTCCCCAAACTATTGCCCCCGGAACCTAAACCTGCCCAAGATTCTGCAGGTACCGAAGATACTCAGCCTTCTAAAGATGTCCCACTCCTCGGAGCTCCTAAATCTACTATCCCGAAATCAAAACCTGCCCAAGGTCCACCACAGTCTACAAAAGATATTTTGTTAACTTCGGCGTCTGATGAAGAATCTAATTCAAGCTTTTCTGACGCTCTGGCTGATCGTTCACAATCCATAGCTCCTACCGTGACAACAGCCGAAGAAGCGAAACGCAAGGCCTCATTCTTTAGAAGACCCATAATTTTCGATCCGGCCCGGGACATCTACCCAGATACCGAACCTACCGAAGGTACCTCTATTCATTTAGTGTAGCGACACACCTGCCGACAGTAGCGTAGCCGACACTTCAGCGGCTGAACTATCGGTCGTAGTATTCGGTTGGCATGACACACCTAACGCGTCGCACGTTCGGCATTACGCGGCGTCTTGTTCAACGCGGTACGTGACGGAAAACTTACATGGCGTCGTCGTCGGTTGGTGTCGTCGCTTTAAGGACGCGCCGAAATTTCGGTCGCGTAACGTATCGCGTGATGTGTCGCTTGATATGCATAATAAATTTAATACGTTCTCGCGGAAATAGACGTAGTGGTTCAGCGCTACGCCAAACGCGACGTAATTTTGCCTGATGTGTTATAGGTTACTTAAAATATACTGCGAGCATATTGAGCCGAACGTGCGAACGTTCCGTGACGCTCCTCTCGGCAGTTGTGTCGCTATACTCACACTGTAAATATTTTCCGTTAGCATTGATTTTACTGCTTGTGAACTTATTGTAACTGAAATATTCACATATTCTTTCATACATTCACATTTATTTATGTACCAGTTTAGATAGTTTCTCATGTTTTACATTTATTTTCATTTGTGTAACTTGTAGAGGCTTTTTCATTCTACAATAAAAATATTACAAAGTCAAAGTCAAATTATTTATAACTTTCATTCGTGTACATAAGTACGTATTTATGTAACGTATTATACATATAAGGTTAAATCAAATTAGCTGGCAAAACTTCACAGACGTGATGGGTAACTAATGACAATACAAGAAAAATACCGGCCAAGAGCATGTCGGGCCATGCTCAGTATTATAGGGTTCCTAAGTAGGTGTAATTACAAACAAATCAAATCGAATATTAATCAAGGCTATTTTAGTTTTTGCAATAGACGGCAGCATTGGCGACTCAGAGAGTGTTGTTAGTAGCCGCTAGATGGCGCCAAATTTAAGAAGCCAACATAACACAAAGTTACTTTTTGTGATTTTTTCAAATAGAAAGTAGCTAAAGGAGTATTATTTGCTGTTTTCATTTTTATCTCAGGTCAATGACCTTTGAAATAGGAAGTTTTAAGTATTTTTCAGTTTTCTCTCTATAACTCGAAAATTTATAATCACATTATACTCGAAATAATTTTAAAAGAGAGTTTTTACAAAGGTCTATCAATTTGGAAGATTATAAGTTTCTTTGTTGCATAGTTTAGAAATGGCAGGGGGGGGACACATTGCAAGCCACTTTGGCAGACTATATTTCGCAGATGGTACACCTGATAAAAAAGTGATGTATGAAACATTACCTTCATTTTAGTAGACCTATTCAATGATACCCCACACGAGGGGGAGCAGCGAAAAAAATAAATTCTTCCCCATTTCACATGTATGGGCGCCACCCCTAAAATACGTAATCACGATTTTTTTATTCTTTTAAAATTGAGATCTATATCTAAACTATTTTTTGACAAAATTTCATTTACTTATGTTTATAACTGTAGAAGTTATTAAGCTGTAATGGATTAGGACAGACGGACAGACGGACAGACGCACAGACGGATAGACGGACAGACGGACAGACGGACAGACGGACAGACGGACGGACATGACGAAACTATAAGGGTTCCTTGTAGGACTACGGAACCCTAAAAAACGATTTTTAGAATTCTTAATTTCAACTAGAGCCAGCTGATCATGGGGTCAACGGCCGCGCGATGGCCAAATAATTGTTTTTACGTATTTAAAAACAATTGTAGTGTTATGAATAAGTTATGATATCTGATATTTCTTTAAAAATACTATGTAAACCTACAAGCACACACGCATCCTGCGACTGTTGATCCCGTGATCAGCTGACTTGAATGAAATGTTGAGTTCTGAAAATATTTTTTATTCTTGTTTTATTGTCATTAGTTATAGATATCCATCACGTCTGTGGAGTTTGGCCAACTTATTTGTTTTAACCTTATTACAGCTTAATAAAACGTAAAGTAGAAAAACAATTCAATTTGTTGTCATTTTAAAACCCAATAGGCAATAACTGCCTAATGATGGGTCAAAAACGTATCTACTTCTGATGTTACATTTTTTTATCGGATGTTAATAACCCTTTTTTCGGACACAGATCGTTCATCTGCCATCAAACCACCGGCAGTTGGAGTATCTACTCCGGAACAAGAAGACGCGGAAATGACAGAGGAGGGCACAAGTACGTCGGCTTCGAAGCTGAACAGACGTTTTGTTAAAGTGCGTTACGAATCAGGAAGAGAAGGCGAGGCTGAATCGGAAGAAGAAGATGACAATATAGACGCAGAGCTCGAGCCAAACACATATGAAATGACGACATTTAAGAGCGCTGGAGAAGGCAATGAAGGCGATGATGAGGCTACAACCTCAACGTCGACGTCTGGGAGCCCAGAATCACAGAAAAAGGGGAAACCCTATAGAAGAGACTCTGATTAATCTTTCATTTACATTGTGTTCTTTATTTTCTAAACTTCTGTGGTACTTGCGGCCCGCCCTGGCTGGGTACGAGTAGAGTAAGGATTGTTATGTTTGTTTTGGTTGTTGATTTGAGTTTGAGTTTTTCAGTATTGTAGAACAAACTACTACATTGAGGGCTGCACCGTGACTTTCTCAACCGTAACTTTCTCAACAATGGGAAAGTTAATTTTGTAATTATTGCACCGGCACTGAAGCAGCAATCTTTTCTCCGTTTATTATTGACACTTACAATACACTTTACCTTAGTAAACTATTACATTTTTCAAGCATTGTTTCTGAGATCCAACTCTTTCTGTTTAAGTTCAGAAGTACCTATTGAGTAAAGTTATTTTAGTCTTTTATGTTTTGTGTTGTTTCAGAATTTGAATTATGGGAATTTTATTGTCTAATTACTTATTTGTTATAATTATGTTTTAGGTACTCTGTTTTTACATTAAACATTAACATTACTCAGATGTATGATGTTCGGTCGAGATTAACGCCTGCAAAGCTCACTCTCTTTAAGTAGGTACCTAACATTGTAGAATTATTAGTCGAGTATGCTATTCAGTCTTTTGTTTTGTGTTATTTCGTAATTTATTGAATTATGATTAATTATTATTAATTTTTTTTGGACATTTTTAAACAGCATCATCTAGTCCCAAACTAAGCAGAGCTTGTGCTATGGGTACTAGACAATGGATATAATACTTATGTACTTTTTTTTTGTAAATACATACGTATAATACATAAGAAACACCCAGACCAACACAAACACTTATGTTCATTACACAAATATTTGTGTTCTGTGGGAATCGAACCCACGACCTCGTGATCAGCAGTCCGACACTCGAACCACTAGACCACGTCGTTATTACATTGCTCTTTAATACAAATTATTTCCATGGGAAAATCGGATATAAATAACAATTTTCACATTTCTTCCCTTTCCTTTTCTTTTTTGGATTGTGCGTCCAACCTGGAAATCGCAATCACAGTGCAACGTCAACTGCATCCTACAGAATTCTATTTATATAGCATTTCTTAATTTTGTTGCCAATTGTCACGAGTTGAGCAAACTGTAAACGTAGGTTGTTTGTTCATTTATTGCACATATTTAGGTATGTATTTAGTTTAATAAGTTTTCTGAAGAATAACGGCATTCCGGACAAACCCCGTGGTTTTTGGTTGCTTTTGTTATTATAATGTATGTTTAAAAAAAAAAAAGGTAGCATTAACATTTTTACTTGGTGTACATACATTAGTAAAAAATATAGACGAAATGCTGCGAACAATCATGGTGAAGCCAAAAAAACCGTGCTCCTCCGTGTCCGTGTACATACCAGCGCTCAAGCACACACACGTACCTGAAAGTTATTTGTTTTTGGCGATGCCGCGACATGTGTACTGAGAGCGGTGAGCACGGTTTGATGTTCATAGGTATGTGTGCATGAGCGCTGGTTTGTACACGGAGGAGCACGGTTTGATGTTCATAGGTATGTGTGCATGAGCGCTGGTTTGTGTTTGTACACGGAGGAGCACGGTTTGATGTTCATAGGTATGTGTGCATGAGCACTGGTTTGTACACGGAGGAGCACGGTTTGATGTTCATAGGTATGTGTGCATGAGCGCTGGTTTGTGTTTGTACACGGAGGAGCACGGTTTGATGTTCATAGGTATGTGTGCATGAGCGCTGGTTTGTACACTGAGGAGCACGGTTTGATGTGCATAGGTATGTGTGCATGAGCGCTGGTTTGTACACGGAGGAGCACGGTTTTATGTTCATAGGTATGTGTGCATGTATGTATGTAGTCCCGTACGTACACTCACTCCTACCAAACGATGATCAAGTCTCAATTGCTCACTCTCCATCTGGACGACTGGGAATACTTGCTAAAACACTTCCCAGATAGCAGAGACGCTATCCATAAACATATGAGGCAGGTAGGAGACAAAGATATGGATCAAAGCAATTGGCCTGGAGGTGCCCCGACACCCGTACAAGAATTTATTCCCTTTACGCCAGTCACCGATATACCTGACACTCCTGTTAGGATAGATAAATTTCCAGGAACTTCATGGCATTTCGGTAGAGTCTCGGAAACTGAAACACAACCTCCCATAACTTCTGCTCTCCGGAGACAATCACGTTTTTCCTGGCCAACAGATAGTATAAAAAAAGATGAACATGTAGAAACTGGGAAAGAAGGAGTTGAGCTTGAGCAACATGAAGCTGCAATAGAGAAACAACCTAAAATGGGTTCTTAGGAAAATTCACTAGCACCGCAAAAAAACTAATGGGGCGAGTCTCTGATGCCGAGGCGAGTGCAGTTGCAGTGTCCGGTGAAGGCAAAGATGAACTATTGCTTGAAGAAGACGAAGAAGCAACTGAGGCCGTTCTTGCACAATTTGAAGCAGCAAAAAAAATTAATGAAAAAGACATGAAAAAATTAAGGGCCCGCAGACAGAGCGTGTTCCATCAACCACAGGATGAAGAAACCGAAAAACATATGTTCACTCTAGATATTAATGAATCAAGGATGGATCAGATCAGTCAAACGGAATCTCAGCGGAATCAAGTGGGTTCAGAATTTGAAATTATGTCCCCAAGTTCCATAGATACTCGGGATATCCTTAATCTAGGCCACCCGAAATCTAAAATAGGCGCAGAGCCATCCACATCCTCAGAAATGCAAGTTGCGGTAGACATGACTGTGACTGAATCTGAGAAATCCAAAGAAACTGACGAAAAGACCACAGAGACTAAACCAGAAACTGAAACAGAGAAAGACACACGGGGTACTAAACAGACAGAAAACGTGATTACGGAAATTCACAAATCGGCTCCATTTAAAAAACGTGCCAGGTAAAGATATTCAGCCTGCCAAGGATACCACGGGAATATAAGCCACCCAAGATACCAAGCCAGCTGAGGTTGCTACAAGTATCCAAGCCACCCAGGATGACAAGGATATTCAGTCTGCTAAGGACACTACAGGTATACAAGCCACTCAAGATACTAAGCCTGCCGTGGCCACTACAAGTATCGAAACCACCCAGGATGACAAGGATATTCAGCCTGCCAAGGATACGATGGGAATACAAGCCACCCAAGATACCAAGCCAGCCGAGGTCGCTATAAGTATCCAAGCCACCCAGAATAACAAGGGTATTCAGCCTGCCAAGGACACCACAGGAATACAAGCCACCCAAGATACCAAGTCAGCCGAAGCCACTACAAATATCCAAGCCGCCCAAGATGACAAGGATATTCAGCCTACCAAGGACACCAAAGGTATACAAGCCACTCAAGATACTAAGCCTGCCGAGGCCGCTACAAGTATTCAAGCCACCCAGGATGACAGGGATATTCAGCCTGCTAAGGACACCACGAACGAGGACTTAAAGAATAGCACTACCCTTATCTCTTCTCATGGGTGTCGTAAAAGGTGACTAAGGGATTCACCAGAGGATGGGCAGCAGCGTTCTCTGAGTATTTAACCAACCAACTGCGATCGCCAACCCGCCTGCCAAGCGTGGCGATTGTGGCATATCCCCACCTTAATTGGGGGAGGCCTATGTCCAGTAGTGGACGTCTTTCGGCTGTAATGATGAAGGACACCACGGGCATACAAGCCACGTAAGATACCAAGCCTGCCGAGGCCACTACAAGTAAGCAAGCCATCTAGGGTAACAAGGATATTCAACCTGCCCAGGACACCACCGAAAATATCAAGCCTACAGAGATCACTAGCACTACGGGTATCCCAGCCGGCCAGGGAATAAAAGATAAGCGGCCTACTCAGGACACAACGGGTACTAGAGCTTCTCAAGATATTGAGGATACCAAGCCTGTCCAGGTTACTGCGAGTATCCAAGCCACCCAGCATATTAAGGATACTCAAACTGCACAGGATACCACTGGCACTCAAACTACCCAAGATTTTACAGATACCAAGCCTGTTCAGGCCACAACGAGTGTCCAAGCTGCCCAGGATATCAAGGACGCTCGACCTATCCAAGACACCACGGCTACCCAAGCTACCCAGGCTGCCCAGGTAACAACGAGTGCTCAAGCTGCCCAGGATATCAAGGACGTTCGGCCTGCTCAGGACACAACGAATACACAAACCAAACAAGATATCGAGGACATTCGTTCTATAGGAGAGGTTGAGATAGATCTTGCCAAGCTATCTTCTAGATCGACCTTCGATGTAAAATTGTTTAAATTTTTCTCTGATACAAGCGTTGCCGAAGGTCCAACGATCCAGCCATCCGTAGCTTACCCCAGCCTATTAACCGGCCAAGATGCGGAACGCAAATCCTCATTTAGTAGAGCACCCATAATTGTCGACCCACGTCTGTTTGACTCAACTATTACCCATTTGCCTGTCAAAGATACCTCGATGACTCCACATCAATCTCAATCTGTAATCAAACTACCTGCCACAACGGCATCTTGTGTCAAGTTGATACGATATTTCTCTGAAACAGATACTGCCGAAATTTCTCCTGAAATTGCAAAGGTCGAACCATGGAAAGCTCCCGGTCGCCCATCTATCAAAGATACGAGAGGAAATTCGGAGTCGACGCATTCCGAGTTAAAAGAAGTTACCACAAATACTTCGGCTTCGAAACTGAACAGGCGTTTCGTACACGTGCGTTACGAAGGAAATGATGATGAAGGAATGATAGTCGAGGAAGAAGAACTCTTAGAAGAATCGGCACCAGATCAGCATCGGACCATGTTTACGACGGACAGTGATGAGCCAGGCATACACAGGAGTGCAGGAGAAAGCAATGAAGGCGACGACGAAGGTAGCGAACCTTCCCCTTCTTCAACTTCCGAGAGCTCTGAACCGTTCAAGAAGGGCTACACCTACAATAGAAAACCCTCTGACTGATTTTTTCATGGATTTTTTTTTGTAATTTTATAGAACAGCTGTTTTAGTTATGACGTTTCATGTTATTTTAGTATTTATTTTTGCTCTTTAATGCTTTGACTATTGTATTTATTTTTTGACTTTTATTGGTTAAAACCCAACTTTTTGGAACCGATCCGAACCGAACCGAACCGAAAAAAATCGCTCACGAGCAGGATTAAAACCTGCAACTCCTGTCAGTTCGCAGCCGCTAAGCTACCGTGAACTCTACTCGTGGTATCGAATTTAACTCCCACTTTGAAGCCGTCTTTGGGTGACGTTAGCTAACAGACTGTGTTCCTTAATCACTATTACTGGATTTCATGAAGATGATATTATTTAGGTTGCATTTATTTTTTGTGTGTATGTAGTTATTTTCACTACATAACATAACATAACATCACGCCTGTAATTCCACGAAGGTGTAGGCAGAGGTGTATAGTACACCCACATTTCGCCAGATATGTTATAGCCCCATGTAATAAGGGGCGAGCCTATTGCCATTGACCGGGCACAAATCCAGACTCCGGGCTGCTACTGAGAATTTTCACTATTTTCACTACGGTGATTCAAAATCTTTGTGGTTAGATAGAAATTTGTTATTATTTTAAATTTCATAGCACAGGATTAGGTACCTACCTACATGAACTTTTTAATACTCGTATCGATTGCTTTACGAGTCGGGTGCCAAAAAAAATCACATTGAATCCAGCGCTATTGTAAATTATATAAAGCACATTGTTTTTCACCTGTTATCTCGTGAGAGAATATTTTTCTCAGTTCTATTTCTCATCTTATTTTTTGTGTTACATGGGTAATGAAAAAGTTTGTTCTTAGACTTTGTGAATGTGAATACACACACATTTTGTATCTTATACACAAATTATTGGCAAAGCAACTAGTTATTATTGTCTAGTACCCATAGCACAAGCTCTGCTTAGTTTGGGACTAGATGGTGCTGTGTAAAAATGTCCGAAAGATATTTATTTATTAATATTTCACTTCACGTCCACAGACAAAATATAAACGAAGTACTGCGAACAATCATAGTGAAACCAACAAAACCGTCTACAAACCACCGCTCACGCACACATACCTATGCACATCAAACCGTGCTCACCGCTCTCAGTACACAATTACACATGTCTCGGCATCGTCAAGTAAGCATCGCCAAAAAATATATCTTTCAGGTGAAATTATCCATATAATGCATTTCAGAAATGTATTTCATAATTTGTGAAAAAAAAAGAATAGTAAACGTCAATGCAAACATTTTTTTTTTAAACCCCGTCGTGAATTTTGCGCCACCCAGTACAACGTGTATCAGAAATGCGTGCTCATATTTGAAGCTCATTCAGAGAGTGCTATCGAACAACTTTCACTATGGGACCAACCCTGAAATCGCAAAAAACAGCTGTTTATTTGTGCACAATATGTGTTGTATGCATTTTGTTAAGCGACGTCTATGATTTAGTAGGGGACATCTGATTTTTTTGCAATTTCAGTGTCAGTGTTATTCGATAGCACTTACTGAATGAGCTCTTCAAATATGAGCACGTATTTCTGATAGACATTGTATGTATGTTATAATTATGGCACAGTTGGAGAGACAGCTGTCCAGCTGTTTATTGCTGTGTTCAGGATAACATCATCATCAGCCTATAGTAATCCACTGCTGGCTTGTGCAATAGCATGCCACTTACCTTGATCCCCGGCCACGCTCATCCTGCTTGAGATCCAGCGCCTGAGAGCGCATCACGCTACTAATGGCATAGTTATTAATGGCATAGAGTATCGGATCGTTGGGTTTCCTCGTATTACGGTCGAGCCTAAACCTAAAATTATTATTAATCACTTTAATGAATTTTTGTCAGTCTTTAACCAACATTGTTCTCACACAATTCTTTCCAAATCATGTACCATTTATTATTTGAAAAGAGTATATCCATGGAGTTTCTTGCCGGCTCTTATCCATAGGATCAACTTTTTGGAACCGTGCAACTAGATTCTTAATTAAAGTTTTGAAAGTTCATGTAAATGCTTATTCGAAATGAAAACTTTTGACTTTGACTATTTTTGCGATGCGCGTGCTCCACTCAAGAACACGTCTACCTCAATGGTCATTGGTTCTTCGGCTAATAATAAATCCATAATAATAATATAATAACTGAGAATAACGTTGCACTTCAATAACGATTACATTTCAGCTATATTTTGTAAAATAAAAGTCACCTATTCTAAAAAAGCCTTTATTACAAAAACTCTCTTAGCTCATAACATAACAACGATAAAATCCTTAACGAATCAATTCAAACTTAATCCTTTCCTTATCCTCACTGATATTAGATATTTGCCATTTAATATGTTGTCTTTCACATATATTTTTAGTTTAGACTTTATTTATATTGGAATGCCCAGCACTGTTAACATATGTCTACTCTTTGACTGGTGTTTTGAGTTTTCCATTCTGTGTGAACTCCCATTAGTCATGTTCCATGGTCTTAAGTTATTTAAATGCTTGGGTTTACATTGCTTAACTTACGATTATTAACTTATTTACTAAAATTACGGTTTCCTTAATATTAAATGTTTTTATAGCGTTTGTTGACCGCCATCTTGGATTGGTCTCAACTTTGAGTTGTTTCTGGACAGCTTCTGTAACAAGCAGACAAACAAAATTAATTATAACTCCAACATATTGGATCTCGCTGCCGAAGCCGCGGTCCCGCAGAGGCGTTTTTACGATCAGCGATTCTAGCGTCTATTTCCAGTGTCACTATTTCAATATAATTATAAAACTACAGGAAATATAACATTGACGTCATCGTGCATTCTAAATTATATGACTTATATACTTTATTTCAATTCGAAATAAAAAATAGTTTAGATATATTTACGGAGTCTTTAAATGTCGCAATAATCCGTTATTTATGTTTCAAATTCCCTGTGGTACGGACAGTCACAACTATTTGTGAATTTGTCGGGAACATCAAGAAATTATGACGCGCTTGTGTTTCTGGGTGTTTCAGAATACTCACTTTGATAATATTAATGTGGTTTGCGGCCGTCACTAGGCAAAGAGTACCTAAAACCGACACCGATTCTCCAATTAAAAAGAGTACCTATATCAATCATGACTTATAAAAATAATTGTCTTATTAGCCTTGAGTTTGTGCTATTTAACAGTATTTTGAATAATATAAAGCAAATAAATAACGCAATAAAATGAAAAACGCCAGTTTCGTAAATCGTAGCAAATAATTCGTAAGTGCTCCAGAGACACTTTATGACGGGATATACATATATTAAACATCGATATTTCGGTACCTAATCGTTATTTCTGCAGTAATACTCTATGCACGTTGTCAATATGTCCTATTATCCTTGAGTTTGTGCCTTAAAAAGTATTTTGAGTACTTTAACGCAATAAAATGTAAATCTCCCCTTTCCGCAATTCTGAATCGTAGCAAATCGTTCGTAAGTTCTAAAAGACACTTTTTGACGGGATGTATTAAACATCGATATTTTGTTGATCGTTATTTCTGCATAAATACTAAATGCACGTTATCAATCATTTGTTTTGTAGTCACTGTGTAATAATAGGATTATAATAAAAACAATAGAAAATCAACGGCCTTCTGAGCATTAATAGATACTAGCACATTTACAGAGTATCTTATAAATCAAATGACAAATTATGAAGTAATATTCGTGATGTAACTTTAAGAGATAGTGAAAGGAATATGAAATATGTAGTGATAGGAATTCAGAAGGATAGGATAAGATGGTTTAGGCATGTTGAGAAGATGGACAAAAAGGAGATTGAAGAAAGAAGTGTACAAGACGGGACTGGATGGAAGAGTTGGAGGGAACTAACCTTGAAGATACCGTAACCAAATACAGGATTCTCAAAAAAAAGAGCATCTTGAAACATGCATGCATCAGGAGATTTATGAACGTAGATAAAACGAAAAAGGGTTGTGTCAGGATCGTAGTGGGTGGAAGTCAATAGTCTTTGCCTACCTGAATAGGTAACAGGCGTCAGTATGTATAAAAATGACAAAGAGACAATGGTAGGCAGTCTGTATGGTTGAATTTAAGATTATTTCGATGTTAGACGACAAAATATACCTACAGAATGATTTTGAATTAATTAGCAATTCTTTGAGGGGTGATTGTACTCATCAATTTACCATGGACTTTATCAGCTGTTTCCTATATTTTCTCGATTTATGTGAACTAAAATGTAGGGTTAATATAGTAACACCTGTTTATTTTTAGCGATTTCAGTGTTGGTCCCATAGTAAGAGTTGTTCAAATTGATGAGTACAGTCATTCCTTCCTTAAAGAATTGCTAATTAATTCAAAATCATCCTGTAAAGAACAGGCATCAGACGAAGCCGTAAAACACAGTCACAGCGTCGTTGGTAAATAAGGGGCCTTACTCCCGACCATGGTATAATAAGATGTTTCACCATGCCCCCGACTGGTTCGGTTCTGAACCAAATCGAGCTAATGTCAATTCCTAGAAAAATTCAGTACCCACGATTTAACAGTAACTCGAATTCAAATTCGATTTATACAACACTCGATCCAGTCGGGAATAAGGCCCAAGGTTACTTAATTTTGTGTAATTCTGATGTAAATATATTATAGAAAAAAAAAAAAAAAAATTATAGACCGTTCTAGAAATTATCTTATGAAACTTTCTAAAATTACATACATAAATGTTATTAGCCTGTTTCCCATTAGGGTAGGTAGAGACTATGGATTTCCACCTGCTACGATCCTGGCACACCTCTTTCAGTTCATCTACGTTCATTAAACTCGTCATGCATGCTTGTTGGCTTGTATTGCTCCTAACCTGGGCCTAATTCAAAAAAATAAAAAAACAGATCCTTCTTTTGAAAAGATAATACCCAATACCCAAAAAAAATAACAAACAATTAAGTAATATTTTAACAAAGAAGAATTTGCAAAAGTTAAAAATAAAATTACAAGTAAAAGTGAATTTGACGTGTTTTCAGTTTCAGGTTCAAAACCATTAGAACACTGTGTCATTGTTATGGTTTAATTTTATACTACAAAGCCCTTTCAACATTCAGTATCGACAGCACCTCTGATCTTTTGTGGTCTTCTAAATCTTACTAATTAAATCTGTTTGTGTTAATTTATGCGTTTTTAACAGCAACAAAATTAGCTTTAACGCCTGTTAAAACATTAAACAGTCATTAAATATCACTTTTTGTAAGATGTGTTTCGAATAAACAATCTTTCGAAGTTCGAGCCTTCGACAGTCGTCCATCAACAATTTCAACATTTTTAATTATTTCACACTTTATTGGAGTTGGCACCGAAAAGCTGTAATCTAAATTTTGTTCCTCTATTTTCAACACCATGGCAAAGGTATCGACGTCCGTTCCGCCAAATGATTGATTGCGATCGTTAACCGAGCTGTCACTACTTTTTCTATTCGCTTTCTGGTTAGATTTAGCTTCTGCCATCCATCTTCTCGCGTCTAAGATAGGTACGATTTACGTCATTGTAACTATTGTTTTTAACATTATTTGTGATTCTTATTTTGTACTTTCCATTTTAAAATGAAGGTTAATTCAGAACAAAAATAGACGTTGAAGCTATTTTAATACTTGGGGACAAAATATTTGTCGTATTTATAATTTGCGTTGCCAGGCGTTTCGATGATTTATTTTTAAAGTTGTTTTTGTTGACCAAAACTTTCTCATGTTTCGTTTCTCTGAATTCGTGAATCTGGATTTTTATTTCGTATTTTTAACGGTCACGGTGATAAGTCTATAACAGTGTTTTTCAATCTTTTCCACAGAGCGACCCCCTTTAGTAAAAAGAAATGCCCGCGATCCCTTCGCCCTATGCGGTGGCGGCGTTGCCGGTAAGACTTTTTTATAATTCGACCCTACAGTGTCAGCGACCCCCCAGGGGTTCGCGACCCACAGTTTGAAAAGCACTGGCATAAGAATAGACAATAATACTAGTATTTATTATCTATTTTATGTATTATTATCTATTTTATGGCACTGGTCTATGATTTATTTTTTCGATTTCGAATTACAAATCCATTAGTCTTATCGGCATTTTAACAATAAACTACAGCCGCTGGCGCTGTCGTCTGCATAACATCAAACGAATCTCTGGAATTACCTATAAATGTGGGCGGTATATGTTTAGTCTGTACAACGTATAATGTTTATTGCAAAAAGCGCTCCGCACTCTGGTGAGTCGATGGAATGGACAGGAGTCGTCGATGGATATGAGTATGAGTGGAACCTATTCAATAGAATATACATATTGTTTTCTCTTGAAGTACGAACAGAAGATGAGAAAGTTATTATTAATAAACGTCACGTAACTCTAGTTACATTAGATTTTGTAAACTCTTTCTTAAAAGTTTCTTAGGATTACGAGAGTTATTGCTGTAACACTGTTTTCACTGCATTAAAGCCATCAAAACGTGATGTTTTCATTTAGCATTCGCAACTTTTCTGTTATTTGCAAATTTTATTGTTGAAAACTTCTCTTTATATCTTTTGAACTCGTAAACAGTCCTACGTGAATGTAACCATGTCTACGGCAAAAAAGTTTGTTTAAAAATGTTCAGTTATGAAGCAAAAGCTATGATTTGACGTTTTGATTAGTGCGCACGCAACGGCTTGCGTACATTTGTTTTGATTGCTTGTAGATGTGTTTTCAAACGTTTGTTGATCGTATATTTCGTGTGTCATGAATTCTCTAGCTTTGTTCGTACTTTGAGGGGTGTGGGTGTCCTCGTCACCGGTTGACATGTTTACAACCGGCCAATCCGACCCGCATCATTTGGAACAAAAAAAACAATTGGCAAATATACAATTTTCGTTTAAATAAAAAACTTGTGTACTGCGCTTGCCACGCTCTATATCTTATAGGTGGCCATTCAGTATTTCAGTTAGATTATTTCGGTAATTTTAGACGCCGGAATGTTATGATTTCTGTGGAGAAGCCGCAGGCGCCGGTTGGCGAACTATTTTAGTTATCCAAAGACCAATAACGTGATGTAGGTACCTACGCATCAAATGCGATCATTTCGACATCAGGAATGTTTTTCATGTCGTTTGTTATTTTTACATTGATCATCGTAAATACAGCTGTTTACTTTAGTTAAAGTTTAATTTTTGGCACTAATTGATCATTATCGCGTTCTTTTAATTTGTGTTATGTTAGAAATCTGTTTTAATTTTATTTGGTGCGAACAGTTGGACGCAAACAATACGTAAGTCTTTCTTTGAAAATTAATAATTTTATCCAAATAAATTTTTCACTATTACTCTGTAGATTTATAACGAACACTTTGGAGAACTGTTACAAAATACGACACAAAAAATTATGAACTTAAAACCACTATAAGAGCTTACATAAAAAGCACCTCAGAACAACCCTGAGTAGAGCAGCCACAGACTGGCCAGGAGTAGCACCAGGATGAGGTACGTGGCAATCAGGTTGGTGGTCTCGTGGTTAGGCATGACGGCTACTTGACACCTTGACACCTTCACCGGACAAACGGTTCCAGGGAACTGAGGGGACGCTGGAACAACCCGCGGCCGACCCGTCGCCTACGTACGCCACGCGAAATATTTCCAACATTTATAAATATGAATGTACGTTAATAGAGTCAGTGCGATGACAGGTGTCTCAGATTTTGCGGGTAATTTAGATTGTGATGCGGCGATAACTTCACGAGATTGCCCCACCACCTTCCAGGGTTTAGAAGAGAAGAGAAGAGTTCATTCAACACTGGATGGAACGTTAATGATTATGATGATCACTCAGCACGGTAACACTCACATAACTTACACAGATGGCTTAGAAGACAGTGGAGTAGAGTAGCCACAGGAAAAATAGAAGGATGACGAGGATCATGTAGGTGGCGGCCAGGTTGACCGTCTCCGCGTTGATCGGCATGGTTGCAATGTAACTGAGCAGGTTGGACTGACCGCTGGAGGATCTACCAACCGCTTGAACCACCAAATTTGCGTCAGAGCACAGGGCCCAACTTTAGGATCGAAGGATGTTCCAGTAATTTTTTTTCGATTGATTTTTTTAATATTGTCGAAATCAAGACTTATAAAAATGTCTTCTAGATGAGTAAACTTCAGAAATAATTAAAATCTGAAAACTTAATTTAGTTACCAAATTCTATTTATTAAATCTTAATTTATAAATTGTATCCATAATCCCAAAGTAGTCTTGCAGAATGTCGGCGAACTAATTAAGTATAGTCCTTTAGGTAAATAAATGTAATATGGGGGTCCTAGCTCAGCAGTCTACGCTTATGAACTGATATGATGATTATGATATTATGAGGAAGGGAATGGCAGGATAGAAAATGTTATTCATCTAAACTCTGTTACTTTTTTCAATCACTAAATCCTAAATACTCAAACGCAACTGAATTTTAAGTAGACCTTAAGTCTCATGCTTCCACTGTTACTCTAAGGTGTATTGACAGCGACAGAACGACTTTTAAGAGCGTCCTATGGTTGAGTGTCGTTTGAGTATTTTTGAAATTCGCATATGCTAATTCACCAATGCAAAAAACTTTAAGCACGCCTGTATCTAAAACAGCGTTTTAACAAAATTGATAATGTCACCCTCATGTTGGAGTTACCTACTTGCAAAATCACAAAATTTCATTACAATTCGTTCTAAATGCTAGTTTTAAATACTTTACATACATATCATTTTTGCCAACTCACACAAAGGAGAGGACAAGATAATTTTTAAACAATCTTGCTACGAAAAAATCATTCTAAATTATACAATATATCTACAATTCATTTTTACATAACATATCACATAAATCACCCGTGGTCTTGAAGTGGGTTTAAGTTTAATAATTGAGTAGGCATGAACATAAAAATATTATTTAAACATTTTATTTAAAGCAGTAGGTACTTAAGAAGTTGCCACTCCTTTGGAACATTCTATATCTCGCGAATTATGTAATAAGAAACCTGAAAATGTCGCATCAATGATTCCAGTGTTATTTTTGATACACAGTGACACACACTTTGATACACTCACGTCACGAATTTGAAGCTTTTACGAAGCTCAAAAAGCTAGTTTTTGTTGAACACAACACTTTACTTACAATAAGTCCTTAGAATGCTGAATACAGGAGCCATAGTGAGATGAGGAGCAGCAACAGGATGCAGTACGTCGCCACGAGATTAGTTCCTTCATGCGAGTTCATGGTGTTGCCT
Organism: Asteroscopus sphinx; assembly: GCA_949699075.1. Lineage (NCBI taxonomy): Eukaryota > Metazoa > Arthropoda > Insecta > Lepidoptera > Noctuidae > Asteroscopus > Asteroscopus sphinx. The sequence goes on along the minus strand of OX453004.1, from coordinate 2,439,776 downwards.
CTTACGCGTTACCAACGAGATTGAGAACAAAACTGAGGGGCACAGCTTGATATATAAGTATCTAATTGTTTAAAACGTGACGAATACATTCTATTTTCTGTTTTTTGGCGACGCATGTGATTAATTGGCTGTCTTGTAAAAATTCTTCGTTGTTAAGATTCGGCATTTATTTACAAATTTACGTTGTTCACTGATGTGAGATGTCCCTTTTGATTTTATTTACATACCGTTTTGGCATCGAAGTGGGATTAAAATAATTGGAATTTTCGGATAAAATAGAATCATTGTTTACGATTTTTCTTTGTTTTTGTACTGTGGATGACACGCCTTCTTAAACGCCATTTTTTAAATATTATTATGGACGTTTGTGACGGAATATTTTGCGCATAAAATATAGCATTTAATGTCTACAATGAGACGCTTCATGTTTTTTTTTTCAGTATAATTAGGAAAAAACTAAAATTCAAACAAAAGAGTTAAATAAATGTCTGGAATTCTCCAGCGATACCGAGTCCGTGCCTGTGTTCAATTCACATTTTATGGAGTATGATAAACCGGGCTATTTCCGCACTGGAGCTTCAGTTGTGCGAGTGAATCTTAATCCGTGCGCGTACTATGCACTCGACTTTTTTCCAGCCTGAATTCGCTGAAAAAATATTGAAATACTACCTATTCAGAATGTTTACGCCTTCAAAAATTGGTTTCCGATGCATGATGTTCCAAATATTTGTAACTTCATTTGTTGGAAGGCAATGATAGTTATTGTACTTATAAATATCATTGTTAGAAGGTGGTTTCAAAACTTTGAAGTTGTAATCAGTATTGATTGTTTTGCGATTGAATTTACGTAACTCGCCTATAGCACAGATGACCTATTAGTTACTACGTATCTATAGTAATAACAATTTAGACAGATGCAGTATCGACAAATTCGGCTGTTCCATCTATCCCTACCAAGGTATCCCTACTGGTAGGGATAGATGGAAAATCATTCCATCTATCCCTACCAGTAGGGATAGGTGGAACTGTTTTGTCCATCTATCTCCCCCGGCCACCGACTGGTAGGGATAGGTGGAACTGTATTCATGTTACTGATTGATATGGCCTACAGATAATGTTTACCTGGACGTTTATGCACACGAAAGCGTCTGTAAAAGCACCCACGATATACGAGAAGCTCTAGGTAGTGTGACAAATATGACTTAGTAACAACTCTGATATGTTATCTGAAATAGATGTGGGAATGATAAACCTTGGAGTATCGTAATGCTCATACAGACGGGATGATTCATCCACCCGTGTTGCATCTCCAGATCCACACGATATCGGGTGCCAAGCGCTACATCGTTAATTCAATTTTGTGATTCCCTTTTATTTTTTCTTCTCGTTTTATTGTTCTTTTTTTATAAAATTCTTTGCGAATATGCGCACTTTTCAGGTTTGTTTTAGCGAAGTTTAGATTAGCAACAAAACTTGCAGAAGTTGACTTCCGCAAACAATTACTACCATGTAAACAATCGCGGCAAGCTTACTTTTTTTAAATATTATTATTCTTAATGGGCTTGCGTTTGACGGCCACCTTACCCTGCTGTTAAGCGATGCTGCGGTCGACGATGGTTCACGCCTATTCACTCGAGCCTTGAAGACTAGATTATACTTCTCGGGAAACACTGACGCCGGCAAGGAATTCCACTCTTTGGCTTTGCTTTGGCGGTACGCATGTTAAAACTATTAGCAAAACGGTTCGTGCGTTCTAGCGGAAGTATGGATATTCCACCCTTGGAATATCCATACTTCCGCTAGTTTTGTAGCTTGCAGAACTTGCAGCAAGTCGCACGTGCAAATAACATTTTAAAAAAAATGGCAAGAACTTGTCGTTTATTTTTCTTGTAAATAAAAGTTTTGTCTTGACGAGCAAGTTAGATGTCAGACAAAAAAGTATTTGTATTTTGTTTTTCAACATTCGGGCGCCAAAAGGGTACATTCATTAATTAAAAAGAACTCTTGACTTCCAAACTAAGTAGAACTTGTATTATGGAAGTCAAGGCGCTCTCTATCAGAAGTAATTATTACAATAACGCGAGGAAAGGATGCATGCAGAAGGAAAAATAATAATAATAAATTTTAGGTTTTACAAAAACAAATAGAAACAGAAATTTTAGATCATAACAGAAATTTTATGATACGTAACTAAAGCTGTGGTGGGTGTGGTGTGATGAGGTGTGTGATAAGGTGTGTAGTGTGTGACGGTTTATATAGGTTCTGTTTCAGTAAAAACATCCAAAAGATCATCATCCTCCTGCCCTTATCTCAATTTATTTGCGGTCGGCGCAGCATGTCTTTTTATTCCAAACATCAGCCGTCATCTCAGTGTTCACATTCTTTTTATCCATATCATCTTCTACACAATCCATCCATCTTTTCTTTGGTCTTCCTCGTTTCTTATAAGTATCAACATTCATACTCAAAAACATCCAAGAAATTCCTGATTGGAATACATTTTCACAGAAGTGTATGCTTCTAACGGAAACGGTTTGTTATCATGCGAAGTATTTGTGAACTTGTGTCGATGGAGGCGCGCGCCCCCGCGGTGAGCGTGACACTTCCAGGCCAGCCTCCTGAAATAGACCAGTCCAGGCATTCACTCATGGACGTCCTTGGAGTGTACTCAGAAATTCGGCGCATTTTAACGTTGACTGCATGCAGGCAATGTGATTGTCCCTTTATACATGCTGAAATTTTAATGGCTTCTTATCCGCTAAGTTTTTTCCGTTTTTCATAGTACTCATCATTATGAACAACTTTTACTATAGGACCAACCCTGAAATTGCGAAAAAAAATCGGGAGGTCCCTACATTTTATCTATTTAAGTGAACAAAAATGTAGGGACCTACATTTTTTCACCTCAGACCGTGAGAAATGGAAGAACCTGGAGGAGGCCTATGCGTCAAGTGACGCGCTGATAGACGAAGACACTGAAGTGCAATGATAATTTTTACTGTATTTCATTTTGTAATTATTGTGATAAGTTTATCAGTAATAAAAGCTTTATTATTATTATACAACATGTTGATCTGTATCCGTGCCATATTTAAGGTGACTATACCATCCGGCTGACGCAGATACTCTCGGGGCACGGTTGCTTCGGGAAGTATCTGTTTCGCATAGGCCGGGAGCCGACGCCCGAGTGTCATCACTGCGGGAGCTGCCCAGAGGACACGGCGCAGCACACACTGGAGGAGTGCCCAGCTTGGGCCGCACAGCGCCGTGACCTCATCACTGCAGTAAGCGGCAGCGATCTCTCGCTTCCGGCCGTGGTTCTGTCTATGGTCAGAAGCGAGAGCGCTTGGGAAGGCGTCGTCTCCTTCTGCGAGGAGGTGATGCTCGCTAAAGAGGCGGCGGAGAGGGTTCGAGAGGCGATAACCTCTCTTCCCATCCGCAGGAGGCGACCTGGGCGTCGTAGGAGGGCGTATGCTGACCTCCAGCCACCCTAGGTGTGGGCCTGCGGGTGGCGGACTCGGGGTGGCCCCCCGCCCGATCAGTCAAAGCCCGTGACGGTGGCGCGTTGTGTTCCGCGCGCGCCAGTCCAGAGGAGGGTGTGGCTGACGCAGTTGCCGCACGGGGGGAAGGGGCTCGCCTGCTAGTGACGAGCCGGGACCTGCCGGGGATGGTTGGGCGATTACAGGAGTTTTCCCACGCACCCGGCCAAGGGTCATTAGAGGAACACCGTGGTGGTTTTTAGTCGGTAAGAGTCCGACACTGGCTCCGTCTTCCCCGGGCGGAGTGCGTCCATGAGGATTTTACCCATGGAAAAAAAAAAAAGTTGACTATACCACTGATACTGAACACGAATCAATAAAAAAATCTGTCACAAAAAACACTTTTATTTAAATACCTATTTGTAAACAAACAAATTCCTCCCGTGTGCCGCACACGAGAAACGATGTGTGTGACCCACCAAAAAAGGGCAGAATTTTCCGCCCTTTGACAATGCCGCCGGTGACATATTTTCAGAGTCGTTCGGCATTTATTCTGAAACTCTCGCTATGTTTCTGAGTGAAATCTTGGTTATTAAATAACCGTAATTTGATAAGTATTTTAGATGACTAAGCTCATTATTTATCATTTGCTCTAGAAATATAGCACGGTTGCAGGTCAACATCTTGTATTATTATGATCGTTTATGCTAGAGTTCGTTCTCAAAGAAGGCCACCGACGAGCATGCATGACGAAGTTAATGAACGTGATGAAGCGAAAGAGGTTTGTCAGGATCGTAACAGGTGGCTACCGCGGCGTGATAGTATGTATGTATGTTTCTATCCCAGAGTTCCTTCGGAGTAGTCGCTGTTATAATTAGCTAAGATAATAGGTACCTTTTTTATGGTTTAAAAGTAGCAGTGCTTTAACTTTTTGGTTCGTTTAGAATAAATAAAAAATCCCAGATGCAATCCTTGATGTAATCGCTCCGATTTTTAGTTAATAACAGATCCTCATGTAAACAAACACTCATACCGTGTAGATTAATAAAGTAAATAGTGTTTATTTTAAACTGCATGCACAAATACAGGCTGACAGCAATATTTAAATCGAGAGCTGCATCCAAAGGACTTGCTGGACGATTTAATTAATTAGCCGACTCACTCTGTTTACTCTCCACTCCCAGGTTGGCATACATAATACATCCCGGTGTAAATACTGAAAATAAATTTAAATACCTATTTTGTTCCCTTACTACATATAGGTACAGGATGATTTGTAATTCGACCTATTCCATGAAAGGGGTTATACTAGAGCTCATTTGCAACAAAAATTATCCCGTGAACCAGGGCGCGCCAGTCATTTGTTTTCGAGTTATAGAAGTTTTAAGATTTTTTGGATATTTTCCGTCTTCGGGTGGAAAAATGCTTGTGAAAAATCTATCCTACTCTGGGTACATTGACGGTTTTATCGCTAAAAGTGATATCTTCCAGACAATCTTTGGATGGACAAAGAAGACGTAAGACGTAGGTACCTACGTCCGGTTTCTCACTTCATATAACTACATACTTATACATAGATTGCTTAAACTTTTCAAAATAGTTTGCAAACTGCAAAGTAAATCGGCTGTTACGTGACATACAGACTCGATAGATGGATTAAAATAACGACTTTTAAAGGGTGCCACTGACGATGCATCCAACAGTCCGAATGGCGTGACCGCATTACAAAATCTGTCCGTGAATGTTGAAAACATACTTACCTATGTTATTTTTAGACCACGTCGAACTTTTTTGGATGTATTCATTAAAACGACGCCGACGCGACGTCCGAATGGAAGCATCATCAGTACCCACCTTAAGGTTCCTTGCAGGAACTAATATGGAACCATACTTAATACGGAACCATACCAATGCTTTTTCCTGACCCATTAAAATACGAGTTAAGTGCGTCTTCTAGCAAGTTTTACTTCATCTCCCTATCGGCATCATCATTTTGAAATCGTATGTAATTTTATAACACGACATCAAGTGCGGAAAGTAGTAAACGCGTCGTAAAACAGATCAAAAGCTGTTGAAATTGTCTCATAAATAGCGTTCATAAGTTCATAACATTACGTGTGAATTTCTCAAAATAAATACGAACTATCCAAGGGCGAATGAACAGTTCGATTTTCAAGGCAATAAGAGCTCAATTATAACGGTTACTTGGGAAATTATTTCCTTTTGGTATTTTTTTATATATTTATGTAAAATCAATACCTCTTTTGTCGTAGGAAATTGTCATAGATGCACTCCGTCCAGGGAAGGCGGAGCCGGTGTCGGACTCTTACAGACTTAAATCCTACGTTGTTCCTCCAACAATCTTTGGCCGGGGACGTGGAGCAAACTCTGCATTTGACAACCACCCCCGAACGGGTCCCGGCTCGCCAATAGTAGGCAAGCCCCTTCTTCCCTGCAGTGTTCGACCGCATCCTACCAATGGCGCTTCGCACGCGCTACCGTCACCGTTCTTGACTGGAAGGCCCTATCCTCCCGTAATTTTTATAGAGGCTATCTTCCCCGTGGTCCGGGCGGTGAAAGCAAGACCATCGGTCACAAAAAGAAGCACGAGAACACAACCACAGCACTCCTTGTGGGGTTACAAGATCGACGGGGTCATGGAAGGACACATGCGCCCCGCTGCCTGCACAGTAACAGTGTAAATGCATGCCGAGCCCGTCACTGCTCTTCCACTGTACCTTCGGCTAACATCAGAATGACCTCCCCATTGGCCCAGATCGGGTTCCTCCCATGCCAGAATATTCACCACGGAAAATAAAGTACCACGAAGAAGAGTTATTGCCCGTGCCCAGGGTGCACCGGCTCAACAAACTGCTGTTCCTTCTAGACTTATCGGGAAGGACCAGCAGCCATTGGGCACATGAGGTGGTTTTCTGGCACAGCACCCCATATAACAGAAATCCTGAAATTGTCAAAACGATCCCTGACGTTCTAAAGCTAAACTCGTTTTCAAGTTGCTACATAGTCGTAGATAATATTGTAAATTACGAAACAATGCAGAGCACATTGCGCGGGTAATGCAGTTGTTTTGGCGGGAACATCTTATTTTAGAAATTACGTCGTCTGTTTTTATCAAACTATTTTAAACACTAGTTCATTAGTAAAATGTGGATGAATAAAATTAGGTAAGGAGAACCACAGATGTGCACATTTAAAATAAATATTAGGAAAATGTGTTCAGAATCAATACCAGCGGCAGCGCTATTATTATAAATATTTGACAAGACCCTGTTTTACCAACTTCCGATAGGCACTAAATACTAGATAAATTCGAAAATAGAACAAGATTTGTATGAAATTATATGCCAGTTATGTTAACCGGCATTTATCAGGGGATAGCGAAACAGGCCCTTATATTTTTATTCCATGGATGTAAAATTACTGTCACTAATTTATGTTTTACTTCGAATGCGTGTCCATTAAGTTGCTATTTAAATTACCGGATTATCTTTGATTTTGTAAACAAACTACCAAAGTGCCAAATTCTGGCCAGCCCAACTGGATCCTTCTGTCAGCTTTTTCCTCGAAGCTGAGTCTACCAAGCTGAATGACCTGCCCAAGGTAGACGTATTCCGTTACAACTTCGAACGCCAACCCTTCGACGAATATTGACCTCGGCATGACATGCCTATTGAACATAACTTTGGTCCTGTCCAGATTCATGCCGAGACAAACACACTCCGTTTATGCATTTCGCCCAGTTGTTCCAGCGACTCAGCCATTACAACGATGTCATCGGCAAAACGGAGATGTAAGATCTTCTCGCCGTTAACCCCTTCCAGTCCAGTCCAGCTTCTTGAAGACGTCCTCCAACGCGTTAGTTAACAATTTCATTTGGCATTTTCAGCATTTGGCAAACTTAGCCGAGTCTTCTTGTCGCCTATACCGCAAAGTTTGAAGATCTCATCTCAACCAGTGCGTCCTGTCTGATATGACTTACGGTGCCGAGACGTGGACACTGACAGTTGGGCTAGTCCACAAATTCATAGTCGCTCAGCGAGGTATAAAGCGAGCTATGCTTGGGAGTTTCTTTGAGGGATAAAATCTATAACGAGATTATCCGGAGAAGAACCAGAGTGACTGGCATAGTTTGTAGGATCAGTGAGCTGAACTGATAGTGAGCTGGCCATGTCTGTCGAAGGACCGATGGCCATTGGAGCAGACGAGTCCTTGAGTGGGGAATCGCGAATCGGCAAACGCAGCGTAGGGCGCTCCCCTGCCAGGTGGACCGACGACCTGATGAAAGTAGCTGGGGGGGACTGGATGTGGTATGCAGGGGACCGAGTGTTGTGGCGCAACTTGGGAGGGGCCTAAATCCTGCATTGAAATGCTATAGGCTGAGTTGATGATACCAACTATGTCCAAAACCTGTTCATTGTCACTTATGTACCGTTAGATTCATATTATTAATAAAACCTTGAGGGAATGGTTACCTACCTAAATATGTAGGTAAATTATCCTGGCTCCAAAGATCACCGTACTGTACATACGCAATTATTTTTATTTTATTTTCGAAACTGTGATAATTTTTGTTGGCCAACCGGGCTAACGCTCGCCTGGAATTATTCCAAAGAATTCTGTCGGGTTCAAAAACACTTTATTTTCAAGGCATACGTTGGGACGCAAAAAATATTGAATGCAATGACCGATGATGAAGTAGGTAGATATTTACTTATTGTACAGTTATTTCCTGTAGGTACACTAGAGCCGTAAAGGGGACTATCCGTCCTCCATGACAAATATAATTATGTAATAGGTACTACCTTGTATTTGAAATCCTCCCCAAAATGTGACTGAAATAATGAAAGAAAGAAAGATTTATTTGCACGAAACTGTACCTTACACATCTTACCACACTTCTTGGCTCTGTACCTGTATTTGTTCTGTGTTTATGAATTTTTTGGTTTTTTGTGCGTCACTTTTGAAGCAAATAAATATTTTTTCTTTCTTTCTTCTTTCTTTTCTTTACCTACGTAGTGGTGTTAGAGAAGGTATAATAATTCGGCGGCATATTCCGCCAGTCAGCTGGCATACAAAGTTATAGAAAAATAGAAAAAAAATTGCCAAGTGTGAGTCGGACTCACGCAGTAAGGGTTTTCGTTCCACCCATCGACCTGATACTCCATAGAAACTGATTTAATTTACGGGTCGGTATCTATGTCTATGTTTGCCCTATTTTTAGTATCCCGACAGTTCCCGGCCCGCCACAAGCAGGCGAGAGCCCCTTCTCCCCGTGCGACCTAACATCGGCCGCACCCTTCCCGGCAGCGCAAACGGAACGCTGCGTGCCACCTTACGGGCCCCACCATGACGCAGCTGACACGCCAATGTCACGGCCAGGCCCGCCACGCCTGTCTTGCCGGCCTCGCCAGCCACGGTGGCCACGGGGGCCACGCCAGCTACACCAGGCAGCAGACAACCCCGAGCCGCCGCCAGGGCCTATCCTCCCGTAATTTTATAACTCCCTCATCCCTCAACCTCCACTATACTCTCTGCTAACTTCAGAGAGACACGTGGAGACACGCCCCATTGGCCCAGATCGAGCCCCTCCCGCGCCAGAATATTCGCTACAGGCAATAAGATCCCCCGAAGGATAATAATGTCCCTCGTACCCAGGAGGCCAGGATGCACCGGCCCGACAACTGCCGTTCCCTCCAGACGTGGCCAGAAGGACTACTAGCAGCCGTCAGGCACTCGTAGAGCTTTTCTGGCCAACATCCCCCGTCTTGCCACCCTATTTTTATGCCACTGCACCTCTGCCTACCCTTTGGGGAAATACAGGCGTGATCTTGCAATATATTGTTTTGTTCGTGATATTTATTTCTACTAGCGACCCGCCCCGGCTTCGTACGGGAGCATTTTTTTTTCCAAAGATTTTCTTTCATACAAAATTTTTGGAAAAAAAATTGGCAAAAAACAGCCACCGATTTGGGTGTTTATTGTCAATTTTTCCAGCCGTTCTCAAGTGATGATCTTTCATACATAACATAACATCACGCCTGTATTTCCCCGAAGGGGTAGGCATAGGTGTAATGTAGGTACACCCACATTTCGCGTCGCCCGCCGTTGTCAGGCGATATAACTGAACGTACCCAAGGATTGAACGTGCGTTCAGTTATATCTCCCGATGACGCATGGAGCGTACTTTGGTCGTCGTTCAGTAACCGCTCGGGACAAACGAAAGCTCAACACGTGTCCGCCGTCGTCGGGCGATTTAACTGAACACACCATGGCTACGTTCAGTAATATACTGAACGACCAAAATACGCTTCGTGCGTCGTCGGGCGATATTACTGAACGTAGCTCATATGACAAATAAATTACATGACAATTGACAATGACATTAATTTTGTTTTGACAGAAATGACAGTTGACAGTTCTGTAGTGAACAGGTTGTTATTGCTGAAAAGGTGTGAAATTATTGAGGTCTAATTGCCTCTAGTTTATACGTATAATGTAAACATATATCTCTAGTGAAATACTGTTTGATGGGAGAGCGACAGCGTATAGAAAGACCCGAAGAAATGGCTACCACCAGCACCGCCGTCGCGACCGTCCCCCCTCAGATACAGGAGGTAATCCCCAGCATTGCTTATAAATTCCTTATCTCTTCTATTTGATCATATATTATACTACCGTGATACTGATAGCTGTCTCAATTCGTACAATCCGGATTTATTGTTTTTAACGACGCTATGGAAAAGTTGAGAAAAATTGGTCAGTGCGCTATACGAACGCAATTTACGTTTGTAAAACAAGATTACTCTACAAAATCGGGTTTTTTGAATGATTTGAGTGTGTTAGATCTCAGTAGGGTGATCGCAGGGCCTTTTTGTACAATGACCCTGGGGGATTTGGGCGCGAATGTTATCAAAGTGGAAAGCTTGGATGGCGACGAAGCGCGCCGGTGGGGCCCACCCTTCATAAACGGAAATAAGGACGCATTCTATTTTATGTCTGTAAACAGGAATAAGAAGAGTATTTGTATTGATTTCAAGACACAAGAAGGTAAGCTATTGTTTTTTAATGTATCAAATTCAATATAAAATAAATACTCTGTCCTGAATAGTCCTGATACACTTTATAATATTTCACACTTGTCTTTGTCAGAGTTTTATTATTTCATTATGCATTTATTATTCATTAGCTGACATGTGTAGCTTTGCTCCTGTGTTTTATTCATACAAACCCCTTTAAAGATGGAACTGCAAAAATCTTTCCTTAGTGCTCCTCTGCTACAATCACATGAGACTTTCCATCTTCATATCTCAGTTTGGCGAACCGACTTGCGGTACCATTTAGGCAACAGCCTAGGTGGTATTGAAAATGTCATGGGCAAAGGTAACCGCTTAACATCAGGTGGGCCTTTAGCTCGTTTCGCCATCCTATACTATAAAAAAAAAAAAAAAAGAAAGGATACTCAAGGAATATTTGCTCCAAATTTCAAATCTCTAGGTCCCCCAGTTCAGGCTGTGCTTTTTCTGTCTTTCAGTCAGTCACAGTAGTGTTATCATCACAACAGGTGCAAAATTGTTGGTAACAGCCAGTGATGCACATTGCATATTCAAAATTGTTGGTAACAGCCAGTGATGCACATTGCATATTCAAATTCAAATGTTTTTTATTTCAAATAAACCTGATTACTGGCACTTTTGAAACAGCAGGCTTTAGCTACACATTTCCAATTGTGGGTCCTATGGAGAAGAACAGTTTTTCGGCTGAGATGTAGAAGAACAGTGGCGTGGTCGTATTGGCAGTGTTTACCTCATCATTACAGCCGAAAGACGTCCACTACTGGACATAGGCATCCCCCAATTAAGGGGGGGATATGCCATAATCGCCACGCTTGGCAGGCGGGTTGGCGATCGCAGTTGGTTGGTTAAATACTCAGAGAACGCTGCTGCCCATCCTCTGGTGAATCCCTTAGTCGCCTTTTATGACACCCATGAGAAGAGATAAGGGTGGTGCTATTCTATAAGTCCGGCACCACACAGACTCGTGTTTACCTCATTAGAGTTCAATTTTGGTGTATGTTGTTGATATTTTTTTTATATGATGATTAATTTATTTAGGAAGACATTAATTGTAAACCATACATCATCACACTTTAAAAAAATCAATAACTTACATCACAACTGAATTTGAAAAAGGTAGGCACTGCTTAATTGCCTATATGCAATGAACGCCACTGGTAGCAGCAAAATGATAGAAATTCTATTGTGTCTTATTATGTGTCCTTTGATGAGCTCATTAATTGATAAACTAAATAATTTACACATCAAATGTTCCTATATTGTAATACATTACAAAAGCAAGAACATATCCACTACTTACTTTATAAATCATGCTGTTTTAGGTTATAAAACAGACCTACAATAATGCTATTATTTAACTAAATTGTTAACCTTATCAAATAACTTACCAATTCTCAGAAACTCTCATACAAAAATTAACTTTATTTATTAAGTAATAGTGTTGGCTTCAGAATGAAAATGGAATCATTTCAGATTTTCCATAGTCATGGAATGTGACATAGTTTAGTTTGTTGTTTTGTTATACTAGTAGTGGTAATTGGTAATGCCCAATTCGGGACCTTGTAGTGACTCTTGCGACTACTTTATATTCATTATAAAACTCTACCTCTCTATATCAACGATAATACTCTGCCTATCGACTTACCACAACCTTTTTTTAAATAATATTTTTTTGTGTATTCTGACTTCAAATTTCTATTAATATTATTTATAACATAAATCAATCAGTAACTTCATTGAGTCTTGTGCTCTTAATATGTATGGTATGTATTATTTTATTATATCAAAAATTTAAAATGCCTACAAAAACAAATAAAGATAAATTGTATAATGCTGAAAAAATTAACACTTAACTATAAATAAATAAATGTATTAATGTACTTCTATTATGCCATGTATTTTTTGTAACTTTTGTTGGAGATCTATAAGTAAATAAATAGATGAATAAATTAGTTGGTAGAAAAATATTGATACAGATCAATAAAAAATAAAATCTATAAGAAAATTACACAATTCAAAAAGCAGTAGTAATGACATCTGAGATCCAAAGTTAAAAATAAAATAAAATATAAACATAACATAACATCACGCCTAGGGGCCTGAAGGGGTAGGCAGAGGTGTAAGTACACCCACATTTCGCCAATTATGTTGTACGATTACATCGCACATTTATTTAGAGCGCTAGCATAAGCAATTTATTAATTACCTAAGTACCTAATGTAAATTAATATTCTGCTAAATATAATTGAGTTCACTTTCGTCCGTTTTATTGTTAACACGTTTGTTACAATTAATAAATACCTACTTATCAAGAAGTCAACAAGATTAGCATTCTTCCATCTAAACTTATCAATTCAGGTATTAGCCAGCAAGGGCTCGTACATTTATGGTCCTTCGAGCCGGATCCATAAATCAGATATATCAGATTTGTGGTTCTTTAAAATCAAGTGTTTGTGATTTGTGTTTTCTCGTGTGGTTGCGAATCGGTTCGGTCGGCCTCCCACAAGCGGGTCTCACCGACACGAATTCAGAAAGCGCATAAGACCGCACAGGTGAGTATCATCAGATCACTTACACAGAACAAGCGACAAGATAAAGCAGTCCAAGTCAAGACTACTACCAGCACCAAGGCTTCATCAAGTAAGCATCAAGGCTTCAGCAAGTAGGCATCAAGGCTTCAGCAAGTGCATCAATTATAAGCTAGCTAGCAATTCAAGAAGATCGATCAGCACTCAAGCAAGTTCACGGCGAAAGTACTCAACTAGCAAGTCAGCAGGGAAAATCAACAGTTTATTTGAATTTCCTATTTATCAAGTAGCAAGATGGAAGAATTATTTCAAAAGCAACAAGTCGCCATCCATGGCATGCAACAACTTTGGTCCAATTTCAAGAAAGATGGTCCAGATCGCAAGACTTCAGAATATATCAAGAAAAGAATTGAATCTCTGAACAGCTATTGGAACGAGTTCCAAATAAATCATGAAAACTTGTGTATGTACGAGGATAAAACCCAGGATTATTTTATCGGGAATCGCTACGAAGAAACCAAGGCGTTCTACGCTAACGTTAGAGATTCGATCCAGAGAGCAGGTTTGATCAAGCCAACACTGTTCAGCCGTCAGCAGCCAGGATCCGCTGATGCAGAGGGCAGATCCACCCCGGTGAGTCTATTGCCAACTCCGGAATATACTAATCGGGGAACCGACAGCAAGTTAGATGAAAAGTTGCGGAAACAAGCCAGCAACTTCAAGGCTTTTGCGCGCTCAGTAAAGAATGTAGATCTGTCAGGCATAGAAGAAAAATGGGAGTTTGAAGACATTTTGAAAACCATCGAAGCGCGTTGGAAAGCTATTGATGGTCTCCACTGGAAAATGGACAGTGAATTCGACGACATGGACGAAAATTACGAGACTTCATACACGCAACATGAGCAGACGTATCTTAATATCAAGAAAGAAATCAATCGTAAATTATGGTCTGTATCTCATCGGGAAAAGTCTACACCGCAACTGGATATTCCTATATTCAACGGGAATTATCAAAACTGGGTATCATTCAAGGACTTGTTTACGGAGGCGATACACGTTAACCCGTATTTATCTGCTGCTCAAAAAATGCAGTTCCTGAAGAGCAAGATTAAAGGTGAACCAGAGCGTCTAATCCAACATCTTCCAATTAGTTCGGATAATTACGTCACTAGCTGGGAAATATTAAACCACCGTTATAATAATAAGAAACTAATTTTCTCTACTCATATGAACACCTTGATGAATATTCCAGTAACGCAACAAGCGACATCAAATCACATCAAACGTATTCATGACGTAGCAACCGAATGCCTAAATGGTATCAAGAATCTAGGCATCCAGATTGATACTTGGGATCCAATTATAGTATATTTGCTCACTCAAAAACTGGATTCGGAAACCCTCAACGAATATTTTACGTCACTTAAGCAGCCAAGAGAATTACCAACGTTGAAAGATTTTTTAGAATTCCTGGAGAATAAGTTCACCACAATGGAGTCAGCACGTCGCAAACAAGATGCGATACAAAAATCTACCAACTTCTCTTCAAGTTCAGGGAACTCAAGATCGAATCAAGGCAAACAGTACTACGTTAGCAACAAGGCTACGTCACAGAAGAGTCAATCTATGTCCTGTCCAGTATGCAAGGATCATCATGGCATATATTTTTGCAAGGAATTCAAAGCAATGGCGCCAGGGCTGAAAAGAAAAACAATCATACAACTTAATTTTTGTACAAATTGTCTGTACAATCATAATGGAAAAAACTGCACGTCAAGTAAACGTTGTCTAAAATGCAACGGACAACACAATACGGTATTACACGATGCCTACTCAAACGCAAACACTACGTCACAGAATGTTTCCGGCCCCGTGCAGTCTGAGCAAGGCTCAAGTCACGTGGCTCAAATTGCACAGTAAAAGTTTGCGTCGACAATTCTGTTAGCAACTGCAATTATCAAGGTGGCAGGAGCTGATGGATTACAGAAATCGATGCGAGCCTTAATCGATCAAGGGTCACAGATTTCGCTGATCACCGAAAACGCAGCGCAACAGCTAGGGCTCGTACATATGTTATAGTCCCATGTAAAAAAAAACATGAATTATATTATTATATATTAAAGCATAGGAATTAATAACAATAAAGATGCTAGATAAAAGCAAGGAGTATCAGATGGTTGCAGTGTGCAGTTGTGAATCGTATTCCAGACATTTTTATCAGCAATGGTTTATACATACCAGGCCCCTCAGAAAGTATTGCGAAAAAAAGTTTTTATATATGGGAGACTGGCCAGTTATAATGTTTTTCGAAAATATGATTATTTATAAGTAAAAATAAGTAAGTTCCAATTTCAAAATTTCCCTCCACATTTTTTGCGAGTTAATTCAAAGTATTGTGTCTCACTGAAATATGGATCTGCGCCGGGAACATTTTAGAGCTATGATTTTATACGATTTCAAGTGTCGCCTGAAACCGGATGAATCGTACGATAGACTTCAAATGGCATTCATGGATGAAGGCCCTTCCAAGGCAACCGTGTATCGTTGGTATAACGAATTCAAGCGCGGTCGACCAACTTTGGGGGATGACGAAAGAAGCGGTCGCCCTTTGACGGCTGTTACCGAAGAAAACGTGCTAGCAGTGAAAAATGTAATCCAAGACAATAGGCGAATTACATATCAGGAGATTCAACACATATTGAAGATTGGATCGGGAAGCGTTCACGAGATTCTACACAGCCATCTTCGCGTGAGGAGGATAGTATCACGCTGGGTGCCGCACAACCTCACCGATGCTCAGAAGCAGGCCCGGGTGGAATGGTGCCGTGATATGCTTAACAAATTTGAAGCAGGCTCGTCTCGGCGTGTTTACGACATCGTTACAGGTGATGAGTCCTGGATTTATCAATACGACCCAGAAACCAAGCGCCAGTCGACTGTTTGGGTGTTTCAAAATGAGCCAACGCCTACCAAAGTGAAGCGATCTAGAAGCGGGGGTAAGATTTTGATCGCTAGCTTTTTTAATTTGACTGGCCACTTGGTATCAATTCCCTTACGGGATCAAAGAAGCATTAATGCCGAATGGTATACTACCAAATGTTTGCCAGAAGTTTTCTCTGTTATAAGCAACAAGCGACCAAACACAGGGCTCCGCGGGCTACTGCTCCACCACGACAATGCACCTGCGCACACCGCACTCAAAACGAGGGACTTCCTGGACAGCACGCCAGTCAAACTCCTGGGTCACCCTCCTTACAGCCCTGATCTAGCACCGTGTGACTTTTTTTATTCCCAAAAATAAAAAATCCGCTCAAAGGGATACAATTTTCGTCGCCGGAAGATGCGCTGGCTGCGTTCGAGCAGGCTGTAAACGAGGTGTCTGCGGCGGACTGGAAAAAGTGTTTTGAAAACTGGTTTAGGCGCATGAATCTTTGTATAGAGGCTGGTGGAAAGTACTTTGAAAAGATTTGATAAAAATATATGTACGTATAGAACAATTTTTTTTAGTTTCGCAAAACTTTCTGAGTGTCCCACGTATTATTTCCTTCATTTAAATAAATTTACAATTTTTTTTTTTTTTTTCTAAAAAAAAAAAAAAAAAATATAAAAAATAGGGGCCCACCGGTATTGAGTACAGGATCCAAGCTACCGGTGGTCAAGGCTCCAGAGAGAGGAACCTCCTCAAGAAGGAGTATGTGCTGTATCAAGGAGAACCACTTTCTGCATCAAGTCCTTGACCCAGCTATATTATCATTATTATTATACTTTTGACATTAACAGACATTTTATTATTAACTTGATGTTCATAAAAGATAATTCATTAATACAAGTTGGAATTTTATTATAGAACCTAATACTGTTTCCCATATCCAACTTACTTTATTAAACCTAAAACCGGGTACCACTTCTTTGAAAATTACAAACATACATATATTTTACCTTATCACACATATTTAAAACAGATTATGTCCAACACACCCATAATTTATCATAAAACGTATATGTAATAAAATTGAATAGAAAAAAAACTTAAATATAAATAGTTTTATTTAAATTTTATTTCAGGAAAGAGAGTGATACATGACTTGGCTAGGAAATGTGATGTGTTAGTAGAAAACTTTGTGCCTGGCAAGCTGGACCAGCTTGATGTTGGCTACGACAAGCTAAAGACTGTCAATCCGAAGCTCATATACTGTGCCATCACTGGTTTTGGTTCTACTGGACCATATGCTAAGAAGCCTGGGTAAGCCTTTAACTAATTCTTCATCAACCTGGCCTTTTCTCTAGTTTTGTACTATCTAGCTTCCAGTCTCCATATTCAGCTGGGTACCAATGGAGCAAGAACAACCATTAATCACAGACCAATAAGCCTCAAGACGCCACTAAGCCGGATAACCCCGGTCACAAACATGTAGCACTGCATATCATTCGCCCCGCCGCCAATCGGGTCGTCACTCCGTCAGCGAGCGGCACCAATCATACTACCGAAATTTTGAGCTGACCAATCATAACGCGCCGTCCGCCCCCTGTCCCACGCCAACATGTTACGACCGTGTTCTCATGCAAAACTTTGTTTATGCGGCATCTTTAGACTTACTGGTCTGTGCCATTAATACATGCACACATCCTTGCATGCAGTTTTTAGTTACTATAAAATCGATGTCGTAGTTCCTTAGAACAAAATTCTCTAGCTCTAAGATTAAGATTTCTCCCCACTGATCCATTGAAATGTATCACCCTTGTTTGCAGCTATGACGTCATAGCATCAGCAATGGGCGGCTTCCTTAACACAACAGGGGAACGTAACGGTGACCCTGTGAAGGCCGGCGTAGCAATCACCGACGTCACCACAGGCCTTCACGCCTTCGGAGCCATCATGACGGCCCTCTACTACCGACAGAAGACCGGAAAAGGCCAGAAGATCGACTGCAACCTCCTTTCAACCCAAATATCAAGCATGATTAACGTAGCCACTATCTACTTGAACTGCGGCATCGAAGGACAGCGGTGGGGCACCGCACACGCTAACCTCGTCCCCTACCAAGCCTTTAAAACAAAAGATGGCTACATGGTCATTGGTACAGGCTCAAATGCACAATTTGCTGACTTCTGCAAAATTATAGGCAGAGAAGAACTTATTACCGATGAAAGGTTCAAAGATAATTCGAACAGAGTCGAGAATAGAGAGGAGATTATAAGAATAATTAGTGAGATTATTCAAACGAAGACTAATAAGGATTGGTCAGCACTTTTTAAGAATGCATCGTTCCCTAACGGACCAATTAATAAAATGAAGGATGTGTTCGAAGATGAACATGTGAAGGCTATAGAATTGGTGAAAGAGCTGCCTCATCCTGATGCTGGATCGGTCAAGGTCGTAGGGCCTCCTACTGTGTATGGATTGGGGGGGAACAACGCCAGGACTGCACCCCCGAAGCTGGGGGAACATACCAAAGACATATTGTCTAACTTTTTGGGATATCATGAGAAAAAGATTGAGGGTCTCTTTGAGAATAAGATCATACGATAATTCTAGTAGAAATATGAAATGATATGCCTATGCCTACTGCCATATTTTTATACATATATTTTTTGACATTGAATTTAAATGTAGATGTTTTAAGTAAGTGTACATATTGTGAAACATTCGAATGTGTACAAAATATTTGTTCTACTGATAATGTCAAATCACACAAAAGTGCAAAAATACATTCAATTCTCGTAGGTAAATTATAACACACCTTTATTTCTTTTGATGTTCATTTTGTGTTCCAAATTAGGTAATAAAATATCATATACCAATTTAATACTATTTATAGTAAATAATATTTGCAATTTAAGTGTGTATTATGCTTTATAAAATAAATAATAAAATGCATTTATTTCAGGTATGCACCCATATGACATAAAATTACATAAAATATAGACACACAACACATATTTATAACATAAAATATAGACACACAACACATATTTATATGTTTCATATATTTATGTTATGCAAATGTTATATAAAAATAATAATAAGCATTTATAAACTTAAATATATTTTTACTGGAAGAAATTTAAGCGTACAACAATTTAAAACCAATAAATATTTTTATGATGTTTTTCTTTATTTACCTAGAGTTAGTCACACATACCTACACCCAGAAAACGTCATGATTTTTTAATTAAATAGGCACAGACAGTAAAAAATATAGACGAAGTGCTGTAAACAATCATAGTGAAACCAACAAAAACCGTGCTCACGCACACATGTATGCACTTGAAAGATATTTGTTTTTGGCGATGCTTACTGGACGCAGGGCCGGATTAACCATGTCGGGGCCCTTAGGCAACGCAATTCTCCCCTTTTCAGCCGTTTGAAGATCAGCTCTTGTCAAGTTGATGAAGGGATCACGGTCGCAAAACTCACAAATAGCAATTACAGATCAAGCATTTCAAAACTTTTGTTTATCATACAATACGCTACGTAACGCATCCATATTATTAATTCTACTACTCGTTACTAGATGGTTCTGTTCTGTAAGTAGGTATGAAAAGTAATTCATCAACTGACAACATACGTCGAAAAAAGCAATAATACCTATTGTCATAGAGGATAGCATGGTATAATAAGATGTTTCACCAGGTATTCTCATCCCGCGATGACAGCGCGATGCCTCCAAGTTACGTCACGTTCAGTGTTGCCATTGATTGATATCTTCAATACATTTAAGGAGATTTTTGTTCATAATGAATATAAAATAAATTCCTAACTAGCCTAACTATTTGTTATGTCGTGTTATTCATCTAATTAGTTATTAAAGGAAACTGTATAAAATTACTGGTTCAAAAGTGATTCTTTATATAAGCAAGTAAATGAAAAAATGCATTTAGCTCGGGTAATTTATTTTCACAAAGTGGCAGCACATCAAACTGACAAGTGTCACGCTAACAGCCCGCTATTGGCTCCACAGCCGATGACGTAGTACGGAGGCAATCACGTGACCTAGCTGTCACGGGAAGAGAGTACCTGGTGTTATTATACCATGGAGGATACTAAATTTTCACTGTATGAAACATTTTCAATTACTTTGGTGCGCTTTGGGGGCCCCTAGGCAGTTGCCTACTCTGCCTAGTGGTTAATCCGGCCCAGACTGGACGATGCCGCGACATATGTACTAAGAGCTGTGAGCACGGTTTGATATGCATATGTGTGCGTGAGTACTGGTATTTACATGAAGGAGCATCGTTTTTGTTGGCTTGACTATGATTGTTCGCAGCAGTTTGTCCATATTTGTATTGTCTGTGGGAATAGGTCACCTAATCTATACAAGAGTGTCTTAAACCAAGATAATTGGAACATTTCTCTGTAAACTCACACTCACAGTAGATTTTCAGGTATAAGAAAGTCAGTCGACCTCGACCCACACTATTATACTCTTCTGAATCTGAGAAGATGCCCAGCAGTGGGATAACTGTCTGATTGTATTATGACTAGCATATGCCCGCGACTTCGTCCGCGTTAATTTCGTTTATCACGCATCCCTCGGGAACTGTTCATCTTCACGGGATAAAAAGTAGCCTATATATAGGCTAAATAACATACATGTCATCATCATCATCATTTCAGCCGAAAGACGTCCACTGCTGGACATAGGCCTCCCCCAAGCATCGCCACAACGACCGGTCCTGTGCCTTTCGCATCCAGCGGATTCCCGCGACCTTCACCAGGTCGTCGGTCCACCTTGTGGGGGGCCTACCCACGCTGCGCCTTCCAGTACGCGGTCGCCACTCCAGAACTTTACTGCCCCATCGGCCATCCGTTCTGCGAGCAATGTGCCCCGCCACTGCCACTTAAGCTTGGCAATTCTTCGGGCTATGTCTAACATACATGTGCATCAACATATATGATAATCCGGGTTATGTTCTATCTGTATGCCAAATTTAATTAAAAGCCATACAGTTGTTTTTGCGAATCGAACCGATGACCTCGTGATCAGCAGTCCGACACTCGAACCACTAGACCACAGACGTCTCTGCAAATAGCCAGAGATTGCGAGTTACCGTAACCATTGAACATAAACAATGTTACAATAGATAAGATACGAGTGCTTGTTATGTACCGATACCAAACATGTTTATCTTGTGCTGATACTAGAATTCACAAAGATGAAAATATCTTAAAAGATCTTAAACATTAGATACCATATGGAAAAGTAGTCAGTTTTAAGAGCTAAAATGTAACTATATCCTGTAAACTTTCCAATAATTCCAAGGATTCATGAGTTCTGTCGAAAACTCACTCTGTATAAGGCCTCCAAAGCCTAGAAGAAACAATAACCAATAGGTTTGCGTAGTTTTCACATCTCTCTGCTTAACCCTTATACAAGTGATTTATTTATTTTTGGGACAGTACGGAAAATCCTAAACCAAAAGGGATACAGAAAAACATTATTTGGAGTTATTTTTTTTTTAATTAAAAATACCCCATTGGGAAACTTGCATGATTGTAACGTTTGTATGAAAATACCTAAATTTCAGGTAAGTTTAACTATACATGCTGAAATTTTTATGGCTTCTTCCGGAAAAGGGGTCATTGTACTCATCATTATGAACAACTTTTACTATGGGACCAACCCTGTAAACGCGAAAAAAAATCAGTTGGGCCCTACATTTGTTTTCACTTGAATCGATAAAATGTAAATAAATAAATATATTTTTTATTACAAAAACTTTTACATAAATTTAATAATAATAATGTAGGGACCACCTGTTTTTTTTTCGCGATTTCAGTGTTGTTCCCATAGTAAAAGTTGTTCATAATGATGAGTACAATGACCCCTTTTCGGGAAAGAAGACATGAAAATTTCAGCATGTATATATATTTTATTACCTACTATGTACAATCTAGCGTATATTGTCAGCAGGAGCCTGTAGAACGCGTAGCAGTGATCACTCTACGCCCAACGCGCACCGAAACGCGTAAGAAGGTCGTATGGACCGAAGACACCGTCGACAATGAACATATGAATAAGAAGAAGTCTAAATGTAAGCTCGCCTATTTATAATTAGAAAGAAAGAAAGAAAAAATATTTATTTGCTTCAAAAGTGACGCACAAAATTACCAAAAAATTCAAGAACACAACAAATACAGGTACAGAGCCAAGAAGTGTGGTAAGATATGCGTCACATCCGCGCAAAAAGGCCACCGCTCAGCATATTGCTGTGCCTTATGCACGGAGCAAAGACACAGCGCTGGTTTTCAGCGACAGCCATAATTACAATTATTGTATAACTTCAAACGGTAGCTTCCTTTTTAGGGTTCCGAAGTCCTACAAGGAACCCTTATAGTTTCGTCATGTCCGTCCGTCTGTCCGTCTGTCCGTCTGTCCTAATCCTTTACAGCTTAATAACTTCTACAGTTATAAACATAAGTAAATGAAATTTTGTTATAAAATAGTCTGCATATAGATCTCAATTTTAAAAGAATAAAAAAATAGTTTTTACGTTCTTTAGGGGTGGCGCCCATACATGTGAAATGGGGAAAAAATATTTTTTTTCGCTTCTCCCCATCGTGTGGGGTATCATTGAATAGGTCTACTAAAATGAAGGTAATGTTTCATACACCACTTTTTTATCAGGTGTACCATCTGCGAAATATAGCCCGCCAAAGTGGCTTGCAATGTGTCCCGCCATTTCTAAACTATGCAACGTAGAAACTTATAATCTTCCACATTGATAGACCTTTGTGAAAACTCTCTTTTAAAATTATTTCGAGTATAATGTGATTATAATTTTTTGAGTTATAGACAGAAAACCGAAAAATACTTAAAACGTCCTAGTTCAAAGGTCATTGACCTTAGAGAAAAATTATCATGGCAAATAATGCTCCTTTAGCTACTTTCTATTTGAAAAAATCACAAAAAGTAACTTTGACATCAATCAGACTTCTTAAATTTGGCTTCTTGAATTTATCGCTAGATGGCGCTACTAACAACACGCTCTGAGTCGCGAATGCTGCCGATTATTGCAAAAACTAAAATAGCCATGATTAATATTCGATTTGATTCGTTTGTACACCTACTTAAGGAACCCTATAATACTGAGCATGGCCCGACATGCTCTTGGCCGGTTTTTTTTTTTTTCGAGGAGGAAACCTTCAAAAGGCTGCCGTCCTCGTGGGGTAGAGGCTGGGATGTGTGGGATTTGTACCGCATTAAAACCTCCCAGGTCTTCAGGATCTTCAGCACAATAGTGGGGGAACTCCGGGAATGGGTATGCTACCGGTGCCCCCCCTGTGCTATGCCTGTAAGGCACATCCCAGGGGAGACTTTTTCTCCCTGAACACCTTCTCGATGGGAAAGCATAGGGCGACATAGGACCATAGCGTGTCACCGTCATGCCTGAGATCACCCAGTGGAAAACGGTAGCTTCCTAGATGCAGTTTCCCTGAAATAATAATGGCAGTAGCTTAATTCAAAGCCCCTGTAAGAGTTACATGTGTTCTAATTGAAATTAATTGTATGGTGCACCCATACAAAACAGCAACGTCAGCAATCTGTTTATAGTACGCGGTTGACGCGTCATTACATCAGTTCGCGATGTAACCATATCGGGTAGAGACACGGGCTCCACCAAAAGTGCTCCGCGGTCACATTCAATGCAAATATCGGTATCTTCTTCATTACATGTATCGTATCTTTTATTTGTCGACTTCATCGCACGGCCAACAAATTGGTCCTTCGAGCCGGATACTTCGGTTTTCACTTGATATGTGCAGGACCATAGCTATCACCAGGGTGCTGCCCTAGAGGTTCTAAATTTATACAATTATCACTTCGTAAAAAGATGTGTTCATGTCCATGGTCGCGATACAAAAACAAAGTAATGCGCTCCAGGCAAGGAGCAAGTTCGCGATTCAGTTCAGTGAGTCATTTCAGTACTGGCCTTTCACTGGCCTCGTGTACGAATACATTCGAACTGGCCCGAAGCGAATAATGTCTACAGACACCTGAAGTGGTTTGTGACGCAAGGCTTTTGAAGTGGTGACGTCTTCTCCTTATTGGCTTGTAAAATTTGTACCTATAGCAAAATTTCAATTCACGTCACGCCCATCTTTGGTGTGAAAGGCCTGGATAGGCTAGGATGTGCGAGGCGAGAATTGAAATATTTGTTGGTACAACATTAAACTTTATTGCTGCATGAATAGAGTATTTATTACATCTCAAAACGGTACATCGCGAGAAGGCGCGTGCCGACGCCTGATGGCGCGAGACGGCGCGTGCTCGCGATGTACATCTTTCGGTGTGAAAAGGATCAGCGAGATTTCAATTCACGCCCATCCCATCCAACCCTCGCCTCGCCGGTTTGAAACCACCTTAAGTATAGCAAGTTGGATATTATCCCGTCATGTCAGTCGGCGGTAACTAGCAGTAGTTGACAGCACATTTTTTCTCTCACTATGAATACTAGAGTTTTTAGAAACTTGAAACAAAAACATGCGTTCATAAATTGATAATGATCTTCCACTATAAAACCTTTTTCTAGTACCTAGACCAGGGGTTCCCAGAAGCGATAACATGTAAAGGGGGCGCAGGCGAGGCGTTAAAAGACGGACACAAGAACTATAAAATTGCGGCGATGGGCAAGGGAGCGTAGCATTTTTATTTTAAGTAGTAGGGGGCGTGGTAAAATAAACTTTGGGAACCCCTGACCTAAACAAACTTAAATTAATAAAGGCTGGGTCAAACCAACTGCAGCGAATCACAGCGCACGACTTCATCGAATCGCACGACTACGCGCATTGGCGCTTGGGTGTGTCATCTCCCTTACGATTTCATATATTACAACGTCACAGGTTGCAACGCGACGCGCTGCGCTGTGATGCGCTGCAATTAGTTTGAACCAGCCTTTAACCAACACATCTTACATCATCACTCAGGTTGCTGCATATACGAGAAGCCGAAGAAATTCGGCGAATCAGATTCGGAAGACAGTGACGACGAATGCGAGCACTGCTTTGGGCACGTGGAGAAGAAGCAAGGGACGCATAGCCATCAGCACCATCACCACCACCAACACCAGGACCAGCAAGACTGCGCGCAGCATGCCAGCCACAGCGGTGCATTGACCATTACCGAGGTACTGCACTGGATTTAAATTTAAAACTCTTTAAATAATTGACTTTTGTTTCCTGTGAAACTTATGAGACATGAAAAAAGCCATTGAAATTTGTCGTAAAATGAGGTCGTGATTTTTTGATAAAACATGATCTTGTTTAAGAACAGGGGCCTTGCTCCCGATTGGTTCAAGTTCTGAACCAAATCGAGCTGAAATCAATTCCTTAGAGGTTTTACCACAGTCTAGCGAGTAGCCACTCCAAACAGTCGTCCAACGCGAGAATTAAGTGTCCCAAGCTGCCTTCAAAGCTGTCAAACAATGTCCCGAGGTGCCTTTAAAAACTGTCAATGCCAATTTTCGTTGAACCACTATATGGAGCAGATAATAACACTGTGGTTTTACTATCTGTTCCTATAGGAATTGACACTAACTTGATTTGGTTCAGAACTCAAACCAGTCGGGACTCGGGAGTAAGGTCCCTGCTATTATACTTGGCTGCTCTTGTTTAAAAACAACAAATTAAAAACAGCTACGCCTTTTTTTATGGACACGCCACATTGTTACGCTACATTGTTATTGTTACGGTGTGTTATAAAATTTTCTAATATCAATTTTCGGTCACGGCGAAAAATCTCAACGGAGACTAGCCATCTGCGCGGAACATCATATTATAAGCACAAGTGTAAGCGCAAACACATCATCAGGTGCACTCATGGTATAATAAGATGTTTCACCAGGTATTCTCTTCCCGCAATGACAGCGCGATGCCTCCAAGCTACGTCACGATCAGTGCTGCCATTGATTAATATCTTCAATATACTTAAGGAGATTTTTGTTCATAATGAATATAAAATAAATTCCTAACTAGCCTAACTATTTGTTATCTCGTGTTATTCATCTAATTAGTTAATAAAGGAAACTATATTAAATTACTAGTTAAAAAGTGATTCTTTATAGAAGAAAGTAAATGAAAAAATGCATTTTGCCCGGGTAATTTATTTTCACAAAGTGGCAGCACATCAAACTGACAAGTGTCACGGGGGTTGGCGAGAAAATTCGTAAAGATCATGTTGTGGATTTTTTATTATTTTCCAAAACTTGTGTTTCTTCGAGTGTTAATGTGTAATAATGGTGGATTATTATCAGTCGCGTGCGCGCTTCCGTACGGTCCTGTTATGCGCTCTGCATGATGGCTACCAATCTGGTTAAATGTTCCAATTGCAACATAGTAATAAACGAAGTGCTTGCGTTTGTGAATAATAAAGTTAAAGTGATGGACGAGGAAAGTATAAGTCGGATATGTGTGAGTGCGTTTTCGGACTCGGAAATAGTAACTGCAAAAAATTTATTGTTTTCGTCGATATCTACAACTAAGAAGAAAACACAGCGGAAAGGTGATGGAAAGACACTGCGGGACATTGATGATATCATTCGTCTTCTGAAGGTTACAGACCCGGAGAATATTCCGGTCTTCGTTGCACGGGACCTTGAAAAACTACCCCCCGTTCTATTTGATCACGTCGATGTTACGCGAATATTAAAAGATCTACTAAGAATGCAGCAAGATATCAATCTTATTAAAGAGCAGTACGTAACGGTGGACCAACTGGATATTTTAAAATGTGATGTACAATCATTAAAAGAAAAATCATTAGTTACAAATAATGAGCCCAGTAGTGACTTTCGCGTGAACAAAAGGCGAGGTGCCTACTTGTTAAACAGCTTTGAACACTGTAGTGGGCCGATGGGATTGCTTCCAGAATGTAGCAGTAATGACCCGCTTCTTAGTCACACTTTGTCTACAACAATAGATTGTCGACCTAGTACAAGTAAGTCTTCGGAGAGTAATCGTAAGGTTACCCCGTCACTGGGTGAGAAAACTGCCGATAGTGAATGCACTGCCTCTAGGACAAACAATAATTGTGATAATGACGGTGGCGCTAAGAATGTGAGTCATCCGTCTCAGCTGATTACGACGCCGGGCGTTACTGAATCGGGGCTCAAAAGTGTAAGTCCGCTTGATAATAGTGAGGGATTATCTAAGCGGAAATCTATAGCTGACATTGTAAAGGAGGGAGAATGGAAACCTATCACACACAATGATAATTGGATCGTGGTGCAACGAAAACGGCTTAAAAATCAATTTGAAGGCAAGAGAGGCAAAGCTATTTTAGAGCCGGGTGTGAACTTTAAGGCCGCGGAAATGAAAATTCCTATTTACATTTACAATGTGGCGAAGGGCATCTCCGTGAGTGATATCTCAAAATATATTATAAGTAAGACCGACGTACCCGTCTCTGTTGAAAAGATGGTCATGAAAAAACCAAAGGATTATGATTCGTACAAGATTTTCGTGCCTAAACACAAGCTTAATGTATTTATGAATGATAATTTTTGGCCCGACGGTGTAGCCTATCGTCGTTTTGTAGATTTCAACTACAAAAAACGAGTTGATGATTCCAAAATATAACTATGGACGCGTGCAAGATAGTTACTTTCAACTGCAAGTCGGTGAAAAGATCGGCGTTGAATATCAGTCAATTATGTGACACTGCCGACATCATAGCTCTGCAGGAAACATGGTTGTTGCCATATGATATTCCATTCCTTGGATCATTACATGATGATTTCGAGTATACTGGGAAGTCGGCAGTTGACGTCTCACAGGATATCTTACGCGGTAGACCTTACGGTGGCATCGCGATATTATGGCGTAAAAATGTATTTAACTCAATAACAATACTTAACTGTATGAGTGCACGCCTTGCGGCCGTGCGGTTCGAAATAGAAAACCGGTTGTTTGTTGTGTTTAGCGTATACATGCCGACACAATGTGTTGATAACTTAACCGAGTTCACTCAGTGTTTAAGTGAAATAAGTGCTATTATCGACAGCAGTCAAGTAGAATGCGTTTTTATCCTGGGTGACTTTAACGCGCAGGCGGCTGAATTATTCTATAATGAACTGGAGTCTTTCTGTTCCGATGAATCGTGGGTATGTGCAGATACAGCCAAGTTGGGTATTAACTCAAGTGAATACACGTTTGTCAGTGATGTGCACGGATCGAGACGGTGGTTAGACCACTGTGTCGTAACGCAGTCGGCCTGGGACACTATTAAGGACATTAAGATATGTTACGATGTAATGTGGTCTGATCATCAGCCCTTAGAAATATATTGTGATCTCAAACTAGTTCGTAAGAAGTTACAGACAACTCATTCAGTGAATGTAGACGATAGCGTTGTTTGGGGAATACGTCGGAATCAAAAGGTACTAGAATATTCCAACTTCTGCAATGATAGGTTGAAATTGTTAGATTTTCCCGAAATTTATACTTTTTGTGCAGATAAAAAATGTAGTGACGTCACTCATTGGGCAGGGCTAGATGTAATGTATAGTAATATTGTTAATATATTAAGAGAAGGAGCGTCGCTGACGTTTGAAAGAGGGCGTAAAAAGGGTAGAATGTTGACCGGGTGGAACAAACACGTGAGTAAAGCTCACAGAGAGGCCCAATTAAAATTTCAGGTATGGGATTGGAATGGGAAACCTAGTTACGGTAGAATGTACGAAGAAATGTGTGAAAGCCGTAAGATTTTTAAGTCTAGACTCAAATGGTGTCAAACTCACCAAGACCAAGTTAAAATGGACATTATAGCATCCCATAGGACTTCTAAAAACTTTTCACAATTTTGGAAAAATATTAATAAGCAGAATGTTAAACCTGGGCGCCCTGCTCAGGTGGCAGGAATTTCTGAGTCTAAGGAAATTGCAGATTTGTTTAAAAACCACTTTAAGGTGGAACCTTTGTTGAACCAGAGCTCAGTGCCGGGGGCGCTCGATCCTGATAGCAGTCGGGCCCTGGATACCCTTATTCGGTTCCCCGTTAACGAATTAAGAAAGGTAATTCAGGGTATGAGTAGAGGTAAATCCCCGGGGCATGACTGTCTCAGCATTGAGCACCTGCGGCATGCTGGTGCTCATCTTCCCAGGGTCTTGACTATGTTTTATTCACTGTGTTTGAGTCATTCCTACCTACCGCCTGACTTTATGAAAACAATTGTAGTGCCAGTGATCAAAAACAAAACAGGTGACATAACTGACAAAAGTAATTACAGACCGATATCACTGGCAACAATTATGGCAAAGATCCTGGATAGGCTTCTTGAAAATCTCCTAGCCAAACATATACATCTACATGATGGGCAGTTCGGGTTCAGACCTGGCCTGTCCACTGAAACTGCTATACTCAGCCTTAAGCATACAGTAAGGTATTATGTGGATAGGAAGACGCCGGTCTATGCCTGTTTCTTGGACCTGAGCAGAGCTTTTGATATGGTGTGCTATGATGTCTTATGGAGTAAGTTACGTGATGCAAATGTGCCAAGGGAGATATGTTCCGTTCTTGAGTACTGGTACAATAAGCAGGTCAATCATGTGAAGTGGGATGGGGTGCTCTCTGACCCATATACGTTGAAGTGCGGGGTACGACAGGGGGGAATATCATCTCCACTTCTCTTCAACATGTACATTAATGAACTGATAGATGGACTCAGCAGCCGACCTGTTGGATGCCATATTGATGGTGTTTGCATAAATAACATCAGCTATGCAGACGACATGGTGCTGCTGGCTCCATCTATCAGTGCTCTCAGGGAGCTGCTGCAAATGTGTGAAGCGTATGCTGCCAGCCATGGCTTGCAGTACAATGTAAAAAAGAGCGAGTTCATGGTATTTGCTCCTAGAAACAGAAGGTTGGATGATGTTCCATCAGTTGTATTGTGCAAAACTGCACTGCGAAGAGTTCGTGAATTTAAATACCTTGGGCATATAGTCACGGACTCTTTGAATGATGAACCTGACCTAGAAAGGGAACGCAGAGCGTTGACAATCAGAGCGAATATGCTGGCCCGCAGGTTTGCCCGCTGCTCTAAAGAGGTAAAGATCACTTTATTTAAATCCTACTGTCAGACTTTTTACACCAGCAGCCTGTGGACAGCATATACTCAAAAGGCTGCCAACGCTCTGCGCGTCCAATACAATAACGCATTCAGGATGCTGCTGAGGCTACCACCGTTTTGCAGCGCATCCGCCATGTTCATGGAGGCACGCACAGATGGCTTTGCAGCAATTTTGCGCAAAAGAGCTGCTTCATTGCTGCACAGAGTGCGTGCGAGCAGCAACAGCATCCTGAGTGTGATAGCGGGCAGGTATGACTGTCCGTTTTTTAAAAAGTGGATAAGTCTATGTGTTTAAAATGTTGTGTAGGTATGTTATGTTTTTGTGTAAGAATTAATTTGTGTATCTTAGTTAAGCTTATATAATAGGAATACTAACATAGTTATTAAGTAATATTGTTACTAACACATTGAGTCATTGTTACTTTGAAAATAAATAATAATAATAATTAAATGTTAAGTGCTCGTTAACGTGTACAAGTGTGGATAAATGGTACAAAGTTGAAAATCATGACTTTCGTATTATCTCATCATCCCCTCAGAAACCTAGTAAAGTTTCCATCACCTTACTAGGATACAAGTATAATATGTTCAATTATTACGACTGAAGGACATGTATCCATGGTCATGAATAAATAATAAAAAAAAAAAAAAAAAAAAAAAAACAAGTGTCACGCTAACAGCCCGCTATTGGCTCCACGGCCGATGACGTAGTACGGAGGCAATCACGTGACCTAGCTGTCACGGGAAGAGACTACCTGGTGTTATTATACCATGAGGTGCACTCTCTGTTCCCTCACTCTCTTAATCCGATGGGACGGCAATCCGACACGACCGGAGAGAGATCAGGCGCAGGACCGACGGCTTTACGTGCTTTCAAATACTATTATGTATATTCTACCGTAGATTACCCGACCAGTCAGCTTATTCAGAACAAACAATCTGAACACCTAAGAAAATTAAACTTCATCTCAATGGGATAAAATTTGTGTCAGATTGACATTTGGCTACTGTGTTCATTTTGAACATGGAGAAAAGAAGGGAGCGGAGGTGCTGCAAGGCAATTTGGTCATGCGCCTTCAATTTGGTCATGACGTCACAGTGGGCGGAGCCGCAAAGCTTAATTTCAAGTGAATCATCACTGCGTTCGGTTCTCTTCGATTTAAATAGATTTTGAGAGGATTTTGAATATTTTTCTTGTTTTAACAATGAAGTGCGCTGTTGTTGGATGTAAAAATTGTTCAGGATCAAAACTAAAACATATTGATGGTATAACATTTTATGTGTAAGTCACATATATTTATATTTTCAATTTTAAAACATGCATTTTCTCGTTTCTTCGCCAAATTGTTGCTCGGGACATCTGTCGTCGAAAAGATGCATACTAATCACTTCTCACCGATAACATGTTTTTACATTATCAATGCATATTATGACGAAAATAATAAACACATTGTTTTAATTCATTTTAAATTCTAAAATGTTAGTTATTTCATAGATAAATTACATAATTACATGAAATAAGAGCAATTTAAAATAAGAAAAATAGGCCATCAGGCCATCTATCGGTGAGTAGTCAGTAATAGGGTCGATTTCATGTTTCGAATTAAAATGACACATTTTTGTCGATTTTTGTAAACCCCCGTTTTATTGTTATCTGATGGTATTTAACGTTTGCTATAATGAAGTTATACACATACTATGTAAAAATACAGGGCGCATCTTGTTAAAAATAGAAGAAAACCAAAAAAATAGAAACACGAATGAATAAGTTTTTACACAAATGAAATTCTTTAATCGCGAATGAAATGTGTAGGACACTAATGATTTGCTAGCTGGACAACATTCATAACCATGATTTTATAAAACAAAAATACATAACAAGGTCTTGAATGAAGCGGGCGATGGTGATTCTAAGGTATCTAAGTGAGAAATAAAAACAAGGAACCTTGGATACGTTTTTTGAAGTGAAACTTCTGTATAGACTTCTGTATAGAACGTTTTTTCGTGACTAAAAATTCCTAATACCCCCCGTATTAGGAATTTTTAGTCACGAAAAAACGTTACGGCCGCATGGAGGGGGTAGACAATATATCGCTTGGCGAGAGACGGCAGCGGCGGAGGGATTGAAAGGCTGATGATGATGATGATGATGATGATGATGATGATGGTGAAAATTCTATATATAGAAGATAGATATATATATCTTCTTCTATATATTAGGATTTTTCTCTCACGAAAAAGCGTTACGGCCGCGTGGAGGGGGTAGACGATATATAGCGGCGGAGGGAGAGAAAGAAAAATGGATGTTTTTTTTGGTTCCGGATTTAATTCAGTTTTTTTGTTTGATAAAATAAAATATGTTTAAATAAAAAATGCATTCATTAAAATCACTTAAAATGTACCTAACCTAACCAAAACATAATTTGCAGTAAAGCTGCGAAAAAAAAACGAAATGTGTGCTGGGACACATAGTAGAAGTGAAACTTCAACGGACAAGTGGAAAAACGAATCGCAACGGACAAGTGGAAAAACGAATGGCAACTGACAAATGGAAAAACGAATCACAACAAAATTTTAACTTGAAGTTTTACGGGCTGATTGTTAATGTACTTATTCAATTTGAAAACCTGCCCGTAAAACTTCAACTTAAAATTTTGTTGCGATTCGTTTTTCCACTTGTCAGTTGCCATTCGTTTTTCCACTTGTCCGTTGCGATTCGTTTTTCCACTTGTCCGTTGAAGTTTCACTTGTACTATGTGTCCCAGCACACATTTAGTTTTTTTTTATTCAATTTGTATCCAATAAGTTTTTATGACAATAGTTAACTGCAATCTTGATATATCATAATCCAAAAATTCCAAATATTACGTAGCATTATTTCAGCAAAAATGTATTGAATACTTTAATTAATAAAAAAAAAATAACATTAGGTAAAATTTTTTTATGAACAGAATGTAACATACTTTTTATTATATTTCTATATACAACCTACAACCTAATTCTTAGCTTATACTAAACCTCTTAAGGGGTCATTGTACTCATCATAATGAACAACTTTTACTATGGGAACAACCCTGAAACCGAAAAAAATATCAGCGGTTCCCTACATTTGTGTTCACATAAATCGACATAATTATAGGGAACAGCAGATTTTTTCGAGATTTCAGGGTTGATTCCACTGTAAAATGTGTTCATAATGATGAGTACAATGATCCCAGAGATTTAGTATAAACTAAGAATAAGATTGGATATTTGTATAAGTAGGTATTTCTACTAATTTCTTATAATATATATTTTTAATGATTTAAATAGTGGAAAGAAAAAATCGCTCACGAGCAGGATTCGAACCTGAGACTCCTGGCTCAGTACGCCAGTCTTTGGGTGACGTCAGCGATATCTTTTTTTTTTTTTTTTTTTTTTTTTATGATAAATAGATCTGCTCTTGACCGCAATCTAGACAGCTTTGTCAGGATGTGGTCGACGATGGAGCGAGCAAACCTAATTAAGAAATAAATTAAATTCTTAATTAATAAATAAAAAATTAATGTTAATTAATTTCTTATTAAGAAACAGTGATTCTTCTTTTTTTTTCCACTATTTAAATACCGATAACACGGTTTTGTGGGGCACAGTGATATTGCAAAATTTATACATGTATGAATAAATAAATAAATACTAAATAAATCGTTAGATTTCGCTTCGCATGCATAAATGCGTTAAAAATAATAAAATATATAATTTTGTCAATCAATTTTTTTTTTGTTGTATTTGCAATCAGTTTATACAATTAAAAAGATGGTTTGAGTGATTTTCAAGGTGATCTACATGAGGATACTTTATTGCGCTAGGCGCTATGTATGGCACGTTTTTAACGTACTTTTGTGTAAAGTTGTAAAACAAAAGTTGTGTAGTTAGACGTTATTTAATACTCATACTGGACTGGTAATCTGAAGGTCAAGCCGCAAGTGCCATATGGTACCCTTACATTATACCCTTTTAACCTTTTTCAACTTCGTTACTTTTTTTCAAATTCTAATCAGTCATTTTAAAGACCACGTCATTTGTGTAAAATTCAATTTCATTAGTGTTATGTTCTCACCACAAAAACGCACATAGAATGTTCTGGAATAAAATAATGTGCTTTGTACGCCACAGTGGTGAGTAGACAAACTAAAATGAAAAATTGTTTGTGCTGTTACGCTGTAATAATTCATTTCACCGCTAGATGGATTTACAAAAAATGGGCGGATTTTCCATAGTGAGGTGGAGCCATTGCTGTACCTCGTCCCCCTGTCACCCGCACTCAGGCGACGCTTCTTTCTAAAGAGATTTTGCCTTGCAACACCTCCGCTCCCTTCTTTTCTCCATGATTTTGAAACACCCCTCTTTTAAATTTTTTGTATAATTTCCTATCATTTTGGACAGTCTTCGTACCAATATTTTTGACGCTGACCGTACATAAGTGTTATAACACGCTTTTCTTTGACAAGGCATTTTAATGGCCGTTTTTTTTGCTGACCGGTACATCAGAAGGCAAATTCTCGTAACTAAAAACGTTCAAAATGCTTTAGATCTCAATCTCCAGACAGTAGATGTTCCTGTTTGCCGTTTATTTGTGACACTTAGGTCATTAATGTCGCCAATAAACGGCAAACAGGAACATCTACTGTCAGGATATTGAGATTTAAAGCATTGAGATTAGTTTGGAAATATATTTTGAACGTTTTTCATTACGAGCATTGCCCGTCTGTTTGCTAACACGTTACACATAACACAAATCACATTTTATTTTCAGGAAGAGACTCCTCACGAGCCTGCAGCGACGATCACGCTTCAGCCCAGCGAAGCCACGCCCACGCCTGCGCCTGCGCCGCCCGACAAGGACCAGTAACAAACATAACACGCGCAAATACTGTTTAAGGTGAATGCTACAGGGTAGCCCGCGAAATTCAAAATTTTTGGTGCTTTTTGTAAATTGTAGCTTTATTTCGCGTTGTATATCAGTCAAAATATGATTGGCGGAAATAATAACAATATATCTACTGAATAATACTCATAAAAAATATTAACCAAGCTCTATAAGCTGTACAAGCTCGAAAATATTAATTTACGATCAAATTATCGATTATCGAGCTTGTACAGCTTATAGTGCTAGGTTAATATTTTTTATGAGTATTATTCAGTAGATATATTGTTATTATTTCCGCCAATCATATTTTGACTGATATACAACGCGAAATAAAGCTACAATTTACAAAAAACGCCAAAAATTTTGAATTTCGCGGCCTACCCTGTAGCATTCACCTTAATAAGTCGATTTAAGGTACTATTCCGAACCACGATGCAGACTGCAAATGCAGGCTGCAAGCAGCGGCTCTACTGGTTTGTTGTTAGGATGTTACGGAGCTTCGACTCCCGACTCCGAAAAATCGGAACTTCTGATTGATTTTACATCTCCAACTTCAGCTTCGGTTCCAATAAATATGAATCGGAGGTTATAACGAATATGGAAACGCAGTGAGCGACCATAACGCATTCGTACAAGATTTGACTTGTCGCCCGGAAATTCGCTCACGCTCGCGTTTCCCGCTCAGTCAGTGTTGCCACAAACAAGTATTGTTTAACCACTCAAACTGCTGGTTCTGTACTCTAGATCTGTATTCTACTCCGTTTCCGGTATACACATCTCCCTAAGATCCCTAGTTTGTTGTATCTATTTCTATGAAATGAGTTCCGATCGCCACGGCAGCGGTACCACAGAGTACTTTTGTATAATATGATATGGTCGGATAAGGATTGATTTTATTCCAAGCATTTTGTTGTAAGATTGTTCACCCTGCAAGTGCAGTCGGCAAGGCAAGCAAGGCAGCCACTGCACTTGCAGTCTGCAGCGTGGTTCGGAATAGTACCTTTACATGTCACGTCTTCATTATATCCGCCATAAGAGCAACTGTTGGATATCACAACTGTGGTTAACATCAGGTTAGGTGGCAGTCAAACTCAAGCCCATTAGGTATTTAAAAAAACAAGATTTGAACATGTCACATTTTTGATGAACTACGGCTACATACAACATCTGTGAGAGAATTAGCTCTGCGGTCATATAACCACATGCCATTGTTCAATCCTCCTCTTTGCCAAATTTTTTTGGTCTATACGATGGTGACAGAGTTCATGAATTTAGATAGATATCAATCAGGAATTCTCTTTAGAAATTGCCAGTGGTTCGAAACCACAGACTTTAAAATATTTAGAGTTATTTGCACATGTAAACTACATAGTTTGGCCAATAAATCATGGCACACCAGAAGCACGCCAATTTAAAAAAAATCTTGTTGAGTTAACGCTGAGAACATGGATATATACGTGGGACACTCAGAAAGTTTTGCGAAACTAAAAAAAATTGTTCTATACGTACATATATTTTTATCAAATCTTTTCAAAGTACTTTCCACCAGCCTCTATACAAAGATTCATGCGCCTAAACCAGTTTTCAAAACACTTTTTCCAGTCCGCCGCAGACACCTCGTTTACAGCCTGCTCGAACGCAGCCAGCGCATCTTCCGGCGACGAAAATTGTATCCCTTTGAGCTGATTTTTTATTTTTGGGAATAAAAAGAAGTCACACGGTGCTAGATCAGGGCTGTAAGGAGGGTGACCCAGGAGTTTGACTGGCGTGCTGTCCAGGAAGTCCCTCGTTTTGAGTGCGGTGTGCGCAGGTGCATTGTCGTGGTGGAGCAGTAGCCCGCGGAGCCCTGTGTTTGGTCGCTTGTTGCTTATAACAGAGAAAACTTCTGGCAAACATTTGGTAGTATACCATTCGGCATTAATGCTTCTTTGATCCCGTAAGGGAATTGATACCAAGTGGCCAGTCAAATTAAAAAAGCTAGCGATCAAAATCTTACCCCCGCTTCTAGATCGCTTCACTTTGGTAGGCGTTGGCTCATTTTGAAACACCCAAACAGTCGACTGGCGCTTGGTTTCTGGGTCGTATTGATAAATCCAGGACTCATCACCTGTAACGATGTCGTAAACACGCCGAGACGAGCCTGCTTCAAATTTGTTAAGCATATCACGGCACCATTCCACCCGGGCCTGCTTCTGAGCATCGGTGAGGTTGTGCGGCACCCAGCGTGATACTATCCTCCTCACGCGAAGATGGCTGTGTAGAATCTCGTGAACGCTTCCCGATCCAATCTTCAATATGTGTTGAATCTCCTGATATGTAATTCGCCTATTGTCTTGGATTAAATTTTTCACTGCTAGCACGTTTTCTTCGGTAACAGCCGTCAAAGGGCGACCGCTTCTTTCGTCATCCCCCAAAGTTGGTCGACCGCGCTTGAATTCGTTATACCAACGATGCACGGTTGCCTTGGAAGGGCCTTCATCCATGAATGCCATTTGAAGTCTATCGTACGATTCATCCGGTTTCAGGCGACACTTGAAATCGTATAAAATCATAGCTCTAAAATGTTCCCGGCGCAGATCCATATTTCAGTGAGACACAATACTTTGAATTAACTCGCAAAAAATGTGGAGGGAAATTTTGAAATTGGAACTTACTTATTTTTACTTATAAATAATCATATTTTCGAAAAACATTATAACTGGCCAGTCTCCCATATATAAAAACTTTTTTTCGCAATACTTTCTGAGGGGCCTGGTAAGATGGTTGATCTGTAACCGTGCCATATTTCTAGAGCAAATGATAAATAATGTGCTTAGGCATCTAAAAATACTTAACCAATTCTATGGTTATTTAATAACCAAATTTTTACTTTGAAACACGGCGAGGTTTTGAGAATAAATCCCGAACGACTTTGAAAATAAGTCACCGGCGGTATTGTCAAAGGGCGGAAAATTCTGCCCATTTTTTTGGTGGTTTCGCATGCATCGTTTTTGTGTTGCGGACATACGGGGGGAATAATACATATCTCGCGACCTAAAGCGCTAAGATATCGCTTTTAGCGATAAGACCGCCCATGTACCCATAATTTGTACGTTGTTCCTGTTTACTACTATTTTCATGGTGTACAATAAAGTATATTCTATCTATCTATCTAAAGCCACGGGGCCGGGCCAGCCTGACGCACCTTACAAATAGGTATTTCAATAAATGAAAAAATTGGTATTGATTTTTTTATTGTTTCGTGTTCAGAATCATTGGTATAGTCACCTCCTTAAATATGGCACGAATCCAGATTAACATGTTGTATAACCTTGATACTTTTCGTTTCACGTACTGTAAAAATAAGTGGATGTATGGCACTTAGATCAACTATATTTTATTTAAGTATACACCACACTGTTCACATCAGGTTTTTTTTAAATAGCCGCGCTTGTGTTGTGCCACGATTTATTGGCTCTAGGTATACACATACTGTACTTTTCTCCGGTTTGCAAAAGTATAGCTAAAATATTGTATTGTATATATATAGTTTATTGACTGAAAGGAGCGGATAGTGACCAAGCCCAGAATTGTCTTACAAAGGCTATATACATGAGAGGATATAGGAGATATCTGGCAATGTTGTAGATAATAAAATAAGTTTCAGTAAAATTTTACAGCCATATGCAATCATTTTGTTCATTTAATAAAGTTCGTAGATCGAATGTGTCGATTTTTTTTTACTTGAATGTCAATCGAAATTGAACCTAAACTCAAATGAATAAGGTCGAGATTGGCACGGCACGTGACCTTAGTATTAGGCTAGTCTTCACATTGTGTTGTATCGTCAATATAACTAAACTTATGACATTTGTATTGTATGGATGTGTTCGTTTTAATTTACGTGCTCATTTGCATTGTGTGTACCTAAATGTAACTTATTCCTTATTTTATTATGTTAAGTAAGTTAGATGTAGCGATTAAACCTTTTATTTCATTTTATTTTGCTTTTTTATTTTATTCTTTGCTTATTTTGAGAATAAATTATGGTGCCTGTTAAATAAATGACTGTTGATAAATTAAGTTTAAGGGTTGCCATTTATGAGAATAGTATAGAAATTATTCAGTATATTTATTTATCTGGCAACATTATGGCCATAATAAAATATCAACTTCATATTTAAAAAAATCGGGCCTGAATTAAATAACTTACTATTCATTCAATGTGATGTTTATTCAATGTAATTCAATCGTGATTAATAGTTAAATATAACAATTAAACATTTTAATCCTACTCATATAGCCGCATATTTATATATCATCAAAAATTCAATTGATATTAAAATATTTAACTTCGATAGTCATTTTGTCGTGCTCAGGATCAAAGAATGGTGACTTTACAATTGAAGCTATTTCTCTTTTATCATAAAATAGTTTTTTACACTAATCAAATAAGCGGTGAACCCTTAGGGTCAGCAAACACAGACGGCGACGAAGCGGCTTATTTAGTACAAATCGAAATTCAATCTTATTTCCCTTTAACATACGACTGAAATTTGAATAGCGAAATCGCCGTGAAAAGCGGTCAAGCAGCAGCGGCCACAGCCACAAGCATAAGACTGTTTCCCTTGCAACCAGTTAATTGTTCTTCGCCGCCACTTGGGCGTTTTGTGCCGACCCTTTGAGTATAAATACTGTAAGGCTGGACCGCTTGAAAATATAAAAGTATATAATGAAATTAAAGTAAATGGTACCAATTCTCATATCCACCGCACTAAACATATTTTAAACTTTTCACCGCCAACGACACCTACAGAAGACAAACGATTTCGTGCCCTCAGCGCCACGACTTTATAACTTTGTACAAACAATATTTGTCTTCTATAGAAGACGCGCTGAGGGCACGAAAACCTTTACGACGCCGTGGCGTTGAAAAGGTTAATCACAGTACCTATATCTCTTTCTTACAAACATAATTAAAAAAGGAAGCCGACGACGACAACATTGGGAAAAGTTTTCGAGAAAGAATTGGTAGTGGTAAGGTTTCTATACGCATTCGTCATATAAAAAAAATGTTAAAAAAAACAGACAGAAAATGAATATAGCACATGTATCACCTGCAACCTGCAACCCCTCCCCTTAGTTTCCGGCTACGAACTTGCCGCTCTTTTAAATACCTCGGCGCATAAGACACAAGCCGTAAGTATCAAAAATTAGGTCAAACAGATTTTTTGACCAGTGTACTGTATAAAAGTAAACGAAAGCCGTGTTGAGCCTGGCTACGTCAATGTGGCGTGTGTCCATAGTTATTGTTAGATCCACGTACGGTCAACCGCACGTCGGTGGTAACAATTTGACATTAGCAGCATCTTTATTTTTTAAGCAGTAAGGGCGGTTTTCGAATTGAAGTGTTGTTACCACTGTCATGCAGTCGACTGTACATACATGTTGTGCGGACTTGTTGTTAGCAAATATCGTTAATTTGAAATAAAATTCGAGAATTTATACCTTTTTATTACATGCAGTCAAACATGGAAAGAAAGTTTTCAGTTTCAAAAAAAAATTGAGCGAACCTCTCAACTCTACTCATACCTACTCCCCATCTATATTTTATAGCAAACGACTTTTTACGATTCCGTACCCACAGGGTGCCAATGGGACCCTATTAATAAGCCTATGCAATCCGTCCATCCGTACATCTGTCTGGCTGTTACAGGGCTATGTCTCTGACCGTAATAGGTAATAGTTTTCACGGAATAACCCCCTGGAAGGCTGATCAATTTGATCAGAAGGCCGATTCTCGTAATTAACATAACATAACATCACGCCTGTATTTCCCCGAAGGGGTAGGCAGAGGTGTATAGTTCACCCACATTTCGCCAGTTATGTTATAGTCCCATGTAATAGGGGGCGAGCCTATTGCCATCAACCGAGCACAAAATCCATACTCCGGACTGCTACTGAGAATTTCCTAATGAAAAAATCCAATAACACTTTGCCCGACCCGGGAATCGAACCCAGGACCCCACGCTCAGCAGTCGCGCTTGCGACCACTAGACCAACGAGGTAGTCTTCTGATCAGATTTTTCTGATTGCCGTTTATTGGTGACATAATTGACACAAATAAACGGCAAACAGGAACATCTACTGTCAGGAAATTGAGATTTAAGGCGTTGAGTTTAGTTTGGAACTATATTTTGAACGATTTCAATTACGAGAATTTAGCCTTCTGTTGTCAAATCTAATGTCAGCTCCTGTGATTGGTCGGCTAAAATACTAACAACCAATCACAACACTTGATATGGAACTTGACAACTTATTCGGCATACCTACTCCGTAGCTAACTCGTAGACATGGCAGAGACAATCAAGGGCGGATCCAGGGGGGGGGTCATGGGGGTCATGATCCCCCCTGGGCCTAGGTCAACCACAGTTTTTTTCCTGTGTACATAATTTACTAAATGAATATACAATGAATGAATGAATGTTTGTATGTGTTACGAGTACATACTATGTAACAAGATACACACATAAAAATTACTAAATTTACGTCGCACCCGAATCCGTTCGTTTATTGTGAATAATATTCGCGTAATTTTGCAGCATCTCTTCTCCAATCACTCCGTTACGTCTGATGGCCTGAATATTGATAACGAATCGACTGAATACTTATTACTTAGCTTACCATCAACAACAGAAATAACTACGATGTTAGCCTTACAAAACCTGGCCGAAGTAAAAATAATTCAAGAACGTTAAAACATCGATATTAGATGATAAGTAATTAGTTTTTTGAAAATCGGAGCTCTTAAAACGGTTGTTTGCAAAAAAGTACCAAAAAATATCGCGCTCGCGCTTAAGCTCTATTTCATTGCCCATACAGGTGTAAGACTACCATAGCGTGAATCTATAATATTTACTTACCTACGCTACGGTGTCTACTATTAGTCGCTCTAGGGGCCGATGGGTTGTGCTCAAATAAATGCGTACTCTTTTGTCACAGAATGTCTATGTTTTCACAGTTTTTGTGAAGAGCTAATTAATCGGTTTGTTCAAGAACAGTCCAAAAAATGTCGCGCTCGCTACGCTCGCGCTTGTCTTTCTATCCTTCTTTTTTCTGCGTATTGGACGTATGTTGTAAGCAACTATTCTGTTACGTATGTTAATAGGAACAGAACCAAAATAGGTAAAAAAGTTAGCGCTCGCTTCGCTCGCGCCTGTGTATTTTGTCGTTTCGTCTTTTTTGGCGTGTAGGTATTGCACATAACTATTCCGTTACATTAATATTCTACAAAGAGATAATTCAAAGGTCTAAAATTCACTTAAATTCATGTTTTAGCTAAAATTACGAAAACCCTAGAATTTTATTGGTCGAAAGATTTTTCCTAAAGGTCTAACTCTGCATCAAAAAAATATTAGATCCAGGGCTGGATATAAGTACGCGACCCCCCCCCCTGACACAAAGGCTGGATCCGCCCTTGGAGACAATGCATTAAATATTTGGACGCCATGGGGGGGTGCGTTCAGTTAAAATGTCGCTCGACGACGGCGGACGGTTCACGGTCTTGACGTAGCGTTCCTTGGTCGTTCGTTTGTACGATCACTCTCGAGTAAAAAGGCTAGTTCACATTTGGTACAATACTGAAGAAACATCACACTTTTTATTGTATTTTTACTTGTATGTCCCGTGTCTTGTTTTTTACTAAAAAATCTTTTTAACTATCTATCTAACTAAAGAAGTGCTGTTGCAGTTAAGTTTCGATTAAAACAATGCTTTTCGTATTCTCTTATCTACGGCGATCGCTGTCAGAAACGAACTGCAGCGTCACTGCTACTTGATCGGCGCGTCATACCGTGGAACACCTAGGTGAACTACATAGGTAGACCACTGGGTAAGCAACCATAAAATTACGTGAATTAGGGCCCTGAACGGCAAAGTACGCTCCGTACGTCGTCGGGCGATATAACTGAAAGTACCCCTGGACTATTCTTTAATAGTCTCCACAACACGACTTTATTAGAACTTAGACTTTTATTAGAAGACGAAAGATATTGTATCATAAATTATATGATGACAACGAATTCGTAGCTTGGAGATGAGAGCATACTTTGACTTTTTGACGTA
Organism: Asteroscopus sphinx; assembly: GCA_949699075.1. Classification (NCBI taxonomy): domain Eukaryota; kingdom Metazoa; phylum Arthropoda; class Insecta; order Lepidoptera; family Noctuidae; genus Asteroscopus; species Asteroscopus sphinx. Next base: position 2,396,594 of record OX453004.1, on the reverse strand, counting down.
GCGGACATAATATTAAATTCCCGCAAACAATATCGTATATTTATCTTAACCGAAAGGAAGCAGGACAAAAAATAATACTAAAAACTGTTAATTAACTATTCGATAATTTATTGAAACATTTTAATACATTAAACTTATATGTTTATCAGTCGTGAAACACATCGGATTATAATGATTAACATATACATAGATTTAAAAACACGTTTTTATTTTATTAATAACAACAACTTTTTGGCTATCATAAAATGAATCAGGTAATGTTTTATGAGGTTATGAACGCAAGGTGGCGTATTGTGGGCGTATCATTTCCAGACACTAATGATTTTTAATTGTATTTGAAAATGATACGCCACTGGCGCTCATAGCCATAAACAGGCTTTTGGATTAGGTAGATACCTACACAGAAATAGTTCCTATTGTAATGGTACTATCACAAACAGTCTTGAAGAGAATTATGGATATCAGTTGTATCTTGTATCTTCAATCAATATTTTGATTGAAGAAGTATCTAATTTAAGGTTACATTTGGCAAAAAACATACCATACTATATAATATCGCTGCTTCGCATGAATAACGTCACAACTCTTTTATTATATTTTATTTTAGTCCGTGTGGTACCGGACTTAAAGAATAGCACCACCCTTATCTCTTCTCATGGGTGTCGTAAAAGGCGACTAAGGGATTCACCAGAGGATGGGCAGCAGCGTTCTCTGAGTATTTAACCAACCAACTGCGATCGCCAACCCGCCTGCCAAGCGTGGCGATTATGGCATATCCCCCCCTTAATTGGGGGAGGCCTATGTCCAGTAGTGGACGTCTTTCGGCTGAAATGATGATGATGATGATTTTAATAAGTAGGTACACATAGCGAACAGAATCAAGTGATCGTTCATTTTGTGCAGGGATGTTATGTATATGAAATTTCGGATCTGGATACGGATATGGAATTATTTCGGATTATCCGTTAGTTTCGGATAGTTTCGGTTATGGATATTAGATTTTTAAGGAATTGTACCTAAAAGCTTCCTCTGCTTCACCCCCTCAAATACCTACAATTCGTGCAGGGACAGGGCCTTAAAGAAAAAAGCAATAGAAATACCAAAAAATGCAACGGACGCGCGCGGCTAGTGTGTGCCTCAACGGGGCAAAACATAAATCATGTCATAACATGTATCATTTAGACTCCTCTCTTATAAAAATTATTCGAAACTTTTATATCGGATTCGGTTACGGTTACGGATAGATTTTTATTTCGGATATCCGATAGTTTCGGTTACGGTTACGGAGCTCCATAACATCCCTGATTTTGTGTACCTACCTATAATTTTTCTTTTTGTTGTGTCCATGGACGAATAAAAAAAGGCAAACGGAATCTTGCTAAACAATAAGTGAAGCACCCATAGTAAGACGGCTCGCTTAAAAGTACGGGCTGGCACGCACACATTGAAACCCATAGTAAGACAAAAAGCCGCGATTACGCAACATATCTCGTGTGACGGTAGTCATTGTTGTTGTTGTAGTGTGAACAATATATATCTGGTGTGTTTAAATGGTGTCGAAATTATAGTGTGTTTAGGAAAAATTAAGTGCTTAAATCTTTTATTAGCAAGATTCCGTCCGCCTTTTTTATGTTAACGTTATTCATGCAAAGCAGCAATATATTATTAAAAATATGAGTTAATACATTTATTTAAAAAGCATTTTTTTTATAATATATTTATTTTGTACTATATATAGGATCCTTCAAGATTAGGGAATGCCCGAAGTGTACCAGCATCTGGTACATGATTTAAAAATTTCCTTATTTATATTACAAGCCCATTCGGGGTATAATTAATTTTGTATAATAGGTAGATATGAAGCCATCACTATCATTGCCCTTTCCCCCCCAATGACACCTATAGAAGACAAACGATTTCATGCCCTCAGCCACGACTTTATAACTTTGTACTAACACCCATACAATATTTGTCTTCTATAGAAGATAAATGACAAAACCATCAGTGTGTTTATTAATTACGTCATAGTACAGTAGACTGTACGTCAGTGGTAACCCTTGAATTACGAAAACCGTCCTAACTGCTTACGAAATAAAGACGCTGTCAAGGTTAATCCACCACTGACGTGAGGTCGACTGTACATGTCCAAAATATATTTTATTTACTACGAATAAAATACAATTATTTGCTAGAATTCGATACAATGCATGTTACTTGCGAAATGTGGATGTACTATACACCTCTGGATACCCCTTCGGTTAAATAAAGGCGTGATGTTATGTTATGTATGTTAGGTTAGTATTCAATAGTCTGATAACTTTTAACTGAGGAATAAATGTGACATCTTGACTGATTTTCTATACTACAACTGTCAAAACATCAAACTTACTCCTCAGATAAAAGTTAACTGGCTATTGGAAGACCGACCCTTCGCGGGTCCAATATATTACAGCTTCAGAATGCTTTTGGGGCTGCCACGTTTTTGTAGTGCCTCTGGTATGTCCGCTCAGGCACGCGTTCGTGACTTCCACGCCATGGTGAGGAGTAAGGCGGCCTCGCTTTTACAGAGAACACGGCCAAGTGCTAAGTGTGTGGCATTTTGAAGATATTAGTAGATAAATTTTATTCGCCAATCCTGAATCACTTCATGCTTAATTAGGCGGGAGTGATTTTACTACTCAGATTTAGCTGTATTAATTACAAGTTTTTAGACTATCTACAATACTTTACTAACATAAGTCATTTGTTACTAACACATGGATCATTGTTGTCTGATAAATAAATAAGTAATAATAACTACTATTTTATTCAATTAAGTACTTATCAATTAAATTTTTTAATATTAAAAAAAAGTAAATATTAAAAACAGGTTCCAAGTTCCAACGGCATCGGGAACAAGCTCCAAGCTAACGGTGGTTAGGGAGACACGTGAACCTCCTCACAATACATGCTGAGTCGAGGAGTAGGTACTGCCTTCTGAATCTGACCCTTGACCCAGTCACCTAACGAGAGCCTTTTAACCTTTTCACCGCCAATGTCACCTATAGAAGACAAACGATTTCGTGCCCTCAGCGCCACGACTTTTGTAACTTTGTACTAATGTCCATACAACATCTGTCTTCTATAGAAGACGTAGGGATGAGGGCACGAAAACCTTTACGACGCTGTGGCGTTGAAAAGTGAAGCAGGCCTCTTATTACTATTAAATTATTTTTTGAAAAAATATTGACTTTTTAATAAAAAATTGCGATAATCTTTAACACTAACAAAAGACCGCCAAAGCGTTAACTTTGTCACTTGTGGCATTACCAGACAGCAAACATCAAGGTGGATGTGGAAGGCAGAGGACAGAGTGTTGTGGCGCAACTCGGGAGAGGCCTATGTCCAGCAGTGGACTGCGATAAGCTGAGTTGATGAAACATCAAGGTGCTGCTAAACACCAATGACGTCATTGAAGATGAATACAACCACACAGCGTTATCAATCGAAAAATACAGCGATTTTATTTTTGGGATTTTAATTATAAAAGCCTCGGACGAATAAAAAATAGCGGGCTGAATCTCGCTAAGAAATTATACGATAAGATATGAAGCACTTAGTTTTTTCCTAAACCAACTATAATTTCGACAGAATGACACCAGATGTATATTATGTGGGGTCCTTGGGATCAATTCCCGGGTCGGACAGTGTTATTGGGTTTTTTCATTAGGAAATTCTCAGTAGCAGCCCGGAGTCTGGATTTGTGCCCGGTCAATGGCAATAGGCTCGACCCTATTACATGGGACTATAACATAACTGGCCAAATGTGGGTGTACTATTACACCTCTGCCTACCCCTTCGGGGAATTACAGGCGTGATGTTATGTTAGATGTATATTGTTATTTTATTTGTAACACTACGACAATAACTACCGTCACACGAGATTTGTTGCGTAATCGCGGCTTTTTGTCTTACTATGGGTGTAAATGTGTGCGTGCCAGCCCGTACTTTTAAGCGAGCCGTCTTAATATGGGTGCTTGTCACTTTTTGTTTAGCGAGATTCCGTCCGCCTTTTTTATTCGTCCAAGATAAAAACGATAATGATATAATCTGCTAGGATGGCTATAACCCATACCATTTATTAATATAGTCAAATACCCTATTAAAAAAATACTCAATTACCGATAAAAAGTTGTTGTTGTGGGAAAATGCCATTTTTTTCAGTTTAGAGCGTGTATGACGTATATACCTACCTACTACTTTATTTATAACATAAAATAATTGACTTTTACAATAAATGCATGCCTTAGTACAGTCGACAACACGTCAGTGGTAACAGTTTTACCTTGAGAATAGACATGGGCTAACTAGCTCCGGTAAAAGATTGGTTATGTAATATGTATATCATTCCAAGTACGGATCATTCCGCTGTTTGACTATAGCTTCTTTACATGTTGCGCCAAGGTCAATCCCCTTTTGCCAAAGTGGAATACGTTGCCAGAAGCTTTAGTTTTTTTGTGGTTGATTGGAAACTCTATTTGCCATTTTATACTGAATTAAGCGATGTTATAGTATGCACTTTTAATTCTCAAATTATATTGCACTATTTCACTTAAACATACTTGTTAATAGAACAGACGAATATTGTTTGGAATCCAAAACACTACACTCAGTTTTCGTTCACTTAAAACCATCATAGTTGACGCGACGCAAAGCTATTTTCGGTAAAACTCAAGTAGGGTGAATAGGCCTGTTCGCCGACCACCGCTGGTTCTCGACCATTTTACGTAAATCAAGTAAAAATAGTCAAACTAAAGCGCGGAAAGCGTTCGTGTTGTGTGGAAACACATGCTCAGTCTGTCCCTTTCTTCTCCCTTCACCATTTGTCTAGCCATGACAGTTTGATGTCGCTCAGTGAGCCAAAGAACTTGAGCCATAGCGCATACTTCAAAAAATAACGCAAAAATTAGTGGGTGGAGACATTTTCAATCGTAAGTAAAACATGTTTTTCTTTAGATTTACAGATATATATTATGCTTGGCACGTCAAAATGTATTTGTTATTCACTCTAAACTATATTTTATTTTAAATTTTTGTATATTTTAGTAAAATAATAGGTGGTCGCTCAACTAACTGACAAAATAACGCTTCTGTTAGCTTACGACCACCTGGTCGGCAACTAACTGTTTTAGCTAGATTTGTTTTTGTACTTTTTTACCTTACTGCTTGGTATAGCGTGAAATACTTTATCTTTTTGGTTTCCTTATGTATGGTTAATTTAGACGTCAGATTGCGACCACCAAATTGTATTGGAGAACTAAAAATCTAAACGCATTTTAGTGACGATTAACATTGGTGGTCGTCAAATGATTAATTGTCGACCATTCATTTATGCCATACAAAAAATACTCGTATTTTGTGGTCGTCAACTGACTAGTTTACGACACATGGAGCTTTTTTGTCTAAAATTACTTTTTTGCTGGTCGAGAATTGATTATTTCTCGTCCACATATTATCTAGTGTGATGATGATACAAAAAATATGCTAACGGTTTTGGTGCTTGGTATTGCATGTAATTTTCCTTTATTGCAGATGGCCCAAGATAATACAACAAAACAAAAAAAAAAGGGGAAAGACAAAGATAAAATGGTATGTAAGAGTAAAATATATTTATAAATAAGCCATTCACTCCATGTTTGCATAGTTCCGTTTTTTAATTACATTATTGTTACAGGTGGGGATATAAAAAAAGAAGACGAGTAGACGACTTTTTAACTACAGAGAAGAACACATAGATAGAGCTATAGAAAAAATAAAAAACAAAACTATGGGAATAAGAGAAGCCTGCCGGTTTTATGGCGTGCCAAAAACCACAGTTCATGATCGGCTGTCTGGTAAAGAAGCCGCTAACAAAACACCTAAAGTAGGCCCAGATCCTGTTTTAGGTCGTGAAGGCGAAGAATGTTTAAAATCAGACATTACATATGGCTAGATGTGGGTTTCCAATCAACAAAAAGGAACTTAATGAGAGCGTGTCTAAAATGATTCAAGATTCTGGAATAAAAAACCCCTTTAAAGATGATTTACTAATTACTCATCGTCAGAAATTCAATTGTTGTCTTTCACGGTATTAGCAGAAGTCCATGATATTGACAAAGAGAAGACGAAACTATTATTGTTTCAAAAACTAAATGTAAATCTCAAATTGGTACCCAGTTTAATAAAAATTGTTTGGTGGATGAAATCATAGAATATGAAAGAAAGAAAGAATCATTTATTTGCGTAGAATACAAAGAAAGATAAACAAAAACAAAGAAAAAAAAAAGAGAGAAGAAGGAAGATATTCAGGAGCCTATGCTCGATTTATCAACAAGTAATTCTCAGTCGCTAAGAGATTTCATAAATAGGTAGTAATAATACAGCTCAGACGACAGCTACAAATCAGAATTTGACCCTTGATGACGCGTTTGCGAGACACCTAAAATTTCCTGGGCCACCAGCTCCAAAAGACAAAATAAGAAATGTTCCTAATTTGCCGAGCGCAATAAAAACAGATGCATGAAGGGATTATTATAACAAAAAAGATGAATTAAAGAAAATAAAATTAGAAAAAAGACACAAACAACAATTAAGAGTATAGGAAAAAGAAAGAAAAGCTAAGGAGAGAGATATTAAAGTAAAAACAAAAAAGAAAGCAGTAGCTAAAGAAAAGGACCACAAAGAAGTCGACTTTACAATGCACTAAGTCAGTGATGTGTAAGATAACTCTGAAAATTTTTTTTGGGTTTGTTTAATGTGAACGCTGGTTTCATCTAAAATGTTCAATTTTTTTAAATGTCCCTTTCCTAGAAGCCGCGTATTCGGAATATACTTGTTCTTTTTTACGCAATAATTATTATAATCGTGATTCTTTAAAATATTTATTAGAGTTTTAATTTCCCACCTAAAGTTCATCGGCATAAAGTTCTTTTTCTATTGGCGTTTTAATGGTCGAGAACTAACGGTAAAGGCGGACGTAAACTGGTTGTAGGTGTCCGAGAACTGAAAAAATCGCACTTTTCGATAATTTTCAAGATTTTTAAATAATACAGTGATAAAAATATAGAAAAAACCTGACGATTAGTATGTTTAAAGATTTCTCTATTACATCCAAGTTATAACTTATTTAAAAAAAAGTTATTTCGATAAACAATCTTACTTTAAAGTTTACAAGTCCACTAAATGGTCGTAAACCGGCCTATTCACCCTAGTTTTAATTTTTTTCAACTTAAAAACAAACACAATTGTTGTCACATCATCTGTTTGATATTAATTATTAGTTCCAGTGATGGCTACTAAATTGTTTTTGGCGCTCGCATCGTAGCGATAAGAGCATAGTAACAATCAGCGAACGATTAGCAAACGATCTTTAGGTAATACGGCAGGCTGACTGTAAGATGAGTGACCAGTAACCGGTCCCTAAACCGTCGCGAAATCGCGCGATCGAGTCGCAGATTTGGTATTACGTACGCGAAACTGCCTCGGTCGCGGTCCGGTTTCTAATTCGTCGCTCCCAACGAAATCTTCATAGAAACTAGCGCCACTGGCGACGGACGCGGCGACGGCAGTAACCGTTCAAGGTTTATTTAGTTTCATGTTTAAGTCAGCTGGTGTCAGTGAAGTGAGAGGTGCTTTGTGAGAGTTATTTTTATAAATTACTAGCTTTTACCCGCGGCTCCGCTCGCGATAAATTCTGCTAACCCACGTCAGTCCAGTCCAGTCCATTCCAGTCCAGTCCACTGTCCCACTGTCCCGCTGTCGCGCTGTCCCACTGCCCCGCTGCCCCACTGCCCCGCTGACCCACTGCCCCACTGCCCCGCTACCTCACTGCCCCGCTGCCCCACTGCCCCGCTGCCCCACTATCGCACTGCCCTACTGCCCCAGTACTCCACTGCCCCGCTGCTCCACTGCCCCGCTGCCCCGCTACCCCACTGCCCCACTGCCCCACTGCTCCGCTGCCCCACTGCACCGCTGCCCCGCTGCCCCGCTGCCTCGCTACACAACTGCCCCACTGCCCCCACTGCCCCGCTACACCTCTGCCCCACTGCCACTCTGCCCCACTACCCCACCGCCCCACTGCCCCGCTGCCCCACTGCTCCGCTGCCCCACTGCCCAGCCGTCCCACTGCCCCGCTGCCCCGCTACCCCACTGCCCCACAGCCTGCCCCGCTGCCCCACAGCCCCGCTGCCCCACTGCCCAGCCGTCCCACTGCCCCGCTGCCCCACTGCCCCGCTACCCCACTGCCCCACAGCCTGCCCCGCTGCCCCACTGCCCCACTAACCAGCCGTCCCACTGCCCCGCTGCCCCACTGCCCCACAGCCTGCCCCGCTGCCCCACTGCCCAGCCGTCCCCCTGCCCCGCTGCCCCGCTACCCCACTGCCCCGCTGCTCCGCTACCCCGCTGCCCCACTGCCCCGCTGCCCCACTGACCAGCCGTCCCACTGCCCCGCTGCCCCGCTTCCCCACTGCCCCACAGCCTGCCCCGCCCCACTGCCCCGCTGCCCCACTGCCCAGCCGTCCCACTGCCCCGCTGCCCCACTGCCCCGCTACCCCACTGCCCCACAGCCTGCCCCGCTGCCCCACAGCCCCACTGCCCCGCTGCCCCGCTACCCCACTGCCCCACAGCCTACCCCACTGCCCCACAGCCCCGCTGCCCCGCTGCACCACTGCCCCACTATCTCACTGCCCCACTGCCCCGCTGCCCCGGTAACCCACTGCCCCGCTGCCCCACTGTCCAACTGCCTCGCTGCCCCGCTTCCCCACAACCCCACTGCCCCACTGTCCCGCTACCCCAATAGCCCACTGCCACACTATCCCACTGCCCCACTGGCCCAATGCCCCGCTGCCCCACTGTCCCACTGTCCCACCGTCCCACTGCCACTGTCCTATTGTCCCACTATCCCACTGTCCCACGGCCCACTGTCCCACTCTCCCACTATATCACTATCGTCCCGTCCCATGTCCCATATCCTGTCCCATGTCCCATCTTATGTCCAGTCCCATGTGCCGTCCCACTGTCCTGTCCCATGTCCCGTCTCATGTTCCGTCCCATTTTCCGTCCCCTGTCCCGTCCCCAGTCCCGTCCCCTGTCCCGTCCCCAGTCCCATCCCCAGTCCCATCCCCTGTCCACTCCACTCCACTCCATCGTACATTACTATCCGCTCGTGCAAATGCATAGAAGCTTCGATCTGTCGGGTGAGTACGCAACCCACGAATTAATTTTTTTCTTGTTTTCTTTCTTTCTTTCTTTCTCAAAACCCATACCAGTTTTTAAGTCAGATCATCAGCTTTCAAACAAAAAAAAAAACATCAAAATCGGTCCAGTAGTTTTAGCGTGATGCTGGAACAAACAAACAAACAAACAGACGTTTACAATTTTATAATAGTTAAGATAATGATTATTTGAATACACACATGAGCCTATTAGTGTAATGTGGGGTCACAGTGTTCTCAATGTTTTGTTTATATTCAATTAATTGATAACAATACGCTAATGGAGTCACGATGTTTCTATTATTTAGTTTTAGTACCTAGGTACTTGTAACTATTTTCTCTCGCTTCCTTTTCAGTCATCGCCTACAAAAGTAAAAATGCCCTAGTCATAATCCAATAAACGTAAGTAGGTACCTACATAAATGAAAACAAATATTATCACTGAACTGTTACAAAACAATTTCACTAAAACAGCACTTTTTGTCTTCAAGCATTAGATTTTATATAATAAAATTCTTTTAAAATAATATTGACGAACTTCTACTACTTTTACTTGATATCAAGGTCAAATAACTGAATAGAAACTACTAAGAAACTGCAATTCGTCTGGTTTCTCTTTGACAGTTCAAATTCCTCTACAGTCCCAGTCGCGTCGCGGTCGCTGCGCTTACGTAGTACGAATTTTGGAGCTTTCGTAGCGATTTTCAGTTACGGTTCAGTTTCTGGTTTCGTTTTTAGTGTCTCAGTTACTCGCTTGGGGCAGCACAGTCGGTAACTCGATCCATGGTACGAATTTGATTATGACTGTAACTATTTCGTAATTATCACCGGTCGCTCGGTGGTTTCAGCTTAGATATTCAGGGTGCGGTTTTTTTTACGCTTAGCGATTAATCGCGCGATCACTGCGCGATAACCGCACTTTTTGATGATTGCTATTTTTTACGTAATCAGCCAGCGGGACTGAAGTAAAAGAAAGAAAGAAAAATGATTTATTGCCATAACAAGACGACATGCGGTAGGTACACATAAAAAATAACTAAGTAACTTTACGTTGCATGCTATGTCCGAGATTGATAACTCCGACTTCTAAATAAATCCACCGGAGTGAGGCTGGATATATTGCAGCCGATTTGATAGATCCGCGGAACGATTAAGTGACATAGTAAAATAATAATTGATCTCCTTTCATACTTTACAGGCTTAGGCTTGTGTATGAAATAAAAAAAAGAAAGGCGTATTTAAAAATCAAGTATTGTGTACAATGATTATCTAAACTTAGTTTTTCGTTCCATATCGTTGTCGTCAGTGTAGAATGTCGGGTGTCGGAGTTACTCGGATATAGGATATGTATATTTTTTGAAAGTAAAGGAGTGATACATATCCGCTTTGTGATATATATCCGAAGATATAGATGTGTCCGGCGGGCTGACTACGTAAGATGAGTGACCAGTAACCGGTCCCTAAACCGTCGCGAAATCGTCGCGCGATCGAGTCGCAGATTTGGTATTACGTACGTGAAACTGCCTCGGTCGCGGTCCGGTTTCTAATTCGTCGCTCACAACGAAATCTTCATAGAAACTAGCGCCAATGGCGACCGACGCGGCGACGGCAGTAACCGTTCAAGGTTTATTTAGTTTCATGTTTCAGTCAGCTGGTATCAGTGAAGTGAGAGGTGCTTTGTGAGAGTTATTTTTATAAATAATGATGATTATTTGAATACACACATGAGCCTATTAGTGTTATTTGGGGTCACAGTGTTCTCAATGTTTTGTTTATATTCAACTAATTGATAACAATACGATAATGGAGCCACGATGTTTCTATCATTTAGTTTTAGTACCTAGGTACTTGTAACTATTTTCTCTCGCTTCCTTTTCAGTCATCGCCTACAAAAGTAAAAATGCCCTAGCCTTAATCCAATAAACGTAAGTAAGTGCCTACATAAATGTAACAAATATTATCACTAAACTGTTACAAAACAATTTCACTAAAACACCACTTTTTGACCTGGTGAAGGTCACGGGAATCCGCTGGATGCGGAAGGCACAGGACCGGTCGTTGTGGCGATGCTTGGGGGAGGCCTATGTCCAGCAGTGGACGTCTTTCGGCTGAAATGATGATGATGATGACCACTTTTTGTCTTCGAGCATTAGATTTTATGTAATAAAATTCTTTTAAAATAATATTGACGAACTTCTACTACTTTTACTTGATATGAAGGTCAAATAACTGAATAGAAACTACTCAGAAACTGCCATTTGTCTGGTTTCTCTTTGACAGTTCAAATTCCTCTACAGTCCCCGTCGCGTCGCGGTCGCTGCGCTTACGTAGTACGAATTTTGTAGCATTCGTAGCGATTTTCAGTTACGGTTCAGTTTCTGGTTTCGTTTTTAGTGTCTCAGTTACTCGCTTGGGGCAGCACAGTCGGTAACTCGATCCGTGGTGCGAATTTGATTATGACAGTAACTATTTCGTAATTATCACCGGTCGCTAGGTGGTTTCAGCTTAGATAGTCAGGGTGCGGAGTTACCCATGCCTAGTTGAGAGCGTCTTTATTTCGTAAGCAGCAGGGCGGTTTTCGTAATTCAAGTGTTACCACGGACGTGTTTTTGACTGTACAAGTTTCTAATAAAGTAAATGAAGAATAAATAACGACAATTACAACTATTTTATGACAACATCAATGATTAAACATTACAATTTACACAGGAAATCAAACAATTTCATTTTAATTTAGTTATAGTGTCATGGACTATATAATTATACACAGAGTTATTGCAACCCTTTAAGGAATGATTGTACTCATTAATTTGAACAAATTTTATTATGCCTCCAACTTTGATTCAGACAAAAAAATCATCCGTTTTACAGAAATTGTTTACTTGACTATAATGTATCGAATGGTTGTTTTTTTATAATACAAATTAGGTGTCACAATAAAACAATCATCCCCGAAAGGGCTGTTAATGAATTAAAAATAACCCATATGAATGGTCATTGCCTACCAGGCATGGCAACACAGGCCAGTAAGCCTATAGACGCCACTTAGCCGGACACCTCTGGCCACTAAGCATATAGCAGTCTATACATACATACAACGAGATTGCGTCCGCCTTTTTTATTCGTCCGAGGGAAAAAGTGTAATATTTTCGTACTTACGTGTCAAAGAAGATGCAATTTTTCACGTAGTTAACTGTGGTTTGCACCAAAAAAACATTTAACATGTAATGTCTCGAAACTTGTCATATGAAACTAATGTCACAACTTGTTTTGTTGATTGTTACGTTCGCACTGCAGAAAACTGGGTAAATTCTTTGACAGATTTCAAGATTTGTTGTTGGCTGTGTTTGCACTGACTAAAAACTTATACATTGACATGTTTGTCTATAGATTTGTCACGGCTGACGTTCGCACTGATGCTTAATCATGTCTCGCAACTTTTATAAATCTCGTTTTTTGTGTTTTCCAATGAGGTCGGTAAACATGTATGGCCGAAAGCAGATACTTTGAAGTGTATCGAAATTTATTGTGAAACATGTCAATAGACTATGAAATGTCAAACAAGTTTCGTTTCAACAAGTTGTGTGATAATGCGAACGCGATTCGATACATTGACAGAAAACTGACTTTTCAACATGTTTTTATGTGAATGTTTCGTCAGTGCAAACTCACAGTAACATTGCAGCTTATATTTTTACAAATAACCACTGATCAACGCGGCATTCTAAATTGATAACACGATCGCGGTCAAAAGCGTACTAGATGTCGGAGACGGCCATTTGCTCATGATATGAGCGCATCGATCATGTCGCAGAGACGCAAACAAGCGTCCTTACCACTTCTCCTTTTTAGGTTTCGTACCCAAAGGGTGCACTGCTAACGGGACCCTATTACTGTCGCTACGCTGTCCGTCCGTCCGTCTGTCTGTCACAGGGCTGTATCTTTGTAACGGTAATAGATAACCAGTTGAAATTTTCAGAGAATATGTGTTGCTGTGAGGTGTATCACGACAAATACTAAAAACAAAAAAAGTCTAAAACCAAAGGGGTTCCCCATACAAGAATCCTCAAAAAATATGCATTTTTTTCAACGTTATTGTTCAAGCTCTATCTTCAAAACGGTAATATATACCAGCGTCAAACTTGGTCAGATTATAGTACATATTATGTAGTTTAGAAACAAATACTAAAAATAAGAAAAATATAGTCATATGTGGTGGTAACTGCGTAAGAAAGAGATGCAAAAATTCATATTTCGCACACTGAGCGTTGATGTCTTTTGATAAACTCTCGTAAATTAAATCAGTTTCTATGGGGTAACAGGTCGATAAGTGGTACGGAACCCTTACTGCGTGAGTCAGACTCACACTTGGCCGGTTTTTTTATTTCATATTTCTGTGGTAAACACCAATGAAATACAGGAATTGTTGTATTATGTTTAGATTTGAAATACAACAAGAGACTCATGCTATCCCGCTCATAGCAGCGATCGTCACCATGACGCGTACGCATACCAAAACAAATAGCTAATGAAATTTCGCGCGTAAATGAGGTGCGTTATGATTACTTAAAATTAGCTATAATAGTTTCGCGCCTAACAAAACAATTACATCTGCGCTCGTAATTTATAAAAGTATTGTAAATCAGTCTAAGATCAAAATTGCTGTGACAACGTTTGTTGACCAACTGTATGGACTGTACGTGGATATAGTGCTACTTGGTTATGGCACCTTATAATTAAGCCTTTATTTAGAACACATGAGTATATTCAATTAATACTGGACTAATACATACACCGAAATACATTGGAATATTTTATTATTTATAACGCATTTACGCATGCGAAACGAAATCTAACGATTTAAATTGTGGAAAGAAAAAAATCGCTCACGACACAAGTTAGTCGAGTCGGTTAAGAAACACTGTTTCTTAATAAGATATCGCTGACTTCACTCAAAGACGTGCCAAGTGGATGAGAATTTCGATACCACGAGCAGTGTTCACGGTAGCTTAGTGGCTAAAGCACTGGCGTACTGAGCTAGGAGTCACAGGTTCGAATCCTGCTGAGCGATTTTTTTCTTTCCACTATTTAAATCGTTACATTGGAATAACTAATTATAGAATTTCCGAATAATGTTTGAAGGTAGCTAAATTGAAAGTTCAAATCCTACTTACACTACGTTAAATCAATCAGTTAGCGAAACATCACAGACGTGATGGGAATCGATATCTAATGATAATAAAACAAGAAAAAATGCGATTCTCTAAAGTCTAAACTCATAATTTTAACTACAGCCAGCTGATCACGGGGTCAAGGACCGCGCGACGTGCGAACAGTATTTTTTCCTTTTTTTAGGGTTCCGAAGTCCTACAAGGAACCCTTATAGTTTCGTCATGTCCGTCCGTCTGTCCGTCTGTCCTAATCCTTTACAGCTTAATAACTTCTACAGTTATAAACATAAGTAAATGAACTTTTGTTAAAAAATAGTCTGCATATAGATCTCAATTTTAAAAGACTAAAAAAATAGTTTTTACGTTCTTTAGGGGTGGCGCCCATACATGTGAAATGGGGAAAAAAAAATTTTTTTCGCTGCACCCCCTCGTGTGGGATATCATTGAATAGGTCTACTAAAATGAAGGTAATGTTTCATACATCACTTTTTTATCAGGTGTACCATCTGCGAAATATAGCCCGCCAAAGTGGCTTGCAATGTGTCCCCCCCCCTGCCATTTCTAAACTATGCAACGTAGAAACTTATAATCTTCCACATTGATAGACCTTTGTGAAAACTCTCTTTTAAAATTATTTCGAGTATAATGTGATTATAATTTTTTGTGTTATAGACAGAAAACTGAAAAATACTTAAAACGTCCTAGTTCAAAGGTCATTGACCTTAGAGAAAAATGATCATAGCAAATAATGCTCCTTTAGCTACTTTCTATTTGAAAAAATCACAAAAAGTAACTTTGTGTTATGTTGACGACACACTTCTTAAATTTGGCGCCATCTAGCGGCGTCGTACAACACTCTCTGGGTCGCCAATGCTGCCGTCAAGTGCCGTGTATTACATTTGGCACTGTATAGCGCCATCTAGCGGCTACTGACATCTAGTCGCCAATGCTGCCGTCTATTGCAAAAACTAAAATAGCCGTGATTAATATTCGATTTGATTTGTTTGTAACACCTACTTAAGGAACCCTATAATACTGAGCATGGCCCGACATGCTCTTGGCCGGTTTTAATTAAACAGTTGCAATGTGATATAAATTATCAGGAGGTCTACTCGTGTTTCAATTGTGAATTCGCGTTTCGTTTTACCTAGCAATGTAACCTATTTCTCCTCTTTCCTTATGTTTAATTTGAGTATTAGTGATAAATACCTACTGGTTACTGTCGTGCTATTACCATCTGACTATACAGGGTGTCAGGGAAACGCTTCCGAAAACGAAGATAGGTGATAGTGCTGGTGATTACTGATACGAAACCACAAAAAAAGATTTTTTTTTTTTTCATATGTTTTTGCATTTTTCATACTTTGGGCAGTTAAATAAAACTGATTTGCAAAAAAAAACTCCATTTATTTACTTAATTTTTTTAAGGTCGCAATGTAATTTAAATTAAAATCAGCTGGCGCTAGGGGTGAACGACATCCGCTCGCATACGCAGTCCGTGTCGTAGCGAGCGTAGGTTGGTTAGGTACGCGCGGCATTGATCCCGAGTTTTGTACGCTTTACATTGCCGATTTGCAAAATACCAAATCACTAAAAGAATGAGTATAAGGCATGGAATGGGTTATTGGTATTCTATTGTGTTTAGGTAGTATAATGATAGCCTATCAGTTTCGAGAGCGTTTCCCTGACACCTAGTATTGTGTATGTAGTTTTTTTTTTGTTTTGTCATAATTTTATCATAACACTGTTTTGTTGCTATTGTTGTGAGTGTGTTTGTCGGTTTTGTATCCAATAAATGTTTTTTTTTTTCATGAACTAAAATAAATAAATATTCTTGGGACAATTTTACACAGCACCATCAAGTCCCAAACTAAGCAGACCTTGTACTATGGGTACTAAACAATGGATATGATACTTATATACTTTTTTGTAGTTGTAAATACATACCTATAACACATAAGAAACACCCAGACCAACACAAACACTTATGTTCATCACACAAATATTTGTGTCCTGTGCAAATCGAACCCACGACCTCGTGATCAGCAGTCCGACACTCGAACCACTAGACCACAGACATCGTCAATGGTACGATTAATCGAATATCGTTTAGCGCGAGCAGATCTCCTGATACTTCTAAAAAATACTATGTAAACCAAAGACATTTCTATACTGACGTAATAGACCACTACAGTGTGCGACTGAGATACCGATCTTTACGAAAAAACCTATATGCTAGAAAGAGACATAATAAAATGTCAGTAGAACCGATTTTGACAATTGTAATCTCCCATAGCGTCCCATCAAAATATAATCTCGTATTATTTTATGATTTATTTCACAATCGTTCTGTATTTTATCCAATTAATATCAATAATCGTATTGGTGTAGTGTTCTGTGTTATACTGCTGTGAAATTTACATTATTAACCTAAAGAAAGAGATGTTTCACAGGTAAGTATCTGCAGGACAATACTACTTTCATAATGCTTATTTTCATAGAAGTTATTCTTAAAATTATTTAGTAATACATTAATAACATGCAGTAAATACCCTATTTTCTACATAATATGTTATTTTAAATAATTATGTGTAAGATAAAAAAATATTGTGTACGTGAAAATGAAACCGTTTCGTATATGGATTGCTCAAAATATATCGATATGTCGATAGTTTCAATTATATATTTTTTGTACTACCTAGCACCATACATGTCACAAGTTAGTGTCCGTTACTGCTTTAAAAAAAATACAATCGAATTGAGAACCTCCTCCTTTTTTTGAAATCGGTTGAAAGTATTGAAAGGTTGATTTAGTCCGGCCGCACATTGGAAGGAAATCACAATGATTCATTCATTGATCACAGAAAAAATCTGACGCGCCGGAACCTATACCATGGTTGTACTTTTACGATGTTATAATAGTATGTTGTACGTCTATGGCAAAGGGACGTTTCCATGGAGAAAAGAAGGGAGCGGAGGTGCTGCAAGGCAATTTGGTCATGCGCCTTCAATTTGGTCATGACGTCACAGTGGGCGGAGCCGCAAAGCTTAATTTCAAGTGAATCATCACTGCGTTCGGTTCTCTTCGATTTAAATAGATTTTGAGAGGATTTTGAATATTTTTCTTGTTTTAACAATGAAGTGCGCTGTTGTTGGATGTAAAAATTGTTCAGGATCAAAACTAAAACATATTGATGGTATAACATTTTATGTGTAAGTCACATATATTTATATTTTCAATTTTAAAACATGCATTTTCTCGTTTCTTCGCCAAATTGTTGCTCGGGACATCTGTCGTCGAAAAGATGCATACTAATCACTTCTCACCGATAACATGTTTTTACATTATCAATGCATATTATGACGAAAATAATAAACACATTGTTTTAATTCATTTTAAATTCTAAAATGTTAGTTATTTCATAGATAAATTACATAATTACATGAAATAAGAGCAATTTAAAATAAGAAAAATAGGCCATCAGGCCATCTATCGGTGAGTAGTCAGTAATAGGGTCGATTTCATGTTTCGAATTAAAATGACACATTTTTGACGATTTTTGTAAACCCCCGTTTTATTGTTATCTGATGGTATTTAACGTTTGCTATAATGAAGTTATACACATACTATGTAAAAATACAGGGCGCATCTTGTTAAAAATAGAAGAAATCCAAAAAAATAGAAACACGAATGAATAAGTTTTTACACAAATGAAATTCTTTAATCGCGAATGAAATGTGTAGGACACTAATGATTTTCTAGCTGGACAACATTCATAACCATGATTTTATAAAACAAAAATACATAACAAGGTCTTGAATGAAGCGGGCGATGGTGATTCTAAGGTATCTAAGTGAGAAATAAAAACAAGGAACCTTGGATACGTTTTTTGAAGTGAAACTTCTGTATAGACGGGGGGTATTAGGAATTTTTAGTCACGAAAAAACGTTACGGCCGCATGGAGGGGGTAGACAATATATCGCTTGGCGAGAGACGGCAGCGGCGGAGGGATTGAAAGGCTGATGATGATGATGATGATGATGATGGTGAAAATTCTATATATAGAAGATAGATATACAACGTGTCCCAGAAATCAACGTCAAGCCGAAAACGGGCAATAGACCAAGTCGTGACAGTCATTAGAAAAATATAAAAAAAAATCTTGGTCATGTACTTTTCAAATTTTATGGATTCAAAAATAAATCTCAAAAAGTGACACCCTGTGATGATTTTTCAAGTCCTGTGGCTACAAATATTAACTTTCCGTCAGTTTTTTTTCTGTGACGTATCCATGAATAATCCTTCTGTAAATTACAGTTAAAAGTTAAAACATAACTACCTCATTTTTAAATAAAATGTTAGATTTTTGCCCAACATTGAATTCAAAATTATTACATCACCCAACATTAACCGCGTGTAGTGTAAAAAAAAAGTACTACACTATTTTGGCAAGTAACTTTAAAAGATGGCGCGTTTAGTCTGAATTCCGAAATGGTATGCCACTTACTAATTGCTACTTCTTAATTGAGGAAATAAAAATATTTGTTAGTTTTAGGTAACTTTGAAATAAAATTCAGTTGTTGGATTTCTTTAGTTATAATTTTTATTAAATCAGATTTACCGAGTTTATATTAAATGTTCGAACTGTTTGCCTTCAGCTGCACATTTGGATATCTCTTACGATACATTCTTGCTGCAGCATTGGCGTTGCATAAGCATTCTCCATAAATATGATGCATGTTGGCATATTCCTGTGCGGTGTATCGAGATGGCATGATAACAAACTACACAAAACACGGGATTACGATTAAAACAAGTCCGGGGTCGTCAGAAACAGTGCAGATAAATCAAAATCACAATGCAAATGAAGTCCAATAAACAAAGCCACAGTTGTAAGTATGAAGTCACTACAAATACAAAAAGATGCTTAGAAAACGAAAGAGCGTAACGTGCTGCAGTATTGCATAATTTACCTAATGCATCCCTGTTTCGCCAGAGTGGCGTCTCTATCTGTTTCACTCACACAGACGAAATTATGTGTCAATCCGTCTCGCTCTTAGATAAAAGTAGCGTCACTATCTATCTCGTAAGAGATACCCAAATGCTGAGCGTTATCCCGATCATCTAGTATTTATTAATGTGCAGCTGAAGGCAAACAGTTCGAACATTTAATATAAACTCGGTAAATCTGATTTAATAAAAATTATAACTAAAGAAATCCAACAACTGAATTTTATTTCAAACGCACCTAAAACTAACAATTTTTTTTTTCCTCAATTAAGAAGTAGCAATTAGTAAGTGGCATACCATTTTGGAATTCAGACTAAACGTGCCATCTTTTAAAGTTACTTGCCAAAATAGTGTGGTACTTTTTTTTTACACTACACGCGGTTAAAGTTGGGTGATGTAATAATTTTGAATTCAATGTTGGGCAAAAATCTAACATTTTATTTAAAAATGAGGTAGTTATGTTTTAACTTTTAACTGTAATTTACAGAAGGGTTATTCATGGTTACGTCACAGAAAAAAAACTGACGGAAAGTTAATATTTGTAGCCACAGGACTTGAAAAATCATCACAGGGTGTCACTTTTCGAGATTTTTTTTTGAATCCATAAAATTTGAAAAGTACATGACCAAAATTTTTTTTTATATTTTTCTAATGACTGTCACGACTTGGCCTATTGCCCGTTTTCGGCTTGACGTTGATTTCTGGGACACGTTGTATATATCTTCTTCTATATATTAGGATTTTTCTCTCACGAAAAAGCGTTACGGCCGCGTGGAGGGGGTAGACGATATATAGCGGCGGAGGGAGAGAAAGAAAAATGGATGTTTTTTTTGGTTCCGGATTTAATTCAGTTTTTTTGTTTGATAAAATAAAATATGTTTAAATGAAAAATGCATTAATTAAAATCACTTAAAATGTACCTAACCTAACCAAAACATAATTTGCAGTAAAACTGCGAAAAAAAAACGAAATGTGTGCTGGGACACATAGTAGAAGTGAAACTTCAACGGACAAGTGGAAAAACGAATCGCAACGGACAAGTGGAAAAACGAATGGCAACTGACAAATGGAAAAACGAATCACAACAAAATTTTAACTTGAAGTTTTACGGGCTGATTGTTAATGTACTTATTCAATTTGAAAACCTGCCCGTAAAACTTCAACTTAAAATTTTGTTGCGATTCGTTTTTCCACTTGTCAGTTGCCATTCGTTTTTCCACTTGTCCGTTGCGATTCGTTTTTCCACTTGTCCGTTGAAGTTTCACTTGTACTATGTGTCCCAGCACACATTTAGTTTTTTTTTATTCAATTTGTATCCAATAAGTTTTTATGACAATAGTTAACTGCAATCTTGATATATCATAATCCAAAAATTCCAAATATTACGTAGCATTATTTCAGCAAAAATGTATTGAATACTTTAATTAATAAAAAAAAATAACATTAGGTAAAATTTTTTTATGAACAGAATGTAACATACTTTTTATTATATTTCTATATACAACCTACAACCTAATTCTTAGCTTATACTAAACCTCTTAAGGGGTCATTGTACTCATCATAATGAACAACTTTTACTATGGGAACAACCCTGAAACCGAAAAAAATATCAGCGGTTCCCTACATTTGTGTTCACATAAATCGACATAATTATAAGGAACAGCAGATTTTTTCGAGATTTCAGGGTTGATTCCACTGTAAAATGTGTTCATAATGATGAGTACAATGATCCCAGAGATTTAGTATAAACTAAGAATAAGATTGGATATTTGTATAAGTAGGTATTTCTACTAATTTCTTATAATATATATTTTTAATGATTTAAATAGTGGAAAGAAAAAATCGCTCACGAGCAGGATTCGAACCTGAGACTCCTGGCTCAGTACGCCAGTCTTTGGGTGACGTCAGCGATATCTTATTAAGAA
Source organism: Asteroscopus sphinx (assembly GCA_949699075.1). Classification (NCBI taxonomy): domain Eukaryota; kingdom Metazoa; phylum Arthropoda; class Insecta; order Lepidoptera; family Noctuidae; genus Asteroscopus; species Asteroscopus sphinx. The sequence continues at coordinate 2,375,257 of OX453004.1, read as the reverse complement.
ACAGTGATTCTTCTTTTTTTTTCCACTATTTAAATACCGATAACACGGTTTTGTGGGGCACAGTGATATTGCAAAATTTATACATGTATGAATAAATAAATAAATACTAAATAAATCGTTAGATTTCGCTTCGCATGCATAAATGCGTTAAAAATAATAAAATATATAATTTTGTCAATCAATTTTTTTTTTTGTTGTATTTGCAATCAGTTTATACAATTAAAAAGATGGTTTGAGTGATTTTCAAGGTGATCTACATGAGGATACTTTATTGCGCTAGGCGCTATGTATGGCACGTTTTTAACGTACTTTTGTGTAAAGTTGTAAAACAAAAGTTGTGTAGTTAGACGTTATTTAATACTCATACTGGACTGGTAATCTGAAGGTCAAGCCGCAAGTGCCATATGGTACCCTTACATTATACCCTTTTAACCTTTTTCAACTTCGTTACTTTTTTTCAAATTCTAATCAGTCATTTTAAAGACCACGTCATTTGTGTAAAATTCAATTTCATTAGTGTTATGTTCTCACCACAAAAACGCACATAGAATGTTCTGGAATAAAATAATGTGCTTTGTACGCCACAGTGGTGAGTAGACAAACTAAAATGAAAAATTGTTAGTGCTGTTACGCTGTAATAATTCATTTCACCGCTAGATGGATTTACAAAAAATGGGCGGATTTTCCATAGTGAGGTGGAGCCATTGCTGTACCTCGTCCCCCTGTCACCCGCATTCAGGCGACGCTTCTTTCTAAAGAGATTTTGCCTTGCAACACCTCCGCTCCCTTCTTTTCTCCATGGACGTTTCACAGGTAAGTATCTGCAGGACAATACTACTTTCATAATGCTTATTTTACATTTATACAGTTAATTTTAGTACCAGCCCCGCAGACTGACAGAATTTTCCGGATCGTATGTCTCAATCAATCAATTCAGCCTATCGCAGTCCACTGCTGGACATAGGCCTCTCCCAAGTTGCGCCACAACGCTCGGTCCTCTGCCTTCCGCATCCAGTCCCCCCCAGCCACGTTCTTTAGGTCGTCGGTCCACCTGGCAGGGGGGCGCCCTACGCTGCGTTTGCCGATACGCGGTCTCCACTCAAGGACTCGTCTGCTCCAACGGCCATCGGTTCTTCGACAGACATGGCCAGCCCACTGCCACTTCAGCTTACTGATCCTACAAGCTATGTCGGTCACTCCGGATCGTATGTCTGCTTTTGACATATTAAAATGTAAATGGGTGAATTTCAACAAATGCCATTTTTTTTGTCATATTGGTGAACTTTTTCATTTATATTTTTTTTGTATATTTTTCAGGTTTTATGTAATCTTTAGGATATCAAATATCCCCATATTTAATATCATCAACGTATCATTTAAGACTAAGGAGAAAATTCAGTTTGAATTCTGATTTCCACAGATATGACAAACCGGCACCGATTATTTTTTCTGTACACCGATATGATAAGTTTATCCACCGAAATGATGTACATATCCAGCGATATGATAATCTATCCACCTTTGAAAATCAAAAAGGAAATAGTTAGTAGGTACCTAGGTAGGTAGGTAGGAGAAATACCAGGCTAATTATCTCGATTTTTCGGTAGCGATTCTGTTACATCATTGGTCACTGAAATACTTGTTTGGTTGTTTCGGGCAACATTTGCCTTAGCTTTTTTTCCTGTGATACATATTATCGGGCACTGATTCGGTTTTTTTTTGTGCAATGCGACGTGCATGTGCAGTCATTTGGCTTCGGGTTGGGATAAGTCCGGCTGCCTTTCGTTTAGCTAAACGTTCTCTATCTTTTCTTAAATGCTCCTCTCTTAACAAAGGATCGCTTTTGAGTTTAGCTTTTCTTATTCCTTCCAGCAACCTCTTTCTCTCTTTTTTCTCCTCCTCTTTTAGTTTTGGCCTTGGCATTCTTAAACAAAATTAAGCTATTATTATGTTTTCTTTTTATCTATTTATTATTTTGTTATTTATTATGTATGTACTTACTATTTTTTTAACTAGAAAATATTTTCTAGAGAAACCTTTAATGCGTTCAATTGCTCCACCTCACCATCATCACCTCAGCCTATCTTTTAGTGAAATCACCAACGATCCATACCTACGGAATTTGTTCGGGTCGGTGTTTGTTTCTTATAAAGATCTTTACTTTATTAATGGTAAATATTCGAAGTGTAAGTCTACGAAGTGACGAGTATAAAGTAAAAGTTAAAAATAAATATAATACAAGAAGAGTTAGAGATAAAAAACTAGTTCAACCGAAGATGACAAATTATTATGGAGACAGAAAGTCAAAAATTTTAGTTCCAAAAATCCTATCCTATCCTACTTCCTACTAATATTATAAATGTGAAAGTTTGTAAGTATGGATGGATGGATGGATGGATGGATGGATAGATGGATGAATGAAAGTGGAGTGGAAGTGGAGGTGGAGTGAAGTGGAGTGCAACCAACCAACTGCGATCGCCAACCCGCCTGCCAAGCGTGGTGATTATGGCATATATGACCAATATATGCTTGGGGGAGGCCTGTGTCCAGCAGTGGACGTCTTACGGCTGAAATGATGATTAATTGATTTTTTAATTTTTTACTTATGTATTCCTTACCTTCGTGACATTAATAATGTAATTATAATATAGCCCTTAATTGCGTAACTCAATCTTTTAAAACAAATAAAATTATGTCTCAAATATCTGTAATTTTAAAACAATAGTTACTTAATAGCTTAGCAGTTTTAAAATACTACCACTCCTTAAAAGTAAGGCCGGTTGAACTATATCGATAATGCGGAAACGTCCATGTCACATCACTAAAAATCACTCCTACACGTGTCAATTTCGCACATATACTCATTTTGCTTTCGGTGACGTGATAATGAGGTGACAGTGCCTCTATTACGTCAGTATAATACCTTTATGATGTAAACCTACTATTGATCCCGTGATCAGCTGACTTGAATAATTTTTTTTCAAGAGATTAGAACATTTTATTTTTTCTTGTTTTATTAACATTAGATATCGATACTCAACTAATTTGATTGAACCTTATATAACGTGTTATTAAAATAACTGAAAACCTCTTAAGGGGTCATTGTACTCATCAGTATGAACAAGTTTTACTACGGGACCAAACCTGAAATGGCGAAAAAAAACCACCAGTCCCCCACATTTTTGTTCACATGAATCGACAAAATTTAGGGATCAGCTGATATTTTTTTCGCAATTTGAATGTTGGTCCCATAGTAAAAGTTGTTCATACTGATGAGTACAATGACCCCTTAAGAGGTTTTCAGTTATTTTAATAACACGTTGTATGTAAATAAGATAGTATGGATCTTTGTCTGTGTATTTGATTGTTTGTCCTTTAATCACACTAAGGGCTAGTTTTTCAATAGTCTGATATATATATAATACCTTTTAAATGTGACGTTTTGACAGTTGTAGTATAGAAAATCTGTCAAAACGTCACATTTATTCCTCAGTTAAAAGTTATCAGACTATTGAAAAACTAGCCCTAAAACGGTTGCAAAGATTTGGCACAGGTAGACCATAGCGCGGATTGACTTACAGGTCTCTGATCTTACCCCGGGAAGATCAACAGTTCGCAAAGGGTTCGCGATAACAAATCTCTGTGATAAACCGAATTATATGCGGGCGAAGCAGCGGGCATAAACTAGTTATGTATAAAGATAAGAAGACATATCTTTTGAGTAATGATTTCCGAAAATTTCTTTTGGTTCAGTATAACCGGGCTCCAGTCTCAGCGTCCCTTCTTTGAGCTACGTTCAACAATAGCTTCAGTACGTTAAACAGCCGCCGGTGATCACCTCCGCATCTTTCTGTAATAATAAACAAAATTAAGTTACTTGAATCATCATCCGCATCAGCCGATATACGTCCACTGCTGGACATAGGCCTCCCCCAAGTATCGCCACAACGACCGGTCCTGCGCCTTCCGCATCCAGCGGATTCCCGCGACCTTCACCAGGTCGTCGGTCCACCTTGTGGGGGGCCTACCCACGCTGCGCCTTCCAGTACGCGGTCGCCACTCCAGAACTTTACTGCCCCATCGGCCATCCGTTCTGCGAGCAATGTGCCCCGCCCACTGCCACTTAAGCTTGGCCATTCTTCGGGCTATGTCGGTCACTTTCGTTCTCCTGCGAATCTCCTCATCACTCACTCACTCCGAGCATTGCCCTCTCCATTGACCATTGAGTGACTTTGAGCCTTCTTATCAGGCCTCCTGCCCTTATCCCATTTTATTTGGGGTCGGCGCAGCATGAGGTTTAAGATAACTTTATTTCTCACAAGAATACAATCATTCCGCCTAGCATGTCTTTTTCTTCCATACATCTCTAGCAGCCGTCATCAAGTTACTTGAATATAAGGCAGAATTTAGCAGACAAGTGGCGCCCCCATCAGTAAAAAAAAAATATTACTGGCTGAATACATCATTTATCGAAAATTCATTTTAACTATTGGAGTACAGGTATTGTAGTTTAATCAGAAAATTTTATCTCTGTAAATTATACTTCGCTGTAGTTAGAGATAGAAATAAATTAATAGTTTAAAAAACACTAGAAAAACACGCTTTTATAAATGCACGTATAAACAAAAAAAGGTTTGTTATAACCTTGAAACCTGATCTTGTTCAAAGTCCATTACGTGGCCTTTCTCACAAGTGCAAACACGACTATGATACGATATTCCATCATGGAATGCCAGTGCCTATCTTCCGGCTTCATCATCAGACCTTGAAACCTAATCGTGGTCAAAGTTTATTACAAGACTTTTCTAAGAAATCCAAAAAAGCTATGATACGATTTTCCATCATGAAGTTCCAGTTCATATCTTCCGGCTCCATCATCAGATCAGTTTGACAGTACCATATTATTGTATTGTCATCAGAACTACATACAGCTGCCAATTTTCATTACGCTACGACCCTTGGAAGATGGTTAAATTAGTTACCTTAGATTCCATTACATAGTTAGATACATACAGGTCGACCTAATACAAGCGTGTTAAAAACGGCCACTTTTGGCACTTTTTCTATCTACAACTGTTGGGTTCTTTTAAATTCACGCTACCTGTTCAAAGGTTTTTCTTTATAGGTGACGGCCTTCCTCGTGCGGCGGGTACGCTCCCCGCTGACGGAGTCGCCGACGCCGCCGCTGCCGCTGTCACTGTCGCGACTGTCCTGGCGCCCGCGCCGCCGGGACGGGGCGCTGTCGCGACTCTCCTGGTTAGTTCGTCGGCTGCGATGCTGACTGAAAGGATGAAATAAAACAAGTTTAACCAGATCACATCTCGTATATTATTTTATTTATTTATTTATCTACACTCGTATCGTAAAATTCGAATTATGAACCCGAAAGTAATGTCATAATGACATACTTTACGCACATGCACCTGTAATGAATTTAAAAAGTTTCATTACGATACACGTTTGCTGAACAAAACAATGCGGTAATTTAAATTTTTTTCCATAACCGCACACTTCAGCCCAACTAAGGAGTTTTTAATGCCACTTCGACCCAACCAAGGAGTTTTCAAACCTTTTTTTTAGCAGTCGTACAGTTTGGCACCAATGAGTACACAAAATTCAGGGTGGCGCCACTAGTCATACATTGAAAATTTTTATCGTTTAAAATCGCGTTTTTGGCAGAACTTTGGATTGTCATACTGCTTTTAATTATATTTAAGTGTTTACAGGCATATATTTTGTATGATAAAACAGAGACTGACGGAATCCTGACAAGGATAGAAAATTAGTTCCGATTATAATGTTTTCGCCGGACTATATTTTATTATCTGTGTTGGCGCGCTCTAGAGCGCGTGCGCGGCCGCGCGCCATGGCCTAATGGATTTGGTCATCGATACTTGTAAATTTATTGTAATTGTTTACGTTATTATTATGGTTTTGTAAGTCAAAAGTTTTATTCTGGGCAAAAATATCTGACTACAGCAGTGATACTGAACTGAGGAGAATATAACCCGGCCTGAATTTCTGGATGCAGCAACGTAAATGACGAACAATCTTTTACCAGAAAAATCAAGAAAAACTACGACAATGTTACCAAGATTTTGACTTTGGTATTTTATTTAAAATTGTATGAGTTTAGATAAAATAGTGTATGAAACTGACATAACTAGGTATTAAAACACTCGTGTGATACTATGAAAAACCTCGCCTGCGGCTCGGTTTTTAAACTCACACTCGTGTTTTAATAACCCCTGTTATGCAACAGTTTCATAAATTACTATTATGTACACACAACATACTTTATTATAGATAATATACAGAACAAACACTTGAGCACAAAGGTACTGCTTATCTCTAAAAGAAATGTCTGCCAGCAGACCTGCGACAGGAAAGAAGGATAAAAGAAAGACGTAGACACAGTGTGTGACATTAAATACATACTAAATATAAACATACATACGATAATAAATTATAAACTACGTATACATACCTATACCAATAAAAATATATATATAATGAATAAAAAATATGATATTATATTCAACACCGAGAAAATAAACAACTTAACGGTCAATGTACTGAGGAATGGTAATGGTCTTTGACATTTTTCTTGAACACAGCTATAGTTTTAGAATCACGTATTTTAGTTTATTTAAATCAGGGACCGTACAACACCGGGTTAAGTGTTTATTTATTTATATATGCTTTATTGTACACCATAAACAACATTACATTGAATATGCATTTAAACAATTGTACAAATGGCGGCCTTATCACGATTAGCGATTTCTTCCAGGCAACCTTAGGATGGACAAAAGTTAAGCTTTTCGAAGAGGTAAGCCGTTTATGAGGTTACCTTTATCATGATGTAACTCCTTGAATGGGTTCTATGCTTGAAACCCAGTAAAAGGGTTACCATTATATAAGGGTTTTGTTCGGGTTACCATATGGTTATTCAATAAACTTGTGCGATGTAGGTGGTGGATCACTTTGCAACCTATGCCCATCATCGAGCGATCATATTACAATGCTCCGAGTCGCAATGTTACGCTGTTATCGTTTTATACTTACTAACTACACAAAAGATAAAGAAAGATTGTTGAAACTATAACCCTTATGAACCCTTATGTAGCCTTTTAGCTTTTCAAAAGGGTTACCTAGATTGTATGGGTTTTTGATTAACCACTTAGAAAAACCCTATCGAAAACAATCAATGGGTAACCACAGTAACCAGAATGGTCCTTGATTTAAATTGGTTTTCCTGACGTTTCGAAAGCTTTGAAGCGTTCGTGGTCACAGGGAGACTAACGGCCAAAATTAATATCCAATCTATCCACGATTTACCCAGATTTACCCTACTAGAGATAGAAATTTGACATAAGCTCCATACAAAATATGTCAAATTTCTATCTCTAGTAGAGTAAATCGTGGATAGATTGGATATTAATTTTGGCCGTAAGATGACAAGCGTGTTTTTAGATGTTTCTAAAAAATATTTTAATATACTGTACAATTTCTAAAAATAATCAAGTCCCAAACAGCACGCTACACTGTAAATAAAAGATTACACACATTAAAAGATCACATTGTGAGTGACAACTGCGTGCATCGAAACGATTTTAATTAATTATAAATTGTACATACATACATACATATTATCACGCCTGTTTCCCATTGGGGTAGGCAGAGACTATGGATTTCCACCTGCTACGGTCCTGACACACCTCTTTCGCTTCATCTACGTCAATTAACCTCGTCATGCATGCTCGTCGGTTTAGAGAACTCTTAACCTGGCATTTTTTGAGAACATCCGCGATGTAAATTGTATGGTAAATTAAAAAAAAATTACACATAACAACTCCAATACCACCTAGACTCTAGGTGGTATTGCAGTTGTTATGGGCAAAGGTAACCGCTTAACATCAGGTGAGCCTTTAACTCCTTTCGCCATGCTATATTAAAAAATACTACTAATAGTTATATTTATGGTAAATAAATTACGTAAAATAATAAAATACATTAAAAATATTTAATAAAACACCAACCTTCCTAACTCATCGCGTTCGAGTTCGCTCGTCGACCTTCGTGAGTCGTGTTCCTGGGTGAGACGGCTTCTATCCTGCGTCTCTCTCTCTTCTCTCTCTTGGCTACTGACTCGGGCCCGTCGTTGGTTCTCGAGTGTGTCTAATCGACTGGTCCGGGCACCCGGTTTTATTGTTATTTCTATATCGGAATGGGTACGGGTTTCGCTGTGAAGGGAAAAGTTGTGTTGTATGCAATAGCTCAAAAAAACACTTGTTCCCTACATTTTGATTTGTTAGGTATCTACTTATACAGCTTGTCTGGTTGAACGAGGGACTTATTTAAGGAGGATGTTCAGTACTTGATTATCGTTACAAATAAGTATAAAAAGGCACCTGATTTTTTTAAATATTTGTCCAATCGATTTCATCAAAGCAGAGAGCAGAGTGCGGGGCAGCACTAATAGCATCCTGCAAGTTACTGCGGGTAAAATGGACTCTGAAATAACGAAGGCTTTCATTCGGGTTCTGATCAGATCAACGACGTCAATCATCATCAGACACGCGATCTCATAATAAGCAATATGTCCCAAATTCAGTTGACGCAATCGTTGGTAAAATTTACGTGTGTTCGCGAGACAGCTGTCAAGTGAACTAATGACAGATGATAGTGTGGTTCCGGAACTCGTGTAACCATGTTGTTTTTCTAAACAGCGCATCGAGTACGTAGTACATGTATAGTATATTGATGGATCAGATAGTATTAGCTGTCTGACCGGAGCTTGAATGAAGGTCTTAGGTCAGGTTGTCTAACCTCACCATGTGCATTGAATATAATCGGTGTACATACAGTTCCGTTCGCGCGCGCTCTGCGTACGGTTGTGTTATTAATCAGAGTGTAAACATATCTACTGAACTTACGTTACCTACTAAGTTTATATCAAAATGGTGCAATGCAAAAAGTGCAAACTGTTTGTATCATTAACCAAGGATGATGTGGTGAAATGTAAGAGTGTATCATGTGAGGCGGTTTTTCACAAGAAATGTGTTCAAAACAATAAGCAATTTCTTCAAACGGCGGTCTGCGAAGACTGCCATAAAACTAAAAGCAGCCCGGTACAGCCAGTACAAGACCCGAAGATAACAATAAATCCTAATGAAGCGTCAGGCGAGAAGGTGTTATCTGAAGTAAATAAAAAGTTGGAGGTACTATACAAACTTGAGAAGAAAATAGAAGACCTTACCACCAACGTGGAATTTTATGCAGAAATGTATCAAACATTGATAACATCTAAGGAAGAATCTCAAAAAAGAATCAAAGCATTAGATCAAAAAAATATCTACTTGGAGAAGTGCAACAAAGCCCTTGAAGAAAGGGTACAGGAGCTGGAGGTACGAGAAAAAGAAAAAAATATCGAAATTCACGGACTAGAACTGCATAATAACGAAAACACTACATTGGTGGTACAAGACTTGGCTAAAAAGTTAAACCTGAACCCAAATGACATCGAAGATGCACAGAGGGTAGGGCGAGAAAAACCGGATGATACAAAGCCAAGAATTGTACTGGTTACACTTCGTTCTAAAAGTGCCCGTAACAACTGGATGTTAGCAAAAAAGGAGAATAAGATAACGAATAACAAAGTCTACGAAAATGGCAGTGACAAGCGAATATTCATAAATGAAGATTTGCCGAAGTACAAACGCCAACTTCTATGGATTGTAAGAAACGAACTAAAACCAAAAGGTTTTCAGTATATTTGGGTGCAAAATTGTAGTATTCTGGTTAAAAAAAATAGCGAAGATAAAAAGATTTACAATATAAGATCGGAAGAGGATTTGATTAGGTTCAAAGATTGTAAATAAACACCCGCGCTTAGCGCGGTGAGTATACACTATACGATTTTTTATATTAACATTCGATCGAACTGCATATGAATTATCTACTGATGTTGTTTATAAAAGATATTACGACATAACAATATTAAGTAATAATTTAGCCCAAAATAAAAATCACACCCACATTTTTCATTTGAACATCAGCTCACTTCGGAAGAACTTCAATCAATTATTAGTCTTGTTGGAAGAAAATAAATATAAAATAGATATATTAATATTAAGCGAAATAAATATCAAGAAGGACGAACTATCATTTTATCAGATATCGGGATATACTACATTTATACGTACAAGAGAAACTACTAGAGGAGGAGGAATTTTAATATACGCAAAGAATGGACTTAGTTTCGACGCTCAAACAGTGAATACTAAAGCACATGAAACACTTCATGGTCAGCTTAAAATAGGAAAAAATATAACGCATATAGTTGCCATATATAGACCACCTAAGAATAATAAGCTAATATTCATGGAACAATTGGAGAATACTGTAAGATCGATTCCAGCATCTGACAACGTTGTAGTGATTGGCGACACTAATATAAACTTGATAAACCATAAAGTTAATCCAACTACGACGAAGTACAAAAATATCTTGTGTGCATACGGCCTACAGTGCGCAATACCGAGCGCAGAGATAACACGCGAGGCGATCGTGGACGGGCGCCTTGTAGCTTCATGCTTGGACCACGTATGGGTGCGAGCGGGACGTAGCGAGTGCGGTTCGTCTTCGTATGTACTTGAGGCGCACATCTCCGATCACCATGCCGTTGGAATAACGTTGGACTTGGGTGACAGAAACGTGCAGGTGAACAGCGGTACTGGTGTGCGTGAAGTTATCAGCGATAAACTTGTTACTCAGAAGCTCGACGCGTATGACTGGGCGCAATTACTTATAATAACATGCCCGTTAATTTTATTTGAGACTTTGTGTACTGTGTTTGATCGGATTTACAAGGAAAGCATCGTTACAGTCACGGTATGTAATAAAAGAAAAAGACAGCCATGGATAGACAAATATTTATACAATATGTTATTACGTAGGGATTACTTATTTAGAATGTGGAAATCAGAGCCAAAAAATATGAATAAGCGATTAGACTATACAAAATATAGAAATAAGGTAAATAAATTGGTAAACGAAGCTAAAAATAAATATAAACAGTCAGAAATAAAAAAATGTAATGGGGACTTCAGAAAAATTTGGTCAAATATCAACTTGTGGCTGGGCCGAAACAAAAATAGCCTAGATGATGTTATATTGAGACATTTAGGTAAAACAGACAGTATCAGTCAAATATGTACAAATTTTGCAAAAACATTTACTGAAGAAATACAGGGTATTAAACACTTATGCGACATAAAATTTTTAGATAGGAAGGAATATGTGAAGCCGATTGAGGTGAGTTTTAGATATATACCAGTTAGTTCGTTAGACGTAGAAAAAATAATAAATATGTTGTCTTGTGAAAAAGCACCAGGTATCGATAGAATAAGGGTAAAGGACATTAAATATCTACGGAAACAATTATGTCCTATTATAGCGAAATTTGTGAATATGTGCATAACTAAAAGTGTATATCCTGACCAGTTAAAGAGTGCGATTATACGCCCAATTTATAAGTCTGGAAGTCATTTAGAATATATAAATTATAGGCCTATAGCTATACTATCTGTTATTGATAAAATCGCAGAAAAAATTATTGTTGGTCAAATTAGTAAATTCTTAGAATGCCATAATGTACTATCAGAAACTCAACACGGGTTCCGGAAAGGGCGTAGTACCGTCTCGGCCCTAACGGGGTTTGCGGATTACATAAATGAATGCCTGGACTCTGGTAAACAGCTGATAGCACTTTTTATTGATTATAAAAAGGCATTCGATACCTTAGATCATGAGATTTTATTACAGGCCATGGATGAATGTGGAATACGTGGCCCCACGAATAAGTGGTTTAAAAACTATTTAACGAATAGAAAAATACGCACCGTTATCGCCGGTGTGACTGGTGAGGAAGCGGATGTGGATCTCGGAGTGCCGACCGGATCAGTGTATGGACCAGTAGGATATGTGATGCACGTCAACAGCGTGTCAAATGTTGTACACAAATGTCGAGTGTATATGTATGCAGACGACATGTGTCTGGTTTATGCTTCGAAGGATATATCGGAGGTACAAAGGTTTGTACAGGATGACTTCGAAAGTATTACCAAGTGGGCACATGACAATGGGATAATTTTAAATTTGACAAAAACCAAATGCATGCATATACACTCGCCATATAACCAACGAGCTAAAACTAGTAGCAAGGAAAGTCTTGCTGTAATAGGACATACATACAATTGTTTGCACGATAATAAAGTTGATTGCACCTGTGTAACATTAGAGTACGTTGATACATTTAAATATCTAGGCCTATCCATTGATAGAAACTTTAATTGGAAAATACATGTAAATGATACTTGTAATAGGTTGAGATCTGTGTTAGGAAAGTTCTATCAATTAAACAGAGTATTGAATAAACAAACTTTACTGATTGTATATTATGCACTCGCAGACTCACTGGTCAGTTACGGACTTAGTGTCTACGGAAGAACGTTCATAACGTACTTACAAGATATAAAAAATTTACAGAAAAGACTGGTTAAGTTTCTAGTAAGCAAAAAAGTTAAAGAAAAATGTAACAAAGACTACGATAAGTTATTCCCCATTTGTAAAATTTTACCAATAGATAAGAAAGTTAATTATTTGATCAGTTTAGAACACTACTACAGTGACGAGTATAAAGTAAAAGTTACAAATAAATATAATACAAGAAGAGTTACAGATAAAAAACTAGTTCAACCGAAGATGAAAAATTATTATGGAGACAGAATGTCAAAATTTTTAGTTCCAAAAATATTTAATAAAATAGACTTACTTAGGCAAAAGCCTAAAATAAGTAAAAGCCTGTTAAAATCAAAACTGAGGGATTTGCTTCTTGATGACGAGGAGACGTCACCAGGCAGTGTAAAAAAAAAAAAAAAAAAAAAACCAATTTGAAAGCCAATCTCTTCTGTTATCGAGAAGTTAATCCACAGTAAACTATTTTATAATCATACAACTTATTTTGTTGCTAATTAAGTGTTGCATGTTTACGTAAGAGTAAGATAGTATACGTATGTATGAGCGCATCTCGCCGTTAAACTTGATAGTTTGGCGAGTTTTCTAGTTAAGTAAAACTAAAGAAATTGTACATGTGATTAAATAAAAAAAAAAAAAAAAAAAAATACATGAAAAAAAAAAACCCGCCGAATACATAACCTCCTTCTTTTTTTGAAGTCGGTTAAAAACTGCCTACTAACATGGTTTTTAAGAAAATCGTTAATAACACCTATGGAGATTCTCTGAATTAATAAATCAATTATTATTATTATTAATAGCTGTAGACACTATACCGCGTTTAGAAATCAAAGTTTCATGCAGTGAGGGGATTTATCTAGCACGAACGTACTTGTTTGCTAGTGCCATACCATTTAACGTATACACAAACAACAATAATAATAAACAACAACTTTTTATAATCATACAACTTATTGTTTTTTTTAAATTTATTTAACGGCCATGGATACAAGTCCTTAAAGCCCAACTTAAATAGAAACAGATCAATAGGTATTAAAATTTTCCTACAGTATTAACAATAAACTTATTTGTTGCTAATTAAGTGTTGCATGTTTACGTAAGAGTAAGATAGTATACATATGTATGAGCGCATCTCGCCGTTAAACTTGATAGTTTGGCGAGTTTTCTAGTTATGTAAAACTAAAGAAATTATACCTGTGATTAAATAAATAAATAAAAAAAAAACATGAAAGTAGATGGAACTTGCCAGGAACTGGTTTGCAAGCGTGCAAGTTACAGTCATGTGTATTCCTGCCTTTAATTATAATACTTACGATACAATAACTCTCGAGTCGGTGGCTCCGTTGGGGCTGGGCGCGTCGAACGCAGCGAGGGAGAGTTGTGACGGCGAGCGAGCGCGCTTCGGAGGAGAGGACAACTCGCCCTCTGAACCGTCTAAACGCATCTTCGCTACTAACACTTTTAGTACGCGGCCGTTTGGGCTGGAAAGTTAAATTGTAAGTCAGGGATGTAATGAATAGACTTCGATAATGAGTATGAACTGTAACTTTTTATTTGCATAAGTAGGTACATGGGTTTTTGAAAATCAATAATAATGTACGTGTATCGAGGGAGGTTCTCGAAGAGCAAGTGTTCGTGAGATTCCGTCGTTAGTATAACTGCCCGCGCGCGTCGCGGTGCCCCTGCGACGCCGGTTGTCTTGCGATTTATGAATGGGTAAGCAGATAGGATGGCTGAATGAAACATATCTTGAACAAGGGAGATTCAGTCGAAAAAACCACTGAAATGCCGTTACGCGCGCCGGACATGAGTCCATTTCGCGGGTCAGATCAGTTGACAGCTAAGTCACTGCCTTTTCACTGGCCTCATGTACAGTCGACGGTATGACAGTGGTAACACTTGAATTAGAAAACCGCCCTTACTGCTTACGAAATAAAGACGCTGTCAATGTCAAACTGTTACCACTGACGTGCGGTCGACCGCAAAAATAAACCTATCCCGGATGACTAAGCTTTTCTAGTTTACGAGAAACAATCGAAAATAGTAGAGTCTGTAAAAAGTTGATACAAATTACGGATAAATGAACTGCAAAATTAACTTTATATTAAAAAAATACATCAAGCAGATGTCTTGTAAGACTTCTGTATAGCCTGTACTGTCTATAAAATCCTGCCCTGTGAAAAGAAAAGAAATAAAGAAAAACTTATTTAGCATTAGACAGAGACAGCACAACAATAATATCGATAAAATGTCAAAAATAAGACAAGTAAACGTGAACTTGCTGTCGGGCATGCCCATGCCAAAAGGTCAGACACGCAGTTGGCCGGTTTTTTGGAACAAAGTTCCTTATGGGAGCTTGCTATGATAGGTGTGATTCGGGAGAAAATTTAGCTTCAGGTCATGCTAAGATTTTTGTTATACCCATAGAGTACATTGAATATACGAACATAGTTATCAGCTGACCTCACCTTTAAGCGCCATCTAGTGGGTAACGTCAAAGTTATAGCTAACTCTGATGTAATCCGGTTAAACTTGTTTTATTATAATGTGTAGTGATCGCGAAAACCCAATAAATACAGCTAACTGTTAAATAAAACATAGAAAAATATATGTTTTACTGGTGATCCAACCTGGGCCCTGTGATATCTCAGACTGACGCATGATGTTTCCTCCAAAGGTTTACGAAAGAAGCGCTTTCTTTGAACAGGAACCAGATATTCTTATCTGACAGGCACCCTTACTGGGCACTGCAAGCTGAATAAACACCTTCACAGGATGGGCCTCAGTGATGCCACAGTTTGCAGGTTTTGTCGCGAAAAGGATGAGACGCCCATCAATATCCTATGCGAATGTAATGCAGTGCAAAACATCAGAAGCCAGCATCTTGGAGGCCACGTCATATCAACGCAGGAGATCAAATCCTCCTCTGGCAAGGTCATAGTCGACTTCATGAGTGACTTGCAGCTTGGAGAAGTGCTGTAATGCTGCAAGAGGCGTCACAATAGATCTTATTAGGTCGCAGTAACTTAGGGGAGTTCAAGATCCCTAATACCTCTTTCCTCAAAATAATAATGATGTTTCTTGCCATGTATGCTTATATTATAGTTGCGAAATTTTGCATTATAATGAAGCGGTCAAAAAAATGTGAATTTTAAGGATTTTTGACGGGGGTCTGACCGAAAACGTTTTGTTTTTTACAAATAAATGTATGGGGCCTGATTGTTTGGCTCAGAGGTAGCGTAACAGACCTGTTCCGTCGGGCGTCGTGGGGTCGCGGCGAGTAGTGCGGCGTCCGCGGCGAAGACGTGCGCTTGCGGCGCCGCAGCGTCGGCGAAAACGCATGCGCCGGCGTCACGCTCTCCACCTGGAGGGGGTCATCACTGAGTATTGGCTGTGTGCAAGTGCTTCGTAGGTGCTTGGTGGGGACAGACAAATTGAACAAACTGATAAATTTGAACATAAGTGTTTGTGTTGGTCTGGGTGTTTCTTATGTATTTTAAGTATGTATTTACAAAAAAAAAAAGTATTATATCCATTGTCTAGTACCCATAATACAAGCTCTGCTTAGTTTGGGACTTAGTTTGGTGTTGTGTAAAAATGTCCCAAAAAGTATTTATTTATTATTATTAAAAAATCGATCGCAGCGAACGCTGTGTCAGAAATGTGAAACAAATAAGGTGTGTCAAATATATTTTGTATTTCCACGCTAAGAAACGCTATCTTTTCTTTTCGCTATTTAGTGAAGTTTGCCTAATAATATGGGCTGGTATCATGTAACTTTGGCCATTAGTTCTCAGTTCTGCTACATTATGTACATGTTCTGCTAAAACGAATTTTCTACCTTTTTCTACAGTATCAGGTTGGAACGATATATTATGTGTCACGGTTTCAAATCCTGTTCTCAATATAAACTCCTTGTTTGACTTTAAATTGCATTTATAAAGAAAATTTTACACATTTATAGACGTTTACCACTTGGTTTTATAAAAAAAAAAAAACAATTATGGCTTTTTTAACCGACGAAAAAAAGGAGGAGGTTCTCAATTCGACGCGTATATATATATATATATATATATATATATTATTATTTTTTTTATGTATGTCCACGCATAACTTTTTACAGAGTGGTCCGATTTTGATGATTCTTTTTTTAATGGATAGGGTATATCTCGAAGTTGGTCCCATTTAAATTTCAAAATCAAAATCCACCCCTAAGGGTAGTAAAACAGGGGATGAGTGTTTGTTCACCCACTGAATTCACTGACACACTAAAATATAGTTCTAGACAAAGACATTTCTATACTGACGTAATAGACCACTACAGTGTGCGACTGAGATACCGATCTTTACGAAAAAACCTATATGCTAGAAAGAGACATAATAAAATGTCAGTAGAACCGATTTTGACAATTGTAATCTCCCATAGCGTCCCATCAAAATATAATCTCGTATTATTTTATGATTTATTTCACAATCGTTCTGTATTTTATCCAATTAATATCAATAATCGTATTCGTGTAGTATTCTGTGTTATACTGCTGTGTAATTTACATTATTAACCTAAAGAAAGAGATGTTTCACAGGTAAGTATCTGCAGGACAATACTACTTTCATAATGCTTATTTTCATAGAAGTTATTCTTAAAATTATTTAGTAATACATTAATAACATGCAGTAAATACCCTATTTTCTACATAATATGTTATTTTAAATAATTATGTGTTAGATAAAAAAATATTGTGTACGTGAAAATGAAACCGTTTCGCATATGGATTGCTCAAAATATATCGATATGTCGATAGTTTCAATTATATATTTTTTGTACTACCTAGCATCATACATGTCACAAGTTAGTGTCCGTTACTGCTTTAAAAAAAATACAATCGAATTGAGAACCTCCTCCTTTTTTTGAAGTCGGTTGAAAGTATTGAAAGGTTGATTTAGTCCGGCCGCACATTGGAAGGAAATCATAATGATTCATTCATTGATCACAGAATAAATCTGACGCGCCGGAACCTATACCATGGTTGTACTTTTACGATGTTATAATAGTATGTTGTACGTCTATGGCAAAGAGACGTTTCACAGGTAAGTATCTGCAGGACAATACTACTTTCATAATGCTTATTTTACATTTATACAGTTAATTTTAGTACCAGCCCCGCAGACTGACAGAATTTTCCGGATCGTATGTCTGCTTTTGACATATTAAAATGTAAATACGGTGCTATTTTATGACAATGTGCGGCCGGGCTAAAAATGCTGTAAAATATTGACCGGCTAACTTCATAACTTCCAGATTTCCTGTCAATCAACTCAGCCTATCGCAGTCCACTGCTGGACATAGGCCTCTCCCAAGTTGCGCCACAACGCTCGGTCCTCTGCCTTCCGCATCCAGTCCCCCCCAGCCACGTTCTTTAGGTCGTCGGTCCACCTGGCAGGGGGGCGCCCTACGCTGCGTTTGCCGATTCGCGGTCTCCACTCAAGGACTCGTCTGCTCCAGCGGCCATCGGTCCTTCGACAGACATGGCCAGCCCACTGCCACTTCAGCTTACTGATTCTACAAGCTATGTCGGTCACTCCGGTTCTTCTCCGGATAATCTCGTTTCGGATTTTATCCTTCAAAGAAACTCCAAGCATAGCTCGCTCCATAGCTCGCTGAGCGACTTTAAACTTGTGGACTAGCCCAACTGTTAGTGTCCACGTCTCGGCACCGTAAGTCATGACAGGCAGGACGCACTGGTTGAAGACTTTTGTCTTCAAACTTTGCGGTATAGGCGACGAGAAGACTCGGCGAAGTTTGCCAAATGCTGCCCAGCCCAGACGGATCCTTCTGTTGGCTTCTTTCTGATTTCCTGTAAATGCTGTTATTAAAGAAAAATGGATGGGCACAAATGTTAAAACGAATAAGCACCGTATCTACTATTCTCCGCCAAATAGTGATGCTTGCATTGCTGTGTGGTGCCGGTGTAATTACAATCACATGAGACTTTCCATTTTCATGTCACAGTTTGGCGAACCGACTTGCGGTACCATTTAAGTAACAGCCTAGATGGTATTGCAGTTGTTATTGGCAAAGGTAACCGCTTAACATATGGTGGGCTTTTAGATCGTTTCGCCATCCTATACAATAAAAAAAAAAAAAAAAAAAACTGAAAGCCTCGAAAAAACTACAGGGTTTGCAGTAGATATTTTAAGGATAACTATCTTTTAGTGAAATCACCAACGATCCATACCTACGGAATTTGTTCGGGTCGGTGTTTGTTTCTTATAAAGATCTTTACTTTAATAATGGTAAATATTCAAAGTGGTAAGTCTACGAAGTGACGAGTATAAAGTAAAAGTTAAAAATAAATATAATACAAGAAGAGTTAGAGATAAAAAACTAGTTCAACCGAAGATGACAAATTATTATGGAGACAGAAAGTCAAAATTAGTTCCAAAAATCCTATCCTATCCTACTTCCTACTAATATTATAAATGTGAAAGTTTGTAAGTATGGATGGATGGATGGATGGATGGATGGATGGATGGATAGATGGATGAATGAAAGTGGAGTGGAAGTGGAGGTGGAAGTGGAGGTGGAGTGAAGTGGAGTGCAACCAACCAACTGCGATCGCCAACCCGCCTGCCAAGCGTGGTGATTATGGCATATATGGCCAATATATGCTTGGGGGAGGCCTGTATCCAGCGGGGTGCTGGCCAGGAAACCTCCACGTGTGTCTGACAGCTGCTTGTCCTTCTGGACACGTCTAGAGGGAACGGCAGTTGTTGGGCCGGTGCACCCTGGGCACGGGCAATAAGTCTCCTTTGGACCGGGGGACCTTATTTCCTGTGGCGAATATTCTGGCACGGGAGGGGCCCGATGTGGGCCAATGGGAAGTTGCTCCTCGTGTCCCTCTGAGAAAGCAGAGGGCACTGCGGAGGAGCAGTGGCGGGCCCGGTGAGCACTCACCCTGCCACTAGGCAGGCAGCGGGGGGACTGTCCTTCCCTGCCCCCGTCGGTCTCGTAATCCCAGGAGTGCCTGCTGAGTAGTGTTCTCGCGCCTCTTGGGACCGAGGGTCTTGGCTTTACCGCCCGGACCGCGAGGAAGAAAACCTCTATAAAAAATTACGGGAGGTAGGGCCTGTGAGCAGCAGACTCGGGGTAGTCTGCTGCCCGACCAGCAGCTGGCGTAGCTGGCACAGCCGGCGTAGTTGGCGCAGCTGGTAAAGGCCCATGAGGTGAGGTGGCGTGCAGTGTTCCGTGTGCGCCACTGAGAAGGGTGCGGCCAACGTTAGGCCGCACGGTGAGAAGGGGCTCGCCTGCTTGTGGCGGGCCGGGACCTGTCGGGGGTGGTTGTGTGAATACTCACGGGTTCCCACGCCCCCGGCTAAGGTAGTTGAAGGAACACCGTGGTGGTTTTAGTCGGTAAGAGTCCAACACTGGCTTCGCCTACCCCGGGCGGAGTGCGTGCATGAGGATTTCCCCACGGAAAAAAAAAAAGGTCTGTGTCCAGCAGTGGACGTCTTACGGCTGAAATGATGATTAATTGATTTTTTTATTTTTTACTTATGTATTCCTTACCTTCGTGACATTAATAATGTAATTATAATATAGCCCTTAATTGCGTAACTCAATCTTTTAAAACAAATAAAATTATGTTTCAAATATCTGTAATTTTAAAACAATAGTTACTTAATAGCTTAGCAGTTTTAAAATACCACCACTCCTTAAAAGTAAGGCCGGTTGAACTATATCGATAAAGCGGAAACGTCCATGTCACATCACTAAAAATCACTCCTACACGTGTCAATTTCGCACATATACTCATTTTGCTTTCGGTGACGTGATAATGAGGTGACAGTGACTCTATTACGTCAGTATAATACCTTTATGGTTCTAGACACTACGACATAATGGAGACCTGGAGTTAGATTTTAACCACAAAAAAATGAAAAATAAAACTTTTTAATAAAAAATTTAACCGACGAAAACAGAAACTGAAAAGCGTAAAATAACTAATTATGAGTCGGCGCCAAACAACCAATCAACGAAGATCATTAAATTACTTTAAATAAATAATAAAAACAACGTCACATCAAATACAACGTGAAATATTCAACGATAAACAATGCGTTCTCCGCTCGGCCACTTGCTACTTGCACGCACTTTGCTTGTTAAAAGTTCGTTTGGCGTTTATTAAGAGAACAATCTGTTAAAATAATTCACGGTTTCTGAAATGTTGTGGTCGCGCCCCTGTAGGATGGCGAAACGAGTTAAAGGCCCACCTGATGTTAAGCGGTTACCTTTGCCTATAACAACTGCAATACCACCTAGGCTGTTGCCTAAATGGTACCGCAAGTCCGTTCGCCAAACCGAGACATGAAGATGGAAAGTCTTATGTGATTGTAATTTCACCGGCACACGTACCCTTCAGACGGAAACAACCTCAGACCAACAAATAGCTTTTTGTTGGTCTAAGAACAGCAATGCAAGCATCACTATTTGGCGGAGAAGTAGGTACGGTGGAAGTACTTCCCCGGAAGAGCTCTTTCACAAAGGAGCTCAACTACTACTAAGTGAGTGAGTGTACTACTTTTGTGAGTACAGTAGAATCCGGATATAACGACCCTCAAGGGACCGGCGATACTATGTCGTACTAACCGGATAACGTTTAAAACGGCATGATTTTTTCTTAAGTACATATGAACTTTTTTTTGGGATGTATGCCCATAGTCACCACGCTGGGCAGGCGGGTTGGTGACCGCAGTGGGTGATGTTGCACGATGTTAGTGCACAGAAGGACGCTGCTGCCCATCCTCCTGATTTCAACCCTTGGAACCCAGGTGGACCGACGACCTGAAGAACGTGGCTGGGGGGGACTGGATGCGGAAGGCAGAGGACCGAGCGTTGTGGCGCAACTTGGGAGAGGCCTATGTCCAGCAGTGGACTGCGATAGGCTGAGTTGATTGATTGATTGATTGATTGACATATGAACTAAACTTACGAATACATATTATGTAATATAAATGGGAATGTTTGATTTTCCTATTAAGGTAAATAAAACATTTTGTAGGAATCACATATATATTGCTTTTTTTTTTCTTCAATTGTCAAACAGTTTCGCTTCACAGAATCTATTTTGTCGAGCTTTAAGAACTTGTCATAACAGGTGAAAAACACTAACTGTGATTTACGCGCGCCAATAAGGATAGGTGAAGCGCGCGGGGCGGGGTAAGTTGGAGCGCCGAGGTATTGGTGCGTAGGTTGTGTAAACAAAACATTGCGCGTCGTTTTAACCGGACGTATTATCATAAATAATGGTCGCTATAAGCAGTTGGTCGCTTAAACCGAAGTCGCACTAAACGGTTAAATTTTCTCAGTACCTAAATATGAAACCTAACTTGAGTAAACATTATCGTCGCTAAAACCGGTTAGTCGTTATAAGCGAAGTCGTTTTATGTGAATTCTACTGTAGTTTTATGGCCTGGTTGCTTAGACCTTTTAACAATAGTTCTTTTTTGTATTGATTCGTGTGCAGTATCAGTGGTATAGTCATCTCCTTAAATATGGCACGAATACAGATCAACATGTTGTATATTACCTCCGGGGTTTCTTGAATCATCCTGCGTAACGCTTCAGGAGTTTTGTCCACTTCCGTCGTAGAATCCGGCTCCAGATTCTTGCCACTCTTTGGTGCAGGAGTCTGAATTAAATCATATTTTTACAGTCAAATAATGGGTGTCGTAAAAGGCGACTAAGGGATTCACCAGAGGATGGGCAGCAGCGTTCTCTGAGTATTTAACCAACCAACATACAAGAAAGGGATGGCAACAATTTTAGAACTGTTAAATTAGTCGGGATTTAGATTTCCATATATTTCCAACTTTAGTCGTGATCTCAGAACGTGCCCACTAAAATACAAAGAAATGTAACACGCAAACTAATTTGACAGTTCTAGAATTGTTGCCATCCCTTTCTTGTATCTACTATTAGTAAAAGAGAGCGATAGTTTAAAATAAGTTTAGTTCGTGAACAAGACAATCGACACCATTTTATACATACCTTAGAATTAGTGGGTGTATCAGTATTTGCAGGAGTATCGTCTAATAACCAACTGGGACCTTCCAGGGGATTTTCGCATGGGCTATTCTCCATGGGCTGATCCGGTTGTCTATCCTTGGTAGGTTCTGGCACCCGAGGGGAATCCGATCTGTGCCAATGATCCAGCAGGGGGTCGATCTGAAGCCGCAGTCTAAGATAAAATACGACTTTATTTTTGCAACCGTTCCAACAACACATAACATAACATCACGCCTGTATTTCCCCGAAGGGGTAGGCAGAGGTGTATTAGTACACCCACATTTCACCAGTTATGTTATAGTCCCATGTAATAGGGGGCGAGCCTATTGCCATTGACCGGCCACAAATCCAGACTCCGGGCTGCTACTGAGAATTTCCTAATGAAAAAACCCAATAACACTTTGCCCGACCCGGGAATCGAACCCAGGAGCCCACGCTCAGCAGTCGCGCTTGCAACCACTAGACCAACGAGGCAGTCAACCGTTCCAACAGTTTTATAATTTAATATTCGTTAGAGCAGAAAGGAAAAATATACATACATACGCCTGTTTCCCATTGGGGTAGGCAGAGACTATATATTTCCACATGCTACGACTAAAAACTTTTAGTTTTTAATTATTATTTTTAGGACATTTTTACACAGCACCATCTAGTCCCAAACTAAGCAGAGCTTGTGGTATGGGTACTAGACAATGGATATAATACTTGTATACTTTTTTTTTATAAAAACATACTTATAATATAATACATAAGATAAGAAACACCCAGACCAACACAAACTTTAAGTTCATCACATCAATATTTGTGTCCTGTGGGAATCAAAACCACGACCTCGTGATGAGCAGTCCGACACTCGAACCACAGACGTCGTCAAAATATTGTGAGCACCAATGAATATAGAAATACAGGCCTTGTTGCTTTACGTTTACATTTGAAATATACATACATACATACATACAAATTATCACGCCTGTTTCCCATTGGGGTAGGCAGAGACTGGATTTCCACCTGCTACGATCCTGACACACCTCTTTCGCTTCATCTACGTCCATTAACCTCGTCATGCATGCTCGTCGGTTTAGAGAACTCTTAACCTGGCATTTTTTGAGAACGTTCGCGATTTGGATTTTGAATTTGAAATATAACAACAAGAAACTCATTCATATTATTCTTTCGTAATAATTTTACTGTTTAACTAAATGGAAGGCGCTGGTGCCTGTGATACAATGTTTTTTCATTAGTACAGATACCAACTTTACCTTTTCTTCTGTAAAGATATTTTATGAAAATAAACATTTTATTTATTTATTTATTTTATCCATGCTATCTCACTCATAGCAGCAGTCACCGCCATGACGCGTACGCAATAACCAATAGCGGATGAAGAAATTCCGCGCGAAAATGTGGTGTTATGAATTATGATTGGCTAAAATATTTTCGAGCATACCAAAAACATTACATCTACGCAGGTACATCGTTGTAACTTATACAGTATAAGTATAAGTGGTAGAACTGTACGCTTGCGATCATAACACAAGTATTTATGTCCAATAAAAATTATGATGACTCTGAAGATCTGCTCACAACACTGTCATAGTGACTTTCCTAAATAACGCTCCACACTTAAACTCACCCCTCTTTTTCCTCCGTTCACACACTTACTAACACCCCCCGACACATCACACCCACTTTCATCCACATACATACAATACACTCTTCTTTACACACACACAATACCTACTTACACATATACTATACACACTTAGTATAAGATAGCTTAGATAGAACTTAGATTGCACCTCACCGTCCATAGCAGTCTCCATTATTTTTGTTCTTCATTTAAGGGAATCAAGGGCTGGCGGTCCTTAACACAGGCTACTTTGTAACCTAGCTAGGACGCCAGTACTTTTGTATTTGTTACTACTATTTAAGATCGATCCCTAGCTTGTACTATATTTTTGAAACAGACTGTACCACATTTTATGAAAAAAAAATAAAAAATATATATATATATTTAAAGTTTAGAAATATTAATATAGCGTACATACCTTCGTGGTTCAATTTCTCTAACATTAACGGTGGGTTCCTCTTCACTAACTGTCTCAAGTCGATTTCTGCAAAGTTATAATAAATTATATTCTTATTCTTTATTGCATACAAGAAAATCACAACAATACATAATAGTTTTGAAATTACATATACAAAGGCGAGCTTAACTCATAATTGAGTTTTCTACCAGCAAATCTTAAATTGAATGAAATTAAACGATAATTAAATTCAACACAAGATGATATTACAAGCATTTTTAAGCTAATTATTTACTTGAATAAACTAATCAATTATAGAGTTTATGCAACAGCAAATGACATATCCCCCCTTTAATTGGAGGAGGCCTATGTCCAGTAGTGGACGTCTTTCGGCTGTAATGATGAACAGCAAATGATGGTTTAAAATTTTTGAACTTACATCACATACTCATCTTCTTCTGATAAATGGCCATCTGAATCATTCAAACTGTCCACATCTTCTGCAAAATAATTATGGATATTATACTAGTGGTTCACCCCGAACGGAAACCTCACGATAAACGTTTTGACGAACTAAATCTACGACACTTTTTTTTAAATAAAACAAACAATTAAAAAACTGTGAAATTCGTATTTATGGGTATTTTTCCAAACATAAATCTTATTTTTGTTGAATATTGGCCGTCCCTTAAATGTACAGCAAGAGTTTAAAGACTGGCCAGAAAGTGCTAGTGAGAAAATGCTCTTGCTTTTTCCTAACTAATAATTGATCGGATCTAATATTTGTCGGGCACACCCGATGGAATAACGTGAGTGAAACCGTTTATATTAATAATTGATAACATTAAGTATTTATTTTTTAAGAACTACTGAAATTATCCACAAATCTAAACTTAAAAAACACCTTTTAGAGGAATTTAAACCTAATAATGACTTTTATATTTATAGCATTAGGAAAACAAAACATGCTGTATTTTTGTAAGCAATTTGCTATTGAGAAGTAATATAAATTAGTTGAGAGTATTTGAAAATTTTTGCATGTGGCGAGAGAGCGTGATGCGTCGCGTTCACCTACCCACATCTTGTTGTAATAAATGTCGACGGATCAAGCGGTGTACAGAAAATCCTAAACTGGTTTATGTTCTACACTGTATCTGCCAAATATATGTATTTTTTTTTGTGGAAATAAATAAATAAATAACAACTTTTAAAATAGAGCCAATACATCAATTTCGGCTTAGGGCTAAAGTTTTATATATTATGTGAGATTGTCAAATAATTATCTTAATCTTATTTAGTTTAGAAGTTGTAAGGTTCTGACAGACAGACGGATGGACTAAGTGCTAAGCAGCTGAGATAACAGAGAGATCTTGCTTCACTCGGTCAATTATTTTCAATACAAAGTTAAGGTCAAAAGTTTTGATTCATACTTTTTAAGACATGCTAGGTAATGCACCAATAGCGTTATACTATCAGTTGCATAACACAGTCCCTAGAGAAAGATTTTTAAGCTATTGCATAGCTTCTATCGCGGGCCTTGAGCGTGGAGACTGAATCCAGAAATTCCGTAACGAAAATAACCTAACACCCCCTACTCCGACCGGCACAGCGGTGATACTTTTTAGTTTTGCCATCTATCGATGAATAGCAGAACTTTTAATGACTTTTTGAAATATCACGCTTATCTCTTTAGTTCTGCAAATCGCCTCTAGGTGGCATTGGTTGTATCGGCGTTACTGCGCATGCGTAATCCCCTCTTCGCCCCGCAATCTGGTGACTCATGCCTGCTTAGAGTTTCGACCTCCTCTTTGTATTTACATAAAAAATGCTATGCAATAGCTTTACCGCGGCAGTCTCCGAGTGCCACACGTCTTTTTAACCGACGAAAAAAAGGAGGAGGTTCTCAATTCGACGCGTATATATATATATATATATATATATATATATATATATTTTTTATGTATGACCACGCATAACTTTTTACAGAGTAGTCCGATTTTGATGATTTTTTATTGGATAGGGTATATCTCGAAGTTGGTCCCATTTAAATTTCAAAATCAAAATCCACCCCTAAGGGTAGTAAAACAGGGGATGACTGTTTGTTCACCCACTGAATTCTTACCTGTTAACCGATTCTGTTGAAACTTGACACACATAAATATAGTTCTAGACACTACGACATAATGGAGACCTGGAGTTAGATTTTAACCACAAAAAAATGAAAAATAAAACTTTTTAACAAAAAATTGAACCGACGAAAAGAGAAACTGAAAAGCGAAAAATAACTAATTATGAGTCGGCGCCAAACAACCAATCAACGAAGATCATTAAATTACTTTAAATAAATAATAAAAACAACGTCACATCAAATACAACGTGAAATTTTCAACGATAAACAATAACTTTCCAAAAATGCGTTCTCCGCTCGGCCACTTGCAACCTGCACACACTTTGCTTGTTAAAAGTTCGTTTGGCGCCGACTCATAATTAGTTATTTTTCGCTTTTCAGTTTCTCTTTTCGTCGGTTCAATTTTTTGTTAAAAAGTTTTATTTATTTAGATTATCCTTGATATAGATATGGTATATTATTGTGGGTCTGTGTAGTTTTGCTTATTTTGTTGCTCACCTGCTAAACTGTTATCCACAAATTCTTCTGGAATGTCTTCATTTGTCTCTACATCTAAATCCATCTCCGCATCCATATTATTATTCGGTAGATCTGATATATCTATTCTTGTTAATGGTATATAAACATCTGAAAAACAAGATGGTACATTTACCAGACATGGCTTTACTGCGCAGAATGAGTTTAATGAAATTGCTTGCTTGATACTATGTGCTAATTGGCAAGCTGTATCCAACCTCAAAATGAGAAGTAATAACTAGCAAATAAAATGTGTTGTATGCAAAATGGCCATTTCGGAACCAAATCAAGAATTTCCGTACTCTCAACCATTTGTTATTCATTCATCATTATAATATACCTAGACAGCGACCTGCAGCTAAGCCTCCCCGTGAGGTATTGCACGACTTCTGAAGTATGAACGACTATTTTCTACTGGTTTTTAACAGACTTCAAAAAAATTAGGAGGTTCTAAATTCGATTTTTTTTAAATGTTTTTTACTCCGTCATTTATCAACAGATTTGGATAATTATTTTTAATTATTTGAATGGAAGGAAAGACAAGCGATAGCTGCAATCCCCGATAATTTGCTGTCATCCATTGAAGGGTTCCCTTCTTTATTTCCGAAGATCTTCATCAGATTTTCACTAAATGATACTTTCTGAATGCAAATGTTTGATTTGTTGATAAATAAAAACTTTTTAACAAAAAATAAAACCGACTTCAAAAACCTTAACTAAAAAGTAAAAAATAATTATTGTATTTATTTTAAAATCTTAACTTAAACAACATTTTTAAGGCGGCGCGTGGTTGACCATTTGCGTCATGTAATGTACAGTCCAGCGCAATATCTATAGTAAAAACAGTTTATGTGAACGTACATGAAAATCACGCGCCGCCTTAAAAATGTTGTTTAAGTTAAGATTTTAAAATGAATACAATAATTATTTTTTACTTTTTAGTTAAGGTTTTTGAAGTCGGTTTTATTTTTTGTTAAAAAGTTTTTATTTCATACTTTTTAGTTGAGGGTTGATTCATAAATGTTTATATAACCAATTTGAGAATATATTTTTATTAACCTTTGCCATCCCACTGCTGGGCAAAGGTCTCGCTCATGTTCTTCCAAACGTCCAATCACTATCGTGAAAAAAAAACACGCATATCGGCCAAGAATTCTCAGAATGAGGAACCAATGAGCAGATCATCTAGATACGTAAAGCTAAAATAAACTGATTTATTGAAGCTGGTTAAAAAACTACTTAACCTAAGTCAATAAAATTTATATGGGACCACCGCGCGGACTTTCTCTACCAAATAAAAAAACAACCACGTAAATCGGCCCACAAATCTCGGAGTAATCGGTTTACATACATGAAAAAAAAAAAAAAAAAAAAAACCCGCGGAATACATAACCTCCTCCTTTTTTTGAAGTCGGTTAAAAATACCGAAATCGCCTATAATATTTGAAGAGTTTCCTCAATTCCACATGTTCCATTATCAGAACTGGATTTTGATGGACCAATCTGGAAGTATATCGTGTATAGTGACAGAGTTTGTGTACTGAGAAATTTAAATTTTGACTTATTCTCATAAAATTAGCAAGTATAGCATGTTTCACTTACCTTGTAGCATATGCATGGGCACAGCCCTCCCTGTTATACTGTGATTCTGATTTGGACTTCTTGTTGTTGACCCTGTAATGAATGTTTTTATTAATAAATAATAATAATAAATCTTGATATACAAGATAATTAAATCCTGGTCTATTATGTTTATCATGAAATAATAGTTTAAACTAGAAACTTGAAAAAAATACAGCACTTAGGCACAGACATAG
Organism: Asteroscopus sphinx; assembly: GCA_949699075.1. NCBI lineage: Eukaryota > Metazoa > Arthropoda > Insecta > Lepidoptera > Noctuidae > Asteroscopus > Asteroscopus sphinx. The sequence continues at coordinate 2,346,163 of OX453004.1, read as the reverse complement.
TAAAAAATATAGACTAAGTGCTGCGAACAACCATAGTGAAGCCAACAAAAACCGTGCTCCTTCATGTACAACCAGTGCTCACGTACACACCATGCACCTGAATGATATTTGTTTTCGCGATGCTTACTGGAAGATGCCGCGACATGTGAACTGAGAGGGGTGAGCACGGTTTAAGGTACATGTATGTGCGTAAGCACTGGTTGTACATGAAGGAGCACGGTTTTTGTTGGCTTCACTATGGTTGTTCGCAGCACTTAGTCTATATTTTTACTATGTCTGTGCACTTAGGTTACATAATCATTGTATCTGTAGGTATGCGTACTTATAATCAGATTTTCGCTCTTGTCTTATTTAGTAAACAATCTTAGCATATCTTTTTAATGGAATTCGTCATTAATAATTATTAAAAGACATTAAGCTAATCATTTATTGTGGACACTGTTACTGTAGTGGAATACTGCAATATCAGTAAAAGCTTGCTGTTTTATCTGTTGGAATGTTTAGTCGACCTCCTCGATGGTAGGTCCGGCACCGCCACCGGGGGCCGCGCCTCCGGCTCCGGGAGCGCCGCCGGGGAAGCCGGGCATGCCTCCGGGCATACCGCCGGGCATGCCGCCGGCTCCCTGGTACATCTTCGTGATGATGGGGTTGCAGATGCCTTCCAGTTCCTTCTGTTTGTGCTCATACTCTTCCTTGTCAGCCAGCTGGTTAGAGTCCAACCACTTAATGGTGTCGTTGCACTTGTCAAGGATCGTCTGTTTGTCGGAGTCTGAGATTTTGTCCTTGAGCTTCTCATCCTCCATCGTAGACTTCATGTTGAAGCAGTAAGATTCCAGAGCGTTTTTGGCCTGGATGGTCTCCTTCTGCTTCTCGTCCTCAGTCCTGTACTTCTCGGCTTCATTGACCATGCGCTCGATCTCCTCCTTTGAGAGGCGGCCCTTGTCGTTGGTGATGGTGATCTTGTTCTCCTTGTTGGTCGACTAATAATAATTTCACACACTAAACATTTTTGTGTGTGCAACTGTGCAGCACTAGTAATTATATTTTATCAGTAGTTATTTAAATAAATATTTATTAAAGACACATGAAAAAAGTCACATTGCCATATGAGACGCTAAGATGGTGCCAGTGGTAGTAGTAGTAGAGACAGTAGAGCTCCTTTGTGAAAGAGCTCGTCCGGGGAAGTACTACCACCGTACCTACTTCTCCGCGAAATAGTGATGCTTGCATTGCTGTGTTTCGGTCTGAAGGGTAAGGGTGCCGGTGAATTATTTTTATTATATGTTAATTATAAGTCCGTAGTACGAAACATATTTTACTACTTTACTGGTGCATCTACCTTATTCTTTATCTCTGCATTACCCTAAGGTTGTCTGGTAGAGAACGCCTATGGCGTTAAGACCGCCTTTGTACCCTGTTGTGCATAAAGAATAAAATAAAATAAATAAATAAATTACTATATGAGACTTTCCATCTTCATGTCTCAGTTTGGCGAACCGACTTGCGGTACCATTTAGGCAACAGCCTAGGTGGTATTAAAGTTGTTATGGGCAAAGGTAACCGCTTAACATCAGGTGGGCCTTTAGGTCGTTTCGCCAACCTATAATATAAAATATAAAAAAGTGGACACATTCTTAGAAATAATATTATTAGCAGTTTAAGTTTACATAAAATTACTTATTAGTCTTGTAGACTAGATCGTAATTATATTTAATCTATTTAGAACCTTAAACAAACAAAAAAAGTTAGGTATTTCAATAAAGAGACATGCCAAAGTTGTTTACTAAATAAGACAAATGGAAAAAACAAACTGTAATTAAACCTATTCTGGCTCAGACAAAAGATCTATCTACAGCTATTAATATCAACAATCATACCGTGAGTATTTATATGAGTACATGCCATGATTATCAGTTTACCAGAGATGAATTAGCAAATTCAACTTACTTGGATTACTAGTATTAAACATAGTTCTGCTAAGCGCAACTACAGGCTGTATAGACTGCCCACCCATCATCATTGGTGGCACCCGATGAACTCTCTCTCGCTTCTCAGGTGGCGTGCCACCAATAGCACTCCACCGGGGAGACTGGGCATCTAACTCCTGTCGTTCCCTCATATAAACTTTGGCCATATCCATGCCCTTGGCAATTTCGGCCGAAGCTTTAATTAGATGTGACAAGGCTTTCTCGCTGGCATCTTGTAACGCAGCATCAAGTTTCCTTGCTTGAAACCCACCATTGTTTCTGAGCCTCTATTTATAATAAAAAAATACTAAACATTTCAAAAGAAACATTATACAGTGAGTCTCCATAGAGTGCACAATGATATGAAATTGGGCGAAACTAGACATACTTTCGTGGATTTTTTTTATAGGAAAAATAATGAAAAAAACGGGTGGCGTCAAGGGACACCCGACAGAAGCGAAGCTTCTACGCAGTTTTCGGTGAAAGTAATGATTTTCGGTGGAAGTATAGGTATGTTATATTTAAATATTTATTTATATTCTGAATTGTAAGATTATTTATATATATATTATATATATTTATGATACCTATACATATGTGTAATATATTTTGTGCTATTTATTTATTTTAGTTTAGTAGTACGCCACGGACTGCCCCCATTATCTAGATCTTACGTCTTCTTTGTCCATCCAAAGGTTGTCTGGAAGATATCGCTTTTAGCGATAAGACCGCCCATGTACCCATAATTTATACGTTGTTCCTGTTTACTACTATTTTCATGGTGTACAATAAAGTATATTCTATCTATCTATCTATCTATATTATAATTTATGTGAAGAATGTATGAATTTGAAGTACAAGCGCTTAACGATTCTACGGCCAATCAGCTCGTCTTTACATACTTACGTGCTGGCCATTTCTAGAACTTTTTCTGCCTCACTGCCTCTAGCCAAACATTTTTATTTAAATTATATTCCTATAGTTACACTAGTTTCCTTGTTTCTAGGATTAGCTTAGGTTGTTCCTCATCATCCTAAACCTATATGTATATGAACGCGGCGTCGCTCGGTTTGGGTCTAGTAGGAATGGCACAGGTAGCGCGCTCCGGAACTTGTCGTTTAAGTACACCTAAACATGGTATAATAAGCTGTTTCACCAGGTATTCTCTTCCCGCGATGACAGGGCTATGCCTCCAAGCTACGTCACGATCAGTGTTACCTTTGATTGATATCTTCAATATATTTAAGGAGATTTTTGTTCATAATGAATATAAAATAAATTCCCAACTAGCCTAACTATTTGTTATCTCGTGTTATTCATTTGATTAGTTATTAAAGGAAACTATATAAAATTACTAGTTCAAATGTGATTCTTAATAGAAGCAAGTAAATGAAAAAATGCATTTTGCTCGGGTAATTTATTTTCACAAAGTGGTAGCACATCAAATTGACAAGTGTCAAGCAAACAGCCCGCTATTGGCTCCACGGCCGATGACGTAGTACGGAGGCAATCACGTGACCTAGCTGTCACGGGAAGAGACTACCTGGTGAAACATCTAATTATACCATGCACCTAAATAGATTCTAATCCCTTTCAATTCATCTTATTTCAATCGTTACATGTATTTTAATTATGACATCTCTTAAATTTATGACATGCTTATTTTTTTGAATTTTTATTATTTTGTGACATTCGAATTTGACATTTATTTGCTATTGTGACTTTTATTTTATTTTTCTACAAGTCTATATTGTGAACATTATTATTTATGAATCTACTGACGTGTAAATTAAATTTACAAATAAATGAATATGAATATTCCCTTTCAAAAAACGCAATAAAAACGCAACAAAAATCTTCTACGCATTTACAAGCGCAGATAGAATGGGCGCGTACAGAGCTGGTCAAAAATTCTGTTGGCCATGCCCATAGCCCATATCTCAAAGGGCTCGACGTTAGTCTTAAAATAGTCGCCTTCATAGGGGATGTCTAGACTGGACTGCAACTTACTTGTCATAAAGGGATAGACTTATCATGTGCGTTGATATTTTATCTCTTTCTAATGCTGTCTAGTGTTGTGATGTTGATTTCTGTGCTAAAAACTTCAAATAATCTGAGATTACTTGTGTATAAAATAAAATAAACTTATAATAATAATTAAATTAACTTCTCGAAAACTATAATTTCCACACAAAGAGCTGCTTAAGTTTGCTTCTAAAGACTATTTTCTAAAAATTACAATCAAAACTACAATTAAAATTGTGCACCAAGTGTATTCATGAGTGTTTTCATAGGATAGGATTTTACGTATTTTTTAAAAAGACCCCTTGACCCCCACAAAGGACATTGCCCATTCTCTTAGGAGCTTTAGGCCCCAAAAAAAATTGCTTTGTCACTGCCGTTTTAGTTTTATTTTGTAGACCAAGAACTATCTTTTCTTATTCTGCAAACGATTTACATTATCCACCCTGGTTTAAAAGAAATATAATTTTTTCTGTTGCTGAAATTGAGGTTATTAAAATCGTATTTTTTGCCTGCACATTTTTTCCCCGGTGCTCCCCTCTTATCTGTGCCCCTCTAGGTCACCCATACATAAAAATCCCTCAGTCTGTTCCTCCCCTCCCCAAATCCAAAGCACCACGTAGTTTCACTGCGGGAGACATGTTCCCCCTTCTCCTCAACCCTTACCTGCACTGTCACTTATCCCCTTTCAATTTCGTCACCCTCCCCATCAACTCCCCCTCCTCACCCCCTCTACTTCGCTATATCCTCAGTCCATTTCAAATGGGTGTTAATGACTGTGACACAGTTAATGCAGTCATTTTCATACACTTATTTTATGTAACAAACGTGTTTCTGTTCCAATATTTTAACAATATTTTTATTTTTTATTAAGCTATTGCATAGCTTCTATCGCGGGCCTTGAGCGTGGAGACCGAATCCAGAAATTCCGTAACGAAAATAACCTAACACCCCCCACTCCGACCGGCACAGCGGTGATACTTTTTAGTTTTGCCATCTATCGATGAATAGCAGAACTTTTAATGACTTTTTGAAATATCACGCTTCTCTTTAGTTCTGCAAATCGCCTCTAGGTGGCATTGGTTGTATCGGCGTTACTGCGCATGCGTAATCCCCCTCTTCACCCCACAATCTGGTGACTCATGCTTGCTTAGAGTTTCGGCGTTAGGGCACCTCCTCTTTGTATTTACATAAAAAATGCTATGCAATAGCTTTACCTCGGCAGTCTCCGAGTGCCACACTTCTTTTTTTTATTATTAACTATAATAAAATCATGATCATTAGGAAATCACCTTTAAAGTTGAAAACTTAAATGTGACTTTCCAATAGTCATGATTTGTCAACGGGGGCTATGGAAGCTTCACTTAAAAAAACTATTTCTTCTTGGATTTATACATGTAAACTTTTTTTATTAACAACTATGGACCGTTTGTAAAGAAAACAAGATTGTTTTAACCAAGTGGTCTATCATGTTAAAACGAAAATATCATTCATTTCAGCCGAAAGACGTCCACTGCTGGACATAGGCCTCCCCCAAACATCGCCACAACGACCGGTCCTGTGCCTTCCGCATCCAGCGGATTCCCGCGACCTTCACCAGGTCGTCGGTCCACCTTGTGGGGGGCCTACCCACGCTGCGCCTTCCAGTACGCGGTCGCCACTCCAGAACTTTACTGCCCCATCGGCCAACCGTTCTGCGAGCAATGTGCCCCGCCCACTGCCACTTAAGTTTGGCAATTCTTCGGGCTATGTCGGTTACTTTCGTTCTCCTGCGAATCTCCTCATTTCTGATGCGATCACGCAGGGACACTCCGAGCATAGCCCTCTCCATTGCCCTTTGAGTGACTTTGAGCCTTCTTATCAGGCCCATTGTGAGCGACCACGTTTCAGTACCGTAAGTAATTACTGGCAACACACACTGGTCAAAGACTTTCGTCTTGAGACACTGCGGTATTTTGGACGAGAAGATATTGCGTAGCTTACCGAACGCTGCCCAACCGAGTCGGATTCGACGATTGACCTCTTTCTCGAAATTGGACTTACCTAGCTGGACAGTTTGTCCTAGGTATACATAATCGTCAACAACTTCGAGTGTAGATTCTCCGATGTTTACGGGAATGGGTGCTATATGGGAATTCAACATAACCTTTGTCTTGTCCATATTCATTTTAAGACCCACTCTATCAGAAGCTCTACTGAGGTCATCGAGCATTGTACCAAGGTCCTCCATGGTCTCAGCCATGACTACTATGTCGTCGGCAAACCGAAGGTGAGTGATGTACTCGCCGTTTATGTTAATGCCTAAGCCCCTTCCAGTCCAGAACCTTGAAGATATCCTCCAATGCAGCAGTGAACAGTTTCGGAGAGATCACATCTCCCTGTCTCACACCTCGCTGCAGAAGGATAGGTTTCGAGGCTTGGTCCTGTAATCGGACTGACATAGTGGCGTTTTCATACAAAGACTTTAACACTTCGATGTACCGATAGTCAATCTGGCACCGTTGAAGAGACTGTAGTACCGCCCAAGTCTCGATTGAATCGAAGGCTTTCTCGTAGTCCACAAACGCTAAACAAAGAGGCAAGTTATACTCTTCGGTCTTCTGTATAACATGCCGCAGCGTATGTATGTGGTCTACGGTGCTAAAGCCTTTTCGGAAACCGGCTTGTTCGGGAGGCTGGAAGTCGTCAAACCTGCGCGAAAGACGGTTCGTAATGACTCTCGAAAACAGCTTGTAGACATGGCTCAGAAGTGAGATGGGCCTATAATTCTTCAGTAGAGCATTATCGCCCTTTTTGAAGAAGGGTACCACCACACCTCTGCTCCATGCCTGTGGCGTTCTTCCCTCGAGAATGACGGAATCAAACAGCTTCTGAAGGGCCTTAAGGATCGGTTTTCCACCCGCCTTCAGGAGTTCGGCCGTAAATCCGTCATCACCCGGTGCCTTGTTGTTTTTGAGCTGCTTCAGAGCCATCCTAATCTCGTACAGGCTGACGTCCGGGATATCTTCGGTATAGTGTCGGGTCAATCGAGCTCTTGGGTCGTGAGCCCGATTTACAGCGGGTGTCCGGGTGGACGTGTATAACTGTCCATAGAACTTCTCGACCTCTTTCAATAGCTCTGGCTTGGAGGATACGACTCTGCCATCGTCGGTCCTCAGTTTTGCAAGCTGGCTCTGCCCCATAGACAGGTCTCTAGCGAAGACTTTGGAGCCCTTGTTCTTCTCTATCGCGTCTTTAATACGTTCCGTATTAAATTGGCGTAGTTTACTTTTCAAGGACTTTGAGATCTGTCTATTGAGCTGCCGGTACTTAGTCGCATCATCTAAGGACTGCAGAATCATCTCGCGTCTTTCCGCCGTAAGCTCAAGAGTGTGGTCAGAGAGCTTTTTGTTTCTATTTGTACGACGGGGCCTAAAGATCCTAGACCCGACCGTATGGACAGTTTCCACAAACCCATCGCTGTAATCGTCCACTGAGCTCCCTAGGCATTCGAAACGATTCTGAAGTTCGAGCTGAAAGCTCTCGGGGTTTTGGATGTGGATCGGTGCTGGACGGAGCGTAGACTTCATCAGTCGAGATCTTTCCAGCTTGATGTTCAGATTCAATGTGCCTCTTACCAAACGGTGATCGCTTCCGGTTTTGACCGCGTTGATCACAGAGACATCATTGAATATTTGCTTCTTCGTCGACATAATGAAGTCAATCTCATTTTTTGTTACACCATCAGGGCCCAACTAGGTCCACTTCCTATGCTCACGCTTTCTGAAGAAAGAGTTCATCATATAGAGTCCCTCCTTCTCCATAAAGCCGGCCAGTAGATGACTCCGGTGGTTCCGATATCCATATCCAAATTGCCCCACTCGCAGCTCATCATCGTAGCTATTGCCCAGTTTCGCGTTGAAGTCTCCCATGACAAGAGTGAAGTGAGTTTTAGAGCCATGCATGGCTCTCGAGATATCCTCATACATGGTCTCCACCTCATCGTCGGGGTGATTCGAGGTCGGGGCGTATACCTGTATAACCTTCAACGAATACCTTTCGGTTATTCTGAGTATAAGGTACGCCACCCTGGTCGAAACACTCTCGATCTTCACTATGTTGTTCACAAGAGACTTGTGGACGATAAACCCGACACCGCCCTGGGAAAGTTGATCGCCCTCCCGGAAATAGAGCAAGTTACCGGATTTGAGGATTATCGTGTCCTCCCCCTCTCTTCGGACTTCAGATAACCCTACGATATCCCATCGTAACTTGCTCAATTCTTCCTCGAGTTCGACAAGCTTCTCGTCGGTCCGCAGTGTACGTGTGTTGTATGCTGCCAGGTCCAGTATTTTTTTGTTATGGTAGCCGGATCTCTGCCGGGGATTCTTAGCACCCCCTGCCCCGCCGTTACCTAGGCCGCTACCGTAACCAGGGCTAGCGGGGCCGATTTTTAATTGTGCTTTGCATGAGGGGATATGCCATAATCGCCACGCTTGGCAGGCGGGTTGGCGATCGCAGTTGGTTGGTTAAATACTCGGAGGGCGCTGCTGCCCATCCTCTGGTGAATCCCTTAGTCACCTTTTACGACACCCATGAGAAGATATAGGGTGGTGAAATTCTTTGCGTCCGGCACCAAACGAAAATATAAATTTTTGTAAATAACAGGCAATGATGATGATTTATACAATTTAACCCCAAAAAAATTACCATCACTTAAAAATATGGAAAATCTGAATTATTACAGTATTTTTCTTGGCACTTATCAGTTGTTTCAACTGCTGCCTGTTTATTTATAATATTAATAACCTGGCGACACTGCTTGGGAAACTAGCTGTCTCAAAGAAATATTTCCATTTTTTCAATATAGATAGATAAAAATCAATCATAACAGTGGAAAAAGATTATTTTTAAATTAAATCAACCTATTCTAAACCAAAAAATGCAGATTTACTCAAAGAAAAATGAAAGCCAAAGATGACATCTGTCATAACAATAAGGGCCGGTCTTTCAATCGTCAAGTAAGCTCCTTACTCTACGGTTAAACAGTCAAGTAAGATTTACTCGACAGTTACGAGAAATTTGAGCCTTTCAAGAGACAGTTATGAGATAACCGATGAGTAAAACACCTAACTAAAGAGTAAATTTACCTGGCTGTTTCAGAGCCAGTTAGGGCTATTACTCCTCTGTTAGCAACCGTCAATGTCAAACTAGATGACAGAAACTCAAGTGTATAGTCAGCTGCAAAAATATGTACTTATACACTCCACGAAACCAAAATGTGAATTTTTGAAAAATGTGTTGATTAAATATTCGCAATTCACAAACCAGGTATTTTAATGTATCAGATTTCACTACTTTTGAAGCGAAGCTTCTAGAGCGTCGTTGTGCGCTCGGCCACCGTGGAGTAAACTGATAAAAACGTCACCGTTAACTCACACGCGTGTTCTATCCATGCATGAAAACCTGTAGAGACTTCGCTACTTTCGAGCGTCCACCGACGCCATCCAGTTTCTATTTCTTAAATTAACGTATTAATTTCGCAGTGTATTCATTTTTTTGCAGCTGACTGTACCTTTGTTGTATGAAAAAATTTATGTTTGATTTTGATGAAGATCGCCCTGCACACCCTACCCTACATTTCAACCATCCCTGTTGATCAGGATATTTACCTACCAAATGTATTGCACACACACGAGCCACCAGATTCATTTCAGATACCCTGCTACTAACTTGCTGGACATCATCATCATCATGTTATAAATGCACGATGATTGTTGATGTCATCATCCCGCATGACGGGAATCTCGTGAGGGCCGAAAAAGATAAAGAAATTAAATATCTTGACTTGGCACACGAGGTTGTCGACATGTGGGATGTTGACTCGGCAGTCATCGTGCCGATAGTCATTTCGGCCAATGGCTTAATAGCCAAGAGCCTCGACCAACACCTACAGAGGCTCTCGTTGGGCGGTTGTACCAAGGGCTTGATGCAGAAAGCGGTACTTCTTGACACGGCACGTATCGTGAGGAAGTTCCTCTCTCTGAGGCCCTGACCGCCGGTAGCTTGGGCCTTGTTCCCGATGCCGGTGGGCTACTATTTTTTATATTTTTAAATGTTTTGTGTTTGTTTTATAAAATATTTAAAAATGTAATGAATAAGTGTATGAAATGAATAAATAAAAAAAAAAAAAAAAAAAAACAAAAAAAAAATTATAATAAAAAAACCAATATGTGGTATAATAATAAACCCCCTCTGGGAATGGCGTTACCTCATTATGAGATTAACGTAAAACCGGAGGGAAGATTACACCAGCTTTATACAAACCTTATGATATAAACAAAAACATGTATCAGGAGGTCTATTGAAAAGCTTACAAACCGCAGGGCAGCTTGTGGCGAGCTGTTGGTGAGTCGCGACACTGCGTACCTTATCGCCTCAGAGAGTCGGTCAGGGCCTCGTCTCCAGTTTGCCTTTATTGGGCAGCTGGAGTGGAACCCCAAGAGTGCCCGCAGGACTTTCAACTCTGTCTTGCCTTGATCGGCAGGCCAGAGGGGGGCCGCCAGAGCTATATGCTCAGGGGTGGGAGTGTCTAATGGCGTAATAGCGGGGAAACACCCAGGTTTAGATCCAGGATCGTGAAACCGGGGCCACACCTCTCTACACCCTTAGCTACTCGCAATGGTATTGCCCCCTGCTGCCTATACTGGCAGCTGTTTAGGGGGCCCAGCTAGTGAGTTGGCGAGTCACCATCTGCCAACACATATAATTATTTTTTTAAGTTGAGAGGCAGCCGCCGTTTTCTTCCGGCTAAAGAAGTTAAACCCAGACCATCAAACACCTCTTCCCATAGCTCAAACAATTTTAGTTCCCATATTTCGCAATAGTTCCCTTTACCTTCCCGGGACGGAATATGACTGTACTCCTATAGTGCAGCTGACTAGTGAACTGTCCCCAGTTGGTGCCCCATCCCATCTTAGATTAAAATTCTCAAAGGGGCGACTCCGAGCTGGACCTGTGTCCTCTGGCAAGCCTTCCAAAGGTCCGGATTTCTTCCTCACGGAAGATATGCCGAGATATATTAAAGAGATACAAATAATAATAATTGTCAAAATTGCAATGACAATAATTTTTTTAGAGAAAAATGCATTTCATTGTCAATACCTGTTATTTACAATCAATACATTTGAATACATAATGATTTAAATTCTCTTTTAATCAATATTGAATTTTATTAACATCATTGACCAGTTGGTTCAAAAATTACAAGGTTTTCTTTACAAAAGGGTCCAGGTGCTAATGAAAAGTTAATGTTTTGTAAATTCAAGTTTTTTTATAATGTTATAATTTTTCCCGTCAATGAAATTAAGTCTAGATTCACATCCTTCCACACCCAATGTTCATGTGTACTTTATGAAGACTCACACTGTATAGAAAAGGCATTGTGTTTTCAAAATACATTGAAAATTAATGTTGTCAGTACAGTAGTTTGCTGTGCCATCAATAAACGCACTCGGAAGTACATCAACATGGTCAAAATTGACGAAACCCATCAAATTAAGATTTAAAAACACCACTACTACTCAATATTTAATTTATTTTCTAAAAAGATGTGTGAGGAAATTAATAATTTAGTCGATTTTAAATAAGCAGATGCCTCTGCCCCAGATGGGAGACATAAGAACAAAATATATATACTTTTATATAGATAAACTACTCAAAAACTGTCACGATGACTGAATCAACAACTTTGGTGGTTTTTTATACAAAGTATTAGAGAAAAGATTTTACACTCACACTCAATTTTAGTCTCAGTTCATTTATTTCTTTCATAAGATCCAGCTTTTCATCGTCTTTCTGAGCTGCCGTCATCTTCCAGAATTGGACCTTTTGCGCCAATTCATTATTTTTCTCTTTTATGTCCTTTAATTCATCTTTTAATTCTTCCAAAGTCGCCATTGCACTAAACAAACACTTATTACAATAATCAGTATTTTACTGTACTTAAAGTACGAAACCGTAAGCCCGAAATAATTGCACTATACATTTAAACCAAGAAATTATTTTTATCCTTACATTTTCAACAACAATTATTGACGAAATTTCAAAAACCATAAAATCCGTAACATAACATTAATTTTTGACAAATGACAAATTAGAGTGTTGCCAACAAAAAATTTAAAGATAGCCAGATCAGCACAGGGTTGTTAGATCGAGTTTCTGAATTTTACCCGTATTCATATTTTTTCCCTAAAATGATACGTTTTGCAACTGTTTCCCAATTTTTTTTCAAGCAGGAAATTTTAACAATTGTAAAATATAAGACTATGTTTATAAAAAATTTGCTATAAGTACATTTTATATTGTATCGTGGATGATATTTAAATCTTTCGATACTTCGTCTGTAGTCTGTATATCACCTGTAGGCGTAGCATGACCAATTCTATGTCTATTCTTCCAAGAGTAGACAAAGCTCTTTCTATACGTCAAGATATCTCTTCTTCTCGAGCATGAGGCGACCCGTCGACTCGGGTTTCTACGTAGACAAAGTGACAGATCTTTTTCCATAGCAACGAGAACGTAGCTAGTGCCGTACAAATTCTACCAAATCCTACCATATTATAACGTTTCGTTATCTATAAAAAAGGTGAATCGAATAAGTTTTGAAACATTTTGTACTTAATTCAAAGCAACAACAATACGCATTTTGTAGTCATGAATGTCAAGGTTGAAGGATGCGTTTTACAAAGTAGTGATGCGACTCGAGTCCGATTTTACCACTCGTGTCATTCGAGTCATTTTACAATTTTACTCGAGTACTACTCGAGTGATCGAGCCGACGAGTCACTCGAGTGGTTCACGAGTCACTCGATCACTCGCCTCTAACGAATCACCTGTCATAATACTTGAATTCTTCATTTATTCATTTTGTCAATAAGTTGAGGCTTAATAAAACGACAAGTTTGAAATTTTATTTCAATACATCGCCAGTCTTACAAAAATCAACATTTATATATCGAAATTAATATTATATGCTAATAAAAATGAGCAAATATGGTCTGTTCATAAAACCAAATAACATTACGTTATTTGGTAAGTGATTGGCGAGTGAATCGAGTCCGAGTGAACTCGAGTCGATATTTTTTTCACTCGAGTACGTTTTTTTTCGATGTCACTTGAGTAAAAGTGGACTCATGTCGCATCACTATTACAAAGTAAATTAATATTTTTGTGACGTGCACGGTGCAGTGTGGTGGCCTTGCCAGTCTGCTCCAACTTCCAGTCTGCTCCAACTTTCGGTACCTCGGTTCACTTGTGCAAAGCGATGGCGAAATAGTCAAGCACCGAATTAATACAGGATGGTTGAAATGGTGGCAGGTCACGGGAACTACATGTGACTCCCGAATTCCTCTTAAACTGAAGGGGAAAATCTATAAGACCATGATAAGACCTGCTGTCCTGTATGGATCGGAATGTTGCACTACGAAAGGAATTAATGAAAAGCAAGTGCATGCAGCTGAGATGAGAATGTTAAGAGGAATGTGTGGTGTAACGAGAATGAATAGGATAAGGAATGAATATGTAAGAGGGAGCCTGAAAGTAGCGCCAGTGACAGAGAAGTTAAGTAGCAACAGACTATCATGGTATGGACATGTGATGAGGAGGAATGAGGAGCATGTTACGAGGAAAGCTTTAAGTATGAATGTTGATGGCTATATGAAAAGAGGGAGACCGAAGAAAATATGGATGGATTGTGTGAAAGATGATATGAATAGAAAGAAAGTGAACACGGAGATGACAGCTGATAGAGATGTATGGAAGAAAAAAACATGCTGCGCCAACCCCAAATAAATTGGGATAAGGGCAGGAGGATGATGATGAAAGGAAATGCCGTCTTTATTTATATTTGACGTTCCAGATATTTTTTACAGCAGAAAACTGAAGAATTTAGAATTTTTCTTGGATCACCATCACTCACACAGGTCTAGCAAAGCGTCCGGCCGCAACTAGTTTCATATAAGGTGCATGGCCGCGTGGACTTGTACTTTGACAGAGGGGAATGCCTGCGCTTGGCGTCACCTTTCTGTGCTGTGATAATGGAATCTGATTCCTAAGTCAATATTTCCGTGTTGCTTAATGCCTATTACAGACTACACTTTAACTATTGAATAAATAATATAAATGTACGTTTTTTTTTCATTTTCTAGAAATACGACTTTTTTTCAAGCTAGCGTACGATCGCTCAAAAAAAACATCTGGCAAGTATGGCAACACTGCCAACAACTGTCAATAGTGTCAGACAAGCGTGCATGGTGATAACACGCACGTTTTGAGGTTATTTCTCAATCACCCTTATTTTGCAGTACTTTATTTAGTATACAATGTCGTTCCGCGGTAGAGGTGGTGGCGGCGGCGGTCGAGGTGGTTTTGGCGGTGGCGGCGGAGGTGGAGGCCGAGGCTTCGGCGGTCGTGGAGGCGGCGGCGGCGGCCGAGGTGGATTCGGGGGTCGCGGCGGCGGCCGAGGCGGAAGAGGAGGCGGTGGTGGCGGATACCGACAAATGGACCAAGGCCCTCCAGAATCCGTCATGCCTCTAGGACACTACGGCTGGACTGTACAAGATGATCTAATCTGCAAGGTTGACATCGAAGATGTGCCGTATTTCAATGCGCCCATCTTCCTCGAAAACAAAGAACAGATCGGGAAAATCGACGAGATATTCGGCAACCTGCGCGACTACTTCGTGTCTGTGAAAATGAGTGATAACTTTAAAGCAAATAGTTTTAAGGATGGACAGCAGTTTTATATTGATCCTGCGAAGTTATTGCCTCTGAAGAGGTTCTTGCCACAGCCGCCTGGTGCGAGGAGAGGCGGTGGTCGTGGCGGCGGTAGGGGTGGTCCTCGTGGGGGACGTGGCGGCGGTGGATTTGGGCGAGGCGGCGGTGGTGGCTTCGGCGGCGGTGGTGGTTTCGGCCGCGGTGGTGGCGGCGGTCGAGGAGGCTTCGGACGCGGCGGTGGAGGTGGCTTCGGACGTGGTGGTGGAGGTGGTGGCTATGGTGGTGGTGGGGGTGGCGGCTTCAACAGGGGAGGTGGTGGCTTTAGAGGTGGAAGAGGAAGCCGATAGCCCACATGTGATTAAAAGACAATGGTTATGTACATTTAGAGCTAATGAGTTTGTGTTATTGTTCATTGTTAAGATTGACATGTGAAGTGTAAGAGAGAATAGGATATATTGTAATTATAAGTATGACTCTGCTACATCTGCGGACTTGAGATTTATTTGCATTTTCCACAAAGGCGGACTAGCAGTCTCGGCCACCCTAGGCTGTCAGAGGCAGACACTAAACATAGTGGTAGCCACCCCTTTCTGCTGATTTTGTAGCATAAAAATGGGTCAGAGTGTCGCCTTAGGATGTACAGGGAGCACAAGTTGGCTGTTCTAGGCCCGGGCTTAGTCAGCCTTATGGAAAGACTGCCTCTGATTATCCTATCTTCAATACTGAGTACCTTAGCTCGTAGTGAGTCAGCTAAGGTCCACAGATGTTACAAAGAGTTATGAAGTTAAATGTGGGGTACAGGATATTCTGATAAATATAAAATGTAAAACTTGTATTGAGCAGCTTCTAACTTGAGAGCAATATTGAATGAAGTGCATATTATTTCTGAGCACCAATCAAACCTACAACATACCTCTAATTATTTCAGTGTGCCTTAATTATAAGGTTCATAATATAGGTATTTACTTATTACTTATACTAAGTTGTGTTTCTTTTTTGTGTATGTACTGCAATAAATGTTTAATAACATTGTAGCGCTTGTTAGCAAATGGTAACATTAGGTTAGATTTGTTAACATTATTTTATTGCCATGTGGTGCATAATGGCATTTTTTACCAATTCCAAGTTAAGACAGTTATAAAATATTTTCTTAGTAACTTGATAAGTATTTACTTTGCATAGTAATTCCTATAAATATTAGTAACATCTATAAATATAATAACATTGTAAAAACACAACTAAAGTAATTTTAAGAAATAAAAGCTATAGTTTAAGATTAAATTGTTTTATTTAATCATAACCACTGTTCAAATAATGTAAACATACATTTTGCCATCACCTTTAGTGGCATGCATTGCATATAGACTACTAAGCAGCGCCTAAAGTACAATGACCAATTAAATTATTCATCATACTCAAAAGTAAGGAACAATAACTTATACAACAATTGTATTTGAATGTGTTAGTAACTGCTTTATTGCCACACAATGCACCACCCACTGATCACCTTATACATTATAACAATCCTGTATCACTACTATTTAACACTTGCTGTGGGCAAACATATGCTAATCCACTGTGCTGGGGGCCTAGTACGAGTTTGACACTTAGGGTGCAATCAAATTAGAGGAGAGAATGAGAAATGGAATGGATGGAGTGGAATGGTGATGAGATTGTTTATTGAAGTATGAAAATTAGTGGTGGAGCAGGTAACGTGCCACAGTGAGTGAGGCCACCGTAGCAATTCTCGCCTAGATGCGAAGATTTTTTTTCTGTGAAGACAGAAAAAAATCACTGGCCTCTAATTTGAAGGCCGAACGGCCTTACAAATATTTTCATAGTTTTCAACAACTTTTATTCATAAATCAGTAGCACCCCAGGTGGATACAAGGAGGAACTACTGATTTATGAATGGAAGTCAACTAAAAGTATTGGTAAGTGTTAAACTATCTTATTTAAATATTAATTAAATATGTAATACAAATTATTTAATAATAATTTACTAACTGACATAACTTATTGTACATTAATAATAAAGCCCTCAAATTTGCCACGCCTGTAGAAGGCTAAGTTTTAAGTGCCTCATAATGTATTTTATATAAAAACCGGCCAAGAGCATGTCGGGCCATGCTCAGTATTATAGGGTTCCTTAAGTAGGTCTAATTACAAACGAATCAAATCGAATATTAATCATTGCTATTTTAGTTTTTGTAAACAGCGCCACCTAGCGCTGAATTTATGAAGCTAAATTTAAGAAGTGTGTTTCTCTTTGTGATTTTTTTAAATAGAAAGTAACTAAAGGAGCATTATTTGCTACGATCATTTTTCTCTAAGGTCAATGACCTATGAACTAGGACGTCTTAAGTATTTTTCAGTTTTCTCACTATAACTCAAAAAATTATAATCACATTATACTCAAAATAATTTTAAAAGAGAGTTTTTATAAAGGTCTATCAATGTTGAAGACTATAAGTTTCTACGTTGCATAGTTTAGAAATGGCAGGGGGGGGGGGACACATTGCAAGCCACTTTGGCGAACTGTATTTCGCAGATGGTATACCTGATAAAAAAGTTGTGTATGAAACATTACCTTCATTTTAGTAGACCTATTCAACGATGCCCCACATGAGGGCCCCCTTGAGGGGGTGCAGCGAAAAAAATATTTTCATCCCCATTTCACATGTATGGGCACCACCCCTAAAATACGTAATCAAGATTTTTTTATTCTTTTAAAATTGAGATCTATATCTATTCCATTTTTTGTCAAAATTTCATTTACTTATGTTTATAACTGTAGAAGTTATTAAGCGGTAAAGGATTAGGACAGACGGACGGACATGACGAAACTATAAGGGTTCCTTGTAGGACTACGGAAACCTAAAAAGAACAATTGTACACTTCGTTGCAAATAAATGCTTTGAACTCGTACTAGGCCCCCAGCTGGCTACACTTGCGGTGTGGTCTTATGCCAATAGAACATATTTGTGCACTTGCATTGTATTCTGAAAACCCAAAGTTAAAGGTGCTATCACATTGAGAAGTAAGATAGTAAATCAAAATAGTATTCATAGTTCCTGGCAGACTCTTCTCCATAGCTTTTTTTTTTCGGATCTACTCAACTATACTTCATTTATTACAGCGTTATCCAAATAAGGCTAATGCAGCATGAATATCATTTCCACTTTACTATGAAGTTTCAGCTTATTGAAATTGGCCTACAAGGTTCATAGATTCATTAAATTGTCTCCAACCTCGGCAAGAAGCAGTTATGTATTTTATTTTTACACTTTTCCTTGCTTTTTAGGTTATGTTTTGTTATTGATAATATAGGAAGTGTATGTAAATACTTATTTGAAATAAAACATTTAAATATTATGATATAGACCAAGGTCTGTAAAATAGTTATGCCACAAGTTGATTTTAGTTAACCAGCATAATCTGAGTAAGGACATCAAATTAGCAATTGAATAACCATTAACTTTATCCATTGTCATGCTAAGAACTAAACTTTGTTTAGATTCCCAATACAGGAACTAATTGCTTGCCCATTATTTTTTATCATTACTTGTTTTTGTCACTATAATGGCAAAGTACACCGAAATTTAAACTGCTCAAAGTTATTTTGCAGTCAATAGTATGAGTGACAACACCCAAAAGTTAATAACAAAATTCTAAATAAGTCATAAAACATAGTCAATTATAATAGGTATAAATAAACCAACAAGGACTGTTTTACACAAATAACATCTTATTCTAAATTATTCTACATTCTCTAATTCACACTTTCCTCCGCTTGGTATGTAGTTATTTGCTAATGCCTTTCCCCTGTGGTTGAAAATGTAGAATGATGGTAGGTTCCTTTGAGTTTCCCATTTAACAGTATTTAGTTCGGCAGCCGCCGGTATTTCTCGTAGATTACCCGCCACATTGAGTACACCCCACATAACAGCGAATAAACTTGCTACAGCTTGCACCACAATCTTTAAAAGAAAACCAACTTAAAAATGATCATAATGTTTTTATGGTCAACATTCTGCTACAGTGATACTTACGTCCAAAGGCAATGTGGTGAATTCCTGCGACGTTATCCGAAGGTACGATCGATCTGAAATATTGAAAGATACCGATTGAAATGAAGGAAATAAATTCAAAATCCTTAACTTCATGTCGCGTAAACACTTACGCTGGGCTGCTGAGAAGGCCGAGTGGAATAGCGATATAAAGCCTACTATAACAATTATTTTATGCACTGAAGATCCCATTGTCCTATTAAATGTCTTATTACTTCTTTACTCTATTATTATCCTAACAAGATTTTATTTTCATAAAAATAAAAAGTACAGTGATATCCCAAAATTGGCACTGACAGTGACATTAATAATTTGACATTACAAATCAAAGACAATCATTGCCATGTTTGTTCTTTCTTCTTTTGTATTTTACATGATTCCCCCTAACTATCGAGTTGATTTTAAAAATCGACTAAAAACCATTTAATTTATCAAATAAACTTGACGCGGACACGAGCGTACAGACACTCTGGCGCACGTAATTTTTTTCGCAATATTTTTGGGTGGTTGTGGGATTTATAGCTATGTACCTATTTTAATATAAATGTAGCAGAATAATCACAGGTAGCGTTTATACCTGTGAAGTTCATAATAAATTACTGTACTCTGTGCTACAGAGCTAAAGCTCAGCATGCACCACAGAGTACATTATAATATACTGAAATAGAGACCAATCTTCCACCACAAAACTGGTAACCGCTTACTAGCGCCATCTGAAACTTTTCGTTTGGAACTGCTGTTAGTACATCAACAGAACTAAAAATAAAAAATGCAAAAAGAGAATCATTTCTTGAGGATCGAACTTACGCCCTGCGTTTATAAATTTTCTGACTTGCGAATTTTATCACTATAATCAACCAGTCAAAATCAGTAAAATATAATACTTTAATGTTCAAGAATCAACAAAAAAGGCTCTGAAAAAGATACTTATTTATTATTATAATATTTCGTGAAAAATCAGTAAAATTATCTCGTGAAATGAAATCATAATCTCTTTGGAACAATTATCAAATATGGGGTCATGTAGCGACATCTATCCGATTTTGAATAAACTATTACAGTATCTCGTTTCTTAAATTTGGTAAATCCGCCATCTATTACTTTTAGTCCGTAAAAATAACAAATATAATGCTACTAAATTAAAAACCACCATCTTACCTGTTATCTACAAGTATTCGAAGTACTACGTATTTTTGCAGCGTTGTAAAAGCAATTGTACCCGATTATTTGTTTTAAGATTGAGGACCCTGGCATGCACTGTGGTTTTTTCCAAAATATGTAACCATGTAATTCATGTAAATAAGAAAAAAGAAAGAAAAAGAAAGAAAAATAGTTTATTGTCACAGTTAACGACGCGCAACATTTAAAACACAGTGATAAACACAAGCAAGCAACTTATAGGTGGGGTTACATAGAAAGTAAAAACAAAAGACACATAGGTAAAAAATTAAGAAGGGACAGTCGATACAAAATATAAGAAAAGTATAGTTGACCGCATGACAGTGGCAACACCCGAGTCTGAAAACCGCCCTTACTGCTTACGAAATAAAGGCGCCGCCAGAGCCAAACTGTTACCACTGACGTACGGTCGACCGCACCTAAAATTGCATAATAAAAATAAAATATCTTCGTTAGTTCTCAAGACAACCGGCCAATTGCACGCCGTAGCTGTGCATTGACATTGACTAGTGGTGTGAACCGGTTCTCAAAATCTCTAATCTCCGGAGGCTGAAAATGCCTCCGGTTCACACCACTAGCATTGACGTACTCAGGGTAGGGGGGGGGGGAGCGATGGGGTTCAGATCATGGTTGTTGCGAATATCAGCATCAGCATCCGCTAATCAACAGCATCATTTTCAACATCAGCATCAGCATCAGCAACCGCATTAAATGATGCTGATATTTATGCTGATGTTCATGTTGTAACGTGACCGGAAGGGGGAGGGGCTTATGGTACATTTTTTTGTTTCGTTTGTGAGTTTTGACCGCTAGTATAGTTATTAATCTGAGGCTAGTATAATAAGTTTATGGTTTTGACCGATGGTATAATAACACCAGGTAGTCTCTTCCCGTGACAGCTAGGTCACGTGATTGCCTCCGTACTACGTCATCGGCCGTGGAGCCAATAGCGGGCTGTTAGCGTGACACTTGTCAGTTTGATGTGCTGCCACTTTGTGAAAATAAATTACCCGAGCAAAATGCATTTTTTCATTTACTTTCTTCTATAAAGAATCACTTTTTAACTAGTAATTTAATATAGTTTCCTTTATTAACTAATTAGATGAATAAATAACACGAGATAACAAATAGTTAGGCTAGTTAGGAATTTATTTTATATTCATTATGAACAAAAATCTCCTTGTATATTGAAGATATCAATCAATGGCAGCACTGATCGTGACGTAGCTTGGAGGCATCGCGCTGTTATTGCGGGAAGAGAATACCTGGTGAAACATCTTATTATACCATGGTTTTGACCAATCATAGCACAGGTTATTGCACTTCGGTGATTTTTAGCAAAACCAAAACATACTTGTCTATTACGACAAATGTCACCAGCAGACAGTACAGTTGAAAGAGGCGTTCTAACAAAAAGGACATGTGGAGCTATTATAGTCAGTCATAGTCAGTCAAAAAGCCAAGGATGAAAATAATTTATGCTGGATTGCTTTTGCTGGATAAAAATAACCAAGCTCTTTATTAACGAATGCAAATCATAACAGAAGCATTAAGATAATAAGGGAACTCTACATTTTTAAAACAAAGAAATATTGGCGTTTGCGTTCGCACTGCTCTTTTGTGCGCTCAAAGTAGGTCCATCATTCATCATCATCATGTCAACCGAAAGTCATCCACTGCTGGACATATGCTTCTCCAAGCAGTTTGGGTGAATAAATAAATAAAATAACGTTTATTAGCAACCAAATATGCCATAATCGCCACGCTTGGCAAGTGGGTTGGCGATCGCAGTTGGTTGGTAAATACTCAGAGAACGCTGCTGCACAGAGGATTCTGGTGAATCCCTAAGTCACCTTTTACGACACCCATGAGAAGATATACAGTGGTGCAATTCTTTACGTCCGGCACCACACGGAATAAAGTAGGTACAGTTTAAATAATTTCACTTACAAGAGGTTTCTTTCTTTATATGCAAAAACTTTGTACATTTATCTTTCGTTTGTTTAAGCATAGTGAAAGAAAGCTCAAATGCTTTTATATAAAAAGAAAAGCCTTAGAAAACTCCTTTTAAAATTCGCCTAAAATGGAGTAAAGTTTTCGTTAATCCTATAAAAAAATTGCGCTCGCTTCGCTCGCATTAGTGTGCAGGTTTCTTTACGGGTTTGTCTCGTGTACATTTTCAATGTTCATGTTATGTTTTTCATAATTTACTAGATTTTAGTTAACATAACCAGCCCATTACTGTCCCACTGCTGGGCACAGGTCTCTTCTCAGTACGAGAAGGCTAAGGCCTTAGTCTACCACACACACACAGATTTTAGTTAATAATTCGTCAATAAAAATGTAGGGTCGTGATTTTTTTTCCTAGGGCTTTATGAAAATATGAAAAAGTTTCGTTTGTTATA
Source organism: Asteroscopus sphinx (assembly GCA_949699075.1). Classification (NCBI taxonomy): domain Eukaryota; kingdom Metazoa; phylum Arthropoda; class Insecta; order Lepidoptera; family Noctuidae; genus Asteroscopus; species Asteroscopus sphinx. The sequence continues at coordinate 2,323,765 of OX453004.1, read as the reverse complement.
TTATTTTTCCCTTAATTTTAAAATTTGATTAATCACCGTAAAAGATTAAAAAAGGCACTATTTTTAGCATTTAACCAATATCGGATTTTTATAAAAAGGAATATTATATATCAATCAATCAATCAACTCAGCCTATCGCAGTCCACTGCTGGACATAGGCCTCTCCCAAGTTGCGCCACAACGCTCGGTCCTCTGCCTTCCGCATCCAGTCCCCCCCAGCCACGTTCTTCAGGTCGTCGGTCCACCTGGCAGGGGGGCGCCCTACGCTGCGTTTGCCGATTCGCGGTCTCCACTCAAGGACTCGTCTGCTCCAACGGCCATCGGTCCTTCGACAGACATGGCCAGCCCACTGCCACTTCAGCTTACTGATCCTACAAGCTATGTCAGTCACTCCGGTTCTTCTCCGGATAATCTCGTTACGGATTTTATCCTTCAAAGAAACTCCAAGCATAGCTCGCTCCATAGCTCGCTGAGCGACTTTGAATTTGTGGACTAGCCCAACTGTCAGTGTCCACGTCTCGGCACCGTAAGTCATGACTGGCAGGACGCACTGGTTGAAGACCTTTGTCTTCAAACTTTGCGGTATAGGCGACGAGAAGACTCGGCGAAGTTTGCCAAATGCTGCCCAGCCCAGACGGATCCTTCTGTTGGCTTCTTTCTCGAAGTTGTGTCTACCAAGCTGAATTACCTGCCCTAGGTAGACGTATTCCGTTACAACTTCGAGTGTCGACCCTTCGACGAATATTGGCCTCGGCATGACATGCATATTGAACACGACTTTAGTCTTGTCCAGATTCATGCCGAGACCGACACGTCGAGAGGCTCCGTTTAAGCTGTGCAGCATTTCGCCCAGTTGTTCCAGCGACTCAGCCATTACAACGATGTCATCGGCAAAACGGAGATGTGAGATGTTCTCGCCGTTAACGTTGATACCCTGTCCAGTCCAGTCCAGCGTCTTGAAGACGTCCTCCAACGCGTTAGTGAACAATTTCGGGGATATTACATCCCCTTGTCTCACCCCTCTGCGCAGTTGGATTGGCTTCGTCTTTTGGTCCTGGAGCTGAACAGTCATGGTAGCAGCGTTGTATAGGCATCTCAGCATCTCTATATACCGCTCATCAATGTGACATCGCTGAAGAGCATCCAGAACTGCCCAAGTTTCGATAGAGTCGAAGGCCTTCTCGTAGTCCACGAATGCCATACACAGCGGCTGATTGTACTCTTCAGTCTTCTGTATGATCTGCCGAACAGTATGGATGTGGTCTACGGTGCTGTAGCCTTTTCGAAACCCAGCTTGCTCTGGTGGCTGGAATTCGTCGAGTCTTCCGGCGAGACGATTCGTGATGACCCTCGAGAACAGCTTGTACACATGACTCAGGAGTGAGATGGGTCTGTAGTTCTTCAGAAGGGTTTTATCCCCTTTTTTGAAGAACAGTACCACCGCACTCCCGCTCCATGCCTCCGGTGTAGAGCCTTGTTGGATGACGGAATTAAACAGACTCTGTAGCTCCTTCAGGACTGGAGCCCCGCCTGCTTTTAGGAGTTCAGTAGTAATGCCGTCATCGCCCGGAGCTTTGTTGTTCTTAAGCTGCTCGAGGGCCGCCCTAATCTCGCCCTGGTTATATAAATAAATAATTATATAAATAAATTCAAATTACATTTTTATATAAATTCATATTTTTTTTATACTTCTTGTTTTTTTTTAATATTTTTTTTTTTTTCATTCCAAATTTTTTTTTTTTAAATTTTTTTTTACACTTTTCCAATTCAGAAAAATCAGCTTCCGCTGATGTCAATGTCAAAAATCAGCATCAGCATCAGCATCCGCTGATGTGATAAAATTCTGGTTCAGCAACAACCCTGGTTCAGATGCCCTCCCTGGACTGACCTTGCTAGTATGGAGTGGACCCGGCCTGCCTTCCATACTCTCAGCTGAAGAATTATGTGCCAATGCCTAAATGCCGTTGAGTTAAATTGTAGGTAAAAATTTAATATAAGAAAAAAGTGTTCAGAGTACAAGTGGGCGTCATAGTGATTATATACTCTTTGGAGGGCGTTTAAACGAAAAGCGTATCGACAAGTAATTTTTTTTTAAATCGTATTAGCACGCTTAGTGATTAAAGCAGATTTTGTTTAGACTTTTTCATAAACCAAACGCTTGCTTTCAATAGTACGATTGAAATGTAACCTTATTTCTATAAGTATAAGACTCAATTTCAAAGTTGACAGGTAGTTTGATAACTGGCACAAATAAATTTTATTCGTTTACGTAAAATTTGCTTAGAGAAAGCACTTTTTTGTTTTGTTGATTATTTTCGTATCGTTTAAAATGCGATTAAACGTTTTTGAACTTGATTGATTTGCTTTCGCTAAGGCACATAATTTATCTTTCATTGTCAACGAAGTGAGTGAATGCGTTTTTGAATGTTCTCCTTGGTAATGACGCGACGATTGTAGTTTGTTTGTTTTTAGTTTAGTTTTTAGTGAACTTTGTAAATAATTTAATTGTAAATTTAGACGAAGGAAAGTTTAGCGTCATAACTTCATAAGAGTAAAAAATTCGTTGGCAGAAAAAGGCATAACGTTTAAACGCGCTTACGATTTTAAGCCGTTTTTCCCGACTTTAATTCAGAGTACATCCAATCCAAACGATATCAACTGCCGTTAAAACAAAGTATGGTATCAACCACACTTGAGTGATTATAGATCAAATCTTTGCTAAAACACATAAACAGGTGACATTGTAGAGTAAAGATAAACTCAGCTGAACTGTGATCAATGAATCTTTGCTTGAGGAAGGATCTAAAATGAAATCCCATCCCAACTCAAAACTAGTTTTAACAGTGATCAAATCTTGAGAAACGTGCTGTAATACGGGCCTACAATTTGTCAGAGACAGGTGACATCGCATGCATGGCCCAGTGGCCCTGCTTGCTGCGCTTTGGGTAGCCCGCTTTAAGGGACCCTTGACCCTGCCTGGCACTCCGGGGCCCGGGGTGACCAGTGTGAACACCCTAGCTGCCGTACCGTAAAGCCGCTACTGGACATTCGAACTATTGTTGGACAAGTGATTAATAATCGATCGTTACCTATCGACTACCGAGCATCGAGCGTGTGGCATGCGGCAATTGTGGCATCAATTTCACTACTCTAGTTATTTCAAATTTGCGGCGGCGGCGGCTGGGTGTGTTTTGTGTGTTTACTGTTAATTTATTTTCGTGTTTTATAAGAGAAAGTGCCTTGCAAAGACAAAAATGATTAGAAATCCTAGACTAGAAGAATTTCAGATGGATACGAAGCCCTCACGAAGATCTGGGAAGCAGAAATTTGGCGACTTTTTCTACAATGAAGAAACAGGAGCAATACTGGGACGAACACCTGAAAGTTGGGGTCAGTGAACTTTTTCATTTAAATTTTCAGGAGATCTTATCATTTGAAATAAAATCCTCTATTAAATTATTCGGTTTAATTCAAGTTATGTGTGCAGTATCAACTGTCGTGTGTTGGGCGTGGCTTACTGGCATTTTTGGGAAATGGCTCTCCATGGTGTCTCCCATTAAGTGATAAAAGATGGGATATAAGTGTTATTGTTACTCAAATTCTAAATCCGTGTACTTCTACATTCCTAGTACTATTTGATTCAGTGGCAGTTTTTCTAATAAGTATGTAAATAACAAACTTTGCATTCTTATAATTCTAAACTATGTATAGTAATTAGTATATCTTTTAGGCAGTTGGGTTTCTATGGCCTACTTGAATAGTCCTAGCTGGTAGCAATATTACCTCGGGTCATTGCACTCTCTAAAATATGATTGTGCTACATGTTGACTGATTCATGCATGCTTTCAGGTGGAACTGGTCCAATCAAATTGAATTGTCACAGCTGGCAGTTTCGTGAAAAAGCCAGTCCAGCCATTGCCACTGCATTGTTCTCATACGAGTTCTTAGTAGAATAAAAGACTGGACTGGAAAAGAGACTGGTCTCAAAGTTTGTTTCAGCATTTCGTCTAAGAGGTAGTGACATTGGAAACGCCGACATCTAGTTTTTAAAATAAACCTACCTGTGAAAGTGATTTTAACATCCGATTAGCAGAATAAATCATTTTATTATCAAACATTCCAACAGGGTTCTCATTTACTTTTAACTTTGGTAATCTATTCAAACACCTGAGGGGCTCGTAGCGAAGCAACAACTGTGCGGATTCTTCCGTGCCTCGGAGAGCATGTTGAGCTGTTGGGCCCGGTTGTCATATGAACATCTATCACAGTCATTACGGGTAGTCAGAAGCCTGAAAGTCTGATAACTGGTCTAACTTCCGAAGGTCAGTATTATCCAGTAACTATGTTGCGTTGCTGGGGTCTGATGGCAGTCGCTCAATGTAAAATACTGATGTTCAGCCGCATCTGGCTAGACTGGAAGCTGACCCCAATATAAATTGGGAAAAGGCTCGGAGGATGAATGATGAATCTATTCAAACACCTCTAAAACACATATTTGATCTTGAACAGGAAATAGGTCAAAGGCAATCCACGAAAACTGTTTAATCCAATCAATTAAAAAGAAAACCACATACAGCTAGCATATACAATCACTTAAAGAATTCTCCGACCACAGCTAATCTACTTAGAAGCCCTATAATCTAGTTTGTTCCAGTATTTACCTGATTGGCATAATTAGTATGTTTGGATACATGAGTTTTCTATATTGGTTGTGAAATAAAATGTATAAAACTTTTTGTCAACATTGTGTTTTTTGCTATGGGTTAAATAAAATATGTAGATTAATATTCCTGCAGTCTCTTGGAATCTTTGCAGCATTATTAACCAGATTTTATCTTTACTTTGTCTTCGTATTTTTTTTAGCTGAAGAGTACAGTCCAACAGTAAATCCAATAGTTGTTGGACTAAGTTGACTACAAAATTCAGAAAACTCAATTGACATTTGAAAAGTAACTTGGAGGCTATGATTGCTTGATGTGAAGCAATTACGTCCTTTATGTCAACAATCAATCAACTCAGCGTATCGCAGTCTACTGCTGGACATAGGCCTCTCCCAAGTTGCGCCACACGCATCCAGTCCCCCCCAGCTCTTTAATCAGGTCGTCGGTCCAACTGGCCGGGGGGCGCCCTACGCTGCGTTTGCTGATTCACAGTCTCCACTCAAGGACTTGTCTGCTCCAACAGCCATCGGTTCTTCAACAGACATGGCCCGCCCACTGCCGCTTCAGTTTGCTTATCCTACAAGCTATGTCGGTCACTCTGGTTCTTCTCTGGATAATCTTGTTATGGATTTTATCCTTCAAAGAAACTCCAAGCATAGCTTAACAGATTATGTCAACAGGTTTGGATTAATTTGTAGTTTTATAAATGTCAAACTAGTTTGTGGAATTATGGATTCTACATAAAGCAAATAAGTGGTGATTTTAGGCTTTACCTGTTGCATTATTATGGGGAATCCATTTCTAGCTTGAACTTAGAGGAGGTACCTATGTAAAAGAAAAAAAATTGTCTTGCAATGCTATGCACATTTTAGGTCTTTCTCTATTTTTTCAAGCAACTGTCATGAGTAAAGTCCAATTAAATCAATTTATTGTGGAGGGCAATAAATAAATGTGCAACTATCTCTTCCTCTAAAATTTTGTGATCTCCCATCATAAAAAGAAAACATTCAAAATAATATTTTTTTTACTTAAGTGGCAGCCCTAAATCTAATAAGCAAGGTTATTCTGTGATGGTAGTAAGCAACTAGAGTATGTTACTTAGAAGTTAATGTAAAGACATTACATTAGTTAGAAGTATGTAGTTAAACCAAACAAGATTTGTTCTAACCTTAAACAATGGTAACAATTTTTTTTTGTAAAGAAATATAATAAAATCACTCATTGACTTGAAGTAGAAGAGTTCAACAATTAACTAATAGGAGAAATCCTTGAATAAATTTTAATACTTGTCAAATAGGATTATAAAAAAAAAATACCACGGCATCCATGTAATGCCGACGACCTGATGAAAGTAGCTAGGGGGACTGGATGCGGAAGGCAGAGGACCGAATGTTGTGGCGCAACTTGCGAGAGGCCTATGTCCAGCAGTGGACTGCGAGTAGGCTGAGTTGATGATGATGAGATGTAATGCAAACCAAAGCTAAATTTTTTTTTTGTAACTGTGTAGTTCATTCAACAAGATAGAATAAATAAATATCTTTAGGACATTTTTACACAGCACCATCTAGTCCCAAACAAAGCAGAGCTTGTGATATGGGTACTAGACAATGGATATAATACTTATATACTTTTTTTTTGTAAATACATACTTATAATACATAAGCAACACCCAGACCAACACAAACACTTATGTTCATCACACAAATATTTGTGTCCTGTGGGAATCGAACCCACGACCTCGTGATCAGCAGTCTGACACTCGAACCACTAGACCACAGAGGTCGTCGAGAATCTGGTGCTTCTGTGAAATTAAAAAGTAAAAAAACAGTTTTTGTTTCTTCTTACAGGTAAAATCCTGATCTTCTACTCAATCTTCTATGCGGTTTTAATAGCCCTCTTCGCAGTCTGTATGATGACATTCCTCCAGCACTTTATCAACCCTCGAGTGCCGCGCCTGCAGCAGGAGTACAGCGTCATCGGCTCCAGCCCAGGGTTGGGCTTCCGCCCGCTGCCGCCGGATGTACGAAGCACCCTGATATGGTATAAGGGGACTGGATACGAGAGTTATAGGTACTGGGAAGACCAGTTGATTGATTTTTTGTCAGGTGAGTAATTTCAGATTAAGTTTTTAGATCAGCAGTTTTGGCTCCACTTATAAGTATGCTGCATTGTTTAACAGTAACATACATCAAAGTAGTGTTACTGAACTTCTTACCTGGTTTTTGGAGTTTTTAATCAGCTGTCAAATCTCTAGTGAAGTGATGTGATTGGTCGTCAAGGTTTCCGTCGACCAATCACATCAAATGATAGTACTATCTAATAGAAAAACCGCGTTTAACAGTACCTCAACTGGGCATTAAATTAATCTTATTTAAGATACTTAACAAATTACAAACAAAGTAGTTGCTATCCTATCATTATTATAAACTTTAAGTTTGTGTAGATGTTTAGATGTTTGTTACTCAATCACGCTGAAATGGTTGAAGAATTTACTGATAAACCATAACCTGTATATACAATTCTTAATAACCTCATATCAAGGGTCAGGGTTCAGACCACAGAAATAGAGATAGAATGGTTGTAATCACAATTTTACATGCGATTCAAGCATGTTTTTTTTTTTTGTGAGTTTGATTTTTACTTACGAACAAACTACGCCTCCCATATTGACGTCTTTAATTTTTTAAAATGAACTTTAATCAAATGTACTTTACAGCTTTTGTTTCTGCAGTTAGCAACAGCACTATAAGGCATTTTTGCGGGTTTTTGTTACAGTACTTACAGAAACAAGTCATAAGACGTACTGAGAAAGGCTTTGAAATGCAATGAAGAGTGTTGGCACGCGCGCCCTGCCCACTTTTCAATTCTATCTATTTCTGTGGTTCAGACGCTCGTCCCTTACGTGACAAGTAATCACTTAAGCTACATTTCCCAACTCTACAGTATACAAGAAGAAGGGTCAAACGGCTGGCGCTGGTCAGAACATCTTCAACTGTGACTTCAAGAACCTGCCGCCCCACGGCAAGGTGTGTGACGTGGACATCCGCGGCTGGGACCCCTGCATCGATGAGAACCACTTCTCCTTCCACAAGTCTTCTCCCTGCATATTCCTAAAGTTGAACAGGTTAGTGAGAGAACTTAAGATGATTGCTACGCAGTCATCATCATCATCATCAATTCAGTCGAAAGACGTCCACTGCTGGCCATAGGCCTCCCCCAAGCATCGCCATAAAGACCGGTCCTGCGCTTTCCTCATCCAGCGGATACCCGCGACCTTCATCGTCGGTCCACCTTGTGGGGGGCCTACCCACGCTGCGCCTTCCAGTACGCGGTCGCCACTCCTGAACTTTACTGCCCCATCGGCCATACGTTCTGCGAGTAATGTGCCCCGCCCACTGCCACTTAAAGGCAATTCTTCGGGCTATGTCGGTTACTTTCGTTCTCATGCCAATCTCCTCATTTCTGATTCGATCACGCAGGGACACTCCGAGCATAGCCCTCTCCATTGCCCTTTAAGTGACTTTGAACCTTCTTATCAGTTACCTTGAAGGCTACGCAGTAGTCGGCGAAATCTAAAATATTATGCGTTTTTGCAAATTGTAGCTCTTTCACGTTGTAGAGTCGACCACACGTCAGTGTTAACACTTCAATGCATTATCTTTTACAATTTAGCGTCCTGTTTGGGACTTGATTATTTTTAGAACTGGATTCCAAGCAGGTGGTAGCTGCCAACCATCTTCTCTGTTAAAATTAGAATGTTTTTTAATTTCAATAGCCTCACGTAGTATTCTAGGTACATATCGGTTTTTCTTTGCCAGGACTTGTGGTTTATCAAATCGAAGAAAATGGTAGTGTTTGTCTAGGGCATGTTCACACACTGCAGACTCACGATCAAATTGAGATCACGGTCACAATTGAATCACAGCGGTGACACTCACTGTACGTGTGAGCTCGCTCACCGGTGACCTTGAGCTAGCGCGTAAATGCAATAGGGCCGATACCAAAAATGAATGTGGTGCTAGGTAATAATCAAATGAATATTTACAAGTGAAAATAGGTGTAATTTTAAATATCATTGGGTGTACGATGGGTGTACAAGATAAATTTTATTTATGTTAGTTAAATTTGTAAGATAACACCTAAAATATTGTTTTTTGACTGCAACAATAATGACCGTCCGGCATGATTACGCGTGTGACTAAAATACTCAATTAGTGTGACGTACTAAGTAGTTGCGTCTTGCGTTGTCCGCTGAGTCAAACCATTAAACTTAATGTAAGTACAATGTGTAAGCTAGCGAGAGAAGCGGCCCTTGGCTGGGGCAGCCGAGAGACTGCCCGTTCCACGCGCCGCGCACCGCGCACGGCCCCCGCGCTCGCCACGACCCGCACACATAGCCGCGAGCAATTTTACGAGCACACATGCTTAAGGCCGGGTCACACCGGATGCGTAGCGTGACGTGACGTGCGCACGCGCGAGCGAGCCCTGTCACACCGCCCAAGACCGGTGCAGCACACGTCACGCGCGCAAGCATCACGTCACGCAGGTAACTGCTGCACGCGCGTGCGAGGCACTTTGTCAGCAGCCATATTGAGTTGTGAGCATTTGGCGAAAAGATGTTAGACAACAGCAGTTCTTCTGATGAAGAAGCGTTATTGTTGCTACTATGCCAAGAATCTTTTGCTGCTACAAAGAGACTTTGGGTCCATGATATAAATAAAAGAAGATAGGAATGCAGTGAATATCATAAACTATGCCGGCTTCTATGAGTTTTTGCTTTAAAATTGTCTCCATTGCGAAAAAAACACTCGTAAACTATATTCTGTTTGTAAATAAATACAACCTGCCGTGCGTGCGCAAGTGCAGCAATGACCGATGCGTGTGCGTGCGTGCCCGGTCTGGCATCTAACAGGGAGCGTCATATAATACAACGTCATCACTGGAGGCGCGTGTGCGATGTTGCCGTTCCGCTACACACGCGCGCGGATTCGGTGTGAGTAGATGCGGCTCTGCGTGCGTGGGTCACGCACGTGCATACGTCACGCATCTGGACTGGCATCTTTCTTACAGTTTCAAACATTACAACTGGTGCGTGCACGCGTCACTTCACGCCACGAATCTGGTGTGCTCCGCCCTTTAAGTTTCGCTTCTTGTCGTTAGTATATATTCTATGATTGAATGGAGTTGGGAGTCTTATAGTATAGTAGGCTGGTTTCCGCAACTCCACGTCTAAGTGCGTATTTTGCGTACGGGTGGGAAGTTACTCGATCCGCCCCAACTCCTCATGAAAGGCCAGCAACGCCTTGGTGTTGCTAGTAATCTCTCGGACAGTACGTGGGTTACCGAAGTACAGTCAGAAATATTTTCGGTGAACCACCACTAAGGCTGAAATCGCTTGCACTCAATGTTCGATAGCAGCGGTAGCTACGTGTAATGTAGCAGGATTCGTTCAAGGGATTTTGTCGACAAAATGTAACACCGCGAAGGAGCGTGACCATACTTGGCTCTATATGTGGCGACCTTAGGGCAGTTTAGAAGCACATGAGCCACTGTATCGTCTTCCACCATGCAGGCTCTGCACAGTGGGCTGTCTGTAACAAAGAGACGTTTGTTAAAAGAACCGTGGCCAGAGTTTGTGGTCTTATAACGGGTTTTGGAAGTGTTATCATTCATTATCTCACATAACGTACTCCTTGCACACACACCCCACGCACCCAACACACCACACACGTACACACACCCTACATACCTAAACACGCATAAACATCTTCACTTACCATAAACAGACAACACTTTTTCCCCAATTTGTTTTTACCTTTATTTTATCACTGCATCATTTCCTTTTTATTTTGTTTTAATCATATTAATGGCATAATCCTGTAACTTATTTTTAAGGGTAACAAACTGGCCCCTGTAATACAGTAATTATACTAGCGCAGGAGTCAGGGAATTCTATAAAATGTACAAAGTAATATGTCAATAAAGATTATGAAATAAGAATTATACGGTGTGTTGTAGAATCTACGGCTGGCGCCCCGAGTTCTATAACGACATCGAGGACCTACCTCCGGAGATGCCCGTCGAGCTGCAGAAGCATATCAGAAACATCACCAGCTATAACAGGGACTATGTAAGTTATCATCACCTTAGGTTACTCCCAACTATGAGGGTAGGCTTCTAGTATAGTAGCCGGCATGAGTCGTGAGCACAGATGGACAGTAGTGGGGGCAAGTTCACGCATGAACTCTTTCGACCAAAATTGTTTAGTATCTTTGTTCACTAAATTTCACCGTTAGCGTTTTATAAGGATTATGGGTAGTTATACAAAATACAAACAATTTCACCCATATTATGATTTTGGGACTTTTTTTTACGCACAGATAAATAAACAGAAAACATTTTGACTTTTAATTTATTTTTTACTATTTAGTTATCGATGGACAGGTTTTTTAACTCGCATTCGTATTCTCAGCAAGTCCTTTCATTAGATACCCATATTGTACAAAATTTCAGCTCAATAGGTTGAAGATATCTGCTTCAAAATTGATTTGCAAGATTCCACTCTAACAAATATATTTACATACGTACATACATTGCAAGTTAAATACAATCTTGTAATCAATAAATGAAGATGAAGAAGAAAAAAAAACGATTTTTAATTCAAAACACTCAAAAATCTAAATACAAATTAATTACAACAAAAGAAAAATAAACTGTTTTAAATTCGAAAATGTGAGTCAATAAAGTTGAACCGAAAGTGTACGGTAGCCGAATGACACCTAATTGTCCAATAGACGACGAGCATCGACTGTCGACCAATCGCGTAAATGCAATGTTCGGCGTCGGCACCCCGCGCTCCTGTCATTCCACCAAACAGATCTATAAATGAACTTCTGCGCAGGTGAAGTTTGTGCTCACGACTCGTGCCGGTATCTGTAATAATGCTATTAAGTTATGTAAACAAATAGGATTTCGAAGATTCAATATTAATTGCCACATGCTTACCTCAAGCTACAATTTATTCCAGGCTAACATGGTGTGGGTATCGTGCCATGGGGAGACGCCTGCGGACAAGGAGAACATCGGGCCCATCAGCTACCTTCCCTTCCCCGGTTTCCCCGGTTACTTCTACCCATATGAGAACGCTGAGGGCTACCTCAGTCCACTAGTTGCTATACACTTGCAGAGACCGAGGAGTAAGTATAATTTTAATTTGCTTGTTTACTTTTTTATTTTAGGGCATGGGCTACAAAATTCAATATTGAGTTAGTTTACTCAAAAATGCATGTAATGTGGTCATTATTTTGACAAACTTGTTTGAGCAAAGTCGACCTTGCCGTTCTGTTTCAAGGAGCGGCCGGCAAAGTTTTGCTGGTCGCTCTAACAGGCCTATTTTGACGTTTCAACGTTTTAAAAAATCAAATGCAAAAAGATTTTATTTAAAACACAGCTGTTTGTATTTATAGAGATAGGTACAAAAAGTATTCCATATTTGGCTGTATAGTTCCAACTACCATTAATAAAAATAAAAAAAACAAAGAAGTAACAAAAGCGCGGTTCAGCGAATTTTTTTTTTTATTTAGTGACTTTTTTGCTAAAAATGAGCTCTCAAAGCGAAAAAATTCTTCCGATTCAATGTGTTTAACACCGCCAGACATTAAAGATGAAGCTAAATTAGAGGTTGAAAATGTAATACCGCGAAACTCAAAGGAAAAATATAAGCTTGCATATGAAAAATTTGTGCAGTGGAAAATCAGTAGGAAATCTAAATCTTTATCCGAAAATTGATGATTGATTAGATTAGGTACTTGTATTTTGAGTAAAGTACTATACAAGCCTTGGCCCACTATGACTGCTTCGCTGGTCACGCTATGATTGCCTCGAGCTAGCCTAGCTACGCTCTAGGCCTTCCAGCTTGGCCATCATTGCAGCCCTTGCTGTCCTCGCTGTAAAGGCCTCGACCTACGGCCTCGGCCTTTATCTCAGCTCGTCCATCAAGTGCTGCACGCTGACCGCGCTGTGTCAGCATGGAGCTGCGCTGTCGGCCATCATCAGCGCGACCAGCAAAGTAGTCATTATAGACCGCGGCAGTAATGTACTATAACCGCTTGGATTGCAATATCTGCGCCACACATTACGACTTCATGACCCCATCACCTCAGTTCATGACCCCCGTGACGTTACTTCGTGAACCCCGTGACGTCACTTCGTGACCCCCGTGACGTCACTTCATGACCCCCGTGACCTCACTTCGTGACTCCCGTCACCTCACTTCATGACCCCCGGCCACCTCACTTCATGCCCCCCCCCCCGTGACCCCACTTCATAAGCCCCCAGCTCAGCCAGAAAAGAGAGGTAGAATATCAAAATAATATTGTTTTTCCTTTTCAGCCGGTATCCTTATAAACATAGAGTGCCGCGCGTGGGCCAAGAACATCAGGTACGATAGGAGAGAACGCCTGGGTGTCGTGCACTTTGAGCTGATGATCGAATAGTTACATATCCCGTCCAAATGCGTCTACTCGGCTCCAAGTAGGTAATGATATAGTAATACCTCGATGGTATGTAAACATACAGGTGACTTTTAAATCGCCATTAAAGAGAGATAGTTTAAGAGCCAGAGATTGAAATAGGCATCTTTTTATCTCGAAAGAGAGAGATAGTCTTTAAGTTGTATAATAATAATAATTCATTTATTAAAGACAAGAATCGGTCCAGTGATAGCTATTACTACTTACTTTAGTTAAATTAATTTACGTATTTTGTTAAATTTGCATGCTGTGTATTATATAGAAAAATGTGTCTTTGCACCTATTTAAAATGTACCATACTCTGTACCACATTTTAAGCAAATAAAGTTAATTTGAATTAGAAAAATAACTACAAAATATTATTTTATATGTGAGAAGAACAAAGATTTTAAGATTGTAAGTAGAAGGATTTGAGGTATCTCCTACGTTGCCTAATTCGGGGTATTACTGTACACGGTCTTTCCAGTAGACCGAGTAGACCAGACTAATTAGTTCATAGTATGTATGTAGGATATAGTTTTATTCTATTAATGTGTGGGAAATGTCTTTTAAGACGTGGTCTTTTCAGTAGACCAAATATTTAGAGATTGAAAATTATATTTTTTGAACACGAAAGTGCCAGTGCGTATAAATATTATGTATATTTAGACATTTTAAGAAAATGTAATAATTTTAATATAATAAAAAGACTTGGAAACTGATAGAATCTCAAGGTAGCTATTACAATAGCTGGTTAGAATAAAGCAATATAAAAACATATCACTAAAATCCTTTGAGGGTTGCTATACCCATAATCGGGTCGGCTTGTTGAGGGGAGGAATCAACTGTAGACTTATTACCCGACGGAAAATGCGAAGCCGAACATAATAATAATAATATGTAGAAGTTTCTTCGGGACGGTTTTGTTGTACAATAAAAATTGGCTGAATGTGTCGACACGACTATGTGTATAGCATCCTTGAGCTACAATAAAATTAGTACCCAGTGTTGTATGAAACTTAGTATCAATGGATGCATATCCGGTTGACTGTACACTTGTACATGCGCGTAAAATAACTCTGCCGCTGTGAAAACAGCAACAGGTGGCTGCGCAGTAGTAAATTTTGCAACCAAATCAGTAGTGCGCATGCGCGGTAATGGCTACAAGACTGATAGGTAGTTCATCTTAGCGGCAAGACGGTGGGGACTGTATGTTCTCGCTGTCTCAGTCGTTCTTTAATGTCCGATGCATCCTTATGTCCCGCTCCCACTTATTACGAGACTGTACCTGCGCGGCCCTTTGCAAAGTCTGGTTTCAGAGGGGCACAGTTATATTACGCGTATTGTACCTTTGTTTATTTTTAAGAATCCTTAAGACAACTTTAGGCCGCGTTCACACCAAACTAATTGTCAGCCGCCGATTGTGAGATTGTTTTACGTGGTTTGATGATTATTCACAAAGAATCATGTCGAGATCCATGTATTCTATTGATTTGTAGGAAAAAAAAAGATTTGTGTACAAGTTTAAATAGTTTTACTATTGATCCATGGTCCCTAAAGAATAATTTTCGTCATTTAAAATATTTTTTAAACTCTGCAATAAAATATAATATGATTTATCATTCCATTGATATCATTGAGCTGATTTTTGAACATGACTAAATTGACAGCTGGCTGTATGACGCTTTCAGAAATTATCTCAATGTCAAGTCAAATTGACAGCTGGCTGTATGACGCTTTCAGAAGTTATCTCAATGTCAAGTGAAATACTTTTGGACCAACCTTAAAATCACGAAAAAATATCAGGTGGTCCCTACATTTTATCGATTTAAGTGAACAAAAATGTAGGGACCAACTGTTTCTTATCGCGTTTTCAGGGATGGTTCCATAGTAAAAGTTGTTCATAATGATGAGTACAATGACCCCTTTTCGGGAAAGAAGCCATTAAAATTTCAGCATGTATTTTATTCCAAGGTTCATAAATATTTTATATGTCGAAAGTTATTCTTAAAGACAAAGACATTTATTTCTCAAACTGTGTACATAAATGTAGGTATTTATCAAAGTTTGGTATCAACAGCCTACCCAATCGGGTGTAGCAATAGTAGGTACAAACTATGAAGTCTGACACTACAATAACATATTCAAATATTTAACTTATTACTAACAGTTTATACCAAAAGGAAGGGAACAAGGATCTATATTAAAACTATTTCACCTTCTATAAAAGTCTTTATTTTTTTGTACAAAATTTGCCATGATTCCTTGAACTTTACGTACGCTACAGCGGTGTGCGTCATCCCAGCGAAAAAGTGTCGAATTTCTTAATTCGAGATAAGTAAATCGTTAGTGTATGACGTCGTGTAATTGTGTATGAACATTTCAGATTTGTGTGTCCAACCCTTTTTGGGATATTCATCAAAAAGGTTTTCCGCTGGAACGACGTCTTCCCAGCGAGACTTTTTTTTTTCCAAAGGACGTAAGTAAAATAAAATAGTTACATGGATTAGAGTATAACGAAAGGTAAATGTGTATGCATAAATGAGATTTGTGTGTCTAAAGACACCGAAGATATTCAAGTTTCCGCTGCGGTGACGTTTGGCTGATTGCTGGATATCATAAACGGTTAGGCGAATAGTTGTGACTTTTTTTACACATGTTGCGATTCTTTTGTGTGTAATGTTTGTGAAAACAGACTTCGAAAAAAAATTACCGCTAGGAAGCTATAAATTTTAAAATGAAATCAGGTTATTAGGTCCTAGTACTGCGTATATGAGTTCCGAAGCCTAAATGTTAAAGTTTATTTGTACCTTATAAATGCTCACAATGTCATGTTAAGTCTCATCGATGTACTGTAAGTAAATAATGAATTATGAACAAACTTGCTAGGTCTGGGTCACGATGTTGTTCGCCATTCGATTGGACGAGTTTACTATGGGTTGGCAAATTAAAAGGTATCCCATTCGTTAGTGTATTAGTTCAATTATCCATCTGTAAAATTGTAGCCCAATACACTTAATAATTAAAGAAATATAATCAAAAAACCAATGAGAAGCGCAATACAGAGATAAACCAACCAAGTTTGAATGTGTACTAAAAAGCGACCGCGCGATACATGGTGCTTACCTTCCCAAATTGTTAGCATACTTATTGTTATTGGTGTGGTACTTTGGTACAGGTGCGTACACAATAATTAGTAAAAATGAAAAACAACTGCAGTTTAATTAGTTTTATTTTGAAAAGTATCAATTTACTAATGATTATCAATTGTAGATATGTGTATGTATAGGTACATTAAAACTCGTGCAAAAAAATCAACAACAACAAAATAATAAAAATCTACATACTAAAATCAACATAAAAGATATAGAAAAGGTTTCCCTATATATAAATACAAAAAATAAGAATAGCTATTATTTTAATTAAATTACTTAATGTTTAAAATCACAGATCAGTTACAATAATTGACTCATTCATAAGCTTAGTAGGGTATCTACATTAATGTAGGTTGTTATGTTTATTAAAATTAAAGATTATGTATATTATTCGTAACCAGCTCTACGTAGATAATAAATTAACGGCATGTGGGGATCGAACCGACAACATTTGTCGTGGTGTCAATAGAGAAATGACCACCCTACCGACTATGCCAAAAGTGCAGTGAAATTAATTGTAAATGTGAATAGACAAGAACATTAGCAGCTACAGTGAACCCTTGTTCATTGTTTACCTCTTTATTTTAGCCCACTGTCAACGTACGGGGTCCCATCGACTTTGGATGTATGTGCCAAACATACGTTTATACTAGATCGACACAGATAGCATAAATAAAAACGCTAGGAAACACAACACGAGGTAGTTTTATGTTGAATCCGATATGAAGAACAATGGAAGTAAGAAATAATCATACAAATCACTAACTGTATGATTTTTTTGTTTTTACTTCTTCAAGTTAAACGGATGGACACACGGTCCGTCCGTTTAACCTGTAAAAAAAGAAATTCAAACCCATTTGTCTGTCAGAACTTTGTAACTTCTAAACCAAGAATGTTAATTACCTACATGGAAATCTCACATAATACGTAAAACTTTAGCACCACAGTCGTGGTCTCTTTACAATATTATAATTTGTTCTTAGTGACCCCATGTCAATAACTGAATAGTACCTACTTATTTTGAAATAATTGAACTGATGACTGTGTAAAGTAAAATGAGAAAATAAAACTAAAGAATTGTGTACGCACATGTACCAAAATAAAAACGGTACTATACTAACAATTTTGGAAGGTAAGCACCATGTATCGCGCGGCCGCTTTTTAGTACACATTCAAACTTGGTTGGTTTATCTCTGTATTGCGCTTCTCATTGGTTTTTTGATTATATTTCTTTAATTATTAAGTGTATTGGGCTACAATTTTACAGATGGATAATTGAACTAATACACTAACGAATGGGATACCTTTTAATTTGCCAACCCATAGTAAACTCGTCCAATCGAATGGCGAACAACATCGTGACCCAGACCTAGCAATTTTGTTCATAATTCATTATTTACTTACAGTAAATCGATGAGACTTAACATGACATTGTGAGCATTTATAAGGTACAAATAAACTTTAACATTTAGGCTTCGGAACTCATATACGCAGTACTAGGACCTAATAACCTGATTTCATTTTAAAATTTATAGCTTCCTAGCGGTAATTTTTTTTCGAAGTCTGTTTTCACAAACATTACACACAAAAGAATTGCAACATGTGTAAAAAAAGTCACAACTATTCGCCTAACCGTTTATGATATCCAGCAATCAGCTAAACGTCACTGCAGCGGAAACTTGAATATCTTCGGAGTCTTTAGACACACAAATCTCATTTATGCTTACACATTTACCTTTCGTTATACTCTAATCCATGTAACTATTTTATTTTACTTACGTCCTTTGGAAAAAAAAAGTCTCGCTGGGAAGACGTCGTTCCAGCGGAAAACCTTTTTGATGAATATCCCAAAAAGGGTTGGACACACAAATCTGAAATGTTCATACACAATTACACGACGTCATACACTAACGATTTACTTATCTCGAATTAAGAAATTCGACACTTTTTCGCTGGGCTGACTATACGTTTGATGTGCATGCTGCCTTACATCTATAAATCGGCATTTTATTGGCTCTCTATCAACATAATTTTCAACAAAGCAGCTTATTAAAAACATTGATGAAATGTATGGTACAGTCTAATAAAGCAGTTAGTATCCAGGGTCGCCAGATATAACTGAAGTTTTTTCAGAAGATTATGGGATGTTTTTGAGTGAAATATCTTTGTAATAACGGACAAAGTTAAACTGTATTTATACAAAACCCTAATCAAACCGTTCTATAATAATTACCTGAGAAAACTTCATCTATATCTGGCGACCCTGGATACTAATTGCTTTGTTAGACTGTACATTGCCTTATTCATGTTTTTTGCAATCCAAGGCAGCCATTTTAGCGACACATAGTAAGTAAATATTACTATTATAATTTATTATTATTCGACTTACTTAATTGTATCCGTCCAGTAAATTATCTTTTTGATATACTTATACTATACCTATATTATATTAATATTGTGTATGTACATTTTGTGTGTTGTGTTGTTTAGTTCATAAGAATAATTAAATATTATGTGCTTGTAAAGTTTCATCAACTCAGCCTATCGCAGTCCACTGCTGGACATAGGCCTCTCCCAAGTTGCGCCACAACGCTCGGTCCTCTGCCTTCCGCATCCAGTCCCCCCCAGCCACGTTCTTTAGGTCGTCGGTCCACCTGGCAGGGGGGCGCCCTACGCTGCGTTTGCCGATTCGCGGTCTCCACTCAAGGACTCGTCTGCTCCAGCGGCCATCGGTCCTTCGACAGACATGGCCAGCCCACTGCCACTTCAGCTTACTGATTCTACAAGCTATGTCGGTCACTCCGGTTCTTCTCCGGATAATCTCGTTTCGGATTTTATTCTTCAAAGAAACTCCAAGCATAGTTCGCTCCATAGCTCGCTGAGCGACTTTAAACTTGTGGACTAGCCCAACTGTCAGTGTCCACGTCTCGGCACCGTAAGTCATGACTGGCAGGACGCACTGGTTGAAGACTTTTGTCTTCAAACTTTGCGGTATAGGCGACGAGAAGACTCGGCGAAGTTTGCCAAAGTTTGCAAAGTTTACATACAGACTATTCAAGCATTTACGTCTAATACAGCTAATTTCTGAAACTGCTTACCGACTATCCATATTTATCTTTGGTTTCTGAAACGCTGATCAATTGAGTCCTTATTTTCTGTAACATTTAATAAAACATGACGCAAAAATAAATAATATTTACAACTTATGGCATCGCTGCTCGCAAAGGCTATTTAATTTTGACAATAGTAATGTGTCGGTTAAGGGGCCGAAACCAGTAAGTCAACAAACTAATGCGAATCCCGCTCAAAAACTACTCACTCTATGGTACTGAAATTAGAATTCATGTTACTCGAGAATATACGTGACAATATTATTGAGTCCAAAACATGAATGCAGTTATTTGGCTCGCTCATAAAAAATCCTAACATACCCCGGAAACTGTTTATTTAAACAGTTTCCTAAATATATCCTACATTTATTGGTATTTTGGTATGATATTTTACCTAAATATTGTTTTATTATTTTGAAATAATTTTGCTGAGCCATATTTTTTTTTCGCTCATAGCACTTTCATTCGGAGTGGCGTCAACTTCATGCCGCACTTCTTCTTCCCGCCAAGTCTCGTATTTTGCTTCATGCTCACTCTCATTCCGCGGCGTTCTGGGCCTTAAAGGGCACCCATAATAATACAGTTGTTCAGTTTACTGCGATGCTAGTAGTAATACACACGGACTATTTTCTCGCTTATAGCACACCACTTTCTAATAGGGTATTTGACTTTTTTTATTAGAAATCTTAAAACTATTAGAAAAAGATGAGCAACAATGAAAAAACTATAGGAATATTTTCAACAATGCCCAAGCTATGAGCGTTTCAAAATTGTTTACTAGACAGACACAGTACTACTGCCCTCTGACGTCATAATTCAATAATCAATCAACTCAGCCTATCGCAGTCCACTGCTGGACATAGGCCTCTCCCAAGTTGCGCCACAACGCTCGGTCCTCTGCCTTCCAATTCAATAATACTCCCTCCAAAACCTTAAAAAGCGTGTATCTCTTCCATTTTGTCATCGATTTTATTTATCATTTAACAATATACTGTACTAATATTATTTCTTCAAAAATAAAATTATAAAATAGCAAATTTTAAGAAATAGTTAAATATCTATTGTCACTTTAGTCAAGAAATGTTTGTGACAGTATGCATTATAAATGAATACTCTATTTTTATCGGTGTCATATTGAATCAGGCCCCTGATTCATTAGTATTTGCATTGGTCAACCTTTCAGTAACCTGGGGTAAGTAAAATAATGTAATCTCATTACAGAATCTTAACATTTAAGACTGACTGTTCTTTTTTTACCGCTTTCTAATAACTGTAATAATGACAAATGACTACAAAATAAGTTTCAGTTTTTTTACATTTACTTACGTAATGTCAAACTAAGTTTATTACTTTTGTACGAATAAACATTTCTATAATAGTAGTTTATGAAACTGTTGCATAATAGGGGTTATTAAAACACGAGTGTGAGTTTAAAAACCGAGCCGTAGGCGAGGTTTTTAATAGTATCACACGAGTGTTTTAATACCTAATTATGTCAGTTTCATACACTATTTTATCTACACTCATACAATTTTAAATAAAATACCAAAGTCAAAATCTTGGTAACACTGTCGTTGTTTTTCTTGATTTCTCTGGTAAAAGATTGTTCGTCATTTACGTTGCTGCATCCAGAAATTCAGGCGGGCTCATATTCTCCTCAGTTCAGTATCACTGCTGTAGTCAGATATTTTTGCCCAGATTAAAACTTTCGACATACAAAACCATAATAATAACGTAAACAATAACAATAAATTTACAAGTAACGATGACCAAATCCAGTAGGCCGCGGCCGTGGCGCGCGGCCGCGCACGCGCGCTGGTGCGCGCCTACACATAATAAAATATAGTCTGGCGAAAATATTATAATCGGAACTAATTTTCTATCCTTGTCAGGATTCCGTCAATCTCTGTTTTATCATACAAAAAATATGCCTGTAAACACTTAAATATAATTAAAAGCAATATGACAATCAAAAGTTCTGCCAAAAACGCGATTTTAAACGATAAAAATTTTCAATGTTTGACAAGTGGCGCCACCCTGAATTTTGTGTACTCATTATGACATTACTTTCGAGTTCATAATTCGAATTTTACGATACGAGTGTAGATAAACATATTTATCTACACTCAACATCAAACATATGTAAAATTCGAATTATGAACTCGAAAGTAATGTCATAATGACATACTTTACGCACATGCACCTGTAATGAATTTAAAAAGTTTTATTACGATACAGTTTGCTGAACAAAACAATGCGGTAATTTAAATTTTTTTTCCATAACCGCACACTTCAGCCCAACTAAGGAGTTTTTAATGCCACTTCGACCTAACCAAGAAGTTTTCAAACCTTTTTTTTAGCAGTCGTACAGTTTGGCACCAATGAGTACACAAAATTCAGGGTGGCGCCACTTGTCATACATTGAAAATTTTTATCGTTTAAAATCGCGTTTTTGGCAGAACTTTTGATTGTCATATTGCTTTTAATTATATTTAAGTGTTTACAGGCATATTTTTTGTATGATAAAACAGAGATTGACGGAATCCTGACAAGGATAGAAAATTAGTTCCGATTATAATATTTTCGCCAGACTATATTTTATTATCTGTGTAGGCGCGCACCAGCGCGCGTGCGCGGCCGCGCGCCACGGCCGCGGCCTACTGGATTTGGTCATCGTTACTTGTAAATTTATTGTTATTGTTTACGTTATTATTATGGTTTTGTATGTCGAAAGTTTTAATCTGGGCAAAAATATCTGAATACAGCAGTGATACTGAACTGAGGAGAATATGACTCCGCCTGAATTTCTGGATGCAGCAACGTAAATGACGAACAATCTTTTACCAGAGAAATCAAGAAAAACAACGACAATGTTACCAAGATTTTGACTTTGGTATTTTATTTGAAATTGTATGAGTGTAGATAAAATAGTGTATGAAACTGACATAATTAGGTATTAAAACACTCGTGTGATACTATTAAAAACCTCGCCTACGGCTCGGTTTTTAAACTCACACTCGTGTTTTAATAACCCCTATTATGCAACAGTTTCATAAACTACTATTAAAGTTTGTGTTTAATATCTTTTAATAATGTAAATATACCACTATTTTTAATTTACCGAAAAAACTTTAAAAGGACTACCGCGAGCGCGCTCCATACAAATCGGAGTTTGATCATATTTTGGATAAATACTAATTGAACTCTATAACATTTTGTAGACAGGATATATAACGTGTTATTAAATAACTGAAAACCTCTTAAGGGGTCATTGTACAAATTTATTATTATGAACAACTTTTACTATGGGTCTAACCCACCAATCTCGAAAAAAAATCAGCTGATCCCTACATTTTTAGATTTATGTGAACACAAATAGTCCCATAGTAAAAGTTGTTTATACTGACGAGTGTAATAACCCCTTAAGAGGTTTTCAGTTATTTCAATAACACGTTGTATAAACTAATATCTGGGGTTATGGTTAGTCAGTTTCCCGTAAAATAATTTAATTTCAAAATGTCACGTAACTTAAAATCTCTAAAATAAAAAGAGGACTCGACTTTAGCAATTTTTCCAGGACAATACGAGACAGTATTTCTTTTAATATAAAACCACGAAAATTGGAATCATATTGAATTTTCTATATTAAAAATTAACTCCATATCTACCTTAATAGACATACGGCAAAAATTAATATCCAATCTATCCACGATTTGCCCTACTAGAGATAGGAATTTGACATATTTTGTATGGAACTTATGTCAAATTCCTATCTCTAGTAGGGAAAATCGTGGATAGATTGGATATTAATTTTGGCCGTTAATAAACAACGAACTGCGAAATATAATTATATTACAAACTAAAACCTTCCAAAACTAATGCTGTCTCGTATAGAGCGCGTCCACATCTCGCGGACGATAGAGACAGCAATAATTTTATCCAGTACCTAAAGGTGGGCACTGAGGATGCATCCATTCGGACGCCGTTAACAGTATATACCTTATAATCTAAACAAACATTGTACACTGTAATTTTATGTACTAGACCAGCTATACTCAACCTGCGGCCCGCGGGCCGCATGTGGCCCGTCGGGCCTTTATTATTGGCCCATCTAAAGTAACAAATTTATAATAAACCATTTTAAATTTCGCGCCCATCGGAGAATAGGTGTTTCAGAACGGGAATGTGGGCCGAGCGCTATCTTTTTTTGTTCCCCAAAAATATAAAAGCGTCCAAAGATGTGCCCAAATCCTACCAACATTCTTTGGGTCTACGTATGTGTGCGAATTGTATTTTTCAAAAATGAAATACACAAAGAACGTTTAAGGAAATAAACTTACAGATTCTCATCTGGATGATGTTATAAGAACAGCATGTAGCGACAAGCCAAATCTTGATAAAGTT
The DNA here is from genome assembly GCA_949699075.1 of Asteroscopus sphinx. Lineage (NCBI taxonomy): Eukaryota > Metazoa > Arthropoda > Insecta > Lepidoptera > Noctuidae > Asteroscopus > Asteroscopus sphinx. Next base: position 2,299,925 of record OX453004.1, on the reverse strand, counting down.
TTGAAAAAGTGTTCACAGTATCAAAAATCGCATTAAAACATATAAACATCTTTGTTAAAACTTCTTTTTTCATTAATAAAGTAACTACATCGTTATCTTGGAATTACATTTAGACCTAAATCATTTTTGCTTGCGGCCCTCGACACCATGACTGAAACGTGTTTGTGACCCCTATAAAAAAAAGGTTGAGTATGGCTGTACTAGACAATAAGGTTAACGATGACAACCGTACTAGTATAAACTGTATGACGGCTGTCAGCATCATCCAGAGGCGTTGTACAATTTACCATGTTATAATAAGATGTTTCACCAGGTAGTCTCTTCCCGTGACAGCTAGGTCACGTGATTGCCTCCGTACTACGTCATCGGCTGTGCAGCCAATAGCGGGCTGTTAGCGTGACACTTGTTTTTTTTTTTTTTTTTTTTTTAATTTATTCATGACCATGGATACATGTCCTTCAGTCGAAATCATTGAACATATTAACATTGTACTTATATCCTAGTAAAGTGATGGAAACTTTACTAGGTTTATGAGGGGATGATGAGATAATACGAAAGTCATGTTTTTCAACTTTGTACCATTTATCCACACTTGTACACGTTAACGAGCACTTAATATTTAATAATCCACCATTATTACACATTAACACTCGAAGAAACACAAATTTAGGAAAATAATACAAAATCCACAACACGATCTTTCCGAATTTTCCCGCCAACCTATCCGTGACACTTGTCAGTTTGATGTGCTGCCACTTTGTGAAAATAAATTACCCGAGCAAAATGCATTTTTTCATTTAGGTACTTGCTTCTATAAAGAATCACTTTTGAACTAGTAATTTTATACAGTTTCCTTTAATAACTAATCAGATGAATAACACGAGATAACAAATAGTTAGGCTAGTTAGGAATTTATTTAATATTCATTATGAACCAAAATCTCCTTAAATATATTGAAGATATCAATCAACGGCAACACTGATCGTGACGTGGAGGCATCGCGCTGTCATCGCGGGAAGAGAATACCTGGTGAAACATCTTATTATACCATGCAATTTACATTTAACAGGCAATTTGACAGGTATACTTAAATAAGGATTTAATGACTATATCCAAAAAACTTGACTTGTTCTAAATATAACATACGTTTTCAACATTCACGGACACATTTTGGAATGCGGCCACGCAATTCTGACTGTTGGATGCATCGTCAGCGTCAGTGCGCGGCCTAACAATAAAGTTCTCCAAAGGTGGCAACTGACGATGCTTCCAACCATGCGAATGGCGTGGCCGTATTCCAAAATCTGTCCGTGAATGTTGAAAACGTATGTTATTTTTAGAACAAGTCAAGCTTTTTTGGATGTCGTCATTAAAACTACGTCCGAATGAATACATCGTCAGTGCCCACCTTAAAGGACTGACTTTTACTATAGGGCCAATACTGAAACCGTTAACAAAAAATCTGTTGTGCGGAGCAGTTTGCATTTAAGTTTTTTCGATAAAAAAGTGTTTTACCTATTATCAAACATAACTAACAAAACTGTTGTTTACCAAGTTTTATTACCTCGTTTCTAAGAATACAGATTTCTGTATTCTGAGCCTCTTTTATACTATGTAGCTACCATAAAAAAATGGCTTCCTAACAGACTTAAAAGGAGTTTCATGACATTTTCAAATGAATCTCAGTAAATATCCGTCCAATGCGACGACGTCTGTGGTCTAGTAGTTCGAGTGTCGGACTGCTGATCATGAGGTCGTGGGTTCGATTCCCACAGAACACAAATATTTGTGTGATGAACATAAGTGTTTGTGTTGGTCTGGGTGTTTCTTATGTATTGTAAGTATATATTTACAACAAAAAAAAAGTATATAAGTATTATATCCATTGTCTAGTACCCATATTACAAGCCCTGCTTAGTTTGGGACTAGATGGTGATGTGTAAAAAAAAAAAAAAAAAAAAAATGATATTAAATTTATAATTATTATTGCGTCCTATACTACGTAAAGTCGTCCTCACCTCAGTGGTTACAGTTTCACCTTGACAGCGTCTTTATTTCGTAAGCAGTAAGGGCGGTTTCCGTAATTCAAGTGCTACCACTGACGTGAGGTCGACTGTACGTATACTTATTATATTTAAGAGAATGGATGTGCTGATGATTATTTCATACAATTGTAAGCTGTATTACAAGGCAATAAAGTGTATATTAGAGTGAACGATTTCTGTCATATCGAAGTGCCTAGAAATGTATTTTAAAGCAATAAAAATTTGAAAATAATTATTTTCGTTTTTATTTCATCGTATAAATACGGTAAGGATGGTTCTCCACCAGAGCTATGCGAGGAACCTATTTTTTTTAAATACTTAACGGGCTTGCTTTTGACTTACCTCACCTGATGTTAAGCGATGGTGCGGTCGACGATGGTTCACGCTTGCCCAGCAAAGGTGATAAAATGCATTAAAAGAGCCTCCACGAGTGACGATATTTAATTGATCGACCGGCGCACCCTGGGCAGTCAGGCCCGCTACCAACCTGCTGACTAGCTAATCTTTTCCCCACGGCATGAGCTGTTATTATTATGTAGCTCATGTCGACACGATAGAAGAAGAAGCAAAGGTGAGAGGATGGCAGTGAAATATTTTGACCCATCCTCTCAAGTGGCTACACCGGGCATCGTACCCGGAATACGACTAGGTCGCTTGGCGGCACGTCTTTGCCCGGTGGGTGGTCGCAAGCCGTCGGCCGTGGCCTACCACCAGTATGTCATCAGATTTGCACCACCCAGAATCACGTGTAGGGATTCGGAAAAGGGGTACGCTCCTACCGACGTGGGTGACTCGATCCTCAAAAATCTTTATAGTATGCGTAGAAAATACAGACTGCTGATCACGAGGTCGTGGGTTCGATTCCCACACGACACAAATATTTGTGTGATTATGAACATAAGTGTTTGTGTTGGTCAGGGTGTTTCTTGTGTATTATAAGTATGTATTTACAACAAAAAAAAAGTATATAAGTATTATATACATTGTCTATTACTCATAGCACAAGCTCTGCTTAGTTTGGGACTAGATGGTGCTGTGTAAAAAAATGTCCCAAAAATATTTATTATTTTATTAAAATTCCACCATTATCGAAGCTACGCTGGGCCAGGCTAGCAAAATTAAGAAATTCTATTGAATATTTTACTCGCTCACCGGTTAGTTTGTTCGAATAAGGCTGCCTGTCCATAGGAGCGGAGTGGAGAAACATAAACCAAAAGAATTCCACAAAAAAGCTTACCGGGGGCGGAGACATCAATTTTATACAATTCTATTGGTTAATGTTTCTCCGCTCTGCTCCTCTCCGCTCTAGTAGACAGGCAGCCTTAGATTGCTGGAAAGCCACCTTAATGGTGGTGTACGGTGCACAGACGCCATTATGCAAAAGGCGGGGCTCATCATCATTTCAGCCAAAGACGTCCACTGCTGGACATAGGCCTCCCCCAAGCATCGCCACAACGACCGGTCCTGCGCTTTCCGCATCCAGTGGATTCCCGCGACCTTCACCAGGTCGTCGGTCCACCTTGTGGAAGCCCTACCCACGCTGCGCCTTCCAGTACGCGGTCGCCTCTCCAGAACTTTACTGCCCCATCGGCCATCCGTTCTGTGAGCAATGTGCCGCGCCCACTGCCACTTATGTTTGGCAATTCTTCGGGCTATGTCGGTTACTTTCGTTCTCCTGCGAATCTCCTCGTTTCCGATTCGATCACGCAGTGACACTCCGAGGCGGGGCAGGGGTTCACTGAATGGAGATTCTATACACGTAGGTATAAAATACATTAACCAATCACATTACATGGTCCATCCAAGTCAACGATCACCACATCGAATATGTTGAAGAATACAGTTACCTTGGTCAAGTCATAAAGTCCATTAGTGTGATGAACATAAGTGTTTGTGTTGGTCTGGGTGTTTCTTATGTATTATAAGTATGTATTTATAAAAAAAAAGTATATAAGTATTATATCCATTGTCTAGTACCCATATCACAAGCTCTGCTTAGTTTGGGACTAGATGGTGCTGTGTAAAAATGTCCCGAAAATATTTATTTATTTATTTATTTATATCTCCTTTACAATTATCCTTAAAAAGAAATACAATCTATACATATAAAAGGCTTTGTCCTGAATGACTGACGGATCAACGCAGAGCCTAAACCGCTGATCGTAGAGACCTGAAACTTGGAGGGTGTGTTCTTTGTATGACGTAGGCATCCGATAAGAAAGGATTTTCCGAAATTCTACCCCTAAGGGGGTGAAAAGGGAGGGCAAAGTTTGTATGGGACAACGTGATTCCTTGGTCCAATCTACTTACAATTTTGCATAAACCTTTTTTAACAGAATTGATGGAAGATGTGTCGTATATAATATACTTATAGTTTTCTTTTAGTTTGTCTTAGAAGTTTAATTTAGTGTATAACTATTGTTTTTCGCAATTTTATTCCTAGAGATTCCCCTAACACCATCGAATTACTCCTTCGAATTCAAGAGAGTGCAGTTTCCCATCAAACTCTGCTTCTCAATAACTATAAACAAAGCTCAAGGTCAAACTCTTAAGTTAACGGGAATAGACTTGAGGGAAAGCTGCTTCTCTCACGGCCAGTTGTATGTGGCATGCTCCAGAGTAAGCGCACAGAGTAGCCTGGTATTCTAGCTCCCGAAGGAAATACAAAAAATATTGTTTACAAAGAAATACTGCGGTAGGTGTAGTATTTCGATTTCGTTGTAAAAAGATAGTAGGGTAACATGCCCAGTACCCGGCCTCTTAAGAAGTCAGCTGACTTATTGCACTTATAACTAAGCTCTCCAGTGGAATCAGTGTTTAAGCATATTTTAATTAAATCATAAATATACTTAAAAATACATTTAAATCTGATTTAAAATACTTAGGTTGCTAGTTTTCATATGAAAAATAAATTTTCGAAAAAGTACGTTTTCTCCAGTGTTCGGCCGCCCCAATCCAGTGCCTGACCACCTTAGGCCTAGTCTCCGGCCACCTAACAGAAATCTAGAGGCCGGACGCTAGGAATTAACTTTTCTAAATTGCTAGTGAATGGCCAGTGGGCTCTCAGAATATTTAAATAAGAGTTATTTTTGAATGTTGATACAATTTATTACTGATTAAGAATCACTAGTTATACTAAGTTATATTATCCCTTTATACTGTGGTTATATCTTACGGGTTTACTCAAGTTTATGCTCCGGGGACAGTAGCGTTCCCTAGAAACACACACATACATTCGTAATACCAAAACAAAACTTAAATGAAACATATTAATTACATTTTGAAGTATGATTTGGAATAGGCTTGTTTTAAAAAAAAAAAAAACAAACTACAAACAAACTTTGTTATTTTTTGTTTCAAAAAATCTTAAATTTAATTTATTTAAAAGAAACAGTGTATTATTTTTCATAAATATGTTACAAGAGCAGAGAAAAACACTGTCAAATACCAAATTGTGTTTTAATTTGGTTTTATTTTGATATACATTTTATACTAGCACACACACAGTTTATACTAGCACAGACACCGCCGTTAACTCTATCTTGGTAAGATTTAAACATTTAACTGTGTATTGTTAGTAAAGATAGAAGAATTGTACCTGTTTCTGAAATAAATAATGTTTGATTTGATTTGATTTTATATACCTATAGACAGTGGCCGGAAACTGGAACTATAGCCAGTGCTTCGGCCGCTTAGTCTTTTCAAGGGCCGGTGCACTAGACAATACTACCAGTAGTCCGGCCAGCGTATTCTCATACAAGATCTTGTACCGATAATATTTGTAGAGCTTATTTTTGCGGCCGGAGACTGGATATGAGGTTAACTAGAAATTGAAAGAGATAATACTAATACAATTTTCCTTCTCAGCATGCTGATATATAATAAAATGTACTAAATAATCTGAAAGTAAGTAAAGCCGTCGGTCATGCGCCTGATCTTTCTCCGGTCATGTCGGATTGCCGTCCCATTAGAGTGCACCTGTGTTTGAGCACACACTCGTGCAGTATAATATGTCCCGCGCAGATGGCTAGTATCCGTTGAGATTAGCCGCTGCCGCGCTGCCGTGACTGAAATTCGGCCGGGAGGACATTTTATTTTTCATATTTCATAGTTTTTGTACCATAGTAAAAGTTTTATGCAGAATGATGAGTAGATATTTTGTCAATGTCATAACTAATAGGTAATCTGTGACCATGTAGGTATAATATTACTATTGAGTATTTAACCAACCAACTGCGATCGCCAACCCGCCTGCCAAGCGTGGCGATTATGGCATATCCCCCTGTTTTAGAGGAGGCCTATGTACAGTAGTGGACGTCTTTCTGTTGAGAATAACTTCATTTCTGTACTTGATGCTAGTTGTATGTCAAGTAAAGCGAGTGGGATTCGAACTCGTCACGTTGATGGGTTAATCTAATGCTCTATTAAGCCCTGCTTGCTGTAATAGCTGGCCGCAAGTACGGATGCAGACTAGACTTGTCGTCCTGGGAATCGTTGCAAGGTCGGCCATGACGCTCAGTTGATCAATGATGGAATGGAACTTTATGACAAAGCATGGTATAATAACACCAGGTAGTCTCTTCCCGTGACAGCTAGGTCACGTGATTGCCTCCGTACTACGTCATCGGCCGTGGAGCCAATAGCGGGCTGTTAGCGCGACACTTGTCAGTCTGATGTGCTGCCACTTTGTGAAAATAAATTACTCGAGCAAAATGCATTTTTTCATTTACTTTTTTCTATAAAGAATCACTTTTTAACTAGTAATTTAATATAGTTTCCTTTATTAACTAATTAGATGAATAACACGAGATAACAAATAGTTAGGCTAGTTAGGAATTTATTTTATATTCATTATGAACAAAAATCTCCTTAAATATATTGAAGATATCAATCAATGGCAGCACTGATCGTGACGTAGCTTGGAGGCATCGCGCTGTCATTGCGGGAAGAGAATACCTGGTGAAACATCTTATTATACCATGTGACAAAGGAAAGGTCAATCCTGTTGCGTTAGGTGTCATAAAAGGCGGGTAATGATTTTTCCTATGATTGACCAAGCGTTATTGGTTAAAATGAAGGGTCTTTTATCTTTACCAATAGGCTCTGTAATGTAAGAAAAACCCTATAGCTTTGTATAGTAGGTGCATTTTCGCAAGTAGCTTTAACAGGTAAATTAAGCTTACTTGTGAGTTTATTAATAGTTTACGTACTACGTACGTACGTAGCTTGCTACGTGGGTAGGCCCCTCACAAGAAGGACCTGATGAAGGTCGCGGGAATCCGCTGGATGCGGAAGGTCGTTGTGTCTATGCTTGGGGGAGGCCTATGTCCAGCAGTGGACGTCTTTCGGCTGAAATGATGATGATGACCATGATAGCTTGCTACCTACGGCCGATCAAGGGCTTAGTACGAGTTTGATATTTATAAATACTTCATAGTTTTCATTCGTAATTCATTCTCTTTTCCTCCTCGTATCCGCCTGGGGCACTACCACAGAAATCTAAATGTAAAGAAAGAAAAGAAAAAAATATTTATTTGCAACAAAAGTGACGCACAAAATTACCAAAAAAATTCAAGAACACAGAACAAATACAGGTACAGAGCCAAGAAGTGTGGTAAGATATGCGTCACATCCGCGCAAAACGGCCACCGCTCAGTGCACTCAGCATATTGCTGTGCCTCATGCACGGAGCAAAGACACAGCGCTGGTTTTCGGCGACAGCCGGCGTCGACACAAAACGTAGATCAGTGCGGGCGTGATGTTGATAAATAACGATAAAAACTATATAAGTAATAGAAGTGGAAAAGGCGCGTGAATTTTAGGCGCGCAGGTGTCTTTTTAGGAATGTTTAAATGCCCAATTAATATAATAATATTATAATTAGGGATCAAGAATATTATTTGACATTTTTAATTTTATCACATCATCATTACATTTTATTATTTTGTGAAATTTGGAGTTTTATAATAATAATGAAATAATTTTACTAGCATATTGAATAAAATTTCTCATCTAGATTTTAAATATAACTACATTTGTACGCCTTCTGGCATAACATAGCGGACTCTTTATTGTTTAAGAACTTAATATTATTTTTTGTACCTAGGTATGTTACACAAAATATTGAATGACTTAGGACACCAGTGCGCGAACCGTTTGCTTGCTCATCAGTGCTGTTTTGGACGCAGAGTCAATAAAATTGTATTTCACAGCATATCTAGCAGCGGAATTTCATTTATGCTTAATTTATTTTGCATTGAATGCTAGAAACATGGTAGGCGTGATTGCGTATTTACGTTTTAGTAGCGGAAAACCGGTGACACGCGTTCCCGTAGTAAAAGACAGTATTAACATTTCTATTACCTACTACTATTTAGATTTCTATGGGCGCTACTGATTTATAAATAAATAAATATCTTCGGGACATTTTTACACAGCACCATCTAGTCCCAAACTAAGCAGAGCTTGTGGTATGGGTACTAGACAATGGATATAATACTTATATACTTTTTTTTTTTGTAAATACATACTTATAATACATAAGAAACAACCAGACCAACACAAACACTCATGTTCATCACACAAATATTTGTGTCCTGTGGGAATCGAACCCACGACCTCGTGATCAGCAGTCCACATTAGCACAGTCAGCATTTATGAATGAAAGTCAACGAATTCGATGGAAGTATCAGTAAGTGTCAAACCCGTATCAGACCCCCAGAAGTGTTGGCTAGTGTTAGGGCCATTGCAGACGGTCTGCGTTTGGATTGCAAGCTAGCTGCAGAGCAACAGTTTGAATGCGGTTCTTGTGCAGTTTTTGACATAATTGCAACAAAACTGTCGACGATTGTGTAGTCCTCTTGCAGTCAGCAGTTCGAACAACTAAAGATTGGTGGCTCTCTTGCACTACGTCAACAGGTAGACTATGTTCGCCGAGTTTGACGGCTTTAGTTCGCATCACAGCCGAAGACAAGGTGTAAACACTGTCGAGCTATTTAGACGCAATCGGTAAGCGAAAAAAGAAACCATTTTGGATCACCTCGTAGGTTCGTAGCTCATAACACAATGTTGTTGGTTGATGCTCCAAAAAGTTGTCACTGCTTTAATATAACTTGGATCTAAACCTTTTTGTCGCTTTTTGAGAGATTCTCTTATTATTTTGTAAACTATTCCTATTCCTTTCTGTAGCACGTGACGATTCATGGTGAGGACTTTGAAAGGACTGTCACGGTTACAACTGTTCGCGCCGACCTTTGGCGAAGGCGGCCGGCAGTCGATTTAGTATAAACAGCGTTTCAACTGCCACCCTCGGCAAGCGAATTCGGCTTACCGTAGTAGCAGTTGCCTTGGTGTAAGCACTGAGGTAAAGTGTAAGCAGCGCTTTGACTGCTCAAAGTCGGTTGCCGAAGGCGGCAGTCGACCTAGTATAAGAGAGATCAATCGGTTACGTCGACTGCACAAAAACCACATCTAAACTGCGATGCTGCCAATCTGGCTAGCAGACCGAATGCAGTCCGTCTGCAAAGAACCTTATAGCTGCATCCTCTTACTTATGCGGGCTACTCAAAGCACCGCAAGCAAGGCCAAACATGGACTAATTTTGATGATAACAAGTGTGCATTATAGCGATTTAGCCCATAATAATCAATAAAGTTTAAAAAGGTCATCATATTTCTAATACGTATCGATATGCTGACGGTGCGATGTTCATGATCAATATTTTGCCTTACCCCATGAATATACTGCCGAGAAGTTTTAATCAATATAATAAAACAAGTTTAACCGGATTACACGCGTATATTATTAAAATTGGTTTTCCTGATGTTTCTAAAGCTTTTTGCACCTTTATTCTACTTGTTTTATATAATGTGTAGTGACCTCGAAAACCTTAGAAATTATAAAGGAATTTTTTAAGTTTATTACATCGAGAAAGCAAGCCCGATATGTCTTCAAATAGGCTTAAATACAGATCCCCTAACAACAAAAAAACGGTGTAGGTAGTTGTTTGTTGGGTACTTGGGCCGCATTCATAATGAAGTCCATAACATGGGTAGCTGCAGGTAGTAAATAGATGCCTATTGTGGTCTCTGGTCACAAAAACCTCATCTGGTACACTGCGGCGATCTGTCACACATGTTCCCCCTGCACGTGTTCACGAACGTTGCCGGCATGTTGATGAATCGGAGTTTTTTATTAAATGCCTGGGTAACTTTCAAGATTGTGAACGTGCGCCATGGTTTGATGAGGGCAAGTTAACAAGAAGTTATATTAAGTTAGCACTGAGACTTCGTTCTGGAGCAAAATTTGCATTCCTAATGCGGAAGGCGGCATCTCCCAATTGTGATGTATGTTATAAATTAGAAGATGTGCAGCATTTGCTGATGAATAGTGTGAAAAAAAAAAAGAGAATCTGTTATGAAAGAATTAAAGTTGAATTCACTAGACGTTGGGCTTGTATTGACTATTTTAGGAAATCCTAAGTCAGTTGCTGCAAAACAGTTGTGTGGTTTGCTGCTTAGTCAGTGATTTTTTTTTTCCTCTTCTTGTTAATTTGTATCAAATATGTATGTATTAGACAGTGTATAAGGTACTATGGGGTTGGCATGTCCGTGTGGACAAAAACCCCTTAATAAAATATAAAGATTTAAAAAAAAAAAAAAAAAAACTTTCAAGATTTTGGTGAAGGAAGATATAATTAAAACTGAAAACGGAACTGATAATCAGCGCTGGGTGTTCCGCGCACAGCCCAGCACATGCTGAGTTGGTGATCCTTTTGGCATGGGCAATAATGGGCATGGCCGACTGTTCTTTAGGTATAGTTAAATAACTGACACAATTTAATCTAAACTATAATTTAGGAACTGTACTAGTTAAGTTTTAATAATGATTTTTGAATACATGACATATGGTAGATTTTAGTAACATTTAAATCCAGGTGAACTGGATCTTGTTCTTTTCAAAACGAACGTGGCTCTTGGAAAAATATCAACTTAAATTATCTAACAGATCTTGAGTTTCACCAATAGATCTTCATTATTTATTAGCTTTGGAGACATCATGAAGTTGTATAACTCCGAAAATAAACACCACACATTCATGAGGTATTATTTATAGTTCAAATATGAGGTGTGCGGCAGCTAGTAATATCGAATAGTTTATCATAGTATACTTACGAAGGTAATAATACACTTGAATGAACAAGAATAACCAGTTGTATTTATTAAGGTAACCGCTTAACATCAGGTGAGCCTTTAGCTCGTTTCAAAAAAACAAAGTAAGGCATTTCAGATAGTACATTTTAATTATACAACTAAATTGAACGTCTTTATGCTATGTTTTAGATACCACTAGATATTTTTATCACCAAAAGTACTTAAAGGGTAAGCAATAATCATAAGCTGCCCAACGTCTAGGATGCGATGAGATTAACTCTGAAATAAATAACATTTGTTTTTTTTTTTTTTTGAATCATGTATAAAATAATCCTGATGTTCCATTTTGATCACTACCTTCACTTGTGTATAGAACAGCAGATATTTTTTTCACGACTTCAGCTTTAGTCCCATAGTAAAAGTTGTGTGAAAGGATGAGTAGAGCTAACCCTTAAAGTTTCTTAAAAAATAAGTATATAAGTATTATATCCATTGTCTAGTACCCATAGCACAAGCTCTGCTTAGTTTGGGACTAGATTATGTTGTGTAAAAATGTCCCAAAATTATTTTTAAATAAATAAATATTTATAAATAAATAAATATTTATAAATAAATAAATATCTTTGGGACATTATTACACAGCACCATATAGTCCCAAACTAAGCAGAGCTTGTACTATGGGTACTAGACAATGGATATAATACTTGTATACATTTTTTTTGTAAATACATACTTATAATACACAAGAAACACCCAGACCAACACAAACACTTATGTTCATCACACAAATATTTGTGTTCTGTGGGAATCGAACCCACGACCTCGTGATCAGCAGTCCGACACTCGAACCACTAGACCACAGACGTCGTCGTTATTTTATTTATTTATTTTATTCTTGGTACTTATAATAAAGAAATAGTGGTGCATATGTTTATAATTTACAATACTCAATTCTTTATTACATTCCATATTGGTAATATAAACCAAGTCACTCATAGTTAAAACCAAGCCCAATATTATTTGGAATAGGCATCATAAATAGTGGGCATAGGAAAGAGTAAAAGGATCTACTGGCTAAAGTATAAAAAAACATTTGAAACACACATAACCATTAGCTCATTCACGACAACCCATCTGAAACATCAATCATAAAAACCAGACATTAACAACGACACTCATTTTACACTTGAACCGCAACAGGAGTTGCGTACGCGCAGTGTACCCGACACCGCCGCGAATGACGGTCGCGCATCGCATGATCTACATCCCGGGATTTAGATTTATGATTTAATCGAAAGTTTGATAAAAAATTAAATATTACAAAAAAATGGCTACCAAGGCGAATGGTATTGAGGAGTGGGTCAGAGCCCCTCCTCCTCCGGGGACGTGCTGGTCCAGGTTCATGAATGCGATCTATAATCCTGAGGAGCACAGCTTCTTGGGACGGACGCCTAAGAAATGGGGTATGTTCATGTGAACAGCTTTCTTTAATGAGATAGGATATCATCCACTTTCATACATTTTTGGACCAAAAATTGTACCAGCCAAGCTGTTTAGAAAGAAATGCTCAATATAATACATTAAACTTTTTTCATTGGCTTTCAGTTTTTGGCCAAAAATGGTTGATGTCCTTTTGTTTTAAGTTATAAGTATAATGTACCTTTAGGCTTTAGGGAAAGGAATTTTAATAATCATCTTCCTGCCCCGATCCCAAGTTATTTTGGGCCGGCGCAATGTTTTTCTCTCCCATTCTGCGATGTCACTCGTCCTAACTTTTCACTCCTTTTCCGTTTATCTATATATCAAACTTCCCTTCAGGACCAAAGTTATTTCTGAAAATTTATTATTATTGCTGTTATTATTTATTACTTTATAATTTTTTTGAATTTTTAGGCCTTAACCTTCTCATTCTGAGTGCCCAGCAGTGGGCTAGGACAGTAATGGGCTGGCGATGATGATGATGATAATACCATTATTATAGACAAGTACCTTTTTTTTTTTTTGCTGCGAGGAGTAAACCTGCAAAAGGCTGCCGGCCTCATGGGCGATGGAGGCCGGGGTGTGTGGGATTCTTACCCACTAAAACTCCCCCAGTGGCCGTCTACAGCACAATAAGGGGGACTCCGGGAAAGTAATAAGCCTCCGGAGTCTTCCCTATACTACGCCTGTAAGGCACGTCTCAAGGGAGACTATTTGTCTCCCGGTGCAAATGCCCGGTTCTCATGGCAGCACGTGACCACAACATGCCGCCGCCTTCCCAGAAGTCACTCGGTGGACAATCAGAGCCCCCACTCTGAATGCCCGTGACTTCGAAGGCCCCCTGCACTTCAATTGAGTAACGACCGGGCGAGGGGTACGTCGATTGCCCTGAAGGGCTAGGTGCTGGAGCGGTTGCCTCTCCGGCGCCATCTTCTCCGAGCAGGATTGGCCCTCTCGCGATCCCGCTCCGCAGCCTCTTTCTGAACCATGACGGTCTCACAGAAAGAGGCTACTTCCCTCCAATTTGTCGTCTCTGCCAGCATAGCCGACACTACTGCTGGACAGACAAGTACCTACTGCAAAATAAGTATTTACTGCAAAATTAAATACTGCAATTTTTTTAAAATCTTTCTTTAAAATCCATATCCAATGGTATATCAATTTATAATTATAATTATTTCTATTGAATAAACAGACATAGGTAGTAAAAAATATAGACAAAGTGTTGCAAAAAATCATAGTGAAGCTAAAAAAAACCGTGCTGCTTCGTCGTATACAACCAGTGCTCACGCACGCACATGCAGCTTAAACCGTGCTGCAAATATAGACATAGGTATGTGGTGGTACCTACGTAAGAAAGTATTGCAAAAATTCATATTTCGCGCACGGTGCGTTGAGGTCTTTTGATGAACTCTCGTAAATTAAATCAGTTTCTATGGGTATCAGGTCGATGGGTGGTACGGAACCCTTACTGCTTGAGTCCGACTCGCACTTGGCTCGTTTTTAATATAAGGATTCATGTAACTTTGCTTGTCACAAAATAACAAGTTGGGCTAGATCTGCTTTTAATTGGACCCCAATGAAAGTTTTCTTCTGTATCCTGGGATTCAATACAATACAAATACTCTTTATGTACACGAAAGAAAATAAGCAACATATATGACTTAAGATATGTACTGTCTTCGACCTTATACCAGCCGCTGACTTCCACCATCGTACCACTAAATAATCATTAAATAATAAATAAAATAATAATATTAATAATATTATTTTTATTATATTTCATAATATTCATTATCTCGCCATAAATCTAAATTCGATCCTCACCATCTTGATGATTGGTGGTCAACTACTGTACGTTTCACAAATCATTTTTTGCCTCGTACAGCAAAACTGTGGAGCCAACTCCCGTCAGCGGTTTTCCCGAAACAATTCGACATGGGAGCCTTCAAGAAACGAGCATACGTGTTTTTAAAAGGTCGGCAATGCATTGGCGACTCCCCTGGTGTTGCGGATGTCCATGAGCGGCGGAGATTGCTTACCATCAGGTGACCCGCTTGCTCGTTTGCCCCCCTACGTTATAAAAAACAATGGCCGGGCTTACCGCTCAAGGCGATTTCTTCCAGACAAACTTAGGATGGACAATATGGGCAAGTAAAGAGAATGAGTTGGGATTCAATATAGTTCTGTTGTAAATAGGTAGTTGTAATGAATTAAAGCGACAACGGCACACCTACACATTCATCTGATTCTAGTTTACAATAAAGAATATGCTATTATCTATTAGCGCCAATTTGCTTGGTAACCAGCCGGGAATTTTCTGCAATCATATGATCAAATATAGCGCACACACATAAATTAATGTCCTCTGTTGAGCGACGCCCTCCCCCACAGAAGATTACTAAGAAAAGCTATTATTGTGGGGGGACATTGGTATAAAAGTTTAAGGGGGAAGTGAACATCCAGCTTCTTCAAGCGTAAATCACTCAAATTCAAATGCGCTTTATTTTGCTGCAGCACGCCGATGCCTGTGGCTTCGCTCTCATCCCGTGTTTTCTTCATAAAAAAATTTATTACCCCTGTCTACCCCTTTAGAGGTGGCATTTCAAAAAATCTTCATGTATCTACTAATTACACCTCTAGGCTACTCAAAGAATCATCGCAGTCCACTGTTGGACATAGGGCTCTCCCAAGTTGCGCCACAAAACTCGTTTCTCTGCCTTCCGCATCCCAGTCCCCCCCAGCTACTTTCATCAGTCGGTGCGATTACCGATTCGCAGTCTCCACTCAAGGACTCATCTGCTCCAACGGCCATCATCGTCATCATCATTTCAGCCAAAAGAAGTCCACTGCTAGACACGCCTCCCCTAAGCATCGCCACAACGACTGGTCCTGCGCTTTTTGCATCCAGCGGATTCCCGTGACCTTCACCAGGTCATTGGTCCACCTTGTCAGGGCCTACTCACGCTGCGCCTTCCAGTCGCGGTCGCCACTCCAGAACTTTACGGCCCCATCGGCCATCCTTTCAAGTCTCGAGATGCACCGGCTTAGGCTGTTCGTTGTCTGTCAGTCAGTGTAAGAGTTTTATTAAGTAGATTGGCTGTATTGGTCAACTAAGCTTAGATAACCAGTAAAGAGTCTAATTTCTATCCTATTTCCTAGTCATAAATAAAAGGGCAGCTCCTTCTGAGGTTAACGATTTTCTTGGTAAACGTGGTTGCTAATTAAGGGCCTCTATTTCAATTCAATGCTCTTCAGCGATGTCACATTGATGAGCGGTATATAGAGATACTGAGATGCCTGTACAACGCTGCTACCATGACTGTTCAGCTCCAGGACCAAAAGACGAAGCCAATCCAACAGCGCAGAGGGGTGAGACAAGGGGATGTAATATCCCCAAAATTGTTCACTAACGCGTTGGAGGACGTCTTCAAGACGCTGGACTGGACTGGACAGGGTATCAACGTTAACGGCGAGAACATCTCACATCTCCGTTTTGCCGATGACATCGTTGTAATGGCTGAGTCGCTGGAACAACTGGGCGAAATGCTGCACAGCTTAAACGGAGCCTCTCGACGTGTCGGTCTCGGCATGAATCTGGACAAGACTAAAGTCATGTTCAATATGCATGTCATGCCGAGGCCAATATTCGTCGAAGGGTCGGCACTCGAAGTTGTAACGGAATACGTCTACCTAGGGCAGGCAATTCAGCTTGGTAGACACAATTTCGAGAAAGAAGCCAACAGAAGGATCCGTCTGGGCTGGGCAGCATTTGGCAAACTTCGCCGAGTCTTCTCGTCGCCTATACCGCAAAGTTTGAAGACAAAGGTCTTCAACCAGTGCGTCCTGCCAGTCATAACTTACGGTGCCGAGACGTGGACACTGACAGTTGGGCTAGTCCACAAATTTAAAGTCGCTCAGCGAGATATGGAGCGAGCTATGCTTGGAGTTTCTTTGAAGGATAAAATCCGTAACGAGATTATCCGGAGAAGAACCGGAGTGACCGACATAGCTTGTAGGATCAGTAAGCTGAAGTGGCAGTGGACTGGCCATGTCTGTCGAAGGACCGATGGCCGTTGGAGCAGACGAGTCCTTGAGTGGAGACCGCGTATCGGCAAACGCAGCGTAGGGCGCCCCCCTGCCAGGTGGACCGACGACCTAAAGAAAGTGGCTGGGGGGGACTGGATGCGGAAGGCAGAGGACCGAGCGTTGTGGCGCAACTTGGGAGAGGCCTATGTCCAGCAGTGGACTGCGATAGGCTGAGTTGATTGATTGATTGATTTCAATTCAGATAAAGTTGAATTCCAGCACTGAAAAGTCATATCGCACTAATATTATAAATTTGGAAGTTTATGAGTATGTATGTATGTTTGTTATATCCCGGGAAGATAACAGATACCGAGGGATGCGCGATAAAAGACAAATAAATTATTTGACGACAACCACTTGGCATAATATGTAGTAGGTTTGGTAGTAGGTACCCGGGTGTCATAAACATCGTGTGGGTGTGTTGGTATGTTGTCACACTCGGTATACCAGGGTGTCATAAACGTTGAAAGTTTATGAGTGTGTACGTATGATTGTTACTTTTTCCCGCTGAAACGGCTAAACGGATTTGGCTTAATTTAGGCACACAGATAGACCATGTCCTGTGTAGCGACATCTATCTCGCTGCATGAAAAACAACTGACGTAGTCGATGACGAGTTGACGACACAAAGCCTGAATTGTGCAAGCAGAGTTTGACACGCAACTAAGTATATACAAGAGCCCAACATCAACCATTGGGCATGGGCAGTAGCCCGCTAGACGCAGACCCAGCCTGGTCGGAGGATCCAACCTTCGTGTTGGAGGAGCATGATTCCTCGTTCCTCCACATCCTGGAGTAACACATAGAATACTTTTTTATAGATATACCACGGTAGCGAAGCTGCGTGAGTCAACTAGTATTATTATAAGCTTTGATGTAGGGGAGCGGGGGGTTTGTTGTAACAGTTTTTGGAAAAAACATTGTAAAAGGAAAACTACAAAGTATTTCTTGATTGTAAAATCATGTCTTGCAAGATTAACTATCTGTCTAGCTTTTCATCAATTAATATTAGGAAAATTGTTAATAGTATTTAATCAGAGGGTAGTTTAAAAAAAAATGTCGCGTGTTACTACTTACCCCGTATTCGGGGCTAGTTGTAACAGCCTTGGGGCATGTAGTAACAATTAAAACCGTTACGTATTTGCTCAAGTTATAAATTTTCCCTTCCCTTTTCTACTAGTTTTTAACTTACTATCTGGTTTTCCTTGCTCATTTTCTATTTATTTATTAAATTTATGCACACACAGATAAATAGCTCTGACTGACTGACTGAATGATTTTATTAATTTACATAAAAATCGACTGCCTCGTTGGTCTAGTGGTTGCAAGCGCGACTGCTGAGCGTGGGGTCCTGGGTTCGATTCCCGGGTCGGGCAAAGTGTTATTGGGTTTTTTCATTAGGAAATTCTCAGTAGCAGCCCAGAGTTTACATTTGTGCCCGGTCAATGGCAATAGGCTCGCCCCATATTACATGGGACTATAACATAACTGGCGAAATGTCGGTGTACTATTACACCTCTGCCTACCCCTTCGTGTAAATACAGGCGTGATTTTATATTATGTTAGAGAAATAATAATAAAATACATAGAAATAAATAATACAAAGGCACTGCTTTTTCTGTTCATGTTTCTTCTCTGTCGCTTCTTTTTCCTGTTTATCAATTAAAACACAGCATTTTATTTTACGTTGAATGCGGGTTAGTCGGTTACCGTGCTGGAGCTTTTGGAAAATGCTTAATATTGGAAGGTGAAAAATCTAGTTTGCTTTGGAGTCATGAAGGGCCAGGAGTTGATTCACAAGCGTGTGCAATCTTCAAACTTGTGCCGAATTATTTGAAGCAGGCGTGATTTCAGAGTGCGTGTTATTAACGTCTACGCTTAGGGCCCGGCAGTAGATGCGGTAGATTGCGGTAGATAATCAATTAATGTTGATAGAAACATCAATTTGTAATATGTTAAAACTTGCCCCAATATTTTGTTACAACTTGCCCCATGGAGTAATTTTTTACTTAAATTTAGACATATAAAAAACAACATAGTTTGAATAAAAATCGCATCTACCGATAGATAATTAAAGAAATGGTCTAGAATTATGAATAAAAATAATAACAAAAAGCTACTAAAACGGAGCCATAAAACAAAAAATGACATACATACATACATATTATCACGCCTGTTTCCCATTGGGGTAGGCACTTAGGCAGAGACTATGGATTTCCGCCTGCATTTGCCTGATTTCATCCTGACACACCTCTTTCGCTTCATTTACGAAAAAAATTACAAATACGTTTTTTTCCAATACCTGGTAAAAACGATGCGCATGCTCATAACTATTTCATGTGCCGTCCGATGGGACCCTGGCAGTGCCCATATAATAGGGCGCGCTATGAAGGATACATTAAGCCGAAAATACTATAAATAAACGTTGGTTTACTAGGCAAAAATTGGGTGTTACTACTTGCCCCTGCTACAACTAGCCCCCCGCTCCCCTACCTGAAAACACGTCATAAATCTTCCTAGTCACACATTAGTAATAGGGTAATAGGCAAAAGTTATCTACTACTTATTATCATCAGGTGTCCCATATTTTAGTCCTGTCCCAAGACAAGTCTAATTTTAGTCTTGTCCAAATAAAACTTGCCTTTGTACACACGGCTACACATTTAGCTGTAAATTTCCAGTATAAGCTGACCTTGCATTGTATAGGTTTTCCTTACAACGCGAGGTCAGCCAATACTGGTTTTTACAGCTTGATGTGTAGCCGTGTGTACCTACCTACTCTTTATTCCTATGCAAAGAGATTAAACTAGTAAGTCAATGATATTACATACTTATGTAAAATCATTGTAGTAAGTACTTTAATGTTTTTGTTCAAAGGTTTTTAATTATTTTCTATATATTTTTATGTATGTTACTAAAAACGGTACATCATGCGGACTTAACTAAATATGGCATTCTTTACCAGTTAACCTTTGGTAAAATGGACAAGCATCGAAGAGGTCTTTCTGTGTTTTATAAAAGTTAATAAATAAGGTAAGGTAAGGTAAGCTAAGCTAAGGTTTGCTATTAGAAAACTCAGTTCTGAGTTAAGCTCGCCGATGTACATAAACTTTCCTACTGTAATCTAAATGTATATTTGTGTGTACAATAAAGAATAAGAATAAGAAAATAAATAATAATAAACAAAAAAACCAGCATAGTAGATCTTCGGCAGTCCTTTTAAACAAGTAATGATTATCTATGCAATGTATCTACCTAATGATACCCTTGAATATAATAATATGATATGACACTACGCCATAAGTTATCGACCTACGTCAATACGATGCGATGCAGTGCTGATGCGCTTGCGCACGTAATATGATGCACGAGATTCTGTTACCAACAAGTTGCAAGCCGCCCGGAAATGTCCAAACGATGCGTTTTGTCCTTTATGAAACGGTTTTATTAATGTTCTTCTAGAAGTTTCTTTAAAAGACAGGAGAACATAACATCACGCCTGTATTTCCCCGAAGGGGTAGGCAGAGGTGTAATAGTACACCCATATTTCGCCAGTAATGTTGTAGTCCCATGTAATAGGGGCGAGCCTATTGTCATTGACCGGGCACAAATCCAGACTCCGGGCTGCTACTGAGAATTTCCTAATGAAAAAACCCAATAACACTTTGCCCGACCCGGGAATTGAACCCAGGACCCCACGCTCAGCATTCGCGCTTGCAACCACTAGACCAACGAGGCAGTCAGTCAGTCAGTCAGTCGACAGGAGAACTTGCAAATACTTATTCCGCGTGGGAACCGAACCAGCGATCTATAACTCAGAAATTCAAATGATCAACTACTACGCTACACGTGTCGTCATACTAGTACCAAAGATGGTCAATCAATTCAGCCTATCGCTGTCCAATGCTGGACATAGGCCTCTCCCAAGTTGCACCACAACATTCGGTCCTCCGCCTTCCGCATACAGTCCCCCCAGCTACCTTCTTCAGGTCGTCGGCCCTCCTAGCTGGGGGGTGCACTAATACGCTGTGTTAGCAGATTCGTGGTCACCACTCTAAGTCTCGTCTGCTCCAACGGCCATCGGTCCTTCGACAGACATGGCCAGTCCACTGCAACTTCAGCTTACTGACCCTACAAGCTATGTCGGTCACTCCGGTTCTTCTCCGGAAAATCTCGTTACGGATTTTATCCTTCAAAGAAACTCCAAGCACTGACTTTGAATTTGTGGACTAGCACAACTGTTAGTGGCCACGTTTCAGCACTGTAAGTCTAACCAAGGACGTACTGGTTGAAGACCATCGTCTTCAAACTTTGCCGCGACGAGGAGAAGAATGGGCGAAGTTGGTATTTCGCCCAAAATTCATCAGTAATTACATGGGAGGCTAATTTTTAACAGTGATCTTTCCCTGGTTACAAATGTTACAATAGTTAAGTTCGCTTTATATGTATCACACGTCGCGCACTTTCAACGTGTTTCGTGCAATTAATTTAAGTCTGCATTTGACAAAATTATTAGCAAGTGCGAATTGTTATTTCACAGACTTGCACTATTCATTATGTAGGTACCTACCGATCAGTAATTGCATGACAAGTTTTAAACAAAACAAAGCGATAAGAATTTCACCTTTTGTGTACATTTTTGATAATGTTAGGTGACTTTAGAATGACGATTGAATAACATAACTACAAAAATAACTCTTTCTAATAAGTAAGATATTGGTGTCGATTCTCTTGTTCACGAACTAAACTTATTTTAAACTATCGCTCTCTTTTACTAAAAGTAGATACAAGAAAGGGATGGCAACCATTTTAGAACTGTCAAATTAGTTTACGTGTTACATTTCTTTGTATTTTAGTGGGCACGTTCCGAGATCACGACTAAACTTGTATGGAAAGTTTAATTCCGTCTAATTTGACAGCTCTAAAATGGTTGCCATCCCTTTCTTGTATCTACTATTAGTAAAAGAGAGCGATAGTTTAAAATAAGTTTAGTTCGTGAACAAGAGAATCGACACCAATATCGTCATGTCACACCTTTATTCTATGAAAGAGTTGATTTTATAAGGCTATTACAGAGATTCTTACTGTTGTAACTTAAAATCAGACTTTAAGAGCCTTCGATCAACAATATCATCGAAGTTAAGAGCAAACCCATTGAAATTTACCGGTTGCAAATTTAATTCAGTTGCTACTGAATTTTTTTCGCCCAATTACAATAATATTTTCTCAAAAAACAATAGGATTTTTGAATCTCACCAATTACACTTTGCATATCCGAAATCGTACACCATGTTCTTCAACCTCGCCTGCGACCAAGACCAATGAAGCGGACAAAGTTAGTTTCGATTGATATAAAATGACTCGTAGCGAAGCAACGACTGCGCGGATTCTATGATCTGCAAGGTTAAGCTGCACTTGCCGCGGTCAGTCTGTGGATGGGTGACCGTTTCGTTACACATCGAGACCCCTCCGTGCCTCGGAGAGCACGTTAAGCTGTCGGTCCCGGTTGTCATACGAATATCTATGGCAGTCGTTACGGGTAGTCAGAATCCTGAAAGTCTGACAACTGGTCTAACCTCCGAATGTCAGCATTACCCAGTAACTGGGTTGCGGGGGTCTGATGGTAGTCGCTCTGTGTAAAATACTGATGTTCAGCCGCATCTGGCTAGACTGGAAGCCGACCCCAATATAATTGGGAAAAGGCTCGGAGGATGATGATGATGATAACATGTTTTGTGTAGTAGCAGTGGTCATAAGGTGTCAATTGATTCAATCGGTATGTATCATATGAAAGTCATGAAACTGATACGATTGCGTTGGTTTGCCTTAGGAGCATGAGCAACGCAAGCAACGAAGTCTGAACACACATTTCTCAACAATCAATCTATTTGTCAACTGTACAAAAACCGCATAAATTCTGCAGTTTTGCATCTAGCCTTGCTTGCAGTCCACATCTGCAAAAGCGCTTAAATCCCTTAATGCGTGTGATGATTAGTTTTTTGGAACGATAGTCAACACTTCTGATGGAAATATTATTATCTCCTGAACTATACCCATCATGTTGGTACTGAAATGAAAGGTCTTATGAGCTCTAGACAAATAAATGGTCCACACTTCTGATGGCCATATCTCCTGAATCATAGGTCTTAGACCCATCGTGTAGATATCCAAATGAAAGGGCTGGATGAGCTCTACTCAAATAAATGATCAAAACTTTTGATGGCCATATCCCCTTAACCATAGGTCTTAGACCTATCGTGTTGGTACTCAAATGAAAGAGCTTGATGAGCTCTACTCAAACAAATTGACTGATTAAGTTTACAATTAGTTAATATTTTTATAATTATTAATAAATAAAATATTTAATTTCATAACTCTTTAAATAATGATAGTACCATTCCTATTACATGGGACTTTATAACATAACTGGCGAAATGTATGTACTTACTATACACCTCTGCCTACCACTTCGGGGAATACAGACGTGATCTTATGTAGGTATTTTATGTATTATCATTCTTTAATTTTTGTTTCATATAATTACTTTTTGATGTTGTTAGCGAAATAGTGAAAGGAACTTAGTTCTAACCGGGTGTCCCACGACATCTCTCGTTTTTTATGACTTTGGATGGCGAAACGAGCTAAAGACCAACCATAGGTACCAAAAGGAAAACCATAGGTATTTAATTAACCCGAGAAGCTGCTAGCAATAAAGTAAGTAACTCAGAGCGTTTGAAGCTTAAACAAGTGTGTGTCAACATTTGTATTGCATTCTAAATGGGCAATTGGTATGATATCAATAAGCAATGATATTATTTATTGTAGAGGCCATTTAACAGTCCCAAGTTCAGGAATAAAATTTTATAGGTCAATAACGAGTAAATTTCAGGCAAATTCCAGGTACTGAGATTCTATAATTTCGGTGGTATGTGATTTTATGTATGCGAATGAAAATGTCTATTTTAAAGAAGAAAAAACGCGTCGAATACATAACCTCCTCCTTGTTTTGGAGTCGGTTAATAAAATCACATTCCCCTTGACTGGTGGACCTTTTATAACTTTATTTATTTATTATTTAATTCATAAATAAAGTCATGTCAAAGTCAAATCCAGTCATGAACAAAGTTTAAATTACATTAATCGATGACTTACCTTTGACTGTTGTTGTTGACTTTGTTGTCTGATTATCCTTCACTGGTACACTGTTATTACTTTGAGGAAAGAGGTAGGGTCTTGAACGCCCCTAAGCCACTGCGACCTATAAACTATACTGCGATCTATTATGACGCCTCTTGCAGGATTCCAGCACTTCCCCAAGTTACAAGTCAATCATGAAGTTGACTATGGCTTTGGGGGAGGAGAATTTGATCTCCTGTGTTGAGATGACGTGGTCTCCAAGGTGCTGGCTTCTTATGTGGTGCGCTGCATCGCATTGTATTTGCGTTTGCATAGGATATGAATGAGCCTCTAGGCCTTTTCGCGAAAGAACCTGCAAACTGTGTTATCGCTAAGGCCCATTCTGTGAAGGTGTTTGTTTAGTTTGTAGTGCCCAGCCACAGACATAGTAAAACTATAGACGAAGTGCTGCGAACAATCATAGTGAAGCCAAAAAAAACTGTGCTCCTTCTTGTACAACCAGCGCTCACGCACACACCATGCACCTGAAGGATAATTGTATGCCATGACATGTGTATTGAGAGGGGTGAGCACTGTTAGAGGTGAAGTAGTAATATTTTTTAATATGTCTGTGGAAGGAGCACAGTTTTTTTGGCTTCACTATGATTGTTCGCAGCAATTTGTCTATACTTTTTACTATGTATGTGTGCCCAGCATGGATTCATGTCAGGATTTTCATATGGATTATGTTCAATGACAGCGCTTCTTTCGTAAACCTTTTCCTAAAGCCTACTAGAAGCGAGAGTAAACTGTTAAACCTTAGATCACCATTCAAAGCTTAGTGGCTTAGCATTTGGGATGCTCTGTAACGTGTTGTAAGTTTGATTTCCGTACGAATCAATTTTGTATCGCCTACGATATTGTTCCGAGTCTGGTTGTTTGTAAATGTGAAGATTTGTTTGTGTTTGTAAACGCACCCATGTTACAGGAATGTTTATACTATGGGAGGCTACGTTAAAAATAGATTTTACCCCTTGCTGTAACAACGCACTATCCTTATGAGTTTCAAGCTCTTTTAGCTAAGGGCATTTCTTTCGAATGTTTTTCATATTTTTTGTTTTTTCTCCAGTAGGGAACAGGCTACCCCATATTCTATTGCCGTGAAGCGGTAACGCCCTATAAGGTCATCTCAACAGGATGGCAGTACATAATAATATTTTTACTAACTAGACTTTGCCCGCGGTTTCGTCCGCGTACTGAAAAAAAATATAGCGTGTGTTACTTATGGATAAAGTAGCTTTCTAATCGTGAAAAATTATAATACGGTTCAGTAGTTTCAGAGTTTATCGATTACAAACAAACAAATCTTTCCACTTTAAAATATTAATTAGTATTTTTATATACAACGTGTAATATAAATAACTAAAAAACTCTTAAGGGGTCATTGTACTCATCCGTATGAACAACTTTTACTATGGGACCAACCCAGAAGTCGCGAAATAAAAATCCGCTGTTCCCTAAATTTTCCCTACATCAACATCATCATTTCAGACGAAATACTCTTTTCCTGTATGGTTCCATAGTAAAAGTTGTTCATACTGATGAGTACAGTTATTTCAATTATACGTTGTAGAAGTATAAATTAAGTAGGTACTTCAATTTCTTCGTATTTAAAAGAGCCGTGTCGGAAGAAGCCATCGAATAAAAAAAACTCCTAACTCCTAAATTCATTCAATAATAAGTATGAATCCTTTCAATGTGCACACGGCAACACATCAAGCTGTACATTTCCAGTATGAGCTAACCTCGTATTGTATAGGATTTCCGTACAATGCGAGATCAGCTTATCCTGGAAATGTACAGCTTGATGTGTAGCCGTGTGTACCTACAAAAAATAAACCAGTTACAACAGAAGGGTCGTTTTGAATGGCCATTGAAATCAGTTTTACAATCATGTGCCCTCGCCTCGGTATGTTTTGTTATTACTCCTTTATACTCTGACCAAGGACTAGGGGAGAACAGTGCGAACTGTTCGATGTAAGTTTGGTCAAAAGACGAGAAATAGCGTGAGATGGGCTTTTAAAATAACCGTCGCGTGTCGACTGCAATTATTTGTGTAGTAGCTATGGTAATGTGAGCGCCCAGGGCTAGATTTGAATATTGCGCCCCCCAAAACAACTTACGCCCGTGGCAAGATTTGATTTTTGCGCCCCCAAAACAACTTACGCCCAGGCCAAAATTTGAATTTTGCACCCCCCAGAACAACTTACGCCCGGAAATTTTGCACCCTTCAAAACAATTAACGCCCGGGGCAAGATTAGAATTTTGCGACCCCCAAAATAACTTACGCTTAGTGCAAGATTTGAATTTTGCGCCCCTCAAAACTTCTACAAAACTTATTTTGCAGAAGGGTATCCCAGCGGCCTGCAGCCTTGCCCCAGGTTTGCGTCCCTGACAGCCGCCTAATAATTAGTAGTACAGCTTGGGAAAAACGGAAACAATTTAACAAGTACTTACATATAACAAAAGTTGCGTTGGCTTTTACTATTTGTGGGGCCCATTGGGTCGTACGTGTGGCCCATTGGACGTCTGGCATGCAGCAGATGTGTCATGGCCCAGACGGAGATGGCGGGATGAACTGGACTCCTTTCAAAAAGACTGGTCCTTATTAGCCTCAGATAAAGAGAGGTGGAGAGAGGTTTGCCCTGCATTGGGACAGTACAGGCTCAATAATAATAATAATAACACAAGTCGCAGGAAGAAACTTTTTCAGAAAATAGAATGATACTGTATACATGACATACATAACCAGCACATTACTTCTCGGTACGAGAAGGCTAAGGCCTTAGTCCACCCCGCTGGCCTAGTCTAGTGCGGGTTGGCGGACTACACACACCATTGAGAACTGTATGGAGCACTCTCAGGTGTGCAGGTTTCCTCGCGATGTTTTCCTTCACCGTTAAAGCAAGTGATAATCGAATATAAATCCGCAAATGAATTTGAAAAGTCAGAGGTGCGGGCCGGAATCGAACTCACAACCAGAATGCTTCCTGCATGGAAGGCTACCGTTCAACCACTAGGCTATCACTGCTTTTATGATACTGTATGAATGCTCTTTAATTCGATAGTTTATGTTAAATAAGCAACTCATTCGTTCGCAATGAATGAATGACCACGTGTCCTTCGTTCATGCACTAGCATTTAGCTCACATTGGTCAGTCAAGCGTGTCGGCCTTGTAATACTCCAGATTAAATGCAAGCCACTTATGTAATTCAAGATTCATTTGTATCTATTCAAATAGTCTTCCTGCGTCTGCGCTAACAACCAATTGCGATGACCAATACGTCTGCCAATAGTTGTGATTATAGCTATTTCCTCTTTTATCGTTCATTGCCACAATGTTTACAGATCGCAAAGTTGCCAAAGTTTGCCAGTTGAGCACATAACACTGATACTAAAATTTTGCTACGCACATGAATCTGAAAAGTCAGGGGTGCTGGTTAGGGTCGTACATAGGAATCTTAATAATAAGGGAATAGAAGTGCCAAAGGTATGAAGGTATGATGGCAGTTGATATAAGAAAATAACATCAATTTTTATCATACCTATTAATAAATATGCAAAGTAAATATTGGTAATGCTTAGGAATTGTATCATTTTATTATTATTTGCAATTATACTACTTATATGACAATTATGTACCTATGTACTCCTTGACTAAGCTAATTTTAACATTTTGATTTTGTTTATCTATGAAAATAAATGACATGCTGAAAGGCTGAATATGGTGAAACAATAAATATCATGTAACATCTCTGTATAAACTCATGTTATGCGAATAAAGAATCGAATTGAATTGAATTGAATTGAATTGAAAAGGCGCGTGAAGTTGTCACCGCGTACAGGTGTCTTGTAGGACACCAGTGCGCGAACCCTTTTCTAAATTATCAGTGCTGTTTTGGACGCAGATTCACTGAAATTGTATTTTGCAGCGTATGTAACAGTAGAATCTTTTTTAGGCTTAATTTATTTTGCATTGAATACTAGGAACATGGTGGGCGTAATTGCTTATTTATGTGTTGCTAGCGGAAAACCTGTGACACATGTTTCGGTATTAAAAGACAGTAAATTCTATTATCTTATTAATTAGACTTCTATGGGGTCGAACTAAGACCCTCTTGTTTGGTAGATAAGTGTTCAACCCACAGAAATAGATAGAATGGAAAAGTGGGCAGGGCGCGCGTGCCAACACTCTGCACCATAGTGCAGCGCATTTCAAAGCCTTTCTCATTACGCCTTATGACTTGTTTCTGTAAATACTATAACAAAAACTCGCAAAAATGCCTTATTGTGCTGTTTCTAACTGTAGAAACAAAAGCTGTAAAGAACATTTGATTAAGTCAATATGTAAGGCGTAGTTTGTTCGAAAGTTGCCACGCATGAATTGTGATTACAACCATTCTACGTTCTACGCTATCTGTTTCTGTGGTTCAACCGTTAGGCTATCACTGTATTTTTATGAATGAATGTAGAAATGTGGATGGCTATACAACGTGTTATTAAAATAACCGAAAACCTCTTAAAGGGTCATTGTACTCATATTTTGACCTCTTTCCGGTCGTGTCGAATTGCCGTCCCATCGGATTAAGAGAGTGAGGGAATAGAGAGTGCACCTGTGTTTGCGCACACACTTGTGCACTATAATATGTACCGCGCAGATGGCTAGTCTCAATTGAGATTGGCCGCCGTGACCGAAATTCGGTCGGGAGGACATTATTATTATTATTACTCATATTTTACTGCTTCCGTACTGATTTTTTTTTCGTGATTACTTTGTTGGTCCCATAGTAAAAGATTTTATAATGATGAGTACAATGACCCCTTAAGAGGGTCAGTATAAACTAAGAATAAGGGTGTACAAGGACACATACGAATGATGGTGTTCATGTTGTTGAGAAGTTCTAGAAACACAAGGCACAAATACAATTGTATGTATCGCCATTTTTAATTTCTTAATTAATTCAATGTATCTTGCATTTGATAGTAATATGAAATTATAGCCATTACCCAAATATTTGCATGCCTAAAGGTAGAATATAGAGGACTGTATCAATGTGACTTATAACACCAATGTTAACCTATGTTCAGTAAATAAAGAATTGTATTATTATTGTATTGTATTAAAGGCACTAACTCTGGCAGTCTATCTGAAACTTTAATGACCCAACTCCCAATTGGCGCAATAGCGAAGTGTCCGCTCTGCGTGCTCAGGGTCGCGGATTCAATTCCCGCATCCGGACACCAGTGGCCTACAGTTGTTCCGTGTCGGGATAATTCTGTGTAATGGCACCCACGTCACAGCTAATCTCTCGTAGGATCTTGCTAGGTACAGTTAAAAATGGTGCTGAAACTCTTCACAAGCATCATTGAAAAGGGACAAAAAGCATTAAGAAATTTCTAATTAATCCATGTTGATTCTAGATTCTTCTCCCGAGCATCGCTAAAACGACCGATTCTGCGCTTTCCGCATCCAGGGGATTCCCGCGACCTTCACCAGGTCACCAACTCAGCCTATCATAGTCCACTGCTGGACATAGGCCTCTCCCAAGTTGCGCCACAACGCTCGGTCCTCTGCCTTCCGCATCCAATCCCCTCCAGCCACGTTCTTCAGGTCGTCGGTCCACCTGGCAGGGGGGCGCCCTACGCTGCGTTTGCCGATTCGCGGTCTCCACTCAAGGACTCGTCTGCTCCAGCGGCCTTGGGTTCTTCGACAGACATGGCCAGCCCACTGCCACTTCAGCTTACTGATCCTACAAGCTATGTTGGTCACCCCGGTTCTTCTCCGGATAATCTCGTTACGGATTTTATCCTTCAAAGAAACTCCAAGTATACCTCGCTGAGCGACTTTGAATTTGTGGATTAGCCCAACTGTCAGTGTCACGACAAATAATAACAATAAAAAATCTAAAACCAAAGGCGGTCCCCATACAAGAAACCTCGAAAAACATGCATATTTTTAAACGTTTTTGTTCCTGTTATATCTTTAAAATGGTAATAGGTACATACCAGTGTCAAACTTATAGCGCATACCTACTATGTAGTTATATATGCCAGGTGGACCGATGACCTGAAGAACGTGGCTGGGGGGGACTGGATGCGGAAGGCAGAGGACCGAGTGTTGTGGCGCAACTTGGGAAAGGCCATGTCCAGCAGTGGACTGTGATAGGCTGAGTTGATGATGATGATATATGCAGTAGTATATGTATGTATGTATAAGTATGTAGTTATATGAAGTTGTATAGTATATGTAGTTTAGCAACAAATACTAAAATAATAGGGCATAAATAGGCATATGTGGTGCTACCTGCGTAAGAAAGAGATGCAAAAATTCATATTTCGCTCACGGTGCGATATCTTGATGGGTGGTACGGAACCCTTACTGCGTGAGTTCGACTCGCACTTGGACGGTTTAAAAAAATATATTGATGAACCGTCCCACAAGCAAAAACATAATTATTCCAAATTCTCCAGACAGTGACATCAATATAAATGTCATAAAAAATATTATCTTGTGTCCGATGCGCCCGCGCTATTTCTATAGCAGGCGTTCAAAATTAGAATGTTTTCGTCATAGATATCAGTGTTGAGATTGATAAATGCTTGTAAATTGTACCTTAGACCATGTTGATTAAGTTTCGAAATCGTTTGGTAGCGATGTAGGTTAGTAGGAAGAACGTTTGTTATGTGCTAGGGCATTTAGGGCGGGTCAATGGTTACCTGTTGATATTGTGGGATTAGTGAGATGAAATTAGTGTTAAATTAAATATACACCCCACAGATGAAGTATCCAGAGCTGTTCCCTACCCTACAAAATCGTTGCTTGACAAAATATCTATGGTACAGATGTTTTTTTTCAGGATTTCAGGGTGGACCCCATAGAAATCTAATTATTAAGGTAGTAGAAATGGTAAAGGCGCGTGAACTTGTCGCCACGTGCAGGTGCCTCGTAGGACACCAGTGCGCGAACAGTTTGCTTGATCATCAGTGCTGTTTGGGACGCGGAGTCACTAAAATTGTATTTTGCAGCCAGCATATCTAACAGCGCGTGGGAGAGGCCTATGTCCAGTAGTGGACTGCAAATTCTGCAATAGGCTGAGTTGATGATGATGATGATGATATCTAACAGCGGTTTTTTTTATTTTGCCTTGAATGCTAGAAACATGGTGGGCGTAACGTAACTTCCCCCAATTATCGACACTTTAAGGGACGATCACAAGTATTTTTTGAATACATTAGTTTCGTGATGATTTAATAGGTACTTGTGGTGCACTATGTAACAGTTCAATGTTAACCGTATACCAAATTATAATTTTGCTCTTATTTTCTGAAGTTGGTTGTTTTTTTGTCGAGGACTGTCGGTGTCGATAACTAGGGCTTTTACTATAATTGCGTATTTATGTGTTGGTAGCGGCAAACGGCGACGCGCGTTCCGGTGCTAAAAGACAGTAGATAACATTTCTATTATCTTGTAGTTTATATTTCTATGGTTGATCCCGGAGTAAAAGTTGTTCGATATTATTCCCTGAGCTCTTCAAATATGACCACGCATTTCTGATACACGTTGTATAGGTAGGATCACGATTCTTTCTGGTGGTACATTTGGTGACAAAATCCCTTGAACGAATCCTGCTACATTACACGTAGCTACCGCTGCCATCGAACGAGCGATTTTAGCCTTAGTGGTGGTTCACCGGATAGATTTCCGACTGTACCTACCAGCAACAACGAACAGTCAGAAAGGTTGTTGCTACAATCAACTCGCGATCGGTGATTGAACTTTATACATATTTATACAAAACTTTAAATGTCTGTATCAACACAAATACTACCCTCCAACGTTGGACGAATAAAAACACAAAAAGTGAAGCACTCATAGTAAATTAGTAAGACGGGTCGCTAAAATGTACGGGCTGGCACCTTCAATCAATAATAGTACTTTATCGAAGGCTGGCACGCACACATTCACATACATACCTAGTAAGACAAAAAGCCGCAATTACACGACGAATCTCGTGTGACGGTTGTCACTGTCGTAGTGTCACAAATAAAATAACAATATAATATATCTGGTGTGCTAAAATTCTGTCGAAATTATAGTGGCTTTAGGAAAAAAAGATCTTTTCTTAGCGAGATTCTGTCCGCCATTTATTATTCGGTTTTTTAGTCCGAGTCTCCAACACTGTTTTTAAAGACGGCTCGCGCAGTCACCGGTTTTCGCTCCTTCATAATATAGCTAATTATTATCTGGTATCTACCCTCAATGTACTTATTTAATATCCTACCTTGTTAACCATATTTTTGTTTGTTTTCCTGTTTGTATAGTCGATGATACTGATGTACGATAAAACACTAGGTAATGAGTTTATGTTTACATCTTTAGTTTTATTTTTGTTATGAACAAATAAAACTAAAAAAAAATAACATAAAAAAATAAGCAGTGCCTTTGTACTATTAATTTCTATGTATTTTATATTTTCGCCAGTTATGTTATAGTCCCATGTAATAGGGGGTAAGCCTATTGCCATTAACCGGGCACAAATCCAGACTCCAGGCTGCTATTGAGAATTTCCAAATGAAAAAACCCAATAACACTTTGCCCGACCCGGGAATCGAACCGAAGATCCCACGCTCAGCAGACGCGCTTGCAACCACTAGACCAACGAGCCAGTCAAAGTATTCTGTTCTGTATTAAACTCAACTCAAACGTTGCCCATATTCCAGACAAGAGTCCTGAGATACTTAATCAATAAGACAGACTCAAAACATTGCGTGGACTCGCTCAGTGCCAATTGCCAAGTATTTAACGATGTCTGAGAGTGTATCTTTGTTTACTCAAAAAGGGTATTTTTGTAATCGTAATTTCCAACTGATTTGTAAACGCAATAGCGAATTGAAATCGTGATGCTTTATGGGTAAAGTTCAATAATCCAATTTGTCTCAGAAAAGTCTTGCGACTAGCAGCACGCGACCACCACGTGCTGCTGGTCCTCACTAGACGCGTCAAGTCCCACTCCATTTCTCCCACTTGCTCGGAAATGGCTTCATTATTAAAAAAAATACATCAATCGGCTCTTTTCCGCACGCAACGAAATAACACGCCAGCGATTTCCAAAACGACAATAATATAAATTGGTGGACGGTTTTTTAAATTATTATTGCGAGGTTTTTTAAGTAGACACATCAATTAGGTGTTTTTAGGTACACGATATTTATTATTTAAGGTTGAATCTGATTTCATTACAACTTCCTTGAATTTTTCATTTCAAAAGTTTGAAAATAGAACAAAGAACGCGCGCGGACGAAATGGCGCGAATGAAAATTAGATAATAATAAATTAATTTGTGTATTGTTTCCTCGCAAATGAGAGAAAAGTACTATACAAGTCTCGGCCGAACGTCCTGGTTTAGTTAAAAAGGAGTCGGCTAGCGCCTCGTTCTTTTAAAATAACAACGGAAGTACTCGGCTTCGCCGCGTCCTTCCAATATTAGTCGGGCGTCAATTGCTTTATTTCA
This sequence comes from Asteroscopus sphinx, assembly GCA_949699075.1. Classification (NCBI taxonomy): domain Eukaryota; kingdom Metazoa; phylum Arthropoda; class Insecta; order Lepidoptera; family Noctuidae; genus Asteroscopus; species Asteroscopus sphinx. Next base: position 2,266,471 of record OX453004.1, on the reverse strand, counting down.
GGCCTGGAAAGTAATTTACTATTAGGTATATTACCTTAAGTTTGCCAATGGGCGATGGAGAGGAGCATCCTAAACATAAGACTTAGAGACAAACAACGAAATTCGATGATAAGAAAGAAGACACAAGTACTGGATGCCCTTCAACACGCTCAAGCATTGAAGTAGAGATGGGCGGGCCACCTGGCGCGATTAGACGACGACAGACGGACCCAGAAAACAACCACGTGGAAAGGCCCATTTAGGACGAGGAAGAGAGGAAGGCCTAGCGAAAGATGGCAAGATGAAATAGCAGAAATGACAGACAAGGAATGGATGAAGAAAGCTTCAGACAGAAAAGTCTGGAAGTTATTGGAGGAGGCCTATACCCGTCGAGGGGTCCTTAATTGATTATATTTATATTATATTACTGTTCACATACGTAAACATGCTAATTAATTATGGAATAATAAAGGCTTTTTTATTTTATTTATTTATTTATATTACCTTAAGAGCAGCAGAGTCCTTCTGACTGCTAGGTAATAAAAAATTACTGCTGTTAGGTACCAATTCGTCCGCTAAACGGAGTGATCAGGACATAATTGATGACAATTTCCTTTTAGACTGATAAATGTAGCGGTCATTGGGAGATATGGACTCAACAATGAACGTTTATATTATGATTTACTAGCCTATACCCGCGGCGCGGCTTCACTCACGTGGTTGTTGTTTATCGCACATCCCTCGGAAACTGATCATCTTCCCGGGATAAAAAGAAGCCTATATGTTAATCCGGGTTATTTTCTATCGGTGTGCTAAATTTCATCAAAATCCGTTTAGCTCTTACAGCTGAATGAGTAACAAACATCCATTCATCCTCACAAACTTTCATCATCACCAACTCAGCCTATCGCAGTCCACTGCTGGCTGGACAAAGGCCTCTCCCAAGTTGCGCCACAATACTTGGTCCTCTGCCTTCCGCATCTTTACAAAATTTCACGGTTATAATATTAAAAAAAAAAACAAAAATTCAAATTTTTTGGCGTTTTTTGCAAATTGTAGCTTTATTTCGCGTTGTATATCGGTCAAAATATGATTGGCGGAAATAGCAACAATATATCTAAGGAATAATACTGATAAAAATATTAACCTAGCTCTATAAGCTGTATAAGCTCGAAAATCGATAATTTGATCGTAAATTAATATTACCGAGGTAGTACAGCTAATAGAGCTAGGTTAATATTTTTTATGAGTATTATTGGCCTCCTCCATCTCCATCAAGATGGAGGAGGCCTATGTCCGCAGATGGACGCCCCAATAATTATTTGAAATTTAATATTATACTCAATACAATTCAGAATATATATCAAAATAATAAATAGCTATAAATGTTCATATTTGTTATAATAACATACTTAATAATAAAATAAAATAAAAAAGTTAATCAATATCATAGTATAGGTACTTGTATATATAGTCATAATGTACAAATAATTCTAATGGAATTAGGACAGGAAACTTATCATGAATTAAAATTGCAGTTGATACTATGTAATAAAATAAATAAATAACAAATTTTTTGTTGAAAAAATATGAAAATTATAGATAACAATATTATACATAACAATAATACTTACAGTAAGCAAAAATTTTATTTTGTTAATCATGTGATATTTTGTAGTAATATAATAATAAATCTATAGTAAATTGATAATAAACTACACATACACATTACAAACATAGCTACACTACACTTTATTACACATACCTACACTTACCTACACACAACACTACACTATACCTACTACACTACATATACTCACAACAATACACTACTTGTTAAATGTATAATAATTCAATATTAATATAAGTATACCAACAGATAAAACAATGTATAAAATGTTATTTTGTAAGAGGAATTGTTAGTTGTGTTAAATTTGGGAAATAAAGGCTTAATTATTATTATTATGAGTATTATTCATTAGATATACGTGGGACACTCAGAAAGTTTTGCGAAACTAAAAAAAATTGTTATATACGTACATATATTTTTATCAAATCTTTTCAAAGTACTTTCCACCAGCCTCTATACAAAGATTCATGCGCCTAAACCAGTTTTCAAAACACTTTTTCCAGTCCGCCGCAGACACCTCGTTTACAGCCTGCTCGAACGCAGCCAGCGCATCTTCCGGCGACGAAAATTGTATCCCTTTGAGCTGATTTTTTATTTTTGGGAATAAAAAGAAGTCACACGGTGCTAGATCAGGGCTGTAAGGAGGGTGACCCAGGAGTTTGACTGGCGTGCTGTCCAGGAAGTCCCTCGTTTTGAGTGCGGTGTGCGCAGGTGCATTGTCGTGGTGGAGCAGTAGCCCGCGGAGCCCTGTGTTTGGTCGCTTGTTGCTTATAACAGAGAAAACTTCTGGCAAACATTTGGTAGTATACCATTCGGCATTAATGCTTCTTTGATCCCGTAAGGGAATTGATACCAAGTGGCCAGTCAAATTAAAAAAGCTAGCGATCAAAATCTTACCCCCGCTTCTAGATCGCTTCACTTTGGTAGGCGTTGGCTCATTTTGAAACACCCAAACAGTCGACTGGCGCTTGGTTTCTGGGTCGTATTGATAAATCCAGGACTCATCACCTGTAACGATGTCGTAAACACGCCGAGACGAGCCTGCTTCAAATTTGTTAAGCATATCACGGCACCATTCCACCCGGGCCTGCTTCTGAGCATCGGTGAGGTTGTGCGGCACCCAGCGTGATACTATCCTCCTCACGCGAAGATGGCTGTGTAGAATCTCGTGAACGCTTCCCGATCCAATCTTCAATATGTGTTGAATCTCCTGATATGTAATTCGCCTATTGTCTTGGATTAAATTTTTCACTGCTAGCACGTTTTCTTCGGTAACAGCCGTCAAAGGGCGACCGCTTCTTTCGTCATCCCCCAAAGTTGGTCGACCGCGCTTGAATTCGTTATACCAACGATACACGGTTGCCTTGGAAGGGCCTTCATCCATGAATGCCATTTGAAGTCTATCGTACGATTCATCCGGTTTCAGGCGACACTTGAAATCGTATAAAATCATAGCTCTAAAATGTTCCCGGCGCAGATCCATATTTCAGTGAGACACAATACTTTGAATTAACTCGCAAAAAATGTGGAGGGAAATTTTGAAATTGGAACTTACTTATTTTTACTTATAAATAATCATATTTTCGAAAAACATTATAACTGGCCAGTCTCCCATATATAAAAACTTTTTTTCGCAATACTTTCTGAGGGGCCTGGTATTGTTATTATTTCCGCCAATCATATTTTGACCGATATACAACGCGAAATAAAGCTACAATTTGCAAAAAACACCAAAAAAATTGAATTCCGCGGGGTACCCTGTAGCATTCACCTTAAAGTAGGATATAGTAGGATGAGGTTAAGGATTCTAATCTCTGACCTTTGTGTTCCAGGCATAGTGCTGACTTTCTATGCGGTGTTCTACGCGGTGCTGGCGCTCATGTTCGGGCTGTGTATGGGGGGCCTGTATCTTACCCTGGAGCAGAACATGCCGTCCTACTTGCTAGAAGAGTCACTCATTGGTAAGTATCATGTTTGATACACAGGACGAACATTAAACCCTATCGAGATGAATTTTATTCGAGGCTGTCCATTTTCTAAATCGTTATATTTAATCGCACAGATAAATATCACGCCATGAGCATCACCCATCATTATCATATCACATAACGCGCTTGCCAATAGGAGTTCGTTTTGTGTAGTCGAAAATTGGAGGTACTATTTATTTCTAACAAAGCAGATGTGAATGTGTATTATATGATTGTGTGATGTGAATTATGTGATTATGTGATGTGTCTATTGGATTTAATCTTAGAGTAATTAGACTCAGAGGCATCTCCGTGCAGGTGTGATTCATTATCATCATCATCATTTCAGTCGAAAGACGTCCACTGCTGGACATAGGCCTCCCACAAGCATTGCCACAATGACCGGTCCTGCGCTTTCCTCATCCAGCATAACCAGGTGTGATTGTTATTTTTTTTTTGTTGCATCGTAATCGAAGCTGATCGGTAAAGACTTGTTTCAAATTCCCAGCATTTCATCACGTCTCTTCAATACTCGACATACAGTCGACTTGACAGTGGTAACACTTGAATTAGAAAACCGCCCTGCTTATGAAATAATGGCGCTGTCAATGTCAAACTGTCACCACTGACTTGCGGTCGACCGTACTAGCAACTCGTAAGCAGTAAACCACTACTCGCTATTAATGTATAGCCGCGCTATAAATTGTAAGGAGGTCATGTCGCATTTAGACGGCGGTCAGTCGTTCCGCACTTTTTATTATGTAATGGGCTTCCTACGGCCAGTTCCTTTGCGGGGGACAATTGGCTGGGAGACCGGTGCCGGTGGGATGGACAAGGTTTACCTACGATTATTATGATTTTAGTGCGTCTGTACTAGTGAATGGCATTTTGGCTACAGCCAATGCAATGAACCTTATTTTAATACATACATAAGTAACCCATTATTGTACCGTTGCTGGCTGGGCACAGGCCTCTTCTCAGAATTTCTCATTCTTCAGAGATTCTGGCCTAAGTCCACCACGCTGGCCTGGTGCGGATTGGCAGACTATACACAAAACCAAGAACTGTATGTAACACTCTCAGGTGTGCAGGTTTCCTTACGATGTTTTCCTTCACCTGTTCTTTTTCTATCGTGTTGATATGAACAAGATGATGATAATAGCTCATGCCGTGAGAAAAATTTGCGAGTCAGCAGGTTGGTAGCGGGGCTGACTGTCCAGGGTACGCCGGTATCGTCACTCGTGGAGGCTCTTTTAATTCACCCCAGTATACACATTTTTTTTTCCGTGGGGTAAATTCTCATTGACGCACTCCTCCCGGGGAAGGCGGAGCCAGTGTGGGACTCTTACCGACTAAAATCAACGACGGTGTTCCTCTACCGACCCTTGGCCGGAGGAGTGGGAAATATACCCGTATTCGCCCAATCATCCCCGGCAGGTCCCGGCTCGCCACTCGGTCGCAGGCGAGCCCCTTCTCCCCGTGCTGCAATCACAATGGCCGCACCCTCCTCTTGACTGGCGCGCGCGGAACACTACGCGCCACCGTCACGGGCCTTGACTAGTCGGGCGGCGGGCCACCCCGAGTCTGCCGAGTATACCCCTAACCGTCGACAGTTTTGTTGCAGTTATGTCAACTGCACAAAGACCGCATTCAAACTGCTGTTTGCCAGCTTGCAGTTCAAATACAAATCGTCTGAATAGACCATCGGTGTGTTACTCGGAACAAAACAACTGCTTTTAATTGACAACAGCAAAACTGTCCAAATCACACAGAGTTTCAGCATGTTGTCGAGAAACGATTAAAGTATTTAATAGTTTCCACAGAAATCTGAATAAGGGTTTTATTTATTAGTTAGCCGTAATTAAAATTCTGCATAGTTTGACCTTAATAAGCATAGCCGGTTCACGTAAAAATGTAGGTATAGCAAGGGATACGAACGATATAATGTAGGTACCTACATTTTAATTACTTGTATGAATTGTTCAACATCCTGCTAGGTGTTTTAGATATACTATAACATTGTTGTGTTACATAGTGTGTTATAATATCGGGCTCGGGCACGGTTTGCCCTTCACAATACAACGTGATATTGAAATAACTGAAAACCTCTTAAGGGGTCATTGTACTCATGAGTATGAACAACTTTTACTATGGGACAAAACCAGAAATCGCGAAAAAATAAATCGGCTGATCCTTACATTTTGTCGATTTATGTGAACACAAATGTAAGGATCAGCTGATTTTTTTTTCACGGTCACGTTGTCCCATACAAACTTTGCCTTTTTCACCCCCATAGGGGTAGAATTTTGGAAAATCCTTTCTTATCGGATGCCTACGTCAAACAAAGAACACATCCTCCAAGTTTCAGGTCTACGATCGGCGGTTTAGGCAGTGCGTTGAACCGTCAGTCAGTCATTCAGGATAAAGCATTTTATATGTATAGATAGAAGATTTAGTCGTCTCCTCTCATGCTTGGCTTTGCCCCCGCGGTAGGGAATCACATGGTCACGTTGACTAATAAAATCTTCACTGTTTTCAGGCGCAAACCCCGGAGTGGCCTCTCGTCCTCTGTACGAGACCCCCACGCTTCACTTCAGCACAGAAAATAGATCGGAGTACCAGCCCTACGTGCAGCAGCTCGAGGAGTTCTTTGGACGTGAGTAACTTATACTTACATTTGTATCCTGTCTTCAGGCAATCTACCACTGCTAACCATATTACCACATTATCAAAATCTTCGACCGAACCCACAGGATCAGCAAGCTGAAGTCAAAAGATCAGCGATGAAGCGAGATGATAAGTACAATTGTACGGACGCACCTCGCCTCATGGGCGCGGCAACAAGTAATTTGTTCCTGTATGGACTTCAGCGAGCCATTGTGGCGAATCAATACTTCAATGGAAACGTACTACCATAATATAGAACAACTTTACTAACATACATAGTACGGCCTTCATGATTGTGAGTCTTGCAGGGGTAGGCAGAGTATGCCGATTTATTTTGTTTTTAGTTGTCTGTATTTTCAGACTAAGCTCCTGTTATCAGATAACTCACTTAACTATCTTTTAAACAGTTGCTTTTAATCAATGTATCTAAAGGATTTTGCCTGCCTGGACTAACTCTTCCAACTGGTATAAAAATGGAATTCCATGTATCCAGGATCTATGGAAGCCTTTACCTTGTTGTTTTTTAAATACGAGAGGTCGTCCAGAGGTCGAAATTCGATCGTAATTAATTAAATTTTTATGCTTGAACTATGCCGAAAAAAACTTCTTTTTTTTATTGATTACACTTAAACTTGTCTATAGGTAATAAACTAAAGAAACGAAAATCAGTTGGCAGAGAAAATGGAACTAACCGTTTTTTCTTTGCATATTTATACATAGATAAATCTATTAAAACATTTTAATTGTGTATTTCTACGACTGAAATAGTAAAATATGCATAAGTACGTAATATAACTTGTAAAATAAAATGTTTGAATGCCAAGCTCCAGGGTGGCTCCAGGTGTGTGCTGAGGATCTAGACTGGATAAATTAAACTCCAAAGCAATAGGAATGACTGTATTTCCTGTACCAGCCATCAGACTCGCTCTCGACGCCATCGACGCCATCACATTGTGCGCACGCATCGCGGCTTACTTATTATTCAGAACTTATGGAAATGCAGTCATAATATTATTGATTTGGAGTTTAATTTATCCAGTCAAGACTGCCAGCATACACCTAGAGCTTGGCATCCGTCAAACGATAAATAATCTAAAATAAAACTAATAATTACAGAAGAGCATCAAAATATCCAGGCGTATCCCTTAAGTTTTCTGTGGTATCGCTGACAAATTGGTAACGTGTCCAGAAAACCGGCAGCAATGCCACATTGTATGGCAATGCTTATTCTTTGGCCAAAGTATAGGCTAGCCAGTAGCCTTCAAGTCACGGGAAGTGTAGAGCAACCAATAATAACTTGAGTTTTTTATTCAGCTTACAGCGGTGATGGCTGGTACTCCTCCAAGAAGGAGTGCACAACACAAGACCACTACGGCTACCCTAACAATCCGTGCATCTTCATCAAAGTCAATAAAGTAAGTTCTGAAATATATTTTCATCCCACCTGCTCGAAAAACGACGTTTTATTCCTCAATAAGTGCAAGTAAAGAGACTATTGTAGCGGGTAGTATCTTAGTGTTCCGCAACCATAGAGATCGAATACAAAATATTGTATGAATAAAGTTCCTGACTACTAAGATGGATAGTGCGCCGCCGGCTGAATTTAAAAAAAGAAAACAAATGAAAACCGCGGGAACCTTAGAAAAAGAACTACCTTTATATGTCCCGTCTTCTCTTCTAGTCTCTCATGTTTGCTAATAATTTTGAAAAATAAGTTAATCGAGTAGTGAAATTATAACATTAACACTTGAAAGTGTTAGAACAGACACAAGAAATGTGATACCTACGCAATCTATTACCCACTACATCCCGGGAAAATATTTTTCTCACAGTAGGAGGTGAAAAGCAGAGTGTATCACTCGGCCGCAAAATTATTTTTTCCTCTGATGGCGTATACTTTGAATCCCTCGCTATGCTCAGGATTCTACTATAGAATCCCTCGCTGCAATATGTATCAATTAATGACAAGGTACACCAAAAGCTATCACTCCATGCCAAGGAACATATCAAGCTGGAAAGCGGACGGCTGACTAAAATTCGGTCTGATAATTGGGGAGCCCTTTGTCTCTTTATTTTTTTATAGGAAAGGGACAGCGGGCTCTCGGTAATACTATCTCAGAAAACCGGGCTCGACCGGTATTTTCTCCCTGATTTTGATAAAAGATTTTGGACCTTATATGAACGAGATATTATTCATTTTTGAAGTTCTTAAATTTCGCCGTCCGCATTCTATCTTGGGTAAAAATTCTTTGCTCCAAGCATAGGTAATTATTTTAAAAGTATTCTTTAATGGAGTAGTGATATTTTTCAAAACTATATGCCATGCTTTAATTAAACATGAATCTATGTACTTCAAATATGAAACGTTGTATTTTTTCAATCGTTTCAGATAATTGGCTGGAAACCAGAGTACTTCAACACTACAGATTTGCCTGCTGACATGCCTGAAGACCTGGTGGAGTATATTCAAGGTCTTGGCTCGACTGAGGTCCGTATAGTGTTACCTTTGAATATTGTATAAATTAAGGATTTCTTTCGGCTGCTTTGATGATGATGATGAAATTAAGGATTGATCTAAGCATGGGCAGATAAAGTATCAAGATCTTACAGTTTTCCTTTTCGCCTTCAAGTCGAGATATTTAATAAAGAGTTTCTGGTGTTACACCAAATCCAACTCACTGACCATTACTTTTTTAACCACTTGAGTGACCACGCATGGTGTGATTATTCTTTATGTAAAAATTAAATAAAACCACATTGCATCGAAAAACTATGAAAATAAGGTAAATTCGTTGCCGCCAAGACATGACGTAGGTATCTACAACAGACCGAATGAAAATATTTATACTAAATCTTTGAGTGGATGGTTGTAGTATTGCCGTACCCTTAAATGTTGGGTTATTCATTAGGAACCAGATGGTAATATTGCCAAAAATAAATAACTCTTGGTTAGAAAAATATTAGGCGTATTTAAGAGGTACTCCACATTCACTTTACTCAAGGTCTCTCAAGGGGTTAAGAAACTGTGTTTATGAGCGCTGGACGAAGCCAAACTAAAGCCTGGAGCATCGGCGCAAAGTAGCTAGCCTATCGGTTTTTTAACGGATAAATTTCGGCGTGTGTGCGTTGGAATTACATGATCTAATTCCCCCAAGCCCTTTCCATCATCGGACAACCAGTCGCACTGTGATGCGCCACTTCCACCCCAACGCACAAACCAATTTTCTAATAGCGTTATCATGCGTACCGCTAAAGAGTGGAATTCCTTGCCGTTTGTTTCCCGATAAGTATAATCTGGTAGTCTTCAAGGCTCGAGTGAATAGGTTTTAGCTGGACAAGCGTGTACCATCGTCGACCGCACCATCGCTTCACATCCAGGTGAGGTGGTGGTCAAACGCAAGTCTATTTTGGAAATAAAACATATTACTTTCCGACTTTCACGCGGACAGATCCGAGTCGCGGACACTGCTAGAATTAGATGAACCAACAAATAAATAATAGCATATTTTATTTTGTGTCAACAGAAGAAGCAAGTGTGGATATCATGTGAAGAAGAGAAGAACAATGAGACGAAGCTGGAGTACCCTTGGGGACGAGGTCTGCCCAGCAAGTTCTACCCGTACCAGAACGACCAGGGCTACAGGAGCCCGCTAGTCGCTGTGAGGTTGGCAGCACCAGGTAACTTTGTTCTTTATCTCGGAGTCATCATCGCAATGAAATAAATAAAAAAATAAAAAATAAATAGCTACACTTTGGGGACCAGGTCTGCCCAGCTAGTTCTAACCGTACCAGAATGACCAGGGTTTCAGGAGCCCGCTAGTTGCTGTGAGATTGGCAACACCAGGTAACTTTGTCATTTACAATAATAATAATTTACAATACTAATAAAATAGTTCAATTGGTTTCATCTATACTGGATTTTTGCATGCTTAATACAAGCAGAATATAGCACTGTTCCTAAACCACCAATTGTATATCTGGTACCACCTGTATTCTACGCAAATAAATGATTCTTTCTTTCTTTCTTTCTTTATCTCGGAGTCATCATCTCAATGAAATAAAGCTGGAGTACCTTTTGGGACGAGGTCTACCCAGCACGTACTAACTGTACCACAATGACCAGGGCTACAGGAGCCCGCTAGTCCCTGTGAGGTTGGCAGCACCAGGTGACTTGGTTCTTTATCTTGGAGTCATCATCGCAATGAAATAAAGCTACCTTTGGGGACGAGGTCTGCCCAGCAAGTTCTAACCGTACCAGAATGACCAGGGCTACAGGAGCCCGCTAGTTGCTGTGAGGTTGGCAGCACCCGGTAACTTGGTTCTTTATCTTGGAGTCATCATCGCAATGAAATAAAACTACATTTGGGGACGAGGTATGCCCAGCACGTTCTAACCGTACCAGAATGACCAGGGCTACAGGAGCCCGCTAGTTGCTGTGAGGTTGGCAGCACCAGGTGACTTGGTTCTTTATCTTGGAGTCATCATCGCAATGAAATAAAGCTAACTTTGGGGACGAGGTATGCCCAGCACGTTCTAACCGTACCAGAATGACCAGAGCTACAGGAGCCCGCTAGTTGCTGTGAGGTTGGCAGCACCTGGTAGCTTTGTTCTTTATCTTGGAGTTATTTGTGGTTTTTTTTTTTGTTAAATCAGGGTTGCTTCCATAGCAAAAGTTGTTTCTTATTATGATAACATTTACCCCTTAAAAGGAACTCCGCTAAATGTTTTACATTATACCACCATATTCTTCACCAACTCAGCCTGTCGCAGTCCACTGCTGGATATCGGCCTCTCCTAAATTGCGCCAAAACACTCGGTCCTCGAACCTACCGCGAATCGGCAAACGCAGCGTAGGACGCCCACCCGCCAGGTGGACCGACGACCTGAAGAACGTGGCTGGGTGGGACTGGATGCGGAAGGCAGAGAGAGCACCGAGTGTTGTGGTGCCTTGGGAGAGGCCTATGTCCAGCAGTGGACTGCGATAGGCTGAGTTGATACTCGTCCTCTGCCTTCCGCATCCAGTCCCCCCCGGGCTACTTTCATCAGGTCGTCGGTTCACCTGGCTGGGGGGGCGCCCTACACTGCGTTTGCCGATTGATGGCCTCCAGTCCTCCACTCAAGGACTCGCATCGGTCCTTCGACAGACATGGCCAGCCCACTGCCACTTCAGCTTACTGATTCTACAAGCTATGTCGGTCACTCCGTACCTTATTCTTAGTTTATACAAAACCTTTTAAGGGATCATTGTACAAATCATTATGAACAACTTTTACTATAGGACTAACCCTGAAATCACGAAAAAAAGTATGCTTTTCCCTTCCGCGAAATTCATTAAATTACGTAAATTACTAGATAACACCCTAGAAAATCATCGACGTGCTCGACAAAATGTATGAATCAGCTGATATTTTTGTTAGCGATTTCAGGGTTGCCCCTGAAGTAAGTTATTCGATATTCCCTGAATGAGCTCTGAAAATATGAGCACGTATTTCTGATACACGTTGTATACAACCTTATTCTTAGTTTATACTAAACCTTTTAAGGGATCATTGTACAAATCATTATGAACAACTTTTACTATGGGACTAACCCTGAAATCACGAAAAAAAGTATACTTTTCCCTATATTTTGTCGAGTAACGTGAACACTAATGTAAGGATCAGCCACTGAGGAATTATAACTGGAGCGGCTGTCGCCTACAATATACAGTGCGCCCGGCTCAGAGCGCGGGGAGTGTGCGGGGTGCGCGGCGGGTGGCTAGTGAGTCATAGATGCGACGTAATCTGCACAGATGCGACACTCGTGTTTATTCTGCCTATTCGATATATTGAGATTTTTCAAAGGAACGAATTAAAATAAAAGTTCATTCACATAATTTGAATAACAAAATTTTATTTTCCATTAAACAATAAAAGTTTGTTTAGTTTCTGGCGCTCAGATAAATAATCATTGTTTACTTTTGCTTCGTAGTTTAAACGAATTTTTGCATATTTATGAATAATGGCTCGAATCAGATGAATCCTATGATTTAATGTGGGGGGTTGATTGAAAGCATGCAAAATTAAATTAGTATCAAGCATATTATTTAAGCAAAATTTATTAGCTAGCTCCACCCAGTTTTACTCGTGGTAAATACCTATCACCCCTCTTACTGCTGGCGGGAATCGAACCTGCCACCCGAGAATTTTAAAGAGCTGATATCTCGGGAACGGGCAGAGATAACCGAATTCTGACTACATGTTTGCCCCCCACTACCACCCCCTAAGCCTGCTCCCTCTAGGTCACCCATACATAAAACAATCCCCCACTCCGTTCCTCCCCCCCAAACCCAAAGCACAATCTAGCTACACCCGCGGGAAACACGTTCCCCCGAAATTCGTCCAACCCGCAACCCCTCCCAAACCCACCCGAACTGCAAACCTTGTCGCTCCCTATCACTCGTCTTACTGCTGGTAGGAATCGAACCTGCCACCGGAAAACCTTAAAGAGCTGATATCTCGGGAACGGGCAGAGATAACCTAATTCTGACCACATTTTTGCCCCCCTCTGCCGCCGCCTAAGGCCACTCCCTCTAGGTCACCCAGACTTAATAAAAACCCCCCACTCCGTTTCTCCCCCCCAAACCCAAAGCACTATCTAGTTACACCCGCGGGAAACACGTTCTCCCCCCCTTCCACCGCGAATTCTTCATCCCTTAACCCCTCCCAAATCTACCGAACTACAACGCTTGTCGCTCCCTATCGCCCGTCTTACTGCTGGCGGGAATAGAACCTGCCACTGGAGAACCTTAAAGAGCTGATATCTTGGGAACGGGCAGAGATTACCGAATTCTGACTACAATTTGCCCCCCCTGCCACGCCCTAAGCTTTTCCCCCTCTAGGCCACCATACATAAAAAAATCCCCCACTCCGTTCCTCTCCTCCCCACCCACGTCCCCCTCCCTTCCACCTCGAATTCGTCCACCCCTCAAAATTTGCTTTGAGTTCGTATTTGCTTTGGTGGCCGCACACCCGTGTTCCGTGCGCTATATCTGCCTTATTCAGTAATCGGAGTACCAGACATCGTGTCCGTTCTGTAACTAATTTTTTTTCTTAGTCTATGATATGCATAGAAAATGGCGGCACAAATGGCAGCGTGTACAAGTAAACTAGAAAATGTCAAAATGTATTGCATTTTGTTTACTTACCGGTGAAACGTTACGCCGTTATTATTGTGTTTCGATCTTGAATGGTTTTTACATGTTTTTAGAACACAAGACGGCATTTTTTTAATGTTTTGTCGTCATTAAGCACGGAGTAATATACGTTTGCATCGCACTGAGCGTAAAGACCGACTGGGATCACTGTGGCCCATGGACCTCAGAGCGTGCGTGATAAGATTTCTTTTAGAGGGCCGCTCTAGTTATAATTCCTCAGTGGGATCAGCTGGTTTTTTTTCGCGATATCAGGTTTGGTCCCATAGTAAAAGTTGTTCATAATGATGAGTAAAATTACCCCTTAAGATGTTTAGTATAAACTAAGAATAAGGTTGTATACAACGTGTATCAGAAATGCGTGCTCATATTTTCAGAGCTCATTCAGGGAATATCGAATAACTTACAACGGGGACAACCCAGAAATCGCGAACAAAAATATCAGCTGATGTTATAATATAATTTTGTCGAGCACGTCGATGATTTTCTAGGGTGTTATCTAGTAATTTACGTAATTTCATGACGCGCCGATTAATTTGCAGTGACACTGCAGTTCGTTTCTGACAGCGATCACCGTAGATAAGAGAACACGAAAAGCATTGTTTCGATCTAAATTTAAATGCTACTGCACTTCTTTAGTTTATTTTTTTTGCTATTTCAGGGTTGGTCCCATAGTAAAAGTCCTATGCCCTGAATGAGCTCTTAAAATATAACCACTCATTTCTGATACACATTTTATAAAAAAGATGCCATATCATAGTAGGTATGTAGGAGCCATAGAAATCTAAATAATAAGGTAATAGGAGTGGAAAAGGCGCGTGTACTTATCGCCGCGTGCAGGTGTCTTGTAGGACATCAGTACGCGAACCGTTTGCTTGATAATCAGTGCTGTTTTTATAACTGATTTTTTTAGTCGTAATTTATTTTGTATTGAATGCTAGAAACATGGCGGGCGTAATTGCGTTTTTATGTGTTGGTAGCGAAAAATCGGCGACACGCGTTCCGGAGATTACATTTCTATCGCTTAGCTCACGCATGAACTCTTTATATTTCAGCTCACAACCTCAACATCGTCATACGCTGCAGGGCGTGGGCCAAGAACATTAAACACAACAAGAGTTTGAAGGAGCCCTCGGGCTACACTCGCTTCCAGCTGTACATTGAAGGCAAAGACAACACAAACGCCACCGGAGTGTTATCATAAACAGCAATGTATACCGTACATAGCGATAGTTAATTAATTTCCGTTACAGTAATGGGATTTGTAGTACTGCCGCTTAGGCTTTGTGCGTACTGTGCAGGTAAAGTCGTTTTAAGTTTTTCAGGAAAATATACTCAAAATTCATTTTTAAATCTTTATGAAAATGAGAAGCGGATTTAGAAGCCATTTTATTGTAGTTTGAATTTAGAAATTGTTGTTTTTCTTTTTTTTTGTGAAGTTTGTAGTGGACTTTCCGTTCGTTTTTGATATTTAACTTTTTTTGTTTATTAGTAGGTATGTAACCTTTTTATTTTTAGTACTAACTATTATTACACTTATGTATGGTAGTGAAAGTTGGGTATGGCAGAAGAAACATGAAAGCAGAATAAATGCAGTAGAAATGAGAGCTTTGAGAAGTATGTGTGGTGTAACTTTGAGAGATAAAGTAAGGAATAACATGATAAGGGAGCGTTGTGGAGTGAAAGAAGATGTAGTGACAAAGATTGAGAAAGGTATGTTAAGATGGTTTGGACATATAGAGAGGATGGACGAGAGGAGATTGACGAAACAAGTATACGAAGCGAGTGTGGATGGAAGAGTTGGAAGGGGACGACCTCGGCGAACGTATCGCGATCAAATCGCGGATGTTCTCAAAAAATGCCAGGTTAAGAGTTCTCTAAACCGACGAGCATGCATGACGAGGTTAATTGACGTAGATGAAGCGAAAGAGGTGTGTCAGGATCGTAGCAGGTGGAAATCCATAGTCTCTGCCTACCCCAATGGGAAACAGGCGTGATAATATGTATGTATTATTAACTAAATAACTACCATCACAATGCGTACAAAGCCTTAGAAACTTTAATTAGATCAATATTCTTTTGTGAGTCATGACTTCACGAGAGGTGTCAGATTAACTTAGCTTGCCCTATTTTACACACTTTTTAGTGTATATTTATACAGTCTTACACATATTATACTATACAGTCCGTACGAGACTTGGGTGTCAATTAAATCTAATTTTCATTATCACATTTCAATTCTGTGTTTAGTTTTGGTTGTCTTTTTTTTTTCAAATCTAGATTTTGCTATTTAGATAGTATAACCTATATTATATGTGGCTTAGATCATACAAACTACAACAAATTTGATCGAAAATTGGATTGTTGTTAGTTTTATATGAACACGAAAAATTCCATAAGTCGTGGTTCAATTACGATACCTATATGTGAAACAAATCTGCCTTGTAGGTGTATAGTACAAATAAGTTAAGTTTACACGAGCTTAGTACTTGACTTAAGCGCTGCTTGTCGCTTTGTAAATAGGATCGGCTCTATTCGCTGGCACTTGCACTTTCACTAATGCTAATCACTAATTCAGCCGTTGTCGGTTGATCATTGACGCTGGGTATTAGTGTAAGTGACAAGTACAATACTAAGCATGTTACTAAGCTCGTGTAAACTTAGTTTTATAGATAGGTACCTTAGTAAAGTTATCAGCAGTTTTTTAATGAAGTAATAACTGCTTTTTATTTGGATTTTTCATTATTATTTTGAAGAGTGGCTGGTCTATGAGTAGGTAGATAAATGTGTCTTATGTAAAAGTGGTTTAACTTGTGATTTGGTATACATAATAATATGTTTTTTAAGAAGATTTTTCTGAATACAATATAAATAATCTGTATTTTACACAAAAAAATAAGCAATATACATGACTTAGAAGATAAATACAACGGGCGGTTTTATCGCTCAAGGCGGTTTTATCGCTCAAGGCGATTTCTTTAATTTAAACTTTCTTCAAATTTATTTTATTTTATTTTTGAATGTATATTTTACGTTATTGTTATTTTGAAGAATCTCTTGTAATCTATTGATAAACAATTATTTTTATTCCATATACTTTTGCTTTTCACTTTTATTATTATTTTTAAACAGTCAACTCGCAGATTGTATGAAGCATTGCATACAGCGAAAAAGGCAAAGATAATATAATCACTACGTTTGACTCATAGAGTTATTATACTGACGTCAGTATCATAGAGTTATTATACTGGTATACAAAGTCTTTGGTTTGACGAAATAGTTGAATGAATTGGTCCAGTTTCTGATGAGAAAATTCTCCTCAGAAACTGGACCAATTTAAAAGATATAAATAAGAAGAATGTCACAAATAAGAAATGAAAGAAGAACGTCTGAATGTGTTTCGAAACGTCAGGTAAACCAATTTAAATAATATTATCATACGCGATGTAATCCGTTTAAACTGTTTTATTATAATAATAAGCATGTGTACAAAAAAAATCAAATCAAATCAATACACTAATCAGTCAAATCTATGCACTAGGCCTCTATAGACAGCGGTCTAAATAGGCAAGTTAAAGATTTTTTGAAGGCTTCTAAAACGAAACGTAGGGACATATAAAAGCTGATATTTATTTTACTCAAAAAAATCATTGCTCTGGGATTATAAACCAGAAAAAAAACAGTCGAGAGCGTTTGTATGGAGAGAAGACCACGCGCATTTCCTCTTATGGTACTATTTCGAACCACGCTGCAGACTGCAACTGCAGGCTGCATGTGCAGCGATTTTTAGCAGTTGTCAGCCTCTGAACGAATCCCACCTCTTTTTCTATGAAGTATAGATATTTACTAAACATATGTGCACAATTTAAAACACAGAGAAAATCTCTGTATCTGCGTAAAGTAACTATACAACGTGTTATTGAAATAACTGAAAACCTCTTAAGGGGTCATTGTACTCATCTGTATGAACAACTTTTACTATGGAACCAATCTTGAAATCGCGAAAAAAAAACATCTGTTCTCCACATTTTGTCGTTTCATGTGAACAAAAATGTAAGAGACAGTTTGTTTTTTCGCGATTTCTGGATGGATCCCATAGAAAAAGTTGTTCATACCTTTAAGTACAATTACCCACTCTTCCGTAGTTTATTCATAAAACTATATTTTTGGAGCAATTTGAGAATGTTATACCTTCGTAGTTCTAGACTATGTTATGTTATGCCTGGTATGAGTACAAATGTACAAATCCTATTTAATTTAAATATTCCATGTTGTTTGTGAAAATGTGAATTAATTTCGAATAAATGGATCAAATTGAGATATAATTAATCTGTTTTATTGTACTTTACCTACTTATCAACGTTTTATGTTCTGCTCCGCTAACTTGAAAACAAGCCACTCAATTTTTGAGATTTTTTCATTTGTTTTTATTTTACCATTCGATGCCTTACTGTGAGTTTGCACTGACGAAACATTCACATAAAAACATGTTGAAAAGTCAGTTTTCTGTCAATGTATCGAATCGTGTTCGCATTATCACACAACTTGTTGAAACGAAACATGTATGACATTTCATAGTCTATTGACATGTTTCACAATTAATTTCGAATCAAAATGTCTCGAGGCAAATCTTGCAACTCATCGAAAGATGTCATTTAGGTCGTATTTCACAAACATGGAAATCGTTAATAGATCTGTGGAAATCATTGTCATAGTTCGATAAACTTCAAAGCACAGATAATATAAAGTGTCTGCTTTCGGTCATACATGTTTACCGACCTCATTGGAAAACACAAAAAACGAGATTTATACAAGTTGCGAGACATGATTAAGCATCAGTGCGAACGTCAGCCGTGACAAATCTATAGACAAACATGTCAATTTATAAGTTTTTAGTCAGTGCAAACACAGCCAACAACAAATCTTGAAATCTGTTAAAGAATTTACCCAGTTTTCTGCAGTGCGAACGTAACAATCAACAAAACGAGTTGTGACATTAGTTTCATATGACAAGTTTCGAGACATTACATGTTAAATGTTTTTTGGTGCAAACCCACAGTTAGGTAAACATGCTTATTCTTTCATTGAGATATCGTAAAAGATATAATTAATGAGTAATTAGTAAAATAATTTTGGGTAAAACTCCAGCTGATTATGAGTAACCGCTTCACATAATAATATCTTGAAAAAAGTTTAGGATAAGAAAGTAAGTCATTTCTAAATACAACGGTATCATCAGATTATATAAATTACCTATAGCTACAAAGAAAACTGCAAAAAAAAAAAAACACTCCCCTGTAACATTTACAAAAAACGAGTTATACAACGAGTTATTAAAATAACTGGGTAAACCTCTTTTTGGGTCATTGTACTGATCAGTATGAACAAATTTTACTATGGTACAAACCCTGAAATCACGAAAAAAAAACACCTGTTCCCTTACATTTGTGTTCACATAAATCGACAAAATGTAGTAACAGCTGTTTTTTTTTCGCGACTTCAAATTTGGTGCCATAGTAAAATTTATACATACAGATGATTACAATGACCGCTTAAGAGCGTATGCTCGGTCCGTGGGCTGTTTTGCTCAAAAACGTAATTTTTCAAATCTGATTATTCATTAACCACTTACCTTACGAACATATCAATTACTAATAATTTTAGGAAATGTTATGGTCTAAATAGAATATAGTTTATTTTGTTCGATTATTAGAGTATTTGTGAAATCTATCAAGATAACTGAACAGAGGTTTTCTTAATTTCACTTTCAGCGTCAATTTCGAAGCTTCAAATATCTGAAATCACTGACAGACCTAACAAACAAAATTTTTTTACCAACTGGGAAGATCCTTAAAAAAAAAGTTACTAGAAAGGATTTTTTATTTTAGGTTAAATACATAAGAAATAAAAATCCAAACAATGTGAAATTATTCAGAAATTATAGTCGATACAATCATTATTTTCACCACTATATCTTACATAATTTAATATAACAATAAATTACTATAATAGAAGAACATATTCTTTAAAAACTTACGTTTGAAAATTTCAACTAAATTAACTCTATAATTTCTTTATAAATATTTTAAAACTACTATAAAACTTCGCGTTCGAATCGATTCAAATCACTTCGCCGCGAGCCCTTCCAGAGAGTGGTCACGTCGCTCGGCGCTCCGTCGGGGGTTGACGACCTTTGCCGTGCGTTTATACACGGATACTGCAAGTTTTTAGGGCGATCGTCAAATCTTAGTACTTTGGTAAATAAAATATTTTATTTTTGATGACCGACAAAATTTTGTAGTATTATCATAAGTACTTGGTAAGTATTTTTTTATGACTGACATTGTTTTATAGTGACAAAAAATTATGTTTTAGACGGTATGGGAAATAAAACAAAGGTGTTTTTTGGCAAGAGAAAACGCAAACATTCTGAAAATTAGGCTAAGGCAAGAGCTAGAAGGTACAGTTATGTTACACTAGCTTCCACCCGCAGCTTCGCCCGTGTGAAATTCGGTATGTTACAAGTGTTCTAGAGTGTGCAATCGATTCAAGTTTGGAACTTCATGTTTTAGGGTTTTGGATAAAAAAATTAGGGGTTAGGGTTTTAATGAAAACAAACGTAAGTTATTCGGGTTTAGTAGAAAAAAAAAAAACAAAATCGTTGGCTTTTTATTTATAAATAATGTATTTTTAAGGTTCCGTACCTAGAAGGAAAAAACTAAACTCTTATAGGTTCACTGTCTTGTCTGTCTGTCCGTCTGTCATAGCCGAATCTGTTGAACGAAAAAAGTTTAAATTTTTGTTCAAAGTTTGCTCTATGAAATTGCCTTCTTTTTACAAGCTTTTTATTAACTTGCAATGTATGTATGTATGTATGTTATTTGTTAAGGTTGAATCTTGCAACTCAATTTTGAAGCAGATATCTTCAACCGATTGAGCTGAAATATCTATGGCAGTCGTTACGGGTAGTCAGAAGCCTGAAAGTCTGACAACTGGTCTAACCTCCGAATGTCAGTATTACCCAGTAATTGGGTTGCGGGGGTCTGATGGCAGTCGCTCCGTGTAAAATATTGATGTTCAGCCGCATCTGGTTAGACTGGAAGCCGACCCCAATATAATTGGGAAAAGGCTCGGAGGATGATTGAGCTGAAATTTTGTATACACGTTTAGTTTGGATGACAATGCATGGTTAGCTGTGTGACGTTATTCTAAATTCAACATGGCGGAACACCCAAGATGGCGGACTAGTTATTTTTAATGCACTCCTACAATATGGGTATCAAATGAAAGGGCTTGCTAAGAGTAACTTGAAAAATAAAGTGACGTCACTCTAAATCCAATATGGCGGACTAAGTTTTTTATGGTTTCCTACAATATACGTACCAAATGAAAGAACTTGCTGAGAATACGGATGCGAGTTAAAAAATCTGTCCAGCGATAACTAAAAAGTAAAAAATAAATTAAAAGTAAAAAAACTTTTTTTTTTTTTAAAAACAAGGTTTTATTTAAATGCGCTAGAATGAATAAAATGAACATTCCCTTTAAAACTTTTTATTATTTAACCCTATGCCCGTGACTTGCATAAGCACACTCCGACGCCGTCGTCCAAAATATCGTCCCCGCCGGCGAGGACCGACGCGACACACACACAGAATCCGAGAGTCCGACTCTCGAGAAACAGTAACACATGCCGACGCAGCACCGGCTGCTGGGGGGATCAGTGGCGGGGTCCCCCTGCTGCACCCTGAGTCGAGGTCCGAACTCCCCCCTGGGGACGCCCTCACGGTGTAAGCAACCGGAGATAATCTCGTCACGCGAGACCGGCCCTATGCTCTAGAGTAGTTCCTAGGAGCAGGCTATAGCGTAGCCACTGGTTAGGTTTTCTAGGTAGGTCTTAGCCTCGCCGGCGAGGCTTGCCGCTTCACGGCGTTTAGCACGTCACCCGATAGGGACCGAAAGTCCGCTACTTTCGAGGTAACCAATTCGATGCAGCAACGGCTGCTAGGGGGACATAGGAACTGCGGGGTCCCCCTGCAATTGCCCTAGCGAGGTTCGAGCCCCCCCCTTGGGGGGCGCCCGCCCGATTACGCGCGGTATTGATGCCGCGCGCATCTAGTTTGTAAGTATGTAGGGAAAAAACCTTCGGCGAATGGAGTCCCACATGGGACTCTCCGCCAACTAAGTCCGGTTAAGCAGAAATGGGACTTCGGTCCCACCTGCGAGAGCCCATTCGAAAAAAAAAAAAAAAAAAAAAAAAACTTGCATAAGCATTAGCAGCCCATTACTGTCCCACTGCTGGGCACGGGCTAGTTTTTGTAATTTATGATACGGAAATATGGAACATGAATGGTGCAACGGTCGGTTGGTCGCTACTTTACTTTTTAGGGTTCCGTACCCAAAGGGTGCCAAACGGGACCCTCAGTACTCTCGGGTACTCTCGCTACCGCTACCGCTCCGTCTGTCTGTCACAGGGCTGTATCTTTTGAACGGGAATAGATAACCGGTTGACGGACGGACGACAAATACTAAAAACAAAAAAGTCTAAGAGTTTAGACTTTTTTTACCCATACAAGAAACCTCAAAAAATTTGCATTTTTTTCAACGTTTTTGTTCCTGCTCTATCTTCAAAACGGTAATATATACCAGCGTCACACTTGGTCAGATTATAGTGCATATTATGTAGTTTAGCAAAAAACTGCCTCGTTGGTCTAGTGGTCGCAAGCGCGACTGCTGAGCGTGGGGTCCTGGGTTCGATTCCCGGGTCGGGCAAAGTGTTATTGGGTTTTTTCATTAGGAAATTCTCAGTAGCAGTCCGGAGTATGGATTTGTGCCCAGTTAATGGCAATAGGCTCGCCCCCTATTACATGGGACTATAACATAACTGGCGAAATGTGGGTGTACTATACACCTCTGCCTACCCCTTCGGGGAAATACAGGCGTGATGTTATGTATGTATGTATGTAGCAAAAAATACTAAAAATAAGACAAACATAGACATATGTGGTGGTACCTGCGTAAGAAAGACATGCAAAAATTAATATTGCACGCACTGTACGTTGATGTCTTTTGATAAAATCTCGTAAATTAAATCCGTTTTTATGGGGTATCAGGTCGTTGAGAGGTACGGAACCCTTACTGCGCGAGTCCGACTCGCACTTGGCCGGTTTTATTATTCTTATGTACTAGGTCTAGGTACTTAAACGTGTCTATGTTTGAAAGTTAGAAATATATTAGAGAAGAATGTGAGTGCTGTTGTAGGGTTTCCTAAAACTAAGTTCTAAAACATTTAGAACTCGCGCCGATTTTACGCCGATACGCAAATCAGCGGCGGCGTCGTCTAAAATCCGTCGGCGGCGGCGGCGCACTGTGGGATTATTGTAGGTTGGCACCTCTACTATACGAATCTATAAATGACTCTTTGAGGTATTGTAAGGTTTTAGCGTAAAATGCCAATTATCACTTTATCTCCTAGTGTGGTTTTTTTTTTTTCATATAAAGGTTTTTTAAAAGCCTAATCGAAGATTTTCGAAGCAGCAGAGTACATTTATTGAAGTTCGGCACAAATAATTTTATGACATAATATAAATTGATAATTTAATATTGAATGTGATTTTAGCTCTGTACATCATTGTTTTATATTTATAAAAAAAAAAATTGTATGCCATAATGTGAAATACCAATAAATACAGGTTTACCACATTTTTACAAAATAAATGAATTGAATTGAAATACTATGCAAATATACACACGGAACTTTGTGGTAACGTAAGGTTTTGGCGTAACACGCTTTTCTCTACATACATAAAAAAACTTCAAATTACTAGAATGAATATAATACCTCTACTATACGAATCTATAAATGACTCTTTGAGGTATTGTAAGGTTTTAGCGTAAAATGCCAATGTGGTAATTAAAAATTTATCTCCTAGTGTCGATTTTTTTTTTCATATAAATGTTTTTTAAAAGCCTAATCGAAGATTTTCGAAGCAACAGAGTATACAGTTATTGTAGTTCGGTACAAACACTATATGCATATATACACGAAACTTTGATGTAACGTAAGGTTTTGGCGTAAAACGTCTTTCCTTCTATGGCTGTATCTCTAAAAATACTTGTAAAACCATATTGAACATTTTTGAAGCATTACAGTATGTATTTATTATAGTTTGGCATCTCTAATATATGAATCTATAAATGAATCTTTGAGGTATTGTGCGGTTTTAGCGTAAAACGCCAATTTTTATTTTATCTTTAGCTGACGATTTTTTAAAAATAAAACCAAATCGAAGATTTTTGAAGCAACAGAGTATGTATTTAGTGTAGTTTGGCACTAAAACTATATGGATCTATACACGAAACATTAAGGTAATGTAAGGTTTTAACTTACTCTCCATACAAAAAAAAAACTTCAAATCGCTATCTATATCTTTGAAAATACTTGTTAAATGAAAACACTGAGGTAGCATTTTATATTTGCATTGATAAGTAGAATCCGAATCCGTTATAATATTTCCAAAAAATCATATTTAATTTTTAAATTTTCATTCATAAAAAAAAAATTGTCATAAAATAGATCCTAAAAAAATAAAAGTATCAAAATTATTCGTGCTAACGGTTCAGCACTCACGCACACAGAGGAACCATTGTATCGTGCCGTAGTGAGTGTGCCTTTCGATAGATCGTGCAGATTTTGACTTGCGCTAAATCGAACATACGCTCTTAAGAGGTTTTCAGTTATTTCAGTAACACGTTGTATACTCGTTTTCAAGTCGGAGCACCCGTGTTATTTTGAATATAATAAATAAATAAATATCTTTGGGACTTTTTTGGATTTTTACACAGCACCATCTAGTCCCAAACTAAGCAGAGCTCGTGCTATGGGTACTAGACAATGGATATAATAATGATATACCTTTTTTTTGTAAATACATACTTATGATACATAAGAAACACCCAGACCAACACAAACACTTTTGTTCATCACACAAATATTTGTGTCCTGTGGTAATCGAACCCACGACCTCGTGATCAGCAGTCCGACCCTCGAACCACTAGACCACAGACGTCGTCTGAATGGTAACTCGTGTGGATGTCCTTATAATATGATATTTAGGACTCGTATTAATAAACAACTCTCAACAGTCTTAACACTGCGATCTGGGAGACTTCTAGAAGAGCTGCAAAAATTAGAATTTCCTACGATTGCTAATAAGCAAACGTAGGAAAAAACGTAAACGTATCAATTCTTAAAAAAACATCTCAAGACGATACTTAGTGTTGAGTTTTCAACAATAACAATAAAATAACTAAATAAAAATAAAATACAAATAAATAAAAGGGTGGTAATCAGTGGCGGCTGCTGCCCGAGGGAACCGGTGGTGCATTGTACAATTTTATTTTGTGTTATGATTTAAAATACAATAAAAATATTTGATACCAGTTTCCGTCCAAATCGACTCTCCACCATAAATAGTGCAAGGAAAACAAAAGAACGCGTAGTCTCTCACATCCACATAACCATTGCTTTTTAGTGTATATTTCACTTTTAAAACTACTCGTAAATATTCTATTTTTCGTTTTGCATTGTTGTTTTATATCAAGGAATGGCTTAGGCGGTCCAGCTGATTTTATGTCCACTTTGTTTTGAAAACTTTTGTTATGGTTTTTAATATAGTTAATATTAATGTTAATGCCCATTTTCACACCAATTCATAGTCACAGTTATACACAAATGTACTCTGTGGTCACAGTAAGGTACTATTATTGATCGAAGCACAGTAACGTTACCTAATACACATAACAATAAATAAATTTGCACGGAAAAAGTTGAGGTTATGTAAAAAGCACAGAGTAAAAGCAAGAAAAAATATAAAAATATTATGGCTACGTTCAGTAATGATGTATTTATTAGATATTTTGAAATTCTTTTTAAAGGTATTTTGAATTTTTGAACTGGTAGTGCAGCGCACGAGTGCACTTAAGGGACAGCCGCCACTGGGGGTAATTGTGGTGTTAATAAAGCGTATGTAGTTGCTGTCAGGTATGCCCATGCCAAAAGAGTCACTAATTCAGCATGTCTTGGCGTAGGAGACACAGTGCCGATTTTCAGTGGTTTTAGAAAGAAGTCAAAGTCAAAAGTTTTTATTTCGAATAAGCATTTACATGAACACTTTCAAAACGTTAATTATGAATCTAGTTACACGGTTCCAAAAAGTTGGTCCTATGGAGAAGAGCCGGCAAGAAACTTCATGGATATACTCTTTTCATGTTAAATAGTACAATGATTTGTTACATGATTAATTGGAAAGAATTGTGTGAGAATAATGTAGGTTAGTGACTGATACAAATTCACTGAAGTAAACTAACATAACATAACATCACGCCTGTATTTCCCCGAAGGGGTAGGCAGAGGTGTAATAGTACACCCACATTTCGCCAGTTATGTTATAGTCACATGTAATAGGGGGTGAGCCTATTGTCATTGACCGGGCACAAATCCAGACTCCAGGCTGCTACTGAGAATTTCCTAATGAAAAAACCCGATAACACTTTGCCCGAGCCGGGAATCGAACCCAGGACCCCACGCTCAGCAGTCGCGCTTGCAACCACTAGACCAACGAGGCAGTCAACTAATTAAAGACTAATAATGATTTTTAATTTTGACTCGACCATAATAGGAGGGAACCCAACGATCCGATATACTCTATGTCATTAATAAAAAATATATTCTATAAAAATATATCGACAAAATTTAATCCATTCAAAGAATATTTCCGAGATACCTTAATTAACTAAAAGACTAGAAACTCTTTTCCAAATTACGCTGATACCTGTAAATATTATAAATTAAATATTTTTCACACTCTTACAGTTCACACTACCAATATGTATAAACGCCCAAGAGGCTCTCTGCATAGGTTTGTGATTTTAATTAGTTGTGTGCTTCGTAATTGGCGTAATGTCTAGATTAATGAATTGATTATAATATTGTAAGCTGTGAAGGTAATAATAACAAATAAATAAATAAATAGCTACATAATGTAAGAACACAACACAAGAAACTAACAATTTTTTTTACGGTTTTGTAACTTCATTGGTTTTTGCGATCACTACACATTATAATAAAACAAAGTTTAACCGGATTAAATCGCGTATATTATTTAAATTGGTTTCCCTGACGTTTCGAAAGCTTTGCAGCATTTCGTGGTCGCAGGTAGACTAAGATGACAAGCGTCTTTACAAATATATCTAAATACAATAAAATAATAATAATAATATTGTACGGTAGATTAAAATATTTTTTTAGAAATATTTGTAAAGACGCTTGTCATCTTGGTCTACCTGCGACCACGAAATGCTGCAAAGCTTTCGAAACGTCAGGGAAACCAATTTAAATAATATATGCGATTTGTTTTATGGTTTTGTTTTATTTGTGACATGAAATTTTATTATTATATTTGCTATGTATATTACTAACCATTTCAATTACATCTTTTTACTAACAATAATGGATCTATGTTATCTGAGCAATATATGAATTATTATTATTTGGCACAAAACACATAGATAGGACACTTACACAATTTATTGACTGTGCCAAAAACGTCCAAAATACCAGGCAACTAGTACATACCTGACGCTGGTATTAGTAGTAGAGTAGTAGAGCTCCTTTGTGAAAGAGCTCGTCCGGGGAAGTACTACCACCGTACCTACTTCTCCGCCAAATAGTGATGCTTGCATTGCTGTGTTTCGGTCTGAAGGGTACGGGTACCGGTGAAATTACAATCACATGAGACTTTCCATCTTCATATCTCAGTCTGGCGAACCGACTTGCGGTACCATTTAGGCAACAGCCTAGCTGGTATTGAAGTTGTCATGGGCAAAGGTAACCGCTTAACATCAGGTGGGCCTTTAGCTCGTTTCGCCATCCTATACTATAAAAAAAACCTATTTGAGTAGTAAATGTTACTTACAAGTAAATCTACCACTCTCCAATTACGTCGATTCCTTTCACCTCAATCTAGCCCACACCTGTTGACGTCCTTGGCTAAGTTAAACACGCTGTCACTTCAGCACTTAGCACATTAGTTTGTAGTTCAGGGCTTGGCCGCGAGGGGGCGCTGCGGTGGCATGGGCGGGCGGCTCGCCGGTTACAGGCAGATTTGGGCGGCAGATCAGGGCCATAGATTAGTGAACACAATAAGAGAGTTATTTGTGCCTTTTTAATTTTATTATGAGGGATGTTTAAATGCGATAATATTACATAAACAGTGCGCTACTGTAGTACAGCCCCCCTCGCCAAGTTGAAAATCTACAATCGCCAACGTTAATAGAAAACAATCAAAATGTATGGGAATGACATATCTGAACGAAAAAGTCATTCGTTGAGATATGTCAGATCAGATATATGTATTTGTTTCTTTGTAATAATATAGTAGTTATATTTGTTTTACTACCTACCTAATTAATATTTATTTTTATTTTATCTAAGCTTTTTGTTAAGCGCACACCAAGTGACAAGTTCACTATGTTCACTATACTGCGCGTCAGCGATTTTTTCTTTTTAAGTTCACTATGGTTTAGTACTTATAATATTATGTTAATGTCTATACATGTTATAGTGAATATGTTGTTGGAGTGCAATAAATAAATAAATAAACACATTATGGTGCTTACACATAGATACGTTGTTTTCGTAAAAAATATATTTAAATCTAAATTTTAACACGGAAAATGTATTTAGTAAATTATGCTAAGTGATTTGGGTAAAGAAAATTCGGAACCCAAACATCAAAATTAAATAGACCATTTTACGCGTAACGCCTTAAATTTTCGTCTGTCTTTGAAAAAGCTATAAAAACTCAGTAATGATAATTGATAATTTATTTAACCAAATTAAGCATATTTTACAAGGTACACTGCTGGGCCCCAGTAATCAACATAAAAATTAAAATTCACATCTTATTCAAGTTCAGTTAAACCACAAAACTCCCTCTGAGAATAACTCCGCGAGTAGGCATAAAGCTTCGTTCGCTCGCTTCTCCTTAACCACTCGCGCTTCCGTCAGTCTTCACTCGCGGAGCCGCCACGATGGGCGCCGACAAGCCTAACGGCGTCGTCAACTACTCCAGAAGACCACCCCAGCGGCCCTTCCTCCAGACAATCCAGTATGGTATCTGGAACCCTGAAGAACGAACATTCCTTGGAAGAACACCACACCGATGGGGTGAGTTTGAAAAGTTTTGACTATGAAATTTAACGGCCATACTGGATTTTAGTTTAAAAGAACCCATCCTTTTTTATAATTATTTTGAAAGGACTAGTTATATCCATGGAGTTTCTTGCCGACTCTTCTCCATAGGACCAACTTTTTGGAACCGTGCAACTAGATTAGTAATTAAAGTTTTTGAATTTGAATTTATTATTTAAAAGGAAAGTCTTTTCTTCCTGCTCCTCTTAATAATTTTCTGATAAATTTCGTTACGGGTTTCAAGTCAATTCAATCATTTCTCCGGATGCAAGCTTCATTATTTCGGCGTTTTTCCCTGGTTGCTCGCCATTGTAGATCCTGGCTTACGGGAGTTGCAGTGACAGGGAAAGTTGCGGGCTTGTCCAACAAAATTGTCTCTTCACCGAACGCACTCTGCGTAGGAAATAAGTTTAGTAGATACTATTTGAATTAAGAATAAGAAGAATAAGAATAATTTTTATTTTATACAGGTTACATACAAATTGGGTTGAGGTCCTAGACCTCACACTAGGATTCCCTGTGTCATGAGATCTAGGCTTTTTCTTTCTCTTTCTTTCTTTCATTAGGTATAGGTAATTGATTTTAGTTTCGGTAAATATGGAAATTGCAAGGGTGATTGTTCTTGATTATTTTTAATAACCATGGTGGCTTGGCTCTCCTACATGGCCCCTTTTCCGAATAAAATCTTCTTCAAAGCTGGAAACGCTTGTGTAAAGTACTAAGAAAGAACAACAGGTGGAGTTCACTTGTTTTAAAAATTCCCATGTTCTGGTGGGGTGAGAAATTGCGTAAGAAATTTATAATAAGCAAACATTTGAACATTTGAACATTTGTGGTGTAGTATTCTCAGTTCGGCGTTTAAAACCTTTAATTTTACGTTTTTAATTTTTTTTTAATAAATCGTAATGTTAAAAATGTAGCAAAATAATTAGTTATTTATGCCTACAGTAATACAAGTTAGCCTATGACTTCAACACAATTCTTTACGTGATTGTTTGTACCTATAATTATGAACGACTTTTGAGAAAAGTTGGCTCATAAGGAGGTAAGCAACTTATTCTTTATGAAAGTATGTGTTCAATGGAAATATAAGTTAGTACAATTATACACAAAAAAACATCGAAACACAGAGTAAAATCTGTAGGCAAAATCAATTCATCAGTCATCAAGCGGGAATCGAACTCACGTCCAAAAGACAGACATTTACGTTCTTCGCCATTTTGGTTTGCAAATTCTACGCCCGGATAACATTCTGATATAAATGAACCTCACTATCGAGAATCATGTTTTATGTATATTTGTGTTTCGCATTCTCTTAATACGTCACGCCTGGTAGATATATTTCTAGAATGGGTAGGCAGACATGTGGTTTTAGGTACTGTGATACGTCAGTTGATCGTAATCATAACTACACAAATATGATTTTATTATTTTTGACGCATTTACGCATGCGAAGCGAAATCTAAAGATTTAAATTGTAGTAAGAAAAAATCTCTCACGAGCAGGATTCGAACCTGCGACTCCTGGCTCAGTACGCCAGTGCTTTAGCCACTAAGCTACCGCTAACTTCCACTTGGTACGTCTTTGGGTGATGTCAGCGACATCTTATTAAGAAACAGTGTTTCTTAACCGACTCAACTAACTTTGCAGTTAATTCAAAGTCGTATATATATGCCTACCCTTACTAATTATTTTAGTATTTTTAAAGCATTTACGCATGCGAAGCGAAATCTAAAGATTTAAATTGTGGAGAGAAAAAATCGCTGACGAGCAGGATTCGAACCTGCCCCCTTGAAATGGAATGACATATCTCAACGAATGACTTTTTTGTTGAGATATGTCATTCCCATACATTTTGATGGTTTTCTAAGCGTTGACGATTGTAGATTGTCAACTTGGCTAGGGGGGCTGATACCGATACGAGCAGTGTCCACGGTAGCTTAGTGGCTAAAGCACTGGCGTGCTGAGCCAGGAGTCGCAGGTTCAAATCCTGCTCGTGAGCGATTTATTCTTTCCACAATTTATATCTTTACACAAATATTTCCCATGGGATAAAGTCATAGGAAGAGACTGTTCAATGTGGTCTTCTTCTCTTCTCGGGGCTACATGGTCATGTCATAGTGAAAATATTAGTCGACTGGCAGCAAGGCTGTCTAGCTAGGATGAGGCGGGCTTCACTCATCGAGGTCTTATAATACACAAACACAGATTTTAATGTTTAGTGGAAAGTTAGTTTTCTTTCTTGTTTAAGCTTAAGCAACCAATAAGTATCTTATAATGGTGCCACAAGCCGCAAATTGTGTATATACCTACTTACACTACAAAAACCTCGCACACCTCCCTCCCCTCCCTCCTTCTCCCTTTGTGAATTTGTGTCGACGCCGGCTGTCGCTGAAAACCAGCGCTGTGTCTTTGCTCCGTGCATGAGGCACAGCAATATGCTGAGCGGTGGCCGTTTTGCGCGGATGTGACGCATATCTTACCACACTTCTTGGCTCTGTACCTGTATTTGTTCTGTGTTCTTGAATTTTTTGGTAATTTTGTGCGTCACATTTGAAGCAAATATATATTTATACCTTACGTATTTGTACAACATTAGCGTGATGGTTGCTTGAAGTCAGTTCGTGTGACTTAACAAGCGTCCAAGGCTGTTGTTTTACCAATTACTAGGATAACTATTACTTAAGACGCTGACAACAGCCAGATACCCCAAATAGGCTTCTTTTAAAAACATTTTTAGCTGTATCTATTCACTTTGTGGCAGTGAAAAAAAAATATGTTAATCTTGATCGTATTTTCTGAAACTGTATTGTGCCCAAAACACGTTTTCTTGAAGTTTTCTCGATAGAAAAGAATTGTAAACTACCCTCTTAAAACATGCTTTAAAGCAAACAATCTCTATTATTTACTAAATATTTTAATAAAATTAAGATAAAAATTGAGAAAAACAATAATCTAAACATTTGTTGTTTCTGTTTTTCAAAAAAGCTTTTAGTTTTTTATAAAAAAAAAATATTGTTAATTTTCATTCAAGTTGAGCGGCGTATCCGACGTCCCTCGGCTCGTTGCCTCTCTTTCAGTTCTGTACGAAACGACAGTGACCGCAGAGGTCTGATTTTTTAGGTGTTGTCAGCGTCTTAAATGGAGTAACTATTTATTTATTTATAATTTATGTACACACAATAACATATGAAAGGAGACAAAATTAAAATTATTTAGTCCAAAGGTACTGCTTATTTCAAAGAAATTTCTACCAGCAGAACTGCGAGAGGAGAAATAAGTAGAAAATGTAGACAACAGTGTGTAAAAACTTTTTAACAAAAAATTTAACAGACGAAAACAGAAACTAAAAAGCGAAAAATAACAAATTATGAGTCGGCACCAAACAAACTTTTAACAAGCAAAGTGCGTGCAAGTTGCAAGTGGCCGAGCGGAGAACGCATTTTTGGAAAGTTATTGTTTATCGTTGACAATTTCACGTTGTATTTGATGTTACGTTGTTTTCATTATTTATTTAAAGTAATTTAATGATCTTCGTTGATTGTTTGTTTGGCGCCGACTCATAATTTGTTATTTTTCGCTTTTTAGTTTGTTTTCGTCGGTTCAATTTTTTGTTAAAAAGTTTTATTTTAAAAAAAATTGTGGCTAAAATTTAACTCCAGGTCTCTATTATGTTGAAGTGTTTAGAACTACATTTATGTGTGCCAAGTTTCAATAGAATCGGTTAACAGGTAAACATTCAGTGGGTGAACAAGCACTCATTTTTTCCTACCCTCAGGGGTGGATTTTGATTTTGAAATTTAAATGGGACCAACTTCGAGATATACCCTATCCTTTAAAAAAACAATTATCAAAATCGGACCATACTGTAAAAAGTTATGCGTGGTCACACATAAAAAAAAAAAAAAAAAAAAAAATTATACGCGTCGAATTGAGAACCTCCTCCTTTTTTTTCGTCGGTTAAAAAAGATAAGAAACTTAAAATTAGTTCTAATAAAGCAATAGATACTTAAATAAATACATATAAATTATATAGGTATAGGTAAATTATGAACCTTAAGAACCTAGTAAAATCCCTGATTAATAAGGCTATGAAAAAGTTCATTTTTGACTACGAGATCATCATCATCATTTCAACCGAAAGACCTTTACTGCTGGACATAGGCCTCCCCCAAGCATCGCCACAACGACCGGCTCTGCGCTTTCCGCACCCAGCAGCCGCGATTCCCGCGACCTTCACCAGGTCGTCGGTCCACCTTGTGGGGGGCCTACCCACGCTGCGCCTTCCAGTACGCGGTCGCCACTCCAGAACTTTACTGCCCATCGGCTATTCCGTTCTGCGAGCAATGTGGGCCCGCCCACGGCCACCTGGTCCAACGACCTGGTGAAGGTCGCAGGAATCCGCTGGATGCGGAAAGCGCAGGACCGGTCGTTGTGGCGATGCTTGGGGGAAGCCTATGTCCAGCAGTGGACGTCTTTCGGCTGAAATGATGATGATGGTGATGAATACACTTGGTCTTCCATTTTTTGTATTTTGTCCACCCCAGGTACTATTCTTGTTTTTCAGGTTGAATGGATTTGAGATGTGTTTGTACTTTATTTTGTTTTATGACGTATCACTACTGACCATTCGGTAGCGAACTGTGCTTGACTACAAAATTCGTCAGTATATCTCTGCCTCTGCTTCTCATTTCAAAGACGTGACGCTGACGACTCCCTGACGTAGATTAGTAATATCCGCATAGAATCAGCAGTCAATCATCAAAGCGAAATTAATAGCCTGACCGTTTTACATCTACCGAGAACGTATGTACGTAGCACTTAGTTTTATGTATATTATTCGCATCAGCACGGTTTTATATTTTAAATCTCGTGTAAACATTGGTCAAGGCTGC
The DNA here is from genome assembly GCA_949699075.1 of Asteroscopus sphinx. Lineage (NCBI taxonomy): Eukaryota > Metazoa > Arthropoda > Insecta > Lepidoptera > Noctuidae > Asteroscopus > Asteroscopus sphinx. The sequence continues at coordinate 2,232,891 of OX453004.1, read as the reverse complement.
TAGGTCCACGCTGAGTTATAAATCTAATAGTAACAGTATGTTTATTTGATTTTTTGTTGCACGTGCCTGTAAGCGAATTTGGTTCAGATCAAACCACATGTCGTCACTGCCAGTAGAATCCCTTATCAATTTTATCATCATAAGAATAGGAGTTATAGAGTGGATGGAACTCAGCGAATATACCACAACCAAATCGCGGACGTTCTCAAAAAAACGCCAAGTTATTATGAGCAGTATACAGGTAGGAGTAAAGCTTCTTGTGAAAGAAATAGTTCGGGGAAGTACTACCATCGTACCTATTTCTGCCGACAAACAGTGATGCTTGCTTTGCTGTGTTCCGGTGCTCGTGGTACGGGTGCCGGTGACATTACATTCACATGAGACTTTTCATCTTCATGTCTCAGTTTGGCGAACGCGAGTTGCGGTAACATTTGGACAACAGCTTATTGTTATTGCAGTTGTTGTGGGCCAAGGTAGCCGTTAAACATCAGGTTGGCCTTTAGCTAGTTTATAAAAAAATCGACGAGCATGCATGAGAAGGTTAATGAACGTAGATAAAGCAAAGCAGGTGTGTCAGGATCGTAGCGGGTGGAAATTCATAGTCTCTGCCTACCCCAATGAGACACAGGCGTGATAATATAATAATAAATCAACATCTCTCTATCGCTCTAAGATTTGCTGTAAGAAAACTCAATTTTGAGTTAAGCTCGCCGATGTACATAAGCTTTCCTACTGTAATAATAATGTGTATACGTGGGACACTCAGAAAGTTTTGCGAAACTAAAAAAAATTGTTCTATACGTACATATATTTTTATCAAATCTTTTCAAAGTACTTTCCACCAGCCTCTATACAAAGATTCATGCGCCTAAACCAGTTTTCAAAACACTTTTTCCAGTCCGCCGCAGACACCTCGTTTACAGCCTGCTCGAACGCAGCCAGCGCATCTTCCGGCGACGAAAATTGTATCCCTTTGAGCTGATTTTTTATTTTTGGGAATAAAAAGAAGTCACACGGTGCTAGATCAGGGCTGTAAGGAGGGTGACCCAGGAGTTTGACTGGCGTGCTGTCCAGGAAGTCCCTCGTTTTGAGTGCGGTGTGCGCAGGTGCATTGTCGTGGTGGAGCAGTAGCCCGCGGAGCCCTGTGTTTGGTCGCTTGTTGCTTATAACAGAGAAAACTTCTGGCAAACATTTGGTAGTATACCATTCGGCATTAATGCTTCTTTGATCCCGTAAGGGAATTGATACCAAGTGGCCAGTCAAATTAAAAAAGCTAGCGATCAAAATCTTACCCCCGCTTCTAGATCGCTTCACTTTGGTAGGCGTTGGCTCATTTTGAAACACCCAAACAGTCGACTGGCGCTTGGTTTCTGGGTCGTATTGATAAATCCAGGACTCATCACCTGTAACGATGTCGTAAACACGCCGAGACGAGCCTGCTTCAAATTTGTTAAGCATATCACGGCACCATTCCACCCGGGCCTGCTTCTGAGCATCGGTGAGGTTGTGCGGCACCCAGCGTGATACTATCCTCCTCACGCGAAGATGGCTGTGTAGAATCTCGTGAACGCTTCCCGATCCAATCTTCAATATGTGTTGAATCTCCTGATATGTAATTCGCCTATTGTCTTGGATTAAATTTTTCACTGCTAGCACGTTTTCTTCGGTAACAGCCGTCAAAGGGCGACCGCTTCTTTCGTCATCCCCCAAAGTTGGTCGACCGCGCTTGAATTCGTTATACCAACGATACACGGTTGCCTTGGAAGGGCCTTCATCCATGAATGCCATTTGAAGTCTATCGTACGATTCATCCGGTTTCAGGCGACACTTGAAATCGTATAAAATCATAGCTCTAAAATGTTCCCGGCGCAGATCCATATTTCAGTGAGACACAATACTTTGAATTAACTCGCAAAAAATGTGGAGGGAAATTTTGAAATTGGAACTTACTTATTTTTACTTATAAATAATCATATTTTCGAAAAACATTATAACTGGCCAGTCTCCCATATATAAAAACTTTTTTTCGCAATACTTTCTGAGGGGCCTGGTATATGTGTGTACAATAAAGTATAATTAATATGATAATATGTAATAATGTCCTCCCGGCCGAATTTCGGTCACGGCGGCCAATCTCAACGGAGACTAGCCAACTGCGCGGGACATATTATCAATTATAACTATATAGAGCACAAGTGTGTGCGCAAACACAGGTGCACCCTCTATTCCCTCACTCTTATAATCCGATGGAACGGGAATCCGACACGACCGGCGAGAAATCAGGCGCACGACCGACGTCTTTACGTGCTCTCCGAGGCACGGGGGTGTAGCAGCGCCAACTTCCTGACTCCAGCCCCCCTAGCCAAGTTGACAATCTACAATCGTCAACGCTAATATAAAACAATCAAAATGTATGGGAATGACATATCTCAACAAAAAAGTCATTCGCTATTAAGACATTTTCTTGACAGAATCATCCCAGTAACACTTTTTGCCCGACAACACCAATAACACTTTTTCTAGGAATTGACATTAGCTCGATTTGATTCAGAGCTCGAACCAGTCGGGAGTAAGGCCCCAGGACCTACTGTAGGAGAAGCCTGTGTTTTCAGATTTCTGTCTTAATTTAAATTTTTCATAACTGATTGCAAGATCTGTTAGGTTTAACTAGTCACGGTCAGTCCATGGATGGGTAACCGTTTCGTTGCACATCGAGACTCCTCCTTGAGTGCCTCGGAGAGCACGTTAAGCTGTCGGTTCCGGTTGTCATACGAATATCTATGGCAGTCGTTACGGGTAGTCAGAAGTTTTATTAAATTGTGTAATTTAAAGTGCTGTGCCCTGACGGGGTTTCATGTTGTTTCTATAATAATTGTATTGTTTAGATCATAAGTACACATGAATGAAAGCAATAAATACTTTGACTTTGACTTTGAAAGTCTGACAACTGGTGTAACCGTAAGATGTCGGTATTATCCAGTAACTGTATTGCGGGGGTCTGATGGCAGTCGCTCCGTGTAAAATACTGATGTTCAGCCACATCTGATTATACTGGAAAAGGCTTCAGAGAAAGAAGATATTTCCGTTTATAAAATATCCAATTATGTACCTACATGAGTGAAGGTAACTCTTGTAGTTGTGTGAGCGATCTCAAATCTCAATGAATCACATTCGCGAGTTATTTTAGATTTTATCCCCATCATAACCGATGTTCGTGAATTCTGAGCACGTGAACACCCGAATGGGGGTAATGTTGCTTTTATAAATTTTCCGAGAAGGTATAAATGGACGTACAAGATTTATTTTATGTATGTACCTATTGAAAGCAGTTTGTCTGAGTTGTGATATTTGACAGTCGTTTCCGTTTCAGGCTATTGGACTTCGCGAGTCACGATTCTACTACTCTGGCAACTAAAGTACCTTTTTTTAAATATATATGTGAGGAGGAAACCTTCTAAAGGCTGCCGGCCTCATGGAGGTCAGAGGCCAGGGTGTGTGGGATTTTTACCCACTAAAACCCCCCCGGTAGCCATCTTCAGCACAATAAGGGGGACTCCGGGAATGTAATAAGCCTCCGGAACCCTTCCTGTGCTACGCCTGTTAGGCACGTCTCAAGGGAGACTTTATTGTCTCCCCTTACACTTTCCCGATTGGATTGGTGCACACGGCGGCCCGAGACTACTTCGTGCCATCGCTATCCCTGAGGTAATTTTACTGGACACACAGAGCCCCCACTATGTACGTCGTGACCGCAAAGGCTCCCCATTCTCCAGTCGAGTATCGATAGGGCGGGGAATGCGCCGTTTAGCTCTATTAGGCTAGGTGGTTAACTCAATTTGGTTATTATGGTTACATTCAGTACATCAGCGGATCGTGAATACGGAAGTTCGTCTCGATTAGTTTCCGTGCATCGGGTAGTCCCTGCATGAAATTCTTCACTTTTTCCGCTACCAACTGGGGGACTTACAGCGACTATAAAAGCATGTCATTTTGTGATTTAGAAAAACAATGAACAAACTAGTTTCTCAAATGGCGTAAACAAAATATAACGTTGTATATTTCTGCCACCAAACAGTGATGCTTGCAATCTTGCATTGCTGTGTTCCGGTGCAGAGGGTATGGGTGCCGATGATATTACAATCACATGCGACTATCCATCAGTTTGGTGAAAGAAAACCGTATACTGAGAAATAAAATTATTCTATTCTATTCTATTCTATTCTATTCTATTCTATTCTATTCTATACCATTTACGGCCAAAATTAATATCCAATCTATCCACGATTTGCCCTACTAGAGATAGAAATTTGACATATTTTGTATGGAGCGTATGTCAAATTCCTATCTCTAGTAGGGTAAATGGTGGATAGATTGGATATTAATTTTGGCCGTTAGGCAACAGCCTTGACCATTTAACATCAAGTGGGCCATCCTTAAAATAAATAAAAAAACTTGTCCAGTCCTTTTATCCAGGAAACACACGTGCCAACTGTTTAATCATCATCATCATTTCAGCCGAAAGATGTCCACTGCTGGACATAGGCCTTCCCCGTTATACGCCATAATCGCCACGCTTGGCAGGCGGGTTAGCGATCGCAGTTGGTTGGATAAATACTCAGAGAACGCTGCTGCCAATCCTCTGGTGAATCCCTTAGTCGCCTTTTACGACACCCATGAGAAGAGATAAGGGTGGTGCAATTCTTTACGTCCGGCACCACACGGAACTGTTTAATCATAGTGATTGTTAGGTTAGGTTAAGTTGAGTGCCACTTAATAATCATAGTAATTGTTAAGTGGGCACGTGTGGCTCGGCAAAATGAAAAGGAAAAAGTGAAAAAAAGTTTCACAGTGCGTAATATTAGGAAAAACAAACACGTGCCAACGAAGCCTATAACTATTTATCTATTTACGTAAGTGCTAGTATACGGTGGTAATGACATAGTAACACATAGCAATTCTATGAGTTCCTGAAACGTGTCAGTCTCATAAAGTACCACAGCTGTGTCTCTAATTACTTACGATAGTGAAACATGCAACTTAACGTTTAGTTCAAAGCTAACGGGCAACATTACTTAATTAATAAAGTTGAGATCCATTTTGACTATGATTGGAGTAAAAGAAAAGCGGAATGAACGAGATGATGATAAAGACGGATCATATTTGACTATGTTTAAGGGACTTTCCGCGCTTTTATGTTTGTTTTGTCAGGCCTCTTTTTGTTGAGGTTAGACAAAATGTTGTTCTGATTTATATGTGCGCAAAAAGTTTCTTAATTATAGTCTGAAATTCGCGAATGCTTAAAATTATAAAGACCGATCCAAGAACATTATACATGTATGTATTACATACATTCAATAATCGATGGACCTCCATCAAGAAGACTATAACAATGGCTTGGGATACTGATGCTCATACTCCTGCCATACTCGCATTTTATGACAATTGCGGGAAAAGAGGAGATAGTATTATAGAGATTTGCCTGTACTGAAAAAAAAATGGTGTCCAGTAGCAAAAATTTTAGCTGCTAGTAAAATAAAAATGCAACTAATAATCTGAAGCTACTAGTAGCTAACTAGTTTGACATGTAAAAACATGATGTTTTCAGCAAATCAATTGAGCTATTTTAGATTTGGTTTCTACAAATTAATACTTGTCAATTTTTGAAGTAGCTAAACTAATAATTTCTCTTAGGTTTTTGCGATCACTACATATTATAACAAAACAAGTTTAACCGGATCATATCGCTGTTAGGAATGTTATTCAAATTGGTTTTCCTGACGTTTCGAAAGCTTTGCAGTGTTCGTGGTCGCAGGAAGACTAAGATGACAAACGTCTTTACATATATTTCTAAACAAGCTAAACTAGTCAGCTATTTTTTTACAGTGTGTGTACAGTGTGTTTACTCCGAAGGATAAAGCAAAAGTGTACGGAATTATGTCCAAATTAATAGGGCATGAGCCCATCACCATTAATTTACAAACATTTTTCATTCAGAACTGCAAACTACGAATTTCTTGAAAACAAAATGTGGTATATGAAAAATGCTTTACTTCCTATTAGGCACGTTCTGACATCAACCGCCAGAACTATTGCAATGGCCGCGTCACGCCGTAAACTTTTCCGCAAATACCGTCGGCCTCGGCGTTACGAAACACAGTTAAACAGTTACGTACATATATGTACCTACTTATATACCTACCAATATATTATACTTGTACAGTATACAAGGCTGAGTTTACTGCAAGGTACCTACTGGTTATAGTTCCTTGCTGAAATCGTGGCTTCACATTAATGAAATCTCTGGATTCCCGAAGTGAGTTCAGTTTTTGGCCAGACGTAAGACGTAACTTGATAAAAGTTTTTAAAAGTGACTGCCATGAACTGCAACTCACGACCAAAATTAATATCCTCAGCGGACAACCAGATTCACGGCGATGCGCCAACCTTATAATGGTAGATATTCCACCCTTACGTACGAACCGATTTGCTAATAGCTTTATTGCGTACGGCTATAGAACAAATAATAGTAGTACCGTAAACTGCCCTAACTTGGGCCACAAGCCCTACTTTGCCTAGTTGTTTTTTGAGTAAACTATAATAGATATGATTTCCGTACTTGGGGAGATTTAAATACTATGACAACGCTACATTTTGGGTGACAGTGCGTGTAAAAATTAAGTTAATGCCATAGGCAAAGTAGGGCTTGTGGGCAAAGTTAGGGCATTTTACGGTACGGCTAAGGAATGGAATTCCTTGCCAGTGTCTGTGTTTCCAGATAAATATAATCTCGTGGTCTACAATGCTTTAGTGAATAGTTTTTCTCGGCAAGCGTGTATTATGGTCCAACGCAAGCCTATTTTGAGTAAAAAAAAACATATTAATAAGATTATGCATTTATATCTCTATCTCTAGTAGGGCAATTCGTGTATAGATAAAATATTAATTAGTATACACGAATTAATTAATTAATTATATTGTATTTTATCTATACAGATAAAATACAATTGGTCGTTATAGGATAAAACTTGGTTATGGTTATTGGTTCCTATATCTTCTCATGGGCGTCGTAAAAGGCGACTAAGGGATTCACCAGAGGAAGGGCAGCAGCGTTCTCCCAACTAACTGCGATCGCCAACCCGCCTGCCAAGCGTGGCGATTATGGCATATCTTCCCAACATATGCTTTGCCTGTGTCCAGCAGTGGGCGTCTTTCGCCTGAAATGATGGTTATTGGGATATCTTACAGTTGAAATTTTTGGGTTTGGTCTAACTGGGATTCTCTGTCAAAATATCGATACAAACTTGATACTTGAGGACAGGATCTGACTGTCAAAAGACGACGATGGACGACCATTGAGTGGTGTTCTTAAAATTGACACCAGTTTTTGTACAGACACTAGCTGTGCCCGCGACTCCGTCCGCGTGGATGTCGGAAAATAACATCGTGTCATAATTATGAACACAATATCTTCAAATATATGACGCTTGTGCCCAGCAGTGGGAAGTAATTGGGCTGATTATGTTATTCTATAACACGAACCACGTCTCTTCTTATGCTGAGAAGAGGCCCGTGTCCAGCAGTGGGACTGTAATGGGCTGGTAATGTTATGTTATTCTAGAATACTAATAATATCCAGTTCATTACATCTTCTCATTTTGAGAAGAGGGCCATACCCAGTAGTGGGACAGTAATGGGTTGACTACGTTATGTTATTCTATATTTTCTAGTCTCTGAACTCTTCTCGTTCCGAGAAGAGGTCCGTGCCCAGCAGTGGGGCAGTAGGTAATGAGCTGATTATGTTATGATAATCTATTACACTAACAATATCCAGTTCCTTAACTCTTCTCATTCCAAGAAGAGGGCCATGCCCAGCAGCGGGACAGTGATGGGCTATGTTATGTTATTCTATATTTTCTATAATACTAATAGAATCCAGTTGTATTTTTAGGAACCTGCAACCTGCATCCAACCAACAATCATGACCTCTACTTTGTATGCAACTTAATACAATAGAGGGGTCAAGCTGTATCCCTGCATCTTCTCAACCGATTCAGATAAAACATACCCTATATTTTAAGTTAGACTAATACCAATACAAATGCTAAGTTTCATTACGATCCGTTCAGCCGTTTTCACGTGATGAGGTAACAAACAGACAGACAGACAGACAGACAGCAGACATAAATTTTTTAAACGATTGATTCGTGTTCTATAGCTTATTTCTAGTCCCCCTAGCCGGTTTTCGCGAAAAAAAACTCAATGTACAGACTTTTCGACCTTTACAGTTTTATTATAGTATATATAGAAGAAGAAGATTGTAGTAGAGATTCTATGTCAACTTTTTGATGGCCCCCATAGTCCCCATACTGAACATAGAACATGCATGCTAGACTTTTCGTGAATCTTACAGTAATCGATAGAGGTCACTGTAATTTACAGAGCTTAGGAGAAGGCTTAGTGTGTACTGCAGCATAGGAACAGTAAACTGCTGCCCTTTGGCTTGACATCATAGCTATACCTATATTGAGATAATATCCTAACGTGGCAGTGGCATATTCAGGTTAGTCGAAGGACCAATGGCCGTTGAGCAAAAGAGTCCTTGAGTGGAGACCGCGAATCGGCAAACGTAGCACACAACTGGCACCGGTCAGCCAGGTAGACCGACGACCTGAGGAAGGTAGCTGGGGGGAACTGAAAGGTGGAGGACCGTGTGTTGCAGCGCAACTTGGGAGAGGCCTATATCCAGCAGTGGACTGGGAGAGGCCTATATCCAGCAGTGGACTGCGATAGGCTGAGTTTGATCCTACTCTAATTATAAATGTTTAAATATCTGTATCTGTAAAATATTTGAATATCTGTTACTCAATAACGCAGTAAGGGCTGAACGGATTTGGATGAAATTTGGTATACAGATTGAACATAACCCAGATTAACATATAGGCTATTTTCATATTTTTATCCCGGGAAGATGAACAGTTCCAGAGGGATACGCGATAAACGACATCCAAGCGGGCGAAGCCGCGGACATAAGCTAGTAAAGTATATAGTAATCATTTCAGCCGAAAGACGTCCACTGCTGGACATAGGCCTCCCCCAAAGGGGGTGATATGCCATAATCGCCACGCTTGGCAGGCGGGTTGGCGATCGCAGTTGGTTGGTAAAATACTCAGAGAACGCTGCCCAAGTGCCCATGCCCCATGCTCTGGTGAATCCCTTAGTCGCCTTTTACGACACTCATGAGTAGATATAGGGTGGTGCAATTCTTTACGTCCAGCACCACACGGAACTAAAAAGTATATAGTAATGATACTCTCTGTTCATTGAAAATCAGTATAAAATAACCTCAGAATTTAGATAAATGTGGCTGTAGGCTTGCACCAAGGGTCGGCTCTAAGTCCTTACCTCTTCTTGCTGATAATGGATGCTTTGACATCAGAAATCCAGGAAGAGGCACCCTGGTGCATGCTGTTTGCTGACGACATTGTCCTTGTTGGTGAAGATGGACTTGAGGTCCAGAGTAGATTGGCAAAATGGCAACAAAATCTGGAGAACGTTGGCTTGAAAATCAGCAGAACTAAAACGGAATACATGTTCTGCGATTTCGGCGGTCTTTCCGGTTTTGTTGCTATTGCGCTAGATGGCGTGCCCTTGCCAGTCTGCTCCGACTTTCGGTACCTCGGTTCACTTGTGCAAAGCGATGGCGAAATTGACCGGACAGTCAAGCACCGAATTAACACAGGATGGTTGAAATGGCGGCAGGTCACGGGAACTACATGTGACTCCCGAATTCCTCTTAAACTGAAGGGGAAAATCTATAAGACCATGATAAGACCTGCTGTCCTGTATGGATCGGAATGTTGGGCTACGAAAGGAATTAATGAAAGGCAAGTGCATGCAGCTGAGATGAGAATGTTAAGAGGAATGTGTGGTGTAACGAGAATGGACAGGATAAGGAATGAATATGTAAGAGGGAGTCTGAAAGTAGCGCCAGTGACAGAGAAGTTAAGCAGCAACAGACTATCATGGTATGGACATGTGATGAGGAGGAATGGGGAGCATGTTACGAGGAAAGTTTTAAGTATGAATGTTGATGGCTATAAGAAAAGAGGGAGACCGAAGAAAATATGGATGGATTGTGTGAAAGATGATATGAATAGAAAGAAAGTAAACACAGAGATGACGGCTGATAGAGATGTATGGAAGAAAAAAACATGCTGCGCCGACCCCAAATAAATTGGGATAAGGGCAGGAGGATGATGATCTCTGCAGTTTATATTCCGTAAAATAATATTTAGATCTTTCTCTCTGTAAGCTCGTAATATGTATCTGTTTATTCAGTTGGTAAGATAGTTCCACATTCGTAAAATATTGATTCTTCTGAGAGAACCCGGCAGTGTGTACGTTGGTGGCTGCTCGTATTTTCATTACAGATAACATTTTTATGATGATTTGAGTGTTAATAAACACTGTTAGAGTAAATTATTGAGTGTAGTTGTTCTGTCTACACACTGTCTCAATGTATGTTATGGACTTATGGCTTATTTTCTTTCTTATGTAGCAGAATAGATTAAAATAAAATGAAAAAATTGGGACATTTTTACATAGCACCATTTAGTCCCAAACTAAGTAGAGCTTGTGCTATGGGTACTAGATTGCCACGATTGGATTGCCGCGTTATTTTAATTAAATAAAACCGGCCAAGTGTGAGTCGGACTCGCGCAGTAAGGGTTCCGTACCTCTCAACGACCTGATACCCCATAAAAACTGATTTAATTTACGAGAGTTTATCAAAAGACATCAACGCATAGTGCGCAAAATATGAATTTTTGCATGTCTTGCTCACGCAGGTTCCACCACATATGTCTATGTTTGTCTTATTTTTAGTATTTGTTGCTAAACTACATAATATGCACTATAATCTGACCAAGTTTGACGCTGGTATGTATTACCGTTTTGAGGATAGAGCAGCAACAAAAACGTTGAAAAAAATGCATGTTTTTTGAGGTTTTTTGTATGAGGACCTCCTTTGGTTTTAGACTTTTTTTTGTTTTTAGTATTTGTCATGATACACCTCATAGCAATACATATTCTGAGAAAATTTCAATCGGTTACCTATTACCGTTCAAAAGATACAGCCCTGTGACAGACAGACGGACGGACGGACGGACAGCGTAGCGAGAGTAATAGGGTAAAATGTGCGTATATATATTGAAAATTATATTCCACGAAAATCACTAAGTACAGGAGTAAAAATAGGTACCCGCAAATACTCTGACTGTCTAGGGATCTGCTGGGCCTGCTGGCTATAATAAAAGACGGAGAGGGTTTAAATAACCACCGGTGGACACTGCCATGCACACAACTTTGATTTTTAAGCGCGGAACAGTATCCACAGTGTCTACCTGATTGATGAAATCGGATGGAAAAAATTATAATTATGGTACAATTTTTTACATACTTAGAACGAGAAACAAGTACTGAACATCTTCTTATAATAAGTCCCTCGTCCAGTCACCCGATGTCTACTGCGTACGTACCTATTATTTCACGTCATAGTAATTTAGAACTTCAAATCTATAAACGTTGATTTAACAATGCAAATAAAATGACTCACCACCACTTTTTTATTATTTATTTATTAAATTTATATACACACAGAAAAATAATAATAAAATACATAGAAATGTACAGAGGCACTGCTTCTACCACTTTTTTATTCTTTATTTATTTAATTTATGCACACACAGGGAAATAATAATAAAATACATAGAAATGTACAAAGGCACTGCTTATTTCTTTAAGAAATTTCTTCCAGCAGACCTGCGAGAGGAAAATTTGATATGTAGACACAGTGAGTGCTCCCGTGTCAAGTAGGTTATACTAATAAATAAACCTACTTAAATACTCATACATAAACTAATATATAACGCAAAATAAATATAGTATTAAAATAATAATCACAGTCTAGGTATACCTACACAATAACAAAATATAAATCATACATAACATTATCACGTACAACTTATGTGGAAAGATAATGCTCTTTATTGCTTGATTTTTTTCATTGTCTGTTTTGGAAAACTTATCGTCCCATGGAGAAACGATAGAATCTTTACTCTGCGATAAATGGAAAAACACGCAAGTCTGAGTGGTATTTTCCACCCTGTATGTTTTCCGCGAATTCGGGCGTCGTCGTGTCGTCGCCTCAATATCGACGCTTAGTGTAAGCACAGGTATTCAGGGCTGCCCGATAACCTAGGCACAGATAATACAATACTATACTCTAGGCGAATTCTTTAGATAAGTATTAAACAACGTCGAATTGAAATAACTAAAAACCTCTTAAGGGGTCATTGTACTCATCAGTATGAACAACGTTTACTATACAACGTTACTTTTTAACCGACGAAAAAAAAGAAGGAGGTTCTCAATTTGATGCGTATACTTTTTTTATGTATGACCAAGCATTACTTTTACAGAGTTGCCGATTTTGATGATTCTTTTTTTAATGGATAGGGTGTATTTCGATGTTGATCCCATTTATATTTGATAATAAAAATCCACTCCTAAGGGTAGGAAAACAGGGGATGACTGCTTGTTCACCCACTGAATTCTTACAAACTGATTTTGCCGGACGCAAAGAATTTCACTACCCTATATCTTCTCATGGGTGTCGTAAAAGGCGACTAAGGGATTCACCAGAGGATGGGCAGCAGCGTCCTCTGAGTATTTAACTAACCAACTGCGATCGCCAACCCGCCTGCCAAGCGTGGCGATTATGGGGAGGTCAATGTCCAGCAGTGGACGTCTTCCGACTGAAATTAATGAATGAATGAATGGCACTCATAGATGTAGTTCTAGACACTACAACATAATGGAGACCTGAAGTTATTTTAGCCACAAAATAATTAAAAATCAAACTTTTTAACAAAAAATTTCACCGATGAAAACAGAAACTGAAAAGCGAAAAATAAAATGAAGCTTTTTAGTCTTAATAACTATTCGCCTAACTAAACTAATGTAAATAACTAATTATGAGTCGGCGCCAAACAAACAATCAACGAAGATCATTAAATTACTTTAATGAAATAATTAAAACAAAACTGCAGGGCAATTGCGTAACTGCATCGCAATCAACAAAATGTCAATTTTGACGTTTGAATCCGGAAAAATGATACAATTCGTATTGCGTAACTACAAAACTGTTGATTACGATGTCGGAGGGATTCATCATGAAATTGAATGAATGATAAAGATTAAACGCATACTTGCAGCAGCTTACTTGCATAACGAAACGTGATCTAACATACATGACGTCATTTACATCGCAATGGATTTCCCTCCTGACGTCATTTACTTCATAAAGAAGTCCCTCTATGTTGTTACACAATTCCAATGTTTGATTGCGATGTTATCTACATCGTCTTCAATTTTACATCAAAATGAAACTGTCAAATGAGTTACGCAATTGTCCTGCTGAGCAAAATACCATCAAATACGGCGTGAATTTTTTTGTCCTGTATACAACGTTACTTTTTGTTTACGCAATTTGAAAAACTAGTTTGTTCAGAATCACGAGGAGAATCGATTGAGATAGTTTTTATATCAGGTTACATTTTATAAAATAAAAATAAAAACTCAATTTGGTTATTATGGTTAAATTCAGTAGTTAAATTTAGTAGTCAGCGCATCGTGAATAGGTCCTTAAGGTCCAGGAAGTTCGTCTGGATTAGTTTCCGTGCATCAGGTAGTCCCTGCGTGACATTCTTCACTGTTTCCGCTACCTACTGGGGGACTTACAGTGACTATAAAAGCATGTCATTTTATGATTTAGAAAAAAAAACATCTCAACCGATTCTCCTCGTGATTCTGAACAAATTAGTTTCTCAAATTGCGTAAACAAAAAGTTACGTTTTATACAGGACTAAGCCAGAAATCGCGAAAAAATAATAAGCTGTTGCCTAAATTTTGTCGAGTTATGTGAACATAATGTTATATCAGGACGCACTCCGCCCGTAGGAAAGCAGAGCCACCGAATAAAAGCACCACGGTGTTCATCGGTTGGCTCTGTATTCGCCAACCACCCACGACAAGTCCCATATCATCACTGGTGAGCGAGCCCCTTTTCCCCGTGCGGCCTCAACTTCGGCCGCACCCTCCTCCTGCCTGGCACGCGCAGAACAGAATGCACCACCGTCAGTAAGTTTGTGGAGAAGTCGTTGAAATAAAATTAACTTAAGACAGATGATATAATCACACCAGTCGAAATTATTTACGGCCTGCAATGCTTTTTATGTGTGGCCAAAAAACTATGGCGAAATAAAAAGCGACAACTGTCTTGCCAACACTGATTTAAAGTCAATTAACTACTCTAAGAAAAGGCAAAGACTATTTGAAGTGAAGGAGACTAGATACTTTCGTCTAGAGATAACACGTCTGGGATAACACGCGTAATCCTGCTTATCCCATCTCATGCCATCCCTGGAAACCGTGACGTATAGCCGAATGTAAACAGTCCGTGACCGGGTTGCGTTGCGGGCTATTTCGGCAATTTGTGGGCAGCCATCTTAATTTTGTTTGTTTACTGCACAATTTGCGGTGTACTGTGGCGCGGTATACTTCACGTAGGTCGTATAAAAATCTTTTATAGATGTTTGTGTGTTCTTATAGAGCAGAAGAGTAGGTAAGTAGTACACCTACAGTTTGTTCGTGAGCACGCTTTTACAGTTTTTCAGTTCTACAGTTGTGCGTGACCAGGTTTTTTTTTGGTTTCACTATTATTCTTCGCAACACTTCATCTAACGTTTCACTATGTCTGTATTCAGCAGTATAATAACGATTCATTATTTTAAGCCTCGAACGGCTTCAGAGAGTATCCTCAGCAATGATATTTAATAAAAAAATAATAAAAAAAATCCAAAAATAATAATAATAATAATAATCTCCTAATACAATTTAAATAAAATTAAATGACGAATGAAGTACCTATTTAAATGCAGTCATACACATAGACGCTCTTCCTCCTCTCTCCTACCAAACTTTGCTGTGCCCGACAGGGTCCATATTTAGATCATATTGTTACGACGGAGGGTTAAGCAGAGTGGACTGAAATACTTCAACCTCGATTTTCCTGGACTTAGAGACGTTTTCAGCAGGCTGAAATTCATTTTCAGTCCGTATCAGAGGAGGCTCTATCACATACCAAAGAATCGAAATTTTGAGTAAGTTGCCGTTGTTTTAAGGCGCCTGAAACATGTTTTCAGGCCGTTTCAGGAGCCAACAAATCCGATGCCGACATTTCCTAAAAACCCATTTTCAGGCGTTTTCAGGACCCCTTATGGCCATTTGACACCCACATGTAAAATTGTTGATGAGTGAGCGAGATAGAGCTAAATATCAGACAAGGATAGACGAAGAACCTTCTGGAAGAGAGTGAGCAGGATAGAGCTAATATAAGACAAGGATAGACGAGATTCGACAAGCTTCGAGAACATTCCATTCTAGAAGTGAGTGAGTGAGATAGAGGATAGATGAGGTTCGACGAGGTTCGAGAACTTTCTATTTCGAGAATGTGCAAGTGAGAAAGAGTTATCTTATGACAAGGATAGATGACGTTCGAGGACTTTCCAGTACCACGACTCGCGGCCTATATAAACGGCGCAGCTGAGCGCCAGTAGACCCCCCCCCTTGGGGGGCGCCCGCCCGATTACGCGCGGTATTGATGCCGCGCGCATCTAGTTTGTAAGTATGTAGGGAAAAAACCTTCGGCGAATGGAGTCCCACATGGGACTCTCCGCCAACTAAGTCCGGTTAAGCAGAAATGGGACTTCGGTCCCACCTGCGAGAGCCCATTCGAAAAAAAAAAAAAAAAAAAAAAAAAAAAGCGCCAGTAGAGTTCAGTTTGGATCAAGCGATACAAGCGATAACATCGAAGCGATATTCGGAGCGATTTAACTAGTAACTTTGTGTGTTAATAAGCGATTCAGTGTAATTGTTCAGTAATAAAGTGTTCTCTACGCATTTAATCGGCTTCCTATCTATATACGAACCCCCAGCTCGTAACAATATTCTTAAGCCTACCACCTGTTTATATTAAATACAATATGGAATGCAATAAAGAATTGAGTATTGAGTATTTAAAAGTACAGATATGTTTCTTGCAATCGCAATGGAAGACTCGAAAACGTCCTAATAAAATAAAATAAATATTTTAGGGACATTTTTACACAGCACCATCTAGTTCCAAACTAAGCAGAGCTTGTGCTATGGGTACTAAACAATGGATATAATACATGTATACGTTTTCTTTTGTAAATACATACTTATAACACATAAGAAACACCCAGACCATCACAAACAATTAGGACGTTTTTCTATTAATCCGCAACAAGTAAGACGCTGAGCGTGACCTGTGACAAAAAAAAAACTTAAATGCCGTCGTGTGTGTACAGAAAGTGTTCCAATTATGACGCGAAAGTAAGCAACTTACTTATTTTGTACTAGTTTATGTGTATTGCGCTGCTGCTGCATCATTTTTTTCGTTTGTTTTGTTATGGTATGGCATATCTATACTTTTAAATGAAAGAAAAGGAATGAAAAGAATGAGTTTTTGATGAAAGAGACTAGACTCCACGACACAGGGAATCCTAGTGTGGAGGCTAGTGTACTAAGTATTGTAACTCTGCTTTTGATCAATAAATATTTTATTATTTATTATTATTAAATATTATTGATCCCCAGACTATCCTTTCGGATGAGTTATAGTAGATATTAAAGTAGGTACCTACATTTATTACCACTGTTTTAGTTTTATAGCACCACGTCCATTGCCGATACGTTCATGGGCGTGACGTCGGTTTGCTGAAAGCATTTTGACGCACTCAGTTTTAACGTACACACGGCTACACATCAAGCTGTATTAAACCAGTAAAGGCTGACCTCGCGTTGGAAGGAAAACCTATAAAATGCGAGGTCAGCTTATACTGGAAATATACAGCTTGATGTGTAGCCGTGTGTACAACGATTTGTATGCTTTTAATCACAGAAATAGATAGAGAGAATGGAAAAGTGGGCGGGGCGCGCGTGCTAACACTCTGCACCATAGTGCAGGGCATTTCAAAACCTTTCTCAGTACGCCTTGACTTGATTCTGTAAATACGTGGGACACTCAGAAAGTTTTGCGAAACTAAAAAAAATTGTTCTATACGTACATATATTTTTATCAAATCTTTTCAAAGTACTTTCCACCAGCCTCTATACAAAGATTCATGCGCCTAAACCAGTTTTCAAAACACTTTTTCCAGTCCGCCGCAGACACCTCGTTTACAGCCTGCTCGAACGCAGCCAGCGCATCTTCCGGCGACGAAAATTGTATCCCTTTGAGCTGATTTTTTATTTTTGGGAATAAAAAGAAGTCACACGGTGCTAGATCAGGGCTGTAAGGAGGGTGACCCAGGAGTTTGACTGGCGTGCTGTCCAGGAAGTCCCTCGTTTTGAGTGCGGTGTGCGCAGGTGCATTGTCGTGGTGGAGCAGTAGCCCGCGGAGCCCTGTGTTTGGTCGCTTGTTGCTTATAACAGAGAAAACTTCTGGCAAACATTTGGTAGTATACCATTCGGCATTAATGCTTCTTTGATCCCGTAAGGGAATTGATACCAAGTGGCCAGTCAAATTAAAAAAGCTAGCGATCAAAATCTTACCCCCGCTTCTAGATCGCTTCACTTTGGTAGGCGTTGGCTCATTTTGAAACACCCAAACAGTCGACTGGCGCTTGGTTTCTGGGTCGTATTGATAAATCCAGGACTCATCACCTGTAACGATGTCGTAAACACGCCGAGACGAGCCTGCTTCAAATTTGTTAAGCATATCACGGCACCATTACACCCGGGCCTGCTTCTGAGCATCGGTGAGGTTGTGCGGCACCCAGCATGATACTATCCTCCTCACGCGAAGATGGCTGTGTAGAATCTCGTGAACGCTTCCCGATCCAATCTTCAATATGTGTTGAATCTCCTGATATGTAATTCGCCTATTGTCTTGGATTACATTTTTCACTGCTAGCACGTTTTCTTCGGTAACAGCCGTCAAAGGGCGACCGCTTCTTTCGTCATCTCCCAAAGTTGGTCGACCGCGCTTGAATTCGTTATACCAACGATACACGGTTGCCTTGGAAGGGCCTTCATCCATGAATGCCATTTGAAGTCTATCGTACGATTCATCCGGTTTCAGGCGACACTTGAAATCGTATAAAATCATAGCTCTAAAATGTTCCCGGCGCAGATCCATATTTCAGTGAGACACAATACTTTGAATTAACTCGCAAAAAATGTGGAGGGAAATTTTGAAATTGGAACTTACTTATTTTTACTTATAAATAATCATATTTTCGAAAAACATTATAACTGGCCAGTCTCCCATATATAAAAACTTTTTTTCGCAATACTTTCTGAGGGGCCTGGTACTGTAACAAAAACCCGGAAAAATGCCTAATTGCGCTGTTTCTAACTGCAGAAGCAAAAGCTGTAAAGTTAATTTGATTAAAGTTATTTTTTGAAAAATAAGTACGTCAACATGGGAGGCGTGGTTTGTCCGAAAGTTGCCACTTGCCACGCATGAATCGCAAGTACAATTGTGATTACAACCATTCTATCTATCTATTTCTGTGCTTTTTTGACGACCTCTGTGGTCTAGTGGTTCGAGTGTCGGACTGCTGATTACGAGGTCGTGGGTTCGATTCCCACAGGACACAAATATTTGTGTGATGAACATAAGTGTTTGTGTTGGCCTGGGTGTGTTGCTTATGTATTATAAGTATGTATTTACAAAAAAAAAAGTATATACGTATTATATCCCTTGTCTAGTCCCCATACCACAAGCTCTGCTTAGTTTGGGACTAGATGGTGCTGTGTAAAAATGTCCCAAAGATATTTATTTATATTTATTTTATTTTAATATTTCAAATTGTTTAAAATGTGTCAAATGTGTTTTGTGTTTTTGTCAAAGCTAAGAAAGGAATAAGTAAATGTAAAAAAATAAACAGTCACAAAAAGAAACATTCATCTAACTATAGAATAACCTTTTATTCCATCTTACACCTCGTTGTCTACCATTTAGCACCTTATTAAAAGTATTGTAATGTGATAATGTACAATGATAGGTTACTAGGCATATGTGTCCGTCGCTAATGTAATGTGATAATGTACAATGATAGGTTACTAGGCATATGTGTCCGTCGCTAATGTAATGTGATAATGTACAATGATAGGTTACTAGGCATATGTGTCCGTCGCTAATGTAATGTGATAATGTACAATGATAGGTTACTAGGCATATGTGTCCGTCGCTAATGTAATGTGATAATGTACAATGATAGGTTACTAGGCATATGTGTCCGTCGCTAATGTAATGTGATAATGTACAATGATAGGTTACTAGGCATATGTGTCCGTCGCTAATGTAATGTGATAATGTACAATGATAGGTTACTAGGCATATGTGTCCGTCGCTAATGTAATGTGATAATGTACAATGATAGGTTACTAGGCATATGTGTCCGTCGCTAATGTAATGTGATAATGTACAATGATAGGTTACTAGGCATATGTGTCCGTCGCTAATGTAATGTGATAATGTACAATGATAGGTTACTAGGCATATGTGTCCGTCGCTAATGTAATGTGATAATGTACAATGATAGGTTACTAGGCATATGTGTCCGTCGCTAATGTAATGTGATAATGTACAATGATAGGTTACTAGGCATATGTGTCCGTCGCTAATGTAATGTGATAATGTACAATGATAGGTTACTAGGCATATGTGTCCGTCGCTAATGAAACGATCAAACTATTCTGTTGACTTAGTACTTTAATAAGTTACTATGCGCATGCGTCGCTAATAATACGATCAAACAAGGTCCTAATTCACCTAATTTCTTGACGCGCCGATCAAGTTGCAATGAAGCTACAGTTCGTTTCTGACAGCAATCGCCGTAGACACAGATAATATAATACTATACTAGCCGTAGATAAAAGAATACGAAAAGCCATGGATGAATAAAAAAAGGCGGACGGAATCTCAATAAACAATAAGTGAAGCACCCATAGTAAGACGGCTCGCTTAAAAGTACGGGCTGGCGCGCACACATTCACCCCCATGGTAAGACAAAAAACCGCGTTTTTTATTTTTTTTATAACATAAATATCTGCTCATCAACAAATCTCGTGTGACGGTAGTCATTGTCGTAGTGTTACAATTAAAATAACAATACATATCTGGTGTGTTAAAATGCTGTCTAAATTATAGTGGATGAAGGAAAAAATGAAGTGCTTCAATCTTTTCTTAGCGAGATTCCGTCCACCCTTTTTTATTCGACTGACCGAAAAGCATTGTTTTGATCGAAACTTAACTGCAACTGCACTGCAACTGCACTTCTTTAGTTACGCGAATTGGCCTACTGTTCTGTTGACTTGATAACTATTACTGTTTCTATAAAACTATATACTTACCCCACATAACGCCACGTTTGGCAGTTGTCTAATTGTTTTGGTCGACTATATGAACTTTCTTGTTTGTTCAAGGCGTAATAGGTCTGATCTACCTGGTGATGTACATCTGCATCATCATCTTCTTCTCCATCTGCATGTGTGGGCTGATGGCCACCATGGACGACAAGATCCCTTACTTCACACTGGCTGACTCTATCATAGGTAAGGTTCGATATCAAAGGTCTAAAAGTTTCACATCTTTCTAATAATCATCATCATCATCATAATTTCAAACGAAAGACGTCCACTGCTGGACACAGGCATAGAATCACAGGTCTCTCCCAGGCATCGTCACAACGACTGATCATGCGCTTCTCGCATCTATCGTAAGTATACCCTGTGTTCACAAAACAAAATAAATGAATTGAATTGAATTTACCGGATTCCCGCGATCCCCCTTCACCAGCTGTCGAATTGCGTAGCTCACTCGCGATCGCAATCATCTGGATTTCAATGTTCATTGCTGTTTGTTTTGACAATACGTCATGTTGGCAACTACGTACCACGCAATGAATATTGCTGTAATTTCAAAATGAAACCTGATGTCAATGTGAATGCATTACACAATTACCCCACAGGTCGTCTACAACGCGTCTGTCTTAATACGTTTATGAAATGTTAGAACTTAGGTGAGCACTACGGTGTGTAGGAAAAAAACTGGATGTATCCTTGGTGTGATCTGTGGTCCAACATGGGAGCGGACTATTTTGAGTAATGCTGTACCCACTAAGAGTTTGACACTAATTACTTACTTTCATCGGGTTTGATGACTTTCATTCATAGAAAATTGTGCTATGCTATTGGCGCTATTTATGAATGACAGTCATCAGCTCAGAGTAAATCTTTTGTCTAATCCCACAGAGCCAGTAACGCTACGGCTAATCCAATATTATTCTCTTCAAAATCTTTTGGTCTGAGTACAATGATATTAAATATCATTGTTTGAGTATGAAAGTATCTGTGAGTGTAAAGCTTGTACTAGGCCCCCTGTTATGGCGAGCTAGATATAAGGATTTACCAGGAATAACTAGGTACCTACTAACTGATTCAAATGTCTGCTGCCTGAATAGGTACCCTTTCTAATGTAAATCTTAAGACAAGATCACAAGCTATGATCACAAGGTTCTTTCAAGTGTACAATGTGTGTAAAGGAATATTTAAATCAAGGATGTTTATTTTATTATGCCCAGACGCATTCATCAAAAGTTCCGATATTTTTAGATCTATAAAAGAATGGGGTCAAGGACTGCTCGCGAAATTTCAATCCGTGTTTCATCGCTTTTAATACGTATTTTAAACATACTATTGGTTGTTAGGTTGGTACAAATAGCTTCTTCAAATAATTATGTCTTATACGCCGAAGAAACCAAGGTTTCATGAATAAAATGGAAAACAATGCCAAGGTCAAGTGTTGAATGGGTAAACGTATTTTGTAGATCAGAACACATTTTTTCCTCGGAGAGCACTGAATACGACACTTTTTTATGGATAGCGATACGAGCTTAAGGTTCACCTGATGTCAAGCGGTTACTTTTGCCTTTGCGCTTTGACTAAATCGAAGACTTTGCGTAAAAAAAAAAAGTTAAACAACGCAGTCTACGTCTAGAAGGTCGCGGTAATCCACAAAAAATGGGGTGATTATGAACAAGGATACAAGGAACAGTCACCTGCAAAATGAGAGTGGGCCTGAGAGTGGCCGAGGACCGAGTGCAGTATGGCGTCCTTTTGAAGAGGCCTATGTCCAGCAGTATGGACTGTGATAGACTGATGATTATGATGACCTGTAAAATACCAAGATTCAGCTTCATGTTGGCTACCATCTTACACCAACCATGTTGGTAATTGAACTAGTCTGTTCGACAATGCTAATCCGATATCGTGATGGTTTCCAGGAGCGAACCCTGGCATGGGTCACAGACCGCTGCTGTTTGAGGAGGGAGCTCTCATCTGGTATCACGCCGACAACGACACCCAGGTCAAGAAGTACGTCAAAAACATCAACGAGTTCCTAGCCCGTAAGTGAACCACCATACTTACTTACTTATTTCTATCTAAAGTAAAAAACAGCTAATGCTGTTATTCTACTCCTATAATTTCTTTTCTGATTGCCATCATTGCGAGCTACGAGACAGTTCAATCATTTCTCTGGGACACGTTGACCTTAAGTGCTATCCAGACATGTCCTGGTCAGGGCCGTCGGGGTTTCCGGGCCGTGGCTCTTCGTAGGTACAGTGTTTTGTGCGGTGACATTGACGTCACGTGATCGGCCCAATCTTCTATGCACAGGAGCACAGCCCGAAAGCTCTGACGCTCTGAACCGGACATGTGTGGTTATAAGGCGTTTTTCTGGTATGTCGCCATTGTAAATAGATCCTGTCTTACAGCCCTCCTAGCCAAGTTACAATCTACAATCGTCAACGCTATTAATAGAAAACAATCAAAATGTATGGGAATGACATATTTCAACGAAAAAGTCATTCGTTGAGATTACAGGTTGAGATATTTCATTCCCATACATTTTGATTGTTTTCTATTAGCGAATTAGCGTTGACGATTGTAGATTGTCAACTTGGCTAGGGGGGCAGAAGTTGCAATAGTTGGAAACGTAAGGCGGGCTTGGGCAAAAAAAAACGTTATCATCATGTCAGCCTGAAAATGATAGATAGATAGTACAAAACAAGACACAGGACATACAAGTAAAAGACAATAAAAATACAGAAAAAAAACCGGCCAAGAGCATGTCGGGCCATGCTCAGTATTATAGGGTTCCTTAAGTAGGTGTACAAACGAATCAAATCGAATATTAATCATGGCTATTTTAGTTTTTGCAATAATCGGCAGCATTCGCGACTCAGAGCGTGTTGTTAGTAGCGCCATCTAGCGATAAATTCAAGAAGCCAAATTAAGAAGTCTGATTGATGTCAAAGTTACTTTTTGTGATTTTTTCAAATAGAAAGTAGCTAAAGGAGCATTATTTGCCATGATAATTTTTCTCTAAGGTCAATGACCTTTGAACTAGGACGTGTTAAGTATTTTTCGGTTTTCTGTCTATAACTCAAAAAATTATAATCACATTATACTCGAAATAATTTTAAAAGAGAGTTTTCACAAAGGTCTATCAATGTGGAAGATTATAAGTTTCTACGTTGCATAGTTTAGAAATGGCAGGGGGGGGGACACATTGCAAGCCACTTTGGCGGACTATATTTCGCAGATGGTACACCTGGTAAAAAAGTGATGTATCAAACATTACCTTCATTTTAGTAGACCTATTCAATGATATCCCACACGATGGGGTGCAGCGAAAAAAAATATTTTTTCCCCATTTCACATGTATGGGCGCCACCCCTAAAGAACGTAAAAACTATTTTTTTATTCTTTTAAAATTGAGATCTATATGCAGACTATTTTTTAACAAAATTTCATTTACTTATGTTTATAACTGTAGAAGTTATTAAGCTGTAAAGGATTAGGACAGACGGACAGACGGACAGACGGACAGACGGACAGACGGACAGACGGACAGACGGACGGACATGACGAAACTATAAGGGTTCCTTGTAGGACTTCGGAACCCTAAAAAAGAACTTAAAAAACTCGGAAGAAAACACAGTGTCAGTGTCTTCTATTTTCATAATCATGTTGTTATTAGGGCATTAGATGATCCCGCTTATCATAACCAATTCTTACGCCACCAGTGCCAGTGATGGCCAGTCAGTTGTATTGTTGTCCAGCTTGTCCCTCCATCGCTTTCGCGGTCTGCCTCGACGGCACTTCGCTGTGTCAGGCTCCACTGAGTTGCAATTCTGGGCCACAGCTGAGATGGCATCCAGCAGACGTAACGTTGGAAAGCATATGGCATGTTAACATGGAGGAACCCATGTCTATATAGTCTGTTCACAAGCAAAATTTTGATATTGGATGCATCTTTTTTCAGCATACAACAACAAGACCCTGCTGAACAACCAGGGCGTGAACCAGCGCGACTGCGGTGACGTGAAGCCTCCCCGCGCCGAGGTGTGCTCCTTTAACACCAGCAGCTTCGGGCCCTGCTCCAGTGAAAATGACTTCGGATACGCGAATAAAACACCATGCCTTATTATAAAGTTGAATAGGGTAAGAGAATTTCAGGAATGTGGATTTTAAAACCTTAGACAGGTCGGTCTATGTGATGACTCTTCTGAACGTCTGATTAAGTTTTTTATGGCATAGGATGGCGAAACTAGTGTAAGGCCCACCTGATGTTAAACGGTTACCTTTGGCCATAACAACTGCAATACCACTTAGGCTGTTGCCTACATGATATTGCAAATCACGTTCGCCAAAGTGAAACCTAAAGATGGAAAGTCTCATGTGATTGTAATGTAACCGGCACCCGTACCCTTCACACCGGAACACAGCAATGCAAGCATCACTGTTTGGCGGCAGAAGTAGGTACAGTATGTATTTCTAATTTCCACTTCCAGGAGCATCAGACTGATGTACCTTGCTCGACTCAAGAGTAAGGATGGCTCCACACTTAAAGATTTTATTACAAAGAGTAACATCTTAAGAGTCTATTCAAACGTGTCACAAACACAACCAAACTAGAAGGAAAAACATCTTGACAGTGCCTTCCATTTCAGCCATAGCGAACCTTATTTTGTGAGGGATCTAATCATGGATCTCTCTTATCGTGTCCCTAATCGATGATGGTGTTTTTTGTTACAGTTATATGACTGGAACCCTGACTTTTATGACGATCCTGGCGA
Source organism: Asteroscopus sphinx (assembly GCA_949699075.1). Classification (NCBI taxonomy): domain Eukaryota; kingdom Metazoa; phylum Arthropoda; class Insecta; order Lepidoptera; family Noctuidae; genus Asteroscopus; species Asteroscopus sphinx. Next base: position 2,207,596 of record OX453004.1, on the reverse strand, counting down.
CCTACCCCCTGAAATGCCACCTGACATCAAGGACTATATTGTCAATGCCACTGCCCAGGAAGTAAGTGTCGTTAATTATATTAATAAAAAAATACCCGTAACAGTAACAGTAATATTTTTAGATATGTCGAAGGCATTTGATTTTGTTAATCATTCAACAATCTTAAACAAATGCCAACGCTATGGACTCAGGGGACCTGCGTTGGATTGGATTGAATAGAAAGTTACCTATCAAATCGAACTAAAAACGTTGAAATCAGTTGATTTCAACGTATTGAGTTCGAGGTAGTTACCTCAATACCAATTTAGTATACCCTATTTACCATACCTTCCAGATCGACATACCGACTTAACCAAACAGGAGTTCCACAAGGTAGTGTGATGGGACCTCTTTTGTTCTTATTATATATTAACGATCTACCTGCCTAATATCATAAACCTACAATGTATCTTATTTGCTGATGACATTTGCATAATTATCCCCAATACGTAACATCATGCTTGTGCATTCATTGGAGGTATAATTATGTATCTACCACATGGTTCTAGGAAATAGTAAGCCATTCTCCTTCTACAGCCTTCCGGTTGAGAGAGGAGGCTAGGCTAGAGGGAGGAGGAGAGGAGAGGATGGCTAGCGTTCTTCTGTATTCAACAATTACAATCACCAATCAGTCCGTCATTACATAATAAATTACCTAATGAAATTAAAGTGATCACGAACAAAAATTAATTTAAACGAAAACTTTTTAAATTATTGAATGACAAAGCATATTATTCTGTTAATGATTATCTTAATGACAAATTGTAGTAGGTAACTTATTTTATTTGTGACTAGCTGTGTCCATCTATATGTAGGTATATGTAGTGAAAATTTAGCTAATTTATTTGACATTTCTTTATTGACAATTTTAAATTTATTTCATTGACATTATTATAATTTTGTAATTAAAATTTTGACATTATTACTGTGTTGACATCTAATAATGTTTTCTTAAATTGTGACAGTGTATTGATACCTAAATGTTTTGTATGCCTTCTGGCGGGACATAGCAAGGATCTTCATTTTTTTGTAAATAACATCTGTATACCCTGTGTTCACAAAACGAAATAAATGAATTGAAATTGAATTGAAATCCCTCTTGCGTAGTGATCGCAGAAACATCAAAAAAGCGCATTATGACAAGTACTGAAACTGAACGTTAACTGCTGACCTTAGGCAATATGAACTGGATATATTAGGCTCAAAGATCGAAAACTCTGATTGAGCTAAAAAACAGCTGCCGTCCACGTTGTGGTGGTATCAGACAGAACGCGTCGTAGATATTCATAATTACAACAACGCCTTGTGGTTTAATATCTTGCAAGCCACGACACAACGCCTTTAAAGCTGGAGTGAATCGGCACCTATTAATAGGTTTGCTCGCTCCATCGTTGGCCACATCTTGACAAAGCTGTCTAGATTGCGGTCAAGAGCAGATCTACATGTCATAAAAAAAGGTGTTTGCGTAGTAGTTGTTCTAACAAGTGCCAAGATACGAATTTTGTGTAGTGGAAAATTTGAAAAGACTACAAAGCGATGTTGACTTTTTCAGACGCAGTGAGCGTTTTTGGCCTTTGAGCCCTAACAGATACATTATCGATTTGATATTTTCATGTCGTGTTTTTAATCTACCTACACTTATTCCAGCGTCGCAAAGTATGGGTGTCATGTATGGGCGAGCGGCCAGCGGATGTGGAAGCTCTGGGGCCACTGAAGTACTGGCCGTACCCTGGCCTGCCAGAGACGTACTTCCCGTATGACAACACCCCTGGATACCTGAGCCCCCTCGTCGCTGTGCAGCTCATGAAGCCTACGTGTGAGTATTTTATTACGTTAATAATTATTAGGCTTGACAGGTGATCATGGACGGTAAACTACGTCCAAAATGGACAGCATTAAGTATAAGGCTTATTTGGTTGCAAAGCCTTGTAGCGACCTCTCATCATCATTTCAGCCGAAAGACGTCCACTGCTGGACATAAGACTCCCAAGCATGTTGGGGGGATATGCCATAATCGCCACGCTTGGCAGGCGGGTTGGCGATCACAGTTGGTTGGATACTCAGAGAACGCTGCTGCCCATTCCCTGGTGTATCCCTTAGTCACCTTTTACGACACCAGTTTTTTTTTAAATTCTTTATCCCCAGTACCACACGGAACATCGTAGCGACATCTATCGCGCTACATACGAGCTATCACTAATGGTATTGGATGACGTCACAAAACCTAAATCGCGCTATTAAAGTTTGATAATTAAGAAGGCCCAACATCAACCATTGGGCCGCGGCCTGACAGGCATAAAACCCAGCCTGGTTGGAGGATCCTCTCTTTACGTTGGAGGAATATAATACCTACCTCGTTCCGCCAAATCCTAGTCATCATAACTTTTTTCCTAATAATATTAGTAAGATGTGAGATATTTAACATCTACCAATTGCCATCTGACTTCCTCAGCAAAATTTAGGCGATACCGATCCGACTGAACGTCGCCTTCGACCATTTCTGGCTACATGTATATTATCTATGGGCTACGTGCTGCACAAAGAAAGTAAAATTTCTTTGGTACTGCATGGCTGCCGGTATAAACGTAAATGTTTTTTGACGACTGACGGTGATGCGTATGAGAAATGGGAGTGGGGCTCTATTTTGAGCTATACAATTCCTGACCGCAGTCAATTTCGGGCAATTTAATTATGTAGTAACTATTATATATGGCTAATACATACTATCTACTACATACTAATACATACATTATTATTTTCCAGTGCATCAAATAATAAACATCCGTTGCCGTGCGTGGGCGTATAACATCAAGTATACCGACAGTCTGAAGGACAGGTTCGGCTCCACTCACCTGGAGATCATGATCGACTAAACCGGGACCACTAAACCACAGTGCCTTAAGTGCTGGAAGCAGTCTGTGTTGAGGGAAACGGATATAAGAACCTGTTGATATATTTACCCTAAATTTCTGAAATACTAATCAAAAAACTATAGTACTTATATTATAGTTCGTGCAGGATAACAAGGCAATAGCGGACTTTGACCCCTCCTTACTAATGTATTCTGTCATGTCAACGATAACTACGCATACAATGTTGCTTCGCGAAACGTGTGGAATTATTATCATTGTCATTACGTGGCTTCGTTGACAGCAAAGTCGTTGCGTAATGTACCAATATTTTTAATACGCTAGCTAGATGACATATTAGTATGAGTAGCTACATCGTTTATCTTCGTGATAAAAGTCGGGTCAATGTCCGCTATTGCCGTGTTATCTCGCACTAACTATCGTAATTCGTAATACACTGGATGATTTTGAAGTCATTACTCTCTAAGGGATGATTGTACTCATCAATTTGAACAACTTTTATAGTATAATAAAACAACTTCAAAATCACCTGTATAACCATAACCTGTGGATCAAACTAATTTGTTGTCAAATCTGACTGCGTGACAGCTGACTATTTATTTGATTTTTAGCGATAAGGTGATGATTGTTCTGCTTTGTAATACATTTTCTGCCACTATAAGAAGTTCTTTTTTAAAATGTAGATTTTTTGTTTCTCCTTACTTTTCGGAACAGCGGATTCTTTCGATATATCTTTGTTCTCTCATTTCTAGTCATTGATTTTAAATAACTATTTGGTATTTAAAATCCCATTTCGTTTACACTTATTTATTAGTTAGAAAGTAATTTTTCTATCATGATGATGTAGATCAAGCTTTTCCACAGTAAAATTATGTAGATTTTCCACACAACACAGACTGACACTTCCCCAATTATTCTAGCACTTATAAATTAATAAATAATAATGTTTCATAATAAAATTACAATGTCAAAATACTTATTTGTAAGTTAGACGAAGAATTTAGCTGTAGCGCACCCAAATAGCTTGACAAGGGGAACTTAATATTTACCTAATATACCTAAGTATCCAGAATTTGAAAAAATAAAATCCAAGCAATATTTGACTCAAAATATCTCAAAAAGCAATTGTTATATTTCAAAAGCAATTCGCTGCTTTGCATGAATAACGACACAAGTACACAACTCGAAAAAAAAAGTATCGACACAAAATGAACGATCACTAGATTCTGTTCGTTATTTGAACTTTTTTAAAATTGAAAAAAAAAAAATTGAGTTGTCATTACGAGCTCATGCAAAGCAGCGAATTGTAATAAAATGACACTTATACTTGCTTTTTTATATTGTGAGTTTAAATTTTTACATTGCGTGATTTCTTATTTTACAGAAAACGGACATGGTAATATTGTTGGTTTATAGGTACTGAATTTCATTTTTGCTTTCAACCCTTCAATACACGTAAACAAACAAAGGTACTTTGAGTGCATTGTATTTTTTTTTTTTTGTTAACGTGCTCGTAACTAAGTGGCAAGCGTGTGGATTGTACGATCTGCAAGGTTAAGCTGCACTAGCCGCGGTTAGTCTGTGGATGGGTGACCGTTTCTTTACACATCGAGACCCCTTCGTGTCTCGGAGAGCACGTAAAGTCGTCGGTCCTGCGTCTGATCTCTCTCCGGTCGTGTCGAATTGCCGTCCCATCGGATTACGAGAGTGAGGGAATAGAGAGTGCACCTGTGTTTGCGCATACACTTGTGCACTATAATATGTCCCGCGCAGAAGGCTAGTCTCCATTGAGATTGGCCGCCGTGACCGAAATTCGGCCGGGAGGACATTATTATTATTATTATTTTTTTTGTAAATTATGAATGTGACAAAGTTGCAGTTGCTGACGTTGCTGTAGATTCAATGAGTAAGGCGTAGCACATAAGAGCGGTATTATTTCTTATTAAATAACGTAATAATTTTTACATAAATAAGTTTTTGGGTGGGCCGAGTTCCAAACTGTTACAATTACAAATAGTCGAGCAAAAACTTTCCTGTAACACAATTCACGTAACTAATGAAGTGCAGTTGCAGTGCAGTTGCAGTTAAGTTTCGAACGAAACAATGTTTTTCGTGCGCTCTTATGTACGGCGATCGCTGTCAGAAACGAACTGCAGCGTCACTGCAACTTATTCGGCGCGTCATGAAATTACGTGAATTGGGCCCTGACTCTTCCATTCTTACAAGCGGCCATATATAGGGGTACACACCGTATTCTACGATGTCTATTTAGCTATCGTCTCCTACTTATCACAGTAAATTCTGTAGCTCATGACCCATTAAAAAAGGTTAGAGTGCGACAAACATATTTATACCGTTACACGTTGTTATGAGCAGATACCTTACGATCCATGAAACAATTGTATTTACCTCTTAATATTAATAATTAGATAATGTTGTGTTATTTTTGTAAATGAGTACTTAAATAGATTGTGATGTACTATGTCTATTGTTCTTTTATTTAATTCCCACTACCTACATTATTTCTATGAAAATGTGTTATTATATTCTTTCTTGTGATTTTCGATCCTATTTCAGGGATGTGTATTCATATTCGCGTCCTAGGAGATTACCTTTCAATATCCTAAAGGTGTCCCTCAAGTCCCTGGATGGTGCTTAAAGGCCTCTGTACAGGCCTTTAAGCACCATCCGGGGACACGTTTTTGGTCTGCCAAAAGCAGGTCAGTCAGCCAACAGTCTTATAGTTAAAAATGTACTTGATCCCTAGACAGTTTTGATATGTGTAGGTATAAGGTACTCTTACGAAGAGAATTCAAGAAGTTACAACGATAATAACTATCCTCTTTATGTACCTAAAAGCTGACAGATACGGTATGATAGAGGTAAAATACAAGAGGGTGCCAGATGTATCGCACACTGCCAACTCCTTGTTCCTTCTGCTGTCTACTGATCCAGACTGGTATTCTGTGTCAGTATCAAAAGTCTATGTAACTGGATATCAGACTTTTCGAGGGATAGAAAAAGTGCCAAAAGTGTCCGTTTTTCGCGGTTTTTCTATCTACAATTACAGATAACACGGTGTAGAACGCATGGGACGTATAATAATAGTCCTCCTTACCGATTTCGGTAATGATTACTTCCTTGCATGAGCCCTAATATGGCTAGCTAGATCAAAATCAAATCAGTTTATTGTGAGCATAGGAACGAACTATAGGTTTTAAAAACCCAACCCAAGAAACGCAATAGTGTTGTCCCATCGACTATACACCTCATAGACACCTCATAACAGGCAACCAATCGCTGTCAACACATCTATGAAATTTCACTAATGTAGGTTGCCACTATTCGCTACTTGAAATCTTCAAATCTGTTTCGACCAGTTAGGTATATGACCCGTCAAAACTTCCGCGTTAGGGTTTAGCCAATAACCGCCTTGGGTCCAATCGGATTAGTTGACAGAATATATTGTACGCATTATATCCAACATTAAGCGTCTATTGAGCTGTATGGCCGATGAGTCGTCCCGTAGAATATAAGCGTATGTGTAGGAGCGCTTAAGTCACTCTTTACGTTTATGGCGCCTCTCGTCAAGTGTTTCGAGTCGTTGTAAAAAAAAAGTAAAATGCAATCATATCATTATTTATTAAAATAAATTACAAATTAGTCTCACTCATCGCATCGACAATCACACAATCTTCGCCATTCTTTATAAATAAATAAATAAATATCGTTTTATATGCAATCAAGTATTTGGTATTCTAGCTTCGATTAGTTATTTTACATATAAGTTATAATGGCAGTTATTTTCATTGAAAATTGGCGGTTGGAAAATTAACAAAATTTTTTGGTTTATTAGATGTTCAAGATTTTTTTATTTTATATTGTCTTTAAATGGTTTTTATTTTTTTTAAGTATGACGGCTTACCGTGAAAAACTAAATTCATTTTTTAATACCGAAAAATAAACTGTAAGCCTATGCCAAACTACTTTTCCTTGATAAATGTTTCTACAGTCCATGGTCCCTTGTCGCTTCCTCTACATATAATAGAATCCTGGTCTACTCGATCATGATCTCGATGTGCACTGCGCCCATGGCCTCGTGTCTGTCGTACATGATGTTCCTTGCCCATGCGCGGCACTCTATGTTGATTAGCACACCCGCTGCAAATAAGAAAAACTAAATTAGTACTTTCAAAATATTTTCATTTGTTTTCTTGTAATCATAATAATCAGCTCATTATGTCCCATTGCTGGGCACAGACCTCTTCTCCGAATGAATAGTCTTGGTCCTTGTTAGGAGTGGGAGGAGAAAGCAGACCGCATTCGACGTCCCGGGCCAAAGGCCCAGAATACAGAAACAACGGTATAGTATGAGGAATATCGTGGTAGGTTTAGTCGGTAAGAAACCGACTGGCTTCATCTTTTCTGGTGGAGTGAGTCCTTATAGGACTTCTCCACGTAAAAAAAGGCCTTGGGTCCTTAGTATTTTCTTATAACACCCCAGCAATGGGACTATACTCCCTATCTCTGTAAAGATCGTAAGAAGCGACTAACTGCCAAAACTAATATCCTATCTATCCATGATTTGCCCTACTAGAGATAGTTTGACATAAAATAATAAATAAATATTTTTGGGACATTTTTACTCAGTACCATCTAGTCCCAAACTAAGCAGAGCTTGTAATATGGGTACTAGTACTAGACAATGGATATAATACTTATATACTTTTTTTTTGTTGTAAATAATACTTACAATACATAAGAAATACCCAGACCAACACAAACATATATGTTCATCACACAAATATTTGTGTTCTGTGGGAATCGAACCCACGACCTCGTGATCAGCAGTCCGACACTCGAACCAGTTATTAATCTGAGCTCGAACCACTAGACCACAGACGTCGTCAAAATGTTTGGAGCTTATGTCAAATTTCTATCTCTGGTATGACAAATCGTGGAAAGATAGGTTATTAATTTTGGGGCCGTGGGGCCATGTCAAGAGAACAGATAGCAGCATCTTTCAACTCGCTCTATTAAGATGAGCCACACCACAACCACGCCTCAGTGGCAAAAAAGTCGCCAGCCGTGGTCATGTGCGAATGGTCTCGCTGAAGCTGCCCGAAGTTGCGTTGTCGGAACCACAAATAATAGGTTTGTTATGACCTCTGTTTTCAAGCACCCACGATACGCTGTTGACGCTTCAAAATCATCATCACCGCAGGCCACCGCTGGACAAAGGCCTTTGTAAGTGCACTCACTGAGCCTGGCGGAGCGCAGTTTCAGCTAAAACATGTGCTCTCTATTTTAAAATACAGTCATTTTCAACAAATAAATAATTTTACGAAGGTCTTACTATGAGGCCTCTGCAGGTGCACGGCGACGAGTGGACTCAGGTAGCCCTCCTGGTTGGTATACGGAAAGTAGTAGCCAGGGAAGCCACGATACGGCATGTACTGGATGGGGCCTATGTTTTCCCGGTCGGCCGGGTTCTCGCCTTGGCATGATACCCACACCATGTTGAGCTGGGAAAAGTACAAAAGTTAGTTTTGCAAACATGTGATATATGAAGTTATGGGAATGATGGTAGGTAATGTCAAGAACTGTTTTTTTAGGGTTCCGAAGTCCTACAAGGAACCCTTATAGTTTCGTCATGTCCGTCCGTCTGTCCGTCTGTCCGTCTGTCCGTCTGTCCGTCTGTCCGTCTGTCCGTCTGTCCGTCTGTCCGTCTGTCCGTCTGTCCTAATCCTTTACAGCTTAATAACTTCTACAGTTAAAAACATAAGTAAATGAAATTTTGTTAAAAAATAGTTTACATATAGATCTCAATTTTAAAAGAATAAAAAAATAGTTTTTCCGTATTTTAGGGGTGGCGTCCATACATGTGAAATGGGGAAAAAAAAATTTTTTTCGCTGCACCCCCTCGTGTGGGATATCATTGAATAGGTCTTCTAAAATGAAGGTAATGTTTCATACACCACTTTTTTATCAGGTGTACCATCTACGAAATATAGCCCGCCAAAGTGGCTTGCAATGTGTCCCCCCCCCTGCCATTTCTAAACTATGCAATGTAGAAACTTATAATCTTCAACATTGATAGACCTTTATAAAAACTCTCTTTTAAAATTATTTCGAGTATAATGTAATTATAATTTTTTGAGTTATAGAGAGAAAACTGAAAAATACTTAAAACGTCCTAGTTCAAAGGTCATTGACCTTAGAGAAAAATTATCATAGCAAATAATGCTCCTTTAGCTACTTTCTATTTGAAAAAATCACAAAAAGTAACTTTATCGCTAGATGGCGCAGTAGCGCCATAGCGTTAGTAAACAACACGCTCTGAGTCGCGAATGCTGCCGATTATTGCAAAAACTAAAATAGCCATGATTAATATTCGATTTGATTCGTTTGTAATTACACCTACTTAAGGAACCCTATAATACTGAGCATGGCCCGACATGCTCTTGGCCGGTTTTTTATTTCCATTTGATTACGCTAATGAAGCACTAAAAATATGTGCACAAAAATTCACATGCCTACTAAAGGTGGATTTGTCGGACACCTAATAATAATAATAAACTTTTTAATAAAACAAAGTTTAACCGGATTAAATCGCGTATATTATTTAAATTGGAAACGATTTTAATTAATAATATTGTACGGTAGATTAAAATATTTTTTTAGAAATATTTGTAAAGACGCTTGTCATCTTAGTCTTCCTGCGACCACGAAATGCTGCAAAGCTTTCGAAACGTCAGGGAAACCAATTTAAATAATATACGCGATTTAATCCGGTTAAACTTTGTTTTATTATAATGTGTAGTGATCGCGAAAACCTAAGAAGTTATTAAATAAACTTTTCATTCATGAAAAGAGATTGTAGTGAAAACATTAGCAATTTCTACAGAATAGGTGGGTGCCGGACACCTAATGTGTAAACACATGTATATTTAACATCTTCCTTACCATATCCTTGCGAATAAATATCTTTATCTTTATCATGTTGGACTTATTTATTATTTAAGCAAAATAAATGATTGTGATTATGATTATGAATGATGCCAGTTTCTATTACGGAAACTATGGATTAATTCCAGAATATCGTGGCTGCTCAAATATTTAATGGTGACCGTAGCTCTGTAGGTTCAGTTGAAAACCAGCGTCAGGCACTAGTTGCCTGGCATTTATGCTGAACTGGACCTATTTGGCACAGTCGCTAGACACACTGCATCTATGATCCGTTTTGTATATTTGATTGTGTTCCTGTTGAATTGTGTATGTGTATCTATCAGTGGCGTAGCTAGACCTAAATGGGCCCTGTATCAAAATTTGTTGGGGGCCCCTTTTTACCCGACTGTGGCGATACCCAAGGGGTGGGGGGGGTTATGTTTTATGCAAATTATTAATTTGTTCTAGTTGCTATAGACTACCATTATTTTCATTACTAACATTAGGTTTAAGTTACTAACATTGGGTTTTAGGTTTTCTTTTGTTTTTACTAACACTAGGTATATGGATCTACTTATGATCTGAAATAAAGATTTTATTATTATTACACATTCAATACAGGCCTCTTATTGAGATTGTGGAAAACGTCTGGGCCCCTGTAGCTCAGGTGCCCCGTATCATTGATACGGCTGTTATGACGGTAGCTACGCCCCTGGTATCTATGTGCTTTGTGTCAAATAAATGTTTCTCTCTTTCTTTCTTCTTTCGGTAGATACTTTTAAATCCCATGCAAAAAAGGTCTAATTTCAAAATTATAATAAAACAAAGTTTAACCGGATTAAATCGCGTATATTATTTAAATTGGTTTCCTTGACGTTTCGAAAGCTTTGCAGCATTTCGTGGTCGCAGGTAGACTATAAAAAAATATATAAATAATATACGCGATTTAATCCGGTTAAACTTTGTTTTATTATAATGTGTAGTGATCGCGAAAACCTAAGAAGTTATTACTTACAAAATTCTTATCATAAGCCGTCATATTCCGGATATGCTCCTTTAGATCACCAGGCATCTCTGCCGGTAGATTGTCAGAGCTGTTGTAGAAGGCTGGCTTCCACCCGAAGATCTTGTTGAGCTTTAGGAAGACACAAGGAGTCGATTTCTGGTAAGCGAAGTGGTTGTCTTCGAGGCAAGGTCCCCAGGCGCCGATGTCTACGTCACAGACTTTACCAGCCGGTGCTGGGAGCTTGAAGTCGCAGGTGTGGATGTTCTGGCTCGCTCCGGATTTGTTACCGTCGCGTTTGTATACTGAAATGTTAAGAGCAGTTATGGGATTTGGGTTTCAGAAATTTCGGTATTAATCAAGGTAGAAAAATTTGAAATAGGTATCGTGGTAAATCCGCACTAAAAATACTAACATGTTAATGAAAATATGTAGATAATGAAAGCGTGGTGACAAACTGGAAATTACTATCAAATTAATTGAAGGGGTTGGAATGGAAATTGAACATGTTTTGTTAGAGATTTTTTAAACCTCTAGATATAAAAAGTCAAACATGGTCATCGGTCAAAAATGAATACCTAATTACGTCAAATGGTCACGGAATCACTCACCTGCCAAAAATTTGGACAGTTCCTTAGCCCAGAACTGATAGCTGCCAGGGTCGTTGCCTTTGTACCAGATGACGCTACTGGCGACCTCTGGGGGCATGGGCCGGAAGCCCAGCCCAGGGTTGGTGCCGATGATGCTCTTCTCCAGCTGCCACATGGGCTGCCGCGCGTCCAGGAGTTGCAAGAAGGTCCACATGCAGATCGCTACGAGAATCGCCAGTGCAGCGTAGAATATGAAGTAGAAAAGCGCTATTTTGGCTGAAATTTTATTGGATAGGTTATGAAAGGTTATTCTTGTGTTTTACAGACAAAACACGTTTACATTAATTTGGATATCTCAGACATTATTAACCTTTTCAACGCCACGGCGCCGGCGTCATAAAGGTTTTCGTGCCCTCAGCGCCACGTCTTCTATAGAAGACAAACATTGTATGTGTACGATGCACCGTACATTTTCTCAGGTCAGCGTTTTCACGCGACTCATGAAATAATTTTAATAATTAGACCAGTTCTACTGATTCCCAAATGAACAGGCATGCCTAGTTTGGGTTTCAAGTTAATCAAGTAATGCAACATAGTATAACTGTTATGATGGGTATAATCGCTAGTTGTCAGTGGGTGGACGGGCAGCCTCCTACTACTCGTAACACAGGTTGACTCCTAGCATGGGAGTGGGTAGTCTTTCTGCACACCCGCTGCGATTAGACGTATCTACTTAATCCCTTGCGTAGTGCGCAAGCAGTAACAAATGTAGTATGCGAGATGTAACAATTTTTGTATTCAAATAAAGATTTATTATTATTATTATATTATAGTTCGCGACGAGCGATCAAGTAAGCCACGCGTTCTCACATTTTACGTGACTAACAAGTGTCACGTATTAGCAATATCATTTCGACTCACATTACTAACGCGGCAGTTTTGCCGGCTCATGTAAGTGGTCGAAATTAATTTTAAGATCTGAAGTGGTGAATAGTAGCGACCTTTATTAGTGAAATTTCATAGATTTGTAGCAGACATCGGTCGCCTGTGTCGCGAGTGATGTAGGCCTTTTGGAGACATAGCCGCGTCGCGAGCGCTGGCGTTCGGCATCCCCTGCGACCCTCCATAACTAAAGCCGGCACAGACTGCACCTACTTACTATCAAGAGTAACTACAATTGAATCAGTCATACCTCATCATCCTCCGAGCCTTTTCCCAATTATATTGGGGTCGGCTTCCAGTCTAGCCAGATGCGGCTGAACATCAGTATTTTACACGGAGCTACTGCCATCAGACCCCCGCAACCCAGTTACTGGGTAATACTGACATTCGGAGGTTAGACCAGTTGTCAGACTTTCAGGCTTCTGACTACCCGTAACGACTGCCATAGATATTCGTATGACAACCGGGACCGACAGCTTAACGTGCTCTCCGAGGCACGGAGGGGTCTCGATGTATAACGAAACGGTCACCCATCCACAGACTAACCGCGGCAAGTGCAGCTTAACCTTGCAGATCATACAATCCGCGCAGTCGTTGCATCGCTACGAGCCCCTCGAATGAGTCATACCTAACTTCAATAAATTAACAAGATTCCCTCCACTAACTTCAACTTTAACAGAGAAAGACCACGATGTAACCGCATGCTGTCCGGTTAGATCCCGCGGCCGGCGGCGCGCGCGCAGGATGTTTCAATGATCTCATTGAACCAATGAACGGCCGCCGTTTCCGGTAGGCACGTCTTTATGCTAGCCGTTTATGTCAAGTCGCCGGTATTCATTTTAGGGATTTTGGAGTTTGAGTCATGGTGTGATGAGCTGGGCCCTAATTCACGTAATTTCATGACGCGCCGATCAAGTTGCAGTGACGCTGCAGTTAGTTTCTGACAGCGATCGCCGTAGATAAGAGAATACGAAAAGCATTGTTTTGATCGAAAACTAACTGCGACTGCACTGCAATTGGCTTACTGGTCTGACTTCAGAAATGTAGTTATAAAAGTGGTATGGATAATCAGACAAATTTCGCGTCAAAGAAATTTTATGTGACAAAAAACTGGCCAAGTAAGAGTTGGACTCGCGCACCGAGGGTTCCTTACCTTCTTTGGACGAATAAAAAGCTTTTTTAGTTATTCATCTAGATAGAAAGAAAAATGATTTATTGCGACATGCAGTAGGTGCACATAAAAAATAACTTCATAACTGCAGTTCCGTTTCTAACTATAACTGTAGTGAAAAAACCGAACCGCATAACTTTGTTTGTGAAGGATACTTGATCATTTCTAAAAAAAATACTGACAAATATCGTTTTATTTTTCCAATGTGGTGCAAGTCATTTATTTCATTTAATCATTTATTTATATATTTACCGCAAGTGGGGCTGAGCAAGAAAAACAAATTATGTTAGTAGAGCTCTATATGAAAGAGGGAGTTTGTTAGTAGAGCTCTATATGAAAGAGGAATCACATTTCATCATAATTACTATACTATACATATCTACATAATCAGCCCATTACTGTCCCAATGCTGGGCAAGGGCCTCTCCTCAGTATGAGGAGGGTATAAAATAATCATGCATAAGGTACTTACCTAGAGCTATACTTGGAGTTTCTTTGAAGGACAAAATCCGTAACGGGATTATCCGGAGAAGAACTGGAGTGACCGACATAGCTTGTAGGATCAGTAAGCTGAAGTGGCAGTGAGCTGGCCATGTCTGTCGAAGGACCGGTGCCCACTGGAGCAGACGAGTCCTTGAGTGGAGACCGCGAATCGGTAAATGCAGCGTAGGGCGCCCCCCAGCCAGGTGAACCGACGACCTGAAGAAGGTGGCTGGGGGGACTGGATGCGGAAGGCCGACGACCGAGTGTTGTGGCGCAACATGGCAGAGGCCTACGTCCAGCAGTGGACTGCGATAGGCTGAGTTGATGAAGGTACTCACACCAGCTGGCCCCAGTCCTGCCGCAGAACTGCCTGGTCTTCGGGTTCCAGATGAACCGCTTCACCTTCTGAGCGCCGGTCAGCGGAACCTCCTTCTCGCGGTAGTACATGTTGAACCGCTCCAAGCTCGTCAGGTCTGACGTCCGTTTCTTTGACACCGTCATCTTGAATGAGTTTGTTTCTGTGAAAGAGGGTGGAGAAGGTAAATGTTACAGGAGTGCTGGATTACAGTTTAGTAGTAGTAGAGCTTCTTATGAAAGAGCTCGCCTGGGAAGTACTAGCACCATAGTTCACCGTACCTAATTCTGCCGCCAAACAATGGCGCTTGCATTGCTGTTTTGAGAGATTTATAACTTGGGCATTATCAAAAATTATTCAATAGTTTTTTCATTGTTGCTTATTTTTTTGACACGCTTATATAAGGTTAAATTAAATTAGCTGGCGAAACTTCAAAGACGTGATGGGTATCGATAACTAATGTCAATACAACAAGAAAATATATGATTTTCTAAATTCATAATTTCAACTACAGCCAGCTGATCTCGGGGTCAACGGCCGAGGGAAGCGCGAACAGCATTTTTTATGTCATCTTCATCATCATTTTAGCCGAAAGACGTCCACTGCTGGAAATAGGCCTCCCCCAATTAAGGCCAGGCCCCCAATATGCCATTACCGCCACGCTTGGCAGGCGGGTTGGCGATTGTAGTTGGTTGGTTAAATACTCAGAGAACGCTGTTGCCCATCCTACTACTATAGTATTATATTATCTGTGCTCTGGTGAATCCTTTAGTCGCCTTTTACGACACCCATGAGAAGAGATAAGGGTGGTGCAATTGTTTATGTCCGGCACCACGTGTGGTTGAACGGATTTTTTTTTGTATTAAAAAACAACTGCCCCCCTAGCCAAGTTGACAATCTACAAACGTCAACGCTATAGAAAACAGTCAAAATGTATGGGACTGACATATCTCAACGAATGACTTTTTCGTTGAGATATGTCATTCTCATACATTTTGATTGTTTTTTATTATACATTGACGATTGTAGATTGTCCACTTGGCTAGGGGGGCTGTAATGTATGCAACTTTATACAATAGAGGGGTCAAGCTGTATCGCTGGATCTAGTCAACCGATTCAGATAAAACATACCCTATATTTTAATTTAGACTAATACCAATACAAATGCAAAGTTTCATTACGATCCGTTGCTGCTGCAGCTGTTTTCACGTGATGAGGTAACAAACAGACAGACAGACGGACAGACATAAATTTTAAAAACGATTGATTCGTGTTCTATTGCTTATTTCTAGTCCCCCTAGCTGGTTTTCGCGAAAAAAATACTCAATGTACAGACTTTTCGACCTTTACAATTTTATTATAGTATATATATAACTATTATTTTTATTAGTGATCTTAAAACTATTAGAAATAAATAAATCGTAAAAAAAAACTAATCAACACGCTTTTAGAGGTATTGTAGTCCATCATCAGATCAGCTCGAAGGTACCAAATGATTGTATTGCCATCCGGATTACATATACTTGCAAAGTTTCAAATCGATACGACAATTAAAAGTAGGTTAAAATCGACTTCCAAGATTTGTTTACATAGTTAGCTAGTCTGTTAATTAGTTACAAGTAAAGCCGATACACATAACATACACACACAACACACTCACACACCCCCACACACGCACCACACACACAAACACCCCCACACACTATACACATACACACACACACTACACTACACACAAACACACACACAACACACAAACACACACTACACTACACACAAACACACACACCCCCACACAACATTCACACACATAACACACACACACACACAACACACATAACATTCATACATTCATTCATTCTTATTCTTATCTATCTTCTATCTATCTTCTATATACTTCTAGATATATACTATAATAAAATTGTAAAGGTCGAAAAGTCTGTACATTGAGTTTTTTTTCGCGAAAACCAGCTAGGGGGACTAGAAATAAGCAATAGAACACGAATCAATCGTTTTTAAAATTTATGTCTGTCTGTCTGTCTGTTTGTTACCTCATCACGTGAAAACAGCTGCAGCAGCAACGGAACGTAATGAAACTTTGCATTTGTATAAGCGGTACAAGCATGAAGTGGGACACGCAATCAACCTATGCTGACCTACGGCATTAAGAACAAACCAGAGCACCAAGAATATTTCATACTAAGTTAAATAATGACTATGTATGTTAGAATTGGGATTGGGAAGGCCTGGTTGACGTTGCAAGGACCCTGTGTAATGTAACGAATATTTGACTCACACTGAAGATGGACACACGACTATATATATATATAAATCTTTATTTCAGATCACAAACTAAGTAAAGAAAACCTAAAAAAAAACAAACAAACAAACTTATTCTTCATCATTTCAGCCGAAATACGTCCACTACTGGACATAGGCCTCCCCCAATTAAGGGGGGGATATGCCATAATCGCCACGCTTGGCAGGCGGGTTGGCGATCGCAGTACCAAACTCGCAGTATCGAACTTATTCTTAGTAAATACTAAACCTGAAAAGGGGTCATTGTACTCATCATTATGAGCAACTTTTACTATGGGACCATGAAATCGCGAAAAAAAATCTACTGTTCCTTACGTTTACATAAATCGACAAAATTCAGGGAACAACAAATTTTTGTTTCGCAAACAGAGAAAAAGGTTGTATAATTTGTATCTCTTACCTTGTTGACCCCATCGCTGATTGGCTCAGCAGCCCAGGCTGGTCCAAATATCTATATTTATAAAGTATTAACTGACTGACTAATACATCAGTACTGTTTTTCTATTCAAGTTAGAAACATTAAAATTTGGACACTATGTTCTAATTGTTGCACTGAAAGGATTTTTGGAAATTCCTTTCCTAAAGTGGTGAAACAGGGTATAAAAGTTTGTATTTAAGATAATTTCTCCTAGATCTATTCAGTTTCAACATAAGTAAAATAATGTTTTAAATAAATAATGAAATATCAATTTTTTGTTTTATCATGTGGGTGCCATGGGGTATTAAGGCTACTTTTTTTTTGGGTATTGTATAGGATGGCGAAACGAGCTAAAGGCCCAGCGGTTACCTTTGCCCATAACAACTGCAATACCACCTCGGCTATTGCCTAAATGGTACCGCAAGTCGGTTCGCCAAACTGAGACATGAAGATGGAAAATCTCATGTCTCATGTCATGTCAGACTTCAAATTCAATTTAAATTCACACCTGTTTCCCATTGGGGTAGGCAGATACTATGCATTTCCCCCTGCTACGATCCTGACACCTCTTTCGCTTCATCTTCGGTCATTAACCTCCTCATGAGTGCTCGTCGAGAGTGCTCATAGCCTGGCCCTTATTTCGTAGATCCATGGTCTGGCCTCACTCTATTTATAAAACTCTCTAAGCTCATTTCTCCGTCCTTGTTCCCTTGTATACCTTGTTTTTACACTAGGTATATTACGCTTTAAGGATATTGTTGGGGCTACCAAGGTACTGCAGCGCGTCAGCCATGTTTGCTTAGGCTCGTACCGATGGCTTTCATGCCAACCTTAGCGGCGAGCGGCGCTTTGCTTAAGAATTTGGGCCCAAAAATAATTTAAATACATCAAAATAGAAAGATCAAAAATCCCTTACCTCACCTGTGAGCCCTCCTGTAGGAGTGAGAGCGGCGCGCGCGCGTGGATGCGCACTGCGACTGCGCCCGCGCACGGCAACTCACCGCGCAGGATAATGGACGACGCTATGTGGGAGGCACGCAGGAAGCGACAACAAAAACCCAGTATTTACCAACTGTAAGTAGTTATTACGTACGGTTGATTATGCTGATTAAATTACCAAACAGACAAACAGGACAGAAAGCCAGATAATAAAAACGTGGTAAAAAAGATAAGTAACAACGAAAAAACTAGCACTGCTGTGCTGGCCACTGACGTCATAACACATGGACGCGATTGCAACTACGCATCTCAGTAAAATAACCGTTTTATTTTATTCTTTTCCGAAAACTTACAGCTAGACAAGTATTATAGTTAACCTCTCGAATTCTAACCATAATGAACAATCCATTATGTCTCGCATGAATATAGTACGACATACAACATGTTATAAAAATAATAATCCACACAAGTGTTTTAGGCAAATACGTTTTTGTTGGACAAGTGTGCACCATCGTCAACCACACTTCACTTTAATTTAAGTTAGAAGTTTTACTAGCAATAAGAACCAAAATAAAAACGAGCGCTAATCCCGCCGACAAACTGTTACACAGTTTGGCGGGTTTATACAATGTGTTTTTTACACGTTCGCTTAACGAGATGACGTTGATGTAGCAAACATAAAAAAAAAAAAAAGATTTTGATTTGATGATGATGATGATTCTAATGCCCTATTTCAAAGAATAATTAATTGATTGGTACACTCTAACATAGCCACGAGCACTGCTCGCCCCCTCACTCGTAATAATAATCACGCCAGTTGTGATTAACTCCGCTTTATGTAAGAGCTGTCATGATTCGCGATAACCTTTACCATGTGAAGAATGCTTTGAAACCATAAATCATCTACATACTTGAAGATGCACGATACTTGAAGAAATCATTGATGTTATCATAAATCTGCTCTGTGGATGTAAAGAAATACCTGAACAGAACAATTGACACTAATATTAAAATACCTAACTTTGTCTGTTTATTTATTTAATTCTTTGTTTTTTTTTTTGGGTACAAAGGCGGTCTTAACGCCATAGGCGTTCTCTACCAGACAACCTTAGGGTAATGCAGAGACAAAGAATAAGGTGATGCACCAGTAAAGTAGTAAAATTATGTTTCGTACTATGGACTTATAATTACATATAATAAAAATAGATAAATACCTATGTACATTATACATATAATAAAATATACATATTATACATACCTACATATATAACTATAAATATATAACATCAAGATAATTCAAAGTCGAGCTGAATCTGCTAAATTGTTTTCACGG
This sequence comes from Asteroscopus sphinx, assembly GCA_949699075.1. Classification (NCBI taxonomy): domain Eukaryota; kingdom Metazoa; phylum Arthropoda; class Insecta; order Lepidoptera; family Noctuidae; genus Asteroscopus; species Asteroscopus sphinx. Next base: position 2,188,186 of record OX453004.1, on the reverse strand, counting down.
AAATATTTCCTTAACTTAATTTTAAAGGCGAGCCGACTGTTAGCCATCCTGATTTCATCAGGAAGAGCATTCCATAATAGGATAGATTGCACGAAGAATGTAGAGTGAACGAAGTCAGAGCGGTGGGAAGGACATTGGAGAAGACGATTATTAGTGGAGCGGAGATATTTAGTATGTTTACCTTCAATCCTTAATGGTTTATTCTTATTGCATTCCATTATGTAATATAGGTAACAATTATGGACCCTAAGCTGTCGGACACAGCAACATAGTACAGCTGAAGAGAGAAAGACCCCTTATTTATATTTAACTACACTTTGCTCGCGGCTTCGCTCGCGTGGATATCGTTTATCGCGCATCCCTCGGAAACTGTTCATCTTCCCGGGATAAAAAGTAGCCTTTATGTTAATCCGGGCTATGTTCTATAGGTATGCCAAATCTCATCCGATTGAGTAACAAACATCTAAATGTGTTCACATACTTACATATTTCTTGCCTATATGCCCACGGCTTCAATCAATCAATCAACTCAGCCTATCGCAGTCCACTGCTGGACATAGGCCTCTCCCAAGTTGCGCCACAACACTCGGTCCTCTGCCTTCTTATAAACGTAAAAGTTTGTGAGGATGTATTGATATATGGATGTTTGTTACTCTTTCACGCAAAAACTACCGAAAGAAAGAAAGAAAAGAAAAGAAAGAAAAATAGTTTATTGTCACAGTTAACGACGCGCAACATTTAAAACACAGTGATAAACACAAGCAGGCAACTTATAGGTGGGGTTACATAAAAATTAAAAACAAAAGACACATAGGTAAAAAATTAAGAAGGGACAGTCGATACAAAATATAAGAAAAGTATAGTTGACCGCATGACAGTGGCAACACCCAAGTCTGAAAACCGCCCTTACTGCTTACGAAATAAAGGCGCCGTCAGAGCCAAACTGTTACCACTGACGTACGGTCGACCGCACCTAAAATTGCATAATAAAAATAAAATATCTTCGTTAGTTCTCAAGACAACCGGCCAATTGCACGCCGTAGCCGCGACAATGAGGTTCCCACTCAGCATGTTGCTGTGTAACAGATCAAGCCACTACTCAGCGCTGATTTTCAGTGGGCACCCCAAGTGTGACACAGACGGGAACCCAACATATACACGTCAGATAAAATAAAAATAAATACATTATACTAAATTCATATCATTAAAAATAAAGCTAAATACGATGACGCCAGAAATAAGTACCCTATCGAGGGATGCTTCCCACGCCGCCGGTCGCCGGTACATATAGGTCACAACTGTTACGTAAGTAACTTTAAATGAATGGATTTTAATGAAATTTGGCATACAGATAAACAACATTTAGGCTTTTTATTCCGAGAAGATGAACAGTTCCCGAGGGATACGCGATAAACGACATTCACGCAGGCGAAGTCGCGGGCATAGGCTAGTTAAATCTATGGTGGAAAAGGTAGAACGAGGAGGTGTGTATGGAGAGGTGTTTTTTGCCAGTCCAACGGTTAATGGAAACTGGCAAATTTCTAGCATCATTTGGTCATATAATTTAATAAAGAGTTGCGAGGTCGGGCAGAGGAAGTGGTCGGGACTACAATCAGGCGCGTCCGTCTGTGAGCGAACTGCGAGGTAGTCGCGATTCTGTGTAGTTACAAGTCGCTTTTAAGTATTCAAATTCAATTTCAATATTTTCAATTTTCCTCTCGCAGGTCTGCTGGAAGAAATTTCTTCTAGAAATAAGCAGTGCCTTTGTACTATTCATTTCTATGTATTTTATAATTATTTCTCTGTGTGTGCATAAATTGAATGCATAAAATAAATAAATAAAATAAATATTCCAGGAGATAGGCATCTGACGTGATAATCATATAACGTGTTATTAAAATAACTGAAAACCTCTTAAGGGGTCACAAATAACGAAGCAAGCATATTAAAAGTTTTCAATACCTATTAACCAAGTAAGGACTGTGTGTGGATTGGATCCTTTTTGCTAAACTACGTCCAATTAAAGGTCATTAACTCTTTAATCACAGAAATCACACACCATCAAGCGAGATACCGTAACCAACAAACAAACAATAAATAAAATTCCAAAGAACACCACACACGATCATTCAAAAGTAATTTTCCTTAATACCATAAAGGTATTATACTGGTCAGTATATACAAAGTCTTTGCTTAATACACAATAAAGAATCATTGAACGGCAAAAAAGTACTTCATCATTCGGTTTCGCCGAATAAATGCGGTGTTAATAAATCGGCCATCGGCAATGATTCGCACTGACCGTGTCGATTGGAAGTAAAAAAACAAAAGGGAATGTTTATGCTCTTCATTCTGGTGCGCGGGCGCAGCGTCAATCATACGATCGGACAGTGCGGTTAGCGGGAGCAGTGGTGGGTATCGCTAGCGAATTCGAGTGTCGATACGTTTGAATTATTTGTTTTATTTAATAAATTTTTCTTGTTTATTTACTGAGGGAGTTTCCTAGTAAGCAGACGCTATTTTACTCTTTAGGGTTCCGTGCCTCAATAATAAAACCGAAAATCGTTAATTTTGTAATCTCTGTTTTTTCTTACTTCTCTTATTTAGTAAACAATCTTGGCATGTCTTTTTTATGCAATTATTAAATGACTTTTTGTTAACAATTTCACACACAAAACATTTTTTTTACCTAATTACATGTGCAGAATTAGTAATTATATTTTATCAGTAGTTATTTGAATAACGAGACGTGCCAAGATTGTTTACTAAATAAGAAAATTGTTTATTTTGTTTAGACAAGAGAGAAACAATAGAATATAGTAAGTTATATTTCATTAAACAATGATATTTAAAAGTATAGATATGTCATACCCTAACAAAACCAACGAAAAATATTTTCCGTACGCAGCGGCAGCACAATACACATAAACTAGTGCAAAGTAAGTAATTACTTTAAGTTAGTTTCGCGTCATAATTAGTACACTTTCTGTACACACATGACGGCATTTTTTTATCACACGTCACGCTCGTCGCCTTGCTTGACGGAGACTAGTAACAAAATGTCCCAATTAGGACGTTTTCGAGTCTTCAGATTGCACGCGCAACAACATATCTGTACTTTTTAAAATATCATCGACATTAAAATATATTTTTTTTTGTAGTTGGAGCATCGACGGTGATGAAGACCGATTGTATGGGAAAATAAAAAAACCACTGCAAAGTTGAGTTTGTCCTTTAATGCGACTTATTTTTTCATTAGAGCAATTTTTGGTGCTTCCTTACCTATAATAATGTAGGGATATCAGTAAGTTTAATTATTAATAGAAATAAGACAAACAGAGACACTTGTGTGGTGGTAACTGCGTAAGAAAGAGATGCAAATATGAAAGACAACAACGCGCAGTATTGCATCGTTGGTGAATTCTCATCATCAGTTTCTAAGGGGTATCAGGTCGATGGGTGGTACGGACCCTTAGCGCGCGAGTCCGCCTAGCTTTTGGCCGGTTTTTCTAGTCAATGTAGAAACTTAATTCTTGTGTAAAAATACAAGTTGCCACATAGAATGCAACTTTTAGCTACAGCAGCACAAAAGCCCGTGTGGCTAAAGCTAAAAACCAGTCGTGTACAGTGTACCACAAATTCCTTACAAATGGCCTCCTCCAATACCCAAAGCAATGCAACTTGATTAAAAGTTTAAAAAAAACAAGCTTTTACTGAACCAAAAAGTCGACATTCGTTTCCATATCGAATTTCTTGTCGATAATCGCTGAGCTCGTTAACCCCAGGTAGCGGTACTTGTGCGGAGGGTGAGATATCTCGCGCCAAAGTCTTCGATCACATATTGCATTCCCATGATACAGGGTTGACACTTTTGACAAAGTGATTATTTTGACGATAATCTGTAACTAAGTAGGTACTACTTCTACTAACAAGTAGTGATAGAATAAAAGAAAGAAAGAGAAAGAGCCTCCTTTCTTGTAAAAGAGCTTGTTCGGAGAAGCGGAAATAGTACGGTCGACGGCACGTCAGTGGTAACAGTTCGACATTGACAGCACCTTTATTTCGAATGTGGTAAGGGCTGTTTTCTAATTTTATTGTTACCACTGTGTAATGTATGTGCTGTGTACTGTGCAGTCGACTGTACTTTCACCATGCTTGTTTCTGCCGCTGAATATGGCAGTGATGCTTGCATTGCTGTGTTCCGGTGCTCGTGGTACGGGTGCCGGGGACATTACAACCACATCTGACTTTCCATCTTCATGTCTCAGTTTGGCGAACGCGAATTGCAGTACCATTTATTTTAGGCAACAGCCTGGGTGGTATTGCTGTCGTTAAGTGCAAAGTTATCCACTAAACATCAGGTGGGCCTTTAGCTCGTTTCGCCATTCTATAACATAAAAAAAATGCACTTATCATAAGTAGCGGATCCAGGGGGGGGGGACTAAGGGGCTCAAGTTTTATCATCCTTATCCAACCTATACAACGTGTATCAGAAATGCGTGGTCATATTTGAAGAGCTTATTCAGGGGATGCTATCGAACAACTTTCACTATGGGACCAACCCTGAAATCGCGAAAAAAATAATCGGCTGATCCTTACATTTTGTCGAGCGACATCGATTATTTAGTAGGGAATAGCTGATATTTTTTTCGCGATTTCAGATTTGGTCCCATATTAAAAGTTGTTCTATGCTATGTCCTGAATGAGCTCTTAAAATATGACCACGCATTTCTGATACACGTTGTATAATATTAAATGCAGTATTTTCCATTTATTAATGTTATATTATTTTAATTTACTTTGAAAAGAAATGGTGTAGCAGCCCTACTAATGATGCGGATGGTGGCTGCAATATAAAAGTATGTCCTTGAAGCGAGGCGTCAATCGCAGTGCTTGCCTTGGACCGCCACCAGCGTACCACCAACAGTATACCTACCACCAGCTGTGTACCACCATGGAAGGACATACTAGGATCTCGATACTTGTGAGTCTATTAAAGCTATCTTTTCGTCACTGTCACCAAGAGATTTGTCTTCCGAAAAGTAGACAAAATTACATTGTATAAACAGAAAAAGTATTTTTGCTACGCGTCGCTACGTCATGCTACACCAGCAGGAATAGAAAAAAAAAGTCTTTATTTGCCTGAAATATGGTTCAAGACCTCGATACTTATGAGTGTGTGAAGTCAGATTTTAGGCAAAACAATAATTTTTGACCTTTTAAGTTCGACTACTGGGAAAAAGCCATTCCATCCTTTCATCTATCGCAATTCTAATAACAAAGAAAAATGTCCGTTGAAATTCTCGTAGAAGATTCGTAGACATTTTGTAGACCATTCGTAGACCCTTCGTAGGCTCTTTTATATTAATTTGATTAGATGATTGCTGTATAATATAAGCTATGTTTGCTCGGTAATCAACAATTTCGAGCAAATGTGGCTTAAAGAGCTGAGTAATTTTTTTCTATCAGTATTTTTCATTATTTTTGCTGTGTAAAAATGTCCCAAAGATATTTTTTTAATTTTTAATTTTTTTTCTTCTTTCTGTTCCATTTCCAGTGTGTGGATGTCAGTGACCACCGCACGGAATTTGTTTCTATCTTGTGCTAGCCTGCATAGACTCTTCAACAAATGAATGGAGTACTTAGCAGCGTCATTGATGATGGTCCAGCCCTTGATGTTCAATCCAGGCTAATTTCCTTTTTTCATTGCTCCTTTTGTCCTCTATCTTGCCCTCCAATATTTTCCTCAAAATATTATATTTTTCGCTATTGTGTTATTCATTAGATAACACTATTATGATGATTGTCGTGAAATATATTCCAATTTTAAATATACATATTTAAATAGAGCTACAATTAGCAAAAATCACGGGAAATTTTAAATTTCGCTGCCTACTGCACCCTAATCACCTTAACTTTGTAACGAAATTAATTATTAACCAATGTAATCAAATTAATTATTGACCAGTGTAATCAAATTGTTTATGCTGAGTGCTACCTTTTTTTTTTTTGATGCGGGGAAAATGCCTATCGCATGTCACGGAGGTAGCGTGGTTATGTGGGGCTCGCACCCACTAAAAACTCCGCCGTGTACCTACTCTCGCCTTGTTGGATGAGGCGCGAGAACTGCAGACTGCGGCAGAGAGAATGCATGGCATTCGCGACCCATCCAGCTATGCTGAGTGCTACCTACCTTAATTTGTTTGACCTTGGAAGAGACTAGACCTCACGACACAGAGTATCCTAGTGTGGGGCCCAATGAAACTATAATTTAGTACATAAGTGAACCTATGTAATACTGAGTTATGTAAATATTGCACTTGTATTTGCAAAACAGAATATATTTTATCTTATCTTATCTTAAATTAATTATTAACCAACGTAATCAAATTAATTATTAACCAATGTAATCAAATTAATTGATTACTAAAATCGTGAATTTTAAACGTACATTCTAAAATAACGCGTCGTAATAAAGATTTATATGACTAAGGATTAAATGTTTTACTGTGTGTAGTATTGTAATTGTGATTCATTATCAGGGAGCTAAGTGGATTAGCCGTTAACATGGTTACACACTCAATCGTACTTCATCATTTATTCCGATTCTTCTTTTGTTTAGTATTCCTGATTCTACTGTCGTTATATATGTTTCTTTTTTCCATTATCTTGCGATCAGTCCTGTGGACCGTGGATATAATAATATGTTTCATCAGGTATTCTCTTCCCGCGATGGCCCGAAGCTACGTCACGATCAGTGTAGCCATTGATTGACATCTTCAATACAATTAAGGAGATTTTTATTCATAATGAATACAAAATTAATTTCTTACTAGCCTATTTGTTATCTCGTGTCATTCACCGTAAACTAAAACTAATCCTAATTACATGTAAGACCAACTGTGTTCTTTTATGCGAATAAATGAATTTAAATTTAAAAGACGTTATCGCGCATCCCCCGGGTACTGTTTATCTTTTGGGATAAAACGTAGCCTATATGTTAATCCGGGCTATGGTCTATCTCTGTAACAAATTTTATTAAAATCGGGTCAGCCGTTTCAGCTTGATTGAGAGACAAAACAGACAAACAGGATGTCTCACCTCATATAAATAAAACCTGATTTATCTTTCTATCCTACTAATATTATAAATGCGAAAGTTTGTTTGTTTGTTTAATTATTTCATTCTACTCACCCCTGCTTAGTGGTACCTCTATTACATGGGGCTTATAAAATAACTGGCGAACTGTAGGTGTACTATACACCTCTGCGTAGATAGATAGATAGATAGAATATACTTTATTGTACACCATGAAAATAGTAGTAAACAGGAACAACGTATAAATTATGGGTACAGGCGGTCTTATCGCTAAAAGCGATATCTTCCAGACAACCTTTACGTACATAGGCGTGATGTTATATGTATGTACAAGAACTCACACAGCAATACTATCTTTTCAGCTACTCATCATTGCGGTGAACAGTTTCACCAGCGCGTTAGAAGCAAAAAGAGTACTCAACATACCAGAGAAGATCATAGGAGGAGTCATCGACATAGTCCAGAACCACAAGAACAAGCCAGCACAGCAGGCCACTACGACCCAGGTCCAAGCACAACAGCAGGTGTACCAACAAGGATACCCCCAACAGTATGCCCCCTCAAACACTGGCTACCAGACACAGAACCAAGGTCAGGCGCAGTACCAATACGGAAACTATGGCTATCCTCAATCAGGGAACTACCAAGGAAGCTACGTAAGCACGCAAGGTTACCCATCAGGACAGCTGTACGGAGGCAGCCAACCACAAACACAGGGACAGTATCAAACCTACCCGCAAAACCAATCAGGAAACCAGTTCCAAGTTCAAAACCAACAGACTTCTAGTTCATTTGAGGGTCAGCAAGCCAACCAGTTCCAAAATCAAGTGCAAACAGGACAAGTCCAGCAACAACAGTTTCAAAATCAGAATCAGCAAACTGGACAGTTTGTGAATCAGAATCAGAACACTAACGGAAACTATCAGGTTAATCAACAAGTAGTCAGTCAGCAAAATTTTCAGAATCAGCCTTCAGGTGGCTTTGTAGCACAACCTCAACCAACAGGGACCTATGGGGGCCAACAGCAATCCAATAACTTCGCAAGCAACCAACAAACAAGTAACTTTGTAGGACAAACTCAGCCGACGTATGTAGGACAAACTCAGCCGACGTATGTAGGACAAACTCAGCCGACGTATGTAGGACAAACTCAACCGACGTATGTAGGACAAACTCAACCGACGTATGTTGGACAGAATACACCACAAAGTCAGGTCCCACAGTCTACGTTTGTAGGACAAAACCATCAGTCATCGCATTACCAAGGTCAGACGGGCAATCAGAGTATAGGACCAGGACCGACTGGCTCCAACAATGGTAGTTTCCAAATGTCCACTGGGCATCATTCTGGTGGACCAGGGCCAACGTGCGTGTGTCAAGCCTGGACAAAACCTCAAAATGGAGTACTTAACGATAGTCCAATACAGAGAAGTGAAGAAAAGGTAGAGAAAACTGAATAATGTCCCTTATCAAACGTACTTAGCAATTTTTTGTGTGCAAATTGTTGCATTTACTTTTTTCTCAGGCGTTTCAAATCTTCGTATTTATTTATTACATTAGTATACATTTAGTACATAATTTTACTGTGTGACTGAATTTGTATTTTTTTTTTTTTTTATTCTTAACGGGCTTGCGTTTGACCGCCACCTCACCTGATGTTAAGCGATGGTGCGGTCGACGATGGTGCACGCTTGCCTAGCAAAAACCTATTCACTCGAGTCTTGAAGACCACCAGATTATACTTCTCGGGAAACACAGACGCCGGCAAGGAATTCCACTCTTTCACTCTCACTCTTCTTTCTTCTTCTTTCTTTTTCTTTTTTCTTTGTTTTTTTTCTTTCTTTTTTGTCTTTTCTTTTTCACTCTTTGGCGGTACGCATGATAAAGCTATTAGCAAACCGGTTCGTGCGTAAGGGTGGAATATCTACCATATAACGGTGGCGCATCGCCGTGCGTCTGGTCGTCCGATGATGGAAAGGGCTTGGGGGAATTAAATTATGCAATTCCAACGCACACTCGCCGAAATACATTCGATAAAAAACCGATAGGCTGGCAACTCTGTGCCGATGCTCGAGACTTTGTAGTTTGACATCGACCAGCGCATCGTTGCCAACGAGCCTCTTGGCACGCTTCTCAATCAACTTGAGAGCCGCCAGTTGATATTTAGCCGAACCATCACAGAGATGAGAGCAGTACTCCATACAGGACCGAACTTGTCAACTCAACAACTCAACTCAGCCTATCGCAGTCCACTGCTGGACATAGGCCTCTCCCAAGTTGCGCCACAACGCTCGGTCCTCTGCCTTCCGCATCCAGTCCCCCCAGCCACGTTCTTTGCGAACCGACTGCGTTTTTTCTGACCGAACTTGTGCTTGATACAAATTGAGTAGCTGTTCAGGTGTGAAGTACCGTCTCACCTTAGAGAGGATGCCTAGCTTTTTGGCAGCAAGTTGAGCTTTGGACTCTATGTATGAGCCGAAGTTGAGGGTGGATGTTAGTGACACGCCAAGAAGCTCAAGGTGGTCAGTTATCGGCACGGATGCATCACAGAAAGTTGGAGTAAGTTCAAATTGACTCTGTTTAGCTGAAAAAAGGCACGCCTGGATCTTAGCAGCATTGAACTTGACCAAGTTATTATTACCCCATTCGGAGACAGCTTTCAGGGACAAGTTCAAGCGTTCAACCATGGCCTCTCTAAGAGACTGGATTTGCGGCCGACTCGCGCGTGCATTGGATGTGTAACTCTCAACAACGGTGCTGTTGTCTGCGTACCCAAAGGTCTTAGCAGATCATTTATGTGGGGCAAAAACAGAGTTGTGGAGAGTACTGAGCCCTGAGGGACCCCGGCATTTATAGCCAATTGGTCGGACGTGTAGCCGTCAATGACAACTCGAATCGACCGATCCCTCAGGAAGTCTGAGATCAAATTACGCAGATCAGTAGGCAGGCCAAATGAGGGAAGCTTGTTTATAAGGCTATCGTGCCAGATTCAGTCGAAGGCCTTCGAGATGTCAAGAGAAACGGCAATCGCTTCTCCGTGTTTCTCGATGGCCTCACTCCAAATGTGGGAGACATACGCAAGAAGATCTCCGGTAGACCGGTTTCGGCGGAAACCGTATTGTCGGTCACTCAGAAGGTCATTAGCTTCAAGGTATCCTAGGAGCTTGTTATTAAAAACACGTTCCATACTCTTACAGAGAATGGACGTTACTGAGATGGGCCTGTAATTAGCAGGGTCAGCACGACTGCCCTTTTTGGGAACTGGTTGCACATTAGCCTGCTTCCAGGATTTCGGTACTTTGCCAGTCACCATCGAGAGACGAAATAGGCGTGTCAAGATCGGAGACAATTCAGGCGCACAGGTTTTAAGAACTATGGCCGGTATACCGTCGGGACCACTGGCTTTGTTCACGTCAAGATTGCGTATCGTTTTACGGACCTCCTTCTGGTGGATGTGAATGTCCGACATAGAAGTCTCACATCCATTTTGTGGAGAAGGAGGTGTAGCGCCACCAGCATCGAGACGCGAAGAATCCGCGAAGAGAGAGGCAAACAAGTTTGCCTTCTCCTCAGCAGTGTGGGCCAATGACCCATCAGCAGTGGAGGTAGTGAGGGGCGACAGAAGTTCGATTCGACTGACTTCGCCAGGGACCAAAACGCCTTACTACCCGAGCGGTAAGAAGCAAGTTTGTTACCTATTCGGCCTATGTGGTCAAATCGAGCTCTGCGCAAAGCCTTCTTACAGGACTTGGCAGCCTTGCTGAACGCTCTTTTCTTCTCGCTTAAGTCCTTAGTTTTGCGGTTTCGAGCGTCGACCCACTCCAGGTACGCCGTGTGTTTCAGCGCCTCAGCGCTTCTACACTCGGCCCCAAACCATGGACGAGCTTCGCCAGTTGTGCCATTATAAGTAGTTTGGAATTTAAGTAATTATAATAATGATAAATTATATCCTGCAATGTTTTATTTTATGTCATACTCCACGGCAGAACCACTTTAACTAAATTGAGTAAAAATTTCAGGATAAAATGTAGATAATGTCTATATTTTTGTAGCTTAATATGAAAAATTGTATACTGTTAGTTTCTTGGAAAATATAAATTTTAAAGTGGTCTTACCACAGAGCATACTCTCCAGCAGAACCACCTTGAAATAACAGTTATTTCAGGCAGATTATGCACAAGTCATGTTATGTTATGTTATTTTATTGTATTATCTGTGGATAATGTAGTGGGTTGCAACATTACCTTATACAAATTTGCTAACCCTATAATTGATATCTTATGTTATAGCTGTTTATTATCCCTCAATAAATAAAATAAAATAAGTCATAATGTAAACAAATCTATAATAATTTTATATATAAATAGCACTTACAATTTTAGGTTTATACCTGTACTTATTGATTTTTAGTAACATGACGATATTTTATCTGAATGCGCCTGACATACATTTCTTAGCAAATATTTTACAAAGCTATTGCATTGTATTCGAGTAGGCGTTTTGTTGAAGATAACTAAAGTAGTGGTGATAAGTTCATACGTAGTTCTATGCTATGTAATTATTTATTTGAACTATTATTTTTCTATGATGAGTAAAATAAATCCTATAATAAATATATTTTACTTTTCCTTAAAATATTTACATAGATTTTGATAATGTTAATGGACAATCACAGCTACGATACAGAAAACAATTTTTTGTAGGTAGTCAAGTGCATATCAGTGATGACAAAACCAGTCTAACAATGTTTTAGATACCATGACCATTAATACGCGGTTAGCCGTACCTATTTGTACAATTATCTGGTTATAATAATTGAGGCATAGGCATAGGCTACCGCAGACACGACACAGGAAAGAATTTGGTACCGTAACTATACCTATTTTTACAATTTTATTCTTTTTCTTTACTGCACACACATAAGACCACAACAATAAAAATATTTAAGTAGATTGGCTAACCTTTTCCTCACGGCATGAGCTATGATCATTATAAAGCTCTTGTCGACTCGATAGAAGAAGAAGTAGATAAGAAATATGATTTATTTATTATTCCTCCTTACATCTATCTTTACAGGTCTTTAACCTAATGCGATAGTGTGGCTGTCAACTATAATAAATTAATAACATATTACAATTATCCTAGAATTATTATAACTAACAAAACCAAAAAACCCGACTGCGTATAAATATAACTGAAAAGATGTAAACAAGACTTGTGTAGGTACATGTAGGTATATCTGAAAGTATCAAATCAACACGCAGGCGGAGGCTACCTATGAACTACTTTATGTAATTCATGACCAAAAACATACGTAGCCTCCGCCTGCGTGTTGATTTGATAGTTTACAAGTACAGAAGTCTTGTTTACATCTTTTCAGTTATATTTATACGCAGTCGGGTTTTTTGGTTTTGTTAATTAACTTTTTTATTTTAAAATTTTTAGCTCTATCATGTTTTATCGCGCTATTAATGTAATTTATTTTTTACGATGAATATTTTGTTGTTTTTTAGCATTTCTCATTCCAAATTACATTTAAACATATAAGTTGTATATATTTTCGTAAAGCATTTATAAAGCCCTTTATTTTGATACCCCACTCGATAGGTTTTGAGGGGAAACATTTTTTTTTGAAGAATTAAAATGGCGCCAAAAAGCGGCCATTTTATTTTTTATAATTTTGATATACCCAGTGTCACTCTCACAATTAAGACGAATCTAACGACACATCTCAAGCTAAAATCCATTAAGCCGTTTAGGCTACAAAGCGTGCCAAAGAAATATACATACATACATACATACATACATACATACTTACATACATACATACACTCGAAAAACATAACCCTCCTTCTGGCGCAGTCGGGTAAAAAGTACTTACATGCTACTTACCATACTAACTTAACAACTAACAACAAAAAAAAACTTATTATGTACTTACAAATGCCCAACATATTTTTTCTTACCCGGTCTTGCTAACTAGTTCAAGTCACTCGGAGCACCACGCAGAGCACTCATCGAGCGTGTGCTGTGCCGTGCCTGCCTAATTGCGTAACTCACTCGCGATCGCATTCATCTGGATTTTAATGTTCATTGCTCCGTGTGTTTTGACAATCCGTCAAATTGACAACTACGTACCACGCAATGAATATTGCTGTAATTTCAAAATGAAAGCTGATGTCAATGTGAATGCATTACACAATTACCCCACTGGTCACTCCCACAATGGTGGCTGCCGCTGGAAAATCCTAAAAACACAAAGCCCCACCTGATGTTAAGCGGTTACCTTTGCCCATAACAACTGCAATAACACCTAGGCTGTTGCCTAAATGCATGCACAAATACGTATAGGTTTTTTCCCCCTCACTAGGATTTCTCCTGTATCGTGGGTACTTTTATTATTTTTATAGTATAGGATGGCGAAACGAGCTAAAGGCCCACCTGATGTACCTTTGCCCATAACAACTTCAATACCACCTAGGCTGTTGCCTAAATGATACCGCAAGTCGGTTCGCCAAACTGAGACATGAAGATGTAAAGTCTCATGTAATTGTAATTTCACCGGCACCCGTACCCTTCAGACTGAAACTCAGTAATGCAAGCATCACTATTTGGCGGATAAGTAGGTACAGTGGTAGTACTTCACCGGACGAGCTTTTTCACAAAGGAGCTCTACTACTACTAAAACAAACCTCATATGTAGGAACACCCACACCGGGAATCTGTGGATCACACAAATGTTTGATCCGAGCGGGAATCAAACTCGCGACCCTTAGCGTAGAAGCCGATCACTCAACCACTGAGCCAAACGTGTCGTAAAAAATGGTATTGCAAGTTACGTTCGCCAAACTGAGACAAGAATATGGAAAGTCTCATGTGATTGTAATTTCAACGGCACCCGTACCCACTGAGGTAATATGTACTACGTACTAGAGAAGACACCTCGAACAAAATGTTTTTAGCACATTTTAGAGCTCCTGCACTCTCACTCGCTTAGCCACGCTCGCCGCGCGCGTTCCGCGGCCAGCAAGTTGCGCGATATTTTTTGTTCGTAATGTCTACTCTAGTACGTAGTACATATTACCTCAGTGCCCGTACCCTTCACACTGGAACACAGCAATGCAAGCATCACTGTTTGGTGGCAAAAATTGGCACGGTGGTGGTAGTTATACTTCCACGGACCAGCAACAGCAAATAATATAAAAGCAAAACCTAATAGCGCTTTACTAAGGTTGATCATCGAACCTGAGGCCCCTTGCGTTTGTGAAGACCAGTCCAATGAGGCCACAGTATGGAAATTAACAGATAAATTGTTTCTAATTGATTCGTAGCCTCGTTGTCTCAACGATCAAATTACAACTAGGATAAACGATTTGGCAAATGAACTGAACTAAATGATCTTGATTTTAATTACATACTGACCTGCACTAGGATTTGTACTGTATTCACTTTCATAGACCTACAAAATTGAGGACTTTTTAAAACACTAATCCCCAGTTTCTGGAAGACTGATCAATTTGATCAAATTTAATGTCAGCTTAAACACAGACAGCACAGGCACAGGACCGGTCATTGTGGCGATGCTTGGGGGAGGCCTATGTCCAGCAGTGGACGTCTTTCGGCTGAAATGATGATGATGAATGTCAGTTTCTGTGATTGGCCAGCAAAAATGTTAACAACCAATCACATCGTTTGACCTAAGATTTGACAGCTGATTAGTTAACTTTTGTGTTGAACAGCCTTTTGGAAACTGGGGGTTACTGTAATATTTTACACCATAAAAGAGTTATAAGTTTATCCTGATCTCATATTTTATAGTAATAATAATTATGTTTATATAAAAATTATATTATAATTATAAGTTTTGAGTTTATTATGTAATATTTAGTAGCATCTTTTAAGTTCTTGGTATATAAATCCTATTTTTAAGTTTCCGTGTGCTCTACATGTTCTTTATTACCAAATTATCTTTTTATTCCAGAAAAAAAAGTTTCCGACCTTTTTGTATCACATACACATCACATAGCCTAAGTGCACGAGTTCTTAGAAATCATCTGTTACAGGATTCTCTACTATTAATAAGTATAGTTTGTTATCAATACGTTTGTTATAGTATGTTATACTAGCTTTATGCGAATTGCCTGTAAAACCATTTAGAATTAGGTCGTGGTTGTCATACGAATATCTGTGGCAGTCGTTACCGGTTGTTAGAGCCTGAAAGTCTGACAACTGCTCTATCCTCCAAAATGACAGTATTACCTAGTAACTGGGTTGCGGGGGCTGATGGCAGTCGCTCCGTGTAATATACTGATGTTCAGCCGCATCTGGTTAGACTGGAAGCTGACCCCAATATAATTGAAAAAAGGCTCAGAGGATGATGAGATAATTAATTAATATTTTCTACACAATCTTTATTGACTGTGAACAGTCACAATTTCAATGTCTAAGTATAGTTTTAACCCCATTAGGGGTGCACATACAGCCTAGACCCGTGCTGTCTTTCAAGTACCAGCTGGTACTTTCCTGTCTGGCGAGTTCCTGCTGCTTTGACCACCTCAGGTCATCACCACCGCGGTCTTCGCCTCTCCGGGTGCTCAGCCAAGAGAGTACCTGCGCATCCGCCTTCGAAGGTAAAAGTATAGTGACGGGCATAATTAAATCCTCAACCTTTTATTCAATAAATTATTGTGTTGACGGAGGTTAGCGTGTTTATTGTTAATTAGTTAACCACCAATAACCTACATGTCACATTTGCTGTAGAGACTGTATGTACAGTTAACCCAGCATCTGTCGCTCTAAGTAGATAATCCCATCGAATACATCCATTAATGCTGATTAAGTCTATCAACATGACATGAACTATTTTTAGCTATCAAGACTTGATTGAAAGTTGATTAAATTACAACGTATAGACAAGCTTCATAAGTGCTAAATAAAATCTACATTGCGCAGACATGAAATCAATTTTTCTATAGACTAATAACCTGGCACAATGACCATGCTGAGTTCCCAAGCCTAGCATCAAATCACGGAATTTAAAACCACCTCTAATCCCACAGCGGGGAAGTCCATTCGACGGCAAAGCATTATTTTGCAACCCTATTTCCTGACCTATAACAAAGAGCCACTACTCCCCTCTAAAACCGAACAAAATATGACAAAAAAGGGATTAAGTGTGCGTTTAAAGGGGTCTACGTAAGCTGGTGTTCTATGTAGGTCTGAAACGTGCGCGCGCCGCCTTATGTAATCGTTACGTAAGGCCAGTACGGGGTTGCAGGGGTTGCTGGGCGCACGAGGGGTGCCACTGCGCGGGGCGGGGGACAAGACAGGGCGAAGGCGCCGGCAATCGATTCCCGTCCGCAGTCCGGCTCGGCATTCGAACATGGCAGACAAGACAAAAGTTACCGAACAGTATTACGCCCCGCCGCCGGATCTAGGCAAATGGGAGTCTTTCAGCACCTTCCTGTGGAATGGAGAAACGGGACAGTTCCTTGGCCGCACGGGATCGAGTTGGGGTAAGTTTTTAATTTTTGCTACAGCTTATGGTAGGGTTCCTTCGCCTTTTGGAGGGAAAATCAATAGTCTTTGTATGGAAAATCATGTTCCAAGAAAATGCTGAACTTTTCAGTGAAAATTTTCAAATTCTAATTTGTCAATAGAAGGATTATGTAAGTCACGGTCTATTTTACAAAAGTGTACTCAAGTACACTTTTGTCCACTTTTGTTTTTTTTTTGTACCTTCGCTATACATCGACCGTTGTTAGCGCATCAAGTTTCAGGTGAAGAAGTAGCTTTCTATGTAATATTTTCATTCATAATATTACACTGTCTTAAAAGATTATATATAAAGTATAATAAAACAAAGTTTAACCGGATTAAATCGCGTATATTATTTAAATTGGTTTCCCTGACGTTTCGAAAGCTTTGCAGCATTTCGTGGTCGCAGGTAGACTAAGATGACAAGCGTCTTTACAAATATTTAAAAAAAAAAATTTTTTTGTTTTATTAATGTGTAGTGATCGCGAAAACCTAAGAAGTTATTATATATAAAGTAATTGACCTAAGTACACTGCTCTTGTACAAAATTTTATCTTAGTTTTGTTATGAACTTTGTTGCAAATGTAGAATCTTTGTTTCCGCTTAGGTCAGATAATACGGTTATACCTAAATACAAAGATATGTATAGTATACCTACATACATTATTTGTAATTAGATTTTGTAACATAAGAATATAATGCAAGGAAATGAAAGGTTTTTTTTTCAGTACATAATCTGAATTAATTAATACCTACCTAACGGCAGGTAACACTAAAAAAAAAATTATGTTACGTAAGTAGGGCACATAATGTACTACACAATTTCAGTGGGACCGATAGGCCTTGGTATTAAACTCAGTTGAACTATTCTTATCTGTGTAAATAAATATCATGTTTAGGTACAAAATAATTTAGATTTAAGAATAAGAGTAATTATAATAAATAAACTGGTGTTATACGGTGCATCGTGGTGCGTTTTTCGCGCCACGAAAAGTGGCGCGCGCCGGGGGTGGGTGCGCGCGCCTCGTCCTTGCCCCGATCGATCCAAGGATGAACGAATTCTTACGGAAATACCCGACTTTTCAAATTGGAACTCTTACTTTTTATGAGTATTGAGCTTAGAGAGCTTAGCTCTTTCTTCTCATGGGTGTCGTAAAAGGCGACTAAGGGATTCACCAGAGGATGGGAGTATTTAAACAACCAACTGCGATCGCCAACCCACCGGCCAAGTGTGGCGATTATGGCATGTTCCCTCCCTTTGTCCAGCAGTGGACGTCTTTCGGCTGAAATGAAATGGTGAGCTTAGAGAAATGATTGAGTAAACTCAAAATATAATTTAATTTTACAGAACGCAGACTGAACAATTTCCCGTCGATCATACAGCCCAATAGACGCCTAATGTTGGATATAATGCGTAAAATAAATTCTGCCACTAGCTGAGGCGGGGTACCTACTGCAATCCGATTGGCCCTACCAACTCGGCTATTTGCTATAACTAACGCGTCAGTTTTGACGGCTCATATAAGTGGTCGAAACTGATTTGAAGATTTCAAGTGACGAATAGTGGCAACCTACATTAGTGAAATTTCATAGATGTGTGACAGATATCGGTCACTTATTATGAGGAGTCTGGGTTGTATGGTCGATGCAATTTCCTGAGCGTATTCGAATTTTCTTAACATAACATAACCAGCCCATTACTGTCCCACTGCTGGGCACAGGCCTCTTCTCAGTACGAGAAGGCTAAGGCCTTGGTCCACCACGCTGGCCTAGTGCGGGTTGGTGCATTACACACACCATCGAGAACTGTTTGGAGCACTCTCAGATGTGCAGGTTTCCTCACGATGTTTTCCTTCACCGTTAAAGCAAGTGATAATCGAATATAAATCCGCACATGAATTCGAAAAGTCAGAGGTGCGGGCCGGGATCGAACTTACACCCTCCTGCATAGAAGGCAAGCGTTCAACCACGAGGCTATCACGAAATCACGAATTTTCTTACTATACTATAAAAAAAATGGAGTTGATTAAATCGACAGATATTAAATTTAATTGTCTTTATCCAGTAACGAATTACGGTACCTTAGTGGCTAAAGCACTGGCGTAGGTACTGAGCCAGGAGTCGCAGGTTCGAATCCTGCTCGTGAGCGATTTTTTCTTTCCACAATTTAAATCGTTAGATTTCGCTTCGCAGAAACCCGGGCCGTCCGAAAGCGCGCTGGGTTATTGATATCGCCAAATGATGATGCGTAAATGCGTTAAAATAATAAAATAATTAGTAAGAGTAGGCATATCTATACGACTTTGAATTAACTGTAAAGTTAGTCGAGTCGGTTAAGAAACACTGTTTCTTAATAAGATATCGCTGACGTCACCCAAAGACGTATATAAAAAAATAAACCGTAAAGTAAAAAGCACTAGTGCGATAATATAATGAAAAAACCGGCCAAGAGCATGTCGGGCCATGCTCAGTATTATAGGGTTCCTTAAGTAGGTGTAATTACAAACGAATCAAATCGAATATTAATCATGGCTATTTTAGTTTTTGCAATAATCGGCAGCATTCGCGACTCAGAGCGTGTTGTTAGTAGCGCCATCTAGCGATAAATTCTAGAAGCCAAATTTAAGAAGTGTGTCATTTCAAAGTTACTTTTTGTGATTTTTTCAAATAGAAAGTAGCTAAAGGAGCATTACTTGCTATGATGATTTTTCTCTAAGGTCAATGACCTTTGAACTAGGACGTTTTAAGTATTTTTCAGTTTTCTCTCTATAACTCAAAAAATTATAATCACATTATACTCAAAATAATTTTAAAAGAGAGTTTTCACAAAGGTCTATCAATGTGGAAGATTACAAGTTTCTACATTGCATAGTTTAGAAATGGCAGGGGGGGGGACACATTGCAAGCCACTTTGGCGGGCTATATTTCGCAGATGGTACACCTGATAATAAAGTGGTGTATCAAACATTACCTTCATTTTAGTATACCTATTCAATGATATCCCACACGAGGGGGTGCAGCTAAAAAAATTTTTTTTCCCCATTTCACATGTATGGACGCCACCCCTAAAATACGAAAAAAAGATTTTTTTATTCTTTTAAAATTGAGATCTATATGTAGACTATTTTTTAACAAAATTTCATTTACTTATGTTTATAACTGTAGAAGTTATTAAGCTGTAAAGGATTAGGACAGACGGACAGACGGACAGACGGACGGACATGACGAAACTATAAGGGTTCCTTGCAGGACTTCGGAACCCTAAACAGCACGCGTGCGTTATAAGCTACATTATGAACCTAAAAGCGATGCAATAAGAGCCACTTTACGAGCAAGTGTGTTGAAAATTCCATTATGTACCAATAGGTAATAATAATGTAATAGAAATAAAATTGTCCTTACCTCATTAAAACCATACACGATGAGAAAACGGTGTTAAAATAGTAGTTTATGAAACTGTTGCATAATAGGGGTTATTAAAACACGAGTGTGAGTTTAAAAACCGAGCCGTAGGCGAGGTTTTTAATAGTATCACACGAGTGTTTTAATACCTAGTTATGTCAGTTTCATACACTATTTTATCTAAACTCATACAATTTTAAATAAAATACCAAAGTCAAAATCTTGGTAACATTGTCGTAGTTTTTCTTGATTTTTCTGGTAAAAAATTGTTCGTCATTTAAGTTGCTGCATCCAGAAATTCAGGCGGGGTCATATCCTCCTCAGTTCAGTATCACTGCTGTAGTCAGATATTTTTGCCCAGAATAAAACTTTAGACATACAAAACCATAGTAATAACGTAAACAATTACAATAAATTTACAAGTAACGATGACCAAATCCAGTAGGTCATGGCGCGCGGCCGCGCACGCGCTCTAGCGCGCGCCTACACAGATAATAAAATATAGTCTGGCGAAAACATTATAATCGGAACTAATTTTCTATCCTTGTCAGGATTCCGTCAATCTCTGTTTTATCATACAAAAAATATACCTGTAAACACTTAAATATAATTAAAAGCAATATGACAATCCAAAGTTCTGCCAAAAACGCGATTTTAAACGATAAAAATTTTCCATGTATGACTAGTGGCGCCACCCTGAATTTTGTGTACTCATTGGTGCCAAACTGTACGACTGCTAAAAAAAGGTTTGAAAACTCCTTGGTTGGGTCGAAGTGGCATTAAAAACTCCTTAGTTGGGCTGAAGTGTGCGGTTATGGAAAAAAAATTAAATTACCGCATTGTTTTGTTCAGCAAACTGTATCGTAATGAAACTTTTTAAATTCATTACAGGTGCATGTGCGTAAAGTATGTCATTATGACATTACTTTCGAGTTCATAATTCGAATTTTACGATACGAGTGTAGATAATAGTACATTGTGATACAAGTGAGTTATGTTGACTATTATACTCGAAGCTGGATTGCACCCCGAGCCGAAGGCGAGGGCGTAATGGAGCCGAGAGTATAGTAGTCAATGCTCACGCGTGTCATACGACGTTTTTCAACACACTTGCGAGGAAAAAACATACACACATTTTAAACAAATATTGAATTTGTGAAAAATGGCGCGGATTACTGTAATCGCACGGTGACATACAGCTATGCGCGCGCAGGTGGTCGAAGGAAACGGCCAAACAGCCTAATATAAACAATATATTGTTTTTTTCATTTATAACATAATAATGTTATTTTGTTGACAAAAATAAATAATTTGATGAAATAAAATATTTATTTATTTATCATATTTTAATTAATACAGTTGATTTATTCCCAAAAATGTTTAATTTTGTTTAGGCATAAAAACTCTTTGCTGCGATAATATAATGTTAAAAGCTCGCGTGCTTTATAAGCTACATTATGAACCTAAAAGCGGTGCAATAAGAGCCAATTTACGAGCAAGTGTGTTGAAAAAATCTATTATAGCTATAAATGATTTATCGCCATATGTACGCACAACATTCTATAACGTACCTAATTAATATGTTATGGAGTAAATTTATAGCTTAATATAGAAACTAATTATTAATATTGCCACAGAATGGTGACACGTGCGCCCAGAAAAGGCAAGGACATTTCCAGAGCGTGTTCTTATTCTTTATTGTAAACATAGGTATAATATTTATTGTACACATAGGTCTAAAAATAAGACTCTATATGGATACATTTTTAATCCGAAATATTTTAAGACGTGCCTACATTCTGTGAATGGTAAATAAGTCATGTTATTAAGTGTCAAATTTTTATTTAGCTGTTTTATTGTGCATAAAACGACGTCAGCCTGTACGAGATTAGGATGGCTCTGAAGCAGCTCAAAAACAACAAGGCACCGGGTGATGACGGAATTACGGCCGAACTCCTGAAGGCGGGTGGAAAACCGATCCTTAAGGCCCTTCAGAAGCTGTTTGATTCCGTCATTCTCGAGGGAAGAACGCCACAGGCATGGAGCAGAGGTTTGGTGGTACTCTTCTTCAAAAAGGGCGATAATGCTCTACTGAAGAATTATAGGCCCATCTCACTTCTGAGCCATGTCTACAAGCTGTTTTCGAGAGTCATTACGAACCGTCTTTCGCGCAGGTTTGACGACTTCCAGCCTCCCGAACAAGCCGGTTTCCGAAAAGGCTTTAGCACCGTAGACCACATACATACGCTGCGGCAGGTTATACAGAAGACCGAAGAGTATAACTTGCCTCTTTGTTTAGCGTTTGTGGACTACGAGAAAGCCTTCGATTCGATCGAGACTTGGGCGGTACTACAGTCTCTTCAACGGTGCCAGATTGACTATCGGTACATCGAAGTGTTAAAGTCTTTGTATGAAAACGCCACTATGTCAGTCCGATTACAGGACCAAGCCTTGAAACCTATCCTTCTGCAGCGAGGTGTGAGACAGGGAGATGTGATCTCTCCGAAACTGTTCACTGCTGCATTGGAGGATGTCTTCAAGGTTCTGGACTGGAAGGGGCTAGGCATTAACATAAACGGCGAGTACATCACTCACCTTCGGTTTACCGACGACATAGTAGTCATGGCTGAGACCATGGAGGACCTCGGTACAATGCTCGATGACCTCAGTAGAGCTTCTGATAGAGTGGGTCTTAAGATGAATATGGACAAGACAAAGGTTATGTCGAATTCCCATATAGCACCCATTCCCGTAAACATCGGAGAATCTACACTCGAAGTTGTTGACGATTATGTATAGCTAGGACAAACTGTCCAGCTAGGTAGGTCCAACTTCGAGAAAGAGGTCAATCGTCGAATCCGACTCGGTTGGGCAGCGTTCGGGAAGCTACGCAATATCTTCTCGTCCAAAATACCGCAGTGTCTCAAGACGAAAGTCTTTGACCAGTGTGTGTTGCCAGTAATTACTTACGGTACTGAAACGTGGTCGCTCACAATGGGCCTCATAAGAAGGCTCAAAGTCACTCAAAGGGCAATGGAGAGGGCTATGCTCAGAGTGTCCCTGCGTGATCGAATCAGAAATGAGGAGATTCGCAGGAGAATGAAAGTAACCGACATAGCCCGAAGAATTGCCAAACTTAAGTGGCAGTGGGCGGGGCACATTGCTCGCAGAACGGATGGCCGATGGGGCAGTAAAGTTCTGGAATGGCGACCGCGTACTGGAAGGCGCAGCGTGGGTAGGCCCCCCACAAGGTGGACCGACGACCTGGTGAAGGTCGCGGGAATCCGCTGGATGCGGAAGGCACAGGACCGGTCGTTGTGGCGATGCTTGGGGGAGGCCTATGTCCAGCAGTGGACGTCTTTCGGCTGAAATGATGATGATGATGATTGTTCATAAATAAATAAATTTTAAATTAGATACCTACTTGACTAACGAACAATTTGGGTGGTATTGCAGTTGTTCGTAATCCTATACTATAAAAAGAAAATGCCACCCCACTTGCTGATACAAGTCCTAAATTATTATTCTATTAATTATAAATAAATAAATTATAATAAATAAATTCTTTATTTTCCATAAATTTGGTACATTTGGTACATTCTATCTTTGCTCACAAACAAACAATAATTTTAATAGCTGATTATAAAAGATAGAGTAATCGATGGTGCCTGTGCTAGTATTAACTGTGTGACAGGCACCAGCGCCTTCCTCCTACAGATTAAGTGTGCACATTTTAGCAGTAACAAAATAAAGTTAAACTGTTATTTACTACTTAATGGTGCAAAAGGCACGCATTAAGGCATAAAGGTATTATACATAGAAATGTCTTTGCATTAAGGTGCTGCATTGAATTTGCAACCGTCCCTTTCTAACATACGGCAAATTGCGCGTGTGAGAACAGAGCGGAATCGCGCTGTTTTGATGTTTTTTTACATTTTCGCAAATATCTCAGCGAATAAACATTTAAAAAAAATCTGTTACACCAGACAGCGCGACTGCTGAGCGTGGGGTCCTGGGTTCGATTCCCGGGTCGGGCAAAGTGTTATTGGGTTTTTTCATTAGGAAATTCTCAGTAGCAGCCCGGAGTATGGATTTGTGCCCAGTTAATGGCAATAGGCTCGCCCCCTATTACATGGGACTATAACATAACTGGCGAAATGTGGGTGTACTATACACCTCTGCCTACCCCTTCGGGGAAATACAGGCGTGATATTATGTTATGTTATGTGTGTGTTACAACTGCAATCGCCAACCCGCCTGCCAAGCGTGGCGATTATGGCATATCCCCCCCTTAATTGGGGGAGGCCTATGTCCAGTAGTGGACGTCTTTCGGCTGTAATGATGTGTGTGTTATGTTACACCAGAATTTAGGAAAAAAAAAAGATATATCTTATTCACAAAAAACAATAGTAAAAACTATTGGAATTTCTAAATGCAATGCGAAATAGTGCAAAAACAGAACTTACTTTGGAAAATAAACCTATCCAGCGAATTTCATTAAATCGTGTTTTCCCAATATAAAATCTAGTTAATATAATGAAAAATCTTAAATATGAAAATTTGATCAACGTCGTATCCACAAATAAAAATATTTTGATTCGATAATCCCTATTTTTCCCAATGCCCCCTTAACGCAAGCGGGCGAAATGTGATATTAAAATGAGGACAGGAAAAATCGGGTTTGAAAATATTTGTAGTAAAAAGCTTTTTGAAACAGCTCGAGGAAGTACTACCAACTACCACTGTTATGCCCATTTCCTTCGCCAAACAGTAATACTTGCATTGCTGTGTTGTACGAAGCCTGCTGGTGAAATTACACGAGACTTTCCATCTTCATGTCTCAGTTTAGTGAACGAGACTTCTGACTTGGCAACAGCCTAGCTAGGTGGTACTGCAGTTGTTTTGAGCAAAGGTAACCATATTCATTTATTTATTTGTTCAGTGGTATACATAACAAAAACATTCTAAAGATGTAAACATAAACTCATTAGAGTTTTACCGTACATCAGTATCATCGACTATGCAAACAGGTAAACAAAAATTTAGTTAACAAGGTAGGATAAATATATAAATAAGTACAATGAGGGTAGATCGAATCAGAAATGAGGAGATTCGCAGGAGAACGAAAGTAACCGACATAGCCCGAAGAATTGCCAAACTTAAGTGGCAGTGGGCGTGGCACATTGCTCGCAGAACGGATGGCCGATGGGGCAGTAAAGTTCTGGAGTGGCGACCGCGTACTGGAAGGCGCAGCGTGGGTAGCCCCCCACAAGGTGGACCGACGACCTGGTGAAGGTTGCGGGAATCCGCTGGATGCGGAAGGCACAGGACCGGTCGTTGTGGCGATGCTTGGGGGAGGCCTATGTCCAGTAGTGGACGTCTTTCAGCTGAAATGATGATGATGATGATGAGGATAGATACCAGATAATAATTAGCAACATTATGAAGGAACATCAGGTGGGCCTTTGGCTCGTTTTGCCATCATAGGAAAATAATAAATAAATAATATGGAAAAACAGACAAGACATCGAATAAGCTAAATAAAGCTTTGAAAAGGTCGAAAGGTGATATTTCGTTGCGCATGCTCCATGACCCGTTGTGTCCGTGCGTCGTTCTACAAATACTGTATGTCAGCAGCGATGCATGGACTGCATACGATATTGACGAATTGATCGTTCCTTGGAAATACCGTGGTGGTGGTTATCGATCGATGCACCATTTGATGGGGCATAGGTATATGGGCTTGTAATTGGCGCCATCGATTGCTGCCAGTTTATTTTTACGATGAATTGAGTTAAATAATGTTTTGTTTAACATTTAATGACATTGATGACAAACTGCTATGTTATTTCACTGCCTCGGTGGTCTAGCAGTAACTAGGGAAGGCATTCTGGAATTCCAGAGTTTTGCAACTCCGGAATCTCGGACAGATTTTTCCTAAAAATCAATTCCGGAATTGAGAAACCCAATATTGCAATTCCGATATTTATAATTATTTAAAAAAGTGACTTCT
Organism: Asteroscopus sphinx; assembly: GCA_949699075.1. Taxonomy (NCBI): domain Eukaryota; kingdom Metazoa; phylum Arthropoda; class Insecta; order Lepidoptera; family Noctuidae; genus Asteroscopus; species Asteroscopus sphinx. The sequence continues at coordinate 2,162,136 of OX453004.1, read as the reverse complement.
TGCTATTATCCCTGGAATTTGTCGAGTCTTCCGGCGAGACAATTTGTGGCAATCTTCGAGAACAGCTTGTACACATGAATCAGGAGTGAAATGGGTCTGTTTTACTTCAGCAAGGAATTATCACCTTTCTTTAAGAACAGAACCACCGAACTCCCGCTCCATTCCTTCGGTGTAGTGCTTTGCTATAAGAAACTAACTCTTTCAAAACCGGAGTCACGTTTGCACACCTAAAAGGAGTTTAGTGGTAATATCTTCATCACATCACCCAACAATTTTTTATTCTTTATATATATGAGGCATATATCGCCCTGGTCAACTTTAGGAAGATCCTTAGAGGAATGGCGCGTGAATGTTGCTAGAAACCGCAACATCATCATCTTATGGGAAACAATTTCATCCAACATATCAATCTTAGAAGGGACAATATGGCCATCCACGGCATTACGTTTGATTATTTGGGTACTTTTTCATTTGTATAAATCTCCTAGATACAAAAAAAGTACCTACGATATAAAAAGCAATGTTTGGTAAAAATCTAGCTCAAGTACCGATCCCGATTCCGTTTCTTGATGGAAATGGGTTCTTGGGATCGCTAGACTCAAGCTAGAGCTATCCTGCTACTGAGAGAGAGATTCTTAGTCAGTTGCAAATGTAACCTGCCGCTGAGAAAACTCTTTAGAGCTAACGAGGATTTGATGATCTAACAGGACACCGACGATTTTCTTTAAATAGAGTTGAATCGAAATTTAGGACTTTCCGAAACTATAAATAAAGATTCGAAATCAAAGTAATTTACCAATTCCAGAATACCGGAGTACACAATATCGAAACTCAGTTCCGGAATTGTAAACCTTCCGATTTTGCATGCCCTAGCGATAACGTGTTCAACTGCACCATTACCGCTTTCATCTAAGAGCTGCTAATTCCTTTTAACTCCGAGATTGTGGGAAAATTAAACTGCGAAAACAATCCAATCTAGTAACATTACACTTAAGAGTTGGGAGTGAGAATGCTCGCACACTGCGTCCGATCCAATCCATGATCCGTGTCCGTTTTCAAAATTTATTAGGAAATCTATGTAATTCGGATCCGATGCCGTGCACACGGACTCGGATGGATGCAGCGTGCGAGCACTCTCGCTCACAACTTTTAGCTCTAATGAAACTAGTTTGGATTGTTTTTCGCTGATTTATTTCCCCACAATCTCGGAGTTTACAGGACTAGTATGACTCATATGAAAGTGGTAATGATGCGCGCTAGTGGAAGGTATAAAACTGCTTGAACCGCTTCCAGAGGAACAAAGGATTTGACACCACGGGGGCGAAGCCGCAGCATATATAACCACATGTTTTCTTAGGTTTTCGCGATCACACACACATAAACACAATACATCTAAGGTTATCGCTTGGGTCACAGCAAAGATATAACAAGAGCATGTCGGACCATGCTCAGTATTATAGGGTTCCTTAAGTAGATCTAATTACAAACGAATCAAATCGAATATTAATCATTACCATTTTAGTTTTTGCAAACAGCGCCACCTAGCGCTAAATTTAAGAAGTGTGTCATATCAATATAACACAAAGTATCTTTTTGTGATTTTTTTAAATAGAAAGTAACTAAAGGAGCATTATTTGCTAAGATCATTTTTCTCTAAGGTCAATGACCTATGAACTAGGACGACTTAAGTATTTTTCAGTTTTCTCACTATAACTCAAAAGTTTTTATAAAAGTCTATCAACGTGGAAGATTAAAAGTTTCTACGTTGCGTAGTTTGGAAATGGCAGGGGGGGGGACACATTGCAAGCCACTTTGGCGAACTGTATTTCGCAGATGGTATACCTGATAAAAAAGTTATGTATGAAACATTACCTTCATTTTAGTAGACCTATTCAATGATATCCCACACGAGGGGGTGCAGCGAAAAACAAATGTTCATCCCCATTTCACTTGTGTGGGCGCCACCCCTAAAATACGTTATTAAGATTTTTTTATTCTTTTAAAATTGAGATCTATATTTATTTATTTTTTTATTTATTTATTTATTTGACACTAAATAAGTTCATAATTTATTGAAAGCTCTGTTTTCTGAACTAAGCTATAATCTAGCCTGTGTGTCAGAAATCAGTTCCTTCCCCGTTTAAATGACACAAAAAGATTGTACAAGCTTTGTGATTTATACATTACTATTTTGTTAAGATGCATGCAAGTATACAAGAATAGCAAAAAAACGTGGGTGTGGGTAAAGCTAGCAATAGTTATAGTTATATTTATTTTATATAATATTAAAATACTTATTGTTATCAGTCGGGTTGTGTTTGTTTGCGTATATGAGTGTGAGTATGCAGGGGGGTGTGTATATGAGTGTGTGTGTGTGTGGGTGTGTGTATTTGGGTGTAGGGGTATGTTCATGGTTGTAAATCTGTATACATTAAACCAGCTCATGCAATTTTCGGGTAGGGGAACTCTACACATTGTAGATTATATGTTATTCAGTAGTTAACAGTAGCTCTTCACAACCATTATAGTCATAATTAGCTAGCCATTTTATAACCATATTTTTAAATTTATAATTGCTGACCTCTCTTGTTTGCAAACTCCTGCTTAGGGTACTGTACAATTTGGGTGCTTGAAAGTTATAATGTCTACGCGCGAATTCCGTTTTTATGCGTGGTGTTGGATATATAAACCTTCTTTTGCCACCGCCTTCCAGAGTTGGAACTGTTATACGATGGTACCGTCTTAAACATCTATAAATAAACAATTTCCGTACGCTAAGTACCCCAGTTTTTAAGTATACATCTGTTGTTGGGTACCTATAGGGTAAGTATAACATAACTTTTAATATGGCTCTTTGTGCACGCTCCAATACAATAATATGCGTTTTGGCGGCACCGCCCCACGAGCAGTTGCAGTAATTTATTAAGCATTGGGCGAGGGCATTGTATACCTGTATCAGTATCGTGGGTTCCGCAACGGTTCTCAAGTTTTTGAATATATATATGAGTTTTCTAACTCTTTTAGCTAAGTATCCAATATGTTGCCTCCAAGATAATCTATCATCTATTTGAACTCCTAAATACTTAATTATTTTGACTCGTTCTAGCAGCTGACAATTACACCCACTCATTAGACCTAGATTACAAGGGTATGTGTGAATTTTAACATTAAAATCATTCGGTGGCCTTGAAGCCATTGTTTTATTAAAGCAAACGTATTTTGTCTTCGTGGCATTAAGACTAAGCAGACTACGCTCAAGCCAAGCAGTGACGCTGCTGAGTCCATTCGTTGTTAGGGTTTGTACTGTGTGCCAGTTTGCACCGTGAAACAAAATAACAGTATCATCAGCAAACATCAATAAATCCGCTCCAGCAATCTGCTTTTCACACAGTTCATTGATATAAACCGTAAATAATGACGGGCCCAATGTACTTCCTTGTGGAACGCCGTAATTACATTGTGCTACATTACTTAAATGATTTTCAACACGAACAATCTGGCTTCTATTTGTTAAGTAGTCTTTAAACCAATTCAACTGTATACCTCGAATACCACAGTTTTCGAGTCTCGATAGGAGTATAGGTATAGATACCGTGTCGAAAGCTTTTTGTAAATCTAAAAATATTCCCAGGCACTTATCACCACTATCGAGATATTTGGTAATATGGGAGGTCAACTGAAGAACTGCATCTTCAGTCGACCGGGATTTTCTGAAGCCAAACTGTTTAGTCGAGATAAGATGATTTTTTTCTAGATAGGTAATAAGTCTCTTATTTACAATTTTCTCAATAATTTTAGAAAGAGTGGAAAGCAGAGAGATTGGCCTATAATTCGAGGGAATCGTCACTTCACCTCCCTTAAATACCGGCACTACCACGGCTTGTTTAAGCATAGTAGGAAAAATGCCACTACTAAAACTAAGGTTGCACAGATATGCAATAGGTTCAGCCAGCATATCAATGTTTACTTGAATGAATTTAGTTGAGATTTTATCAATTCCTGGCGAGCTCTCTGTTTTTAGGTTTAACACTATTGATTTTACTTCTCTATGATCTGTTGGTAAGAACGCCATTGAATGTACCGGTCCAGTTTTAATTGCAGTAATAGCCAGCTCTTCTTCTGTGTTTCCTATTTTAGATAAGGTATTATTAGCAAGTTGGGCTCCTACAGTGGTGAAGAATGTATTTATCTTGTCAAGTGAGGATTCAGTAGTTGTACTAATGTTCAGCAGCTCTATGGAGGACTTTTTTGTTTTTTTCATATTGCAGAATTCCCTAATTGTATTCCATGTCCCTTTGATATTACCCAAGTTACAATGAAGTCTGTTTTTAAAATAGTTTATTTTTAACGATTTTATCAATTTGTTGCATGTATTCCTATATTTATTATATTCTTCTTTGAGTAGGTAATTATCTATTGATTTTTTTAGTTTTAAATGAAGTTTGTTTCGTTTTCGTATACATTTTATGACACCAGATGTGATCCATGGTTTCAGAGGGATGTTTTTTTTACTAACATGTTTAGTAGTAGTATTGCACGCAATCACTTCCTTTAGGCTAGAAACTAGAGCCTCAGCTGCTTGGTTCACATCCTCGATCTTATAATAAATACTCCAATCAATTTGCTTTATGTATTCTGCAGCCGAGTCATAATTAAAGCTGGATTTATTAAAACAAGTGTGTTGTCTCTCAATTTTTGCCTTATTCATATAAAGAAGAATCGGGCAATGGTCAGTAAATTGGTCGAAAACAAGTGTTTGCCTATTGTAGTTGCTTAGTGTCATGAAGTGATCTATACATTTGTTATATCGAGTAGGAATATTTATGCTTTGTTGAAGTCCGTGTGAGGCTAACATATTTATATAGTCAGCGGGAAAACCTACGAGATTTTCGGGGAGTATGTCAATATTTATGTCGCCTGTTAAAATTATATTTTTAGAATTAATTTTCGTTAAGATATGGTTTATTGAGTCAATATATTTGACAGGATTCCGAAAACATGGTGGTCGATAAGTACATAAAAGAGAAAATTCATCACCTAGTTTTATAACCAGATAGTTACCTTCATCATAGTCGGGCTCGTAGGCAGTAGCGTTAATCTGGTTCTTTACATAAACAATCACTCCATCGTTCTGGTTGATGAACTTCTTCGTGTAGAAATAGTTGTAATTGTCAATGCTGGGAATAGGTTTATTCTCATTCAACCAACATTCAGTCAGGACTATCACATCAACTTCCATATCTATATTAGAAATGAAAACTAAGAAGGCATCTAAATTTTTATAAACACTACAAATGTTTAGTGTGAGAATACATAATGAATTATCATGGTGTTTTGCGTTTAGTACTGAAGAACATTTCATGGGGTCGTTTATTCGTATACATTCATAATCTCCGATTTTGTCTAATTCTTTGTTTATATTTTTGCTACTTAAATCGAATTTTAATAAAATAAAAAATGGGACTGTTTTTATGGCGTCGGTAATAACTAATATAAGCGGGTAATATGTTCTGAGACATGCTACAGATTTTTCCGGTGAAATATACTGTAATATTTGAGGTGATTGTATACAAGTATTGTAGAGGTGTGTGTAGTGAGGTACAGTGTTTACATACTAGAACTAAGAAATTACGTAACATAGTACCTGAGATATTTCGACAGATACAAAAGGGAAAAGTACGTAGTCAGATTTTCTCATCTCGGTTCTTCAGATCCATTTGCGAGTTGACACATATTTGCGGCTCACCTTCTTTTTTACGCAAATACACTTTTCCGTAAGATGTCCAGCAGTATTTGTATTGGTTGTTAGAAGCATATTCTCTAGCTGAGAAGAATAATTTGCGAGCTTTTGTAGACAAGTTTTCTGACACATAGATAGGAGTCTTCGGGGCAGCAATATTCAGATGAGTACTATTTAACATATTATCTTTATTATTTTTATTAAATGATCTCAATGAGGTTTGTATACTAGTTTTGCGTAAAACTGTTGTGAAATCCACAATGATTGGCTTGTTTGTCGATTTAGCGGAGTTAATTCTGAAGATATCCTTAACATCTAAATTTGTAATATTAGTGTCTAGTAGTTTCCCCATTTTTACAACCATATTCTGAAGATCTTCCTTCGTTTCATTCGGCAATTTAGGAACATTTCTGATTTCCAGACTCGTTGCTCTTGATTGTCTTTCTAATTGGTCAATTTTATCTTCCAGGTTCATTATACCTTCTCGGTATTCTGCTCTCTCCGTTTCCATCTGCTTCATCTTCCCCATAACCTCATCATACTTTTTAGCTGTGAAATCCACAGTTTCTTGCAGCTTTATATTTTGCTTACTGATTTCTTCAAGCTTGGATTGCAAATTAGAGAATAATTGAGTTTGCTCTGTTTTGAACTCTTTTATTACTCTTAGTATTTCAATTTTAAAGAGGTCCAGGTCGACTGCTTGGTCCAGATCTTCTCTTTGTCTTTTGTTGCGATAAGTAACATTAGACATCTGCGTTACGCTATCCGACGACAAATTTAAGTTTGGTTCTGATTGGTGATGTGCTAAAGGGGGTATAGTAGTGACAACAGCAGGTGACAGGGGTGGAGTTCTATTAAGCGGCATGTTATAAAAATAACAATATATAAACAGGCACGGGAAGTATCGGCGACAGCTGTTAGATATATTTTATCTTGGACCATATACCAAAGTTGCTACCCGCTCCCGCTCTCGCCTATTAACTGTGGCAAGCATCGGTGTATTTACGCGGACCCAGTCCACGTGTACTGGCCGCACGCAGCGTAGCTGGGCTCGCTGCTTTCGTTTCGCTGTTGCTATCCTTTTCGTTCCACCACTCCGCGTTAGCCACTGTGAGTGTTCTGCGCGCCTAGTACTTTAACTATTTGATTTTATTTTAAAATTGAAAATATAACGATTTTGTAAATAAAAATTGTACGGATGGACACGTCTAATCGCTTTCGCGGTCCGGAGGGAAGGGAAGGAGGGAAGGGAATATCTAAACCATTTTTAAACAAAATTTCATTTACTTATGTTTATAACTGTAGAAGTTATTAGTAGTAGAAGGACAGACGGACAGACGGACGAACATGACGAAACTATAAGGGTTCCTTGTAGGACTAAGGAACCCTAAAAATTAGGAAGAGATCGTCTAATCTAAGGTTACGCGGTCCTCTCATAGAATAATGTTTATTGTAAGTCAATTTTGGTGGCGGGACGCGCAATTTTAGATTAGACGGTCTGTACAAGAGGTTCTCACAAGAAAAGTTAAGATCACCATCATCACCGCAACTTGTGCAGTGTACCCCTTAGGTTTTTTATCAACCTATAAGTACTATTTCCATAGACAAAGATCTCCCCAATGCTCTTCTATACTTCTCTATCTGTTGCTTCTTCTGGCTAATATATGAGAAAAGCATCAAAATCATCTCACCAGTTACCTCGTCCTCGGTCTGCCTCGGCGATATCTGCCATCGTCTTCAGGCACTCACTGTGAAACAAATCGCCCACCTTTTCGAAAGCTAACTGTGCAACAAAACTAAAAAAAGTAACTATTGACGCGCAACATTTTGCTCAACTTGTAGCCCAACATGACGAGCAACGATACAAATTGTTAATTAATTAATTTATTATATATTATTTATTTATTATTTATTTATTTTATTTTTTTATTTTTTTGTTAATTTATTTTTTAATTGTTAACTTAAATCGACAAAATGTAGGGATCAGCAGTTCTTTTTTTGCGATTTCAGGATTGGTTCCATAGTAAGTTGTTCACACTGAGGAGTGAGGATTTTAGTTATTTCCGTAACACGTTGTATACGTTTGTCTACGTTGTGTTGCACCGTGCGCGTCATCTGGCAATTTCGTGCGCTGTAGGCAAATTCACGTAACTTAAGTGCAGTTGCAGGGGGTCTACTCCCGTTCGACGATATTCGATAAATCGTACGATTCATCGCACAATTTGCTACTCCGGTCAACCATCGTTCCCTTATCGCATGCGATGATCGTGTTTTGACGTTTGTTTTTCTCATCTTCGGTAAATTGTATACGATTATGAACCGTAGTCTATCTTAATTGTGCCTTTTTTATGTGCCTATCTTTATTATGTAAGTATCAGTCTGAACGAAAGTTCGTACTTCGTTTGTCGTTCGTAAAACGCGAGTAGACCTACTGTTAAGTTTCGATCAAAACAATGCTTTTCGTATTCTCTTATCTACGGCGATCGCTGTCAGAAACGAACTGCAGCGTCACTGCAACTTGATCGGCGCGTCATGAAATTACGTGAATTACGGGACCTGTTGTCAAACGTTGCCAAACATGTTTAGCGTCACGCCTTGCACCTCAATTGTTGCCTAATGAATACATGTCTTTTTTTTTTATAAATATTTTTGGAACATTTTTACACAGCACCATCTAGTCCCAAACTAAGCAAAGCTTGTGCTATGGGTACTAGACAATTGATATAATACTTATATACATTTTTTTTTGTAAAAACATACTTATAATACATAAGAAACACCCAGACCAACACAAATACTTATGTTCATAACACAAATATTTGTGTCCTGTGGGAATCAAACCCCTCGTGAAGAACGACCTCGTGATCAGCAGTCCGAACCTCGAACCACTAGACCACAGACGTCGTCTTGATGATTTATTGATTTTCTTTATTGTTTATCTGCCACATACGACGTATTGTAATGTACAGCTGCATCCTGCTTCTATAAAAAAATTACAAGTCTAGTTATTACTCTACCTTCTAATTAAAATATGTATACTTATAAAGACAGATGTCCTGACTGACTGATTCATCAACCCAGAACCAAAATTACTCAAGTTAGTAACAAAATATGGACAATAGATTCCTTTAGAAAATTTTGCCCTAAGGGGATGGAATAGGGTATTGGAGTTTGTATGAAAACAAAAATCTCCTGGATCGATTCACTCCAAACATGGTAAAAACCTAAAGTATGTAGTTCATTATTTACTTTAGAGATTCGTTCAACATCTATCTATTCTTTTTCCAAAATTACTCCTATAAGAGGGTGCAATAAGGGTATACATTTTGTATTGGAGAATATTATTGCGTAGCTGGATTGAGTCGAAACTCTGTATAAATAATATTTAAAGCAATCAATCAATTACGTGTTTTTGAATTTTTCGAAAATTAAAGTCAACATGTGTAAAAAAGGTGTGTTAAAGTTTCTATGAAAAATCTTCCTGGGGTCACGCTTGACATAAATACTTTTCAAATTAAATAATAATAAAGAAATACGTATTTTTCTTTTCCCAAAACCACGGGACACATGATAACTTTTTACGCGGGCAAAGCCTCAAGAGCACTCTAGTTGTAGATCATATTGGTCTACTAAAATGCGACCCAGTAACCATTACCTTGAATTTAACTAATACAGCGGCCTAATTCTGAAGCCTTTGCAGGTACACGTTAAACAACACTGGTTGACATTGCAGTGCGAATTGCCATCATCATCATCACGGTGCCATTATTGCTACTTAGAGCTGATTTGTATCACAGATAAGCATCAATAGACTCAGGCTGCAATAATAAAGATTGTGTTTGTCAAAGATTCCTGCCGAAATTGCTCAGCCGAAATATGAGGTTAATAAAAATCAAATTATTGGCGAAACTTCACAGACGTGTTGGGTATTGATATCTAATGATAATAAAACAAGAAAATATATTTAAAAAAAAAAAAATGTTTTTTATTTGAAATAAACATAATTAAAGTCACTTTTGAAACGTCAGGCTCTAATTGCATATGATTTTCTAAACTCATTTCAAGTCAGCTGATCACGGAATAACAGCTTTTGCCTTCATAGACATTCACGTACCTACGCTCTCTTAAAATTCCAGCATTACAACGTCAAAAATGTAGTAAATAGCAAGTGCCTTATTTTTCTCATTCTACAACTTCTAAAATGAAAGCTGACTAGAAGCATTGCTGTTATCGTATACTAGTGACCCACCCCGGCTTCGCACGGGTGCAATGCTGCTATATTATGCATGTATTATACATATAAAACTTTCTATTGAATCACTCTATCTATTAAAAAAAACCGCATCAAAATCCGTTGCGTAGTTTTAAAGATCTAAGCATACATAGGGACAGACAGCGGAAAGCGACTTTGTTTTATACTATATAGTGATGATAGTGATAATAATAACACCAATCGTTATTAGGTAGGTCAATTTTACACTCCTTTACATGCAAAGAGATTTAATGTAAATATTTAATGTCTTTGAATATTTAATGTCTTTGTTTACATGCATTATACAGATTGAAGTACTATTTTCAGCTATAGGACCAAGTGTGAACAAAAATAAGAGGTTGAAGTTCACCAGTACACTAAATGTGAGCAGTTTAAGAGAACTAAATGCTATTTGGGTACTCAGTATTTTTTACGTATTTTAAAATCAATAATTGTAGTGTTATGGTTCCTGGTATTTCATAAAAAATACTATGTCAACAAGGTCACGCGTCCTGTACCGTTGATCCCGTGATCAGCTGATTTGAAATGATAAGTTTAGAAAATCATATATTTGCTTGTTTTATTATCATTAGATATCGATACCCATCACGTCTGTTAAGTTTTGCCAACTAATTTGATCAAAAAAAGTTAATTAACAAAACCAAAAAACCCGACTGCGTGTAAATTTAAATGAAAAGATGTAAACAAGACTTGTGTAGGTATATCTGAAAGTATCAAATCAACACGCAGTCGGAGGCTACGTATGTTTTTGGTCATGAATTACATAAGTAGTTCATAGGTAGCCTCCGCCTGCGTGTTGATTTGATACTTTCAGATATTTCTACACAAGTCTTGTTTACATCTTTTCAGTTAAATTTACACGCAGTCGGGTTTTTTGGTTTTGTTAATTAACTTTTTTATTTCAAAATTTTTAGTTCTGTCATGTTTTATTGCGCTATTAATGTAATTTTTTTTAAGTCACACATAAATATATAGGTACCCAATTCATTTTTAACGTTGAATATTTTGTTGTTTTTTAGCATTTCTCATTCCAAATTACATTTAAACATATAAGTTGTTTATATTTTTGTAAAGCATTTATAAAACCCTTTATTTTGATACCCCTCTCGATAAGTTTTGATGAAAAAATTTTTTTTACGATTACCTAATATGGCTCCAAAAAGCGGCCATTTTGATTTTTATAATTTTGATATACCCAGTGTCACTCTCACAATTAAGACGAATCTAACGACACCTCTCAAGCTAAAATCCACTAAGCCGTTTAGGCCACAGAGCGTGCCAAAGAAATATCATCATCATCATCATCATTTCTGCCGAAAGACGTCCACTGCTGGACATAGGCCTCCCCCAAGCATCGCCACAATGACCGGTCCTGTGCCTTCCGCATCCAGCGGATTCCCGCGACCTTCACCAGGTCGTCGGTCCACCTTGTGGGGGGCCTACCCACGCTGCGCCTTCCAGTACGCGGTCGCCACTCCAGAACTTTACTGCCCCATCGGCCATCCGTTCTGCGAGCATTGTGCCCCGCCCACTGCCACTTAAGTTTGGCAATTCTTCGGGCTATGTCGGTTACTTTCGTTCTCCTGCGAATCTCCTCATTTCTGATTCGATCAAAGAAATATACATACATACATACACTCGAAAAACATAACCCTCCTTCTGGCGCAGTCGAGTAAAAAAGCACGCTACTGAAATTTCAATTTTAATTTAATTAATCTGGCTGTAAAAACTACATTATACAAGGCTTAACATATTAGCTGAGCTCCTTTTAAGGGGTGAATATACTCATTACAAAGAATAACTTTTACTATGGGTGCAACCCAGAAATCGCGAAAAAACAACTGTTTCATACAATAACATCGATGACGCCGTTTTTTTTTTTTGGTTGCTCCTGAGTACATTCACTCCTTAAAAGGAGCTCAGCTTATAATGTTACGCCTTGTATAATGTAGTTTTTACGGCCGGATCACAAAGTACTTTGTAATATGGGCCGGATTAATTAAATTAAAATTGAAATTTCAGTAGCGCGTTTTTTTGTTCTTCAGGGACAGAAAAGATCAGTTCACTTTATAAGGTTTTGGATAAGTATCCTGCTGAATATATCAAACTATACTCGAAAAAAAAAATTTGTTTGCGAAAGCCACCTGGAAGTCGTTTTGTGTAAAATATTGTGAGAATATCGGCCTTGACTCTAATTGGGAAAAGATTGTGATGAGAAATGGTTTAATCAAGATAGATGTACCTATTTCTTATCTTTCATTATTATTATTTTCTAAAAGCTTCATAGATGGCGTCACATAAAATGGCATCATAACAAAACTTTATGGATTACTTCATGTCTATTCTTTTAAAAGAAAGCTCATCACAGCTTGTTTAAATTTTAATGACATCAGTCCCTTAAGGAATAGAAACTTAAGGGAACATTCCTTTAGTTTCATTGAATTTCCAAAAAACAACTATGTTTCAGAAAAAAATATTGAGAAATTGCACAAATTCAGTAGTGTAGGAAGCTCGGAAGTTAAAAATGCGGTCAGTGATCGGCAGTTGTTATTTGGAAGGAAACTCCTATTGTCGCCACTTGTGACTAATTATCGGCTTTGTAGTCTCGACAACAAACACACGTGATAGTAGGCGTGTAGGTACACGCAACATCGTAATTATGGCTGTGAAGACTATTTTCAGCTGAAATCACGATCTATTTATAGACGTTCTGAAAGGAAGTACCTACTTAGATAAGTTTACTAGCCAAGGGTATGAAAATATATAATAATGAAAATATATTTCTAGTAACTTAGACTTTAAATTTTTTGAAACTACTAAAGCTATAATTACAATAATTACTAGTCTTATCTACATTAATAAATGCACAACATAAACTAAAAATACAAGAAGTGCACTAGGCGTCGCAAAATTCTTCCACATCATCATTTGGAAGCGAGCCCAGGTGACCGACATAGCTTGTAGGATCAGTAAGCTGAAGTGGCAGTGGGCTGGCCATGTCTGTCGAAGGACCGACGTCTGCTGGAGCAGACGAGTCGTTTAGTGGAGACCACGAATCGGAAAAACGCAGTGCAGGGCGCCCTCCAGCCAGGTGGACTGACAACATGATGAAAGTAGCTGGGGGGGGGGGGCTGAATGCAGAAGGCAGAGGACCGAGTGTTGTGGCGCAATTTGGAAGAGGCCTATGTTCAGCAGTGAACTGCGATAGGCTGAGTTGATGAAGGAGCATGTTACGAGAAAAGTTTCGAGGATGAATGTGGATGGCTATAAGAAAAGACGCAGACCAAAGGTAAAATTAATGTAGTATGTGTAAGATAATATGGATGAAAAGAAAGTGAGCACTGAGATGACGGCTATTAAAATGTATGGAAGAAAAAAACATGCTGCACGACCACAAATAAATTGGGATAAGATTAGGGTAAGAGGGTGATGATGATGATGAGTTTTCTCCAGTAACTAAAGTCACAATTGAAAAAAAAAATTAAGGTCTTTAAGGTGATCTTGGTTTGAAAAATAATATAATAAGTTATTAGCCCTATTTTAAAAGAAATGCGTGCGACCCACTTGTCACATACGGTCGCCAAATTTACGTTCGTTTTATATTTAGCCGTCTGCGTACGGCCATAACATGCATCTGCATGTGCAAAGTCTGGACAAATTCTCACGCAATTACCATATGGTAATCGCGTGAGAATTTGGACCAGGGTTTACAAGGTCCTTCAACTGACTTATAAAACTTGCGTCCAATAGATAAACATATAATATTTTGTAAGTTTTCTTAAAGAAAATGTTAAGAATGAATAATCCGCCGTATGCCTACTCCCACCTTTGGTGGTTGGGCCACGAGGACTGCAATGCATGGCATTCGCGATGCGACCCATTCAGCGTGGCCCACTCCAGGGCCCTCCCATCCCAAACTCTCTTTCGGCGATATTCGGGCACACTGGGACATAACTGCTGCTCGAGAGCCGTACAATGCGGTCGATAAACTCCCCAATCTACAACACGCTGGCCTCTCTTAGGACGGCATCAGCTCACCGCGATCAATCCGCCTGGGCTGACCCGTCCTCCGGCCGCGGATTGGATCAGCGAGGGAGTCTTCTTTCCTGACCCATTCCGCCGCTTCCTTCTGCGAGAATTCTTGTTAAATCTTCACAGAAGAACACATTCAAATAACTCATAGAAATCTAAATGAAATAACCTAACCTAGCCTAACCGTAACCATTGAACCTAGAATAGATTTTAGGTAATGTAAAATTAAGAAATTCCATTTAAGACTGCCGCTATACATGTGTCCTTTGTAGACCGTCACAGTGACTTTCGTGAAATATAGCTATTATTACGAAGCTTGGCAAACAGATGAGTGATCACTGATCCCAGTTAGATTGTATAAGAATCCAGGAGGGTAATGCTTCCCATCATCTTGCCTAGTCAACTTTAAAGACGACAAGAAGAGGAAGAGATTTATTGTGTTGATCATATTATACGGTCATCTAAACAAAGTTTTAATAAAGATTTATTTTGTCCACAGCTAAAATCTTGCTATTCTACCTAATCTTCTATGCGATCCTCGTGGGTTTCTTCGCCGCGATGCTGGCGATCTTCTATCAGACCTTGGACTCCAAAATGCCCAAGTGGCAGCTTGACGGCTCAGTCATCGGAAGCAACCCAGGTAAGAGGAGTTTGATTTTTTATAACTACTCGGTACTTATGCTATCTTTAAGGCAATGTCCAGATTGTCCAAAAAGTAATTAGTTACTTACCGTAATGTTAGACCGTGCTTCGGATTAGGCTTTTAAAAATAATAGAGTTTGTTAATCAACAAAAAATGTATTTATAAATAGTAGTAAATATCAAAACAATGGAAAACGTGTGGCTCTATGAGATTGAATTGTAATTTTTCAATTAATGCCCAGTTCCTAGGCCAAGACAGCTTAAACGGATCATTTTACTTATCATTCATAGCTTTTGGCAGAGATAATATAATACTATACCTTTTGGTAATGCCCTATGTACTTGTCCTTTGGGTAAGACGCTAAACGAAAAATAACGGACCTTAAGACTTTAGATATCGATTTTACCTGAGTCACAGACCAGTAAACTTTTAGATGCCAACTAACCGGATACTCGCGGTCACCAAGCATATACACTAGCACTGCATGTCATACGCCCCGCCGTCAATCGGGACGTCAGTCCGTCAGCGAGCGACACCAATCGTACGGAATCATACCACCGAAATTTTGAGCCGATCAATCATAACGCGTCGTCCGCCCCCCGGTCCCCACCAACATTTTACGACGTGTTCTCATGCAAAACTTTGTTTATGATTTATGATTCATGATGGCGTCTTGAGGCTTACTGGTCTGTGACCTGGGTTTATATCGTTTCGTTTCAATAAGTGTTACTCTTGAATATAATGTCTTATTTGAATAATAAAAAAACCGGACAAGTGCGAGTCGAACTCGCGCAGTAAGGGTTCCGTACCTCTCAACGACCTGAAACCCCATAAAAACTGATTTAATTTACGAAAGTTTATCAAAAGACATCAACGCAAAGTGCGCGAAATATGAATTTTTGCATGTCTTTCTTACGCAGGTACCACCACATATGTCTATGTTTGTCTTATTTTTAGTATTTGTTGCTAAACTACATAATATGCACTATAATCTGACCAAGTTTGACTCTGGCATATATTACGGTTTTGAAGATAGAGCAAAAACAAAAACGTTGAAAAAAAATTATGTTTTATGAGGTTTCTTGTATGGGGACCCCCTTTGGTTTTAGACTTTTTTTTGTTTTTAGTATTTATCGTGATACACCTCATAGCAACACATATTCTGAGAAAATTTTAACCGGTTACCTATTACCGTTCAAAAGATACAGCCCTGTGACAGACAGACGGACGGACGGACAGCGTAGCGAGAGTAATAGGGTCCCGTTTGTCACCCTTCGGGTACGGAACCCTAAAAATGAGTAATAAATAAGTAATGTCAAATATTGACGGCTAATCGGCATTGAAATTCTGACGGCTCTTGGATTTCTGTTGCCAAGTGCCAGGTTTTGAAACAGCCTTGACATTGTAAGCGATATTCATAAAATTAACAAATGCTCTCTCCTGTCCAGGCCTGGGCTTCAGGCCAATGCCAGACACTGCCAACGTGGAGAGCACCCTGATCTACTACCGGGCCAACGACAAGGGCTCCGTCCTCAAGTGGGCGCAGAGCATCGATGACTACTTGGAACGTAAGTATTTTCATACACGAAAGAAGATTTACAGGGTTTGGTAGCAGGAGCTCCTTGTGAAAGTGATCGTCCAGGGAAGTACAGGTAAGCTATTCAAATAAATAAATAAGTAGGTACCACAATAAATATTTTTGACGGTGTGAAAGGGTGATATTTCAGGCCCATGAGCCTTTTCAACTTAGCCTCTAAGACTGGCAAATGGAAGTCACTAAAGGGACAGGGTTTCAGATCGGTTTATCTAACCCCCTGAGTACTAAGGTCCTTAATCATTTATTTGCTTAAAATAGACCTAGGAAAAATTCTTTTTGTAACATCGAGAAAAGACTGTTATAGAATTTTCTCGGTTTTTCTCATACAAAGGTACAAAACTGTAAAAAAAAAAACTACTTTTGGACTCAGGATGTTGCTAGCTAGCTTGATTAGGCTGCTGCTACATATACATACATCAGCCCATCACTGTCCCTCGGCTGGGCACAGGCTTCTTCTCAAAATTTAAAAGTTTTAGTTGAGGCTGCGCTTGAGGCCATAGTCCACCCTACTGGGCTAGTGCGGTTTGGTGAAATACTCTGTTGCGTCTAAATAAACTAAAAGCCAACGTCGACGTTATTATACAGTATGTAACAAAAACCCTGTTGTTTGTGAGCTACGTTATCAGAATCGATATTCATAGGTAAGGACACTACTCATTTGGAAAAACTCTTCAACAAAAATAATCAAATTAAATTTTAAATCATTATAATTTCTTAGGTTTTCGCGATCACTACACATTATAATAAAACAAGTTTAACCGGATTAAAACCAATTTAAATAATATACGCGATATAATCCAGTTCAACTTGTTTTATTATAATATTAAATCATTATTAATTGTAAATTGAAAGTGATTATATCACTCAAAACTCACTCACTCAGTGATTATAATTATCAATAAAAATAATCAAATTAAATATTAAATTATTATTAATTGTAAATTGAAAGTGATAAAATCAGTTTATTTTTATATTTAATATTTATTTTGATTATTTTTACTGAACAGTTTTTCCAAATGAGTTGTGCCCTTACGTATGAATATCGATTCTGATAACGTAGCTCACAGGAACAACAGGGTTTTTGTTACATGCTGTAGTTGAGAAAGTCTAGGTTGATGATATTCTCATAAAGCAACTGAAGTACTCTTTTCACTTGTATTCCCCGAAGTGCTTGGCTATTAGTGCTTATCTTAATGGGTCATCGTGTCATTGCTCTTAATCACTACAGGGATCCGGCGCCAATCGCTCTCCAAGGCTACCTTCACAATCAACACAATTGTATTAGCTCGTATTGCTTTCGAAAAGTAATGGTTTTGAATCATGAATTTAAATTCTTGACATAATAAAAAGCTTTGGATCCAATAAATTGAACATGACGTCGTACTTATCAAATTAATAATAGTGTAATAAAATCATCTTCATTCAGGCAATTTACACAATTTATACAGGACAACAAAAAAGATAATTACAAAAAATGTCACATCAAAAGCAATAATAATCAAAGTTACAAATTAATAGTCAAAACAAATGTCAACTTAATTCCAAAATAAAAGGGATTCAATGTCAAACTTAGTATTTAAGTCCAAATTAAAATAAAGTCAAAATAATAAAATTTAATATTATAATATCACAATCCCAATTATTAAAACTAGTCTAGTTGTACTGCGATGTGCCTGTCGCAACAATGCCTGATGATATGGTAGTCCAGTCTTTCCGCGATCATCGCCAGGACAGGACGGTGTTGGAGCTGGCCCGCACCCTGCGCACCAGAGACGCAGCACGCTTCCGCATGGTCGCGTAGAAACATTCGATGCGCGCCTCCGCGAACATTTCTGAGGCGATAGAAAATCGGGGCAGCCTCATCACCACTCTAAACGCATTACTGTATTGGAAGCGGAGGACGCTGTAACTTTTTTTTACTATAATCAGCCTATAGAACAATTACTCTCTTTCTTTTTCTCTCTCTCCCTATTTCCTGTCAATAGATTTTCCCATCAGCAAGGGGCGGAGCTGTCAGCTGACCACTCATGATAGAATAGAATAATCTTTATTTGCAGTAAAAATGTGGTTGATATATGCGCTGATCGTCATTCTTAGAGATACTTACATACTTGTTTCATACATTTTTTTCCTGTGAAAATTAATCCCATAGATTTCTGAATTAATTTCCCCAAAACACTTCTAGAGTACCGCAAGAAGGGTAGCGGTGTTGGTGAGGCGAGTGGTGCGGAGAACCGAGTGCCCTGCACACCCTCCAGCGGAGCCACGGGTGAGAAGCAGGTCTGCGATGTGCCCGTCGACGATTTCCACCCTTGCACCTCCGCTAACCAGTATAACTACGAAGAGGCTGGGCCCTGCGTGTTCCTCAAACTGAATAAGGTGAGATATCGTCGTGGAAAAACCTTATCCTAATAAAGTTACCCATGCCCAAATCATTGGTGGTTATCCAGTGAATCTTCCTCTTGCGTTTCAATGGTTCTTATTCAGTTCACACTATATTTATGTTATACTAGACTTTGCCCGCGTCTTCACCTGCGTACTGAAATAAAATATAGCCTGTTACTTTTGGATAAGGGAGTGTTCAATTTCGTTCGATTTTTGACCCCCCCTCCCCCATATAACGAGCCGTAACGTTTTTCTTTACCTCCCCTCGCCCCTAGTAAAACGTTACGTAACCACCACCAAGTGACCATTATTACCTGAAAGTCATTCCATCGCAAGCGCTAGTGCGAGCAGGTTGTTTCCTTACACATCCCTTTCACTAATTAATTACGCGTGTGTTAGCGTGTGACGTACTGTACGTGTTATCGCATCGGCTGGCGGCCGGCCGGGACGGGACCTGTTTGCTGTTCGCTTCATACAGAGTAGCCTGCGAGTCAGAGAACGCATACATTAAGATGGCTACAACAAATAGTACCTTCTCTCTAGAGGATGAACATTCATCAAGACCGGGTGTTGTGAGTGGAGATGGTTCACTTATCGAAGAGGAATCTCCACCACCTTACATCACATTTCGGAAAGGCGCATTGCGTGGTCACCAGTCTGACTTCCAACAAGAATTTAAGTCGTTTCAGGACAGCATGCTCTCGATGCTCGAGACGTGGTTTACCAAGCAAGACGTCAAGTTCTCCAAATTGCTTGATGAGTTTGAGGGCGTGAAAACATCCATCAAGTATATCAGCGATAAGTACGATGATCTTGAAAAAAGAACGATTGATGTCAAGAATCGTATTCAAGTAATCGAACAAAACGTCCACACAATGGAACCACGACTTGCCACTTTGGAAGCCAAGCTTGACTCCTTTGAACAAAGGGCCCGAAGCTGTAATGCTGAGATAAGCAACCTGCCTGAGAAACGTGGGGAGAACCTGGTATCTATAATCGAAAACATTGCTAATATTATTAAACAACCTATATCTGCTCGTGATGTGATTGCCGTCCATCGTGTACCGCAAACTAACCCTAACAATCCACGGCCGAAGAACATAATAGTGAAATTTTCCAGCCAGATTACTAGGGACAACTTCATTTCAGCCGTGCGGCTGAACAAAGGTATCACATCTGATCAGATAAAAATACAAGGTCCTTTACAGAAAATTTATATAAATGAACACTTAACATTACAAAACAAGAAGTTATTTCGACAAGTCCGGGATGTTGCGAAACAAAATGGCTACAAGTTCGTCTGGATCAAGCATGGAGTCATACTGGCTCGGGCTGACGTTCCTACGGCTGCTATCGCCATTCGCTCAGAAAATGACATGTCGAAACTTAAACCACATGTGCAGACCTAATTACATAACAATTTTAAGTATATTTACTTTTTCGGTTAATAGTATCGGCGAGGCTATCGTGAGTGACTTTGATTATTCTATGAACTTAATATTTAATAAAGTTGTCCGTTGGCAGGCTCTGGATCTTGCACTACTCTGTGTATTTACGGCAAGGTATGCGACTATTTTTATTTGTTTGGTCTTTACTTCGACCGCCTTATTAATACTTTATATTGTCCTAAACGTAAAACTTTTATATATATATTCATTTTGCTTAAAGAAACTTGTAAATTATCATAAACTTAACAGTCTTCATTGCACTAATAATCACTTACGGTTGTTTTTATCAATTAATAGGGTAAATACAAATAGTTATAGACTAAAATACGCACTATCTGAGATGACTCATTTGATTAAATATCTTTTACCAGTAACGTTGATTTACATCATAATTTGGACAAATGGCCTGTAACATATCGATCTATTATCAAAATTGCCGAGGGTTAAAAACTAAATTAAATACTTTATACGGTAATATTCTGGCGGACTCCTACGATATCATTGTATTATCCGAGACATGGTTGGTTCCTATTATTGATGATAGCGAATTGATCGACTCACGATATGTAGTTTACCGTTGCGACAGAAATCGGGTGTTATGTGGCAAGTCTGACGGTGGAGGAGTGTTGATCGCTGTGCGCCGCGACTTGGACGCCATGCGTTGTGAGTTAACGGCGTCACTTTGTTATGACGACTGTTATTACACTTTGCCGCATAATATAGAATATGTACTTTTAAAATTTTACTCTAAGGCTCGTAATGAATATCACATTGTATGCGGCGTATATATTCCACCTGATCAAAACCTAACTACCTATCAATCGTTTCTTAATTTGCTCGAAAAGAAAATTACATCTCTTGTTGTCGGTAATATTTACATCATTGGAGATTTTAATTTACCACATATTGAATGGCTTCCACATGACTCATTTTCGCTTATGCCTCGCTTACATAATAACAGCAGCTCAAAGGATATCCTGATTCTAAACTTTTTAACTACAATAAATTGTAAACAATATAGTAAGTTTCGAAATCAGATGGATCGCACTTTGGACTTACTGATCTCGAATGATGTATGTGTTTGTGAGCCCGTACGTATACCTTTAGTTCCAATAGACACTATTCATCCACCGTTTTGTACAGTTATATCCTTTGACATTTTACAGAAGCCCATGGCTCGATGTTCCTTGCCTAGATATCGTTTTATAGAAGCAAATTACTCTGCTATTAACACAGAAATTAATTTAGTTGACTGGACCACAGTTCTAGATACTGCCTCATTGGATACTGCTACTCAACTTTTTTATGATACCATTCACAACATCATCAGGACTCATGTACCGATGCGACCAGTAAAATCGAATGAATATCCAATCTGGTTCTCTCGCCCCTTAATACATATTTTTAAAAATAAAGAAAAAGCGTGGATCAAGTGGAAAAAATATAAAAATACAGTGGATTACGAGCAGTTCTCCTTATACCGCAAGAGATTTAGGTCGCTCTCTGTTGAGTGCTTTAATGAATATTTGAATTTAGTTGAGAGTGGCATGCAGAAGGATATAAAACAATTTTGGTCGTTTATAAATAATCGTAAAAAGATATCAGGTATACCAAATACTATGTCATATAATAATGAGGAATCCAACGGGCCCGTGAATGTATGTAAATTATTTTCGAAGTTTTTTACTTCTGTTTATGAACCAATAGATAATAATTCGAACGGATGTTCTGTGTCCTCTTCTTTAGATAGCCAAGTGCTTTTATCCGACCTATCATTCACTAAATATACTATAGTTAAAGCGCTAAAAACCTTAGACGTAACTAAAGGATCTGGCCCGGATGGTGTCCCGCCTTTCTTTTTAAAACATACTGCTGAATCGATTGGTACACCGTTATTTACCTTGTTTAACCGCAGTTTGAAGGAGGGTATTGTGCCTCAAGCATGGAAAACTGCTCATATTACACCTGTGCACAAGAGTGGTACAAAAAACGATGTTACCAACTATCGTCCAATATCCTTGTTGTCCACCTTGTCTAAAGTTTTGGAACGATTAGTTCATAACGCGATCTATCCTACCTTACATAATATTATCATACCCGAACAGCATGGATTTGTCCAAAATCGTTCCACAGTAAGTAACTTAGTTCTCTACGCGAATTTTTTATTTGAAAATATGGATAATCGTTTACAAGTTGACACTATCTACACAGATTTTTGTAAGGCTTTTGACAAGGTGGACCATACTATGCTGCTCAGAAAAATTGAATATAATGGTATTCGTGGGAGTTTATTACGCTGGTTTACATCGTACGTAAGGAATAGGACTCAGAAAGTCGTGGTCCATGGTTTTGCTTCTGATGTGATCGGCGTGACATCTGGAGTTCCACAGGGCTCGATACTGGGTCCATTGCTCTTTGTTTTGTTTATAAACGACATAAATACATGTTTTAAAAATTGCAGTTTTCTTTTGTATGCTGACGATCTCAAAGTCTATCGTAAGGTAAGATCCATTGAAGACTGTGATAAATTGCAACAGGACCTGGATCGATTTTCTGCCTATTGCCTAGTTAATAAACTGCAACTGAGTTTACCCAAATGTAAATCTATATCCTTCACCAAAAATATCAACGTTGTTCCATATAAATACTCTCTCTGTTACACTCCCTTAGAAAAAGTTTCCTTAATAAAAGACCTGGGTATACTTTTCGACTCAAAACTACACTTTGATGCTCACGTCGATCTTATTACAGCTAAAGGCTTTCAGCTTTACGGCTTTGTAAGGCGTACCTGTAATTTATTTAAAAGACCCTCTACTTATTTATTACTGTACAAGTCGCTCATCAGATCGCAACTAGAATACGCAACTTCTGTTTGGAACCCATATTATGAAAAATACAGTGCCCAACTGGAAACAGTTCAACGGAAATATCTTCGGTTCTTAAACTATAAATTTTACAAAAAATGGTCATCATATCATACTCTTTTAGACAAATTCTCTCTACCAACTCTAAATCTAAGAAGACTGTGTCTTGATCAATCACTCTTATATAAAATTATTCATAATAAATTAGATTGCAATCAGCTTATGAACCAAATATACCTTCGCATACCAAGTCGTTCCCAAAGAATTCGTGATAATTATGCTCATAGACTATTTGCTCCCAAGCTCTGCAGAACTAACGCGGGTGAACGTGCTCCCATGCGGCGAATTATGGAGTCATATAATGATAACTTTGCCGATACTGACCTATTTGTTATGTCACTCGCCCAATATAAAAACAATGTCACAAAAAAATGTTTTGCGAAATGAATTGTAAACTCCTTTTTCAAATTATGCATAATTATGCAAGTTTTGTATACCTACTTTAACTTTCGCTCATAATTAGATATAAGTACATTAATTCTGTCTGCAAAAGTGCTTGCTGTATTTGTAAAATTGTATGTATTATTTTGTGGATAACGGTGCTGGTTGCGTGATTACCTAAGTTTTGTATATCTTTTTGTTTGTATTATGCATTATTGCGCAATTGTTTGTTGTCCTGAAGAATAAAAAAAAAAAAAAAAAAAAAAAAAAAAAAGTCACAATTATGTGGCGTAAAGTACCGGAAAGTCGCTAATGTTATTGTTAATTTGAAATGTCTTTTGACTTCAAAAAAGTCATTTGAAATGTCTTTTGACTTCAAAAAAAGGAGGAGGTTATGTATTCGGGGGTTTTTTTTTCCTTGTATGTACGTCGATTACACGATTTCTGGACCAATTTACGTGGTTGTTTTTTTAAAAGCAAGAGATTTCTAATATTTTTTATTTTTTGTCCTAATAAAATCTGAAGGGTTAAAACAATGTTACGTAACGCGTAGTTCAAACACCCCCTCCCGCCCCTGTAACGCATCGTAACGTTTCAGAAGACCCCCCCCACCCCATTTCACCCGCGATTTCCAGACTGGCCATGGGAAATCATTCCACAATGGTTCTCCAACATACCTAGTGAATGATGCTTTAGGAATATTAAGGCGGTGGCTTCAATTACTATCCAATTTGCCAACCTACTTAGACCTAGTAAGGGGCGGCAGTACCATTGTAAACGAGCTAGCTTTGAGAGTATAAACTCGCGTGTCCATCGTTATCACTATCTAGTATTGCATCTAGACTAGAAAGCCAAAACATTGAACTATCTTTTAAATTCACCACACAAGGTGGCTTGTACCGCTACAGTAAGTAGGTTTCAACAGATGTACCACTTGTCCTAGAATCCTAGACAATGCGCACCAAATATATTATGAATTAATGATAAATACTCTGATTAGAACATCTTTTTCCTTCAAAGTATTTCTTTACTACATTATCGCCACCCATCATTTTATCATTATCCTTTACACAACAACTTATTCAGTAATACAATACCAACTTTCATGACTTCCAGATCTTCAACTGGATCCCGAAACCGTACAACAACACTGAGGAACTTCCTGCGAACATGCCCGACGACCTCAAGCAGCACATCAAGATGGTTGTAAGTATACATATAGTGACAGGATCTATCGCTCGCCCAAGAAGATCAGCTTCTTTGCTAGACATTAAGTAGAGTACGCACCAAACTTCATGGCGACTGGGAAAACGAGTCATATGCCTGCGCAGTAGCAAAATTTAGAGTGCGTACACTTAAGTAAAAGCAGTTTAAAAAGTTGGGAACCCTAGTGTTAAGAATGCATGTAAGTAGTACAAATAGATGTCGCTACAATCTGTTTCTATTACAATGTAGTGTAAAATAAATCCAAAAAGGAAACGTAGTGTCAGAAGTCTACAAGAGAAACATGGAAATACTGCAACTAAAACGTAACATTTTCTAACCAAATCTTGTCTTTTGTCAGTCCGGCAAGCCTGACGCCAACACGGTGTGGGTATCCTGTGAGGGTGAGAACCCTGCCGACGTGGAGAACATTGGGCCCGTGCAGTACATCCCTCGCCGGGGCTTCCCCGCCTATTACTACCCCTTCACCAACAAAGAGGGTTACCTCAGCCCCCTCGTCGCTGTTCTCTTCGAGAAGCCCAGGAGTGAGTATCAGGATCTCTTTACCTTTGCAGATAGTTTTTTTTTTTATCAAGAGATTAGCACTCTTCGTTATCATGATCACAGCTTTTAATAATTTACCTTTTCTTTATGGAATATTATCAGTGATATCATCCTCCTGCCCTTAACCAAGTTCTTTGGGGTTGGTGCAGCATGTATTTTTCTACATAAATATTAGAGACAGTTATGAAATATTTGTTTTCCCGATTGAATTATCATGACAGACCAAGTTCCTCTGTAAAATATAGGGATCTTATCATTTTAAGTTTTCTGGAAGGATCTGGTAATATTAAAGGGTCAAAGAACACTATAGAAATTATGACTTCATAATGTTTTTAATACTTAATACTTACTTACTCCGTTGGCTTAGAGGCCCAAAATGTGTCTTGGCCTCCGAAATGAGAGAATGTCACTTGCCGCGATCTTTGGCCGTATATCTTCAATAGCCATTGGCTCATATATATCTCCAGAAGATTATTTACTACCGCATGGCTCCAGCGATATCTGGGTCGACCTAAATAGGCTCTTTTCGCATCTCAATCTTCTCTCATTGTCTCCACGTGACCAAACCTACGGAGATATTAATGTTGCATCTTGACTTTGCAGCGGGCGTCCTGATCAACATCGAGTGCAAGGCTTGGGCCAAGAACATCTTCTATGACCGCTACGAGCGACGCGGCTCGGTGCACTTCGAGCTGATGGTGGACCGCGGCTAAGCGCGCCGCACGCAGCCAGTTGGCCGCCGAGCGACGCCCTCGCCACACACAGCGTCCCTGGGGCCCATGAGCATCATCTGTCTTATTCACTCCCAACTGTGGCCATCCATCAACAACGAGCAGTTCTGAATGAACAACGATCTTAATCTTACTGGCTTTCATAGTTGATGGTTAGCCACCAACGGTTGTAACTTCATGTATCGAAATGTTATTGCTCACGCGCTCTGTGTGGTGAAGGCCTTACCGCCAATTGGCCACCAAGGTCACCAACTGATCGCTAAAGGCCAAGGTCATCACAACCCCAATTGGCCAAGTTCATCAACTTACTGCCAAAAGATCGTTAGTTGATCACTAGTCAAGCTAATTGGTGGTTGCCGGTCTCACCCGGCTCTGTTAGTTGTTTTAAGTGTTGTAAGGTCATGGTTGCCAGTTAGTCGCCAAGGTCGCCAATTGTTCGCTACGGCTGCCGTCGTCTCGGAGGTCACGCCAGGTGGGCTGCCAAGCGCCATTAGCAATAGCCACATAGTCGGCGATTAATTTATATTCGTTTTAGAATAAGCCAGAGGGCGCCACTAATTTTAACTTTTGTTTGTCACGCTTCAAATAAAGTTAATAAAAATATATAAGTTATTGAATATTTATGAATTATGTAATGTTTTCTGGACGGAGAGTCAATAAACACGCAATAGTTGGTTCCAATTTAGGTTTTTTATTCGTGTTTTATTTCATGCTGCCCTGAAAAGTGTACACACTCCCTTCTATTTTATGTAGGTAGTAACTTTCGTCAGCACATCCGATAGAATCACGTGATTAAAATCGTACAAAAAGACACTTCCTTCTCTTACGGCCCTTTTCAATAAACTTATCTATCCACGATTTGTCCTACTAAACATAGAAATGTGACATAAAATGCCTGGAGTTTATGTCAAATTTCTATCTTTAACACAGAATACCTAATAGTACTATCGTACAGAACGGCCACTCACCGCCCCCCGCCGATTTAAGATTCCTTGCCCACGCCCCGCATGCGCCCGCGGTTTCCCGGCAATTGGACTGCAAGATTGCAATGGATGTCAATCGTCAGTTTCGATACAAGCACGCCATCTCTGAGAACTACTAAAAAGCGCATGGAACGCAGTCGGCATTACGAACGGCGAGCATCCCTAACCTACACGTATGTGTGCGTTCGTATATACAGACGTAATCATGTGTATGTAGGTGGTGCTAGCGTTTATACTGTATTGAGTGTCCGAGGTGTGTTTTTAGTATGGCAAAACGTGGATAAATTGGTTATTGAAAATGGCCGTGAGTCAAGTGTCAAATATATCCCAGGAGTCAGCAGGAGGTGGTATAAGCCATGTATAGGCAACAAGAAGTATTAAACGCCAATTGTAACTGTCAACACATACCGAGAGCACCGTTTATGTAGAGACTAAAATTGGTACTGTTTGTGTTGTTAATGAACTAAACTAATTGAGTCACACTATGTCGCTTTCTAACAAAAATCATTAGAAAAGGATAGAAGACTTTAGTCCCGTCAAATTAATCCACATGAAAACTATTTAACGTGAATTTAGTCGTCATCGTTATAGGTCACGACTATTTTCCCGTAAATTGAAAGTAATTTGAAAGTTCTAAATATTTTCTGTCCTTTTTTATTGATGTTCGTAAGAAAAAAAACATAATCATAAACATAATCAGCCCATTACTGTCCCACTGCTGGGCACGGGCCTCTTCTCAGTATGAGAAGGTTTAGGCCTTAGTCCACCATTCTGGCCTAGTGCTGGTTGGCGAACTACACACACCATCGAGAACTGTATGGAGCACTCTCAGGTGTGCAGGTTTCCACACGATGTTTTCCTTCACCGTTAAAGCAAGTGATAATCAAATTCTGATCCGCACATATGTATAGCGTGCTTAAAATTAGTTTAGTGCGGTTAGGTATACAACAACAGAATTGGCACCAATATCATATAAAAACTTTTTAACAAAAAATAAAACCGACTTCAAAAACCTTAACTAAAAAGTAAAAAATAATCATTGTATGTATTTTAAAATCTTAACTTAAACAACATTTTTAAGGCAGCGCGTGGTTGACCCTTTGCGTTATGTAATGTACAGTCCAGCGCAATATCTATAGTAAAAACAGTTTATGTGAACGTACATGAAAATCACGCGCCGCCTTCAAAATGTTGTTTAAGTTAAGATTTTAAAATACATACAATGATTATTTTTTACTTTTTAGTTAAGGTTTTTGAAGTCGGTTTTATTTTTTGTTAAAAAGTTTTTATTTCATACTTTTTAGTTGAGGGTTGATTCATAAATGTTTATATAACCAATTTGAGAATATATTTTTATCAACCTTTGCTATCCCACTGCTGGGCAAAGGTCTCGCTCATGTTCTTCCAAACGTCCAATCACTATCGTGAAAAAAAAAAACACGCATATCGGCTAAGAATTCTCAGAATGAGGAACCAATGAGCAGATCATCTAGATACGTAAAGCTAAAATAAACTGATTTATTGAAGCTGGTTAAAAAACTACTTAACCTAAGTCAATAAAATTTATATGGGACCACCGCGCGGACTTTCTCTACCAAATAAAAAAACAACCACGTAAATCGGCCCACAAATCTCGGAGTAATCGGTGTACATACATGAAAAAAAAATAAAAAAAAAAACCCGCGGAATACATAACCTCCTCCTTTTTTTGAAATCGGTTAAAAATAGATAATAATACTAGTATATTGTCTATTCTTATCAAAGACTTTGTATAACTGACGATTCTTATGCCAATATCCTATTCACACTGCTCACAGACAAACGGCTGTCAAGCGTTCAATCTTGTCTTACCCTTTTTAGGGTTCCGAAGTCCTACAAGGAACCCTTATAGTTTCGTCATGTCCGTCCGTCTGTCCGTCTGTCCGTCTGTCCGTCTGTCCTAATCCTTTACAGCTTAATAACTTCTACAGTTATAAACATAAGTAAATGAAATTTTGTTAAAAAATAGTCTACATATAGATCTCAATTTTAAAAGAATATAACAAAAAATAAAACCGACTTCAAAAACCTTAACTAAAAAGTAAAAAAATAATCCTTGTATGTATTTCAAAATCTTAACATAAACCAAAATTTTGAAGGTGGCGCGTGACTGTCCCTTTGCGTCATGTAAATATAATGTACTGTCGAGCGCTTATCTATAGTAAAAAACAGTTTATGCGAACTTACATGAAAAAAAACACGCGCCGCCTTCAAAATTTTGGTTTATGTTAAGATTTTGAAATACATACAAGGATTATTTTTTTACTTTTTAGTTAAGGTTTTTGAAGTCGGTTTTATTTTTTGTTAAAAAGTTTTTATTTCATACTTTTTAGTTGAGAATTCACAGAAAAACGGAACTATTAGTAGATCATCTAGGTAAGCGAAGCTAAATTAAACTGATTTATTGAAGCTGGTTGAAAAACTACTCGACCTAAGTCAATAAAATTTATATGGGACCACCGCGCGGACTTCCTCTACCAAATAAAAAAACAACCACGCAAATCGGCCCATAAATCTCGGAGTAATCGGTGTACATACATGAAAAAAAAAAAAAAAAAAAAAAAAAAAAAAAAAAAACCCGCTGAATACATAACCTCCTCCTTTTTTTGAAGTCGGTTAAAAAGATTCGTTTTTGCGTATTTTAGGGGTGGCGTCCATACATGTGAAATGGAGAAAAAAAAAATTTTTTTTCGCTGCACCCCCTCGTTTGGGATATCATTGAATAGGTCTACTAAAATGAAGGTAATGTTTCATACACCACTTTTTTATCAGGTGTACCATCTGCGAAATATAGCCCGCCAAAGTGGCTTGCAATGTGTCCCCCCCCCTGCCATTTCTAAACTATGCAATGTAGAAACTTATAGTCTTCAACATTAATAGACCTTTATAAAAACTCTCTTTTAAAATTATTTCGAGTATAATGTGATTATAATTTTTTCAGTTATAGAGAGAAAACTGAAAAATACTTAAAACGTCCTAGTTCAAAGGTCATTGACCTTAGAGAAAAATTATCATAGCAAATAATGCTCCTTTAGCTACTTTCTATTTGAAAAAATCACAAAAAGTAACTTTGAAATGACAAACGTCTTAAATTTGGCTTCTTGAATTTATCGCTAGATGGCGCTACTAACAACACGCTCTGAGTCGCGAATGCTGCCGATTATTGCAAAAACTAAAATAGCCATGATTAATATTCGATTTGATTCGTTTGTAATTACACCTACTTAAGGAACCCTATAATACTGAGCATGGCCCGACATGCTCTTGGCCGGTTTTATTCTATTACTACCAGAAATCAATCTTTGACTAATTACAAGGCATAACACTTCTAACGGCCATAATTAATATCCGATCTATCCACAATTTGCCCTACTGGAGATAGGAATTTGACATAATTCAATTCAATTCAATTCAATTCATTTATTTCAGATAAATTACAATAAATTATAAATTATCCATATCTATAATAATAAAATAATAATTATAATGTCATGCAAATATAAAATAATCCATACAATAAAAATAATAAACAATATGTCATGCAACAAAAAATAATAATAATAAAATGTCATACAGAAAAAATTCAATATGTCCTATACTAATGGAAACACTGTTTCAGGAACGGGCTACATGAATTTTTGTCCAGCACTTCATAAAGGAGCAGTCAGTGTCCATTTTTCCAGCAATGAGTTGCAGGAAGCTGTTGGGGCTGCCCCGCAAGCGGCGCATCAGGGACGCTATTCTCTTGCGATGTATCGTTGTAAAGCCTGCGTCTGCGAACATACCTGATGCGAACATACATAAGCTCCATACAAAATATGTCAAATTTCTATCTCCAGTAGGGTAAATCGTGGATAGATCGGATATTAATTTTGGCCGTAAGTAGACTTTCTCCACGGATTCCACCATTTGAGTGGTTATATGTACAATGCAGAGGTCTTATAGATAGACATTGGTGCCAATTCTCTTGTATGCCGCATTAAAATAATTTTTATCACGTTATTGGTGTCAATTCTCTTGTTTACAAACTAAACTTATTTTAAACTATCGCTCTCTTTTACTAATAGTAGTTGCAAGAAAGGGATAGCAACAATTTTAGTGCTGTCAAAATAGTTTACTTGTTCGACTCCTTCGTATTTTTAGACGGCACGCTCCGAGATCACGACTAAACTTGTATGGATATTTTTATTCCGACTAATTTGACAGCACTTAAATTGTTGCCATCCCTTTCTTGCATCTACTATTAGAAAAAGAGAGCGAAAGTTTTAAATTAGTTCGTGAACAAGAGAATCGACACCTTTATCTCCTATAATAAAACAATTACTTAAACATATCGTGAATTATGTATGACGACGTCTGTGGTCTAGTGGTTCGAGCATAAATGTATTATACCGTCAGTATAGAAATGTCTTTGGGTTCGAGTGTCGGACTGCTAATCACGAGGTCGTGGGTTCGATTCCCACAGGACAAATATTTGTGTGATGAACAAGTGTTTGTGTTGGTCTGAGTGTTTCTTATGTATTAAAAGTATTTATTTACAAAAAAAGTATATAAGTATTATATCCATTGTCTAGTACCCATAGAACAAGCTCTGCTTATTTTGGGACTAGATGGTGTTGTGTAAAAATGTCCCAAAAATATTTACTATTTATATTTATATAATTGCTTTGATTTTCCTGACGTTTCGAATACTTTGCAGCATTCGTGGTCGCAGGAAGCCTAATTTGACAAGCGTTTGGTCAGATGTTTCAAAAATAATTTAATCTAACGCATTCTTTTATTTATTTTCATGTGTATTAATTAGTAATGTGCAGTGATCGCAAAAACTAGACATAAGCACATAATTATGTCAATAATGTGTTTAAAAATAGTATAATGCTGATGTGATAAACTAAACCTGCAAGTTAATTGAGCAAAAACTTAATAGTAAACCTTATAATAATACAGCTGCTAATAAAGCTGTATTTTGCATGGCCCCAAAAATATTTGATAAACTACCTATGGCTATAAAAGAAACGAGAGACTCAAATTGCTTCAAAAAAACCGGCCAAGAGCATGTCGGGCCATGCTCAGTATTATAGGGTTCCTTAAGTAGGTGTAATTACAAACGAATCAAATCGAATATTAATCATGGCTATTTTAGTTTTTGCAATAATCGGCAGCATTCGCGATTCAGAGCGTGTTGTTAGTAGCGCCATCTAGCGATAAATTCAAGAAGCCAAATTTAAGACGTTTGTCATTTCAAAGTTACTTTTTGTGATTTTTTCAAATAGAAAGTAGCTAAAGGAGCATTATTTGCTATGATCATTTTTCTCTAAGGTCAATGACCTTTGAACTAGGACGTTTTAAGTATTTTTCAGTTTTCTCTCTATAACTCAAAAAATTATAATCACATTATACTGGAAATAATTTTAAAAGAGAGTTTTTACATAGGTCTATCAATGTGGAAGATTATAAGTTTCTACATTGCATAGTTTAGAAATGGCAGGGGGGGGGACACATTGCAAGCCACTTTGGCGGGCTATATTTCGCAGATGGTACACCTGATAAAAAAGTGGTGTATCAAACATTACCTTCATTTTAGTAGACCTATTCAATGATATCCCACACGAGGGGGTGCAGCGAAAAAAATTTTTTTTTCTCCATTTCACATGTATGGACGCCACCCCTAAAATACGCAAAAACTAATCTTTTATTCTTTTAAAATTGAGATCTATATGTAGACTATTTTTTAACAAAATTTCATTTACTTATGTTTATAACTGTAGAAGTTATTAAGCTGTAAAGGATTAGGACAGACGGACAGACGGACAGACGGACAGACGGACGGACATGACGAAACTATAAGGGTTCCTTGTAGGACTTCGGAACCCTAAAAAGGGTTCGTACATTTTTAATAGAAAAAGCATACTACACCATTACTGAATTTCTAGCTGACAATAGTTTATAATGTTCGATTTTGTTTTAAGGATTACGCTGGCCACCATATTACCTACTTAGATTATGTTTAAACATGTTAATTATTTAAATGCATAGTGACTTATGACTAATTTGAATCGTATATTTAATTTAATTTTTATTCTAGTTTGATCATGACTTGCAATGTGATTTTAAAGCTATTTTTCATTTTGTTTGTCTAATATTATTATAATTGTAATTTTGTACGCTACATTAGTGGCAGGATAGAGAGGCTCTAATAATACTTCTGAAATAACAACCATTGTAACTACCTATATTCACGAAAAATAAATGAATTGAATTGAATTGAAAAACAGTAAACGTCCTTACTCTTAATCTTTCGATCATAAGCGATCAATAATCACAAGAATAGCCCCTAAAGTTTAACGACATTGCGAATGAGAGCAATCTCGGATATTGCCGAATAAACAGATCAATATCCGCAGGGACCACGGAAGCTTAAATGGCTAAAGCGACATCTACTTAGATATCATGATCTAAATGATATACGCCAAGGACCATGATGATGTATTAGGATTAAGGACTAATTGAGGGAATGAGAATGTCTTAGGTTCTCGCCGTCACTACACATTATCACCTGTCATTATTATTATTATTATTTTGTCATTGTTATTTTTTGGAATCCAGTTCTAAAAATAATCAAGTCCCAAACAGTATACCACCCTGAAATATAATGTATGCGTGTATCGAAACAATTTTAACTTAAGCCAATTGTACGTTAGATTGAAAGAAAATTTTGAAATATCTTAATTGTCATCTTAGTCTTCCTGCGACCACGAACGCTGCAAAGTATTCGAAACGTCAGGAAAACCAATTTTAATTATACACGCGATGTAATCCGGTTAAACTTTGTTTTGTTACAATAGACGAAGTACTAGACAGTAACATATTAAGTAACTTCTAATAAATAAATAAATAATACTTTAATCGAAACGGATCAGCATTGCTTTAACGGTGAAGGAAAACATCGTGAGGAAACCTACACACCTGGGAGTGCTCCATACAGTTCTCGCATGCAGCTCTCTACCCGTACTAGGCCAGCGCCAGCGTGGTGGACTATAAGGCTACCTTCTTATTCGGAGAAGAGGCCTGTTCCCAGCAGTGGGACAAGAATGGGCTGCTTATGTTGTTGTATGCTATAATCAAAACGCTTGATAAATAGTTTGGAGATTGGTCTACCTAGTCATGGAGACTGTTGATGTCTTGGACTTTTTCTAAGGCTGACGTGTAGTTCTTGACAAAATCTCCGAATCACCTTTTACGATATCCATACAAGGAGAGGTTTTGGTACAAAAAGTATCGTGCTGGCCTATATTAATAGTGTAGTGCGTGTGGGTCGAGCAAAGTACCTATTATTGAAGAAATATTATTTTAATTTTTTTTAAATATCTGTAAATACGCTTGTCATCTTAATCTTCCTGCGACCATGAACGCTGCAAAGCTTTCGAAACGTCAGGAAAACCAATTTAAATAATTTACGCGATGAAATCTGGTTAAACTTGTTTTATTATAAATTGTAGTGATCGCGACAACCTAACAAAGTATTATTGGCTTATTTCATTAGGTAATTCTCAATAGCAGCCCAGGGTCTGGATTTATGCCTGGTCAATAGGATCGCCCCTTATCATGGGACTTATAACTAGCAAAGTGTGGGTGTACCACCGCTGCCTACCCCTTCGGGGCAATACAGGCATAATGTTATGTTGTGTGTTATTATGTTAGAACTACTAAATTCAACAAAGTAGTATTATAAAAGTCATTGTCTATTATTAGATATTAGCCTCGTGAAAAATATCTCCTAATTAAATTAGGAGTACGTTGAGTGACGTGTATACATAATTATAACCCGCCTTCTTAGCTCTCATCACCATTTTGTGACGTATTGTAAGTCTACAGAAACATTATATCCACAGACATAGTAAAAATATATACGAAGAGCTGTGAACAATCATAATGAAGCCAAAAAAAACTATGCCCCTTCGTGTACAACCAGCGCTCACGCACACACCATGCACCTGAAGGATATTTACTTTCGCGATGCTTACTTGAGGATGCCGTGACATGTATACTGAGAGGGGTGAGCACGGATTGAGGTGTGTGCGTGAGCACTGGTTGTACACGAAGGAACATAGTTTTTTTGGCTTCACTAGATTGTTCGCAGCACTTACTTATATTTTTTACTATGTCTGTGATTATATCATTACAAAATCGTTTTACATTTATCCAGTAGCAAGGAATCTAACTAACTTTGTTTTAAAACAAGTGAAGAACGTATTAAATTCCAGCAGCTATGATTTAAGGAACCTCTATAGAACTTGGCACCCATTTAGACCTCAATTCTATTAACGGCGAAACCGATAATCCTGCTCTTCATTTGTACCGAACTTGGCCTCTTTTTCAAATTCATGTTTTTGATGGGATTTATTATAATTCAACGCAGTAAAAAAACCAATATTAGTGATTTCGAAACTTTTTTACAAAGGTAGGAAGAATTAATTTGTACTTAAAAAAAACTGATCCTAAGCGATAACCACCAATGTTCTTCTATTATTTATTTATATCAGTCTTTATGTCTAAAAATACCAACACTTTCTAATGGGGAGTGAGTACATGACGTCATCAGAATGGCTCTAGGTTTATAGTGGGCTGTGGGCTAAACAGACCCGTAAGTAGGGCAGGGGGGTGAGGACAGCGCCGACTGCCCGGCGCCAGGGGGTTAGCGCGAAATGTCGCCAATACGGAACTATGTTGCGAATGTATTCAATCCGTAGTACCAACGCATTTATAGTTTGTATATAGAAAAAAAAATTAATTAACAAAAACAAAAAACCCGACTGCGTGTAAAAATAACAGAAAAGATATAAACAAGACTTATCCACACGCAGTCGGAGGCTACGTATGTTTTTGGTCATGAATTACATAATAGTTCATAGGTAGCCTCCGCCTGCGTGTGGATAAGTCTTGTTTATATCTTTTCTGTTATTTTTACACGCAGTCGGGTTTTTTGTTTTTGTTAATTAATTTTTTTATTTTAATTTTTTTAGTTTTGTCATGTTTTATTTATCATACTATTAATGTTTTTTTTGAAAAGTCAAATTCATTTTTAACGTTGAATATTTTGTTGTTTTTTAGCATTTTTCATTCCAAATTACATTTAAACATATAAGTTGTATATATTTTTGTAAAGCATTTATAAAACCCTTTATTTTGATACCCCACTCGATAGTTTTTGACGGAAAAAAAAAAAATTTCAAGAGTATGTACCCAGTGTCACTCTCAGAATTAAGACGAATCTAACGACACCTCTCAATCTCAAATCCATCAAGCCGTTTAGGCCACAGAGCGTGCCAAAGAAATATACATACATACATACATACATACATACACTCGAAAAACATAACCCTCCTTCTGGCGCAGTCGGGTAAAAAAGGAATCTATGTTTGAAGTCAAAGAAGCCAATACTTAAGTCGATTTCTTAATTTGATCTGATTTATTGGAAAACAACTATAACTATAACTTTGTCCGGTGTACTTCTATCGGAAATGTTCTTACAGTTTTAAAGTCTAGATTTTTTGCATTTATAAATGAGTTTATTTTTTTATAGTATAGGATGGCGAAACGAGCTAAAGACCCACCTGATGTTAAGCTTTTACCTTTGCCCATAAAAACTTCAATACCACCTAGGCTGTTACCTAAATGGTACCGCAAGTCGGTTCGCCAAACTGAGACATGAAGATGGAAAGTCTCATGTGATTGTAATTTCACCGGCACCCGTACCCTTCAGACCGAAACACAGCAATGCAAGCATCACTATTTGGCGGAGAAGTAGATACAGTGGTAGTAGGTACTTCCCCGAACGAGCTCTTTCACAAAGGAGCTCTACTACTACTAAAAACATATATCTATGTTTTTATATATATATGTTTCATCTTTATTGAATCTGGCCGGATGGTAAAGGAAATCCTGTCAATGCCCTTTGCACGCTTGCTTGCAGGCAGAATACAGTGAAATTTAGGCTACCTTTATACTATTAATGTAAACACAAAGTAAGTTAATTGTAAGTTTATTTGCCAGAAATCTGGCAAATAAACTTTTGATTTGATTAAAAAAAAACAGTTTTAAGCATACTCAGACAACCGTTTTTGGCAGTTTTTTTTTTAGAACTTTTGATCATTTGGTCATCCTACTTCTACTAATAACGCGACGTCTGTGGTCTAGTGGTTCGAGTGTCGGACTACTGATCACGAGGTCGTGGGTTCAATACCGACAGGACACAAATGTTTATGTGTTGAACATAAGTGTTTGTGATCAACACAAGACTTTATACCTAAGTATTATATGTATGTATTCAGATATTTACAAAAAAGTATGTAAGTATTATGTCCATTGTCTCGTACCTAGAGTACAAGCTCTGCTTAGTTTGGGATTAGATGGTGTTGTGTAAAGTGTCCCACAAATATTTATTTAATATTATAAATGCGAAAGTTTATGAAGATATTTGAATGTTTGTCACTCAATCACTCTGAAACGGGTGAACGGATTTGGATAAAATTTGGCACACAGATGGACCATATCCCGTATTAACATATAAATTACTTTTTATCCCAGGAAAATAAACAGTTCCCGAGGGATGCGCGATAAGACTTTCTGTGATAAGGCAAATTATACGCGGGTGAAGTCTAGTGCTGCCTAATTTATTGATAAGATAAAGATAAGATAAGATAAATGTTCATTTGTTCAAAGAGTACAATAAATTAAATACATGCAAACATACACTTATGATGATTGACTAATCCAGTGGTTTCAATTTGAAACTCTTGTCTTTTACCATCATCATTTCAGCCGAAAGACGTCCGCTGCTGGACATAGGCATCCCCCAAGCATCACAACAGCGACCGGTCCTGCGCTTTCCACATCCAGCAGATACCTGCGACCT
Source organism: Asteroscopus sphinx (assembly GCA_949699075.1). Taxonomy (NCBI): domain Eukaryota; kingdom Metazoa; phylum Arthropoda; class Insecta; order Lepidoptera; family Noctuidae; genus Asteroscopus; species Asteroscopus sphinx. Next base: position 2,124,278 of record OX453004.1, on the reverse strand, counting down.
TCACCAGGTCGTCGGTCCACCTTGTGAGGGGCCTACCCACGTTGCGCCTGCCAGTACTAGTACTCTTGTTTTTATTACATTGAAATTGCTCAAAAGCTTGTGTGAAAGAAAAATTGCATGAGTTATTTGTAACAGCCGCCCTATGCATTGGCCACATTGTCTAGCGAAGTAGCTCCCATATTATTTTTGTAGTAGGTATGTGGAATACTTGGAATTTGCAGCTATAATATTTTTCACATAGCATGGGTACGGTGACGGTGTCAGATACAATATGTTTTGTAGTGAAGTCTCCTTTACACATATTCATAAGACATCGTTCGATCCTTGTCATCGTACCCATACAATGTGAAAAAATTTATAGAGGTATAAAAGGAGCGAAAGCGAAAAGCAAAAGGAAGGTAAGGTAAGGTAAGGTAAGCGAAAGGTTACCAAATGTAAGATAATAAAATAAATATTAGGATATTTCTACACAGCACCATCTACTCCCAAACTAAGCAGAGCTTGTACTATGGGTACTAGATAATGGATATAATACTTAAACCTATACTTTTTTTTGTAAATACATAAATATAAGGTATCTTCATAATTATATTTTTGTGCAGCAAATTTTCTCTCACATCGAATCTCAAGCATTTTGTACATTTTAATAGACAATTATTAAAATCATGAAAGAAATCTAATACGGGTCAGCTTACTTAACGAAACTTAATTAACTGTCTCACAGATTTTAACTCATCAAAAAATCTAAAAACTTAATGTAACTTCTTTCAAAACTCATTCATTAAACAAAGTGCATTGTTTGCAATAAATCTACATACAAATGTATACAAATTACAAAGTGACTACACTATTCCCTTACCCCCTACGTAATCCGCTCAGCGTTCATCAACCCCATAAATATATAGCTAGACATAAGTGAACTTATAGTATTACCACAGTTTTATTATATTGTTAAACTGTGGTATTACTCTTCTTTGTGTTTTAGTTGTGGTATCTTTAAGCGCTTTGTTTAAAGCATGGCCAGAAGACTCAGAAGAATTGACGTAGTCAGGGGAAGACGGACTATGCCTGGATTCTTCTCATTCTGAGAAGAGGCGTGTACCCAGCAGTGGGACAGTAAAAAGCGGGTTATGAGATTCCAACCGCCTCAAAAATAAACTATCTCTTTGTTTTTGTTGTAATGTTGTAGAATTCCGTTACAATACAGCTATACAATATGTAAACACATTAAAATGAAAATAAATCGTTTATTCTGCAAGTCGGTTATTAAAAACGAAAGCTAGATGGCGTCGACAAAGATTCCAAATAGATTTAAAGAAGGCCCCATACAGCTAATGAGCAAAAAATTTAAGGTATGGCTACTAAATAACTGCTTTTATGATGTAAATGATTTCCTTAATTTTGCATGTATGTTAGCAAAATAGAGAGCATTATTATGTTTTTCATAATTGAATAAGATCTTGTAACCAGCCTATTTTACGCAAAATAAATACTTTGAACTTTGACATTTCCTAATTGACTACCTCTGAGAAGAAATCTTCCAAGCTCTAATCTACTTGACGGGTAAATATGAGAAAGTCAGCGAGTTCGTGGGTCTAGCACAGTAAACATAACAAAATAAATTTTATGTTTACTGTGTCACTAGTGACGGCAGCTGCTCTGAGGAAATCCACCGTCATGCAGTTATGGCTAAAAGTGCAATGACCAATCTGGGAAAATTTTCGAAGAACCGTGGCATCCGACGGAAAACCAAAAGCGATTGGTCCGAGCACTGGTTTTCCTCAATATTTCTGTATGGCGCGGAAACGTGGTGCATTTAAAGTCGCGATAGCAGCTAGATTGCTGCTTTTGAGATGTGATGTTGGCGGAGACTACTTCGGATACCGGTTTCAAAAGTGCCTGTAATTAAGTTTATTTGAAATAAAAAACATTTAAATTTGAATACCATGGACTACCATGAGAACTAATGAGTCTATACTGGAGGAGCTTAACATCACCAAGCGGCTATCTTCAATGTGCCAGGCACGCTCCTTTAGCCTTTTCGGACACATTATGCGATCACCTAGGCATTGTTTCGAAAGGCTCATGATACTGGGCCAGATAGAAGGAAAGCGCGCTCAAGGCAGCGCACCGGCAAGATGGTCAGACGTGATTAAGAGGGCTGTCGGAAGCAGCATGTTACCGAGCTGACAACACAGCGGAAGACCGCTCAGCTTGGAGACGCGTCGTATCGTATATTGTCGCCATCCTCAGCAGTGATAGAACGACGAACAAGAAGCAGAGAAGAAACTCTAGGGATCAAATAAAGTCCAGACATTCTTCCAGTATTAATTTCCTTTCTATCTTATGTCCTTTTATCGGAACAGTGTGAGAAAGTTTCCAAGTAAGGCGACTATATGTCTGAAAATTTTACTACAAGTACATAATCAAAGGTATACATATATAATAATCCCGCGTTATCGATGTCAACAACCCCTAGATATTGTGACGTAGCATTCGCCATCTTTTTCACACTCATAGTCAATACTGCGATAGTATTTCCCATCTCTTTCGGTATAAATTTCGGTGTTTTGTTTATGTAGTAAATTGCTTTCTGTTTTCTTGCTAATAATAAGAGATTGCTTCTCGATATTATTTGTTTATTGTCGTTTGATTTACATAAAAGAGTAGTTATAAATACATAGGTTCTTAATACTATTAATCACCATATCTGTATATGTGAGCACAATGTGGCCATTATTGGCACAGAGTATCGGATCGTTGAGTTTCCTCCTGTAATGGTCGAGCCTAAACATACCCATCATTGTAAATCACCAATTATTTCACTTCATTGAATTTGTCTAACCTACATTGTTCTAACACAAGTATGGCTAAAATATGTAACAAAAATAAAGTTTGTACCATCGATTTTTGCAAATAATAGGAAAACCTCAGACCAAAAGAATAAGATAGACGGAGCGCGTAGAACTAGCGAATGAAGCCAGAAAAAGTAGCCTTTTTAAGGCCAACTTAAAACTGTTCCACTCCGCGTGCGACTACTACGGTTCTGAGACTAGTTATAGAAAGAGGTGTGTCAGGATCGGAGCAGGTGGAAATCCATAGTCTCTGCCTGCCTCAGTGGGAAATGGTGGGAAACAGGCATTTGACATACACAGAGTAAATAACAACCACAATCAACAACAATCAACGTACAGACAAGCTGGTGAACTATGTTATTATTAGCATAAAAAAAGCGCTGCCCATCCTCATGAAGACTTCAACAACATCCACTTAACTCTCTTCTTCTTGCGTGACAATGATTTTCATAAGTCATAAGTGATTTATTTCATAACAAAAATACATTTGTGTCGAAATTAAACATAATCTGTAAATAAGCTTCACAATAACATTACTTAATGCAATAACATTTTTCCAAAACATAAACCAATGAACTATACACGCTGAAATTTGAGTCGCTTAATTCCCGAAAAGGGGTCATTGTACTCATCATTATGAACAACTTTTACTATGGGACCAACCTTAAATTCGCGAAAAAAAATCAGGTGGTCCCTACATTTTATTGATTTAAGAGAACACAAATGTAGGGACCAACAGATTTTTTTTTCGCGATTTCAGGGTTGGTCCCATAGTAAAAGTTGTTCATAATGATGAGTATAATGACCCCTTTTCGGGAATTAAGCGACTCAAATTTCAGCATGTATAAAACATTAAAATTATAAATCGATTAGGGACGTATGTCAAATCAAATTAATTCAAACACAGTTGAAAAAAACCATTAACGTCTCTCAGTTCACACTACATTAATTACATATTTGGCCAACTCTATGCCGTTGTTTATGGCTTTGTTTAAATCGTCTCTTGTCTCAGTATTAGGGCACAAGTGAGCAAGTGAGCCATGGACTGAATGGGGGCCCCGCAATCGCATTCAGTATTAGAGAAGTCTCGCATTCCCCATTTGCACATTATTCTCTCTGCAGCGACCGACTTGAGTCCGGAGTCGGTTGAGGGATTTCCAGACTGGCCATGGGAGATCGTGACCTGTGGGCAGGTGTTCTTAAGTTGCTACAAAATCAGGCGGTGGTAGGAGCCTTTCCTTCCACAACGCTGTCCTCATTACGGATGGATGGAATTGTTAGGCATGTGTGGAGCGCAAAAAAACTTTTGCAGCTTTACTTTGCGATTTTGCGAACAATGTATTACACCCTCGGACGAATGAAAAAGGCGGACGGAATTTCGCTAAACAATAAGTGAAGCATCCATTATATGCGGCTCGCTTAAAAGTACGGGCCGACACGCACATATTCACATCCATATTATGCCAAAAAGCCGCGATTACGCAATACATCTAGTGTGACGGTAGTCATTGTTATAGTATCACAAATATTTTTATTTATTTATTTATTTATTATTCCTCCTTACACACTGAAAAAAAAACTTGATAACATTAATAAAAAAAATGTTTGCAGCAATCAAGGAACTTGTTTATATACGAGCACATAAAGTAATATGATTATGGCAATAAAGTTATCTTGATTAAGTAACAGACAAGTTGTCTTGATAAAATCAAACAAAGTAATTGTCAATACAATCAAGTTTGGTTATCATGCCAATGACTTCTGTTAATTGGTGTTATTATCGAACTTGGTAATGGTTATCAAGTATTTTAGTTGTTTGTAATAATGAATATTGTAAACTTATTCAGTTATCTTGTTTAAAGCTATAAAGTACTTTTATTGAGACTATTAGGAAAGATATTTATTCTTATAAATCGTGTTATTGAAATAACTGAAAACCTCTAAAGGGTTCATTGTACTCATCAGTTTGAACAACTTTTACTATGGGACTAACACTGAAATCGCGAAATAAAAAATGTTACCTACATTTGCGTTCACAAGAATCGGCTAAATGTAGAGATCAACTGCTTTTTTTTTCGCTATTTCTCGTTTGGTCCCATAGTAAAAGTTGTTCATACTGATGAGTACAATGAACCCTTTAGAGGTTTTCAGTTATTTCAATAACACGTGGTATAATTAGATTAATCAGCATTAGATACGAATTATAAATTAAGATGTCTAAATTGCTTTTACCTAGCACTGACTATTTCTCAAAAATAATAATGACAGAAGTTATTATAAAAAGTTTTTATTTCTTTCTAAACAGAGATCAATATTTTTTCTACCTACACACTTACACCTACTATAAAGATATCTTGATACTGCTCAAGTCTTATATTATCGTCTAAATCCGACTTCCACATTTTCCAGCTGCGTAGAAATAGGGTTCTAGGCCTTAACAGAGGAATCATCTCTTTGATATCGACATCGGTAAGCGCAGAAAGCGCTTTCATATTCTGCAAAACAATCGTCGATTAATTGGTGTGAAAAACAACATATTATCATCGTTGCTAAAAGGGTAGTTTAGGTACTTACTGATAAAATTGGCACGTAATTCGGGCAGCCTCCAAGCCTGGAGAATTACGCACACTTCTTCCATCACAAACAGGAGTATAAAACCACTACGACGGCTACTGAGATTCACTCACAGCACGATTCACTGAGTTCATAGGATACCTTGGTGTGTTAATAACGATCAGTGGGTTTTGCTTTTGGGTGTAACCGTGCAATAACTTGAAATCTAAATAATTTACTCCGCGTAACAAAAGCGTGCCATGCTTAGGCTCACGAACGAACGGAATGAACAAGTCTAGACCTGAAACACTGACTACCCCGACCGACAACAAAGGGCGTGTTTACATTGATCATCTGACTTGATTAAATCTGTGATGTGCCATGTTTACACTATCTTAATCATGCTATCTTTATTCCTTGTATGAAGTGAATGATAGAGAAGAGTTGATCATTTTAACTTTATTGTGACAACAAACCGTGATTAATATATTTTTATAAGTTTTTGATTGCTTCATTCATAATTTTTTCTATCAAGCAAAATGTCATGCTTGATTGACCCGATTTTTTTCAGTGCATCTATCTTTATAGGTCTTTAACCTAATGCGATAGTGTGGATAACTATAATAAATTAATAACATATTACAATTATCCTAGAATTTTTATAAAAAGTACTTATATGCAACTTACCATACTAACTTAACAACTAATAACAAACAAAAAAAAACGATGTAGACATTTAACTTACATTATAACTAACTAAGATTAATAGAACTTTTGTGATTTCAATCAAATTGCACGAAAATATATCGAGTCTCTCATCATCATTACAGCCGAAAGACGTTCACTACTGGACATAGGCCTCCCCCAATTAAGGGGGGGATATGCCATAATCGCCACGCTTGGCAGGCGGGTTGGCGATCGCAGTTGGTTGGTTAAATACTCAGAGAACGCTGCTGCCCATCCTCTGGTGAATCCCTTAGTCGCCTTTTACGACACCCATGAGAAGAGATAAGGGTGGTGCTATTCTTTTAGTCCGGCACCACACTCAAGTCGAGCGAGTCTCTCATGAACTTCGTTTATTACGCGGATTGTTCGTATAAGGGGTTCTTTCGCCAATAGATTGGTCCTGGCTACTGGCACGTAAATAAAATAACAGTATAAATCTGGTGTATTAAAATGCTCTCGAAATTATAGTGGGTTTAGGAAAAAATTAAGTACAGTCTTTGTTTATCGAGATTCCGTCCGCCTTTTTCATTCGTCCGAGTTTTACGGTCACAGTAATTGTTCTTAAGTAAATTGAACCCGATGTTTTTAAATTTTCTTTCTTTCTGGAATAATATACGCATCGCATATCCATCATTCGCTTTCACGTCTCCCGTTGTCTTTACTTGTACTAGGGGTGCAGAAATCGGTGTCGCTATGCGTTGGCGCCAGGAGGACGGCCGCTGGCGGCGCGTCGTCGCCGATGCAAACCTCCCTACTGCTCGATGTACATTGCTGGCTGGGATATTACTATATCTTGTAAAAGAAAATACCGGGATTCACGGGGTGAATAAAGATGCAAGGGTGAATACGGATGCAGAGGTGAATAGGGACAAAATTGGACAAGGATTATATAGTTTAAATAAGAGAGTTTGTGATTTTTACATCCAATTTGAAGAATAAGTAATTTCATTTCATTTGAGTGGTTGACCTTAATTGTCCCACACAACCTTGTTCTGTACAGCCAGTCAGGGACTGCCAATACAGCCTGTACTGTCAGTCCCTGACTGGCTAGTATTTTTTTACAGCATGAGCAATTCTCATGTAGTTCGTGCCGACACGAGAGAAGAACACGAATCTGTTATCTGCACTAGATTAATTATTGAATCAAAACAAAATGTTATTTTCTGTGAGTACGTTGTTTTTAACACTTTAACGGCCAAAATTAATGAAATTTTACACAAGCTCCATACAAAATGCATCAAATGCAAATGCATCATCAAATGTATCAAATAAATAAATAAATAAATAAATCATCATCATCCATGCTCCGTTTTTTTGTCAAAATACGTCTAGAGCAAATCGAGATAGGATATTAATTTTGACTGTTAGACGTCAGTGTCACTACTAGATGGCTTCTACGTAGCGTTGCGTACGCGCTACGATATATTTCTGCAACCCTGCTAAGTCACGCCTACGTCATTGCTACGACGTAGACGCAAACTATTTGTTATCACAAGACATGGCTATTGTGCACCTACGTCGTAGCAGTGGCTATGTGTCTTGCATCGTAGCACTCTTACATTCATCAATTTCTAATTACAGGACATGGCTATTGTGGCTTCAATAATATTATATTACTTGCGTTAAAATAAAAATATAAATTAGGAATAGACAAATATTTATCTATATTTACGGGACTCCAAACATTTTGACTAACCTCGACGTTTCACGTCACGTTTCGTTCGTTTCGTGGTCACGAGCAGACTGAAGTATGCGGGTGTCATCGTCTTGAGCGGCGGGTGTTTTCTCGAACTACCCGCGGTTGGTTTTTCGTAACGTCGCTGTCCGTAACAAGATATATATGCTGGATCACGACACACAATGCTGACAGTTTCGGCGGACATACATGTAGACAAAACACGACACAAACACTTCTCGATTACCAGATTCCAAGAGGAGGACAACCTATATTCATCTTCCCGATTGAAATTTTCATATTTTTTTGTTTTCTTTATCTCAATCGCTTCTCGTACAATTTTGGGATAGTAATGACGATCAGTGGAGAGGATTTTCGGGTCGTGTATCTCAATCCAATGGTTTGGTCCTGAATCGAGCAAATGTTCGGCTATGGCAGATTTGTCCACTTGACAGCGCCTGTGATGTGCTCCTTCACTTTCTCCGCTATAGTACGCTTTGAGTGAAATTCGCGAAAGTTTAAAAACTTCAATAGACAAATCGTTTTTAGGGTTCCGTACCCGAAGGGTTCCAAACGGGACCCTATTACTCTCGCTACGCTGTCCGTCCGTCCGTCCGTCCGTCCGTCTGACTGTCACAGGGCTGTATCTTTTGAACGGTAATAGGTAACCGGTTGAAATTTTCTCAGAATATGTGTTGCTATGAGGTGTATCACGACAAATACTAAAAACAAAAAAAAGTCTAAAACCAAAGGGGGTCCCCATACAAGAAACCTCAAAAAACATGGATTTTTTTCAACATTTTTGTTCCTGCTCTATCTTCAAAACGGTAATATATACCAGCGTCAAACTTGGTCAGATTATAGTGCATATTATGTAATTTAGCAACAAATACTAAAAATAAGACAAACAGACATATGTGGTGGAACCTACGTAAGAAAGACATGAAAAAATTCATATTTCGCGCACTGTGCGTTGACGTCTTTTGATAAACTCTCGTAAATTAAATCAGTTTTTATGGGGTATCAGGTCGTTGAGAGGTACGAAACCCTTACTGCGCGAGTCCGACTCGGCCGGTTTTTTTCATTCTTCATGTCCTCCTAAAGACATGCACTGCTGAGCATGGACGTCAAGGAAAAGTATACAACGTGTATCAGAAATGCGTGGTCATATTTTATGAGCTTAGTCAGGGGATAGCATAGAACAACTTTTACTATGGGACCAAACCTGAAATCGCGAAAAAAATATCAGCTGTTCCCTACTAAATCACCGATGTCGCTCGACAAAATGTGAGGATCAGCAGATATTTTTTTCGCGATTTCAAGATTGGTCCCATAGTAACAGTTATTCGATAGCATTCCCTGAATAAGCTCTTCAAATAAGACCACGCATTTCTGATACACGTTGTATAATTTCACCAAACATGAAATATATATCTTCGAGCCTATTCAGTCAGGTATCAATAGGTATTTCAACAATCAATATAAAGAATACTTTTATCTTATTTTACTCAAATTAAATGTTACTTACTGTATCGTCGCGTGTATTTGTATAGGTATAACGTAGACTCCTAGTAAGTATGTAGTAGACAGAATCATTACAAAATATGATAAAGTTATACAAAAGTTTTTTGATAAATATAATAAACATATAAGAAAGGTCTGCTGGAAGAAATTTCTTTTAAAGGCAACTATTGTGCCCATGTGTTAAAAAAAACCGGCCAAGTGCGAGTCGGACTCGCGCAGTTAGGGTTCCGTACCTCTGAACGGCCTGATACCCCATAAAAACTGATTTAATTTACGAGAGTTTATCAAAATACATCAACGCACAGTGCGCGAAATATGAATTTTTGCATGTCTTTCTTACGCAGGTACAACCACATATGTCTATGTTTGTCTTATTTTTAGTATTTGTTGCTAAATTACATAATATGCACTATAATCTGACCAAGTTTGACGCTGGTATATATTACCGTTTTGAAGATAGAGCAGGAACAAAAATGTTGAAAAAAATGCATGTTTTTTGAGGTTTCTTCTACTTTTCTTGGGGTTCTTCTTCCCTTTGGTTTTAGACTTTTTTTTTGTTTTTAGTATTTGTCGTGATACACCTCATAGCAACACAATTTCTGAGAAAACTTCAACCGGTTACCTATTACCGTTCAAAAGATACAGCCCTGTGACAGACAGACGGACGGACAGCGTAGCGAGGGTAATAGGGTCCCGTTTGGCATCCTTTGGATACGGAACCCTAAAAATACATTCTTAGTTTATACTAAACCTAAAAAGGGGTCATTGTGTTCATCACATTCACACTCATCATAGGCAAATAAATTATTCTTTTTTCGTTCAACTTTATTAAGGGACCAAACCTGAAATCGCGAAAAAAACACATGTTCCCTACATTTTGTCGATTTATGTGAACACAAATGTAGGGACCAGCTTATTTTTTTCCTATTTCAGGGTTGGTCCCATACCAAAAGTTGTTCATAATAATGAGTACAATGACGCCTTTTCAAGTTCAAGTTTTACATATCTTTGTGTTTTCAAGTTTAGTATAAACTAAGAATAAGATTATATTAAGTGTTGTGTGTGTACAAAAATAAATAAATAAGAAACTTATGTACCGTAAAACGGGGTGAATAGGGACTCAGGGGTGAATAGGGACATAAGTGAGCAAGGATTTTAACATGGAAATAAGATAGATTGTTGCCCACAAAGACGTTAGAATGTTTACTAAATTATGGCAGAACATTTTTGATGTCTTTATGGGCAACAAACATATCTTATTTCAATGTTAAAATCCTTGCCCACTTTTTTCCCCATTTACCCGTGTTTTCCTATTCACCCCATTTTACTCAGTAACCTATGCAGCAATGTACGTCGTCCCTTACCATCCGGGTCCGCTGAGAATGCGAGCCCAGCGCGCCCGTATTCAGTGCCGATAGCTGCAGGAGGAGGGACGCAACCTCGCAACCATGGGGCTGGAGAAACGCACCATCAAGATCATTGTGATAGTGGCTGTGGTTGTGCTGGTTATTGGTAAGTGTTCTAAAACGTTTGTGTAAAAAAAAACTTTTGTAAAAATCCTGAACGCGGCGAACTTGTTAAATAAATTTCGTGCAAGGAAAAAAAATACCCAGAGCTGGATTCGATCCTACGACATCAGGGTCATCAGTAATTTAGTCACACAAGCATTATTTTTTTCTAAATAATTGTGTTCCAAAAATAAAATAATTGGTACTCGTTAGTGAACTTCATGCCAAGAACAATATTATATAATTACTTTGGGTTATCTGTTTGTCCATTGGTGTAGAGTTATCGCAGTTTTGGGAACGAATAGGTAAATAATTTGGTTGTTATTTAACGTCGGTTATCTTAATTTTTTTAGTGGTATAGGCCCATTTTACATATCTTTGTGTATAAGTCATATATGTTGCTTGTTTTTTTTTGTGTACAGTAAAGAGTATTTGTATTGTATTGTATAGTCACTAAGTGCCCGCGACTTTTTTGAAGTAGCTATTTACTAGATTTTATTTTATTTTAAATTGTTTATACCTATTTATCTTGGGTACTTGGATGACATTTTAAAGCTTCATAGTTATTTTATCATGTTTAACGTACGATGAAATATCAATGGTAAAACCATAATAAACCATTATAAATGGAACTAGTGTATGTTAGTTTTATACAGGACAGGCTTTGCTTACACTGGTTTTCACAATTTACACTTTAACAAAATAAAACAAGGTTTAACCGGATTAAATCGCGTATATTATTTAAATTGGTTTCCCTGACGTTTCGAAAGCTTTGCAGCATTTCGTGGTCGCAGGTAGACTAAGATGACAAGCGTCTTTACAAATATTTCTAAAAAATTATTTTAATCTACCGTACAATATTATTAATTAAAATCGTTTCGATGCACGCAGTAATCACTCACAATATCATTATCTTTTACAGTGTTGCGTGCTGTTTGGACTTGATTATATTGTACGGTAGATTAAAATAATTTTTTAGAAATATTTGTAAAGACGCTTGTCATCTTAGTCTACCTGCGACCACGAAATTCTGCAAAGCTTTCGAAACGTCAGGGAAACCAATTTAAATAATATACGCGATTTAATCCGGTTAAACCTTGTTTTATTATAATGTGTAGTGATCGCGAAAACCTAAGAAGTTATTACTTTAACAAAACTTTATTATTTATCTATCATCGGTTTAAATCAGCCATTTAACCTACATACATTCGTCAGAAACTGGGCAAGGACTGTCAAGAGGTAGGCTGAGTAGTCTGCCAAGTTAATACTAGGTACTACCTCAAACAAATACAAAATAACAACAAAAGAAAAACACTCGTATAAAACTAAATATTTCTACAGGATCAGAACAAAAGCTCATAGTTGACAAAATACTACAATTTGTAAGGTTTCCTAGGCTAGGCTTCAGGATAATGCACCATTGCTCACGCGAACCTAGCAGAACATTCCACTCTTTCAACAGAACAACGACGTAATCGAATTTAAAAAAACATGAAAACTGTTTCAAATTTTCGTGTTGATAGCATAGTTTTTGTTTACCAAAATGTTTCAATTTTTTTTTTGCAATTATATGATTATTCTATATATCATGATTCATGATTATGTAATGATAGGCGGTATAGCGAAGCTGTCATAGTAATAAAAAGTCGTAAAATTCCACTTTCCTAGAAACATAAAAGCATTCGTTGAAATGAAAAAACATGGTGCATAGTTGTCAAATCTTTTAGAAACTTAATAACTTAGCCTTTCAAATTACATAAGAACTTGTGAAACTACTTATAAAAAAAGTTTCTGAAAAAAACATACGACTTTTTGCAATGACAGCAACAATAGTTCGTTACTTTACTTAAATCTTGATTGATTGACTTTAATATATTAGTCCTCGTGCTCCTACCAGTATGAGAACCCAGTAGGAGCATGCGAAAACGGCCCTTTCGCGACCTTTAATTTTATTATTTAAAAAATTATTTGATTGCAACCTATTTTCGGAGCTAAAACTTTTCAGCGTCGCAAGTAATATTGTGTTATGTCTTAAATGTATCTAAGGCTAAAAACGAATGGTTTTCTTTACCAACGTACCTATTGTAAAACGGGTCCACCTGAAGAACGTGGCTGGGGGGGACTGGATGCGGAAGGCAGACCGAGTGTTGTGGCGCAACTTGGGAGAGGCCTATGTCCAGCAGTGGACTGCGATAGGCTGAGTTGATGTACTGTAAAACGAGACCACATTTTTGTGCTGGGGAGTTTGTTGCTCTGCTAGAAGCAGTGAAAAACAAGCGTTTTCGTGGGCTGTCGAAACCATTTTGCCCGTATTGCAGCCATCTTTAGGACGCAATTTTTTACGTACACTCACACAGTTTTTTTTACTTGTCTTATTTAGGAAACAATCTTGGCATGTCTTTTTAATTGTTTACTAAATAAGACAAGTAAGAGAAAACAGAGATTATAGTGGACTTCCTTTCAGTCTGTTTTTATTTTTTGTTTAATTTCTGTTTCCGTATCTAAAAGGAAGGAGCTCTAATAATTATATATTGAGCGCCTGACTTTGTCAGAAAACATAAAATTTTCAATAGGTACCGATTGCTTCTGGTAAAACCACGCCCGCTGCACCCCAGTCCATTAGCTAGACAACTAGACATCAAGGTGTTTGTATAAGTATACAAAGTTGTAAGTAGGTACTGTATTTTCTAGAAGAGTTATAGCACTTTTTACATTTTATGTGCTAAATTCAGATCACGTACCCTATAAAATAGTAATGTAAAGGGACTTAGAATGCACTGCAACGATGTCCTGAATACATTTAGCGTTAAATATTAAAACATCATTATTTTTCTGCCAAATGCTGATGGGTTGTGTCAGAAATATGCTTTTTTAATTGGCTCTATTGTTTCTAATTCGTGAAAACCACCCTTAGCGATTAAACGGTCTAAATTAGGTAGTGTAAAGACCCCAACCCCACAGTCTTAAAATTTGTTTAATTAAGATTTAGAACAAAGTAAAAGCTGCTTGTCTCCTCGAATAGTTTAGTTCTCAATATTGAACCGAAAAGTATCTACGCCAGACAATGTGGCGCCAGCCATGTAATCGTAGACGCTTCTTTGTGAATAACAATATTTACTTTCAGACGAAGCCAAATGCGTCACATCATCACATGGATACCAAGTTTTTGAGCTTTATTTCTCAGTCAGAGATTAATAGTCTCAGTTTACAGAATTTTCGATTTATAAGTTGACCGTTTTTTGTGCCGTGATTTTCGCAAAAAGAAAAAACCTGCGTATTGTATGCACTAAGGGTTCGAAACCATCTATCGGTCTAATACCGTAGAAACTATTATGAGAGTTCACCAATGGTGCAACCAAAGCAAAAACTCCAATGGTGCAACACTGAAAAGCAAAACACCAATGTTGCAACACTGAAAAGCAAAACACCAATTGTGCAACACTGAAAAGCAAAGTATAATTGTGATTTTCAGCAAAGCCATCAAATATAATGCCAAAGTGCTACATTATAATGCCTTCCATTTACGCCATTAAAGTGGCCACATTTAGATTTTAAGTTCATTCTTCTTCGTGTCGACATGAGCTACATAATAATAATAGCTCATGTCGTGGGGAAAAGATTAGCCGGTCAGCAGGTTGTACCATTGACACGAAAAGAATACAGTACAAGTCGATGGACTCTATCCTATTCCAATACTTACACAGGCATACCTATACTTCTCAGCGTCATCATCATCATTTCAGCCGAAAGACGTCCACTGCTAGACATAGGCCACCCCAAGCATCGCCACAATGACCGGTCCTGCGCTTTCTGCATCCAGCGGATTCCCGCGACCTTAACCAGGTCGTCGGCCTACCCACGCTGTGCCTTCCAGAACGCAGTCGCCACTTCGGCCGTCCATTCTGCGAGCAATGTGCCCCGCCCACGTTTGGCAATTCTTCGGGCTATGTCGGTTACCTTCGTTCTCTCGTCCGTACCTTCGTACTACTCAGCGTATCCTTCTCCTAATACCTATGTGAACTTGTGATCATTCCAAAACTTCAATGGTTGAAAATCCTTTGAGTATTAATTTATTTTGAAAACATTGACATTAGCAAAGTAAACTTGTATGTTCTGAATTCAATAACATGCGAGAAATTTTAGGAAATAATTAGTCTGGTATTCATATCTTCACTGTTTATTAATTTAGAGACTAGAGACTAATTGATAGTATTTTTAATTACTAACCCACTATTATTCTTACACATTGTAACTTTTAGGCAGTAGTGCCGAAGGGTGAATATTTTCAGAAGGGAAGCCGTAGGTACGTAAAAATCCTAAAATAGCTAAGATTGCACGTTAATAAAATAAAAAAACAATTTACAACTTCTAATTTAATTTTACATTCTTTTTTTGTAGGTACTTTAGAACAATAAATTAGCATAGAAATGTCGTTGATCTGTATTTAAGCAATTCCTTAAGGGGAGCCGGTGGGAATCGTGTTATATGGAACCTTCGCCACTGATAATTTGGAACCGTGCAACTAGAGCCTAACGTTTCAAAAGTGCCTGTAATTAGTTAGGTTAATTTGAAATAAAAAAACTTTTTTTTTTTTTGATATTCTGTATATGTATATCAGCTAAGCAATTAAATACCTACCTAGTATACGTAACGGTGACGCTGTACCCATAAAACGTTACGACACGATAACATTAGGTCAAACGACAAAGTGAAAGACCTTAATTAGTAAAAACGTTGCAGTTTAATTAAAAAGTAACCCCCAGTTTCTGGAAGGCTGATCAATTTGATCTATTTTCAAATCTAATGTCAGCTTCTGTGATTGGCCAGCAAAAATGTTAACAACCAATCACATCGCTTGACCTGAGATTTGACAGCTGATTAGTTAATTTTTTGCGTTGATCAGCTTTTCGGAAACTGGGGGTTAGTATACTATTAGTGGCCTAGAGGCCATCCATTTCTTGCTTAATTTGGACTGCAATTTCTTAAGATTTCTGTTTGAATAAATCAAGTCTCTTGCTCTACGGAAGAAGATTGATTTCGTCCATTACTGGTGCTTTAAATAAATTAAAGTTAACTCTTTGTTGCAGGTGGTATCATCGGGCTTTTACTTGGCTTGCTGCTGCCCCAACGTTATGTCGGTGAGTTGGCAACCAAAATACCTTTTTATAGGGGCCTTAGGAGGTGAGTTTTGGGTTTAGGAGCTACAGCAGCCCCCGGCAACAAGACATGTCACCGTCACGACGAAAAGAAGAGATGTTTAGTGTGTAATTCGATTCACATGAAAATGTAAGTAGACACTTTAGTGACAAAGCCTACAACAATAAAAACGGCAGCGCAAACAAAAACACTGTACAGTACATAGCATCTACATACATACATATAATTCTGCCTGTTTCCCATTGGGGTAGGCAGAGACTATGGATTTCCATCTGCTATGATCCTGACACACTTCTTTCGCTTCATCTAAGTTCATTATCCTCGTCATGCATGCTCGTCGGTTTAGAGTACTCTTAACCTGGCATTTTTTTTGAGAACGTCCGCGATTTGATCATGATACGTTCGCTGAGGTCGTCCCCTTCCAACTCTTCCATCTACACTCGCTTCGTATACTTGTTTCGTCAATCTCCTCTCGTCCATCCTCATACATAGTATCTGATGAAGGAAACACGTAATAGGCTAAAAACGGAGAAGAGAACGTGGTTTTAAGAGCGTCCAAGTTCGTGCACCACCTTAATTCTACGATAAAGTTAAAGCCACAGAAATAGATAGAATGGAAAATTGAGCAGGGCGCGCGTGCCAACACTCTGCACCATAGTGCAGGACATTTCAATGCCTTTCTCAGTACGCCTTATGATTTGTTTCTGTAAATACTGTAAGAAAAACCCGCAAAAATGCCTTATTGTGCTGTTTCTAACTGCAGAAACAAAAGCTGTAAAGTACATTTGAATAAAGTTAATTTTTAAATATTAATGACGTCAATATGTAAGGCGTAGTTTGTTCGAAAGTTGCCACGCATGAATCGCAAGTAAAATTGTGATTACAACCATTATATCTCTATCTATTTCTGTGGTTAGAGCTTAGAGCCAATATAAATGCTAATATAACCTAGATGACCTTTTGCTTTGGCCATGGGTGCTTGACGATCTTTTTTACGGGGGAAATTCTCAGGGCACGGGATTCGCTCGCTTCGTCCGACTGACTTACGCCTAGATCTTGCACCTCCAGACTGCAGCCTCTTTAGCTTCTAGGTTAAATCAAACACTGGTGCTGCAACAATATCCACTGGTGCTGCAACCTCGGAAACTATTGTTGCAAAATCCAACACTGATGCTGCAACATCAAACACTGGTGCTTCAACATCTAACACTGGTCCTGCAACATCAAACACTGGTGTTGGAACGTCAAACACTGGTGATGCAATATCGCACTTCATTCTTAAAAAAATATCTTGTGCCTTAATAACAGCGAATTGTTTTCTAACAGAGCTGGAGGTGTGGCCTCGCTCTGATGAGTACAACTGGGACCAGCCGTTGATCCAGGTCAGAGGTAACGACCCCGGTAGCTGGCATAACTGGTACCAGCGGATCAATGAATTCCTCAAAAGTAAGTAAAACATTAAAGAAAGTACAGAACAGTAAAGAATTGCACCACCCTATATCTTCTCATGGGTGTCGTAAAAGGCGACTAAGGGATTCACCAGAGGATGGGCAGCAGCGTTCTCTGAGTATTTAACCAACCAACTGCGATAGCCAACCCGCCTGCCAAGCGTGGCGATTATGGCATATCCCCGCCTTTGAGGGAGGCCTATGTCTAGCAGTGGACGTCTTTCGGCTGAAATGATGATGATGATACTAAATTGTCAGTAGAAGCAGCACAGAGACAATAGTGCCCAATAATAGAACAACTATATAATAGATTTTTGCTGGGCAAGCGTGTGCCATCGACGACCGCATCATCGCTTAACGTCAGGTGAGGAGGCGGTCAAAAGCCAGCCAATTAGGTATAAAAAAATAATATAACACAGCTGCTAATGGTGATGATGATCATTACACTATGTCCACATATAGGAAAACCTCTTCTGATGATATAACCTTCATCACCAGTTTACGAGACCTCGATGCCTGAGGAGCCTCCCCGCGCGCCATGCTCGATCCACAACCGGCGCGACCAGCACCTTCGCTCCGATCCTTGCGACATGGCCATGAGGGTCTGGGCTCCCTGCACTGCTGACGACTTCTATGGCTATGCTAGGGGAAAGCCTTGCATCTTCCTCAGGTTGTCCCATGTGAGTATGAGCTTATCTTAGGGTATTTGCAGTTGGAATGCATTTGGACTTCAAGATAACTGCCAGACCGCAGTTTGGGTACGATTTTTGTGCAGTTTACATAGAAGCATCGAAATTGTTTACAGACTGCTTAGACTAAACCTTCAGACGTTCGAACTGCAAGCTGACTGACTGCAAGTGAACTGCATAATCGTCGACAGTCTCGTTTCGTTTATATCAACTGCACAGAACCGTGTTTAAGAGTGGTTAATGTGAGTTTCAAAGGACTTTCAAAGTTTCAACGCTTTGAATGCTACTCTGACAAGTCTTAAGATGTTGTTTTCATTAAGGTTTAATATATGTATGACATATTATTATTTATCTTTATCGTTCAAATTCAATCTTTATCGTTCAGATTCACTACTGGGTGCCAGAGCCGTATAACATGACGTCACCGATGCCCATTCCACCAGATATGCCACAGCATATCAGAGAGGCCATGGTAAGTCTTCCTCAGATTTCTTCCGATGTTTGTAACCTGATGAACTTTAAAATTTCAATACTGTATTGAATTGTATCAAGAGGATAGCCAATTAGGCAGCAGGTTTCAAAGTTGTGACCAACATTGCAATCCGTCTGCCTTGATGGTATAATTTAAGAAATATTATTTATACAACATAAGCAGCCCATTCTTGTCCCACTGCTGGGCACGGGCCTTTTCCCCGAATGAGAAGGTTAAGGCCTTAGTCCACCACACTGGCCTAGTGCGGGTTGGCAGACTACACACACCATCGAGAACTGTATGGAGCACTCTCAGTTTTCCTTCACCATTAAAGCAATTGATGATCAAGTCAGAAGTGCAGGCCGGGTTCAAACTCAGACCCTCCTGCATGGAAGGCAAGCGTTCAACTACTCGGCTGTCACTGCTCATTTATAATATTATTTGCACCTTGGAAAACTCTTAATAGATTTCGTACTCAAGTCGGTCGTTGCAAAGACAACCTTCACAAATGAAGGTTCATAGATGGCTCGGATATGTCGGCAGCGTCTCTACGCAGACAATGGCCTAACCTGTCATCTTAAGCCACATGGGGCTATCATCTAGACAAGTGAAAACCTAATAATGACTGCGTCAGTACCTAAAGGATGCGATGCCCGCGTGTCAGATTTTTTTTGGGTCAGAAATCAAATTTCGGCTAGATTTTTTTTATTGTATTTTATCTTTATAATCGATACGTGATCGATACACTAATTTGCACCTAACCACCAAAACCATATAAAGTACCGTGTTTTTAATCCAGTTCCTAATTATAAAACCCAAGTTCACTATAAGTACCTACTACAATACTTTTATTTCCCCCAGCGTCATCGCCCTGCCAATCAATACGGAGACTTCGTGTGGGTATCCTGCGGGGGTGAGTTCCCTTCAGACAAGGAGAACATCGGGCCCATCCAGTACATCCCTGCGGAGTACCCTCCAGGGTTCCCGCTGAGCCGGCTGCACACCGCCGACCGCATCGCCTACTCTGCCAGGAACATGCCCGATCAGGTCCCGGGGCCGCTGATCGCTGTGCACTTTGAGAATCCTCGACGTGAGTGTTTTTTACTTGTATCTTAAATTAAATAGACCACTGCTAGGTAAAGGAATCCCCAGAAGGAAGGTTTTGCAGCCAGATTCACAAAGTTGGTTTATTGGATTGGAGCAATTTGGTGACGGCTAGGCCTCCGGCTTAGGAGGCGGTGCGAGGAGATTATCTTGCAAAAGGAAGCGGTGGAGTGGGACAGGTAGGAAGACTCCCTCGCTGATCCAATCCGCCGCAGGAGGACAGGTCAGCGTATAGGCGTTTAAATGGCAACCTGTTACCGCCCTAAGACAATGTGACTCTGAATGACAGTGGACAAGAGATTGGAGAGTCTATCGTCCGCATTGCATGATGTCCCAGGTGTGCTCAGTCATCGCCAAAAGAGTGTACAAAGAAAGAGGAAGGCCCTGTAGTTGGCCGCGCTGGATGGGTCGTAAACGTCGTGCAAGTCCTCCCGCATACGGCGTCTCTTCTGCCTGTATTCTGTATAGGTCCTATGAAATCTCATAACATCATCAGAGAAAAGTTGAAAAGAAAATCTGGTACGGTACAAACATAGGGTGTGATGGGTTTTGTCAAGCTGCTCGAGGAAGAGTGCCCCTTTAGGAATTGTCTAGAGTTTCAGGTTGCTATTGCCTGTAAGAAGGTGTTAACAAGTCCCAACCCAATAAACACAAGTCCTTGAAGTTAAAATTAGTTTAGATAATGTAGCGGCTGGAAACGTAACGCGATAACATGCTTGCATAGCAAAGGCGAACCAGTGACGTTTCCTCCGTAAAGTCGTCTGCCTCCTGTCATGGTGTCTCGTGTGTATACATGTAATTCGGGACTGGAATAATATTATTATATATCAGATTCAGATTCATTTATAAGTTTCTTTTTTTTTTAATTTTTAGATTTCAGTTTTTTTTTTTTGTGAATTAGTTTTTGTGTTTTTCATTCATCTCTTAGCGGAATACCCTTTCTGATCTGGAAATCGGAACATAGCAAAGCATAACACTAAACTTGTCCCAACAATACCTACCTAAAGTTATAACACTTAAACGAGTTTAGAAAATGGTAACTTATACGAAAAAAGTAAACTCGTCGAATACATAAAAGTATCGATTGCACGCGATGTTATGCAAATATGTTATCTGTGACTGATCCAAGGAATAGGAGAACATGATGGACTCTTCAGTTTCCTTTCTACTTCGCAGGTGGAGTCGTAATCAACGTGGAGTGTCGCATCTGGACCCGCGATATCTACTATGACCCCAAGAGCCGCTACGGACGAGCAAGGTTCGAGTTGTACGTGGAATAAAATGTCAAAAAGACCAAAAACATTAAGTTCTCTTCAAAAACATTTGTTTAACTATTTATGAGCAATAATTTGCTGACTAACAGATTGTTACACTCTTTATATTATTAGGCACTTCGATTGAGTAACTTCGGTGTATGAGTAAAGTAAAGCCTGACTAGAAGAAGCGATTTGCTATAGCCTTGGACCAATAAAAAAGGCGGACGGGATCTCGCTAAACAATAAGTGAAGCACCTATAGTAAGACGGCTCGCTTAAAAATACGGGCTGGCACGCACACATTCACACCCATAGTAAGACAAAAAGCCGCGATTACGGAACAAATCTCGTGTGACGGTAGTTATTGTCGTAGTGTTACAAATAAAATAACAATATAATATCTGGATTGTTAAAATGCTGTCGAAATTATAATGGGTTTAGGAAAACATTAAGTGCTTCAATCTTTTCTTAGCGAGATTCCGTCCGCCTTTTTTTATTCGTTCGAGGCTATAGCATTATTATGCGTACCTACCGCTAAAGAGTGGAATTCCTCACTGGCGGGCGTTTGTGTTTCCTGTGAGGTGGCGGTCAAACGCAAGCTGATAGGAATTCAAAAAAACCTCGCCATGTTGCGGAAAACAAATAAAACTAACTTCTTCTATTGCAATGTGTTGTCACGTGTTGTTACAATGAAAAAAGCAAATGTGGCGCCCCCAGAGCAGGTATTTTATTTTTTCTGTCATGCCATAGTTTACAGTACCTTTAAACCTATAAATAATCCGAATAAGGCGACTTCTGCGCCCGCGATTTCGTGTCCGTGGTCCCAAGGTGTGTCGCTAAAAAAGTATTCTAATGTGGAAATCCAGGACGTGGTCTATCTGTTTGCCAAATTTCACCCAAATCCGTTCAGCCGTTTCAATGTTACTGAACGACAAACAAACAAACTTTTATAATATTACCTGAATCAATTATAATTGCAATGGATGATTTGTTATTGTGTTGCATGCTTGATTTTCAATTACATAAAAGTAGCTAAAGGGGACAATATTTATAGGAACTTTTTTTAATCAAAGCGAGTTCTGAGATAGCATTAACGCAATTTGTCAATAATTCGTTGCTTTCATAAATATATTTCTGTCATCTACCTGCCATCAATGATGGAAAATATGTAAATATGTGTGTGACAGCTCGCACAGTCAGGTAACAAGGATCCATGAGTGTACCATCTTCAGACCAGGTCTGAGATACCACCAGAAATATAAAATTTCAGTGACATTTCGGAACGAATTTTCAAAACTAACACGCATTCTGCTATGACTATTATTCGTTACTGCTGTTTTGGCCCATTTACGGATATTTTACGCTCTTCTCAATAATGGAAGCATACCCATTTTAAATGTGGCCTTGGTCGGCTATGACTATTATTCGTTACTGCTGTTTTGGCCCATTTACGGATATTTTACGCTCTTCCCAACTATGGAAGCATACCCATTTTAAATGTGGCCTTGGTCGGCTATGACTATTATTCGTTACTGCTGTTTTGGCCCATTTACGGATATTTTACGCTCTTCCCAACTATGGAAGCATACCCATTTTAAATGTGGCCTTGGTCGGCTATGACTATTATTCGTTACTGCTGTTTTGGCCCATTTACGGATATTTTACGCTCTTCCCAACTATGGAAGCATACCTACCCATTTTAAATGTGGCCTTGGTCGGCTATGACTATTATTCGTTACTGCTGTTTTGGCCCATTTACGGATATTTTACGCTCTTCCCAACTATGGAAGCATACCTACCCATTTTAAATGTGCATGGCCTTGGACGACCGAGCATGGGTTCAGGCTACCCTCCCATCCCTTTTGGTGGCCTCGGCGTCCGCAAAATTTCCAGTATAAGTCTATCGGCATTTTTGTCCTCGGTCCACAGTACTGAGAAATTAACTAGGAAAATACAGGCCACACTGGTTAATTTTGAGGTACCGTGCCTGACCAAGTCTGTGCATGCTTGGAAAACTGCTTGCCCGAATACAGATATTCCCCCAAAAACATTTTCCCAGAGACAGAGTGATGGGCCGCTCTGCGATACGGAATTAACTCATAAATACGCCAATCACAACCGCTGAGTGCGCTCGCCTGCTGGCTGGAGAATGGGAGTCGGGCTTATGGCTTCAGGCGCTTCCATCGCTCAACATAGGCAATATGTTGGATAACACCACGTACAGAGCCGCTACATGCCTTCATTTGGGGGCTCCCTGCTGTGCTCTGCATCGCTGTCACTGTAGTGAAGCTGTCGATAGCCCCGGACACCAGGTTTGTGTTGCAGAAGGAGTTCAGGTCATACGGCACGACACGCTAATATAAATGAGATAATTCGTCGTGCTCTTGTCACCGCTGGCGTTCCACATGTATTAGAACCAAATAGGTTGGTACGTGACGACGGCAAGAGATCAGATGGTTGCCATGGAAGGTAGGTAGACCTCTAGTTTGGGACGCAACGCAACCCTTGCGCCCTCCCATCTTCTTAGGTTGACACTTCGACAGGCTGTGCTGGCGCTGCCGCTGCAGCTGAAAATAAAACGGTGAAATTATAATGACTTAAATAATTATTATATTTTCGAGCCGTTTGGGGTTGAAACACTCGGGTCGTGGGGTGCTTTTCTTTTGTTAAAAGCCATCTCCAGGCGGTTGGTCGACAAATAAAATAGATGTTTTAAATAATGGAACATTTTACATGGCTAACCTGTTTATTGGAATAATTAAATGTAAAAACTTTCACGTGCTTCTGACTTATAAATTACTTAAATTGGTACTTAGTTGTTAAGTAGGTATTCACTATACAGAATGACTTTTTAATCACCATCCAAATTTTTTATAGGCATTAGATATCATTCAAATACTTAATTTTTGGAAAAAAATTGGTAGATAAAATTTTCGCAATAAAATAATTTTCCCGAAAAAATTATCAATTTCTGTGTGGTTGCTACGTCAGACGTCCATTTTGAGATGCAATACCTCAATATTTTAGTACTGAGTGATAATAACAGGGAAAACACGTGTTTTATTATTTTCAGCATAGATCATAATAAACAATTTGGAGGGTGGTAAAAAGTCATGGTGTATGTATAAAAGAGATCAATTATTTAGAGTAAAATAATATTTATTAATAAAAAAAACTTAATATGGATGTTGTCTTTTTCAGCTTTATTTATCAATGCCTACAATACTTAAATGTTTGTAATTTAGTAATTTTAAAGATAACGTTAAGATTTCTACAAAATTATATTCATTAATGTATCTATGTTATTTATACCTACATTATACTCTTGTTGAAAAAATAGATAGGGACCTACCTACTTACATATTTTGTGAAAACCCTATGTACCTACCTCTTGAAACAAAAGAGCCAAATGTTTACTATCTCTGTACCTGTTCTTAGATCATATTTTAACCTATCATGAGGGGCGTAGCTACCGCCGTATCAGCCGTATCAATGATACGGGGCCCCTGAGCTACAGGGGCCCAGACGTTTTCCACAATCTCAAATTATTTTTGATAAGAGGTCTGTAATGAATGAAAATCATGGTAGTTTTTAGTCTAGAGCAACTAGAACAAATTAATCATTTGCATAAAACATAACCCCCCCACTGAGGTAATATGTACTACGTACTAGAGTAGACATTACGAACAAAAAATATGCGCGCGCCGAGCGTGGCTGAGTGAGTGAGAGTGCAGGAGCTCTAAAACGTGCTACAAACATTTTGTTCGAGGTGTCTTCTCTAGTACGTAGTACATATTAACTCAGTGACCCCCCCCCTTGTTCATCGCCACAGTCGGATCGCCACAGTCGGGTAAAAAGGGGCCCAACAAATTTTGATACAGGGCCCATTTAGGTCTAGCTACGCCACTGCCTATCATGTATACTACTCCAATCAATGTCGTCTTCTTCATTATTTTATAATTAAATTAATTGACTGTTATATGTAATAAGATTTGTAAATATTTTTAGTGTTAAGTTTAACGATGTTTGAGTAAAAATAATTAACTTCTTAGGTTTTCGCGATCACTACACATTATAATAAAACAAAGTTTAACCGGATTAAATCGCGTATATTATTTAAATTGGTTTCCCTGACGAAATGCTGCAAAGCTTTCGAAACGTCAGGGAAACCAATTTAAATAATATACGCGATTTAATCCGGTTAAACTTTGTTTTATTAAAAATAATTACTTGTGTGTACCAACTTGTGTCATCTTGTGAATAAAAATATTTGAAAATACTTTTATGAACTTACTTATTTATTGCAAAATGCAACCAATCATTTTTAAGGTTCGGTAGTAGGTACTACAAGGAGAAAGAAAGAAAAAAAATTAGTCTCGTTACAGGCGAGAGAAAAAAACACATTAGCAATAAAATTAAATGCCTGTAAATAGTAGTAAAGTAGTAAAAAGTAGTGTAAATGGCCCCCATCTCAGCATATGCTACAACACCGAAATGTTGCAGGGCAGCTACAATAGGGGTGAAAAAGTAGTGTAAATGGCCCCCATCTCAGCATATGCTACAACACCGAAATGTTGCAGGGCAGCTACAATAGGGGTGCTGGCCAGAAAACCTCCACGTGTGTCTGACGGCTGCTTGTCCTTCTGGACACGTCTAGAGGGAACGGCAGTTGATGGGTCGGTGCACCCTGGGCACGGGCAATAAGTCTCCTTTGGACCGCGGGACCTTATTGCCTGTGGCGAATATTCTGGCACGGGAGGGGCCCGATGTGGGCCAATGGGAAGTTGCTCCGCGTGTCCCTCTGAGAAAGCAGAGGGCACAGTGGAGGAGCAGGGGCGGGCCCGGTGTGCACTCACCCTGCCACTGGGCGGGCAGCGGGGGGACTGTCCTTCCCTGCCCCCGTCGGTCTCGCAATCCCAGGAGTGCCTGCTGAATAGTGTTCTCGCGCCTCTTGGGACCGAGGGTCTTGGCTTCACCGCCCGGACCGCGAGGAAGAAAACCTCTATAAAAATTACAGGAGGATGGGCCTGCGAGCAGCAGACTCGGGGTAGTCTGCTGCCCGACCAGCCGCTGGCGTAGTTGGCGCAGCTGGTAAAGGCCCGTGAGGTGAGGTGGCGTGCAGTATTCCGCGTGCGCCACAGAGAAGGGTGCGGCCGTCGTTAGGCCGCACGGGGAGAAGGGGCTCGCCTGCTTGTGGCGGGCCAGGTCCTGTCGTGGGTGGTTGTGTGAATACTCACGGGTTCCCACGCCCCCGGCTAAGGTAGTTGAAGGAACACCGTGGTGGTTTTAGTCGGTAAGAGTCCGACACTGGCTCCGCCTACCCCGGCCGGAGTGCGTCCATGAGGATTTCCGCACGGGAAAAAAAAAAAGGGCAGCTACAACACCGAAATGTTGCAGGGCAGGAGCCGGTTATAAGATTGTTCTGTCCGTCCGTCTGTCCATCTGTCCATACATACATACATATTATCACGCCTGTTTCCCATTGGGGTAGGCAGAGACTATGGATTTCCACCTGCTACGATCCTGACACACCTCTTTCGCTTCATCTACGTCCATTAACCTCGTCATGCATGCTCGTCGGTTTAGAGAACTCTTAACCTGGCATTTTTTGAGAACGTCGATTGTCGTCGTTGATTTGATCGCTCGTCCATCCATCTGTCCGCCTGTTCTAATTTAATAATCTAATCTAATTTAATTTTACAGTTATAAACGCAAGTGCATGAAATTTTGCACAAGAATAGTTTAAAATAATAAAGATCTCAATTTTAAAAGAATAAAAATATCGTAAAGTAGGTACGGTCGACCGCAGGTCAGTGGTAACAGTTCGACATTGACAGCGTCTTTATTTCGTAAGCAATAAGGGTGGTTTTCTAATTCGAGTGTTACCAACAGTCATGCAGTCGACTGTACAGACTGCATTATAAGGATGGCACCCCTTTTTTATTCGTCCATGATGGTGTCCATACATACAAATGTACTCTGTGGCCCATACATGTGAAATGGGTTCGCTGCACCCCCTCGTGTGGAGTATAATTATTGAATACTTGGCTTGCAATGCCCCCCCTCCCTGCCATTTTTAAACTACCCACCTACCTAACTACCTATGAATTATGTTTGTCCACAAATAAACCGTAATAAAAACTCTCGTAAAATTATTTCGAGCATAATGTGATTATAACTTTTTGAGTTAGAGAGTAAAGGACTCAGAAAACTGCAAAATACATAATACATAAGACGAAGTTCAAAGGTCATTTACCTTATTAGATGAAAAAAATGATCTTAGCAAACTACACGTTTAGTAGCCTTCCACCTAGTTATTTACACCATACCACCATTACCATTTTGATAATTCTATTTGTTTCGTTTGTAATTACAGCTACGGAACCCTGTAGGCACAGAATAAAAAGTCTATGCCTGTAGGTAGGTACCCACCGAGCATAGCCTCTTGGCCTGTTTTTTATTATCACAACAAGAAACCCGTTACCGTTAGTCAGTTTCTATAACAGAACTTTAAAATTTTAGGACGTTTATCGTTTAATAACCCTCAAGTACCCACATTTTTCATAAAATAAATTAGTTTCTTTAAATACCTGCCTTTTAAACCGGCACTTTAGCGTATTTGTCCAAATATTTGCGTGGTTTGGCCGATACAAAATGTGCTATATGAATTATAGGAATAAAGCTCATTTTGTATCGGTGAGATGGTACGAATATTTACTAATAAGTTACTCTTTTTTGGCAACCAATATGTCGAGTCTGGCACCAAAGAGTATATAATTTTATTTTTTTATAAAGTTTTGTGGCCTGGTTGCTAAGACCTTTAAGCCAAGTCTTTTTTATTGACAGTATATAATCACTACGTTTTAATGTTACCAGTTTGCACATTCATGATATTTAAGGCCCTGCACGCACTGTAGATTTTTCCCACCCGTGGTTTTGGCGACAGGAAATGTAATGTAGCCTATGGGGTTTCACAATTCAGCCGAAATTTTCCCGCAAATGAATTGAGAAATCCTGTTGGCTAAATATTTTTTATCAGTTTAAAAAACCTCAACCGCAACTGCAGTGCCTGTGTTGGCTCTAAAAACGAAAATGTACGAAAACATACAAACTTTATCTCCGTAATGTGCGTTAATCATTCAGTCATTTGCATTAGGCCCAGCGCGCAATGCGGTTTCAGTTACGATTTTTTAAACTGTCATAAAAATCTAGTGAATAGCGTTTTTCAATTCAGCTGCAGGAAAAAAGTTGCGGCAGAATTGAGAAACCCCATTGGTTACATTTCTTGCCGCCACAACTGCGTGCGGGAAAAATCACAGTGTGTACTTGGCCTTAGAGTAGCTTCTTAAAATTTCAACTGGCAACCCAGCTCAGCTGTCTGTCTACAATTGGGTTGGCGGGAAAATTCGGAAAGATTGTGTTGTGGATTTTGTATTATTTTCCTAAATTTGTGTTTCTTCGAGTGTTAATGTGTAATAATGGTGGATTATTAAATGTTAAGTGCTCGTTAACGTGTACAAGTGTGGGTAAATGGTACAAAGTTGAAAAACGTGACTTTCGTATTTTCTCATCATCCGCTCAAAAACCTGGTAAAGTTTCCATCACTTTACTAGGGTGAGTAAACTAAAGACTTGGCTGGAGGGTCTAAGCAACCAGGCCATAAAACTACTCACATATATAACAAATAAATGACTTGGCTTAAAGGTCTTAGCAACCAGGCCATAATAACTAAAAAAAAAAAAAAAAAAAAAATGTCTACAATTGACATTCCGTCACATATATCATTAATCTGTGCATTCCGTATCCGACATCCGTGGACTCCGTGGACTTTTCTCTAACCGGATTATCGTCGTATCTCCTATTTGCACCGCATTTATAATTGTGAGATAGTTCGTGCACAGTTATCTAAAACTCTGCGTCGCAATACATCCAACATGTCTCGTCTCAGGATCTGTTTGTTGCTCGCAGTGCTATGCAGTTGCTTGCAGTACGGTAAGTGGTATTTTGTAAAAATATTTATGTTGCAATAGGTTCTTTGTTGCTTTTTATCGTTATGTCGGCCGGAGTGTACAACTCGAGCGCTTTGTTGTCGTGATTGGGCGTTATTTGCGTAATTAGTAACAAAAAAGTGCTTGATCTTGCGCTACCGTTACTCCATGAGGTTCTAGAAAAAATTTACCTACCCACTAATGCCTATAATTGTAACGTTAGAAAAGGTAATTTGATGAATATTATACATGTATCGCTGGTATATATTACGGCTAATAGACAGATCATTATCTGTCCGGTTTTGTTTATCTCTTTTCAATATCTGTGTATAAAATTTCCTCTAAAAAAATGAAGGACAATGCTAATGCATGATTTTGTGTGAATCTAATGACCTTTACGGGAAAATTCTCAGTGTAATGCTTTAAAAAAATGTCTCACACATACAACAATGACAGGTTTTATAACATTAAGTTAACTAAGTTTATTTGACCCACATTTGTGTAGAATACTAAAAACTAACTTACAAGTACTTGGAATGTGAGTATACTTCAATAGAATAATTCATGTTCTTGAGGTCATTCAAAAAATAAATCTTTAGTTGACACTGAAGGTAGGTAATGAATGAATAAGAGGATAAAACTAATTCAATTTTTTTTTTTTAATACAATAAATGACTGATAACTACAACTTTAGTATTCATTTCATAAAAATATAGTACAGTCGACAACATGTCAGTTGGAAAACTAGAATTATGTAACCCTTACTGCTGACGGAATAAAGACACTGTGGCGTTTGGAACCGCATCCTTACGACTCTTAGTCTATAAATAGAAATGTTTCTTTAAGCTAAGCAGCAAAACATCCTAGCTTTGCATACAACTGTCTCTTTCCCACCACCACGGCTTTGACTGGTCAGTATTTGTAATTCCCAGTGTACTGGTGTGAAGTGTTTTTATAGTAATATTATAACCAATTTACACGCTTACATAAACAGGACATTTTTTTTTTAATATTTGGTACATTTTTACTCAGCACCATCTAGTCCCAAAC
Organism: Asteroscopus sphinx; assembly: GCA_949699075.1. Classification (NCBI taxonomy): domain Eukaryota; kingdom Metazoa; phylum Arthropoda; class Insecta; order Lepidoptera; family Noctuidae; genus Asteroscopus; species Asteroscopus sphinx. Next base: position 2,094,274 of record OX453004.1, on the reverse strand, counting down.
TAAGCAAAGCTTGTGCTATGGGTACTAGACACTGCGGATACAATACTTATATACTTTTTTTTTGTAAATACACTAAAATAATATTTAACTAAACCTTCACCTCACCACGTAAATGAAACGGACAGGGGAACAGAACATTGTTCGCCTGGTTTCCCAAAACACTGTCAAGGTCTAACTGTTACTACTGACATGATGTCGACTGTAAAAATAATGATTAAGTTTGAGATATGGAATGTAACATAAAATAAAATTAAAATAATAAAGGTAGGTACAATAACTTAGGGGCGTCCATAAATTACGTAAGGTGTTTTTTTTTATTTTCTGTCCCTCCCTCCTGCCCTGGTGAGATATCGTGAGATTGTATTCAATCCCCTCCCCCATCCCCCAATCTCACGTGAGATTTATTAAAATGTGGGTTTCTTACGTAAACACGTTGGATTGTTATTGTAAGAAGAAAAAAAAAATTGCTTCGTGCTTTTATTTACGACTAGTTAATAAGACTAGTAATCAATATTGCTGAGAGTTTAATTATAAGTGTAATAAAAATTTTAACAATAGAATACTTAAATTGTAACTACTGTGATTAAAAAAAGAATATCTACTCTAATTCAGTCCATGGAGAATCATGCGTGGTCTCAAGAGAGACTATTGGAACTAACATGTCCATATGATTTTCAGTAAAATCATCTGCTCCTTCAACTTCGTTCTGATCTAGCCACTCTAAGCCGTTGGCGCTTGCGTGCAGTAACTCATTAGCTTGTCTTGTCTGGATTAAATAGAACAAAATAGTATATTTTTTTTTTGTTTTAATCAGAGAAAAAATTGCGTGATATTTGCCGAGACCCTCCCTCTCTCCAACGTAAGATTAGATGAGATTTGACTCGACCCCCTCCCCCCCTTAAACAACTCACGTATTTTATGAACGCCCCCTTATCAGTGTTTTGTCTTTTGACAACAGATGTCAGTGTCAATGAACTTAACTATATTGAGCAGGAACTTATTAAACAGCACACTTTTAAAATAACCTTTGTCTAGTTACAATGTAATACTGACCAGGTTTGATAAATATCATATTATTTTTTATATCTCACAGATTTTCTTGACCTAAAAAAAGTTAAAAAAATTAATAGATTTATTTTAAAAGCCATAGCTGAATAAGGGCCCTTTGATAGATAGATAGATAGAATATACTTTATTGTACACCATGAAAATAGTAGTAAACAGGAACAACGTACAAATTATGGGTACATGGGCGGTCTTATCGCTAAAAGCGATATCTTCCAGACAACCTTTGGATGGACAAAGAAGACGTAAGATCTAGATAATGGGGGCAGTCCGTGGCGTACTACTAAACTAAAATAAATAAATAGCACAAAATATATTACACATATAGGTATCATAAATATATATAATATATATATAAATAATCTTACAATTTAGAATAGAGATTGGGTACATAGGCAATGTCTTAATAAATTACAATTAATTTGGAAAGGTAGTATTCTTCCCTTTGAAGGATTTTAACGTGATTTTTTTTAGGGTTCTATACCCAAAGATTGCCGACCGGGACCCTATTACTCTTGCTACACTGTCTGCCTGTCTGTCCATCTGTCTGTCTGTCACAGGGCTGTATCTTTTGAACAGTAATACATAGCCAGTTGAAATTTTCACAGAATATGTGTTGCTATGATCCCTATCATGACAAATACTACAAATATAATAAAGTCTATAACCATACAAGAAATCTCGAAACACATGCATTTTTTCAACATTTTTATTCCTGCTCTGTCTTCAAAACGGTAATACATACCAGTGTTAAACTTGATCTGTTTATAGTACATACTATGCAGTTTAGCAACAAATACTAAAAATAGGGCTAACACACACATATGTGGTGGTACCTGCGTGTGAAAGAGATGCAAAAAATCATATTTCGCACATGGTGCATTGATGTCTTTTGATGAACTCTCGTAAAATAAATCAGTTTCTATGGGGTACGGAACCCTTACTAGTCCGCCTCGCACTTGGCCGGTTTTATTAACTTGCAAGTGGTAGTATTCTAAATATTTTCGAAAAATACCCATTGGTCCCGAAGAAAAAGGTAATAAAACAAAAAAAAAAGGATTTTTTTTTCAGACTTGTAAAAAAAACTACTTACTTACTTTTCCTTTCTTGTCTAATAACATTTCTTGTTTAATTAATCTGCCGCAACAGCTAAACGTGCTCTCCGAGGCACCCATCCATGAACTGACAGCGGCAAGTGCAGCTTAACCTGGCTGATCGTAAAATCCGCTCTGTTGTTAATTCGTCACGAGCCCCTCATCTCTATACTTTCCTAATTATGTTAGAATGGCTTATCCAGTCCAAAAAGTGTTGGCTGAATATCAGAATTTCAGTTGTCAGACCTTAGCATCCTAATTATTGAGAGATACCTATAATTGAACATTGAACCCATAAGCAATTATCCACATAGATAAAAAAAATAAAAAAAATATTCACAAAAAGTTTTACATCAAATATCTGTAAAGTCCCTGACTTCTGAGCTACTGCTGCTTCGTCTGATAGATAGATAGATAGAATATGCTTTACGGCCAAAATGAATATCCAATCTATCCATGATTTACCCTACCAGAGATAGGAATTTGACATAAGCTCCATACAAAATATGTCTAATTCCTATCTCTAGTAAGCTAAATCGTGTATAGATTGGATATGAGTTCTGGCCGTTATTGTACACCATGAAAATACTAGTAAACAGGAACAACTATAGATTATGGGTATATTGGCGGCCTTATCGCTAAAAGCGATATCTTCCAGACAACCTTTGGATGGACAAAGAAGACGTAAGATCTAGATCATGGGGGCAGTCCGTGGCACACTAATGCATGTTAGGTACCCCAAGTAAGGTAGAAATTAAGCTATTAAGGTAAATTTTTATGATCCAGAATGTTTATGGAGTGTATATTCTACTTTATTACGTCTAGTTTCATGGTAGTTATCAATTCTAAATAAATATTTTCTCATACAGGTCTCGGTGACTCAATAACAACACCGGAACCAGTGCTCATCCCTTTGAAGCCGCACCAAGTACCAGAAAAAGTGCCTAGCCCTGTTGTGCCTGAAATGACAACAACAACAAAGCCAACACCAGAACCAACTACAACCACAGTACCGCCAACGACAACCCGGACGCCGCCAACGACAACCCCAGCGCCGCCAACGACAACCCCAGCGCCGCCAACGCCAGCCCCGAAACCGCCAACGCCACCTCCTACCCCAGAACCGACGCCTGCTCCAACACCCGCGCCTGCTCCAACACCCGCGCCGACGCCAGCACCTCTGCCGGCTCCAGATCAGGGCACATGGTCGTTCTCTGACACGAAGACTAACGTCACCTGTATCGTGGTCCAATTTGCCGCTCAACTGAATGTCACATACACCAAAGTGAATGGTGAGTGAACCTTTTTATTAATATTTGAGAACCGTAAAACGGGGTGAATAGGGACAAAAGTGGGCAAAGATTTTAACATTATAATGAGATAGTTTGTTGCCCACAAAGACTGCAGAAATACCAAATTATGGCAGAAAATTTTCACCCCTGCATACCTATTCACTCCGTTTTACCTAGTAATCTATTTGTACCTCTGATCCTACTTTAAAATATTTTATAAAAATCCCACTAGGCTGCAGGCGGGATGCGTCCTGACAGAGCTTAAAAACGGGACGTCGCTCCGGCAATGCTAATACACCAATAAAAAAAGTTTGCTATCACAATGACATTCATTTTACATTTTTCACCAATAAAAAACATACCAGTTATTTATATTATACGTAGTTATAGATAACACTAATAGATTCTGAGTGTGTGCATTATTAATCTAGTTTTATAGATAAGCACGTCCTTATGACGTCAGTTACGAAGCAACGTGAAAATTAGCTTCCGTGCAAACGTACGCGTGTTTTGAGAAGACGAGCATTGCAGACGACTTGTACATGTAAGAAAGAAAGATAGATAGAATAACATTAAAATTAGATACACACAAACACACGAACAAAAAGTAAAGACAAATAAAATGGTATAAATGAACGAAAAATGCGACTTCTGTGTTCATCTGTACACCTGTCACCTTAACCGCTAAGCTGCCGTGAACTGTGCTCTATGGCGGCTGTGAACACGAGGCGTATAGCTGCGCAGCGCTAACTTCACAGAAAGATTCAATTTAACTTCCACATTGAAACCGTCTTAGTGTGACAGTAGCATCATCTTATTGAGAAATTTCTTTATCAACTCAGCCTATCGCAGTCTACTGCTGGACATAGGCCTCTCCCAAGTTGCGCTACAACACTCGCTCCTCTGCCTTCCGCATCCAGTTCCCCCCCCAGCTACTTTAACCAAGTCGTCATTCACCTAGCTGGGGGGCACCCTACCCTGCGTTTGCCGATTCGCGGTCTCCATTCAAGGACTCGGCTGCTACAACAGCCATCGGTCCTTTGACAGACATGGCCAGCCCACTGCCACTTCAGCTTACTTATCCTACAAGCTATGTCCGTTACTCTGGTTCTTCTACGGATAATCTCGCTATGGATATTATCCTTCAAGGAAACTCCAAGCATAGCTCGCTTCATATATATCCGCGCTCCAGCATATCTTTGATATTTTGGCAATATATCTTTCATTGAAGCGGTTATTGGGAGACCCATGGTCAACATAGGCTGTTCATGAGTTGGTATAATGATGGTAACAGATAATAATCGTCATCCTGATCGTTTATAATGTTGGGGTCGGCTTGTAGTCTAACCAGATGCGGTTGAACTTCAATATTTTACACAAATCGATTGCCGTCTGACCTCTGCAGTCCAATTAGTAAAGATATCCAATATCTTAAGGTTATGTTGCCAAAAATGCCAAATATAAATTGTGTTGTGACGCGATGCGGACCGAATGGGATCAGCGCAAAGATAACAACTTATCTTTCAATCCAATCAGTGTGTCGAATTATATTTGAATAAAATTCATGCTGGGATTTGTGCTTTGTACCGAAACTTGTGTGCGTTTATGAGCACAAATCTCAAACGCACTAACACCAACAACCGGAATCCTAGGGAATTAAAGCCGCGGCATTTCGAATTTTATGCCCTACGCACTCCTTCCAGCATTTTCATTTCAATAAATTCAGGCTATAACAGTCCACTACTGGACTCAGGGCCTTTGCAGACGGTCTGCACTTGGACTGCAAGCTAGCTACAAAACAGCAGTTTGCATGCGGTTTTTGTGTCCGAAGATTATGCAGTCTGCTTGCAGTCGGCGTGCTGTTTGAACGACTGAAGACTAAGCAATCGGTTAATAGTTTCAATGCAGTTATGTCTGCTGCACAAAAACCGCATCCAAACTGCTATCGAGCTAGCTTGCAGACCGAATGCAGTCCGTCGCAAAGACCCCTAGGCCTCTTCCAAGTTGCGCTTCAGCGCTTGATGCTCAGCCTTCCGCACCCAGTCAACTTTTATAGATAATATCATCAAGTTAGCTGTTCAGGCAGCCATGATTTAAACAAGTGAGTAGTGACAATTCAAAAATGATGTGAGTGTAAGTGAGAAAGTAGTCAGTTTGTATTAGTACTAGCGACGCAAGGTCAAACGCAGTGAGCTGCAAAGAGTCCGTATTCCATATTTTTTTCGGTGCGAAGAGGGATGGCGCTATACGTCCTGCAAAGCTCTCTCTCTTTCGCCCGAACAATGAAATACGGCCACACGGCTCCGAATAAGATAGCTGCACTATACATTCCAAGATTTTAATTATCTGCGTCAAATTACCCTTTTCACGAATAAAGAACTCCTTTGTTTAAAAACTTGACCTCAACTTTGCAGATGATGGTTCCGGGTTTAAAGAACCGCAGTTTTTGCTCTGTGAGTCTTGCAGGGTCATTGTAATCGATGCCTCGAACGGTGCATCGTGGCGTCGCGTGCGTCCGCTTGCGTTCAGGGTCGTGTTTTCGATTCCTGCTTTGGGAGTATGGACAAATTATTACAATTTGTATGACCTTTCAAAACATAATCACAATTAATTGTCAGTGGCACTAACACTAAAGGATCTTTTATTCAAGACTTTTATTTTTGTTTAAAATTACGAATAACTCTCGGTATTCATCAACGTTAATTCTTTGATTAAACAGCCGATTACTTGAAAAATATACAAAATTTTAGTAGTACGGTCGACCGCGCTTCAGTGGTAACAGTTTGACATTGCCAGCTTCCTTATTTCGTAAGCAGTAAGGGCGGTTTTTTTTTCGTCGCTGGAGCAGACGAGTCCTTGAGTGGAGACCGCGAATCGGCAAACGCAGCGTAGGGCGCACCCCTGCCAGGTGGACCGACGACCTAAAGAACGTGGCTGGGGTGGACTGGATGCGGAAGGCAGAGGACCGAGCGTTGTGGCGCAACTTGGGAGAGGCCTATGTCCAGCAGTGGACTGCGATAGGCTGAGTTGATGAAGGGCGGTTTTCTAATTCAAGTGTTACCAATGTCACACAGTACTTCTTCTTCTTCGTGTCGACGGTACAAAAATTTACTGATAGTGGCACAGTAATCACACGCTGCTGGCCCAGAAATTTGCCACGTCTTGTGCGTTGTCTGTGGCATCGATAAGATCACTCAATGTGCAAGTGCTTGGACACAAAGAGCAGCATAGCAAGTGTGACATTGATTGAGGATCAATGCCACACATGCAGGCTGTAGCTGTTTGGTCTATATAGCCCCACTTGCTCATGTTAAGCCTGCATCTGCCTACCTGGGTCCGCAATCTGTTTAGGGACTTCCATATAGGCCAGGGGAGTTTATACCCTACAGGAAGTCTTTCACTGGGTTGGATGTAGTGTGCAGGTGGAGGTAATTTTTCCAGCCACAGCTTTCGACGAGCTTCAGCTGGAGGACCTTGTAGAGCCTCTGTTGATTTAAGGAAACTGTGGCGGCTCTTTAGGCGTTGTGTTGGTAGCTGGGCACCAAAGAGAGGGTGCCTTATGTCTGACTCCTGCTTTTCTTTCTCCACTGCACACGCTACGTCCCTTCGGACCCTTGGGGGCGCGATGCCGGCTGTTGGATAGAGCATATTGAGCGGCGTTGGTTTCAGGCAGCCCGTAACTGTCCGGCACGTCTCGTTTAAGGCAACATCTACCTCTTTTGCGTGGTTGGAGCGATGCCACACAGGACATGCAAACTCACCGGCAGAGAAGCTAAGTGCCAAGCCTGTGGTGCGAAGAACGTGGGATGAAGCACCCCAAGTAGTCGAGGTCAAACGTCGGAGCAAGTTATTTCGGGAACCGACTTTTTGTTTTGTTTTCAGACAGTGGTTTTTAAATGTCAACGCTCTGTCAAGGGTGACTCCGAGGTAAACGGGACTGCGGCTATGCTGTACGGCTACTCCTTGCCAAGTGATGTTAAGCTCGCGGCCAGCTGAACTGTTGCGGAGATGAAAAGCGCAGGATTGTGTTTTCGATGGGTTTGGTCTGAGCGAGTTTTTACCGTAGTATTCACCGAGAACTTCCAGAGCACACTCAAGGTTTTTTTCGGCATCTTCAAAGGTTTTTGTTTGAGTGGCCAATGCAAGGTCATCCGCATAAAGGAACCTCTCAGTGTGACACGTACTAGGTTGGTCATTGGTGTAAATGTTGAACAGTATGGGCGCCAACACACTACCCTGGGGTAAACCATTCTTTGTATTCCTCCATCTACTCCTTTCGCCATCTAGGGTGACCTGAAAACGCCGATTGCGAAGAATCTCACCAAGAATTTGGATAAACCCGAGGTCGTCAGTCATTGCTGTAACTTTTGCCAGCAACCTCCCTATGTGAATCGTATCATACGCTGCTGACAAATCGACGAAGACAACGCCAGTTATTTTACGGTCTTCATACCCATTCTCTATATATTGAGTCAAGCGGAGGGTTTGCCCGGAGCAAGACTTTCCTGGTCTGAAACCAGCTTGTTCTGGGACGAGTCTGGGTTCAATTACAGGCGCAAGCCGATTTAGTATAAGACGTTCAAATAATTTAAATGTGTGGCACAGAAGGGAGATTGGGCGGTAACTCTTAGGATCGCTGGGTGGCTTGCCTGGCTTGAGTAGGGCGATGACTTTTGCCTTCCTCCATATTTTTGGAATTTTGCAGGATTTGAGGCAAGTATTAAAAAGTGAAAGGAGCCATGATACCCCACCTGGACCAAGGTGTTTTAATTGCTCAATGTTGATATCATCCAGTCCAGCCGCTTTCTCGCTTTTTAGCGCTTTTATGGCAGGAATTATATCGGAGAGCGTAAAGGGCTTACTAATTTCTATTGAGGGTGCAAGACTCTTGGTAGGCTTAGGAATTCTCGGTAGTCTATGAGGGGCCTTACCATTCATTAAGATTTGATGGGCTACCTGGTTGGCTGTTACTTTCCCTGGATTTGATGGTTCAGGGGGGTCCCCCGTTAACTTTCTTAAAGTTGACCACGCCTTTTTACTGTTCCTCGTAAAATCAACCATTTCTATTGTGTTAACCCATTTATTTTCACGGTTTTCGCTAACCCTCAACATTAACTCCTCTCCAGCTTGAATGGTTTCCTGGGAATAAGGGTCACCAGCGTAAAGCAACTCGTAGGCTTCGAGGAGCGTTGTTGACTCGGCGTCTAAACCAGGTATGTAGTTAGTGCGGCATCCTCTGGGGATATACTGGCGGGAGGTCAACCCGATAGCATCAACAAATTGATCATAGTTTTGTGGGTTTGGTTCGATGGTCAGCAACTTTATATCTAAATTATCAGTATAACACTTCCAGTTGGCCTTACTAAAATTGAATCGGCGTCTGAACGGGACTTCTATTGGTCTCAGAGCGCGATGAATTCGACAGGCTATTGGCCTGTGTTGTGTCCGGGGAATTGGTGTGCAAACTGTTTTTGTGCACAATCGACTGATGGTATCGCTGGTAAAAATTAAATCAGGATTATACCCACGTTTCCAGCGGCTGCTATTAAATGATTTTGGCAGTTTGGCGTCATGTATTAGTGCCAAATTTTCCACTTCTGCCCATCGTTCGACTGCGCAACCATCAGGGTTGGTATTTTGGTAACCCCAAGCAACGTTGTGACTGTTAAAATCACCAATAATGATTCTAGAGTCACGGTCATAAAAGTTATCAGTGAGGTTACATTTGAAAGCCTGTTTTGGTGGCTTGTAGACTGAAGTGATAGTGCACTGGCCCGTGTCAACTGTTATGGTTTCTATAGAGTCAATTGAGTTATACGAGGTGGACGTTATTGTGATGCTAGGTTTGGCAAATATAGCACTCCCGTATTTTTCGTGTGGAATTTCAGCTAGAAGAGTTAGACCTGGTATTTGTGGCCTATTGTGATTTTGACCGCGGTGAGTTTCCTGAACACATAATATGCCACAGTTGGTAGTGTGACATAGTACTGAGAGCACTTGTGCTTTTTCCACTGAAAATCCCTCGATATTAATAGAGATAACACATAAGGTTGGAGAAGTCTTGTCATTGGGTTTGGCTCTTAAAAGAGCCGTTTGGTCCTGGGAAGGACAGATTTGTACCATCGTGGTACAAATCTGTCCTTCCCACACACTTGGTACACAGTACTAATACTAATGAATCCCAAAAAAAAAATTCTCTTTACTAATTTGCGAGTTTTAATATCAATTACTCGACAATGCATCAATAGATTGTAGTCGTTACTTTGTAAAAGAGTAATTGTTTCTCAGAAGCTAGTAGTGAAGAGAAGAAGTTTGAACCAATGATCATACTTAGGTACTTACTCTGACTTAGCGACACAAAGTGAGTCATGGCCTCCGAAACGAGAGCTCTCCATTTAGCGCGATATCTCGCCAGTTGGTAGCTTGAAGCTCATGCAGATCGGCCTCCACAGTATCTTCCCAGCGATATCTGGGGTGACCCACCGGTCTACGTCTGGTTGATTGGCCCGGATGCGCTCTCTCGGCTCCTCGATCCTCCCCCATGCGTTCGACGTGGCCGAGCCATCGCAGACGTTCTTTAATCACGCCAATAATATTAGGCTCTTCGATTTCGGTATCCTTCCGGACTCTCGGAGCTTGCTGTTTGTCGACCGCAGGATCTTACGGAGTACTTTCCTTTCTGTCACCAAAAGCTTGTTCTTCTCCAAGCTTCACAACAGGCGCAGTTCCATGGCTACGCACGGGCACGCTAGCACTTAGCTTCGCTCTGTATGAAAATGTAGGCGGGATCATCCACTGTGACCCACGGCCGCCACGCTACGTACGTATGCGTAGCTTGATGACATCACCAATACACGCGTGGCTTGCTCGGATGCGTGGCCCACGCATGTCAACGCGGCGCACGCCATACATACCTGAGGCACACGGAGGCGTAGTCCACGGCGTCAGTCGGTGGGTAGCCCTGGGCGTGGTTCAATATACGTGTGCCGCCGCCCACGCAGCTAACGTGCGCAGCTTCTACGTGCACATTGCACATCCTACGTAGTAATGTAACTGCGCCTTATTATTGGCCTTATAACGGTTTTGTAAATGCTAGGTTTGGTTCTTACTGAGAAGGCACTAACACCTTGTTTAGGGCTGCACTGCATCGCAGGGTATTTTGGGTGCAAATCGGGATTTTGTCATCCCGCGTGTTCGTGATTTCGTGTCTTTTACAGTGCAACCAAGGTATTTACATTTAACCACCCCCTTATATGTGGCCTTGCCAACATGAATGTATATATATATACATCTGATGTAATGATAAAACCATCTATAAAAAGATGAAATCAATTCCTTCCCAACCTAATTTTCCCTACTTATTCCGTGTCCGTATAAGTAGGTATTACGTATACAGACTTGACCTTTGGCAGTCGTTAGTCAGTAGAGTTAAGTACTGTAACTTAAGCTAGTCACTAGTGTGACGCAGGGGCTCTCTTCAGCCAAGACTTTGCCAAAAGAATAATAATTTGAACACGTCTGTCTTCCTCGAAGGTAAAAGTGGAGATGCTACACTAATTATGATGATGATGTATGCTGAAACTAATCATAAGTCATCTACATCTGTAATAATATCATATTCTAGTAAATAAATAATTTGATTGATTGATGTTATTTTCACCATCATCATCATCATCCTATTATTCTCCCACTGCTGGGCACGGGCCTCTTCTCTTCTCTTGTCACCATATATTATTAAAAAATCCGTGACTGATTGAAAGACAAAGCAAAGCCTCAATTGCGGAGTGCTGAGTCCGGAAACATGATATTCGTATTTGACTTTACTCCCATTTTTTTAAATAATATTTTGATGAAACAATTGATATAACACGATTTAATAAAAATTCATAAAATCGATGACAAAATGGAAGAGATACACGCTTTTTAAGTTTTTTGAGAAGGCATTTTCTGACATTGGACTAAGTGGTTTGTAGTTACAATGACGTCAATGGCCAGTAGTGCAGTCTCTATCTGTATAAAATTTTGAAACGCTTGTAACCTTGACATTAGTAAAAAAATATTACATCAGTTTTTTCACTGTTTCTTATCTTTTTTTTAATAGTTTTAAGATTACTAATAAAAAAATAGTAGTCAAACACCTTATTTGCACATAGGTTTCTTATATAGGCAAACACGAATATTTCTGATTATTCAGTCTCGTGTTCAAAGTTATCGTTGACGAATTGACGGTTGGAAGCTAGTGGGACATTAGGTGATATTTTTATTAAGATCATCGGTGTCCCGGTATTTGTTATTATACTTTAGCTTTGCGTTACTCTTCAGGGATAACATACGAGATAGGAAACTTGTCTACAGCTTAATACCTGTAAGCAGAATCGTTAACTCGATATTTTTTTAAATATAGGATTGTTTTTGAATCTAAGCGTGAACTCGTGCTTCAAACTATCAAAATGCAGTTCTATTTGACAGTTGGAGTTCACGCTTAGATTCGTCTCTTTATGTCAGCCTAAGTCACAAAAAGCGAAGACGTAATGAACGCGGCTATGAAATGCACCTTACTGGTTGGGCATCGCGTATTGTTGCCCATATGAGTGAGCAGGACAGAATACAAGACAGAGCTTCGCTTCTCTCGGGTGTCCACGGTGTTACTTTACTTGATGAGAGGCTCATCCTATGGATGATTTTAACGACGGTTTAATTTTGTGTTGTTTTTTAAACGAAATATTTACTAAATTAAACGAACTTACCTAAGTGAAGTTCTATTGTAATTATACGAGCTGCCCAGTCTTCGATTCTTCATATATTTATTATGTAGTACCACTATATTCCATTGTTTTACGCGAATATTGAAAGTCCAGAAAAAAAAAAACTTTTTGTTCTGGCAACTCTAACTTATGTCATTCTATTTAGAGCAATCTGCAATAAAAAAACTTAGCACATTCCGCTTAGATTACCTACCTATAACTACTGTAATTTCCTAACTTCAGTCAAAGGGTAAACAAATTTTTGTTTTGGGTTTGGGAGGGAAACTACTATCGAAGACTGGGCAGCTCGTATAATTACAATAGAACTTCACTTGGGTAAGTTCGTTTAATTTAGTAATTATACTTGCTGCCCAGTCTTCGATTCTTCATATATTTATTATGTAGATGTTTAGAGATGAAGTTGGAAATTACATAAGTATTGAACATTCCGAGATAATTAAAATATCAGAAATTTCAAATCAAGCTTTTATTGCAATATTAATCATTTTGAAACTATCAACTTAACTATTGTTTATTTACTTAAAATCACAAGTCGCCTTGTACCAGTAGGTACTCTTTATTATTATTAGATTACATAATTAATAATCAGTCTGAACCTTGCACAAGGTCTTTAGCAGTAATTTTTATTTTATTTTATTTTATTAGAGGTATATTCTAATGATTTGCATAAACTTTATGTTACACCTTCCCTATTTGCCATTGAGGTGAAGGCATGACCTTGAGGTACGTACCTACATTTCTTGATGTCTATGCCACTGTCTATCATTATTTGTTTAATCCTATGACTAATGGTTTTCTTACTATTTATGAGGTTTTTTATAACTGATAAACAATTTTCAGTATTACCTAACTCTGGTTTTTCCAGTGTCTATGGATAATTTGTATGATATCTTAATGTCATAACAAAACAAAACTTAGGTCCCAAAGCAAATAAGGTAGCATAATACACACCTGTTGTTTTTCTACTGGAAGGTACAGATATTTTTTACAAGTTATTTTTAACTGTACCCCTGTGTCACAATTTTCATTACCTTGTTATAGGTACTTTTATGAACCATTGACACAATAAGATGAAAAAATCAATTATATATTTTAGTGTATTAACAGATAATGTCTGTATTATTTGTGCACTTCTAATTGCTAACAGTATAACCTACCAAGTAATATGTAAGAACAACTTCTTTGATAATCAACCAAGAAAAAATAAAAAATTAAGGGCCAATGATGGATCCCAAGTACCTTTGTATTTTGGTCGACTTGGTCGTAGTTTAAAAAATACACTTGAAATATCTCTTTATTTGAACATCTGTACCTACCTAAGAATCTATTATCAATGATAATGCTGATCTAACGGAGTTGAGTGAAGTGTATGAAGCATCATACTTAAATTGTTCTGTAAGGAATTTGAATATATTTGAAATAATTATAATTCAAAGATCCCTTCACCTTTACAGAAAAAACCCAACACCTTTATAGTGTTATTGAGTATTGTTTAATCGCCTTATCTGACAGTGATAATACCATGATTTCAGTTGTCTCATCTCATATTAAAATAAAGATATCATAAAGAGGGTGAAGTTGTCTGAAACTAACAATAATTGACTTAAAGGTTCAAAAAACTATTCTTAATACAGCCACTGAAGTAATAAATTGACACCAGGGTTGTGATATCCATATGAGGAAAGAACTTAAGATTCTTCTAAATTCTTAATCAACCCCATTATTATTATATACATACATACATATAATGGCGGATATGCATAATATAGGCAATCATGTTTCAGCAAATTAAGTACATTTCATAAAAGTTCTTTGCAAAGATCCCTTTGCTCCCTATTTTTAGTATTGCCTCTGGCAGCAAATACATCAAAACAGTCTGAAAACTAACAGTCTTGCTAAAAAAGCTATAGCCGACAGGTAGTTCTCTTTCACAATTAATATTTTTACTCCTAGATTCAAGATCAGCTTCTTTGTGATCTTTGAATTTTCACATGAAGTGAATATCTAATATCCCTTCCTAGCTAGGGAATCAAGTTTTAGGAATTGAATATTTACTCATTCAAATAATATAATAATATTGTGAGTACATAATAGCTGTAGTATTGTTTATGTGTAAAATAATTTGACAGAATTTTTATTCATAAGCAAAAACTTTGTACCTAATCTGATAAAGTAACTTAAAACTCAAAGTAAATATGATGACTTGACTTGTTTTTTCTTATTCAAGAAAAACTATTTGCTGTAATATAATAATTACAAAACATTTTTCAACCAGCACCAGATGTAGGTAGATATCTACCTATCAGCATAAATTTCAATAATTAAAATATTTAATACACTTTTTTGTAGTTTTCATGTAATTTATTCCACCATAGAAATTTTTGTTTATACTCTGTATTTATTTACATAATTGAATCAGTCATTAAGTATTATAATTAAGTAATTTCTCACATCTTTGATTTTTTATAAGTCATGTGTTTCAAAAAAAAAAAACATAACTTACAACATGGCAAAGCTGCTAAAGTTTCAATGAGCAGTTTTTTATGGTTGAGTAATTAGAATTGTGAATTATCGATCATCAGATTCATCATTCACTGACAAGATCATATCCTTCATGTTTATCAAATCTTAACACTTTGTAATGTATGATGAACAAAACCCACTTTAAAAAGTTTCATAGTATTGTTACAATTTTTTGTCCAATATGATGGTGCTCCAATACAGTTAATATTATCAAGGTAAAAAATCACTGATTTAAAACCACTTTTTTAAATAGAGCATAAAAGATTTTTTGTAAAAGTCAGGAAACAGCATGCAAACCAAAACAAGTGTAATTAAACTCATATTATTTTGGAAGTGAAACCATATTATTGTATCTTTTATCTTGATTTTTTATGAAAACTGTAAAGTATGCATCCTTTAAATCAATAGCGCATATGTAACCATTCCTAGAAATTTGTTTTTATAATGTTCTTATTTTTTCCCATTGAAAATTTTCTGCATGTACAAATTTGTTTAGTTTAATCTCCATTTGGTTTAGTTGGCTACAGTAAACATGTTTGTGATAAAATCAATCAATCAACCAATCAGTCAATCAATCAATCAAAATGTTTATTTGTTTAAAACTTTCCTTTGACAGGCTGCATTTAGCAATAACCTCAAAATCTATAAATTTTCTTCAATAAAATGATTGTTTCAGTCATAAAAATTTTTAATTCAGTCATACATAAACAATTTATGTATGAGGCATGTGCATGTATAATGCTCTTCTTAAGAAGAGATTATTAATCTGTTTATCCACAGTAAGATAACTTTATCCTGTGTGATTTCTTCCCAAAAACATATAACACGTTTATTTGCCGAACAATTAATATTGAAAATCAATAAAACATTTATGTTTGAACCAGATTCCAGTTCATGTACCTTACTTGCATTTTTCTGCTGGTACTCGTAGTACCTTCCAGGGGTCCTCTGTTGATACCTGCCCCCCTCCCCTCTTTAGTCTGAGTCCAGTTCAGGGGGCTTTGAAGTTTTCCTTATCATTGTATACTTATTTTATCTATACAGGCTTGAATGCAGCAAAGTTGGCATTTCTTTAAGACTAGAGGGTGTTGCTTTATTAATAGCATGATCTTTGTTATCACTACTAGTTCTAACTTTTCTCCAAGAAGAAAAAACTGTCTCATGACATTGAATTTGATGCTTTCATAGTACCTTTATTAAGAAATCAACTTTCTTTCATTTTTAATTTGTGTTGTACCTAGTAGGTACATATCACTCTATCTTGAAACATCTATTATAATATACCATTACAATGGTTCTTGTATTTTGGTCGCTGCTAATGGCCAATTGACAACCACTAATCTCATGTTAAAAGCTGTTCCCAAATTACCAACTGCTGCTAGCGATAATCCACACTTTTGTCTTTGTCTTTAATTGGGTCTCACAATCTATTGTGTCAACAAGTTTTGAGTTACAAGGTTTACCTTGAAAAAACTATATTGAGCTTCGGGGCATCATATAATAAAGTCAAGCTTCTTGGTATTTAATACTTTTTGGAAAGCTCATCGCTTACATTATTCTGTATTCTTTTTTGTTAAGATATTTACTACCCATTATTTCAGGGTGATTTTCATCAGCATAATATGCGTTTTCATAGTTACATGTATTTCCTGTAGCTTATAGTACAGTTTATTGGAAACCGTGGGCCCTTACGAAGCAGACATAGTACATAATAGACTTACTAAGCCTTATAACATAAAGATCACTGATCTTATCGTATCCATTACTTCTCTCGTGAGACATAAGGTATACGTGCATATCATAGAACTTCTAGATATACATGTTTATGTGCTTTTCACTCCACTGGAGGACCTGTCGTAACACGAACTTACATGTTACAAGGACAGAGCACAGAGACAGACAAAATGGCGCCATATAATTTTTTGCTATTGGTCTGAAAGCTGAAAAAATACCTGAAACACATACCTGTATCCTTTTTCATGATATTCTCAGTTAGATCTGGTATATCATTCGGTGATAGACTATATTAACACTCTATCAATGGTATTTCTCATTCCGGCGTCAACACACTACACCCACCAAACTCGATATTTTTGGCGTTTTTTCCGTTTCTTCTCCGGCTTCTCCAATGTTTTCCTTAATTCGTCTTTTGGCATCGTGTTTTGTTTACTTTAAACTTAACATAACACCAAAAATCACTTGAAAATAATTTCATTCGTAAAAAACGTCGTCCGCGCAACAACGCGAAAATAGTGAATGACATAAGTTAGAGTTGCCAGAACAAAAAGTTTTTTTTTTTCTGGACTTTCAATATTCGCGTAAAACAATGGAATATAGTGGTACTACATAATAAATATATGAAGAATCGAAGACTGGGCAGCAAGTATAATTATTATTATAGTGCTGTGCAGATTTAATATAAAATAAATGTTGTTGATAATTTCTAAATTGATACTTAAATCGATAATGGTTCTCGTTATTACACGATTTATACGTAATGAACGATTGTGACCTTAATTAAATTTGTTTAGAGTCGCTCAGCCAATAGCTTAGTGCAGATAATTTTAGTTAGGTTAGGTTTAATTTTGTTACAAAAATTTATTAATTAACTTCCATTCAGTTGAGATGAGACGGAATGTGTGGAGGAACGAAAATGGATAGGATAGGAAATGAATTTCAGAGAGAGGTCGAAAGTAGCGTCATTGATGGAAAAATTGAGTAGCATTAGATTGTCATGGACATGTGATGGCGAGGAATGAGGAGCATGTTACGAGAAAAGTTTCGATTATGAATGCGAATGGCTATAAAAACGTTACCCTCCTGGGGCAGTCGAGTAAAAAAAGAGGCAGACCGCAGACCAACGAAGAGATGGATGGATTGTGTGAAAGATGATATGGATAAAAAGAAAGTGAACACCGAGATGACGGCTGATAGAGGTATAATAAGAAAAGACATGCTGTGCCAAACCCAAATAATTTACAGGAGATGATGAATAAAAGATTTAAAAATAGAGAAAATAACGGAACTGTTATATTAACATTATTAGAATATGAACAGCTACACTGGTTGTATTGTTTTCCTTCAGGTAAATGTTTGCAAAGATACTCTCTCTATGGTTTGACATTCCGATATTGAATAAATAAATTGTGCTTTAAATTATCTAAATAATACTTTCTGTGCTGGAATCCAGAAACCAGACAACAGTTGGCATAATTTAACACGTTTTCAGAACTTGGAGAAGCACTGATTGGGAAATTGCAAAAAGTTAAAAATAGTAATTTTAAATTGCCTTGTAAACTCCAGCCTATCGCAGTCCACTGCTGGACATAGGCCTCTCCCAGGTTGCGCCACAACACTCGGTCCTCTGCCTTCCGCATCCAGTCCCCCGGGCCACCTTCAGGTCGTAAGTCCACCTGGAGGCGCCTTACGCTGTTACGCTACGGTGTGTTTGCCGATTCGCGGTCTCCACATAAGGACTCGTCTGCTCCAGCGGCCGTCTGTCCGTAAGAGTTATTTTTACTGTTACATCAAAAAGTTTTAATGTATTATATATTGTATTGCCATAAAAATTACATTGACAGGTGAGAATTTACTAGCGTTTCTGAATATTAAGTTTTCATTCATTATATAGGTAAAAGTAATAAATAAATAAAATAATAATAAATATCTTCGGGACATATTTTTTTTTACACAGCACCATCTAATATTTGTAATGGCTCTAATATTTGAATTAAAAAGCATAATTGCGTGTCATCCTGCTAAATAATTAATGAGCCGATTAATAAGTGAAGTGATAGGTTCTGAAACTCCCTAAAATCCGGTCAATCAACTCAGCCTATCGCAGTCCACTGCTGGACTGCTGGTAATACAGCTGTATCATGTTATAAATCATAATACCCAGTATATTATGGTCTCAAAATAATTGTCTGGCTCTTCCCTAGGGTCGAATCGATATAGGATGACTCAAGGCTCAAGGATCCTGTCCGTCACTGTTTTTTTACATGGAGAAATCCTCAAGGGTTATACAGGGTAATTGAAGAAATACCCGAAACCTTAAGAGGTTAGTGCTAAGGCACTAACTTTGTGTTATGACCCTGAACAACGCTTGTTATACGAGTTTTCATAATTCGAAACTTCTTTTTCATAAAAAAAACTTGAGGAAACCTCTCAAGTACTAACTTCGTATTACGATCCTGAATAAAGTTTGTTCTACGACCTTGGCCAAAACTTAACAGGTTAGGGATTTTATTTTATTTTATTTGAAGTGTGTAAAATTTGCGTATACTAAATTATGCCGCAAGCCCGACCGCGTTTGTACAAGGCGTCCCCGGCGACGACAGCGACAACCCCGTCCGGCCTCTCGTCGGCCGTCTAGAATATGCAAACTAAGGAGTATTTTCATTTTTTTAAATTACCCTGTATATAGGTTAGGTTAGGGTTAGGGGTTGACCTACCCAGATACCACGGTGTTCCTCCTATTTACCTTCAGATTAGGGCGCGTGAATTCGATTCCCTTCTTGGACAAAAGACTTGAATTCATCTTTTTAAACCCAGTTTTTCTTACTTTGAAAACAAAATGTAGTCTCACGTAAGTAGAATTATCTTTTTTTTTTTTTTTTTTCCTCTACGTGCCATTGCGATGGGACGGACTGTTCAAATATAAAGTAATCCAATTTAAAGTACAAATAGGTATTGATATAAACGTGACGCATTTGCTAACGCCCCTTGCATTCGCTCAATGATAACTGAATGGCGCTTTGTTAGACAACATTATTATGTATGTACCTATATTATGTACCTACGTAAATAATATACAACGTGTTATTGAAATAACTGAAAACCTCTTAAGGGGTCATTGTACTCATCAGTATGAACAACTTTTAATAAAAGACCAACCTGTAGAGTTTTAGAGGATCTGAACTTTGAAGTGTTAAATCCATTTGCCGACCCTCAAAAAACCAAGTTAGTTTGCAGAAAATAGAGAAAAAAATTACACATGGAAAAAAAATAAGTCTGAATCTAATTACCTACCAATGTGTGTAATAACTTAGAACAAATGTTTGAACAAGCAATGTCTGCTACAAACACTTGGAAATGTTTATAAAAATTAAAATACATTATTTAACATAACTTGTAATAGTACTGTCGTACATTTAACATTATTCTTGAATGTTTTACCAAACAATAGTATGTTTATATTACAATTAATTATATATAATATTATCTATGTGGCTTATACTTAAAGTTTTTAAAACAGGGGTTTCCATAAATCTATGTAGTCATAGCATTGATCATTTACGACCTAGGAATTAATTAGATTTATCTAGGTTGAGAATGACCCTCACCCTCTGCCCGTGTAAGTTGTAAAGAATCAAGAAAGGGGGTATCCTATTCTGAGCCAGGAATAGTGTTGCGAGGTCCAGAACGCAAAATTTCTGGGTGGAATGTTTAAAATAATTGGGAGATAAGTGTTATCGCATTTATTTTTTTAACCGACTTCAAAAAAAGGAGGAGGTTATGTATTCGGCGGTTTTTTTTTTGTTTTTTTTTCATGTATTTACACCGATTACTCCGAGATTTCTGGGCCGATTTGCATGGTTGTTTTTTTATTTGGTAGAGGAAGTCCGCGCGGTGGTCCCATATAAATTTTATTGACTTAGGTCGAGTAGTTTTTTAACCAGCTTCAATAAATCAGTTTAATTTAGCTTCGCTTACCTAGATGATCTACTAATAGTTTCGTTTTTCTGTGAATTATCAACTAAAAAGTATGAAATAAAGACTTTTTAACAAAAAATAAAACCGACTTCAAAAACCTTTACTAAAAAGTAAAAAATAATCCTTGTATGTATTTCAAAATTTTAACATAAACCAAAATTTTGAAGGCGGCGCGTGTTTTTCATGTATGTTCGTATAAACTGTTTTTTACTATAGATAAGCGCTCGACAGTACATTATATTTACATGACACAAAGGGACAGTCACGCGCCACCTTCAAAATTTTGGTTTAAGTTAAGATTTTGAAATACATACAAGGATTATTTTTTACTTTTTAGTAAAGGTTTTTGAAGTCTGTTTTATTTTTTGTTAAAAGGTTTTTTTTGAATTAATTGAATCAATTGAAGTTACATGGTGATAACAAGTATGTACCACACAAACCATTGCGGGTTTAACAGTGGTATACAGACACCATCTCGGTCTTCTTCTGTCGTGTCGACTGACCTACATAATCATAATAGGTCATGTCGTGGTGTAAATATTAGCCAATCCGCAGGTTGGTAACGCGGCTGACTGACCAGGGTGCCCAGGTTTCTCGGTGCATAACATACATGGTTAAAAATACTGGGTGTAAGGGGAACGCTTCCGAAAACGAAGATAGGTGCTGGTGATTACTGATACGAAACCACGAAAAAAATATGCGATTCTTTTTTTAGATTTTTTCATATATATTTTTTTGCATTTTTCATACATAACCAGCTTTGGGCAGTTAAATAAAACTCAAACATAATGAAAAATGCAAAAAATGCTGACACCCTGTATAATAAAATCAACGTTTTTATTATTAGGCGATGCGTTGCGGTTTGCTACGTAAAGACACAAAACAGTAGATAGGTAGATTATACTTTATTGTTTGTACACCATAAAAATAAAAGTAACCATATGCGCGACGTTTTTGTAATTAAGTACTTATTTGACCAGAATCAGGACATTCGGCGTCCAGATCAAGGTTGAATCGGGACTATTCGGGACGTCCCGAGCTATCCCAGACACCTGGCAACACTAGATTTTCAGCAGGCGTAGCATGACCACTGTAGACAAGCGTTTTTTCTACGAAAGAAAAGACAAAATGTCAGATAAAGTTCTATACAATGTAGTTTTATCATTGACTTGTACCTATGGACCAGTAATACCTACGAAATAAGCGTGGTATACCATCCGGGCCACCGTTATGGTGGCCATAGCTAGGGAAGTAAGTAATCAAAACTAAAAAGTATCGATATCGATGCTCGTGTTTCGTACCAGAGATGTGTGCTGATTAAAATCTTTTTCAAGTAGTAATAAATAATGCAATTATATCAAATTCTAAGTTCGGCTGTCCCTAGGACATAAAAAATCAAGCTTCTAGGTCAAGGCAATCATACGGCTATGTCACATTTTGATACTCGCAAACTCACATAAAAAACCTATAGGGTACTTCGCATTGACCTAGAATCATGAAATTTGGCCAATATATCGAAATATCTTTTTTTTTTCAATATATCGAACACCGATTGTATATTTAAAAATATCGATAGATCGAAAATCTGATATTTAAAAAATATCAACAGCCCTAGTTTGTTTACTTGACAGCTCATGTACTATGGGCCACATTGCGGGGTAAGCGGGGTTGCCACGCGGCGTAGGTATTTTGACATCCCGTAAAGATGTTGCCAAACAGAGAATATACAAATAGCATGCGATCTCTTTCACCAGACGACATAACACGTTGGTTAACAAGACACAAAGAATAGTTTCATAATTCAATAACGATTTAATAGATATTTGTATAAACTAGGTGAATATAGAAGAATGGGCCACTTCCATAGGTTTAATTCAATGAGATTTATCTATTCTTCCGTAGATAAATCTCTTGTGTACAGTCAACAGTATCATGCTACGCCAGCTGGCCCCACATGGTACTATCCTTCACCTCTTGGTCCTCTATACCTTCCTTGTCAATTAAACTAGTAAAAAAAAAAAACCGACTTCAAAAACCTCAACTAAAAAGTAAAAAATAATCCTTGTATGTATTTCAAAATCTTAACATAAACCAAAATTTTGAAGGTGGCGCGTGACTGTCCCTTTGCGTCATGTAAATATAATGTACTGTCGAGCGCTTATCTATAGTAAAAAACAGTTTATGCGAACATACATGAAAAACACGCGCCGCCTTCAAAATTTTGGTTTATGTTAAGATTTTGAAATACATACAAGGATTATTTTTTACTTTTTAGTTGAGGTTTTTGAAGTCGGTTTTATTTTTTGTTAAAAAGTTTTTATTTCATACTTTTTAGTTGAGAATTCACAGAAAAACGAAACTATTAGTAGATCATCTAGGTAAGCGAAGCTAAATTAAACTGATTTATTGAAGCTGGTTCAAAAACTACTCGACTTAAGTCAATAAAATTTATATGGGACCACCGCGCGGACTTCCTCTACCAAATAAAAAAACAACCACGCAAATCGGCCCATAAATCTCGGAGTAATCGGTGTAAAAAGCGCCGAATACATAACCTCCTCCTTTTTTTGAAGTCGGTTAAAAATACTCCTGCACTAAGGCCCGTATTACAGAAGCTTCCTCAAGTACAGTTTAAACTCCAATCACCTGATCACTACTTAAGGATAGAATCGTTACTTGAGTATCGGTCTTATTCCAGAACGGTAATTATAAACTTTAATTCAACAACAAAACGCACGAATTTGACCTGAAATATAATAGAAATCTCTACTCAAGCGTAGTCTGGACCACGCTTGAGTGATTACAGATCAAATATCTGCCCAAATACCGAAACAGGTGACAATATAAAACTAAACTAAACTCAGCTGAACTGTGATCAACAAATCTCTGCTTGAGGGACGTTCTAAAATCAAAGCTCAACTTAAAACTAGTTTTAAACAGAGATCAACGCTTGAGTATCCTTCTGGAATACGGGCCTAAGGAATAACAACTACTGTTTGACTGTATTGTGTGAGCTATCGGAAACTACCTAGTACCTACTGTGTTATCGGTCACGTCCGATCAGTAAATGCATGTATAGCGCGTTTAATCTGTGGTAAATTATAAATAGTGCGTGTGGTATATTATAATCTTGAAAAGACGTGATAGTGGTAGGCAGTAGCTATAGGCATAGTGTCGAATCGATAGGTCCTGTTATGGTCAGAGTCAAAGTCAAAAGTTTTTATTGTTTCGAATAAGCATTTACAAGCACTTTCAAAACGTCAATTATGAATCTAGTTGCGCGGTTCCAAAAAGTTGGTCCTATGGAGAAGAGCCGGCAAGAAACTCCATGGATATACTCTTTTCAAATAATAATGGTTGACCCTAAACGTAATATCATTATTAATTTGTTTACTTCAGTGAATTTGTCTTACTCATTAACCTAAATTGTTCTCACGCAATTCTTTCCAAATCATGTAACCATTATAGCATTTATTACTTGAAAAGAGTATTTCCATGGAGTTTCTTGCCGGCTCTTCTCCATAGGACCAAGTATTTGGAACCGTGCAACTAGATTCTTAAAGTTTTGAAAGTGCATGTAAATGCCTCGGACGAATAAAAAGTGCGGACGGAATCTCGTTAAACAAAGACTAAAGCACTTAATTTTATACTAAACCCACTATAATTTCGAAAGCATTTCTAACACACCAGGTTTATACTGTTATTTTATATATGACATTACAACAATGACTTCCGTCACACTAGATTGTTTGCGTAATCGCGGCTTTTTGGCATACTATGGTTGTGAATGTGTGCGTACCGCCGAGCCGGCCCGTACTTTTAAGCGAGCTTCTTCACTTATACTTACAGCCTTACTAATAAAGATTTACCCACGATGTATACCAGAGTTATAACGCTTTCATTACCAATAAATGATTTTTGGCAGTTCAGTTGTATACATCTGTTATAATGGGTGTCAAAATTGTATGAGATATTATGCAACCGTTATTCAGTCCCCGACCCTTGTATAACAAGCGTATATCTTACATTATTTCGAATTTTTTGATAAAATGGATCATGAAGAACAGAAAAAGCAAGAAAATTAGATAAACCGTTACCAAAATTCGTTTCGAATGTCAGGCTATCAGACAATCAGACTTTCGCATGAAATAGATTCAGTAAAATAAACGCAATATTCCCATTATTATTCGCCATTATTTGATTTCACACAGTTCTAACAATTTTATCAAAAATACAAGCATAATAAGTAAGTAAATTATTTATTCACCAGAAACTTAGCCTATATACATCAAAATCGTATTGTACTTATTTAATCGTCAGGTAATTATGGCTATTCACAATCAGGTAAGATCCCTGCCCCACAAACTAGCATAAAAAATCTCTTTGTTGTAAACTAACACGTGTCGGAGCGTTAGACAATGTTTGAAACTCAGTTGAAAAGTGCGTTCATAAACTTAAAATGTCAAAATAATTTTCTGTTTTTATTGTAAGGAAAACATAAAACTTATTTATAGATATATTACAAAACAATAAATCGGCCACCACTTTATGGTATTTATCACAAAAAAAAAATGATACGCTTTTTACACACTTGTCACAAAGTCTCTTTAATTTTGTAATCGAGTTTCAAAACGTTTCCGAAGAAAGCTGCCAGTGGTTTTTGTTATAGCCAATTTATAACTATACAATGCCTGCTCACTGATTATTAGTAAAGGGAGTGTGTAACTCTTATCCATAGCTTATACAATGTATAAGTATACAGTTGTTAATCAGTTGTGTTAAATATTTTTATTAGTAAGGCTGTTATTGTTTAGCGAGAGTTTAGTTCCGTCCGCCTTTTTTATTCGTCCGAGGTAAATGCTTATTCGAAATAAAAACTTTTATATTTGAATAACTAGTTTCTATAAACACGAACCCACTTTGAAAAAGACCAGTGTTACCTTTATTCTGCCATCAGCAACATCGATCGGCCCACTGCTCATTTATTATTATTTTTAAGCCTCTGCCATATTTTTTGTTCCTGTGTTCTCTAAACTTCTCCATGCCAGTCCTACAAAGTCATCTGATTGAACTGACCAACGAGGTGCTCTAGGCCCTAATTCACGTAATTTCATGAGGCGCCGATCAAGTTGCAGTCATGCTGTTTTTCGTATCTGACAGCGACCGCCGAAGATAAGAGAATACTAAAAGCTTTGTTTTGATCTAAACTTAACTGCAAAATTGAGGTACTATGTACTACGTAGAACTGCAACTGCACTTTATTTATGTGAATTGGCCTACAGGTCTTCTCAACGGACCGCGCTCTTTTTAGGCTTCCGTAGTTCCTACAAGGAACCCTTATAGTTTTTTATACATATCGTACACATGCACGACTCACCATAGTGTGCCAGTAATTTTAGCCAAGGAAAGTAAGAAAACCGTTTACTTATTCTAGAAAAAGTCGAGTTAAATACAAGAAGAGAAAGTAGACATATCGATAAGGAAATGATGATGCGATTAATGAATCGCGTCATCATTTCAGCCGAAAGACGTCCACTCCTGGACATAGGCCTCTTCCAAGCATTGTCCACAACGACCGGTCCTGCACTTCCCGACGATATTTAATTGATCGTCCGGCGCACCCTGGGCAGTTAGCCCCGCTACCAACCTGCTGACTGACTAATCTTTTGCCAACGGCATGAGCTATTATCATTGTGTAGCTCATGTCGACACGATAGAAGAAGAAATTATTATATTGTACGCGCAGGGCGTTGTATGTCCTCTGCGTGTAGTTAACCCACAGACTGCATGTATAGAACGACCGACAGTATGCTGTAAACAGCGTAAAAACAGAATTAAATCGTAAAAATTATAAAACTAATAACCGATTTTCATACATTTTCAACGGTAATTCGGTTTTGTGTAAAAAGATGAGATGTAAACATGTTGGCGACATTATTGCGCGGTGATTCAGTTTGGTGACTCATTACGGTACTAGGTAAAATACTATGTACAACAAACAGGTACCAGAAGGTACACTGTGTAGCCGTGTGTACAAGCCACACAAAATGTGTATGATACCTTGTAGTATAACGTAGAGGAAATCTCAGACAATAACAATATACTGTACCTTGTAATTATCCCAATATATTTTAAACTCTAAACTGATACTGAGAATATTTTTTTCCTCAATATATTTCAATACTGAGAAATTGATTCATGTCAGTTATTAGTCTATAAACATCCACGGTTGAACACAAATATTGTACTACGCATTATTGAAATAACTGAAAACCTCTTAAGGGGTCATTGTACTCATCAGTATGAATCACTTTTACTATACTTTTTTTTTTAGCTTTCGAAACGTCAGGAAAACCAATTCAAATAATATACGCGATATGATCCGGTTAAACTTTGTTTTATTATAAATTCATAGTCTTTCACATTATTAGATATACAAATCGAGGAAAATAAAAAAATTAAGTAGGTACAATCAATAATACTTAAAATAGTAGAATTCTTAACGCGTTCCCTGTCCAGACAGCAGACATAATAGTTAAATAACCGCCCTATGCCATATATGGCACATTGGACAGGGAATCATCATCATCATTTCAGCCGAAAGACGTCCACTGCTGGCCTCCCCCAAGCATCGCCACAACGACCGGTCCTGTGCCTTCCGCATCCAGCGGATTCCCGCGACCTTCACCAGGTCGTCGGTCCACCTTGTGGGGGGCCTACCCACGCTGCGCTTTCCAGTACGCGGTCGCCACTCCAGAACTTTACTGCCCCATCGGCCATCCGTTCTGCGAGCAATGTGCCCCGCCCACTGCCACATAAGTTTGGCAATTCTTCGGGCTATGTCGGATACTTTCGTTCTCCTGCGAATCTCCTCATTTCTGATTCGATCAAGCAGGGACACTCCGAGCATAGCCCTCTCCATTGCCCTTTGAGTGACTTTGAGCCTTCTTATCAGGCCCATTGTGAGCGACTACGTTTCAGTACCGTAAGTAATTACTGGCAACACACACTGGTCAAAGACTTTCGTCTTGAGACACTGCGGTATTTTGGACGAGAAGATATTGCGTAGCTTCCCGAACGCTGCCCAACCGAATCGGATTCGATGATTGACCTCTTTCTCGAAGTTGGACTTACCTAGCTGGACAGTTTGTCCTAGGTATACATAATCGTCAACAACTTCGAGTGTAGATTCTCCGATGTTTACGGGAACCCTGGACAGGGAATGGGTTGAGATTACTTATATCTCAAGAGTAACCCTAGTGATTATTGATCACAGATTTATTAGAAATCAACTCAGTGCTTCTGCCCATTCTTTTGACAGTTTTGACATAATGGACGTACCTAGTACTACTTTCGACTAGACTGCCTCGATGGTCTAGTGGTTGCAAGCGCGACTGCTGAGCGTGGGGTCCTGGGTTCGATTCCCGGGTCGGCCGTGTTATTGGGTTTTTTTCATTAGGAAATTCTCAGTAGCAGCCCGGAGTCTGGATTTGTGCCCGGTCAATGGCAATAGGCTCGCCCCCTATTACATGGGACTATAACATAACTGGTGAAATGTGGGTGTACTATTACACCTCTGCCTACCCCTTCGGGGAAATACAGGCGTCATGTTATGTTATGTTACTTTCAGCAAGTTGCCTTTTTTGTGTGTACAGTGTACATGAAAGATTAAACATATAAATAATCCAACAATTAACTTTCACAAAAAACAAATTCATTTTATCGATTTAAGTGAAAACAAATGTGGGGACGAACAGATTTTTTTTTCGCGATTTCATGGTTGGTCCCATAGTAAAAGTTGTTCATAATGATGAATACAATTACCCCTTTTCGGGAAATAAGCGAATGAAATTTCAGCGTGTATATCGGCCTGTTAGCCGATAAGCATGTTAATTTAGCTAGAAGCAATATTCAAAACACTGTTACTTCACTTCAAGTCATGCAGTATTTGCTCAGCAGTCTACATGCATGCTTTATCAGTAGCTGTGAAGTGATATTTCTGTATATGTTATTGTTCTGTGTCGTGTGTCGAACGAAACGCGGTCGTGCATGTGTGGTGTTAAGTAGCTAAACGCTAAACTGTATTGTATTGTGTGTATGATAGATAGGCGTGTGTTACTAACTGGAACTAGTGAATAGGGTTCATATTGTTAGCACGTTTTTATCAACTTGCTTTCCATCCTGTCTGTCTGTTCGGTACAAATTTTGCAATTTATTTTAAACTAACTTCCCGATGATGAGCTAGATCAGTTTCTTTGGAGATCGAGTCACCCACATCCGTTGGAGAGTACCCCTTTGAATCCCTACACGTGATCCCTGGGTGATTCATATTAGGTGAGGCTACGGCCGACGGCTTGCGACGTGCCACCAAGCGACCTAGTCGAGGTCCGGTACGATGCCCGGTGTAGCCACTTGAGAGGATGGGTCGAAATATTTCACTGCTATCCTCTCACCTTTGCTGGGCAAGCGTGAACCAACGTTGACCGCACC
The DNA here is from genome assembly GCA_949699075.1 of Asteroscopus sphinx. Classification (NCBI taxonomy): domain Eukaryota; kingdom Metazoa; phylum Arthropoda; class Insecta; order Lepidoptera; family Noctuidae; genus Asteroscopus; species Asteroscopus sphinx. Next base: position 2,065,330 of record OX453004.1, on the reverse strand, counting down.
ATCGCTAAACATCAGGTGAGGATATTCTATGGTGGCGGTCAAACGCAAGCCCGTTATGTATTTAAAAAAAAAGTGGATGTCTGTTTATACAAACATGCCCATACATACATCCATCTACCTAGGTATATCATCGTGGCGTGATCGCGCCGGCCGAGCCGCGCGCGCGCGCACTCTCATTAGCAATTGCGTCGTCGACGGTGACACCAATCACACCTTGTATTTATATTATTGTAATACAGTATCCGAAGAATCAGATTCGTTTCATTCAAGACTATTAACAATGTCAATGGAATATTATGGTGCTTAAGAGCCAGAAGGTGGTCTCGGAATCTCCGCTGTAGTTAATGTAGACACACCGAGTTTGGGTTCGTTAGATTTGTATCAATTAGTGGTTGTGCGACAGGTAGTTATCAGGGTCTGATGATAAAGCTGGAAGGTGGTCACAGGATCTTCGCCGTGAGTTACGTAGACACACGGGTTTGGGTTGGGAAAAATGGTGATCAAGTTCCGATGAAAGTCATTTTAGTCCGTTTTAAAAACGTGGTATAATTTTTTATTTATTTAAATAATTATTTAAGATAAAATTATTATTGTCAAAACGTCAACGATGTGAGCGTTGTTTGCTTTTCGGAAATTGTCGCCCATTAGGATTATTTATTGATTTATTTTTTCATGTTTAAACACCTAAATCTAAACAATATAAATATTTTTGTGCAGGGCGTGAATAGAACCCACAAGTCACGATTTCACGACCCGTAATTCAGAAACTCAATTGCCCAGCTGTTGTGCCAATCGAGATATCACTACAGCAGTCAATCTACTTGAAGCGTGGTGGCCCATTACTGCCCCACTACAGGGTCCTAATTCACGTAATTTCATGACGCGCCTATCACGTTGCAGTGACCCTGCAGTTCGTTTTTAACAGCGATCGCCGTAGATAAGCGAATACCAAAAGCATTGTTTTGATCGAAACTTAACTGCAACTGTGCTGCAACTACACTTATTTAGTTACGGGAATGAGCCTGAGCATGAGTACCGTGGCCTACTGTACCTCATGGTATAATAAGATGTTTTACCTCTTCTCGGAATGAGAAGTGTTGACGCCTTAGTCCACCATGTTGGCCTCGTGCTGGTTGACTGAGAGGGTTGGTCACTGCTAGCTCTGCAGCTACCGGTATGACCCCTCTATTTAAAAAGAAATGAAATTTTATTAGATTCTGTTTAATATGCTATCTATAAATAAGTACATCCCTGTATCCCAATCGTTCGTGGTTTCCGTTTTAACGAGTACTCGTGGTACTTTGTGGTATCCCTGTATCACGTAATATATTTATGAAATACATAAAACAACAAAGTAATCAATGAATAATAATTTCTTAACCAATTTAAATAATATACGCGATTTAATCCGGTTAAACTTTGTTTTATTATAATAATTTCTTAGTTTTCGCGATCACTACACAACTACACATTATAATAAAATATGTATGTCCTTATTTTTTTACAGTGTTGCGTGCTGTTTGGGACTTAATGAATTTTAATATTGGGCACCGCGCATGTATCCCCCCCCGCCTCTCACGCCTACAACTGACACCCATAAAATAGTTCCGGCAGCGATTTTCTGACAACTTCACTCCGGCCAAGCTAGATTGCGCGTAGTGTACCCCTTGACATCGGATTATTTTTAAATAAAATCAAAAATGATTTTTGTTATACCATTCTATTATTTTGTAGTAACGAAAGCAAAATGTAGAATTTCAATAAGTGTGTGTTGTAGAGAAATCATATCCGTAAAAAGTATTTCTGGTTAAAATGAGTCAGAATAAGGAAAAAATCTTTGAAATGAGCACATTAGGTATATCACAGCATCGAGGACACCGGTGACTGGGCTCGGCGCGATAAAAACAATCACTATTTCAAAAGTAGACTAAGTTAGACTCTGTCAAGAAGTAAATTTACATCACAAGAGTTATTTTACAATTCCAGGATGGATGACCTCGATATTCTGGAAACCAGGTTATCTTAGTAAATCGGTATTGCCCAGTCATTACTCCCCAGTGGCTTCGTGCAAAATACTGACAATGTAGTAATGTACTGTACATAATCAGCCCATAACTGTCCCACTACTAGGCACTCTTCTCAGAGCTTAAAGGGTTCAATTAAATTCAAAAGTTTTTATTTCGAATAAGCATTTACACGCACTTTCAAAACGTTAATTATGAATCTAGTTGCGCGGTTCCAAAATATTGGTCCTATGGAGAAGAGCCGGCAAGTAACTCCATGGATATACTCTTTTCTTCATGTTAAATAGTACAAAGGCATGTTATATGATTTGGTAAGAAATGTGTGAGAACAATAATGTAGGTTAATGAGTGAGACAAATTCACTAAAAATAACTAATTAATAATGATAATTATTATGTTTATTATGTTTCAATCGTCGGATCCGACTCGGTTGGGCAGCGTTCGGGAAGCTACGCAATATCTTCTCGTCCAAAATACCGCAGTGTCTCAAGACGAAAGTCTTTGACCAGTGTGTGTTGCCAGTAATTACTTACGGTACTGAAACGTGGTCGCTCACAATGGGCCTCATAAGAAGGCTCAAAGTCACTCAAAGGGCAATGGAGAGGGCTATGCTCGGAGTGTCCCTGCGTGATCGAATCAGAAATGAGGAGATTCGCAGGAGAACGAAAGTAACCGACATAGCCCGAAGAATTGCCAAACTTAAGTGGCAGTGGGCGGGGCACATTGCTCGCAGAACGGATGGCCGATGGGGCAGTAAAGTTCTGGAGTGGCGACCGCGTACTGGAAGGCGCAGCGTGGGTAGGCCCCCCACAAGGTGGACCGACGACCTGGTGAAGGTCGCGGGAATCCGCTGGATGCGGAAGGCACAGGACCGGTCGTTGTGGCGATGCTTGGGGGAGGCCTATGTCCAGCAGTGGACGTCTTTCGGCTGAAATGATGATGATGATGATGATTATGTTTAGGCTCAACCATAATAGAAGGGAACCCATCGATCTGACACTATGCCATTAACGGCTACATTATGCTCACATTTACAGTGATTAAAAATACTGAAAAGTCTTTAAATACATTTTCAAAATAGAGTATAATATATATATCAAGACAGTTCAGACACTTCATGCTTTAATATGTGTAAATGGGGGTTTAGAGGTCATAATACTGCTCGGTGTGACTGCGGTGACCCAGAACAATCCATGTCACACTATCTGGTGTGTCCCTTGTGCCCGAACACCTGCACGAGAGACGATCTCCACGCCGCCACTAATAACGCCATTGAAGTGGGGGTCATTTTATTCAAAGAATATATAAACATATTTTTTTATGAAGTTTATTGAATCATTGACACGATAAAAAGAAGGTCTAAGCCTGTTCTAGTTAGCCTACTTTGGAGTAAAATTGTCTTCACTGCAATATTGTGATTGCAAGTACCAATTGAGAGAGAGGGAGTGAGTGAGTGAAAGGTTGAGAGTGCTCCATACAGTTCTCGATGGTGTGTGTAGTCTGCCAACCCGCAAGGAATTCTTCTCATTCTTAGGAGTCCGTACCCAGCAATGGGCTAGTTATGTAAGTGCTAATTTAGCTTTGTTTCTAGTAGTTTTTTCGAGTACTTAGAATTCAACGTTCGTTCTAAACAGCGTGTTTTGAACATTACAAAGTAGGTACTACCTATTGTTTCACTGATTGCATGTCGCTCCTAGCGTGCTTACTCCACTACGGAAGTTCTCAACCCAAATAAGACGTGAAAGTGAGTTATTTTTGAACAAAAACAAGATGAATGCCTCGTCATTTCGCAACGTTCGCAAAGTGCATCACTTCAAATTGCAGAACGTTTGAATCATTTCGAGTAAACAACTGATTACATAAACGAACGTTTTTGCGCTAAACGTGCTTACTGTAATAGTTATGATTTACGGAATGTTCTGACATTAGTAGAACATAGTAAGCGTCCGACCTAACATAACACAACATTGTGCGCGAAGCAAACAATAGTTAAACAATCGCCGTGTACCATATATGGGTCATAAGACATGGAGAAGGTTAAAAAGGGATTCAAAGTCGATGAATTGACATTGAACTAATTTAAGCATGATTGAAACCGCGTCCAGCTTCCAGCGCTGAATTAGCATAGAGACTTGGTCCAATTTAGTGCTAGAATCCTGCGACACTGGATACTGGATTTGATCCAGCTGCTAGATCAATGTTCGTTTAAAAGTATTCGCAACGAATTCAATTCCCTTTGTAGTTGGGCGACTGCTTTTCAAGTTTTTTTTGTTTGTTTTTCTGTTTCGAAGCAAAAATGGAAAAAGGAGCAGTTTACAAAGAAAGGGGGATTCTATTAAAAAAAGGAGGACGTGTGTGAGTAAAACGAAAAAAATTACTATTATTGTTTTTATTACCTACATTTATATTATTGAGAAAAAAATATTCCAACGCACCGTGCGGTGCCTGAGTTAGCAGCGTTGTGTCAGTTACCGGTCATAGCGGTAGGCGAGGGAGGATGGGAGGACGGTTTTTGTTAAATGGAGGACATGTGCTCCGTTTGGATACCATCTGGCAACCCAATTCTCAAGCCTATCCAGTCGATGTTATCAATAACTGTCTTTTATAGAGAACACAAAGGTTTTATACAAACTGATCGGTAGAGGCACGTCTGAGGTTACGTGAACGAACAATGATTCTTTTTTATTTGCAGTGTACACGATGAGGCCGAGTGCACGCGAAACGAAGGTTATATCTGATACCAGTTTTGATGCACTTCTAAAGAGAATTGCATATTTAAAATATTATTTTTTAAAGCTATTTAACTATCGAACAAGCGTTTCCGTATTTTTGAAAAAGTAAGCAAATGTGTTATCCACGTTTTGCTGACTGTAAAGGCGTTTACTCGAAAAATTACCTACAATATATACACACAGAAATAGATAGCATGGCCATGTGGGCAGGGCGCGCGTGGCAGCACCATGCACCATAGTGCAGGATATTTCAAAGCCTTTCTCAGCACGCCTTAGGACTTGTATCTATAAATACTGTAACAAAATCCCGCAAAAAGCCTTATTGTGCTGTTTCTAACTGCAGAAACAAAAGCTGTAAAGTACATTTGATTAAAATTAATTAAAAAAAAATAATGACGTTAAAATAAAGAAAAGTAAAGAACGTGGCTGGGGGGACTGGATGCGGAAGGCAGAGGACCGAGCGTTGTGGCGCAACTTGGGAGAGGCCTATGTCCAGCAGTGGACTGCGATAGGCCGAGTTGATTGAATGACGTTAAAATGTAAGGCGTAGTTTGTTCGGAAAGTTGCCACGCATGAATCGCAAGTAAAATTGTGATTACAACCATTCTATCTATTTCTGTGATTATACAGCTGTTTAATCATAGAATTAATGTTGGTAAACACCAGCCAGTCCCTATTTATCACTATTTACCGGGTTAATCCAAACCGGAGTGCCCAATAATATCTGACAGAAACACCTACTCACCAAATTATTTGCTTCCGAAATTACACTTAGATATTCTGTGCTCAGGGAGTCAGGCCTAGGTCCCCTGGACCTGGGGCCTTACTTCTGACTGGATGGAGTTCTGTATCAATCAATTCGAGTTAGTGTCAATTCGTACTGTATTTCTCTAGGTATTGACATTAGCTCGATTTGGTTCAGAGCTCGAACCAATCGGGAATAAGGCCTATGCTGCCGACTTGTGTAATTCACTCGCAATCGCGATCGCAATCACTGCTCCGTGTGTTTTGACCACAGATAATATAATCCTATAGTAGTTTTGACAATCCGTTTTATCGGCAACTATGCACCACTTACGGCCAAAATTTATATCCTAACTATCCACGATTTACCCTACTAGAGATAACAATTTGACATATTTTGTACGCAGCTTATGTCAAATTTATATCTCTGGTAGTAGGGCAAATCATGGATAAATTGGATATTAATTTTGGCCCTTAATGAATGTTGCAGCAATGTTAAAATTACCGCTATTGTCATTGTGAGTGCGTTAAAGTCCATCCACTTAAATAGTGGCGCCCTATGATTCTAAGAATACTTCTAGTGAAGAAGAAAAACGTTTAATTTTATGTAGTCAGCCATATTAATTTATATGTATAGTAGCCTATGCCCGTGACTTCTCCCGCGTGAATGTAGTTTATCACGCATCCCTCGGGAACTCTTCATCTTTCCGGGATAAAAACGTATGCGCCTATATGTAAATCCGGGTAATGTTCTATCTGTATGCCAAATTTCATTAAAATTGGTCAAGCCGTTCTTGACTTATAAATGGTGTAACTAACCCGACTTTGTTTTACACATATATTTAGATTAAAAAATATTTTTTTAGTTTCTCTTATTAATTTAAAAATATCTGCCACACATTTTTTTCTACTATATTTTTATTTCATTTAATTCCTGCTTGCCGTTTGGATGTACCGGTGGCACTTTTTCAGTGGAGGGACTTTAACGCACTCACAATGAAAATAGTGGTAATTATAACATCGTTGCGATATTCATACCATAGTGCATAGTTTGTGATAAGACGTAGTTGCCGTGCATAGTTACCCCCCACTGGTCTGGCTTCCCAACGAGTCGGTTATTTCCACGAATACTGAATATTATTATTATTATTATCAGCCTGTAGTGTGCCACTGCAGGGCAAAGGCCTCCCTTCCCTTTTTCCACTTGTCCAATACAATAAAATAAAAAAAATACAATCATCCTCCGAGCCTTTTCCCAATTATATTGGGGTCGGCTTCCAGTCTAGCCAGATGCGGCTGAACATCAGTATTTTACACGGAGCGACTGCCATCAGACCCCCGCAACCCAGTAACTGGGTAATACTGACATTCGGAGGTTAGACCAGTTGTCAGACTTTCAGGCTTCTGACTACCCGTAACGACTGCCAGAGATATTCGTATGACAACCGGGACCGACAGCTTAACGTGCTCTCCGAGGCACGGAGGGGTCTCGATGTGTAACGAAACGGGCACCCATCTACAGACTGACCGCGGCAAGTGCAGCTTAACCTTGCAGATCGTACAATCCGCGCAGTCGTTGCTTCGCTACGAGCCCCTCAATAAAAAAAATACAATAAAAATAAATTAAAAATAAATCAATACTGAATATAAATAACATAATTTGCAATCACTTTAGTGATACGCTTTCCTGTAACGCGTCTCTTTCCGGTCCTGAGTCAGTGCTTAAACAAAACTTTACTCAATAGGGACATGCGGTTTGAATAGATAGAAATAAGGATCATTGGTATTTTTTTCCTTTAGTATTAAAATATTTTTTCTAGTCTTTATTCCTTGATGAGAAAAGACAATGGTTGGAATGTTGGAAACTTTCAGATAATACCTGTAGGCGGATATAAATGTTTTTATAAGCTTCTAGTGCCCCATACAACGCATAAATCTATATAAATAAGCAAATTAAAATGGTTCAGTATCAATTTGTACTCTCATTTGTCAACGGTTTTTTTTTTTGTTTTTCGGAATAGTTCATTCATAAAAAAAAAATTACGGTCGAATTTTACAATTCATGAAATTTGGCGATTCATTGGGCGACCTCCCGGCATAATAAAGATTCCAGGGAGTCATTTTACCCAGTCCATTACAAATATTTACAATTTGGCCAACCCTTTACAAGTTTATATAAGAGTTCAGCTCATTTCTGGTTCTCCATACGAATCATACGATGTAGGTACAGTACTACAGTCTGCGTCAAAAATCGGGACAAACAGACTAATAGACTGTTCAAATGATCTGTACAATTTAAAAAAATAAACTTTATCTCAAAGCGATAAAAAAAGCAGAATGTCAGTTGGCGTGTATATTTGAATTACGAAAACCACCCTTACGACTTACGAGATAAAAAGTTCCCTGACGTGCGTTTGTGTGTGTACCTACTGTGTTTATTCTAAAACACCCTTTTATCATTGAGATATGGTTTAATTTTCTTGGTTGTTCAGATCTTTTTGAACAGTCTGCTTGTCGTGATATTTCTGTCGCTAACTATACATAATCATATTCATCATCATCATTTCAGTCGAAAGACGTCCACTGCTGGACATAGACCACCTCCAAGCATCGCCATAACGACCGGTCCTGCGATTTCCGCATCCATAACAACTTTTAATTAATTGATTCCGCTGTTACCATTCTGCCCACCTAAATAACGTTAAATACCAAAAAAATACATACAAACATGTCTTTTGAAATATTTCATTTAAAAATAATATTTATTTACAGTGTGTAAACTCAATATATTTTACAACACAGATGGTATAACATTCATTTGTGATTAAAATTATCGCGAAATGAGTATGAATCATGCGAAGAGTTAGTTACATTTTTAATTGCTTTATTAAAATATTTAATTATCTTACCTTACTTTATTACTAATTAACTCGTCATACTTAATATTATAAAGAGTAAAGATTTTTTTCATTTGTTTGTTATCGATAAACTCTGAAACTACTGATCCTATTTTAATAAAAAATAAAAAAAATGTGAAATATCTTCATCCGCTATTGGTTGTTTTGTTGTGTACACGTCATGGTGGCGTCTGCTGGTTGGATGCGATTTGCCATTATCAGTACACAAATGTTTAGACCGAGAGATAGCATGTGTCTCTTGTTGTTGTTTAATTTAAAATCTAAACGTAATGCAACAAGGCCTGTATTTCATTAGTGTTTACAATAATTTTTAGGTGGCTCACGATGTTTTTCTTCACCGCTAAGCCATGTGATGATCAAATTCTGAACTGCAAGTGTATTCCAAAAGTCAGGGGTGCAGGCCGGGTTCGACTCGACCCTCCTGCATGGAAAGGCAAGCGTGTAACCGAGGCTGTCACTGCTTACTTTACTTGTTATGTTAATAATAGTAAAATAACGGCTAAAGAAGTTAAAACCAGTCCATCAAAAACTCATATCCATAGCCAACATTATTTTAGTTCCCATTTTTCGCAATAGTCCTGCACCTTCCGAGATGGAATATGACTGTACTACTATACTGCAGCTGTGGACTGTCTTCGGTTCGTACTCCATCCCATCATAGAGTAAATTTGTCAAAGGGATGACTGCTAGCTGGACCTGTCCTCTGGCAAACCTTCTAAAGGTCCGGACATCTTCCTGACGGAGGATGAGTCGTGATTATATAAAGACATAAAATAACACTATAAATCTTCTTTCACAGCCACTTCCCTATGGTACGTGCTTCTGAACGTCCCCGCCAACGCGTCTGTGATCAACGGCAGCTGCGATGCGGTGGACCAATGGATTACGGTCAGCTGGCTCAGCAAAAACACCAGCCTGCCCAACAACATGACCCTCGTGTACCACAGGAACGACACCACCAAGAACTATGGACTCAAGAGCCTGAATGTGTCCCTGGCGCCTGAGAACTTTGTTAATGGATGTGAGTTACTTTTGGCTTTCTTTATTCCTTTTCTCATGTGTAATTCGTCGTGGATAGGCGCAAGAGCCTGAATGTGTCTCTGGCGCCTGAGAACTTTGTTAATGGATGTGAGTTACTTTTGGCTTTCTTTATTCCTTTTCTAATGTGTAAATCGTCGTGGATAGGTGCAAGAGCCTGAATGTGTCTCTGGTGCCTGAGAACTTTGTTAATGGATGTGAGTTACTTTTGGCTTTCTTTATTCCTTTTCTCATGTGTAATTCGTCGTGGATAGGCACAAGAGCCTGAATGTGTCTCTGGCGCCTGAGAACTTTGTTAATGGATGTGAGTTACTTTTGGCTTTCTTTATTCCTTTTCTAATGTGTAGATCGTCGTGGATAGGTGCAAGAGCCTGAATGTGTCTCTGGTGCCTGAGAACTTTGTTAATGGATGTGAGTTACTTTTGGCTTTCTTTATTCCTTTTCTCATGTGTAATTCGTCGTGGATAGGCACAAGAGCCTGAATGTGTCTCTGGCGCCTGAGAACTTTGTTAATGGATGTGAGTTACTTTTGGCTTTCTTTATTCCTTTTCTAATGTGTAAATCGTCGTGGATAGGTGCAAGAGCCTGAATGTGTCTCTGGCGCCTGAGAACTTTGTTAATAAATCGTCGTGGATAGGTGCAAGAGCCTGAATGTGTCTCTGGCGCCTGAGAACTTTGTTAATGGATGTGAGTTACTTTTGGCTTTCTTTATTCCTTTTCTCATGTGTAATTCGTCGTGGATAGGCACAAGAGCCTGAATGTGTCTCTGGCGCCTGAGAACTTTGTTAATGGATGTGAGTTACTTTTGGCTTTCTTTATTCCTTTTCTAATGTGTAAATCGTCGTGGATAGGTGCAAGAGCCTGAATGTGTCTCTGGCGCCTGAGAACTTTATTAATGGATGTGAGTTACTTTTGGCTTTCTTTATTCATTTTCTCATGTGTAAATCGTCGTGGATAGGTGCAAGAGCCTGAATGTGTCTCTAGCGCCTGAGAACTTTGTTAATGGATGAGAGTTTAGTTTTGGGCTTTCGTTTTTACCTTTTTTTCGTCTGTCCTTATGGATAGGTGCAAAGCCCTTGTCTTTTACAGTCGATTTTCGTGAGTATTCACATAAGTGTGGTGTAAAAGAGGGACAAAAGCACGGGGCGAACGACCTTTCATAAATATTCTGTCACAAAATATTTCGTCGGAACAGCTTTTAAAGAAGCCTTGGAATCTCTTAGTAAACCAAAAGGCCGTCAAAGACCATGTCAAAGTGCTTCCACAATTAATCAACTTTTAATAGTAACTATAATTTATTTGCAACATAAGTTATGATATCTGACCACAAACTGTCACTTACTTTAATTATTAATACATATACTATACATACAAAGCTAACCTTTGAACTGAACTATCGATGACTCCACTTATATTTTTCTTAAAAGTAATTTCGAAGATGTTATCTCAATATGCGTATTAACTACGTTAGAGAGATAGTGTTACGTAACATCACGTTTTTCTCCTAGCCTGGTAAGGCCCAACCTAAATTTAGGTCGATATAAATGACGACCCAATGTACTAAGAATAGGTGCAAAAATATACCTTAATCCGCCCAACGACCTAAAACAGGGACGTCAAATGCAAATTAAGACAAACAAAGATGTTCCTTTTTTTTTTTAAATAGTTAATTATTTTTATATAATAATGATGAGTGATGATGATGATGACTTTCATAGAAAAATGAGTTTAATAATGTTTAATGTAACTCTTGTTAGTAATTATGAATTTTGTGACTTTAAATTCAGATTTATCTATCATTTGCATGCTATTTATGGTAAATGTGCCGTACTCAATAAAATTGTACCTGACATCTGTATCTACCACATTTAAGCAAATAAAGAAATTGAAATTGAAATTGAAATAGGTCGATACTTGATGATTTAAAAAGGTTGCTTGGGTCTGAAGGACTACTGACCATATGTACTTAAAGTAGGTTGTTGGGCCTTACGAGGCTAAAGGGGTAGGATACCACTTTAAATATTTGTCATTATAAAAGTAAGACATTTTATACAAGATTTTGATCTGTAACCGTGCCATATTCCTAGAGCAAATGGTAAATAATGTGCTTAGTCATCTAAAAATACTAAACCAATTCTACGGTTATTTAATAACCAAATTTTCACTGAGAAACGTTTTGAGAATAAACCCCGAACGACTTTGAAAGTAAGTCACCGGCAGCATTGTCGAAGTGCGGAAAATCCTGCCAATTTTTTGGTGGTTTTGCACGCATCGTTTTTGGGTCGCGCGCGTCACTCGGGGGAATTTGTTTGTTTACAAATAGGTATTTAAACTAAATAAATTTCGTATTGATTTAATTCTTGATCAGTGTTCAGTATCAGTGGTATACTCACCTCCTTAAATATGGCACGGATACAGATCAACACGTTGTATAGCTGGTCTAGTAGACTAGTAGGTATGGTCACAATAATTCGCGGTGGTACATTTTGTCGACAAAATCCCTTGAACGAATCCTGCTACATTACACGTACCTACCGCTGCCATCGAACATTGAGTGCAAGCGATTTTAGCCGTAGTGGTGGTTCAACGGAAAGATTTCCGACTACATGAAAGTAGGTACAGTCTAACAAAGCAATTAGTATACATGGTCGCCAGATATAGGTGAAGATTTCTCAGGAAGTTATTATAGAACGGTTTGATTAGGGTTATGTATAAATACAGTTTAACTTTGTCCGTTATTAAAATGATATTTCACTCGAAAACATCCATAATCTTCTGAGAAAACTTTATTTATATCTCTCTACCCTGTATACCAGCCATTCCCAAAGTGGGCGATAACGCCCCCCTGTGGCCGCTGCACGCCTAAAGGGGGGCGGTAACAGACCCAGAAAAAAATGGGGGTTTTGTGTAAAGGCTTGGGGGGTGATTTGTAATTTCATATAGCTAGGAGGACTCTTAGACACCGACTGAACTCTCGACTTTCGAGTAGACAAAATAAGTTTGGGAACCACTGCTATACCAATTGCTTTGTTAGACTGTACTACAACACATTTGAACTCTGAACCACTTATCTGACCAACCAATTCTGTGTTCCAGCATCGACGGGCCCCACCGAGCTGTACCACGGCACCGAGTGGCTGACTCCCCTGGCCACGTCGTACCGCTGCAAGAGCGCCACGCGACTCAACATGACGTCAGAGTCCGCCAGCGTAGTGGCCGCGCTCACTCTCTCCCAGCTACAAGAGGAGGCCTACCGCACCACGCCCGGCAAAGGATTCAGTGCTGGTGAGTTTTTTTTTTCGTCAGTTAAAATAAACAAACTGCGACGACGAACGCTGCAAAGCTTTCGAAACATCAGGAAAACCAATTTAAATAATATACGCCATGTAACCCGGCTAAACTTGTTCTAATATAATGTGTAGTGACTAGTGATGGGTCGAGGGTTTAAACCCAAAAGGCATAAATGGGCATAAACTGGGCGAATAGGGCAAAAACGAATTTACGCCCAAATAAACGCCCAATCGCTGGGCAGAAAAAATCGACTACATTAAATATATGTTTCTTGTAGGAAAAAATGTTTTTTTTTAGTAAATTAGTTTTTTAAATTGCAATTACCTTTAATCCTCCAAAAAGTAATTTTCGTAAACTAATCACAAGCATTTTAACCAAAAATAATAAATAATTTATCATTTTAAAAGTATAAAGTAAATGCCCTGACATTTGGGCATTTACTGGGCAGAAACGGACAGATATTGGGCGTTTATTCAATCTGTCCAAAATGCCGCGGCATAAACCCATCACTAGTAGTGACCGAACCTAAGAAAAAAAAAATTACAAATTGGAGTGCAAATTGGTCGCGAACACTGATACAATATATCAGCTGATGTATTTAATTATCCTAAGTACACTTTTATCAAAGTTGCTTTGTCATAACTAGCTGTCAAATGGGACTGGGATCGTGTCAACGCAACGCGTAAAAGCGGCGGTATTTTAATGTTTGCACATTTTAAAAATACAATTCAGTTCATTTATTATCACCATAGGAACTTACAGAACACTTTGTTAAATCTTTACATTATTTGAAAAAATACAATTAAATGTATTCTACTCTTCAAAGTGTCAAAAGGAAACAGGATCTTTTAATTTCAAGATAAGCATTCAAATATACCGATTTGATTTTTATAGTGTAATATAATAACATAAATTAATTAAACAGTTGCTCAAAATAACAGTCAATCAACTCAGCCTATCGCTGTCCACTGCTGGACATAGGCCTCTCCCAAGTTGCGCCACAACACTCGGTCCTCTGCCTTCCGCATCCAGTCCCCCCCCCCCAGCTACTTTAACCAAGTCGTCAGTACACCTAGCTGGGGGGCACCCTACCCTGCGTTTGCCGATTCGCGGTCTCCACTCAAGGACTCGGCTGCTACAACAGCCATCGGTCCTTTGACAGACATGGCCAGCCCACTGCCACTTCAGCTTACTTATCCTACAAGCTATGTCGGTTACTCTGGTTATTCTACGGATAATCTCGCTATGGATTTTATCCTTCAAGGAAACTCCAAGCATAGCTTGCTTCATATTTATCCGCGCTCCAGCATATCTTTGATATTTTGGCAATATATCTTTCATTGAAGCGGCCAGCCGCGTTCTTCAGGTCGTCGGTCCACCTGGCGGGTAAATAACAGTGAAACTGAAATGATAACAAAAAAACTTTTATTTCTTTCCATAATTTATAACTTTAGAGTTCGCTTCGCATGCGTAAATCAACAATCAACTCAGCCTATCGCAGTCCACTGCTGGACATAGGCCTCTCCCAAAAATGCGTAAATGCGTTAAAAATAATAAAATGATTTGTAAAATTAACATCAAATTGTAGCACATACGGGCATCGCATTCACATTCCCGATATCAATATCGCGCTATCAACGCTTGTTATCGCGCGTCTGGCGGCGCGTGCGACGTCACAGCGCGGCTCTCATACGCCTACTGTTATTTATTGAGGTGCCCTTCAAGACCTTTGTTTATTTATTGGTTAATTGTATCTGTTTTAAAGTTTTTTTTTTTTTCTTTCATCCGTTTTTATTTTTAAATCACCGTACAGGAAGTTCCCGTGTTGGTTTTATCGGCTGTCAAAAACAATATACATAACATAAGTCTCTACAAAAAAATCTGAGCAGCAGAAGTTAGCAAATCTGACGATAACTTTTTTTATACAAAATGTACGCTTGACCAAAAAATCTAATTATTTATTTATTTAAGACAACAATGGATCCAATGTGTTAGTAACATATAAAGGGATTTGGTCCGGTCGACTAGCGCCCACACGAGCGGACTATCAGCCCGGGCGGCTGTCCTTTGCAGGATGGTGTTGGTTCTGCCGTGCAGCCTGCGCAGTAGTGAAGCGGACTTTTTACGCCAGATGGCATCGAATCCGTCTGTATGCGTGTAGGCAAACATTGCCGACGCACTACAATAGCGCGGCAGCCACACTATTGTTGCACTACAATGTTGTACGGCATTATTGCACTAGATCCGCAGAGCGTTGTAAGCCTTTTGGGTATATCTGAACCACAGGGCTCCTGATTACAGCGATGTGCATTATGCTTTAAATCGTGTTATTTTAACTGGGTCTGCATATCGGGAAAACCTGCGGGCCAGCAAGTTCGCCTGGACGGACAACGCTCTGCGTTTCCTCACCATATCTACATCGTCTTTCAAGTCATCTGTTACCAGGTGGCCCAGGTATTTAAATATGAAGCCCATTTATTAAAATGGGGGAATCGAAGAGGGACACCTGGCACCCGACCTGAAGACGATGTACTTGGACTTACTATTATTATAGATTAGCGCATGTGAGAGTGCGCACAACTCACACTGCGAGTAGCTTTCGATTTAATTATGCAAATATAATTTTTATACGCAAGAGCAAATGTTTCCACAGAAAGTTTTGCTGTATCTCTTTTAGTTTGCTAGTACTGTCCCAGTTAAATAAATTTGCCTGTATATTTTATAGTTGGATTCATAATCTTATTATACGTTTAGATATACCTATATACTGGTGGATTACCTCTGAACTTGCCAATATAATCTCATTACAGTACCTGTGAAGGAAATGTCGTTCTAAGTCGAGAATATTATCACAGTGTAAAATTATCTGTTTCATACAGTGGTTCAACGAAAATTTACATTGACAGTTTTCAAAGGCAACTCGGGACATTGTTTGACAGTTTTCAAAGCAGCTTGGGACACTTGAACTCTCGCGTTGGACGACTGTATGGAGTGGCTAGACTGTGATAATATTATAGTAATATAATTCGATTTCAAAATAACAAATATCAATAAAAAGGTGACATACTGGTGGTAGGCCACTGCCGACGGCTTGCGACCACCCCAGTCGGGCAAACACGTGCCGCCAAGCGACCTAGTCGTGTTCCGGTACGATGCCCGGTGTAGCTACTTGAAATGGGTCGAAATATTTCACTTCCATCCTCTCACCTTTGCTGGGCAAGCGTGAACCATCGTCGACCGCACCATCGCTTAACATCAGGTGAGGTGGCGGTCAAACGCAAGCCCGTTAAGTATTAAAAAAAAAGAGAATGAAAATGGAATATTATGGTGCTTATACTTAACGATAAAAATAGGTTGTAGAAAAGTTTAAGCCGCAATGGAAATTGAACTGTACTTAATAGTGTTAAAGTTTATTTTATAATACCTACCTCCGTCATGTAAAAACAATTCTGTTTTTGTAACTACACGGATGGGGTGCACTGAATATATGATTTTACGTCTCATTACTATTGTGATATTTATACTCGTAACATAACATAACATCACGCCTGTATTTCCCTGAAGGGGTAGGCAGAGGTGTAATAGTACACCCACATTTCGCCAGTTATGTTATAGTCCCATGTAATAGGGTGCGAGCCTTTTGCCGTTGACCGGGCACAAATCCAGACTCCGGGCTGCTACTGATAATTTCCTAATGAAAAAACCCAATAACACTTTGCTCGACCCGGGAATCGAACCCAGGACCCCACGCTCAGCAGTCGCGCTTGCAACCACTAGACCAACGAGGCAGAACACAATATACTCGTACATAATATTTATTCGTGTAAGATGATATCTAATAATACCATATCTAAATAATAGTATTTGCATTTCCGTCACAACAATTAGATAGTGCGCAAAACTAAAACTACTTAGAATTATTGATTTGTATGTTTGTTCGAGTACGTATATCGTATACTCTGCTTTTTAGGGTTCCGTAGTCCTACAAGGAACCCTTATAGTTTCGTCATGCCCGTCCGTCTGTATCCGTCTGTCCGTCTGTCCTAACTTCTACAGTTATAAACATAAGTAAATGAAATTTTGTTAAAAAATGGTTTAGTATATCTAAATCATCTCAATTTTGAAAGAATAAAAATATCTTGGTAACGTATTTTAGGGGTGGCGCCCATACATGTGAAATGGGGATGATTTTTTTTTTAGCTGCACCCCCTCGTTTGGGGTATCATTGAATAGGTCTACTAAAATGAAGGTAATGTTTTATACATAACTTTTTTATCAGGTATACCATCTGCGAAATACAGTTCGCCAACGTGGCTTGCAATGTGTCCCTCCCCCTGCCATTTCTAAACTATGCAACGTAGAAACTTACAGTCTTCCACATTGATAGACCTTTATAAAAACTCTCTTTTAAAATTATTTCGAGTATAATGTGTTAATAAATTTTTGAGTTATAGTGAGAAAACTGAAAAATACTTAAGACGTCCTAGTTCATAGGTTATTGACCTTAGAGAAAAATGATTATAGCAAATAATGCTCCTTTAGTTACTTTCTATTTAAAAAAATCACAAAAAGAAACTTTGTTTATATTGATATGACACACTTCTTAAATTTAGCGCTAGGTGGCGCTGTTTGCAAAAACTAAAATAGCAATGATTAATATACGATTTGATTCGTTTGTAATTAGACCTACTTAAGGAACCCTATAATACTGAGCATGGCCCGACATGCTCTTGGCCGGTTTTTATTCTTATTCTTTATTGTACACACAAATATACGTGGGACACTCAGAAAGTTTTGCGAAACTAAAAAAAATTGTTCTATACGTACATATATTTTTATCAAATCTTTTCAAAGTACTTTCCACCAGCCTCTATACAAAGATTCATGCGCCTAAACCAGTTTTCAAAACACTTTTTCCAGTCCGCCGCAGACACCTCGTTTACAGCCTGCTCGAACGCAGCCAGCGCATCTTCCGGCGACGAAAATTGTATCCCTTTGAGCTGATTTTTTATTTTTGGGAATAAAAAGAAGTCACACGGTGCTAGATCAGGGCTGTAAGGAGGGTGACCCAGGAGTTTGACTGGCGTGCTGTCCAGGAAGTCCCTCGTTTTGAGTGCGGTGTGCGCAGGTGCATTGTCGTGGTGGAGCAGTAGCCCGCGGAGCCCTGTGTTTGGTCGCTTGTTGCTTATAACAGAGAAAACTTCTGGCAAACATTTGGTAGTATACCATTCGGCATTAATGCTTCTTTGATCCCGTAAGGGAATTGATACCAAGTGGCCAGTCAAATTAAAAAAGCTAGCGATCAAAATCTTACCCCCGCTTCTAGATCGCTTCACTTTGGTAGGCGTTGGCTCATTTTGAAACACCCAAACAGTCGACTGGCGCTTGGTTTCTGGGTCGTATTGATAAATCCAGGACTCATCACCTGTAACGATGTCGTAAACACGCCGAGACGAGCCTGCTTCAAATTTGTTAAGCATATCACGGCACCATTCCACCCGGGCCTGCTTCTGAGCATCGGTGAGGTTGTGCGGCACCCAGCGTGATACTATCCTCCTCACGCGAAGATGGCTGTGTAGAATCTCGTGAACGCTTCCCGATCCAATCTTCAATATGTGTTGAATCTCCTGATATGTAATTCGCCTATTGTCTTGGATTAAATTTTTCACTGCTAGCACGTTTTCTTCGGTAACAGCCGTCAAAGGGCGACCGCTTCTTTCGTCATCCCCCAAAGTTGGTCGACCGCGCTTGAATTCGTTATACCAACGATACACGGTTGCCTTGGAAGGGCCTTCATCCATGAATGCCATTTGAAGTCTATCGTACGATTCATCCGGTTTCAGGCGACACTTGAAATCGTATAAAATCATAGCTCTAAAATGTTCCCAGCGCAGATCCATATTTCAGTGAGACACAATACTTTGAATTAACTCGCAAAAAATGTGGAGGGAAATTTTGAAATTGGAACTTACTTATTTTTACTTATAAATAATCATATTTTCGAAAAACATTATAACTGGCCAGTCTCCCATATATAAAAACTTTTTTTCGCAATACTTTCTGAGGGGCCTGGTACATTTAGATTACAGTAGGAAAGTTAATGTACATCGGCGAGCTTAACTCAAAACTGAGTTTTCTAACAGCAAACCTTAGAGCGATAGACAGATGTTGAATGTAGAGGACAACAGTTCTTACTTGTCTTATTTAGTAAAGAATCTTGGTATGTCTTTTTAATGCAATTCGTCAATAATTGTTATTAAAAACATCGGTGTAGTGTCTCTTGTTCACAAACTAAACCACATTCTTCTAGGGAATGCAAGAGACTTGCTGATAAATGGCTCGCTACCCTCACTTACGATGAACTGGAATTTAGTAAAAGTTTAAAGATTTCTAGTCCGAATTTCGTTCCAACACAGACACACATACTACTAAACACGACTCATCTCTCTCTAACACTCTCACACACGCACTCACCACTCTACCCTTACACACACGCAATACATAAACATACCATAGCACCCTATACCACACTCACTTGCTTAGTCTTAATTTCACATTTTTTATTGTTTGTTATATTTTACCTTATTATTATTATTTATTTGATTCAAGTAACCAAGACTCATAGGGTTAGTAACATTATTTACTTAAAAACTATGTTAGTAATAACAAAATTAAAATTCAATCCAATTATAATATTATTCAACTAACAATAAAGATTTTTGAATCACTGCTTCAGAATTCCAGCAGAAATTCTGGAGCAGCGATTCAAAAGACAGCAATCTAATCTGCCTGCAATCATGCCCAGGATGCTATTGGAGCTAGCCCGCACCCAGTTATAATCGGAACGCTGAGGTCTTCTCCCTCTGAGAGGTAGGCGTTAATAGCTACGACACAGTGATAAACTAAAATGTAGTTATTATCCAACACTTATTGTTAATGTAAAATGTGTTTTTTGGTTCCAATAAAGATTATATTATATAAAAAACACCTAGACCAACAGAAAAAAAAAAAAAACTTATTTTAAACTATCGCTGTCTTTTTACTAATAATAGATACAAGACGACTTTGTTGACCTCTGTGGTCCAGTGGTTCGAGTGTCGAACTGCTGATAACGAGGTCGTGGGTTCGATTCTCACAGAACACAAATATTTGTGTGATGAACATAAAAGTGTTTGTGTTGGTCTGGGTGTTGCTTATACTCATAAGTATGTATTTGCAAAAAAAGTATAAAAGTATTATATCCATCGTCTAGTTCCCATAGTACGCACGGCTACACATCAAGCTGTACATTTCCAGTATCAGCTGATCTCGCATTGAACGGAAAGCCTATACAATGCGAGGTCAACTTTTACTGGAAATGTACAGCTTGATGTGTAGCCGTGTGTACAAGCTCTGCTTAGTTTGGGCCTAGATGGTGCTGTGTTTTTTTAATATATTTATTTATTTATTGTTGCACAAACAGGTTATAAGCATGATAATTACAAATTTATATGCATAAATTAACAAATATTGTACTGCTGGTACTTAATAAAAACCGGCCAAGTGTGAGTCGGACTCACGCAGTAAAGGTTCCGTACCATTGCACCCATCGACCTGATAGATACCCCATAGAAACTGATTTAATTTACGACAGTTTATCAAAAGACATCATCGAACGTACGCGAAATGTGAATTTGAAATCTCTTTCTTCCGTAGGTACCACCACGTATGTCTATGTTTGTCCTGTTTTGAGTATTTGTTGCTAAACTAGATAGTATGCACTATAATCATACCAAGTTTGACGCTGGTATGTATTACCGTTTTGAAGATAGAACAGGAACAAAAACGTTGAAAAAAATGCATGTTTTTCGAGGTTTCTTGTATGGGGACCACCTTTGGTTTTAGACTTTTTTTTGTTTTTAGTATTTGTCGTGATACACCTCATAGCAACACATTTTCTGTGAAAATTTCAACTGGTTATCTATTACCGTTACAAAGATACGACGACGGACGGACGGACAGCGTAGCGAGAGTAATAGGGTCCCGTTTGCACCCATTGGGTACGGAACCCTAAAAAAGGAAACCCAGAGCTATAAGTACCAGCAATCTTAAGGCAAATCTACATCAACGCGAGCTATCTCTAACCCAGAGTCAAATTTGTTTTAGATTTTCACAGAAATTTAACATTGTGTAAAAATTTCCCAAAGATATTTATTTATTTTATAGTTTAAACTAAGTTTAGTTAGTGATCAAGAGAATCGACACCACTATGTTAAAATATTTACACATATTTTTATTTTTTTTAACTTACATATTATGCAGAACTAGTAATTATATTTCATTCTATTTCCCCCTGAACGTATTGTTGTTGTTCCAGCTCGCGAGTGCGGCGGCGGCGACGTCCCGGACGCGGTCCCTATCGCTGTGGGCTGTGCGCTGGGGGGCCTGGTGGTGGTGGTGCTGGTGGCCTACCTGGTGGGGCGCAGGCGCTCCGCCGCGCGCGGGTACCTCTCCATGTAGGGGGCACGTGTGAGTATACACCTCTCTCTATTACACAGACAAACGCGGTTTATGACAAGTCCCCTAGTCCCCCCGCAGACTGCGGTCACAGAATACCTAATAGTACTATCGTACAGAACGGTCACTCACCGCCCTCCGTCAATTAAAGATTCCTCACCCGCACCCCGCACCCACCCGCGGTTTGCCGGAAATTGGACTGCAAGATTGCAATGGATGTCAATCGCCAGTCGCTATACAAGCACGCCATCATCATTCATTCATCATTCGCATCTGAAAACTACTGAGAAGCGCTTGGAACCCAGTCGGCACTACGAGCAGCGAGCATCCCTAACCTAGACGTGTGTGTGCGTTCGTGTACAGACGTAATCTTGTGTATGTAGGTGGTGCTAGCATTTATATTGTATTGAGTGGCCGAGGTGTGCTGCGGTCTAGAGTCTGATCACGCTAACTTTGCAGTTAAATTATGGCAACACCGTAAGCAATAACTATCAAAATCTCTGTAATCATCGTATTATTCCAATGCATTCAGCATCATCATTTTAGCTGAAAGACGTCCACTGCTGGATACGGCCTTACCTAATAGTCACCATAGTCGCCACGCTTGGCAGGCCGGTCAATTTAATTTCGGCCAGGTTAATTTTTTAACCAGGTTTTCAAGCCCTGTCCCTGTGCCCTGTGTTTCAACACAGGCAGACGCGTCAAAAACGCGGTTTATGACTAGTCTTCTAGACTATGGACTAGCGGCTGATCAATTCTGTTGTTTTCAGTCCCGGGTGCTTAATAAATAATGAAGTTTCTTATTATCTTGCTCTTCTTGACTTCTAAAGTTATCCCCGCGCTATCTTTGGCAGTTTTTACTTCTAAATTATTGTAGCCGGATAATAGTTAGTTAGTTAATAGTTATTTATTTTTGTTAAACTTGGACTAGATTACATGGATGGATTTAGCACAGGCTTACAATTTAAGTACTTATGTAATCTAGTTAAAGGGTAGAGTACTGTTCTCCTAGATAGGCAACAAAGTAACCTGTAATAATTTTATCCGTGACTCGATTAATCAATTGAACTCCCTAAATGGAGTCACTTCAAAACAGGATGAAATCTGTCATAAATACACCATTTATTTGTATATCTACAAACCAAAACAAGCACTAAATGAAACAATTCTTACTTTTCCAGGAGACAGCCGCTCGGAGTAACGGTGAAAGTAGTCAATATATGAAAAATATAGAATTGTTTGCGTCGCATTTATCCGCACCTGTCACTATGTGGGTTAATTCCACCTCTGCCTCTGCCTACACCTCATTGAATTGTCCTCATATCCGTTAAAAGTAAAAAAAAAACATCGTCTTTGAAACAAGTTGGCCTTTAAGCCTTCAGCACAACACACACGGGCCCGAGGCTCGCGCATCTTGTGTGCGAAAGGATTTAAAATTTGTTTTGATAAAAAAAATACTTATTGATATTAGTGACCGATCAATGTGTGTATATTAAGGAGTCCGCCCACTACACCGTGCCATGAACGTAACCGTAACGGCACATGCAAAAAAATATTCTTTGTATGAATTAATATGAAACAACGCCCACTAGACCGTTCTGACACCGACGAACACCTCAGCTTGCCATGACCTGACCGGCCCGTCAATAAATCTACGCCTAGTATATTTTACAGCCGCGTTTCTGTATTTTTTATTTTTCGTTTGTATTGTTTGTCTGTATTCGTTTTTTTATTAGCCATATCTATTTTATTATTAAAAAAAATATTACAACACTTCAAGGCAATACGTGCTGCACGTTATCGAATGGATTCCGAACGGGCACGATACGCGTTGCATACGGGGTATAATACGTGTCGCATACGGGCATAGAACGCTGTCGATCCGTTGCAGTGGGCATAGTAGTGCTTGTCGTGTTTCTTTTCGCGCCTGATACGTTCATAACACAGTCATGGCTCCGGTTATGTGGGGGCTCCTTTGTAGGCAAAATGCGTATTAAATTTGTTAGTAAAAGCTCGTCTTGTGTGTTTAAAACATTTTTATTGCTTACGACGTTTTTCACATAGATATGATGTAAAGTAGTTTAATCGAAATATGTAAATTGAAAATACAGGTTTTATAATAAATAAACCTTGAGAAAACTATAATAAATAATAATAACGTAAATCATTTTTTTTAGTTTTTAGCGGGCAGATAGTGTGTAGTTGAATTTGCTCAAAATTGATACAAAAATTTATTATTCCATGATTCAGGTATTATTATTATTGTTTTAAATTGTAACAATTGTTTTTCTAATATATGTTAGTGCCCATTGTCATAATTTTATTTTAGTGTTGACCATGCTATGACAAATTGTGTACCTACACGTTTTAATAATGTTCCAAAATTAAAATTCGATGTAAGCCATTTTTGTTTCGGCCATAATAGAGTAAACATTATAACTGTAAATTAAAGAAAAAAAACGGTAAAAAATAGATACAGTAACATTGTAAAAATTTGATGTAGTGGTAGTTTTAAAACGACGAAGGAGGATAGAATAGTTTTGTTTGTTTGTCGAAATGTTTCAATATTTTAATGATTTCTCAATTTTTTAGAACTTTTATATTTTGTATGTGCTTTGTTTAGTCCAAAGATTTTATCATTTCAGTTATATGCATGTATAACGAAACATATGTATATGGAGTCAATTTATTGTCATAATGTCCATAATATCCGTAAATATATTATTATAAAAATCCGTTTAGGTATAGTTAGTCTATAATAAAATGAATGCAGTGTCTTTCTTTTATTAGAATTTAGTATTCAGACTATTTTAAGTGTAACAGTTATAGGCTGGACAATGTCATTGCTGTATGTGTGTAGATCTGTGGCTATCAGTGTTGCCAAGAAGTAAAAACATCATCCAAGTACAATTAATATCGTTAAAATAATTAAAACGTGGCTAAGCTCCATTTGATATTGGCAACACTGATAACCACAGATATAATACATCTGACATTTCATTCATACTGTGTCACCAGAGTATAAAATAATAATATTTTAATTGGCAATGAGTTGCCCAGTGTTGTGGCTATGTAGTTTGCAGTCGAGCTTTTCATGAACAACAATTATATTAATACTGATTTTCTCGCCAATAATCGACTGCAGATGACTCGCTAGGTGATGGAATGCAAAGGGTAATGTCGGGAGTTTGATTCCGGGTGAACTACTATACGGCATACTTAAGACGACTTATATTTTTAACAGTTAACGTATTTGATTATTTCTGTGTTAATTAGTTAGCCGTATAGTAGATCGATAGTATCTTATTAAAAATGAAACTTTAATACTAATCTAAGTAGGTACAGGTACCATCTCAGTTTAGTATCAAATATTCATTTTGTGGTAAGATGTGCCGATTGATGTAAGATTCGAAATAAAAGAAATAAATGTTTTTTATTGCCACAGTTGACTTTTATTTCTTCCTCTGAAAAGCAGTTACAATAAATACGTATTTTATATACATCGATGAAACTATCTATGTACAATATTATATCTACTGAACACTGTTTATTAAATAAATTATATTTGTGACAATGAATCGCTCTTTTTAACTTTTAAAGCTGATCCCTTTTATTTATTTACAAAAGTTCATCATTGTATCTTATCTGCTTGAACACAAGTGCTCGTAAAACTTTTTTTTTATCAAAACAAGTTTGTTGTTTTGACAAATCAAAGACTCTGGTAAACGATCGACATTGTTTAAGTATCTATACATACCCAAATTTTATTGAAAATTCAATAAAAAGTTATTCGAAATAATGCCAAAACTCTTACTAGAAGAAAAAAAAAGGGTTGTATTTTCTTTTGCAAAAATTACTGACTGACGAAAACACCATGTTTGCACTATTCAAGCCAGTTAAAAAGGACCGTGTTGTGCACAGTCGGGTCCGGCAATAATCGGCACAGCCGGGCGGCAAAATCGGATACATGAATGTTTTGGAAAAAGGCCTCGGCTTAACCGTACTCGGGTAAAAATCGACTGCCGACTTATGTCGCTCGGGTTTTGCTGATCGATCGACATTGCTTCAGTAGAGCTGATGATGTGTGGCCCGAACGAAAGCCGAAGTGACCCGAGAGCCGGGTGGCTTTGCCGATCGGCACGAGCCGGATGAAAAAACAATAGTAGTCGTTTCGGGTCGGCTTTGTTGTTAAACAAATACTGCCAAATCGAATGTGTGTAGCTCCCCTTAAAAACACACAACTTTTGCTTTGCAAAAAATTCTTTGTACAATATGGGGCCTTACTCCCGGGTTCTGTATCAATAGAATTTGAATTCGAGTTAGTGTCAATTCATACTGCATTCCTCTAGGAACTGACATTAGCTCGATTTGGTTTAGAGCTCAACCAGTCGGAAACAAGGCCGTGGTATTTTTTTTTGCCGTAACTTATACATATAAAGACTTAAAATGCATGTACAATCAACCGCATATATGTCAGTGGAAACAATCACGTACAGCCTGGTCTACATCAACGTTAATTCTCTGATTACTTAAAAAATGTACTGGAATTGTGGGTAAACGGTCGTTTAATCAGAGAATTGTTGGTGAAATCATAGTAAGTTTCATACAAGACTGGCTTTGCTTATACTGGTTTTGTCACCATCAATATGCGTTTGACTGTACAATTAACAGCTACGGCAAAATAAAACACTGGCTATTCTATCGTACTTTACTCTAGTGACTATATTTAAATGCATCTTTATATTCAAGAAAAATAAAAAACTAGTGAATTTTGTGGTTTTGTTATATTCGGTTATTTTAGAGACAGTTAATTACTAGGAACGACTAAAGCTTATACTTGGATGCCAAACAGAAACACATGGGTTGAGCAGATGGTACAGTCAGCTACGAATATGAAAACTTACTAAGATATATAATTTTTTGTTACAAATTATTATGAAGTAGAGCATCGTTTCTCAACCTTTTTAATGTCGCTACCCTCTAGATAACCAAAAGTTAATGCGTTGCGACCCCCTCATTATATTTTAATATTTATCAAAGTTTTACATAATGTTTACATTTGCCACAAACTTGGGCAGATTGCGACCGATTATATCTACACGCAACCTCCTCAGGTTGAGAAACGATGGAGTAGGCTATATTTTAATGACTAATATTATGACATATTTAAAACAATAATGGGATTTTATGTTATTAATTAAAAATGAAAAATAATCATCCATTTATGTTGCTGATCGTACCATGAGACATTGGTGTCAATTCTCTTGATCACGAACTAAACTTATTTTAAACTATGTACCTATTCCATGTTATCGCTCTCTTTTACCAATAGTAGATACAAGAAAGGGATGACAACAGTTTTAGTGCTTTCAAATTAGTTTGCGTGTTACATTTCTTTGTATTTTAGACGACACGTTTCGATATGACGACTTGTATGGGAATTTTAATTCCGACTAATTTGAGCTATGCTTGGAGTTTATTTGAAGGATAAAATCCGTAACGAGATTATTCGGAGAAGAACCGGAGTGACCGACATAGCTTGTAGGATCAGTAAGCTGAAGTGGCAGTGGGCTGGCCATGTCTATCGAAGGACCGATGGCCGCTGGAGCAGACGAGTCCTTGGAGTGGAGACCGCGAATCGGCAAACGCAGCGTAGGGCGCCCCCCCCCCGCCAGATGGACCGACGACCAAAAACGTGGCTGGGGGGGACTGGATGCGGAAGGCAGAGGACCGAGTGTTTTGGCGCAACTTGGGAGAGGCCTATGTCCAGCACTGGACTGCGATAGGCTGAGTTGATGATGATGAATTTGACAGCACTACAATTGTTGCCATCCCTTTCTTGTATCTAATATTAGTAAAACGGAACGATAGTTTAAAATAAGTTTAGAAACGAAAATAAGAAATACAAGTTACCTAGGTAAAAAACTGCACCTAATTTTATTTATGCTTACTTTTTGGCGGGTAATGCATTACCTAAGTACCAACTACATAAACAAGTTGTTGATCTGTTACCGTGCCATATTTCTACAGCAAATGATAAATAATGTGCTTAATCATCTAAAAATACTTGAAAAAATCTACGATTATTTAATACCCAAATTTTCACTCAGAAACATAGCGAGGGTTTGAGAATAAATCCCAAACAACTCTGAAAATAAGTCATCGGTGGCATTGTCAAAGGGTGGAAATACCTGCAAATTGTTTTGGTGGTTTCGCTCGCGACACAAGGAGGGAATTTGTTTGTTTACAAATAGGTATTTAAACAAAGAAAATGTTTTGGTACCATTGATTTTTTTGGTTCGTGTTCAGTAGCAGTGGTATAGTCACCTCCTTAAATATGGCACGGATACAGATAGATAGATAGATAGATAGAATATACTTTATTGTACACCATGAAAATTGTAGTAAACAGGAACAACGTATAAATTATAGGTACAGATCAACACGTTGTATAAGTAGATATTTAGTAATATTGTATATTGATAAAATAATATGATCAGTCAGGAGATATGAAAGAAACAATTGTGGCAAATTACTAAGCACTGTTAACGTCGAATGTAATTCGTCTCGGAGGTACCTATATATTAAAAATAAGTTTACATCTAACAACAAAGTAAAGAATTATAACTAAACTATCTATGTACAATTATCATTAGAATACTGGTGGAAATATTAAGTACTCTATTTACATTAGAATACTGGTGGAAATATTAAGTACTCTATTTACATTAGAATACTGGTGGAAATATTAAGTACTCTATTTACATTAGAATACTGGTGGAAATATTAAGTACTCTATTTACATTAGAATACTGGTGGAAATATTAAGTACTCTATTTACAATGAGTATTTTGTGATGTAGGTAGTTACTTATTATGATATTATTTACATAGCCTCTTTGAAAGCCCCGCTGTCAGGGAGAAAATTACATTTTGATAATTATGTTAGGTTTATACGTACCTACACACATTCTTTTTTAACAGTCACTGACCAGCAAGCCTCTAGACGCCGATTAGCCACAACGCATATGTAGTGGCACTGCATATCATGCGCCCCGCCACCAATCAGAACGTCAGTCCGTCAGCGAGCGGCACCAATCATATGGAATCATACCACCGGACTTTTGAGCCGACCAATCATAACGTGCCGTCCGCCCCCCGGTCCCCGCCAACATTTTACGACTGTGTTCTCATGCAATACTTTGTTTAAGCGGTGTCTTGAGGCTTACTGGTCTGTGGTAGGTATTCATTTCTATGAGCCGCTGTAAATGAATCAAGTTATCATAAAAATACATAGCAAAATACATAGGTAGATTACCTATCAATTATAATAAAACAAAGTTTAACCGGATTAATCGCGTATATTATTTAAATTGGTTTCCCTGACGTTTCGAAAGCTTTGCAGCATTTCGTGGTCATTCATTTCAATCAATTCAATTTTAATTTCATTTTAATCCGGTTAAACTTTGTTTTATTATAATGTGTAGTGATCGCGAAAACCTAAGAAGTTATTACCTATCAATTTGTTTTTTTATTTTATTAGGGCGATGACGTTTTGATCTGCTTCTATAGGCTAACTAACACAAGCTCTACGTAAAGGTCCCTGATCCAAATCAAATTCATCAATTCCTAACTAAACGCCAACGTTCGTGGGAGTCGCGATCAACAATCACCCGGTGTTAGTAGGGTTGTGTGCGTGCCGTACCTACTCATTATCAATAGTTTGATTTAGGGTTACTGAAGTAACTGAAATCCATAGTGGACTGTCTGTCTGTAACTGAATGTCCTGTTAACATTAAAAATAACTTTAGTGAGTTCGTTTACCTTTAATTAGTAATTTAAAATGATTGAGTTTGTTATCTGCTTCTCAAACATAAAAATGGGTAGTTTTTTGTTAGAATTACTGGTAATGGTACAATAATTAGCCGTAATTTGCGTAATCGATATTCACCCGACGCATCACTACGCCTTTCTATAAGATTTATGATCACGTCTCCCACAAAGGTTGGCGTTGAGTTGATTGGACATAATGCACAGGGCTGCGCTGACCACATAATTTATAGTCAAAGATATCAATGTTCTTATTATAAACATAACATAACATCACGCCTGTATTTCCCCGAAGGGGTAGGCAGATGTGTACACCGACATTTCGCCAGTTATGTTATAGTCCCATGTAATAGGGGGCGAGCCTATTGCCATTAACCGGGCACAAATCCAGACTCCGGGCTGCTACTGAGAATTTCCTAATGATAAAACCCAATAACACTTTGCCCGACCCAGGAATCGAACCCAAGACCCCACGCTCAGCAGTCACGCTTGCAACCACTAGACCAACGAGGCAGTCGAAGTCAAGACATTCAAACAAAAGTAATAATAAGAAGCAATTCTTTCTTCAACATTAATTCAATAGGTATTATAGGAGAATTGTGTGTAACTTCATGATTATGAATAAGACTTTGACTTTTAAATTACTGAATTAATTAGATTTAATGGCACTATATGGTAAAACTTACACACTATAAGGCACATTGCAGACTTTTGTAAACAGCGATAGCCAGCATTGCTTCAGTAAAATAGGACATATTTAAATATGAAAGAGAGGCATAGCTCTCACATTGTGTAATGGTTAAACTGTGGTGCAAACATAACTAAACTTATTTATCTATTTTGCCATTGCTGTCGAATGTAAAAGAGAATCTTTTACTCGGCACTACTAATTTTAATACACACTTAATCTCTTTTTCAACATAATTGAAAAAGGACAGATAATATTTAGAAACGTCAAATTAGTCTATGCCCTTGTAATTTCTGGGAAAATAGAAGATGGCGACTGTGGACTAATTTGACAGAACAAATCTTCTATCCTTTTCTAATGACTTTTATTATAAAGAGACATAACGAGTCTAAATTAGTTTATTGCGATAAACACTGTACACCATGTAGCACAATTGAAAAGCCAAGATCTGATATAGTTTAAGCCCTGAATGACTTTTGACGTGTCTACTCTGGGAAGAATGGGGAAGAAGCTATAAAAAGATTCTGGAAAGAACAAATTGGTACCTACTTAAAAAACTATTACACAATGTGGTCGCAGTTTCCTCATTAGGTTGCCTATAATATTATGCCAACATAAATTGTGCATATATGCGTTGCATTGCATATTATGCGTTTGCATGCAAATGTCAGAATTAATCTGAGGAGTACTTAGGTATTGGAGCCATACTGGCGAGTGTGGTTATAACCATTACAGTTCCAGTGCGAAGAAAGATGGCGCTATACATCTTGTATAGCTTTGTCTCTCTCTCTCTTGCAAAGAAACAATGTTGGTTCTAACCTTACGACTCCAGACAATTTTATTGATTAATTTCCAAAGACTATGATACCAAGTTTGACTTAAGTTGCTGATAAACATAAACGCTGGTCATCGTTGCCAAGTTAGCTGCTGCTATGCTGAATAATCATGATTCAGCCTTTAGTTCTGTAGTTACGGATTTCATTTATTTAGTACCTAGGTACAGTCACAACACGCGAAAGTTAAGTCACTTGCTTAACATCTTAACTTGGCCGTGTTATACAAATTGGGCAACTTTTTCATGTACGAGTATATCCGACTTTGTTCGATTTGCCAACACGGCCGAATTAAAAATGTTAGCAAGTGGCTCAACACTCCCGTGTTGTGATTGTACCTGTAACATTCCTATCGCTTAGCTATAAGGCTAGACATGGCACTTCACCAATCGACAATTTGTACAGGAATTTGAACCCTACAGCTTCAAACGTAAGGTTTACTGCGGTAATGGGCAGGAGTCAAGTAGAACATTGTGTATTGACTCCATTTCGGTCCAGCTTCGTTTCTGTCCACCCACTGTGACATCGCGAATGCACCCGTTGAAGTTCTTGCCGCCTTCCGTAGATTCCATTGCGCCTTCTGTAAGGAAATTAAGATGTAAAAGTAACTGAAGTAGAATCCATGATTCTACAAACCAGTTTGACATTTCAAAAACGTCAAATACGTTGCTAGAATCGTAATCTATCTTTATTGTGTATCTTTCTTACTCGATCTTATAAGGAGGAGACGGGAGATGCCGTCCACACAATCATCTTAATCAGATTGTATAAGGACCTTAAACCTACATAGGTATTAGGAAGCTGATGCGACGCGACCTCCACCGCTCCAACACCCGAAGCACAAAAGTTTTCCCTAAGCAGCTAGGGAGGACCCATCTGATGAAGCTGAAGGCCGCGGGTGGTAAAATTGTCACCTCTAAAATCGAGATGCTCGATGAGATCGAAAACTTCTAGAGGCATTTGTATTCCACAAGAACGGCGAGACCAGCGGTTCGTAACAACGATGACAAAAGAGCCCAAGTCACGCACCATTACAGAGAGGATCTCCTGGACGTCGACCAGGATGAGATTAGGAAAGCCCTCGAGCAGCTTAAGAACAACAAAGGTCCCGGCGATGATGGAATTACCACTGATCTCTTCGAAAGGAAAGAAGACGTTAAGACCGCCTTTGTACATAGTTGTGCATAAAGTATTAAATAAACTGGTGCTGAAGGAATTAGAGTCTGTTTAATTCTGTCATCCAACAAGGCTTAACACCGGAGACATGGAGCGGGAGTGCGGGGTACTATTCTTCAAAAAATAACATAAAACCTTGCAGAAGAAGTACAGACACATCTCACTCCTGAATTATGTGTAAGTACAAGCTGTTCTCGAAAGTCATCACGAATCGTCTCGCCAGAAGACTTGACGAATTCTAGCCACCAGAGCAAGCTGGGTTTCAAAAAGACTACTGCACCGTAGACCACATCCATACTGTTTGGCAGATTGCACAGAAGACATGACTGTTCAGATCCAGGACCAAAAGACGAAGCCAATTCAATTGCGCAAAGGGCGTTACAAGGGAATGAAACATCCCCAAAATAACGCGTTGGAAGACGTCTTCAAGACGCTGGACGAGATAGGGTATCAACGTTAACGGCGAGAACATCTCACATCTCCGTTTTTCCGATGAAATCGTGGTAATGGCTGAGCGATAGAACAATTGTAAACGCTGCACAGCCTAAGCGGAGCCGCTCAGCGTATCGGTCTCGGCATGATTCTGGACAAGATTAAAATCATGTTCAACATACATGACATGTCGAAGACAATATTCGTTGAAGGGTCAGCGCTTGAAGTTGTACAAAAATAGATCTACCAAGGGTAGGTCATTCTACTTCGAGAGAGAAGCCGACAGAAGGATCCAGTTAGACTGAGCAGCGAGTCTTCTCGTCACCTATACCGCAAATTTTAAAGACTACACTACTACTACTACTACGTGCGTCCTGCCTGTCATTATTTACGATGCCGAGATGTGGACATTCAACATTCTCACAGTTGAGCTAGTGTGGTGTGTGTATTTTGTGGGAAATTAATTCAAAGTCTCTCAGCAAGCAATGGAGCGAGCTATGCTTGGAGTTTCTATTAAAACTTTATTTTATTTCCAAAATTACAGCATTCAAGGACACAAGTGTGCGTGTTTTATGTGTGTATGCTTTTTGCTGTAATATATTGTCGTAAAAGGCGACTAAGGGATTCACCAGAGGATGGGCAGCAGCGTTCTCCGAGTATTTAACCAACCAACTGCGATCGCCAACTCGCCTGCCAAGCATGGTGATTATGGCATATCCCCTGAGGTTACTTGGGGGAGGCCAATGTCCAGCAGTGGACGTCTTTCGGCTGTAATGGTGATGATAATGATGATGCGTTTTTTACGTTGTGTGCGTAAGTAAAGATTGAGCTTGTGACACGCGGACTCCATGCAAAATAAGGGGCTTGCCTGATCTCCTTATATTTCGTTGTGTGTATCTTCCACTGCGCTACCTACCTGGCAGGCCTCCGATGTACAGCGGCGTGGGCGTGGGCGCGCTGTCGCCGCTGTCGTCCAGCAGCGCGGTGGGGGGCGCCCCGCGCAGCAGCTCACCCGCGTCCAGCTGCAGCGCCAGCGCGCGCGGGTGGCGGCGCGCGCGCACGGCGTGCCACGCGCCGTCGCACGCGCCGCCCGCGCCGCCGCGCGTCGCCAGCCGCGAGCGCTCCGAGCCCGACGATTGACGAGAGAGTACCACCTGGAACACGACGTATATTCCAATAGTTCCGAGTCCTGTAACTTCACTACGAAAGATAGTAGGTAACATTTTGTTCTGCCACTTGTTCGGAAATTGGTTCATTATTAAAAAAAAAAAGAAAGACGTTTGGCACTCGGAGACTGCCGCGGTAAAGCTATTGCATAGCATTTTTTATGTAAATACAAAGAGGAGGTACCCTAACGCCGAAACTCTAAGCAGGCATGAGTAAGCAGATTGCGGGGCGAAGAGGGGGATTCTTCTTCTTCTTCGTCGTTCCCTCACTGCTGAGGATCGCGACCACATACGTACGACGCATTTCCAAGCTATGCGGTCTTCCGCTGTGTGGACCGCTCGGTACATGCTGCCTCCGACAGCCCTCTTAATGGCGTCTGACCATCTTGCCGGTGCTCTGCCTTGAGCGCGCTTTCCTTCTATCCGGCCCAGTATCAAGAGCCTTTCCAGACAATGCCTAGGTGATCGCATGACATGCCCGAAAAGGCTGAGGGCACGCTCCTGGCATATTGTAGATAGTCGTTTGGTGATGTTGAGCTCCTCCAGTATAGACACATTAGTTCTCATGGCAGTCCATGGTATACGAAGTAGTCTTCGCCAACACCACATTTCGAAGGCATCAATCTTGCTGCTATCGCGACTTTTAATGCACCACGTTTCCGCGCTATACAAAAATATTGAGAACACCAGTGCTCGGACCAATCGTATTTTGGTTTTCCGTCGGATGCCACGGTTCTTCCAAATTTTTTCCAGATTGGTCATTGCACTTTTAGCCATGCCTGTACGCCGGCGGCGGAAGAGGGGGATTACGCATGCGCAATAACGCCGATACAACCAATGCCACCTACTAGAGGCGATTTGCAGAACTAAAGAGACAAGCGTGATATTTCAAAAAGTCATTGTAAAGTTATGGAGTTAGCTCAATGATACTCAAAATACCATTTAATTCATTTATTAATGGACCAAAGGTTAAATTAAGAATACAAAGATGCGAGGGAGCACACGCGGAGACCGCTTATTAGGTACTAACGACTCGTCCGATGAATTTAAGTAAAACTGCTAATTCCGCAATCTGTACAGTGTCACCGTTACATGCTCCCGGGCCAAAAAGATATAAAAAGATAAAAAGAGATTATACATCTTCTAAAATAAAGCTACATTTTTTTGTAACAGGAGATGTAGCTTTATTTCGTTTAATACTAGTGCCTGCACTGACATCCACTTCACTAGGCTGACGGTCAGCCGTACTCTGCTTTCGCGAAAACACTACACTATTTGTCGCAGTTTGAGGCTGCGGTAGTACTCCTGACGAAGCTGTTCGTCTCCTCCTCCACAGAAAGTATGCAGCTACTACAAGGCCCACACCTAGCAAACCGTAAGAAAGTGTATATTGATGAATGTCATGCGTGGATAGAGTGTCATCTGGTGGAATAGAATTGGCGGATTTCAATTGTTCTATTTGTTCTCCCAGATTAACTAATGTACTGTTCAATGGGTCAACAGATTGTGTAGATGTGTAGTGAGATAACGATATATTCACAATGTGATTTATCTCTGCTATCTGTGGGGTTAAGATCTCTGAGCAGGATTTAATTGTATTCGCCGATTGAGCGTGTGAAAATAAAGTAAAATCTTTACTTTTTATGACGCATTTTGGTTCCAGGTCAATTATACCAGATCCTGATAGTTGTTTGGTAGTAACTTGATCTTGACAAATTATCCTGACTGAATACGTATTACAGCAAAAATAAAAGTACCGAGATGGACCATTTAGTTCTAGCCACATATCTTGGCACGGAGATCTAGTTACAATGCATTGTTTTAATCGGCTGTCAAGCTTGCAAAACTTTTCATCTATAGATAAATGATTAATTGGTTTATTGATGTGACACAGATAAGAGTGTTCACTATGCAGGCATAACTGAAGCTCCAAAAACGACATGATGAAGAAAGAGTCCTTTCTTAAGTTGATAGCAATGAATTCAGATATTGGTAGGACGCTGATCCTATCATCCTGGACTTGTCGAGGAACTGGCAAGATCTTGTAGATTTTGTAGTTATCTCTGCTGGTCAAAGGAAAAGTAATCTCAAATATGAAGTATTCTTCCATCATTCTTGCTTTAACTTTAAGCATACTATAAATATGTTTTAAATCAGATTGTATGTTGTCCACGGGTAAAGTTAAATCTTTTGTTAACTGTCCCGAGATGAACTGTAGCTCATGTTGTAGCTGCTCTGGAGTCAACAGAGTGAAGTGAGTGGAGTCAGTTGAGTGTTAAACTTCCCATGATAAATATCCGTGATAGTGTCCAGCAGGGTGTCTTGAATTCTTTTAAGGTTCTGAATTAAGTTAATAGCTGTAAGTGCTGATAAGGTAAAATCTTGCGTTTTGGCCAAGCTTTCAATTTCTTGTTTTATTGTAACAACAGCATTATCTAACTGATTTAAGTGTTTGTTTATTGTTTTATGTTGAAATTGAATAGTTTGCTCGGTACGTTTTAAAACGTTATATTCAGCCTCGACGACTGAGGTCTGATTTCTTATAAGGTTAACAAGATGCCTCTCATTTTGTTTTATAAGATGAATGTCCTTTTTGTATTGTTCCGCGAATCGTTCATCTAATACGCCGAAAAGGCTATTTGCTACGTAACCTATACCATTAATAAGTCCGCGACGCTGTCTGCTACGAGCGTCAAAATGTTGATTCAGCATAAATTGGTTATAGTGCTGGTTTTTGTCGTAGCGACCGCTTATTAAGTACTAACGACTCGTCCGATGAATTTAAGTAAAACTGCTAATTCCGCAATCTGTACAGTGTCACCGTACAGTCATTAAAAGTTCTGCTATTCATCGATAGATGGCAAAACTAAAAAGTATCACCGCTGTGCCGGTCGGAGTGGGGGGTGTTAGGTTATTTTCGTTACGGAATTTCTGGATTCGGTCTCCACGCTCAAGGCCCGCGATAGAAGCTATGCAATAGCTTAAAAAACAACAATCGGCTCTTTTCCGTACGCAACGAAATAACAGGCCAGTATTAGATATTACATGACAAAAACTTTTTAACAAAAAATAAAACCGACTTCAAAAACCTTAAGTAAAAAGTAAAAAATAATCATTGTATGTATTTTAAAATCTTAACATAAACAACATTTTTAAGGCGGCCTCCTCCTTTTTTTGAAGTTGGTTAAAAATAGAAATTGCTGGACACTTTTTATTTTTTTTAAATTATGTTACCGAGGTTTTTAAGTAGGTACACACTTACATAAATTTGCTTTTTTAATTTATTTATTTTAATATTTTTTTGTTTGTATATAAAAAATATTTAACATTATAAAGGCTGAACGCACATTTTTTTTTTCAACACTTTGAAAATAAAACAAGAACCGCGCGCGGGCGAATTGGCACGAATGAAAATTAGATACTGTTGAATTAATTTGTGTATTGTTTCCTCGCAAATGAGAGGAAAATACTATAAACAAGTCTCGGCCGAAATAAAAAGGAAAATTTTTTAAATTACAATATTACTCTGCCGTCAATTGGTTCATTTCAGGCCTCGACAGTAATGTACTATTCTCAAACATGCTTGGAAATTCGAACATTATTTTGACAACCTTCTTTGAGATATATCGAAAATGTTGTACTGGTCAAATATATGCGAGCATATGCGAGCAAGTAGCCGGCAATATTAGTATAAGACTTAAGGGTCTATGGTAAGCCATACATGACACTCAGCTACGACAACCTGTGAATAAATCGGCTTAAAGAATTTTTTTTTTTCAAAAAGTCAAATAATGCCACTTACATGAAAATAGTGATAACATTTTAGTTAACTTATTCTAATGGTCGCCGAACACTCAGTTAATAGTTCCATCGCCTCAATAGGAAGGTGAAAAATGTTCAATTACATATTGAGACACTTGAGACTTAAAACCAATAAATTCATTCATTTTTCGGCTAGAGACATTTGTAGCGTTCATGAAGTTATTAAGTTATCATGTTTCTGCTGGGCAAGCGTATACCATCGTCGACCGCACCATCACATCACTTAATATTAGGTGAGGTGGCGTCGAACGCAAGCACTTCAAGAAAAAAAAAGGTAACTTACAGCGCCATCCTTAACTTCCAGGAGTAACCCTGCCGCAGCCAGCAATATTCCATTAGGCTCACTCGTCCTGAACTGCAGCCGAAGCTCCGTCGAGCTCTCTGAGCCGTCTGACGTCATCAGCCACGAACTCGACCAGGTCGCATGTGCGTCTCCTGGAAAAAGTAATTAAAAGTAAGCGAAAGCGTTGAAGTAAGAAAATGGTCCCACAAGGTGGACCGACGACCTGGTGAAGGTCGCGGGAATCCGCTGGATGCGGAAGGCACAGGACCGGTCGTTGTGGCGATGCTTGGGGGAGGCCTATGTCCAGCAGTGGACGTCTTTCGGCTGAAATGATGATGATGATGAAGAAAATGGTTACTTGATACAAAAATGGGGATACTGCAGATTAAGACCAGCGCACACCGGGGACGGCAGGGCAGAGCATTTTATCTTTATCCAACGTAAATTCATTCATACTTATCTAGAGGTACAGATACAGATTCCAATGTTTAGAGATCGACCCCAAGTCATCAAAGGGGATTTCCCTTCGCGGCATTGATGAGCGTGCTAGAGGATGCCGCGGCAGGATGCGACGGGAGGTAACGGCACGTTGCAATGGCATGTTTAGGGACGCGAAGGTAGGCTGAGGGACGCCAAGGCATGCGACGGCATGCTTACGGACGCGAAGGCGTGCCGCGGGATATCTCGGTAGCTGCCCGGCATGCCATGGTATCTAATAGGCCGCTGACATTATCAGAGTGCGCTGGCCGGTGGCAAAACCCCTTTAACGGGTACTTTGTGTCTCATCAAAGAATCATAGATTTACGTGTCAATTTATTATATCGTCTGAGTTAAAGATACACTCACCTCCAAAGTATGCAGCTTGTTCAACGTTGGGGAAGCATTGCCCGACGCCGTGGTGCGCCTGCGCATCCCGCACCAAGTCCTCCGCGCGGCCGTTCACTATCACCCGCCGGATGCAGCCGCGGAAACCACCGAGGCGTGCGATCTTAACAAAAAATATATAAATATTGTAAAAGTTGGTTAAGTTAGAGTTGGTGAATTTGTTGTATTGAACAATTATTAAAAAAAGAGTATATCCATGGAGTTTCTTGCCGATTTTCTCCATAGGACCTACCATTTAGAATCATGCAACTAGAGCCTGACGTTTCATAAGTGCCTGTAATTAGATCTATTTTAAATAAAAACAATTTGATTTTAGGGACTAACGCTTGAAACAAAAACAAATGAGTTTTTCAAAGAGAAATCTCAATTTAGGATTAAGGTGAATGCTACAGGGTACCCCGCGAAATTCAATTTTTTTGGCGTTTTTTGCAAATTGTAGCTTTATCTCGCGTTGTATATCGGTCAAAATATGATTGGCGGAAATAATAACAATATATCTACTGAATAATACTCATAAAAAATATTAACCTAGCTCTATTAGCTGTACTAGCTTGATAATATTAATTTACGATCAAATTATTGATTTTCGAGCTTATACAGCTTATAGAGCTAGGTTAATATTTTTTATGAGTATTATTCCTTAGATATATTTTTACTATTTCCGCAAATCATATTTTGACCTATATACAACGCGAAATAAAGCTACAATTTGCATAAAACGCCAAAAAAATTGAATTTCGCGGGCTACCCAGTAGCATTCACCTTAAACTGATTATACTTTTGGTTGTATATTGACAAATATCCGATATAACTCACCGAATTGGGCAGGTTGGGCAGCGCGGGTGGCGTGGGCAGCCCCCCCACGTACAGGCGGTGCGCGCGCGACGCGGGGGGGGCGCGCGCCGCCGCCGCCGCGCCGCCCGACGACAGCTGCACGCGCCCGCGGGACACGCGCAGCGACACCTGCACACCACACGTGACTCATCAAAGGCGTAGCAAAGAGAGGCGCCAGGTGGGCCCGGCAAAGATCGTAGCCAGGAATTCACTTGGAGGGAGGGAAGGTCGAGCTCTGGACCAGAGACAAAAAGTAAAAATCGCCGTCGAAACAGATAGCGACACTAGTATTAAGAGTTTAGAGGTGTTTCGTCGGGGAGGGTTTCCTGCCTACAGCCATGGGCCCGGCCCTCCCCAGGATCCCTAACCAAGTCCAGCAGTGGAGGCTATATGGTCAGTGACTAGTAGTGGCAAGTGTACAAGACCAGGGATTTATCCATAGAACGTAGTCCTGCAATGAATATCAAATATCCAACAAGAACAAAACACGGAAAAATTAAGTTTATCGAGAACAGTGTTGAAGCCCAGGTGTCCTTTAGAAGGTTTTCTTCATAGTTAAGACTTCTATCATCATCATCAGCCTATCGCAGTCCACTGCTGGACATAGGCCTCTCCAATAGCCGCTGACTTCTGTCCTCAGCCACTCCAATCCAATTTATACCAGCCACTTAAGTCTATGGTGTCTTAAAAAAGCATTTCGCCCATGAAGTGACAAAAACTCCTAACTGTATAAAAATTACACAAAAACCAATTAATTGCATCCGAACCTTAACAAAAATATTGCAAGGACCTATTCACAGATAAACAATTAAGTCCACTAACCTGTCTCCAGCTGCCGTCAGCGACGGTGGGCGCGAGCGTGAGTTCCTTACGTCTACGTCCGCGCATCACCAGGCGGAGCTTGCCTTCTTTGATCATTAGAGCCATAAAGTGCTTCGGCTTGGCTTTGGAACCCTGGTGCAAATGATACTGATCAGTTTTAGAGGTGGGTGATGGAACAAAAAGCCTCCAAAAGGTCCACAAGCTTTGTTAGCCTATATAGGGGCAACTCAAATCCTATATTACCTAGTCACTGTTTCTGTCATGTAAAATACAGGAGTATAATATGATAAAAATAATAATGTTAATGTCTTCCTGGCCGAATTTCGGTCACAGCGGCCAATCTCAATGGAGACTAGCCATCTGCGCGGGACATAATGCAAAAGTGTGTGCGCAAACACAGATGCACTCTCTATTCCCTCGCTCTACAATCCGATGGGATAACAATCCAACATGATCAGAGAGAGATAAGGCGCTGGACCAACGGCTTTACGTGCTCTCCGAGGCACGGGCATGTAGCATCACCAACTTCCTCACTCCGGGCTGATACTGAGAAATTTTCTTGACAGATAAATCCCAATAACACTTTTTGCCCAACCCGGGAACCGAACCACGGACGTCTCGCTTAGCGGTCGCACTAGATCAACGGGGCAGTCAGATCATTTTCACAAATGATTATTAAAAAATTAAATAAAAATACAATCACATGAGACTTTCCATCTTCATGTCTCAGTTTGGCGAACCGACTTGCGGTACCATTTCGGCAACAGCCTAGGTGGTATTGCAGTTGTTATGGGCAAAGGTAACATCAGGTGGACCTTTAGCTCGTTTCGCTATCTTATACTATAAAAAAAAAACATCACTCAGGTTTTTGATACAACTTGTTGTGTGGGGGTGGGATCACTGGTGCCTGAGATACAGGTTAATTCCTAGTTCGGGCACCAGTGCTTACATCATCAGCCAAGCAAAAGGTAACTGTATTGTGATATTGTAACTCGTTGTTTTTGCTTTATATAGACAGTTAAACAATGTTATAAACTAGGCACACTCTTCATAATAATTAATAACTTAAGTAATGTGTTCTTTTTCTTTTTTCTTTTTTTTTGTGTCGACGCCGGCTGTCGCTGAAAACCAGCGCTGTCTTTGCTCCGTGCATGAGTGCTGGCCGTTTTGCGCGGATGTGACGCATATCTTACCATACATCTTGGCTCTGTACCTGTATTTGTTCTGTGTTCTTGAATTTTATGCGTCACTTTTGAAGCAAATAAATATTTTTTCTTTCTTTCTTTCTATTTGCGAATGACAAACTCTAAATTGAACCATGTGGTATGGGAAGAAGGTTCTAAGTCCATATGAGATGGTGTTGTGTAGTATAGGTTACCGGCGCCAGTAGGAGGAGGCCGTCGCGCGCGTAGCTGCGTATCTGCAGCTGGAGCGCCAGGTCCCGCGCGCGGCGCGCCAGGCGCAGCGTGGCGTGGCTGTGCGCGCTGTCGCCGAACTTCACCGCGCCCGCCTCCACCGTGTACGACGACGTCTGCACAGGACACCACGTCTCATAACTTGTGATATTTATTTATTTAATCGTATGGCATCTTTATAGGCTATCTATACATCTATATTATTTTATTTATGTGATATTAATAGTCTATCTTAGTGTAGCGAGCAATGGCGAAGGGTGAATTTTTTCAGAAGGGAAGCCGTAGGTACCTAAAATAGCTAAGATCGTACGTTATAAAGTAAAAAAACAATTTACCAACTTTTATAATTTAATTTTACATAAAACACTTTTTTTTTTGTATTTTAGAACAATAAATTAGGTAGCATATAAATGTCATTGATCTGTATTTAAGCAATTCCTAAAGGGAAGCCGGTGGGAATCGTGCTATATGGACCCTTCGCCATGTAGTGACATAGACATGCGATAAATGTATCACTGAACTGAAAAGAGAGATATGTATCATTTCGGCAAAAGATACGCATCACTCATTTGTATCGGTAGTTCATTTCGTTCGGTAGGTTAGAGATAGTTCTCGCTCTGCTATTGATTAACGGCCAAAATTAATATCCAATCTATCCACGATTTGCCCTACTAGAGATAGGAATTTGACATAAGCTCCATACAAAATATGTCAAATTTCTATCTCTAGTAG
This sequence comes from Asteroscopus sphinx, assembly GCA_949699075.1. Lineage (NCBI taxonomy): Eukaryota > Metazoa > Arthropoda > Insecta > Lepidoptera > Noctuidae > Asteroscopus > Asteroscopus sphinx. Next base: position 2,023,170 of record OX453004.1, on the reverse strand, counting down.
GGTAAATCGTGGATAGATTGGATATTAATTTTGGCCGTTAGCTCAGTGTTCATAGTTCACTTATCTTCTTATCCGTAGTTCAGTAAGACAGTATTAATTAAATTCATAAAAAAGATAGATTAATTTAATATTTTAAAAGTTTTTATTGCATACATGACTCGTGATACGAAGATACACTCGGATACACTGATACGATTTGGGAGCGGGTGAACGAGAGATAGATTGATGCATAGCAAGTGAACTAGTTAATTTTTATCTTTCGTTCGCGAACTACCCACGTCTAGCGACACACCTGCCGAAAGTTACGTCGCCGAAACATCGGTTGGCATGACACATCAAACCGGTCGAACAGTCGGAATTCCGCGGCGTCTTGTTCAGCGCGCTATGCGACGGAAAATTACGTGGCGTCGTAGATAGATAGATAGATAGAATATACTTTATTGTACACCATGAAAATAGTAGTAAACAGGAACAACGTACAAATTATGGGTACATGGGCGGTCTTATCGCTAAAAGCGATATCTTCCAGACAACCTTTGGATGGACAAAGAAGACGTAAGATCTAGATAATGGGGGCAGTCCGTGGCGTACTACTAAACTAAAATAAATAAATAGCACAAAATATATTACACATATAGGTATCATAAATATATATAATATATATATAAATAATCTTACAATTTAGAATAGAGATTGGATACATAGGCAATGTCTTAATAAATTACAATTTATTTGGAAAGGTAGTATTCTTTAACTAATTTTTTAAATGAAAACAGTGACTGAGCTCGCCGTATAGACACAGGTAACTCATTCCACAGACGCACAGCCTGAACAGTAAAAGATTTATCATAAAATTTTGTAGAATGCATTGGCATCAGAAGCCCCAAGTTTTCCGATGATCTTAAGTATCGTGTATGTGTGTCATGAAGGAACTTGAAACGTTCTTTGAGATAAAGCGGGGTCTTGGGATTAAACAGAATACTGTAGAGAAGTGATAAAATATGGGTATTCCGGCGAAGACGTATAGGGAGCCACTTGAGCTTAGTGCGGAATTCGGAGACATGATCATATTTGCGTAAGCCAAATATAAATCTGATACAAACATTTTGAAGTCGCTCAAGCTTATTTAGTTGTGCCTCAGTAAGATCTAAATAGCTGGCATCGGCATAGTCAAGAATAGGGAGAAGGAGGGATTGAGCAAGCGCCGTTTTGGTAGCAGTAGGGAGAAAATTGCGTAGTCGTCTCAAGGACCACGCTGACGCAAATAATTTACGACTGACTTCCTGCATCTGATGATTCCAAGAGAGATTTTTGTCAATATAAATTCCAAGATTCTTGACTGAATCACTTAAAGGTATTGTGGTACCATCAAATACAATTGGAGGAAATTGTGACCAATCAATTCTGGAAGTCATCCCAGGGCTGCCAACAACAATGACTTGGGTCTTGGTAGGGTTCACCTTTAGTCCATGAGCAATACTCCACTCAGATATTCGTGCTAGATCTGTGTTCACCATTTTAACAGCCTCCGACAACTCTTCTAAAGGAGCCTGTGAATAAATTTGTAGGTCATCTGCATAGAGGTGGTAGGATGATAGAAGTTGATTTGAAATTGAGTTAATAAATATTGCGAAAAGTAAAGGAGAAAGAACGCCCCCCTGTGGTACGCCGGCAGAAGTATTACACCATGAGGACAGAGTACCATCAATGCAAATACGTTGCCGACGGCCACACAGGTAACTACGAAACCAATCAATTGCCGTTGGAGATATGTTGAGAGAGCGAAGTATGCCAAGCAGGATATCGAAATCGACGGTGTTAAAGGCATTACTAAAGTCAAGTAAGGAAAGTACCGTCAGATTTCCATTTTCCATACCTATCCTGATGTCATCCGTAATGTGAACTAAGGCTGAGACTGTACTATGTCCTGGACGAAACCCGGATTGGAAAGGATTAAGGAGGTTGTTTTTACAAAGGAAAGTACTAAGCTGGTTGTGGATAAGGCGTTCGAGGACCTTGGAGAGGAATGGTAATATGGATATTGGGCGGTATTCAGAAAATGATATAGGATTAGATTTTTTGGGCAAAGGGGTTATTTGGGCATCCTTCCATATAGATGGAAAAACGCCACAGGATGTGGAGTAGTTCAGGATATGGCAGATAACGGGGAGGATTTCGTCAAGGATAGGGAGTATCATCTTACGGCTGACACAGTCACTTCCAACAGCGTTGGACGTTATTGATACAATGCTCTTCTTAACATCACAAGCAGAGAATTGATTAAGGACAAATTGTGAGTAATCGGGAGTTGGAAGAGATGAAAGATTATTTAATGTGTTGGCTTTAATAGTCCTATTGCAATTGGACGAAGAGGAGAAATGTTGATTTAGCAACTCGATATTTAAGTCTTTGGGGATAGAATCTTGGCGCGATTTTCCAATTCCCATTGTTTTAAGAAATTTCCAGACTTTAGCTGGATCATCGTTTTGTACAGAGTCATGAATATGGCGGCGTTGAGCATCCCTACACACCTTGTTGCAGTGATTACGTATAGCGACATATTTATCACGATAGTATGATGATGAGGATCTGTATTTATATTTTGACTTCGCAGCGGCTTTTCTATGCATGACGCTCTTAATTTCATCAGTCAGCCATGGAGCGGGGAGGTGTTTCATTTTAACTGGACGTATAGGAGCATGAGTGTCATATAATTGGATAAGATTCGAAGTAAGAAGATTGACTTTGACATCAATCGACTCGGTAGACACAAAATGTGACCAGTCCATGTTGCCGGCATCCTCACGAAGATCGTCAAGGTTCATGCCACCAAAATTACGCTGTAGGAGGATCTTAGGTTTTGCCCTAGGTGGGCGAATTTTATAAGAAAGATAAATTAAATCGTGATAGGAAAAAAGGTCAGCTGAGCATTGTCCATGCTTAGCGACATGCTGAGTTGAGGAAACAAGAATGTGGTCAATAAGCGAAGGAATACAGTTAGGAAAATGATGAGTGGCGCTAAGAGGGAGAACAGATAAGTTACAAGAGTGTAAAAGAGATCGAAATGTGGAACAACGAGAATCGTTTTTGAGAAGGCAGGTATTGAAATCGCCCATTAGGATAGTGTGACTGTAAGAAGGCATCAAGTTTTCTAAGATACATTCAATAGAGGAAAAGTAGTTAATACTAGAAGAAGGACAATAGTACACACCAAGTAAAATCTTCAAATGATGAAGATTCACTTCCAAAAAGAGATGCTCGCCAGCATTCAGAGGGGGTGGCTGTGATGACACATCAACAATAGAAAACGAAATGTTTGCCCGAAGATAAATGGCAACACCGCCACCGACTCTGCCCGTGCGATCATTCCTTATTAACTGGTAACCGGGAAGAGAATATGAAATTGAAGGCAAGCATGGATTCAGCCATGTTTCGGAAACAAGAATCGCATGAATATTCTTACAGTCAAGACTTGCCAGCATATCATGAAAATGAGCCGGAATACTTTGGGCATTTATATGGACTATTGAGATTCTTTTGAACATCGGAAAAATGAGCCTTAAGTGTGTCAGAAAGTGACGGTATGCTACAGAAACTATCCTCGTCACTGCTTGCCGATAAGAAACTGTCATTTTCATTGCTGCTATCATAATTATTAGACATTGCAATTTATAAAATAAATAATAAGTATATAATTATATAAATAACTAAAATAAGATGGTTATATAATTAAAAACAAAAAGTTATACCCTAGCAAAATACTAGAATAGTCCACCTGACAGTTGTATGTTACAAAGAAAGAATCTAACTACAACTACAACGTCCGGGTAACAAGATTATGCAAAGAAAATAGATTAAAGATTTAGTAACTGTTACTGAACGACAAAAGCACGCTCCGTGCGTCGTCGGGCGACACAACTGAACGCACCCCAGTGTGTCACTTGTCATGTCAGGTAATATGTCAGAGTGACATTGAGAATGAGAAATAAATATTTAATTGTGTAAATATGTGTAGGGTGCTAATAAAATAAAATTATTGTTAAGAAATATGGGTAGGAATACTAATTGACAAATGAAACATGAAGGTACGCCTCATAAAATAGATAAATAAAGATAACTTGTTACCCGAATGGTGCAGCAAACAAGATGTAGAAGAATCACTTTTTATTAGCGCACGCTCGCTTCTTCTTGGGCGCAGTTGGAGAAGGTGACTGCTTATCATTGACCTGCTTCGCGATGTCCTGCTCAGGCCCTGCGATCTTAAAAAGTTCGCTGTGGGTGACAACACGGTGTCGAGTACCATCAGGCCCCAGGATGTGAATATGACCCTGTTTCGTCCAGCAATTGGTTACACCGAACTTATCGCGAGCCGCCATGAACAACTGATGCCGTGACCGGGTCAGGAACTCGCTAAAGGTTATGCCGGACCCTTTTAATTTGGTATTTGAGAACCAAATTTTGTCACGAATATCCACATCGTTCAACTTCAGAAGAATGGGTCTGGATTTGCTTGCATCTGTTTGACGCCCCATTCTATGGCACCGCCTGATGCTAGCAGCAGCAAAATCCTCAACCTTCAGATGACTCTGCACCACTTCAGCTACCACCTGCGCTGTCTCCTCCTTGCTCTGCTCAGCCACACCATGCAGTAGAAGTATCTTCCTTCTCCCCCGCATCTCCAGCGCATCGACATCTAGCGCAAGTGCCTCCATCTGACGCTGCAGGCAAGCCAGCGCCTCGAGTACAAACGCCTTGAAGGTTCCAAAGTCCGCTGCCATATCAACTGTTTTGGTGGAAGGTGTCTTCTGCAGCTCTGCCTCGAACTTAGACATCCTCTCATGGAATTGTGCCATTAAATCAGACATTGACCCCTTCAGTGACTCCATTATTGCAGTGATGTAGTGTGTTTAATAAAAAATGTGAACACTTTGGAAATAACACAAAACCAGCAGGTATTTGATGTTAGGCTATGTTATCCATATATTTTTCTTTTAATAAACTATAGTTTTCCTATTTATTTTTAATTTTAAGCTGGATAGATAATTTTTTGTGCCTATTGACACGAACTACCCACCACCGAAAAAAAGTCGTAGTCGGTTGGTGTCGTCACTTTCGATAGAGGTACCGCGTCGGAAGCGCATGCCGAATGTTCAACTACGCGCGCCGAACTTTCGGTTGCGTAACGCGTCGCGCCATGTGTCGTTTCAAAATACATTGAATGCGTTCTCACGGAAATAGTCGCTCGACGAAAGGTTCGGCGCTACGCTGACATAACATAATCAGCCCATTACTGTCCCACTGCTGGGCACGGGCCTCTTCTCAGTACGAGAAGGCTAAGGCCTTAGTCCACCACGCTTGCCTAGTGCGGGTTGGCGGACTACACACACCATTGAGAACCATCTTCATGTCTCAGTTTGGCGAACCGACTTGCGGTACCATTTAGGTAACAGCCTAGGTGGTATTGAAGTTGTTATGGGCAAAGGTAACCGCTTAACATCAGGTGGGCCTTTAGCTCATTTCGGCATCCTATACTATAAACAAACAAACAAACTGTATGGAGCACTCTCAGATGTGCAGGTTTCCTCGGCGCTACGCTGAACGCGACGTAATTTTGGAAGTGTCATAGGTTACTAAAAAAACAGTGCGAGCGTATTGAGCTGAACGTTTAGCAACGTATTTTCACTTACAAACGGAATAAATAAAACACTACTACGTAATCGAAAGGTTTCTTCCATTGTCGCCAAAATCACACATTGACAATTGAAATAGTACATTAAAGTACACAAAAAACAATTATGTGATTGGGGTCTATTTAAAATTCAAATAGGGCCTAACGGTTACGTACTGTTTAAAAAAAATTAAATCAGAATACAAGTTGTTATAATTAAAATAGTTTTATTGAAATTTATCAAAATTGTACACATACCGATAATATACCTAACATAGAGATGACAACATAACATGATAACATATGAGAATAATTTTTCGTTCTGCTATCATTTTATACGTTAAAATTTCACAAAAAGGTATAATCTAGTATTTCACGTTAGTATTCGAGACGTTATGGTGTTGCAGCGGGAAAATAAGCGCGATTAGGTTAATTTTGCGAATCTGCGCCTAATTTTGACGCGTGTGGTAGCCGTAAGTCACTTCACCTTGTTTTTCTATATTCCGTGTTGTTCTACGACACAAAACTATAATAAGTAAGAACTTATTATAGTTTTGTGTCGTAGTGTGATTTTTTTCAGTCTAATGACTACAATGTTCTCACACAATTATTTCCAAAGCGTGTAACAAATCATTGTAGGTACCGTTGATTATTTGAAAAGAGTATATCCATGGAGTTACTTGCCGGCTCTTCTCCATAGGACCAACTTTTTGGAACCGTGCAACTAGATTCATAATTAAAGTTTTGAAAGTGCATGTAAATGCTTCATCAACTCAGCCTATCGCAGTCCACAGCTGGACATAGGTCTCTCCCAAGTTATGCCACAACACTCGGTCCTCTGCCTTCCACTAGCACCCCCCGTTACCACGACCGCTACCGTAGTCGGGAATAGACGGACCACCGGGAACGGGGGGCCGTTGTATTGGTTTTGCGTTCATTGGGATGTATGCCCATAGTCACCACGCTGGGCTGTAAATCATCATCATCATCATTTCAGCCGAAAGAAGTCCACTGCTGGACATAGGCCTCCCCCAAGCATCGCCACAACGACCGGTCCTGTGCCTTCCGCATCCAGCGGATTCCCGCGACCTTCACCAGGTCGTCGGTCCACCTTGTGGGGGGCCTACCCACGCTGCGCCTTCCAGTACGCGGTCGCCACTCCAGAACTTTACTGCCCCATCGGCCATCCGTTCTGCGAGCAATGTGCCCCGCCCACTGCCACTTAAGTTTGGCAATTCTTCGGGCTATGTCGGTTACTTTCGTTCTCCTGCGAATTTCCTCATTTCTGATTCGATCAAGCAGGGACACTCCGGCGGTTCAGGCCTGTAAATGCTTATTAGAAATAAATACTTTTGACTTTGACTTAGTCGTGTTGGTCATTTATCGCGGTCGTGTGGTCTTGTGTCGTGGTCGTGTGGTCGTGTGGTCTCGAGCCAGTGCCTACCTTGGTACAGCCAGCAGAGTTGTCGGGCTGAGCCTGTAACGCGCGCGGCTCGGTGCGGGGCATGTGTAGCGGCTCGCCGTCCGCTCTGCCCAGCTGAGCTCCACTCCAGGACACTGCTGACTCTAATCCCACTAGTCTGTACAATTAAATGGATAAGTTACAGTGTACGAGAACGATTTGAAAGAGCTTATACAAGTTGTTGATCTGTCATCATTTCATCATTCATCATCATTTCAGCCGAAAGACGTCTACTGCTGGACATAGGCCTCCCCAAGCAGTTTGGGGGGATATGCCGTAATCGCCACGCTTGGCAGGCGGGTTGGCGATCGCAGTTGGTTGGTTAAATACTCGGTGAACGCTGCTGCCCATCCTCTGGTGAATCCCTTAGTCGCCTTTTATGACACCCATGAAAAAATATAGGGTGGTGCAATTCTTTACGTCCGGCACCACACGGAATCTACGGCATCTTTAATGTGCCATATTTCTAGAGCAAATGATAAAAAATGTGGTTAGTCATACAAAAATACTTGACCAATTCTACGGTTATTTAATAACCAAGTTTTCATTCAGAAAAATAGCGAGGGTTTGAGAATAAATCCCGAACGTAGCTGAAAATAATTCACTGGTAGCATTGTCAAAGGGCGAAAAATTCTGTCTACTTTGTTGGTGGTTTCGGACGCATCGTTTTTGTGTCGCGTACGACACACCGGGGAATTTCGTTTGTTTACAAATAGGTATTTAAACAAAAAACGAAAACATTGTATTGTTTCTTTTCGTGATTCGCGTTCAGTATCAGTGGTATAGTGACCTCCTTAAATATGGCACAGATACAGGTCAACATTACTTACTGTGCGTCAACAATCAAGTCTGCAAGGGTTCCCTTGAAGGGTTTGAGAGGCACGTTGGCATGTAGTTCGTCCCTGACCCCGCCTAGGAACAGTGAGTTGGGGAGCGCGGGGAACGCGTTGCCAGCTAGCGCACCGCTGCCCATCTGCTCGTCATCCACCCATAGCTCTAACTGCAATTGCAATAATATAGAAGAAAGAAAGAAAGAAAGAAAGAAAAAATATTTATTTGCTTCAAAAGTGACGCACAAAATTACCAAAAAATTTAAGAACACAACAAATACAGGTACAGAGCCAAGAAGTGTGGTAAGATATGCGTCACATCCGCGCAAAACGGCCACCGCTCAGCATATTGCTGTGCCTCATGCACGGAGCAAAGACACAGCGCTGGTTTTCAGCGACAGCCGGCGTCGACACAAATTCACAATGCAATAATGTAGATCAGTGAGGCGTGATGTTGGTAAATAACCATAAAAAATAAATAAGTAAGATTATTATATTTTTTTTTTTTTTTTTTTTTTTTACTGTTGTATTTTATGAACAGTGTAGGTAGATGAGTGTTGTGTAGTGTTGATTTCCAGGAAGTCTTACACAGACCAAGACAATACAACATAAGTTAAGATGATAACTAACGTGAAATACTATATAGGAAAATTATAGTAACCATCTCCGCGTAAGTGAAAAATTGAATAATTGTTTTATATTTATTGGATAAATAAATTAAATTGGGTAATTGAATACATAAATTGATAAGTTTGATAAATTTTTATTTTTGTGATAATTGAACTTGCATCAGGAACTTCTTGAGTTTGTATTTAAAACTTTGAATTGATTTCAGGTCTCGCATTGGTGGTGGAAGATCATTCCAACAGCGTGTGGCTGCATACTTGAAGCACCCCCTGAAAGCTGTGGTTCGGTACTTCGGCATATACAAAGGGTTCGCCGTGGAGCGAAGACTGTACTTGTAATGGTTTTTTTTCCACGATAACTTTTCATACAGGTAGTGTGGTTTTTCTGTAGTGATTATGCCAAACAACAAATTAGCCAAATGAAGCTTCCGCCTGGCAGCCATTTTTAACAGTTCAATCTGGTTTATATATGGTGTAACATGACTCCTACGTGGAATATTAACACAAAACCGTACACAGGCATTTTGGATACGCTGGATCACACTCTCTGTTCTCTTAAGCAGACATGGCCCATAAACAATGTCACAGTAATTAAGTCTTGACAGTATGAGACTGTCCACAAGTTGTTTGCGTAGTGGTATGCTTAGATAATTTCGTATCCCATATAAGACCTTTAACCGGTAAAAACAGTTCCTTGTTATATTACTTATATGGGTTGCAAAATGAAGCTCAGGATCGATAATCAGGCCCAAATTACGTGCCATTTCCACTCTCTCAATTTTCTCTCCCCTGATGACTATCTCAGGCTTAGCTAATAGGATTCCATTAATCTGTTGTCTAGTACCTAACACCATAAATTTAGATTTGAGCGGGTTCAGAACCAGTGAGTTGCTCTCGGACCAAGTGACCACTCTATCTAAATCCTCATTCATCTTCTGCACCGCGGATGCCGTGTCATTTGCTTTAAATGATATGTACAGCTGAATGTCATCAGCATACATATGGTACTTGCAGTTGATGAAGGACTTAGTGACATCCGCACTGTACAAGATGAATAACAATGGGCCTAAAATTGAACCCTGTGGGACTCCTCTCGGCACATGGAGAGGGGAGGATGATGACGACGACCCGTCCTCCCTTAGGATTTCCACATACTGTGACCTGTTACTAAGGTAGCTATTAAACCACTCCACCGCTTCACTGTCAAAGCCGTAGTAAGACAGCTTGGAAAGCAATAGAGTTGAATTAATAGCATCAAAAGCCCGGGAAAAATCCAGTAGGGCTAGGATCGATCCTTCCCCCCGATCACGCGCTTCAAGGATATTACCCACTACGTCAGCCAAAGCCGCTGCAGTACCTCTACCCTTCCTAAAACCCGACTGAAGATCAGGCAGAATATCATTATTCTCCAGATATTCAATAACCTGCATATAAACGACCCGTTCTAGGACCTTTGACAGGCAGGGCAGTATACTTATAGGTCGCAGATCCTTCATATTACTAGGGTTATTGTTTTTAGGGATAGGGCGTACGATAGCACATCGCCAGAGTTCAGGAAACGTATGTGTAACTATGGATTGGTTAATGATATCTGTTATTACAGGTAAGGTATGTGAGAGTGTGAGTGATATCATGTCAAGACTGATACAATCCACACCCCTTGCATTTGACCCTAGACTCCTGATTATCTTCAAAACAGACTCCTGATCGGTAGTTTTAAGAGTGAATTTGGCTGGACTATATCTGTGGAATTCGAAGTAGGATAGTTGTGTGATATTATGACTGCTATTTCCTGGGACGTCGAGAAAAGCCGCGTTGATAGCATCAGGGTTACTAAAATGACCTGGTAGCAATCTCTCACTATGGTCCGGAAGCACATCAGATTTTAGATTCCGCCATAATGTCTTAGGGTCCTTAATTTGGTTATTGATATTTTTTGTGAAATATGCGCTCTTTTCATTAGCCAGTGCAGTGGCAGCTTGATGCTTGAGATCTAGGTAATAATCTTTATGATGCAATAATTGTGTTTTGTGAGATCTGTTCCTGGCTTCGTCTCTTAACTTAAATATCAATCGTATATTTTCAGTAATCCATGGTGTAGGGCGCGTTTTAAATGTCTTTTTCTTAATAGGAGCATGGAGATCGAATAACTGGATAATATACGAATTGAATATTTGCACCATCATATTGACATCCCCTAAGTATCCTATAGCCGACCAAGGTAGCATATTTAAATCTGTTGCGAAGTAGTCCTCTAATATGTCTGTGAGTGGCCGAAATGTAACCAGTCTTGGCATTGCCTTGCTCTTCTTGTGAATAGTCTCACATGTGATGAACGAGTGATGGCCAAGATCACTATTGTGGTCTACTACAACATTGCGGATCGTGGCATCAGTACAGATGATGTCAATTAGTGTGCTACTGTCACCTACAAAGTGTGTTGGTGTTTGTACTAACTGATTAAGGTTAAAATAATTACAAAAATCTAAAACTCGTTTTGTTTTTGTACTGTTGACATCTAGCAGATGGACATTTATGTCACATAAAAATATTATATTATCATAAGGAGCTAATGCCCCTATACTGGCAGTAACACCATCAAGAAAATTATCCAAATCTAGCCATGGAGGACGGTATGCTGTGCCGACAAGTAACTTCTTCCTATTAACATTTAAACTTAACCAAAGTTGTTCAACGTTAGGATGTTCAGGATGACTTCTTAATCTCGCGGATACCCCATTTTTTAAATAGAAGGCAACCCCACCACCGCGCCCATCTTTTATTGATATTGGTCGGGATATATGTTTCAATTTATAACCAGGTACGCTAGGCGCCCGATTGTCCTCCCCCTGACGTATCCATGTTTCATTGATTGCCATGATGTCCACAGCGTGGTTGCTCATGGCTATTAAAAATTCATCCTGTTTAGTCCCCAAAGAACCCATATTCAATAGACCAAACTTAATATATTTACTGGGAGTCATCGGAATGTATAGTCTGTATAATATAAAAATAAGAATGACGTGTGTGTTTTGTGAATATGTATTATCTTATGTATGTGTAAAAATATCAGAAAAAATAGGTCGGCACAATGAACAACAGTGAGCTGCCACATTGAATCGGGAACAGCATAAAATAATAACAACAGATGTAAATAAAAAAAGGCAAAAATAGTATTTATAATTAACATTGATTGCATAGTTATTTTTGACAATAAAAATGGGATAAAAGCAATAGGAGAATTTGTAATTTTAGTATAAAATAATAGATATATGTTCTGGTTGTAAATATATGGATATAATGTGTATATAATATTTGGAATAAGTATTTGCATTTGTATTCTTAAGTGTTTGGATTTGTATATAAATTGTTTAATAATTACATTTTCATGTGTACATATTTTTTTTATAGGCTGTGTTAACGAATGATCATGGTATCTGGTTGCAATATTATAAAGTGTATCGGAGTTGAAGAGAGATTTTAGGTAGGCTTCCAATTGGCGCATGAGACACACATCACACGAGTCATTTACAAAAACGGGTAAAACAGTAATAGAACGGGACAGGTTGTTGACGTTCAACAAAGACAGAATTAGTAATGGGCATACTTGTTTAGAACTAACAATAAAACTAAAACTACTGATTGAAAGTTCTGCTGCGAAATACAAGGTGCTTAGATACGCTTGATAATCATCGTGCAAACTGAATGTTAGCCAAAAGTCTTGCAGATATCCTCTTCACATCTTATTCGTGCCACCTTGAGGCCATCCTCCCTACGCGCCAAGATTTTTCCCTCTCCCGTCCATACATACTTCCATTTGTGCAGACTACCGGCTTGGCGAGCGCGATAAAAAAGGTTTCGATTAGTGCGTGTTAATCGCTCGTTAACGAAGACACGGCGCGTTGACCCAGCCAACTCAAGGTCGTCCGTGCTGAGACCTCGGCGCACCCGTGCCGCGCGTAGTAAAGCGTCGCGCGTCGCGCGCCTCGCAAATCGCACTGATATACCTCTCGGCCGTTCAGCAGCGGGGTCAGCAGAGGCAGCGCCCTCGGAAGCTTCGACTCGATTGCGGCGCGTGGAGCCGACTCGCTCTGCATGGACGACGTCTCTCTCGTCGATTGTTACCCCAAGCTTCGTTGTAAGAACCTGTACCAGATGCAAAATACTCTCACTCTTGTGCTCGGGTATTCCAGTCACCTCGACGTCGTTAAGCAGCAACTCTTGATCGCGCTCATTCAGCTGACATTTCAACTCTGCGATAATATTAGGCAGGAGGTCTTCTGAAGAATCCTTTTCTGAAGATAATTTTTGCTCCAGTTTTAATTCAAGAGCACCCACTCTCGCGTCCAGACTGTTAATTCGCTCATCACTAGTCTTAAGAGAGGCTTTTAGCTCGACCATTTCCGTGCGTATTTCCTGTAACTCGGAATGCACCAATCGAAACTCTGAACGCAACTCCTCCTTAAATAGTCTTAGCTCATCGGCCACGTCCGAAGGGAAATCCACGGGAGCATCTGAAGCAGTAAAGCTTAATGGGCTGGTCTCCTTCAGTTCATCAGAGCAGTGATCCTGAACCTGCACGAAGGCCGCATTGCTTCGCACGGGTGTCTCCGCCCGGTTGTCCCTTAATACATTCTTACTGCAATCCGGACAACACCAAGTAGGTTTTATGTTACCCTTAATAGGCAAGTTAACGCACGCTCGGTGATACAGCGCATTACATTTTGCGCACTTAGCGGCATCTAGCGATGATAAAAATTTTGCACATCCACTGCACTTCACTGCAGGCATGCTGAGGACAATGATACTGTGCAAACAAGGTATCGATCTTACTTAGTTCTTCCACGAATAGATAATAGATGGCGCTTTTTTATATATTTGTGTATGGGGAAGTTTGTTGGCAATCTAATAGCATAAAAACACCATGTAGTCAACTCACTATGTTCAGTATATTAAGCGCACACTTACGGCAGACGTTACAAGTAAATATATCTAAATGTTTTACATATGTTTTTTTTTTTTACACAGTTTCGGGTAGATTTTAAGTTCACTGTAATAGATTTATGTTTTTGCTGTATTTATATTCGAACCACAATGCGGACACACTTGATAACTTATAATGTTGATAACTAAGATAAGTTAAAACTTTTAGCATCACACTGTTTAAAATTAAGCGGATCGTTTTATTTATACTGAATAAATAACTGCGGGAAGCTTTCGCCTACTTGACATCCGTGTCGTAATATAAATTAAATATAAAACTTTTTAACAAAAAATTGAACCGACGAAAGCATAAACTGAAAAGCGAAAAATAACTAATTATGAGTCGGCGCCAAACGAACTTTTAACAAGCAAAGTGCGTGCAAGTTGCAAGTGGCCGAGCGGAGAACGCATTTTTGGAAAGTTATTGTTTATCGTTGAAAATTTCACGTTGTATTTGATGTGACGTTGTTTTTATTATTTATTTAAAGTAATTTAATGATCTTCGTTGATTGGTTGTTTGGCGCCGACTCATAATTAGTTATTTTTCGCTTTTCAGTTTCTGCTTTCGTCGGTTAAATTTTTTGTTAAAAAGTTTTATTTTTCAATTTTTTGTGGTTAAAATCTAACTCCAGGTCTCCATTATGTCGTAGTGTCTAGAACTATATTTATGTGTGTCAAGTTTCAACAGAATCGGTCAACAAGTAAGAATTCAGTGGGTGAATAAACACTCATCCCCTGTTTTACTACCCTTAGGGGTGGATTTTGATTTTGAAATTTAAATGGGACCAACTTCGAGATATACCCTATCTATAAAAAAAAGAATCATCAAAATCGGACCACTCTGTAAAAAGTTATGCGTGGTCATACATAAAAAAAAAAAAAATATACGCGTCGAATTGAGAACCTCCTCCTTTTTTTCGTCGGTTAAAAAATAGCCTTTATTTCTACCACCTGCATACAAAAATTAAAAACACTAGCTTTCCCAAAACACTAAATTATTATACTTGGGCTTTTACATAACAATTATCTATTAAATATTAGTAGTAGTCGCCTCTGCGGCGTAGGCATCCCCTAAACCTTTCCACACCTCTCTTTCTCGTGCCTTTTGCATCCAATTTGGTCCACATCTTTGGCTACAAATATCCTCCATCTCTTTCTCGGTCTTCCTTTTTACCTTTTTATATCCCTTGGTACCTATCCATTCTCATCCAGACGCTTTGTCCATCTATTCTTACCCATCCTACTAGAATAGGAATAATATACAGTACGTGTAATATAACTGTGCTGCTCTGATACCAGGCTTTGCGAAGGGCCGCGCAGGTACAGTAGCGTAATAAGTAATAAGTGTGAGCAGGACATAAGGATGCATCGAACATTAGAACGACTGAGACAGCGAAAACATGCGGTCCTCCGCCATCTTGCCACTCAGATGAACAACCTATCAGTCTTGCTAGCATTACCGCGCATGCGTGCTACTGATTTGGTTGCAAAGTTAACTACTGCGCAGCCACCTGTTTCTCACTTAACAGCGGCACAGTTATATTCAATTCAATTCAATCGGTTTATTGCATACATGTTGTAAGAAGATGTTAACAATATTTGAGTTCCAAACATGCACCCTGTAAGGGCACTACAAAATAATATAATTACTTACAGACAAATAATAGTAGTTTATGAAACTGTTGCATAATAGGGGTTATTAAAACACGAGTGTGAGTTTAAAAACCGAGCCGTAGGCGAGGTTTTTAATAGTATCACACGAGTGTTTTAATACCTAATTATGTCAGTTTCATACACTATTTTATCTACACTCATACAATTTTAAATAAAATACCAAAGTCAAAATCTTGGTAACATTGTCGTTGTTTTTCTTGATTTCTCTGGTAAAAGATTGTTCGTCATTTACGTTGCTGCATCCAGAAATTCAGGCCGGGTCATATTCTCCTCAGTTCAGTATCACTGCTGTAGTCAGATATTTTTGCCCAGAATAAAACTTTCGACATACAAAACCATAATAATAACGTAAACAATAACAATAAATTTACGAGTAACGATGACCAAATCCAGTAGGCCAGGCGCGCGGCCGCGCACGCGCGCTGGTGCGCGCCTACACAGATAATAAAATATAGTCTGGCGAAAAAATTATAATCGGAACTAATTTTCTATCCTTGTCAGGATTCCGTCAATCTCTGTTTTATCATACAAAAAATATGCCTGTAAACACTTAAATATAATTAAAAGCAATATGACTATAAAAAGTTCTGCCAAAAACGCGATTTTAAACGATAAAAATTTTCAATGTATGACAAGTGGCGCCACCCTGAATTTTGTTCACTCATTGGTGCCAAACTGTACAACTGCTAAAAAAAGGTTTGAAAACTCCTTGGTTGGGTCGAAGCGGCATTAAAAACTCCTTAGTTGGGCTCAAGTGTGCGGTTATAGAAAAAAAATTAAATTACCGCATTGTTTTGTTCAGCAAACTGTATCGTAATGAAACTTTTTAAATTCATTACAGGTGCATGTGCGTAAAGTATGTCATTATGACATTACTTTCGAGTTCATAATTCGAATTTTACGATACGAGTGTAGATAAAATCATTAATAAACGTGCCATTATTATTATCAAACATTTAAGTAATGATTTTAATTATAATAATAGTTTTATAACATTATATCAAAATTGAAAAAAAAAATATATATAAATTGATTAACAATTTATAAAAGTTATTGGAGTATTACTCATAGAGGAAATTTATAATAATGATGTCAACATTAATAGGTAGCTTAGTGTGAATTTAAGTTGTTATTCTTGTCTTCAAAAAACTCTATTACGCGTACTACAACTCAACGGGTTTAAACACTGAAATTCTCTAAAAAAACTTCATGACGTTCTTTGTGACGTTTTGTGTATTGGTTGGTCGATACAACGCCAACATGATGTAGACGACTATATTTATTTGTCATTGGAAAAGTGTCATTTCTGCGGTAATTATAATGCTTATTGCGGCATCAGCGAGAAGAGCCTCAGCAGAAATTAAATAATCTAAATTTAATCAATAAAAGTTACGCTGAACATAAACAAAACAAATTATACTTATGTTATTGTGCTTTAAAAAAAAAACGAGTGTGCTTTAGAGCACACGACTGAAGTAAAACTTCAATAACTTATATCTCTCTCAATTATTTCAAAGAGAACAAAGGAATGGCGGCGCGGCGCTGTGTCGTGGCCGTACCGCGCCTCGCTCCCCGCGTCCCGCACTGCCCCCTCCGTTCGCCGCACAACTCGTAACGCATTCACCAGCTTACTCCTCAAGTTAAGCGTGCGTAAAGAAGTTTTACTTCAAAAATAATAGAATTGTAACTGACGTGATTATGTTTCAAACACAATGTAAAAATTGTTTCTGAATAAATTGAATTGAATTGCATACAGGTACATCTTTTGAAGTGTCGGAAACGCATCTGTCCATGGGCAGCGGTAATAACTTACCATCAGGTGACCCGCTTGCTCGTTTACCCCCTCTTTTATAAATAAAAACGCAATAACTATACGTTATACCTGTTTGTGCATCCGAATAATCCTCAGGGAGTGCATTCTGCCGTCATCGAACCTGGTGCCGTTGGTTCGCAACCGTATTTCTCCCTTGCCAGCTGATGCGACCACTTCTAGTTCTCCTGTACAACAAATCACAATATTACTTCGTGATGTTAATGAAAACGCAAAAAAATAATGATATCACAACTAAAGCGCTTATACATTACACTGAATCATAAATTTAGTTATTGAATCAATATCAGAAATTCTAATTAGGATTTAAGAAAGGAACCTCCTGATTACACCAACCTAACTCTTATCAAATATAACTTTGTACACTTCTTAATACTTAGCTATCTTCCTGTATTAATTTATATACAACATAAATATGTACAAAATACAAATTTAAATAAAACACTAAAAAAAAAGTGGACTTAGGCGTCGAAGAACTCCTCCACATCACTGTCATCTGGAAGTGTGCCCAGAACACAGGTTGCGTCCCACACCAGAGGCCTACCCATCTTCCAAGGCAATAAGGTCATGCCATCTGGTCTCTTCCCATCTTCACGTGCCAAGCCATATTAGGTTCTTGTACGGCTGGTACGCCGGCGGTGGCAAGAGCACTCTTATCACGCTTTCCCTATTTCCTGATTTCCTTTCTTAAATCATAATTAGGATTTCTGAATTCAGAGTTAAAATAAAAATAAAAATAAAAATTTCTTTATTGTGCCAAAAAATATACATAACATAGTTATGTAATAAGCTCACAAGACCACATGATTTTTTTATGTAATACGCTGGTTTTCTTTTGCGCTGAGTTCCCCAGTAACTACTACGCAAGAAGGGCCAATAAAATTACAAAGAAAATTGAGCCTTATTAGGGAATAAGGCTTAATTTTATTTGTAATTTTATTGGCCCTTCTATCAGTCAGTATCAGTTATTTCAATAACACGTTGTATGTAGGGACATACACCGTGTTATTGAAATAACTGAAAATCTCTTAAGGGGTTATTGTACTCATCAGTATGAACAAATTTACCGTGGGAACAACACTGAAATCGCGAAAAAATAATCATCTGTTCCCTTCATGTTGTCGATTTATATGTGAATACAAATATAGGAAACAGATGATTTTTTTTCGTGATGTCACGGTTGTTTCCATAGTAAAAGTTTTTCATACTGATGAGTATAATGACCCCTTAAGAGGTTTTCAGTTATTTCAATAACACGTTGTTTATGATACAAACCTGCAACCATGACCAGAGCTAAATAATGTCTGTCGTCTCCATCATCATCTTCAACCTCATTGTCAGCCAGGGTGGAGGGGGCGCGGTACAGCAGCAGGCCGTCCGCGGCCCGCGCGCGGAACGAAAGACCCAGGGATGCCTTGCGACGGAATATGGGGGACGGGAGCTCGATGTAGCCAGTGCCTTTTAAGATGGCTGAGCGGAGCGTCTGTGGGCGACATAATTTTGCTAGTTAGATGTATATAGGTCACAGATAATATAATAAATAGGTACATACAAAATACAACGTATATCAGAAATGCGTGGTCATATTTTAAACGCTCATTCAGGACATAAAATAGAACAACTTTTACTATGGGACCATCCCCGAAATCGCGAAAAAAATATCAGCTGTTCCCTACTAAATCATTGATGTCGCTCGACAAAATGTAACGATCAGCTGATTTTTTTTCGGTTTCGGGGTTGATCCCTTATTAAAAGTTGTTCGATAGAATCCCCTGAATAAGCTCTTCAAATATGACCACGCATTTCTGATATACGTTGTATATATATTAAAAAAAATAAGGTCAAAAAGGGTAATACTGGGTACTCGATACTTTTGTCGCAGATATTGTGGGGTATTATAATGCAATTTTTCATAATTCTGCAGGATAATGCAATGTGGTGAATAAAAGCCTGATTCGAGCGTTGAAATCTCTCTATGAGCATTCCAGCATTTGTGTCAGGATAAACGGGGCTGGTTCAACCATGGCTGTTCAATCTATTCATGGATACTTGGACAGTTGTTTGAAATATTTTAAATAGACTGAATATGGTATAGAAATTAATGGGTTACTTGTCAAGTCTCCTCTAAGATGATGATCAAGTAATCCTTGCATCGTTGGAGTTACAGAATGGTACCTAACAGTTATGTATGCTGCTTTAGAATTAAAGTTTATGTCATCATCATCATCATCAGCATCAGCCCAGTACTGTCCCACTGCTGGGGACGGGCCTCTTCTCAGAATGAGAAAGATTCAGGCCTCAGTACACCACGCAGACTTCCTGTGGGTTGGCGGACTACATACACCATCAATAACTGTATGGAGCACTCTCAGATGTGCAAGATTCCTCACCGTGTTTAGATGAAGCGAAAGAAGTATGTCAGGATCATAGCAGGTGGAAATCCATAGTTTCTGCATACCCCAATGGGAAACAGGAGTGATAATATATATGTATGTACTTACCCTCTCCCCACAGCGTGGCTCTAGCCCGTGTCGTGCGGAGGCCCCCAGCAGGTCGTAGCCCGCGCGGTCCACGGTGACGGCCCCCACACAGCCCAGCAGCGGCGGGGGCGTGGCACCCCCTTGGGGGGCTTTGTGGCCGGGCGGGGTGCCGGCCAGCCAGTAGGGCGCGCGCGACAGGTCGGGTAGCGCAGCCGGCGACTGCACGGGGGGCGCGGGGGACCCCAGCGTCTCCTCGCCGTTCACGCGCAGGCTGCCTGCCACAGGACCTCCTCAATACACTCAATACACTTCGCCGACCACTACCCAGCTCTGATAACATCACCTCCCATCAAAGGTCACAAAAGTCAATTTGTCTTAGATGCGTCTAGAATCGACAGACACATTACAGTATTGTTGTTATTGGCAAAAAGTAGAATGTTTCTGGCAATCTTACTAATCTATTCTGCTTGCGATTCAGAACCACACGATAACCAGTTGTCGACCGATTTGGTTTGTTATCTCGTTTCGTCTTACGATTCACGCAACGAGAGAAAAAGAGATAACAAACCGAATCGATCGACAACTGGTTATCGTATGGTTCTGAATTGGGGAGTTGGTCACACTACCATTCTACAACATATAGAAGAGTAAATATTGATAGCTGAAATTCACAAGAGGTGCAACACTCCGCAGTGGTGTCTCACCGCCGCCGTGATCTGCAGGAACACCACGCGATACTCGCGCAGGATCATAAGCACAAAGTGACGTCTCACTCACACTCCAGTCCCCACAGGATCATAAGCACAACGTGACGTCTAACTCACACTCCAGTCCCCGCAGGATCATAAGCACAAAGTGACGTCTCACTCACACTCCAGTCCCCGCAGGATCATAAGCACAACGTGACGTCTAACTCACACTCCAGTCCCCGCAGGATCAGAAGCACAAAGTGACGTCTCACTCACACTCCAGTCCCCGCAGGATCATAAGCACAACGTGACGTCTAACTCACACTCCAGTCCCCGCAGGATCATAAGCACAAAGTGACGTCTCACTCACACTCCAGTCCCCGCAGGATCATAAGCACAACGTGACGTCTAACTCACACTCCAGTCCCCGCAGGATCATAAGCACAACGTGACGTCTAACTCACACTCCAGTCCGCGCAGGATCATAAGCACAAAGTGACGTCTCACTCACACTCCAGTCCCCGCAGGATCATAAGCACAACGTGACGTCTAACTCACACTCCAGTCCCCGCAGGATCATAAGCACAACGTGACGTCTAACTCACACTCCAGTCCCCGCAGGATCATAAGCACAAAGTGACGTCTCACTCACACTCCAGTCCCCGCAGGATCATAAGCACAAAGTGACGTCTCACTCACACTCCAGTCCCCGCAGGATCATAAGCACAACGTGACGTCTAACTCACACTCCAGTCCCCGCAGGATCATTAACACAACGTGACGTCTAACTCACACTCCAGTCCCCGCAGGATCATTAACACAACGTGACGTCTAACTCACACTCCAGTCCCCGCAAGATCATAAGTACAACGTGACGTCTCAGTCGCACTCCAGTCCCCGCACATTACCTTTCTCGAGCTTGTTGCTGGCGAACACGCGGATGGCCTGCACGTGCGCGGCGCGGCCGGCGCAGTGGCGCCCCGCCGCCGTGATCTGCAGCCGCGCGCCGCCGTACTCCACCGCGAACACCACGCGGCACTCGCGCAGCTCCACCGACACCGAGCGGTTCTGGAGACGAACAGTATAAGTACCAGTTATAGTCTGCGCGGGATAACAAGGCAATAGCGGACGTTGAACCCTTCATACTTATGCATTCTTTCATTCTTAGTCATGTCAATAAATTAATAGTTTTAAAAACACTAGAAAAACACGCTTTTATATTTAACATAACACATAACGTAACATCACGCCTGTATTTCCTCGAAGGGGTAGGCAGAGGTGTATAGTACACCCACATTTCGCCAGTTATGTTATAGTCCCATGTAATAGGGGGCGAGCCTATTGCCATTGACCGGGCACAAATCCAGACTCCGGGCTGCTACTGAGAATTTCCTAATGAAAAAACCCAATAACACTTTGCCTGACCCATTGCTTTTATATTTACACGTCAATATACATCGTATATAGATATATCAATATTATTCTGTTTACACTCTCCATGTACAGGTCTATATACATTTTATACAGGCACCTATGTCAATATTTACACTATTCAATACATAATAGGTTTGTTATAACCTTGAAACCTGATCGTATTCAAAGTAGTAGTGGCCTTTTTTACAAGTGCAAACACGACTATGATACGATATTCCATCATGGAATGCCAGTGCCTATCTTCCGGCTCCATAATCAGATCAGTTTGACAGTACCATATTATTGTATTGTCATCAGAACTACTTACAGCTGCCAATTTTCATTACGCTACGACCCTTGGAAGATGGTTAAATTAGTTACCTTAGATTCCATTACATAGTAAGTTACATACAGGTTTAAAGCGTGTTAACAATAACATGGCTTGACAATTATTCTGCAAAACATGTGAAATTATTATCATTGTTATATCAAGCGGTATAGGCTACCATAGATAAACACTTACGTTGGCAGCAAGGTCGTTGCTTAGCAACCCGTTTATTATTTATATTAATTATAGCTAGATAACATTAACGACACATAAGTGCCTTTTTCCAAGATAAACTACACGATTTGTGGTCGCAACACAACACACGCGACCGAGAAACACACGAAATATCGTTCGTTCGTTTTTCCATGAGTCACGATTCCAGCATAGCATTCCGACATAGCCATAGCCAATAAGTTGTTCACAAAACGTGCAGTGTGCTGTCCGGTGCCGTTGCAGGAGTAAACGGTTCATAGAAAGAAATGATATTCGGAGTCATCACCACATTTTGTCGAGTCGAGTCGTGTGTCGTGGAAAACACTTCACTTTTCACCTTTTCTTGTATCATGTTCACTTAATTATAAGTCAAACATTCGCAATGAACACACTATCTTAGATCGAAAAAATTAATTCCTATTTTGCTTCAAACGCAAGGTGTGAATACTAACATTAGCAGTATCGACCGCCATGAAGAGCAGCGCGTCCTCGTCCCTGGTGCGGAAGGTGAAGGCCACGCTGAACTGCCTGCGGTCGGCCGGCCTCGTCTGCGAGCGCTTCAGCTCCACGTAGCCGCCACCGTTGAACCACACCATCGAGGGTTCTCCC
Source organism: Asteroscopus sphinx (assembly GCA_949699075.1). Lineage (NCBI taxonomy): Eukaryota > Metazoa > Arthropoda > Insecta > Lepidoptera > Noctuidae > Asteroscopus > Asteroscopus sphinx. Next base: position 2,000,364 of record OX453004.1, on the reverse strand, counting down.
CCTCGGCCGCTGTACCATCTGTGGGAAGAGAGAACATCATTGACTTTAAAGAAGTTGAATTTAACTAAACGTGTTTTTATTGATATATTGATTGTATGTCAAATCGGAGTAGTGAAAAAACACTTTTAAGCCTCGTCATTATCATCTTTCTGCAAAGACTCGTATATGAAATACTGCATACATTTTCTGTATTCAAAAAACAAATTACTATTTGTGCTACTGCCAAAGCCCCATTAGAAAAGTCCTATCATTGTAATCATTTAGAAGAATCCAGAAGGCTATCATCGAAGTTCAATTAAGGGCTGTTGCGCTGTAGGATAAATAAAAAATACTTTTAAAAACCGGCCAAGTGCGAGTCGAACCCACGCAGTAAGGGTTCCTTACCACCTATCGATACATGTATGACCTCTTTTATTTTAGACTTTAGTTTTTAGTATTTGTCGTGATAGGCACCATAGTAACACATATTCTGTGAAAATTTCAACTGTTTATCTACTACAGTTACAAAGATACAGTCCTATGACTGACAGACGGACGGACGGACAGCATAGCGAGAGTAATAGGGTCCCGTTGGCACCCTTTGGGTACGGAACCCTACAAAACTACTTTTATTTCGACTCTATCCTGCTGCTGGAACAATTATTTTGTACCCAGTTGTGCATTAAGAAAGAAATAAATAAATAAACTCAAGTGGCTTCCAATACGCCTTCGTCGGAATGCTCATATTCTATCACTGCTTTATAGTATTCTTTTTCATCCCACTACTCCCTTCTATCTTAAAGAGCGATTTCAGTTCGTTTGTGATACACATAAACTTTCCTTGAGGTCATCAGAAAACTTAACGCTACAGATGCCCAAGCATTCCACACCATTCTATGACCACTCTTTTACTGTTCAAGCCGTACGCCTGTGGAATGCACTGCCGGTGTCTGTGAGACGTGCACAATCGTTGCCAGCTTTCAGGAGAATGGTAAAGGAATATTACTTTATTACTTAGCTCCTTAATTTCTTACTATTTTTATGTAATAGTTATTACTTATATATTTATATTATATATAATTGTATAATAGAGTTATGTATCTTTATATATATCCAGTTGTGTTATATTTCGGTAAGCATGTATTATCTTAAATATACTTATAATTTTGATATATATATTAATAAGCTTTTGTTTTTATTTTAGTTATTTATATAGTATTTTCTCTATAGTACACCGCCAACTACCTGTTGTATTTTCTTGTACATTTCAAGTCCATCCAATGGTTGTCTGGAAGAAATTGCTTTAAGCGATAAGACCGCCAATTGTTAGTACTGTGCTCATATTTGTTATAACTTTGTTTTTATTTTTATGGTGTGCAAACAATAAAGTATACTCTATCTATCTATCTATCTATAAACACTTACCTCTGCGTACACCCTGTACACTGCGCGTCCTTAGGCTGATGCACAAAGTTCCACAGTCCCACGGTCCTATCATCCGTATACAGCGCGTGCACGCAAGCGGGCAGTCCCTGGTCGTGGCGCGGCCAGCCCAGCCACAGCTGCGAAGAGTGCAAACTCACGGCAGTAGGAGAACTGCTGTTGGAAGCAGACACCACTGTACTGCCTGCCCGTTCCACTCGAAGGTGCACTGTGTTCCATATCCTGAGAGGCGAAACATTACAGCTGTTTTCGTCAATCATCAAAAAGGTAAAGAAAATGTTCGTGGTTTTACGCAATAATGACTTTTGTGTACAGGTTTGAGTTGATTTGACGTTTTTATAATGTAATTTTTTATAGTATAGGATAGCGAAACGAGCTATAGGTCCACCTGATGTGAAGCGGTTACCTTTGCCCATAACAACTGCAATACCAGCTAGGCTGTTTCCTTAATGGTACCGCAAGTAGGTTCACCAAACTGAGACATGAAGATGGAAAGTCTCATGTGATTGTAATTTCACTGGCTCCCGTACCCTTCAGACCGAAACACAGCAATGCAAGCATCACTATTTGGCGGAGAAGTAGGTACGGTGGTAGTACATCACGACGAGCTCTTACACAAAGGAGCTCTACTACTACTAATTGGAGAAGTTCTGGTCCAACCTGAGGATGTCGATATTATCCAGTAATTGGGTTGCGGGGGTCTGTTGGCAGTCGCTCCGTGTAAAATACTGATACTGAATGATACTGACTGTTAGACTCGAAGCTGACCCCGACTATTGAGAAAAGGCTTGAAAAAAGAACAAACTAGCTCGCGAGATTCTGCTAGGGAGTTTATTTTGAAGATGTTAAAATCACGCAAATACTTTAAATACAAATGCAAATACTTTACTTACCGTTCGATCTCGATCTTATAAGAAGTGTGGTCAGCATCATCGTGCGTGGGCTGCAGCTTCTCGGGGTGTACAATGACCCCCTCCCCACCCCCCAAGTCCCACGCTAGGTGCAGCTTGTTGCTGGCCACCGATAGCTTCATGTAGCTTTCTGTTTCCTGCACGAATTACAAGATAAACACAAGATATTCGGACAAAGAGTTTTAGGGAACAAGTTTAAAACTTAACTGGATGTTAGCAAGTGTAAATTGTTAAATACATATTTGAAGTCCAGAAGAATGCTTGGCCTTGAAATTTACACCAGGATAGTGTGCCACATCGTGGGTCGAACTTAAGTCTACCGGGTGCGAAAAATGTGTAGGTATCCATCCGACCGTAGGTATGCTTAAATTCAAAAGATTATTCAAATAATTTTATTATTTTTAACGCATTTTACGCATGCAAAGCGAAATCTAAAGATTTTTAAATTGTGGAAAGAAAAAAAAGTGCGTTAAAAATAATATATATAATTAGTAAGGGTAGGCATATCTATACGACTTTGAATTAACTGCAAAGTTAGTCGAGTCGGTTAAGAAACACTGTTTCTTAATAAGATATCGCTGACGTCACCCAAAGACGTTACCATAGTGGAGGATAATTTCGATACCACGAGCAGTGTTCACGGTAGCTTAGTGGCTAAAGCACTGGCGTACTGAGCCAGGAGTCGCAGGTTCGAATCCTGCTCGTGAGTGATTTTTTCTTTCCACAATTTAAAAATCTTTAGATTATTCAAAATTATCGTTACCATCGGATTTTAATAATTTTAATTTTTTTATTTTGTTTTTTTAATGCGTGAGACAAGTATTTGAATGGCCTATGGATAGCGAAAACAGGGTCTGAATCTGAGTGCTTCTACTTATGAGATTTATAAAACAAAAGAAACGATTAAGTAAACGTGTAGCGACATCTATCTCGCTACTTACATGGGAACTAACACTGACGTAGTCAATGACAACACAAATCCTGGGGCTTTACTCGCAAAATCGACAGCGATATAATCGAAACGACACGATAGTGCTCTGAATATATCTGTCGTACCCTACTCTAAGAAATGTGATTTTATTTCGTGTATCGAATTCCTAGACAAAATATTGTGATATTTTGCGACGTCGTCATAGACAATGTTCGAATTGAATGAGTCAAAAACATAAGAAATACTGTCAATGACATTTACAAAATAATAAGAGTAGGGTTACGACCGAAAATTGTCGATTAGTATCGGTCGTTGCTTCGTATAAAGAATAGTTAAATCGACGGGGTTGGTTTCGACACGACAAATATCACAATATACCGAATATCGATTTTGCGAGTAGACCCCCTGAATCGCACAAGCAGAGTTTGACACGCAACTTTGTAAATATACAAGCACCCAATATCAACCTTTAGGCAGTAGCCCGCCATGCACGGACTCAGCCAGGGTCGGAGGATCCTCCCTTTGTGTTGGAGGAACATGACACCTCGTTCCTCCACAAACGCATCCACGAAGCAATACCAGTGAGAGGCAACCAATACGGGGCACACAATTATACTTTTAGGAGTTGTATTATAGATGATTAAAATTGTATATTATTGTTATTGTGTGCCTCTGGCTGTAGTAAATAAACCATTTTTCTTTCTTTCCTTCTTTCAACCACTTAAATAAAATAGCATTAATTCCAACTGACCTGGGTATCATCCTGCAGATACAGCAGGGGTCCGTCCTGCACTGTGTTGTCGAAGGACAGTGCTAGGGCGAGCCGGGTGAGTGCGGGCGACGCCGCCGACACCGCGTATGCGCGCACGCAGCCCGCCACGCCGCCGGCCAACGATGTTAGCGACACCGAGATCTGCCGCAGAACAATGCACATCTAATGACTCATTTACGCCTGGTCGACTACGCTTGCCCACCGAAGTCGGCAATCAAAGACGGATAAACACAGTCATCATCATCATCATTTCAACCAAAAGACGTCCACTGCTGGACATAGGCCTCCCCCAAAAAGGGGGGGATATGCCATAATCGCCACGCTTAGCAGGAGGGTTGGCGATCGCAGTTCGTTGGTTAAATACTCAGAGAATGCTGCTGCCCATACTTTGGTAAATCCCTTAATCGCCTTTTACGACACCCATGTGAAGATATAGGGTGGTGCAATTCTTTACGTCCGGCACCACACGTAACACCTATTTATCTGACCAAAACTAGATGAATTCATTGTCAGGCAACTCGGACGCCTTCAGCAGTCGACTCGGTGTAAACAGCGCGTTAACTGAGCAATTGTAGTTAGTGTGACCAATTTTCTCGTACAAGATTTAAAACCGTTTTTTTAAGTTACAGGAAACCGCCCACCAGCCCAGCTGATCTTAAACGGTTACCTTTGCCCATAACAACTGTCATACCACCTAGGCTGTTGCCTAAATATTATTGCGAGTTGGTTCATTAAACCGAGACATAGTAATGGAATATGGAATGTTGAAGTGTGACGATCACTTTCCAGCAAAACATCCCTTTCTTCTTGTGTAGGTGACGAAAAGCACATTGCGATCACAAATCTGTTCAGACAGCGTGGTGGCTGTTTCATCACGAGGGTTCATCGTAGCATTTCAAAGAGGCAGACGTGTAGCATTGAGCGTCTACAGGCTACAAAATTCTTGAATCATCTTCGATGGAGACCAGTAGGTTTCTGTTGGATTCCTGGATCTTATTTTCGGTGGCACAAAGACTACTTGTCTTATAAACGCAATACTGACCGAGTCGGCAGCATGTTTAGCGCGCATCACTTTATCCCTAAGTTCTGCGATGGCGGGACTGAGGGTGCGAGTGGCGGCAACATGCTGTCTCGCTCTGGCTGCAGCTGCAGCAGCTAGTGCGTCTGCTGTTTCAGCACCCCGGACTGTGTTGCCACGGATTTGAGATACTGTGACGGAAACATACAATATGTTAAGCCGAACTAGTACTGCGAATTTTTTTTTTTTTTTCAAAATCAGATCAAAATCCATGTGTTAGTTAAAATCGCTTATTGTTAGTAACATTCTATCCATTAAATACCAAATATAGTTACAATCACAATAATAAATTAATTCACATACCTCTGTCCATTACCCGCTGTACCCGACCCGCAGCTGTGTTGTGCATACGGGTCCAGTACTCTAGGAATGGACAGTCTGGCTTGTCTACAATAACTTTTAAAACACTGTTGGTGCTCTCCCGAATCCTGTGCGTTAGGGATGCCGTTCGCTTCCGCATAATGGTATTAAAACTATCAGTTCTCGCTTCAGCAAACATGCCTGACGCACTACAGAAACGCAATTAAGGCATAATTTTTATAACGTGTTTTCAAAAATTTATGAATTTAATAGAGGACCTGAAGTCTTAAATCAATATCAAGAAGGTAGGCAGTTGGAGGAGTCTTTCGAGGTGTCCGTATTTAGATGCTATTTATTGCAATCTGGCGACTTAAACTGAAATCTGAAACACAGCCCATGTCCATTAAAAGACTCTTTAAGAAATCCGCACATCACTTACCATGCTCCTGCGCAGCTCCTAATGCCGTATCTCCATGCCTCTGTAGCTCGGTCAGTTGCCTCCGCAAATGATACCTCACTCGTCTTCTCAGCTCACTAGCCTCGTCATACAGCACTCGAGTGCTAGCAAACACCCTGTCTGCTTGTTCATTGGCGGCAGTGAGTGTGGCCTGCACGTTGGCCTTTGGGCGGCCACTGAGCTCCCGCTCCTGCCAGCCGAGGCCACGTAACACTACACTCACGAGGTCAGCACCACGGCGAAGGTGTTCCAGTTGGTTGCGTAGCTCTGTGGATGATTAATTTACTGTCTGAAGCTTGTGTGTAGTTGAGATGAAAATAATGTTACCAAGTTGTAATGGTCAAGTTGGTAGTTCATCATTCCAGCCGAAAAACGTCCACTGCTGGACAAAGGCCTCCCCCAAATGGGGGGGGGGATATGCCATAATCGCCACGCTTTGCAGGCGGGTTGGCGATCGCAGTTGGTTGTTTAAATACTCAGAGAACGCTGCTGCCCATCCTCTGGTAAATCCCTTAGTCGCCTTTTACGACGCCCATGAGAAGAGGGAGGGAAGAGGGAGTTGGTAGTTGATTCGAATGTTTTAAGGAAAAACTCAAAATATTGATAACCCATGTTTAGTTGTAGTAGGCCTGATTTTGAGTTCGAAGATCAACGATATTCATAAAGCGTCACATTAAATCAAAATATTACCATCAGCTTTAGCCAGCACCGCAGCCCCTCGTGTCTTCAGGTCTTCAGAGGCAGCCTTTCCCTTAGCAGCACTGTGAGCCATCGGTACGTTTCCTTGCGCCAGTGACGTGGCTGCTGCAGCAGCTTTAGTAGCAGCATCGGCAGCTGCGGCAGCTTCCTTTACTTGCGTGGCTACGCGAGTCCAAGCTTGGGCAGCCGATACCCCTAGAGATGCCGCTGCCCGACTGCCCGCGAACAAACTAGGAGGAAGAACCATGATACAAAATTTACAGGTTTTTTACGTGCGAGTGAAAGGTATAGCGGAAGGTGGTCAAGGTAGATAAAGCTTAAGTGTGAAAGAAAGAGATGGAAGATGTTAATTGATTTATCGTTGCTTAATAAAGCAACGATAAATCGATGAAGCGATCGATCAATCGAGATAGTATGAAAAAAAGCTATTATTTAAGGACTTGGTAGTGATAGGCAGATTAGAAAAATAGGTGTTTCCATAAAACTCTAAATTTTGTTATTAATATTTTCAATAGCAGTCTCGCAAGAGTTCTAAGAATTTTATCTGCCTAACTGAGCTTGTATCAGCGAAAGCTAAAATTTACAATCGAATGGCATCCCTAAATAAAATCCACCCACCTTTTATACTCTTTGGCCTTAACCCCCAACTCAGCCACATGTTTTTCAACAGCTTCCAAGTACTTCTGCTTGTATACAGGCGTGAGATTGTACAGGATGCCCTCCTTCTCTTCTGCAGCCAGGGTCAAGGTCGCCAGCTCGGCTGCCAGCGCCGGGAACCTGATGCTAAGACTCTGGCCTTGCAGCAGGGAGGAGCGGATCTCATCCGTGATGTTGTTCGCTGATAAAGTTGTTATGTCCTAAAGGAGAAGAATGGTGAGTATTCAACGTTAAGTTAGGTTTGGTTTAGACTTCTACGTCTTCTACGTCCTTCAGAAAAAAGTCTTCTACATCCAAATGTATTTCCAAACTGCGAAACATTCTTTTGCCTAATGGAATATGAATGAAGTGCTTTGAAATTAACATATACATATATATTATAGTGCATTAACATCTTATAGGTTTTATGGCTTCTCAATAACAGCCATAATATTCGGTCGAATGACAAAAATCATACTTATACAACAAGCTTTGCGAAAGAATTGGCAATCACAGTGTGATGCTATCAGCAGGCGTGAGGACCACGTCATTGAAGATCAGCTCGAAATGTTTCCGTGAATCAGGTAGCTGCACGGCATCTTTTGATTTTTCCGCTACCTGCTTGGAGAGGTTTCGATTTTTTTGGTATACTAATAAAAAATAACGTTTTATACAATTGCAGCTCTTACCTCTAACACAAGTCGGCACCTGAGCCCTATATCTCTGACAGCCGCTAAACGGGGTTTGACCCTATCCTTTAACGCCGCGACCGTATCATCAGCCTTCCACACAGTCTCTGCCAACTTCTGAAGATCAGCGGCCTTTTGCTCCCAAGTGTCCAGCGACGTTCGTAAGCTAGCAAGACGCCTGTACATGTCCTCTAGACGGTAGTTACTCTCCTGGACTGCTGTTGATTGAAGATGTGCCTAAAGAAATGGTTAGAAATGTAGATTTTGTTGACAGGATTTGTAGAGGTAGAGTCCTAGCTTTAGGGACTTCTGACGCCACTTAAAAACTGGTCTGTAAAGGTACCTATTTAAGACACAGAGGGATCTTGGTGTGCCAAGAATGATCAGCAAACCATGAACTGCAGCAAGTTTTTTCAAGTTTCCTGTGTATATTCTAGAATCGGGAGTTGAGTTTACATGTAACTCAAATGCTCATAATAATATTCACAAGTACCTAGAGTAGCCCAGATCGAGAGTGCAACGACACTTTGCAAATCGATCGAGTTTATTAAGCTTTGAATTTGAAAGGCTCGAATATAACTGCTTCAAAACTTACCGAATCAAATACATCATTGGCACCCGTTACATAATCAATCAGCTTCATATCCTTGATTTGTCGAAGTAAGTGCTTTGCTTCTTTCAGCGCCCTGTGAGCGCTCAAATGCTTCTCTCCGCGAGCGAACTCATCTAAGGCTTCCACTTGCTCACTCACTTTTCTTCGAACCTTCAAAACTTCCTCCAAGAGACTCATACTCTCCAAACTCAAGTACTCCGCTTCTTTTTCTCTTCTCGATGCTTCGGATTTCAGAGTATTTGCTTCGGTAAAAACTCTGTGTTCGGTGCTCTCTAAGTTACTCAACATATGATCTAAGTTTTTGGAATGTACTAGACTGTTTTTTAGGTTTCTAAGACTAGATTTTAGGGTAGTGGCGTTGTGAGAGAACTCACGTAAGGCGGCGAATGGTTTCGGTATTCGTTTTAGTTCTGTAGGGTCTGCTTTTATGCGTAGGACTGAAGTTAATTTCTCGACGGAGTTCAGAAGCGTTTGTGTGCAGTTGTCGCACGCTGAAAAGGTCAACATTTTCATGTTTTAAGTAGGTAAATCAATAAAAATTTTGGTGTGGTTGATACAGTGGGCTTTGGAAATCCACTTAGACAAAACAATTTTCTTCTATTCGATGTCTTTTAAAAATGTTAAGCTTGGAAGTTGTATCATCATTCATCATAATTTCAGCCGAAAAACGTCCACTGCTGGACAAAGGCCTCCCCCAAAGGGCCTTATGCCATAAACACCACGCTTGGCAGGTGGGTTGGCGATCGCAGTTGGTTGTTTAAAAACTCAGAGAACGCTGCTGCCCATCCTCTGATGAATCCCTTAGTCGCCTTTTACGACACCCATGAGAACATAGAGGGTGGTGCAATTCTTTACGTCCGGCACCACACGAAGTTCATTAACTCAGCCTATCGAATTCCACTGCTGGACACGAAGTTACAAGTTGCATAATGAACGCATACTCACGTCTGCAGCCATCATCATCCATATACGTCCTCCTCGCGACGCACTGGTCACATCTGAATCCTATCGCGAAGTCCCGGCATCGGCAGCGTCCGCTCGCGTCGCAGTGCGGCGCCACACTGCCTGTGGGGTCGCAGTCACACGGCACGCAGGCACCATCCACACCACGCCTCCAGCCTGGAGCGCACGACTCGCACTCTGGCCCCGAATAGCCTAGGGAAGTCAGAATAATATACCTTCTTTTCTTCAACCACAAAACCTTCCTGCACACCAAACGTGGGTAGTGAGCAGTGTGGGACGTCAACGGAAACGCACTACCATTTGTGCGTCATGTTCCAAAAAGATTTTTTGTTGAAAACTTGCATTGGTCAGCTCAAGAACCGTGTTTGGCGGGCCAAAGGCTTTGTATTACTAATATTATAAATATGAAAGTTTGTGAAGATGTTTGTTTGTTTGTTACTCGATCACGCTGTAAGGGCTGAACGGATTTGGGTGAATTTTGGAACGCAGATAGACCATAGCCTGGACAAACATATCGGCTACATTTATTCCGGGAAGGTGAAAAGTTCTCCAGGGATGTATGATAAACGACATCCACGCGGGCGAAACCACGGGCATAGGCTAGTAAATAATATTAATTTATAAGTAGGTAGTAGCCCGGAGTCAGGAAATTAGCGGTGCTACACCCACGTGCCTCGGAGAGCACGTAAAGCCGTCGGTCCTGCGCCTGATATCTCTCCGGTCGTGTCGGATTGCCGTCCCATCGGATTAAGAGAGTGAGAGAATAGAGAGTGCACCTGTGTTGGCACACATACTTGTGCACTATAATATGTCCCGCGCAGATTGGCCGCTGTGGCCTAAATTTGGCCATGAGGATATTATTGTTAAAGGTAACATAACAACTCCTGAGATTATTTTGATGAAGAAAAGCAGCTAACGAAGTCAACGATCATTTGAATTTGAAGTTTATTACCAGCTTTATCATCTCCCGTAAGAGAGGAATGACTGTATAGCACTGTGGGTATCGATATAAAGGGCCTAGTATGTGGACTACGAGCGTTGTTTTCCCTTTTTAAGCGATTCTCAACATACATCATCAATCATCATCATCATTTCAGCCAAAAGACGTCTACGGCTAGACATAGGCCTCCCCCAAGTATTGTCACAACGACCGGTCCTGTGCTTTCCGCATGCAGTGGATTCCGACATACAGTGACAATTATTTATTTCACTCACTTAATTCCGACGGGTATGGCCGACTAAAACGCGACGGTGTCGCGGACCGAACTTAACTCACGATAGTTATTATCACAGAAATAGATAGAACGGAAAAGTGGGCAGGGCGCGCGTGCCAACACTCTGCACCATAGTGCAGGGCATTTCAAGGCCTTTCTCAGTACGCCTTATGACTTGTTTCTGTAAATAATATAACAAAAACTCGCAAAAATGCCTTATTGTGCTATTTCTAACTGCAGAAACAAAAGCTGTAAAGTAAATTTGATTAATGTTAATTTAAAAAAATTATGACGTCAATATATAAGGCGTAGTTTGTTCGAAAGTTGCCACGCATGAATCGCAAGTAAAATTGTGATTACAACCATTCTACTCTATTTCTGTGGTTATTATACAGTGACAAGGTGAACTCACCAGGTTTACACAGACACTGCAGCTTCCCTTCGTTCATGATGCACTTGTCCGCGAAGTTCCGGGCTCGCTCGGGGCAGGGGCAGGGCTGGCAGCCGCCGGGGGCCTGCGGCGCCCCGTAGTGCCCCGCCGCGCACCCCGCGCAGCGCGCCCCGCCCGTGCCGTGCGTGCAGTTCTGTACACACACAAATTGTATTATTTTGGTATTGGTATATCGGGGCATTTTCCGCAACTCCACGCTCGGCGTGTATTTTTCATGTGGGTGGGAATAACTTGTTTACTCGAGACACCCCAGCTCCTCGAGAAAGGCCAGCAGACGCTTAATGTTGCTGACTGTCTCTCGGAGAGTACCCGGATCTGCGAAGTACTTAGCCCTGTATGAGGCGACCTCCGGGCAGTTGAGAAGCACGTGGGTCGCTGTTTCCTCTGTCTCCATGCAGGCTCTGTACTGATTGTATTATTAGGTATCATCATCATTTCATAGGGTGCGTTAAAAGAGCCTCCACGAGTGACGATATTTAATCGATCGTTCGGCGCACCCTGGGCAGTCAGCCACGCTATCAACCTGCTGACAGGCTAATATTTTCCCACGTGGATAATATTTTCGCATATGGATAGAAGAAGAATCATCATTTCAGCCAAAAGACGTCTACTGCTGGACTTAGGCCTCCACCAAAATGTAGGATATGCCATAACAGCCACGCTCTGCAGGCGGGTTGGCAATCACAGTTGGTTGAATAAATACTCAGAGAACGCTGCCCCCCGCACCCCTCCCTGCTGTACCCCTTAACATTAATTTTATTGTGTGAAATTTATAAATGACGTCATCATAATTAATATTGACATATTAAAGAAAAGAAAGTTTTTTTTTATTTCAGTCTCGGTACAGGCGAGAGAAAAAAAAAACTAAAAATAACACATTAACAATAAACTTAAAATTGACATGCCTGTATAAGACTAAAAAAGGCCTCCATCTCAGCATATGCTACAACACCGAAATGATGCAGCGCTGGTTTTCGGATGGGTCCCGATAGTGAGGCCATAAATACGAGCAAATAAATATGCAGTAAACCTAAATTATAACACTGAACTTCACACTAGGATACCCTTTGTCGTGAGGTAATAATATCATAAGGTAGTAACTAGTTTTAGTGTTCCTAGCCACAATTGGTAAAACGAAACACTTATGGAATCACTCAGGTCGGTCTGTCTGTCTATCTGTCCGTCCGTCTATCACAAGCGACTATCCCTGAAACTATTTGACATAACAAAAATTAGTTCAACGTGGGGTTTTATTTTTCAAGGCTGTCATTTTTAGTATCAAATGGTATCACGAATCCAATAATATACATGTTGTTTACTCTTATTACCAAGGCGTTCGCTCAGAAAAATCTAAAAATATCATAGACCTCGAGAATGGGGTGTAATTTAGCTTTATAAAGAAGTTAGAACTGAAAACATGAAAGGGGCTTGACTCAAAGGAGTTTTATTACACCTATACATTCGACATGACGTAACTGTATTCAAAAAAACACTAACCAAACATTCCCCAGTATCAGGATCGCATTCCGTCGCCCTTCCATTACACAGGCAGGGCTGAGCTTCCCCCTCCAGGTCGATGACGATGGTGCCGGCCACGTTGCTCACGCGCACGGTGGGCGGCGGCATCCAGAACCCGACGGCCGCGCGCTGGCACGAGCTGGCCGAGTAGCCGCGCGGACACGCGCACAGCTCCACCCCCAGTGCTGGCTCTGAGCGACTGAGGCCGGGGATTGCCGTGTCTAACGATACGTTCAGAAGCCTGGAGAGTGAACAATATAGGTATTTTAGGGTTGGTCTTTCAATAGCCAGTTAACTTTTAACTGAGGAGTAAATTTGACATTTTGACAGTTGTAGTATAGAAAATACCGGCCCTAAAACACAAAAAAAAACCGGCCAAGAGCATGTCGGGCCATGCTCAGTATTATAGGGTTCCTTAAGTAGGTGTTACAAACAAATCAAATCGAATATTAATCACGGCTATTTTAGTTTTTGCAATAGACGGCAGCATTGGCGACTCAGAGAGTGATGTCAGTAGCCGCTAGATGGCGCTATACAGTGCCAAATGTAATACACGGCACTTGACGCCAGCATTCGCCAGTGTTGTACGACGCCGCTAGATGGCGCCAAATTTAAGAAGTGTGTCGTCAACATAACACAAAGTTACTTTTTGTGATTTTTTCAAATAGAAAGTAGCTAAAGGAGCATTATTTGCTATGATCATTTTTCTCTAAGGTCAATGACCTTTGAACTAGGACGTTTTAAGTATTTTTCAGTTTTCTGTCTATAACTCAAAAAATTATAATCACATTATACTCGAAATAATTTTAAAAGAGAGTTTTCACAAAGGTCTATCAATGTGGAAGATTATAAGTTTCTACGTTGCATAGTTTAGAAATGGCAGGGGGGGGGACACATTGCAAGCCACTTTGGCGGGCTATATTTCGCAGTTGGTACACCTGATAAAAAAGTGGTGTATGAAACATTACCTTCATTTTAGTAGACCTATTCAATGATACCCCACACAAGGGGGTGCAGCGAAAAAAAATTTTTTTTCCCCATTTCACATGTATGGGTGCCACCCCTAAAGAACGTAAAAACTATTTTTTTATTCTTTTAAAATTGAGATCTATATGCAGACTATTTTTTAACAAAATTTCATTTACTTATGTTTATAACTGTAGAAGTTATTAAGCTGTAAAGGATTAGGACAGACGGACAGACGGATAGACGGACAGACGGACAGACGGACAGACGGACAGACGGACGGACATGACGAAACTATAAGGGTTCCTTGTAGGACTTCGGAACCCTAAAAAACAGTGATATCAATTTTATAGATTTCGGTCGATCGATGCCAATCAGTCGATCTTGATCGCTTAGAAACACAATCGATGACCTTAAAGGTCACACGAACGCAATGTTAAATCGTAACAATGAAAATTGATAAAACTTGATGAAAGAAAGAAAACATATTTATTTGCGCCAAGGAGGTGCAAAAGAGCACCAAAATCAACAGAAAGTAATAATCGGTTTCTAAAATGTGCAAAAAAAAAAAGATTTTGACTGCATGGTTTGAATTTAATAATTCCGTACGATCGCGGTATCGATGAACGCTGATCGAACAGTTGAAGTCTATACTGGGGGTCTACTCGCGTTTTACGAACGACAAACGAAGTATGAACTTTCGTTCCGACTGATACTTACATAATAAAGATAGGCACATAAAAAAAGCACAATTAAGATAGACTACGGTTCATAATCGTATACAATTTACCGGAGATGAGAAAAACAAACGTCAAAACACGATCATCGCATGCGATAAGGGAACGATGGTTGACCGGAGTAGCAAATTGTGCGATGAATCGTACGATTTATCGAATATCGTCGAACGGGAGTAGACCCCCTGGATCGGTTGGAACGGTCGATGTTATCGAATGACGTCAATCGACCACGTTACCTACACCTATAGTTTTAAATCTACATATCAGCGTGGTTTAGCACTGATTTCTGAAATTGGATTAGGATTTTATACTAGTTTTTGAAGCGAAGGTCGCTCGGCCGCCGGGGAGTAAACCGAGGAAAACCGTCACCGTTAATTTCCCCATTAGCGCTACACTTCTGTCAGGAATACACGCAAACAGCTCTGCGCGTGCACGTTTTATCCGCGCTTGCTTCTATCGGGTGTCTCCCGACCATCTGTATACAAATGTCTTTGCTCCCGACAGACCCGTTTTTTTTATTTTTTTTGTCGTTTTAGGATAGTATATTTATACTGACCCACCCCGACGGTGGGTCAGTATAAATGATTAGGGCTTTGTTAAACGGCATAAACTTTAATAAAAACTTTTAAGACACCACAATACAACGTCCTCCATTACAAGTCTTATTAGAACTCTGTCTACATGACCATTCATTGGTCTACCATAGAAGCGCGACTCACGGCAACTCTCCTAATTGGTCGGCGCGAGGCGCATACGCGGTGCGTTCGGAAACGCGTTAGCGCGTAGGAGGATACCGCGTAGGCGCCTTACCTCGACATATGCGATGGGGGAGCACCCTGTGGTAAACCTTCGCTATATACTAATATACGATGTTGTAAAATACGCATAATTTTGTTAAATTTAAATTCGAATTAAATTCCAATTTTTTGTATTAGGTATTTGATGTCAGATGTCCTCTTTCATTTACTTTTCTTTTTTTTCTTTCTTGTGCGCGTAAATTTTACTTTTAAGATATACAGATGGGAGGGACCAGCTGAAAATCAGTGCTGTGCATACCATTTAAACCATTTATACCTACATGCACAGCAAATACTGAGCTGGATCCCTTGCCACACATATTATGTTGTATGCATGTTGTGTTCTCATTAATTTGTCCTGTTACCTTTGCATGTAATGTGTATATTTTGTGTATGTGTGGCAAAATAAATGGTTTAAATGGTTTAAACAATAGTTAAATTTCGACTAGTTATCATCAGTTCCACTCACAAGGCATGGACGTGTTCCTCATAGGTGGGTGCTCTAGTGGTTACACGGATGAGGATCTTGTCGAGGTGGCGCAGCGCCAGCATCAGCGCCGAACGCGACGACACGCCGCGCCCGCGCACGTGCCACAGCGACTCGTGGAAACGCACGCTGTGGGAGCCGTTCACACCGGGCGAGTACTGGAAAGAAAGGGATATCGGTAAACAGAAATGGAGTAACTTCGAGAAAGAAGCCAACAGAAAGATCCAGTTGGGCTGAGCAGAATTCGCCAAATATCGCCGAGTCTTCTCGTCACCTATACCGCAAAGTTTAAAGACGAAGGTCTTCAACCAGTGCGTCCTGCCTGTCATGCCTTTTTTAGTTTTTGGGTGGAACTACTCATTGATACGCTCCGTCTGGTGAAGGTGGAGGGATATGTCGGATTCCTACCGACTAAAACTACACGGTGGCCATCCTTAGCACAAAATAGAGGAGCTCCGGAAACTCCAATAGACCGCGCCGATGCCCTTTAGTGCCACGCCTTTGGCACCTCACAGCAGCACGCAACCACTACATACTGCTATCCTCTCCAGCATCGCTTAATACCTACGGTGCCGAGATGTGGACACTAACAGTTGGGCTAGTCTACAAATCAAAGTCGCTCAGCGAGCTATGGAGCGATTTATACTCGTTTTCTTTGAAAGATAAGATCCGCAATGATGATCCGGAAAATAACCGGAGTGACCAACATAGCTTGTAGGATCAGCAAGCTGAAGTGGCAGTGGGCTGGCCATGACTGTCGAAGGACCGATGGCCGCTGAAGCAGACGCGTCCTAGAGTCGAGACCGCGAATCAGCAAACGCAGCATAGGGCTGAAGAAGGTAGCTGGGGCTGGGAGGGACTTGATGCGGAAGGCGAAGGACCAAGTGTTGTGGCGCAACTTCGGAGAGGCCTATGCCCAGCAGTGGATTGGGATAGGCTGCGTAAAAAAGTCGGCACAACTCCAAGCATGTCACGGAGAGCTATTTTATTCGGCGGTCTTGATTCTACTTGTTCTTATTCGTGTCAATAATTAAGAGTCTTTGTTTGGTCAGAACTTGGGCACATCGACTGTATTGTCTTGCAAATCTATTTTATAGAGCAGATTACATAGCACGGAAAGCATTTCAGGAGGTGAGGCTAGGTGATTGATGTGATTCCACAATCACATTGTGACTTATAAGATTATCTCTATATGAGCAAATTGAACCTGCAGTAACCCACCTAGCTTCAAAGTCGAGATTTCAAGATGACTAAGGGAATTGGTGGTCAATGTTCCAAAGAAAAGCTCCCAGAAAACGCAACCCTTAAATAATTAAAAACACAGAAATCATTCCATTTAAATAATAACCAACAAAACAAATAACTAACCTCAAAATACTCCAAGACGATGCTCTTAGTATACAGCCTCACAAGCGGGAACCTTGTCAGCACTTCACGGGTGAGCTCCATGCCCCCTTCCTCCTCCACCCGGAACCGTAGCGACCCACCGTATGACGTCACTCGATCCCCCACGAATCGCTTGTCCAGCTCCACGTAGACTGGGACGGGGGGCCACGGGAGGGTGATAGTGGCGTCTGGAGTGTGGGTATGGATCGCCAGGAGGGAGTCTTGATCCATCTGGTGAAGTATAATATTGTCATTTTATCTCGTATGCAAATAATTACCTACATAGATTCAACGAAATATAAGAGGTTCTGCGAGTTGTCGACTGGTTTGTTATCTCGTTTCGTCTACGATTCACATAATGAGAGAAAAAGAGATACAAAACCGAATATGTCGACAACTCCTTATCTAAAATGTATTTAATCGGGGAGCTGGTTGCCGTAAGTTAGTTGGTGTTCTCAGATATTCTTTTAGATCTAACGTGCGCTACAAATAGTTATGAGAGTTTTCCAATTTAATTTCATTTGATGGTTTCCACTATGTGTTATACGCCCGTTCTGACGATTGCTGGAGAGGTCTTAAACCATTTTGTAAGAGCTGGCCCACGGTGTAATGACTCAATTTCAGTAGTACTGTCAGATCAAAAATGGAAAGAGAAAGAAAAAATTCATATAAAGCTACCAAACATCTTTCATCATCATCATCTGCCTATAATAGTCCACTGCTGGACATACGTCTCTCCAGCAGCACGCCATTGGCAACGATCCTCGGCCACTCGCCTCCAGTGGCTACCATCATCGCTCCACCGAGCCTGAGGGCGTCCTACCCTACGTTTGCCAATTAGCGGTCTCCACTCAAGAACACATCTACACCAACGGCAGTCAAAGGCCTCAGTGGCCTGGCCATATTAGCCGTAGAACCGATAATTCTTCGGCTAATCTGGCCTAGCCAACAGCCACCTTCAGCTGCTGATCTTGTAGGCTATATCGAGAACTGGTACTTTGTCGGATCACCTCGTTCCTGATTTGACCCTTCCAGAGAATCCTTTGCATTCTAGGATTTTCACAAAGATCCGATATTTTCGATTATCCTACGACACATACAATGGTCAGGCTTTACACGGCGGCTAGTCCTCTCTCTAGTATTGTGTTGATCTGAGGTTAATTCACTCACAGTCAAAGTATTTTTCCCATGATAGAAAACGGACGGAGAAATTTAAGAACTTCAAAAATGAATAATATCCCGTTCATATAAGGTCCAAAATCTTTAATCAAAATCAGGGAGAAAATACCGGGAGAGCCCGATCTTCTGAGATAGCACTACCGAGAGCCCGCTGTCCCTTTCTTGCATGAATGGACACCTTATAGAAAGAGACAAAGGGTCCCCAATCATCGGACCGAATTTTAGTCAGCCGTCCGCTTTCCAGCTTGATATATAAGTTCCTTGCTCACAGTAGTGATGACGTCATGTGCGGCGCGCTGCAGCGTGACGTGCAGCGGCGCGGCGGCGTGTAGTGCCGCGCGGGCCAGCGCGGCCTGCGTGCACTGCGCGGCGCGCCCGAAGCAGAAGCACGCCGTGCAGCCCGACGGGTTGCCGCCCGACAGCCCGAACGTGCCCTGCAGGCAGCTATCACACTGCTCACCCACTACGTTCTCCTGTGGAATAGGGAAATGTCGATATGGAAGAAACCTAGTGGTAGGCCACGGCCGATGGCTTGCGACCACCCACCGGGCAAAGACGTGCCGCCAAACGACCCAGTCGTGTTCCGGTACGATGCCCGGTGTAGCCACTCGAGAGGATGGGTCGAAATTGTCGTTTCACTGCAAGTAGACCAATATGACGCACGCTGATATTGTCACATTGGGAGGCTAATCGCGGAGGGTAGCGGGATCCGAGGCACGGTGCACCGCTGGCCAACCGCGGGTAGTAGGGGGCCCAATTAGTGTGCTAGCCACACATGAAAGGCTGCTCCGCCAACTAGCAAAAAATCTCGGGATGCGCCATCGTGCCGGTCGGTGACCTGTTGAGAGGGCACGATGGACACTCCTGGGGGGGCTCGGGCGTCCCCGCAGTCTCCGGCTTAGTCCCCCAACGTTGTGACTTGTCGGTGTGTGTCTGAACGTTAACAGCGTGGAACCTCATGTCACTGCCATCCCCTCACCTTCCTTCACTATACGAGTGAAAAGATTTTTGCTGGGCAAGAGTGAACCATCGTCGACCGTACGATCGCTTAACATCAGGTGAGGTGGCGGTCAAACGCAAGCCCGTTAAGAATTAAAAAAAAAGTCTTCTCATTTTTATTATTATTTGAGGAAAGAGGTAGGTAGGGGTCTTGAATGCCCCTAAGCCACTGCGACCTGGTAAGATCTATTGTGACGCCTCTTGCAGCATTACAGCACCTCCCCAAGCTGCAAGTCAATCATGAAGTCAACTATGACTTTGGGGGAGGAGGATTTGATCACCTGCGTTGAGATGACATGCCCTCCAAGATGCTGGCTTCTCATGTGGTGCACTGCATCACACTCGCATAGGATATGATGGGCGTCTCATCCTTTTCGCGACAAAACCTTCAAACTGTGGTACCACTAAGACCCATCTTGTGAAGGTGTTTATTCAGCTTGCAGTGCCCAGTAAGGGTTCTTGTCAGAATTATTATGTGGTTCCTGTTCAAAGAAAATTCTTCTATGGTAATCCTTTTCTTGAAGCCTACTAGAAGCGCTTTCGAGTGTTCATGGCCTGGGGTTTTTTCCCAAAGGCTGACACTTTGGTCAGCTCCCCAGTTTTTATTGTAGGCTGTAGTGGTGCATTTAGGAATTCCACAGATTGGCTCCGGGCCCACAGTGGGGCTTTCAGCACCAGCTCTCACCAGTCCATCAGCGGTTTCGTTGCCTCTAATGTCAGTGTCCAGATACCCATCCTAGTGCCACCGAGTTTGCCACTCCTAGTGAGTTCAGTAGCTGGAAACACTCCTTTACAAGTTTGGAGTAAATTTCCTCTGAATTTAAGGCTTTTACTACTGAAGTCTTGTCATCTAGTTATAGAATAAAGCTTGTACCAAATAAGGTTACTTGCCATGTTGCGCTCGTGACATTGTTATAACTGGCAAGTTCGTTCGTGACACTTTTAAAGTGTGCGGGCGACGGAGAAGCGTCAGTCGTATGTCTTTTTACACGTCCAGGTGACCACGAGTCGGAGTCACGAACGCACTCGCCAGCCTAGTTTTTCAACCAATTTTCAGCGATTCATTGATCAGATTGTAATTTATGAAAGCTGAAAACTGTTATTTCATAGATATTATACGAAATAAAGTATCTTTATCATAAAGAGAATTCTGCTTCCTATTTACCTTGCAAGGACACCTTCCCCACTCGTCACAGGAACACAAGCCATCAGCACAGTCCCTCGTGCCGACAATATGACATTGGCAAGGCCGACACTTGGGTCCGTAGTGGCCTCGGGCGCACTGTTCACAAGTACCCCCTTCCCAGCCGGAGCGGCACTTGCAATGTCCGGTGTGGGTATCACATATGTCTGAAATTAAGAGAGGTTTTTGGATAACGATGATCAGACAGGAAGAAATTTGTATATGAAAGAAGAAAAAAAGGAAAATATAAATTTAGCAGCAAACACAAAATAGATACGCAGATATATACGTTTTTTTTTGTTGTATAGGATGGCGAAACGAGCTAAAGGCCCACCTGATGTTAAGCGGTTACCTTTGCCCATAACAACTTCAATACCACCTAGGCTGTTGGCAAAATGGTACCGCAAGTCGGTTCGCCAAACTGAGACATGAACATGGAAAGTCTCATGTGATTGTAATTTCACCGGCACCCATACTTTTTACACCGAAACACAGCAATGTAAGCAGTAAAATAGTGATATTTGGTGGAGAAGTAGGTACGGTGGTAGTACTTCCCTGGACTAGCTCTTAGACCCATAGATACATAAACGATAGATGTCCAGCGACTATGTCACTTAAGTCCAGTTCAGCATAAATGCCACGCAAGTAGTGCCTGACGTTGAGCGTCGAATCGTCAAAAGCTGATCTTTCAGTAAACCAAGTCCGAATGTTCGAATATTATGGCGTTTATTATTATTATTATTAAGAGCCTGTACAGTCCTATTGCAGGGCAAAGACCTCCCTACTCTCCTTCCACCTCTCTCTGTCTGTGGCTAATAAGGACCAGTCTTTTTGAAAGTTGTCCAGTATGGCGTTTAGAATTTTGAAATATCCACATACATCTTGTGATGTTCCCTCAGACTAAACCACTAGATACGGCACCTCAAGCTTCATTTGCAGGATCTACAGCCGTTTTCCATTGCCCATAATCCTTACCAGTGGTCATTCGTATTATAACGTCTATATAACTTACTAGATACCGCGCCTGCACCGCAGCTGCAGGGCCTGCAGGTGTTGCCCACTGCCCGGTAGCCCCGCGTGCACTGCCGACACCCGGCACCCATAGACCCCCCGGGACACACGCAGCGCCCGCTGTGGGGGGAGCACACCTTGCCATCCGTGCAGACCGGACACGCTGTAACAAGAGATAAGTTTATATTTCAAATTTTGAGAGATCGTTTTGGGAGCTGGATATAAAAATTCATGACCAGTTTCAAAGACGTAATTTGGATCAAAACTGAAAGATCAGCCAAAGAAAAAACTGATACCTATATAAATTACAGCCTGTACCCGCGGCTTCACCCGCGTGAATGTCGTTTATCGCGCATCCTTCGGGAACTGTTCATCTTCCCGGGATAAAAAGTAACCTATACGTTAATCCGGGCTATGTTCTATCTATACGCCAAATTTCATTAAACTCCATACATTTTTTTGCGTAAAAGAGTAACAAACATCCATACATCTTCACAAACTTTCACGTTTATAATATTAGTAGGAAGTAGGATGGTAGAGTATGAATGATATCTTGAGCATTTTTTCTTAAAACTGCTTGGCTGGGGTACTTTCAGATTTTTAACAAAAAGTTCACGAAAGTTCAGTTCGCAGTTCTGACACAAAAGTTGGGTACAAAACTTCCTGGGTGCTTGTAAACTTACGCAAACAGCCCGCAGGTCCAAACCCGTAGTAGCCGGGCAGGCACGTGTCGCAGTGCGCGCCCCCCACGCCGGCGGCGCAGGCGCAGGCGCCGCTGGCGGGCTCGCAGGCCGCCGCGCCCGGCCCGCAGGCACAGCGCCGGCAGCCCCCCAGCTGCAGGCCCCAGTATCCTTCCTGGGACAATTTTTTTTTTCAAAATTATTGAAAGAAAGGAATAGTACATCACTACCGCGGCCGGCAACAGGAGCATTGATGGACGAACGTGAAAATGTGGGCCGAGGCGAAGCCGAAGCACACATACGTAAGTCCATCAATGCCTCGTTGCGGCCAAGGCTTGTATAGTACTTTTTTCAAATAATGCGCGTTAATTCAAACAAAGTAGTACCTATGTACACACGGCTACACATCAAGCTGTACAAAACCAGTAAAGGCTGACCTCGCGTTGTAAGGAAAACCTATACAATTCGAGGTCAGCTTATACTGGAAATGTACAGCTTGATGTGTAGCCGTGTGTACATTCTAGAATCAATGACGAACAACAACAATTTTCATCGCGTCAATACGTCAATATGTTCATTTGTTTCTTTTTTACTTTAAACTGCTCTATTTGCAAGCCAGTTCGAAATTTAAATAAAATCTTTGATAAGTAACCTCCTTAGTTGCTATTTTTTGTAGTAAAAAGTTCGTTCCATTTCATTTCTTCTATATTTCTTTCTATTTCTTCATTTTTAAATAACACGACAGATATGAGTTTTCATTTTCATAATAATTTATTTGGCCGCTAAATATAACAGATGGAGGAGACCTTTGCCCAGCAGTGGGACAGTACAGGTTGACACAAAAAAAAAAAAAAAATATAACAGATATGGATTTTCATACTAATATTGCCGGCCGCTGCTCGCGTTTATTTGACCAGTGACACGCGGTAGGTGAACACAAAAAATAACTTCATTAGGTACATTTGAGGAATTACAGTGATACATAGTTGTAATATCATAAGAAAAGTAACTTAGCATGTCGTTGTTGCGGCAAAAAGGTTGACACTCAGCATGATGCTGTGTTGTAACGTGAGCCACAACATAGCGCTGATATAAATTTTTTGATTGTTGTGTTATGTGAAGAAAAATTCAAAAAATATTTAATCGGGTCTGTTGAGGAACACGGTTCTTAATACGATGTAGCTGACGTCACCGAAAGACGGATTTCCTGACGTCATCCAAAGACGTATTTAAAAGTAGAAGTTAAATTCGATACCACGAGCAGAGTTCACGGTTGCTCAGCAGCTAGAGCACTGGTGTACTGAACCAGGAGTCGCAGGTTCGAATCCTGCTCGTGAGCGAGGTTTTCTTTCCACAATTTATATTATCTTTGATTTCGCTTCGCATACGATAATGCGTTAAAATAAATGAGTGCTTGTTGTGTTTTCTGCCCCTTTGTTATGTAAGTGCTGAAACATGGATTTTTAAAAAGGCATAACAGTTCTTCGTACACCATATTCAATCCATATTGTGATAATATGTCACACAAGGCACACAAACACACCAATAAAAAAATATTATAGATAAAAAAAACATAATAGGTAATATGATAAATATAATAATATAAATATTCTATTGTATTCTAAGCATTATACTGGATATCGGGAAAAACATATGTTAAGCCGGAAACCCTGTATTATTTTGTACACTATTATGTATTCTGAAAGGACGCCATGGTTGTACCTCAACTTTAAATGTTGTTTTTCTCTTACAAAAAACAAATACCTAATAATTTATTTTGCCATGTCGAAAACATTAATAGTGGATCATTCTCGTTAGATCCATAGTCTAGATCCATAATGGATCTATCGGGATTTTTTTCCCTTTAGATCCAATTTTTAAAAAGTGTACATTACTGTAGAGGCCTGAAATGAAGCAATTGACGGCCGAGTAAGTCGAGTACTATCGAAGAGATTTTAAAAGGACGAGGCCCTAGCCGAGTGAATGCTTTTAGTTTTGATTTGTTTCTATAATTTTTATAAGAGCTGATATAATTTTTGACATGCATACCTACAATAATAATAATATTATATTCATCCATAATCATTATAATTTTGTTATAATTTGTAACTAACTTGTCAAATATTTGTATGATTTTATAGCCAAACATGGATGAACTTCACATATTATAACAACCCTTTTACCTGTGTTTACAAATAAATAAATAAATTCTATTCTATTCTATTCTACCAACTTTTTTTCTGTAAAGATATTTTATGAAAATAAACATTTTATTATTATTTTATTATTATTATTAATTTTGCATGCCTTAATTGGTAGAACATAGTGAACTGCACATTCACTTAACATATTGCAATGTATATTTATGTAGGTACTTACCTACTTTGTTCAGCAATAATGTTTTGAATTTTAATTGAATTGAGTCCTTTTTAACTAAACGAGGCCGGCCGAGACTTTTCTTTTCTCTCATTTGCGAGGAAACAATAGACAAATTAATTCAACAGTATCCAATTTTCATTCGCGCCAATTCGTCTACACGCGGTTCTTGTTCTATTTTCAAAGTTTTGAAAAAAAAAATGCGCATTCAGCCTGTATAGTGATAAATATTTTGTACCTAAAAACATCTAATTTATGTAAGTGTGTACTTAAAAACCACGGTAGCATAATTTAAAAAATAAAAACTGTCCAGCAATTTCTATTATTGTCCTGGGGGCCTACCTAGTACGAGTTTGACACTTACGAATACTTTCAAAAGTATTCGTCGACTTTCATTAATAAATCTGTAGTTCCTCCTCGTATCCGCCAGGGGCGCTACTGATTTATGAATGAAAGTCGACGAAAACGATGAAAGTATTCGTAAGTGTCAAACTCGTACTAGGCCCACTGTTGGACATTACCGGTCTGTTATTTGGTTGCGTACGGAAAAGAGCCGATTGTTGTATTCTTTTTTTTGATTAATGAACCAATTTCCGAGCAAGTGGGAGAAAAATACTTAAATGAACATTGTTGGGGATTTCATCTAATGATTAATCACATGTAGGTACAGCAGAATATGAGGTTAATATGTTTTCCGGGTAATCCAGTATATTATTCCAAATAATTTGTGTATGTTGTAACATTGAGGTAATATGTACTACGTACTGGAGCAGACATCAGGAACAAAAAATTTAGCGCAACTTGCTGGCCGCGGAGCACGCGCGGCGCGAGCGTGGCTAAGCGAGTGCGAGTGCAGGAGCTCTAAAACGTGCTACAAACATTTTGTTCGAGGTGTCTTCTCTATGGAGCAGACATCAGGAACAAAAAATTTAGCGCAACTTGCTGGCCGCGGAGCACGCGCGGCGCGAGCGTGGCTAAGCGAGTGCGAGTGCAGGAGCTCTAAAACGTGCTACAAACATTTTGTTCGAGGTACAAAAAATTTAGCGCAACTTGCTGGCCGCGGAGCACGCGCGGCGCGAGCGTGGCTAAGCGAGTGCGAGTGCAGGAGCTCTAAAACGTGCTACAAACATTTTGTTCGAGGTGTCTTCTCTAGTACGTAGTACATATTACCTCAGTGTGTTGTAATAATATTATGTTTAATTTTATGTTCTAGTTCCATGGCGATCAATATCATTTAGTTATGTAAACAAATCTTGTAAAATATGTTTTCATACCATAAACCCATTTAAAGAGACATACGTCGTAACCTCATGACCTCAATCTTTAATCTAAATTTAATCGCATCTTGAAATCTTAGCGACTGTTTATCCTTATCCATCAATTTAATGTCCTATTGGCTTATTGCCAGGATAGTACTAATTTACGTAAAGATCAGCGTACACTGAATCTAGGCTCGTCCGGGGAAGTACTACCACCGTACCTACTTCTCCGCCAAACAGTGATGCTTGCATTGCTGTGTTTCGGTCTGAAGGGTACGGGTGCCGGTGAAATTACAATCACATGAGACTTTCCATCTGCATAGTCTCGGTTTGGCGAACCAACTTGCGGTACCATTTAGGCAACAGGCTATTAAGTGGTATTGCTGTTGTTATGGGCAAAGGTAACCGCTTAACATCAGGTGGCCCTGTAGCTCGTTTCGCCAACCTATAAAATAAAAAAGGCAAAAAAAACCCCGAAAAATTGTGAAGTCAATGGGAACAAAATTTCTAAAATCCGGAAGAGTAGTCAAATTGAGCACATATTTCGCAAAATGAAATGACAGATCTTGAAACTTTTGTCTTTTCCCTATTGTTGGGGTGCCTAGGGTGTCAGACTTTCAGGCTTCTGACTAACCCGTAACACACACAGTCTAAGGAACTCTAGCTCTGCTCTTTCTATATCGTGTTGATGAAATAAACCTTTTGTATTTGTAAAAAAAAACGGGCTTCAATTTACAAATCTTACGTCAACACCCTGTGATTGGTTCGGTTTAAAGAACTTTATTTCTTACTTAATTAAGACAATCGTCACTTACATGAGAACAATAAATAAAAGTACTACTAGAATTCAATAAGTATGTAGGTAGTTTTGTTGGCTGTCAACAGAACTGGTAAGAAGCGAGTTCCTTGCATTATAAGGCGGTGGCCCAAGTTCATCAAAATACCTGCAACCAATCACAAGACAGCTAATTAGTTCATTTTTGCGTTGATTAACTAGCCTTTTTACTTTAATTTTAGTACCTATATTTGCGAAACTGTGCCTATAGACAGAAAACGATTTATTTTCTAGTTAAACTTCTAATAAGTTCCACGCATCGACCGTTGAACTACACAATGGCACAGATAATATAATACTATACTAGTAACAATGGCTTCCAAGTGCTATCGGCACTCACTCAACAAGCATCCCATTCACGCACAAGAATGAGCCCGCGCACACGATACGATCACGAACGCGCGTCGAACGCTATCGAAACGTGCGAAGTGAAAGAATGAAAATTATTTATTTGTTATCGTAAAAAATATGTGCTGCGAACAATCATAGTGAAGCCAACAAAACCGTGCTCCTCCGTGTACAAACCAGCGCTCACGCACACACCATGCACATGAAGGATATTGTTTTCAAAAATGAATGATGAATTAGGTACATTTAAAGTTAAGAGTGGAAATGGGTTCCATTAATGTTGGTACTAGCATCCACCTATCACTATCGTACGCATCGGACAGATCACATTGTATTCAAACACGCGGATGACGTCATCGGCATCCGAATGTCAATATTGAAAATTCGATTGCTCATAGAAATTCGTCGGCAATCCGTACGCTGCGGATAGAATGACGCACTACGCTATACGGATTCGTTTAATGCGATTCGTATGATGCGTACCTACGGTAGTACGGTACCTATAGGTCGACGCGTGCCTTTAATTAAATCGTTTGATATGTAGCGTTTTAGCCACACAGATAGATAGAATGGTTGTAAACACAATTTTACTTGCGATTCATGCGTGGCAACTTTCGAAGAAACTACTTCTCCCATATTGACGTCATTAATTTAAAAAAATTAAAATCAAATGTACTTTACTGCTTTTGTTTCTGCAGTTAGAAACAGCACAATAAGGCATTATTGCGGGTTTTTGTTACAGTATTTACAGAAACAAGTCATAAGGTGTACTGAGAAAGGCTTTGAAATGCCCTGCACTGTGGTGCAGAGTGTTGGCACGCGCGCCCTGCCCACTTGGCCATTCTATCTATTTCTATGGTTTTAGCTATTAGCTTCCCGCTCTCACTGCCCAGTGAAAATTGCTTTAGTTGCTATTTGCTAATATTTACTACGATTCGCTGAGTGTACGATCTGCTTTTGAATATTATATTACGGCTGGTAGTTATAAATGATGCCAAACTTCAGATTAACCGGCTAATCCCAGACAAGTGTTGATCAAGGCTTATGTTCGACATAACGTTTACGACGCTGCCTAGTCCTTAAGATGCAATCTTTACAATTACCAATATCAATATTATTGCTTGCTTTTTGCCTAATAGGTACAATTTAGATATACGAGCGAAATTAGTTATTTTTTTGCATTCTATGGCGAAACGAGCTATTACCTTTACCCACCCGATACACCGAAAGTCCGCCACTTTCGAGAAAACCTGCGGCAAAGGCAAAAGATGCAGCAACGGTTACCAGGGGGACATAGCGGCGGGGTCCACCCGCAATGCCCCAGCAAGCCGAGATCCGAGCCCTCCCTTGGGGGACGCCTTTATGCGGTTTTGCAACCGCGATTTTAGTTTATAAGTTAGGTTTAGGGAAATTTAACCCGCCCGGTTAAGCATTTAGGGCACCTATTTTGGGTACCAATCTGCGAGAGTCCATTCGAAAAAAAAGGGGTTACCTTTGCCCATAACAACTGCAATACCACCTAGGTTGAGAAGATTGTTGCTTAAATGGTATTTGCAAATAGTTTTCGCCAAACTGAGACCTAAAGATGGAAAGTCACATGTGATTGTAATGTCACCGACACCCGTACCCTTTGCACCGGATCACTGCTATACAAGGTTCTCAATTTGGCGGCAGAAATAGGTACGGTGGTAGTACTTTCCCGGACGAGCTCTTTCATAAAGGTCAACAATAACATTGTGTTCTATCATAGATTATGATTTAGCTGGTAGCACATTATGAATAAAAAACTATATAGAGACCGCATGCAGTCCAGTCCTCTGTTTTAGTAACACTGCTGGCTGTTGGCTGTCATATTATCTTTTTGAGGTTGATCTTGATATATTTCCTGACTCCAGGACGGAGTGGCTGTCAGGAGGTTATTGCAAACGCCGAACACACTTTTTTATCAGGTGTACCATCTGCGAAATATAGCTCACCAAAGTAGCTTACAATGTGTCCCCCCCCCCTGCCATTTCCAAACTATGCAACGTAGAAACTTGTAATCTTCCACGTTGATAGACTTTTATAAAAACTCTCTTTCAAAATGTTTTCGAGTAGGTATAATGTGATTATAAATTTTTGAGTTATAGTGAGAAAACAGAAAAATACTCAAAACGTCCTAGTTCATAGGTCATTGACCTTAGATAAAAATGATCTTAGCAAATAATGCTCCTTTAGTTACTTTCTATTTAAAAATCACAAAAAGAAACTTTGTGTTTGTGTTTTTGCAAAAACTAAAATAGCAATGATTAATATTCGATTTGATTCGTTTGTAATTAGACCAGTAGGTCCTAGGGTTATAGGGTTCCTTAAGTATAAGGAACCCTATAATACTGAGCATGGCCTGACATGCTCTTGGCCGGTTTTTTTTTCTACGCCTTTATGGCATTTCCAAGTGGAAACTGTTAAGTTTTCTTCTAGACCTTTGTGGTTCTGTCCGTCACCTATCTGGTTATAAAGATGGCAAGATGTATGGATACCCAGTTAAATCGTATAATTGTGTAAAATCTGAGGCAAAACACCCACAAATCCCTGCATTTGGTTCAGTAGTGAGAGCACCACAGTTTAACTGCTAATTACGGTGCTCATTTCTGTTTATTTGACATTTAAAGCTTTATAAATTCAACTTTCTACAAATAATACCGTTTACTTGCGTTTTAAGGGCTATTACAATTTATTATTATTGGAATATAACGGCTTAGAATGTCATTTCATATGGCTTGGGAAATAAATTGGACGATTGCTATTCTAATCGAGACCAGTCTTAACATTCGAAGTTGTTATGGTTCCGCAAACTGTGTGTTTGTTATCATCATAATTTCTAACAGCATTTATAACTAAACAATAGATTATTGTAAGGTCTATGTTATGATAAGATGTTTCACCATAATTTTTTATATTTTAATGAGTGTTTAATAAAACAATATAGAAACTATGCACATTCACAACCGTAATTTGAAATATCTCAATTCAAACTTCAAAGTGCTCCTGTAAGCCATGGCACAGGTCATGGTGTCTATTTACGTTTGTATAAACCAGAGACAAACATCTGTCTCCCACAATCCTTGGTTATTACGTTCCTGAGATATTAGGCAGCTGTGGCCCAATTTGCGAATACTCGGCATGTTCCAATGACATTTAATTGAGACTCCGCGGTACAATTCCGATACGGCAGACACCAATTATTGGTATTACGGCTGACAGGGCCGGATTGCGGACGAAAGTTACTTCAAAGGAATTTGATCGAATAAAATTATTGTTTGCTGTTCTTCTTTTTTTTCGTAGTAACGGCTATAATTTTTAAAATGGTCTATGACCAGAAAGTGGCACATTGTATTCCTCTCTCCATAGCTTGCATTACATTATTGTGACCGAAATCAACTTCTAAATAGGCCACTGCAACTCGCCCTCGGCTAGTCAACTTGCTTATTGTTGTATGATCTTGTTGGAATCCGCTCATCGGCTCATAAACTTCCAATGCTGACCACTAAAATCTACATTTGTAGGGATACTGTCATCACTATACTTGGAAAATTTGTTTATTAATGGCATTAAGTTGTTATAGACAGAGATGGAGACGATTTTTTATCGGAATTTAACACCTCGCGGAAGATGGCAAGATGAACTCGACGCCTTTGTAAAGCAAAAGCGGCCCAGAATAGGATGGGTTGAAGACTCTGAGTAAGACCTTCACACAAGGTAAGGCTGAAAAAATATTTTTTTATCTAACATTCGGCGCCCGCCTTAGTAATCCAGGTGAGATTTCAGTGCCGTAAAAAAACTCACGCTCACGAACACTGTATGACGTAGTAAATTTTTCGCTTATTTTGTGCTAATGCTCAGGCGCCACCTGACCCTGGCACCCCCACCAGCTGCCACCCTCACCTAATACATCTCTGGCCCCATACAGTGGCGGAGTATAATAAATTCCGCTCTGTTTCCTCAGTCCGTTTCGTTTATTGCTTAGAAATGTCAGGCGGACATTTCCTCCACACAACCATTTGAATATCAATGTAATGCACGAATGAATGTAAATTGTTTGCTCGGAATCCTAACTGTGCTCGTTTGAGGACGGCAGAAATGGCAGAAGGTTGTGATTGTAGAAGGCTGTTTACTGTACTAATTGTTCTCATTTGCATGCTGCAGAAAAGTTTCAAGATACTTTTTGCACTACCCGGGAATCGAACCCAGGACCTCTCGCTTAGCATTTGCGCTTGCGACCAGACCAACGTGGCAGTCACATAACAAGAAACGAATAAGAATAATAAAGAATAAGAATAACTTATACCACGTGACTGGAGCCGTAAGTGACTTAGGCCCGCCGTATATCGAAGCCAGTCCAGCCCAGCCAGCAGAGTGCCAAATCGCACGTTTATGTCTTTTGTTTGCAAATTTTCCCTCGGGCCATTGCGTGACATGGGACCAAACCACATTTCATGCCCGTGTGCTGTGTGTGGGCTAGGATGAGATCAATATATAAGTACCTATTATATACATTGTCTAGTACCCATAGCACAAGCTCTGCTTAGTTTGGGATTAGATGGTGCTGTGTAAAAATGTCCCAAAGATATTTATTTATTTTAATATGCAGCCTAATAGATGGTGCTATAGACATACCTCACAAGTATCGCACGCCCTGCCTGTAACGTGTTGCTTGCAACGGCACTGCCCCGTCCGGATGTCGCAGACGTTGCTCTCCGCGCCGATGGACGAACAGTTGCAGCCTGTAACAAGTAAAAACATTTTATAAATAAGTCATTTATCATTCAAAGTATTGAGAATTAGAGATACACTAGGAGCCGATGCGTGACTCCGACGTTAATAGTTCAGACAAGTAAGTCAAGTTCACACCAGAAGGCCATTTCTCGTAATTAAAAACGTTCAAAATATAGTTGCAAACTAATTTCAGTGCTTAAAATATAGTTGCAAACTAATTTCAGTGCTTAAAATATAGTTGCAAACTAATTTCAGTGCTTAAAATATAGTTGCAAACTAATTTCAGTGCTTAAAATATAGTTGCAAACTAATTTCAGTGCTTAAAATATAGTTGCAAACTAATTTCAGTGCTTAAAATCTCAGTCTCCTGACAGTAGATGTTTCTGATAAAGATAAAGATAAAGATCATTTATTTGTCAAACATGCGTTTACATACAAATTAAAGCATGCAAGATATAAAATAAATTGAAGCACCTATTGATTGCCGTTTATTGGTGACATATAAATATTTTATTTATAGTATAGGATGGCGAAACGAGCTAAAGATCTACCCGATGTTAAGCGGTTACCTTTGCCCATAACAACTGCAATACCACCTAGACTGTTGCCTAAATGGTACCGCAAGTCGGTTCGCCAAACTGAGACATGAAGATGGAAAAATCCGACTTAGAATAGAACTTTTGGAATGGATTCACTACCTACAACTCCGAATGAAAACGATCAATTATATTCTGAATATCAATAAATATTATGAAATGAAAGAAAACGTTCAATATTTTAGTGTAAATTTTAATATAATTATGTGAAAGTATTAAAGTCCAGAAGCATTGAATACGTCAAATCAAATCATTTATTTGTAACTAAGTGTATAATCCGCTGGATGCGGACAGCGCGGGACTGGTTGTTGTGGCGATGCTTGTCGGAAGCCTATGCCCAGCAGTGGACGTCTTTCAGCTGAAATGATGAAGTGTACAATACGTAGTTCTTATTTATGTAAAATACATTAGGAGGTACTTATAACTTACCCTCATCCTATCCCATTCCTTTCACCAAGCAACAAAAACGAGGGTTTAAAATGTACATTACAAGAATTTCCCGCCCACGCGTGCTCCAAATTGCAATCGAGATCAATTTGCTAATGCACCCGACAATTCGATCATCATTATAGTCGTTAGTTATTAAAATACGAAATGATGTTAATTTAAATCTTATCGAGCCAGTAGTGCCACTACAAGCAATAAATATGCTTTTATCGAGGTAAGAATTGCCCGCGGTTTCGCTTGCCTGACGTTGGCTTCGGAAAATGGGTTCTGATAATTTCACTATTTAGTACTTTGTAAAGCCTGCAAATTACATGCACACATTGATTTATAATATATAAGTCGATGTATAATAAGGAAGCAGGATAATCGAGCTGAAGTGGCAATGGGCCGGCCATATTAGCCGAAGAACCGATGACCGTTGGGTCTACCCAACGGTCATTGTCGGTAGTCGTCTACGACGAGACGAGTTCTCGAGTGGGAGACCGCAAATCGGAAAACATAGCGCAGGACAGCCTGAGGCTAGGTGGGGTGACGATCTTCGCAAGGTGGCTGGTAAAAGCTGGATAAGAGATGCCGAAGATCGAGGTCAGTGGCGTGCTGTTGGAGAGACCTATACGTGATGATGAAGTCAATGTATGACCATGAGAATGTTCAGCTTTGCCTATAGGTGACGAGCCCCTAAGCGTTTCTGCAAACTGCATTCCGCGTTTCAATTGGCTCGGGCAGTGTGGGTGGGTAACCCAAATGAAGCAATAAAAATTGAAGCCTAACGCTATTTGCAGAACGCAATAATGGAGCCTGTTGTTATCAATAATTTGTAAAGGCAATCTAGTTTAAAGGAAGGTAATGTTTCGCTTTAGAAACATCATCAACAATGGCCTTCCCCAAAGGGCTACTACATAATGATGCTCATGCCGTGGGGAAAAGATTAGCCAGTCAGCAAGTTGGTAGCAGGGCTGACTGCCCAGGGTGCGCCGGACGATCACTTAAATTTCGTCACTCGTGGAGGCTCTTTTAATGCACCCCAAACGATGATGTGGTGATTATGGGATATGCCATAATCACCACGCTTGGGAGGCGGGTTGGCGATCGCAGTTGGTTGTTTAAATACTCAGAGAACGCTGCTTGCTGCCCATCCTCGAGTAAATCCCTTAGTCGCCTTTTACGACACCCATGAGAAGAGAGAGAGTGGTGCAATTATTTACGTCCGGCACCACACGGAACACGTTCGGCATCACACGGAACATGTTCGGCACCACACGGAACTAACTTCAGAAACAACCAACAACAACCAAGTTATAGCCAATAATTTATGTTAAAGTTTTTTTTATATCACATTTAAAAAAAGAAAGCGAGTTAATATTGCATTGTCATCCAATCCTGAGTTATGTTTGAAGTTTCAAGTCTCTAGCGCATCGGGAAGTTAATTTAAAATCGATCGCAAAATTTGTACCGAACAGACAAACACGACAGAATAAAAACGTGGTAGTATTAAAAAGGAGCATCGAGCTCCTCACACACACCCAAACAACCGATCAACTTCCTATAAAACCAATTTGTATAAGAGCGAACTTTCAAGATAACACGGCGATTACCGGCAAAGTGGCGGCAGAACCATAGCACTAAGAGCTTCGATATTACCGGCTTGTAAACAATATTATTAAGATAACCCGTATCATTGATTGCTTGTGGAACCAACAAAGATGTAGGGAAAGCAGTCCTTTAATATCGAACATCCAGTATCCGTTCAGTGTCTTGCTCCTCTTCAAAATCCTAATGAGATGAATGTAAAAAAAAAAACGCTGCAAATATAGGGCTGGTTGGCCTAATAGCACTCTTGAAACTCCTAGTTTTCCATGGAGTTTACTGCCAGCTCTTCTCCATAAGACCAACTTTTTGGAACCGTGCAATTAGATTCCTTATTAACGTTCTGCAAGTGAAAATAAATGATTAACTGGAAATACAAACTTTTGAATTTGAATTTAAATGTCCTATAATTGAATTAAGCCTTCGTAAAATTCTACTTATACAGGCTAGTTAAACGAAGAATTTATTGAAGGAGGATAAAGATCAGGTAGGGGTCTCGAACGCCCCTAAGTCGCTGTGACCTGATAATATCTATTGTTGCAAGTCAATCATGAAGTCGACTATGACCTTGGGGGTTGAGGAAGGAGAATTTACAATACTTGATTCTCGTTCAAAATATGAAAAAAAGAATAGTTTTGAAATATTTTTCCAATTGATTTCTTCAATCTGTGGACACTGTTCCGCGCTATGAAATCGAAGTTGCATGCGGTGAGGTGATGCACCTAGCATGGCAGTGTTCATCGGTCGCTATTTCCACCCTCTCCGCCTTTTGTACTGGCCAGCAGATGAGCAGTCCCCTAGACACTCAGAGCGGGAGCGAGCATTTTTATTACTTCTGTAGGTACGCGTTCATCGTGGGAATTTTTTTCTTAATTTTTTTTCTAATGTTTTGTTTATTAATGTCCTCTCGGCCGATCGACCAGTCGGTCACGGCGGCCAATCTCAATAGAGACTAGCCATCTGCGCGGGACATATTATAGTGCACAAGTGTGTGCGCAAACACAGGTGCACTCTCTATTCCCTCACTCTCATAATCCGATGGGACGGCAATCCGACACGACCGGAGAGAGATCAGGCACGAAGGGGTCTCGATGTGTAACGAAACGGTCACCCATCCACAGACTGCCGCGCCTAGTGCAGCTTAACCTTGCAGATCGTACAATCCACACGCTTGCTACTTAGCCACGGGCCCCTTGTGTTTTGTTTACGCACATACTAACATATTATTGAATATGTCTGTCGTTCATCCAGGCATATTGTATAACAGAAATCTCATGATATTTCGTGTTCATATTGAACTTCATCAACGAAATAAAATATGTTAAATATCAAACAGAATTTCAATTATCGAAATATAAATCGATATGTTCCAATAACTTTGAAAACCGTGGGAACAGCACCTCATAACAGTGTCAAGCTATTTTGACTCTTATCGTTAAGAAAATATAGTTGAAACTGGTTTTCATTTCCGACTAAGAAATGCAAATTCAGGGTACACCTGCACTTTGTCATAGCCATTGTTTTACTCTTATTAATAATAACAATGATTGAATTGCAGTCTTGAATTTCTGTACACTTTGCTCTGAATACATACTAAGTATAAATACATGGAACTGAAGTGAAACTAGGCTTTAGCTGCTATGACGTTTTGTAAAGCTTACCTTGCAATTAGCTTGTGTTTTGTTCCCCTTTATTAGGTAGGCAGTTGGAGAGGGTAAGATCACCCCATTTCAAAGAATAATAAAAATGTCGACTCGACTGATTGACTCGAATACTCGATTTTCTGTTTTCCACCTCTCATCTGCTGATGTAATTTTCAAGTAGTCGGCTCAACTGTGTTTTTAAAATCATACTTTATCAATCATAAAAATCATATTATATATACTATTCATAAAAATAGTTTTTCATCAATCATAAAAATCAAATTTCATCAATAATTGTAAAAATCATATTTTATCAATCATAAAAATCATATTTTATCAGACATAAAAATCACGTTTTGCCAATCATAAAAATCATATTTAATCAACCAAGACAACATATTATTAAAGCTGAATTAAATAAATATCTACATATTGATATGTAGATTTCAGTCTACCAGGCCCCTCAGAAAGTATTGCGAAAAAAAGTTTTTATATATGGGAGACTGGCCAGTTATAATGTTTTTCGAAAATATGATTATTTATAAGTAAAAATAAGTAAGTTCCAATTTCAAAATTTCCCTCCACATTTTTTGCGAGTTAATTCAAAGTATTGTGTCTCACTGAAATATGGATCTGCGCCGGGAACATTTTAGAGCTATGATTTTATACGATTTCAAGTGTCGCCTGAAACCGGATGAATCGTACGATAGACTTCAAATGGCATTCATGGATGAAGGCCCTTCCAAGGCAACCGTGTATCGTTGGTATAACGAATTCAAGCGCGGTCGACCAACTTTGGGGGATGACGAAAGAAGCGGTCGCCCTTTGACGGCTGTTACCGAAGAAAACGTGCTAGCAGTGAAAAAATTAATCCAAGACAATAGGCGAATTACATATCAGGAGATTCAACACATATTGAAGATTGGATCGGGAAGCGTTCACGAGATTCTACACAGCCATCTTCGCGTGAGGAGGATAGTATCACGCTGGGTGCCGCACAACCTCACCGATGCTCAGAAGCAGGCCCGGGTGGAATGGTGCCGTGATATGCTTAACAAATTTGAAGCAGGCTCGTCTCGGCGTGTTTACGACATCGTTACAGGTGATGAGTCCTGGATTTATCAATACGACCCAGAAACCAAGCGCCAGTCGACTGTTTGGGTGTTTCAAAATGAGCCAACGCCTACCAAAGTGAAGCGATCTAGAAGCGGGGGTAAGATTTTGATCGCTAGCTTTTTTAATTTGACTGGCCACTTGGTATCAATTCCCTTACGGGATCAAAGAAGCATTAATGCCGAATGGTATACTACCAAATGTTTGCCAGAAGTTTTCTCTGTTATAAGCAACAAGCGACCAAACACAGGGCTCCGCGGGCTACTGCTCCACCACGACAATGCACCTGCGCACACCGCACTCAAAACGAGGGACTTCCTGGACAGCACGCCAGTCAAACTCCTGGGTCACCCTCCTTACAGCCCTGATCTAGCACCGTGTGACTTCTTTTTATTCCCAAAAATAAAAAATCAGCTCAAAGGGATACAATTTTCGTCGCCGGAAGATGCGCTGGCTGCGTTCGAGCAGGCTGTAAACGAGGTGTCTGCGGCGGACTGGAAAAAGTGTTTTGAAAACTGGTTTAGGCGCATGAATCTTTGTATAGAGGCTGGTGGAAAGTACTTTGAAAAGATTTGATAAAAATATATGTACGTATAGAACATTTTTTTTTAGTTTCGCAAAACTTTCTGAGTGTCCCACGTATAAGCTTTAATAATCATAATAAATAAATAAAACAATTAATTAATTTCTTTGTTAACTTGATTGATCAAGGCAGCTATGATTAACAGCCGTCGTGATTCACCGGAAACGCTATAATGCCAACAGAAGGAACTCAATCATGTGGTCATCATGGAAAACATTAATTATAGTAAGCCAATCACTGGATAATCTGATAGTTAACGACGAGAACTAATTTGAATTGTAATTAATTGATATGAGCAAGATAGTTTGTGCTTTTTCCCACGCTAAAAAGCTTTCCCACATTTGCGGTAATTTTAGTATAATCTAGCATAGGTCACTGAGTCCGAGGGCTCAATATGGTGATTTTATAGTCCGCACCAAACCTGGGCAGCTGTGAAAACGAGTCGTATTCCTGCGCAGTGGCAAAATTTTGAGTGCGCGAATAGTAATATAAGTATAAGTCTATGGCGCGAATAAACATAATTATTATATTATTATCTTTGTGCGCGGGGTTCAATCGGGGTGCGGGGCGCTTCGCAGCGCTAACTTCACAGCCGCCATCAGGATTGGTTCGCATTTTACCTGACTTCCTGTGTCTTTTTTTATATACTTAGTATAGGATGGCGAAACGAGCTAAACGCTCACCTGGTGTTAAGCAGTTACCTTTGATCGCCTAGATCATACACACCTAGGCTGTTGCCGAAATGGCGCCGCAAGTCGGTTCGCCAAACTGAGACATGAAGATGAAAAGTCTCATGTGATTGTAATTTCACCGACACGCGTACCCTTCACACCGAAAAAAATATATAAAAAAATAAATATTTTTGGCACATTTTTACACAGCACCATCTAGTCCCAAACTAAGCAGAGCTTGTAATATGGGTAATTGGGTACTAGACAATGAATATGATACTTATATACTTTTTTTTTTGTAAATACATACTTATAATATATAAGAAACACCCAGACCAACACAAACACTCATGTCACATCACACAAATATTTGTGTCCTGTGGGAATCGAACCCACGACCTTATAATCAGCAGTCCGACACTCGAACCACCAGACCACAGAGGTCGTCGAAAAAAAGTAATGTAAGCATCACTGTTTGGCGGCAGAAATAGATACGAGGTAGTACTTTCCCGGACGAACTCCTTCACTGGAAGTTCTACTTCTGCTAAATCTAATCTAAATATTAAGCAAATAAAGAAATTGATAACTTCTTAGGTTTTCGCGATCACTACACATTATAATAAAACAAAGTTTAACCGGATTAAATCGCGTATATTGGTTTCCCTGACGTTTCGAAAGCTTTGGCAATTAGACAATTTAGGCTTGTCATGTCCATGTCTTGTCTTGTCATGTCTATTTTCAGCACTTAGGTACATACGTGGGACACTCAGAAAGTTTTGCGAAACTAAAAAAAATTGTTCTATACGTACATATATTGTTATCAAATCTTTTCAAAGTACTTTCCACCAGCCTCTATACAATGATTCATGCGCCTAAACCAGTTTTCAAAACACTTTTTCCAGTCCGCCGCAGACACCTCGTTTACAGCCTGCTCGAACGCAGCCAGCGCATCTTCCGGCGACGAAAATTGTATCCCTTTGAGCTGATTTTTTATTTTTGGGAATAAAAAGAAGTCACACGGTGCTAGATCAGGGCTGTAAGGAGGGTGACCCAGGAGTTTGACTGGCGTGCTGTCCAGGAAGTCCCTCGTTTTGAGTGCGGTGTGCGCAGGTGCATTGTCGTGGTGGAGCAGTAGCCCGCGGAGCCCTGTGTTTGGTCGCTTGTTGCTTATAACAGAGAAAACTTCTGGCAAACATTTGGTAGTATACCATTCGGCATTAATGCTTCTTTGATCCCGTAAGGGAATTGATACCAAGTGGCCAGTCAAATTAAAAAAGCTAGCGATCAAAATCTTACCCCCGCTTCTAGATCGCTTCACTTTGGTAGGCGTTGGCTCATTTTGAAACACCCAAACAGTCGACTGGCGCTTGGTTTCTGGGTCGTATTGATAAATCCAGGACTCATCACCTGTAACGATGTCGTAAACTTGCCGAGACGAGCCTGCTTCAAATTTGTTAAGCATATCACGGCACCATTCCACCCGGGCCTGCTTCTGAGCATCGGTGAGGTTGTGCGGCACCCAGCGTGATACTATCCTCCTCACGCGAAGATGGCTGTGTAGAATCTCGTGAACGCTTCCCGATCCAATCTTCAATATGTGTTGAATCTCCTGATATGTAATTCGCCTATTGTCTTGGATTAATTTTTTCACTGCTAGCACGTTTTCTTCGGTAACAGCCGTCAAAGGGCGACCGCTTCTTTCGTCATCCCCCAAAGTTGGTCGACCGCGCTTGAATTCGTTATACCAACGATACACGGTTGCCTTGGAAGGGCCTTCATCCATGAATGCCATTTGAAGTCTATCGTACGATTCATCCGGTTTCAGGCGACACTTGAAATCGTATAAAATCATAGCTCTAAAATGTTCCCGGCGCAGATCCATATTTCAGTGAGACACAATACTTTGAATTAACTCGCAAAAAATGTGGAGGGAAATTTTGAAATTGGAACTTACTTATTTTTACTTATAAATAATCATATTTTCGAAAAACATTATAACTGGCCAGTCTCCCATATATAAAAACTTTTTTTCGCAATACTTTCTGAGGGGCCTGGTATATAGTAAAAGCCCCAGTTACCGACAGTGCCCCATTGTTCAACAAAAAACCCAACTTCAGAAAATAAGAGCAAAATTATAATTTGGTATACGGTTAAATATTATCTAATAAACATT
The DNA here is from genome assembly GCA_949699075.1 of Asteroscopus sphinx. Taxonomy (NCBI): domain Eukaryota; kingdom Metazoa; phylum Arthropoda; class Insecta; order Lepidoptera; family Noctuidae; genus Asteroscopus; species Asteroscopus sphinx. The sequence continues at coordinate 1,959,899 of OX453004.1, read as the reverse complement.
GAACTGTTACATAGTGCACGACAATTACGTAAAAAGTCATCACAAAACCAAATATATAATTTAAAAAAAATACTTGTGATCGTCCCTTAAGACGCTGACAACAGCCAAACACCCCAAATAGGCTTCTTTTAAAAACATTTTTAGCTGTATCTATTCAGTTTGTGGCAGTGAAAAAAATGTATGTTAATCTTAATAGTATTTTCTAAAACTGTATTGTGCCCAAAACACGTTTTCTTGAAGTTTTCTCGATAGAAATGAATTGTAAACTAACCTCTTAAAACATGCTTTAAAGCAAACAATCTCTATTATTTACCAAATATTGTAAATGAAATTAAGAAAACATTTAAGAAAGACCATAATCTAAAACACTATTGTTTCTGTTTTTCAAATAAGCTTTTAGTTTTTTACCAAATAAATATATTGTTAATTTTCATTCAAGTTGAGCGACGCACCCGACGTCCCTCCGCTCGTTGCCTCTCTTTCTTTTCTGTACAAAACGACAGTGACCGCAGAGGTCTGATTTTTTAGGTGTTGTCAGCGTCTTAAAGTGTCGATAATTGGGGATGTTACGTTAGCGATAAGTATCAATGTGCTCATCTCATGATGGCTGAAACATCTACCGACTACTCTCTCTCATGCACCACGATTAGGATGTATTAACTCCCGTAGCTACCACTTTCCCATAATTAGCACTAGCTAAAGATTTATCCAGCCATTCTTGTGAACACCTATCGTAAATATAAGCTAATCTTGTAAGCAATTAAACAATTTGTATAAATCTAAGCGAAAATCGCCTTCAAATTCCATAGAAACTTGTCCAACAATTTAACTGAGCTTGCAGGGACATTGCGACAGCGCTGTCTGACACTAATCGAGCCAAGTTTCTCTTGGCTAGCAATAAGTGTCGGACACTCGGTTTCAAATTTATTGTAAACGGTAATACCATGATGATGGATTTGTTTGGTGTTTTTATTGCTTTCAAGTCATGTGATTTCCTTATAAGAGTAAATTCATTCATTATGTACTATTGCTTTGACAAATAAAGACTAGGAAATGGCTGATTGACGATCATCGCGATTTACAAGTCAAGCAGAGGACATTGATGTCATGAGAACATGATAATGGACTGTCAGCTCGTAAACGACTAACTATCTATCTTCTGATGTTAACCATGGGTCTTCCAATAAACAGTCAAAGTGCAAAATGCTATAAACTCTGTTTGGCAGATAGACAACTCATTTCGTCCAAAATTGGCAAATCGATTCATAGTCATAGGTATATTGTATAGTTAAGTTATTGTAGTCCGCCAACCCGCACTGGGCCAGCGTGGTGGACTAAGGTCTAAGCCTTCTCGTACTGAGAAGAGGCCTGTGCCCAGCAGTGGGACAGTAATGGGCTGGTTATGTAAGTTTGTGTTTTGAATAGAGCTGTATTTTTGACACAGCAGTCGACAATCATCTTAAAGGAAACCAACCAACCTATACTTTGCCCAACCTCTTGCCTTGCGAAGAGGTGTTGCTTCTCTACGTATCTTTTATCGCATCTACAATGGGAAGTGCTCTGAGGATTTCTTCAACCTTATACCAGCTGGACTTCCACTATCGTACAACCCGCTATAAATCAAAAATCCATCCAAACCATCTTGATGGTTGGCGGTCAATTACTATACGATTCACACGCCATTTTTTACAGAAAAACTGGGGAACTAACTCCCATCAGCGGTTTTCCCGAACAAATTCGACATGGGATCCCTTAAAAAAAAGCATAATATGTCTTTTTAAAATGTCGACAACGTATCGGCAACTCTCCTGGTGTTGCGGATGTCTATGGGTGGCGGTGATTGCTTGCTATCAGGTGACCCAACTGCTCGTTTGCCCCCTCTAAAACCTGAGTAAGAAAGACTGTTCTCCTTTTTTTGCTTCAAGCAGTTGACTGCGATGGATTAGATATACATAATAAATCCAATAATGGCATAATTTAATGATAAACACCTCAACATTCATAGGTGTCCAGCTGCCAATATCCACAAGCTGCGATCATTAACCCTTCTGCCTAATTGATTGATTTTGAATCGATTCATTTATTTATTTTTTCTTGAGAGACTCATGTTCAGTTGTAGAGATTTACGGGTTGTTACAATGATAAAGTTTGAAGACAAACAAATGGACATAATAATGAGGGTATCGGTTGTTCAATAGTTAACTAGCTGCAGCGGCTTCGCTTGGCCTTATTAGATTGAGTTTGATAATTAAAGGTTATTAGTACCTTTGGTAACGAGCGCACCGGTGTGAAAATATATTTGATGTTGGGAAAGATCTTTTAACGTAGGTACCTAAGTCTACATGAGACTGGCTTTGTTTATTAAGGCCATAATTAATAAATAAACCGTCCACGATTTGCTTTACTGGATATAGAAATTTGACATAATATGTATGTGCTGTCAAATGTTTTCTATCTCTAGTATGGCAAATCGTGGATAGATAGGATATTAATTTTGACCGTACATCGAAAGGTGGACCGACTACCTGGTAAACATAACATAACATAACATAATATCACGCCTGTATTTCCCCGAAGGGGTAGGCAGAGGTGTATAGTACACCCACATTTCGCCAGTTATGTTATAGTCCCATGTAATAGGGGGCGAGCCTATTGCCATTGACCGGGCACCTGGTAAAGGTCGCGGAAATCAGCTGGATGCGGAAAGCGCAGGACCGGTCGTAGTGGCGATGCTTGGGGGAGACTTATGTCCAGCAGTGGACGTCTTTCGGCTGAAATGATGATGATGATGATCGAGAGTCATGCAATTATTTTATTTATCATACTTAATGATCGAGAAAAACTGGCTTGGGACCTTTTTATTATCATTTTACTTTATGAGATCAAATTATTGATGTTATAACTCAGTGTTAAAAGTCGTCTTCACTACATATTATAAAGTCCCACGCCGCCGCGCTGAGTTCGTGTTTGTACGGGCTAATCTCAGAAACTACTGAACGGATTTTCATACGGTTTTCACCAATCTTCTTCTATCGTGTTGACATGAGCTACATAATGATGATAGCTCATGCCGTGGGAAAAGATTAGCCAGTGAGCAGGTTGGTAGCGGGGCTGACTGCCCAGAGTGCGCCGGACGATCAATTAAATATCGTCACTCGTGGAGGCTCTTTTAATACACCCCAAAATTTCACCAATAGAAAGAGGGATTATCTAATTGCTTGGCGCTAGTTTACTTTATAAAGAATTGTGTAAATGACAAGAAAACTTTGCAGCTGTGTAATTTTTTTTTTATACCAAGAAAGTCAGCGGCCCACAAGAAACATCAACGTAAACCAACATTGACAGTCTACCTACAAACAAAATCTTGCACAACGGTAAAATAAACAATTACAATTACCGGTATCGTTACCAAAGCGATCTAATTGATGGCACATCACTAGCGTGAGTCGATCGTTAGAGTGATCGATATAATTGGCAGACGCAATCAATTGCAATCAGTGCGATACCATTAGCCGTGGACATACGCAATGGAATTCTATAATGATATGAGAAAAAAAGAGAAACATCGTATGTTTTGGTTTGGTAAGGTTTTGTGCATAGAAATACGACCGACGGGCGACGAGCACAAGATCTTTTGCCTGCTCTATAATCCGCGGTTGCGAACCCGCGAAACGTTGTAACTTTGTAACCGCTTCAGAGCAACCAAATATTGTATTATAGGACGATTCACAAGGAGTTATCTCAGATTCCGTGGTTTGATGTTGCCAATCTCCCCAGAGAACTGCTTGTTTTAGCGTTGAGGATAAGATTTGGGCACATTCCATCCAATAGTTTTTTACATTTAGTTGGTGTTAATCATTCTCCTTTTTGTGTCACATGCTCTAATAAAGTCGAGGATATATATCACCTCTTGGTCGAGTGCGATGCATACGCCGATATTAGGGATTTATTATATAGTTGTATTGGTACAGATTTTTACAATGGTGGAATTAACATCATTCTACGCCAACCTTAATCCAAAAATGCAGTGGCTGTATATAAATTCATAAAAGAAGTTTTTTTAAGAAGGTCCGAGGATATATGTTGATATTATTTATTGTACATAGTATAGTTTTGTATATTTTTTAATGTAACAATAATATGAGGTACCTATGAGGCTGGCATAGTCACCGCGGTGTACTAAAGCCTCAAAAAAAAAAAGAATAAAAAAAAATGAAAAAAATATTGTATGGTTCGTTCTACTGTAATATCTAGTGTAGTAGAACCATAAAATATTCCTCCTTTTTTGAAGTCGTTTTATTTATTTATTTATTTGTTCAGTGGTATTCATAACAAAAACATTCTAAAGATGTAAACATAAACTCATTAGAGTTTTACCGTACATCAGTATCATCGACTATGCAAACAGGTAATAAGGTAGGATATTAAATAAGTACAATGTGGGTAGATACCAGATAATATTTAGCTACAATATGAAGGAGCGAATACCGGTGACTGCGCGAGCCGTCTTTAAAAAACCGGCCAAGAGCATGTCGGGCCATGCTCAGTATTATAGGGTTCCTTAAGTAGGTGTTACAAACAAATCAAATCGAATATTAATCACGGCTATTTTAGTTTTTGCAATAGACGGCAGCATTGGCGACTCAGAGAGTGATGTCAGTAGCCGCTAGATGGCGCTATACAGTGCCAAATGTAATACACGGCACTTGACGCCAGAATTGACGACCCAGAGAGTGTTGTACGACGCCGCTAGATGGCGCCAAATTTAAGAAGTGTGTCGTCAACATAACACAAAGTTACTTTTTGTGATTTTTTCAAATAGAAAGTAGCTAAAGGAGCATTATTTGCTATGATCATTTTTCTCTAAGGTCAATGACCTTTGAACTAGGACGTTTTAAGTATTTTTCAGTTTTCTGTCTATAACTCAAAAAATTATAATCACAGTATACTCGAAATAATTTTAAAAGAGAGTTTTCACAAAGGTCTATCAATGTGGAAGATTATAAGTTTCTACGTTGCATAGTTTAGAAATGGCAGGGGGGGGGACACATTGCAAGCCACTTTGGCGGGCTATATTTCGCAGTTGGTACACCTGATAAAAAAGTGGTGTATGAAACATTACCTTCATTTTAGTAGACCTATTCAATGATACCCCACACGAGGGGGTGCAGCGAAAAAATTTTTTTTTTCCCCATTTCACATGTATGGGTGCCACCCCTAAAGAACGTAAAAACTATTTTTTTATTCTTTTAAAATTGAGATCTATATGCAGACTATTTTTTAACAAAATTTCATTTACTTATGTTTATAACTGTAGAAGTTATTAAGCTGTAAAGGATTAGGACAGACGGACAGACGGACAGACGGACAGACGGATAGACGGACAGACGGACAGACGGACAGACGGACAGACGGACAGACGGACGGACATGACGAAACTATAAGGGTTCCTTGTAGGACTTCGGAACCCTAAAAAACCGGCCAAGAGCATGTCGGGCCATGCTCAGTATTATAGGGTTCCTTAAGTAGGTGTAATTACAAACGAATCAAATCGAATATTAATCATGGCTATTTTAGTTTTTGCAATAATCGGCAGCATTCGCGACTCAGAGCGTGTTGTTAGTAGCGCCATCTAGCGATAAATTCAAGAAGCCAAATTTAAGACGTTTGTCATTTCAAAGTTACTTTTTGTGATTTTTTCAAATAGAAAGTAGCTAAAGGAGCATTATTTGCTATGATAATTTTTCTCTAAGGTCAATGACCTTTGAACTAGGACGTTTTAAGTATTTTTCAGTTTTCTCTCTATAACTCAAAAAATTATAATCACATTATACTCGAAATAATTTTAAAAGATAGTTTTCACAAAGGTCTATCAATGTGGAAGATTATAAGTTTCTACATTGCATAGTTTAGAAATGGCAGGGGGGGGGACACATTGCAAGCCACTTTGGCGGGCTATATTTCGCAGATGGTACACCTGATAAAAAAGTGGTGTATCAAACATTACTTTCATTTTAGTAGACCTATTCAATTATATCCCACACGAGGGGGTGCAGCGAAAAAATTTTTTTTTTCTCCATTTTACATGTATGGACACCACCCCTAAAATACGGAAAAACGATTCTTTTATTCTTTTAAAATTGAGATCTATATGTCGACTATTTTTTAACAAAATTTCATTTACTTATGTTTATAACTGTAGAAGTTATTAAGCTGTAAAGGATTAGGACAGACGGACAGACGGACAGACGGACAGACGGACAGACGGACAGACGGACAGACATGACGAAACTATAAGGGTTCCTTGTAGGACTTCGGAACCCTAAAAAACAAAGTGGTGGAGGGTAGTATTTGTGTTGATACAGATTGCTCCTACAAATGCAGCAAACTTCTTGAAAATTTATTATACTTACATTAATAATTGTTATTAATTGTATTGACTAGTTATTTTTATTATTGTGTATTTTTACCATGCAAGAAAAAAAAATCGTAATGTACAGTGTCTTCGCATAGAAATCTAAATAATAAGCTAACACAACACAACTGGTAAAGGCGCGTGAACTTGTCGCCGCGTGCACGTGTCTCGTAGGACACCAGTGTGGGAATCGCAGAAATAGTTTTTTTTTTTTAAATCTTTATTGTTTATTAAGGAGTTTTTATCCACACGGATATGCTAACTCCATAGTACCTTATACACTGTCTAACACATACCAGAAAGAGATAGAATGGAAAAGTGGGCAGGGCGCGCGCGCACCTAAAAGCTGACCCCAATATATTTGGCTGAAGGCTAGACTGATTGATATCGTTGGTGAAATTGCGAACAAGAGTTAGTCACTGTTCAGTTCAAGTTTGAGTGTAACTAACTCCTATTGGTCTAATAAATTGCTCCAGTGATTTAAACTAACGTTTATTGCAATTGTTCTACTCAACCTTACATTAATTTTATTGGCACTATTGGCAGCGTTCTAAGCACTTATAATGTCGATAATGTAGGAGTTTATTCAAAAAGGTATGTTAATTTTACATGTCCGGAAAAATTATCATCATAATCAGCCCATTACTGACCAAATGTTAGGGTGCTATGCTACTGGTAAAATTTCATTGTCCAATGTGATTTTGATCAAAGAAATTGGATGATTTTCATCAAATGTTGTATGTATTTTATCACTGATCAACAAATCAAATATATTTCATTGGGCAAAGAGATTGGACAAATAAATTTGACGAGTGGCATACCTATACTGAAGTTAAGTTTATGGGCATACCACCCTTAGGGAAAAACTTCTTCTCACTATGAGAAGGGATTTGGGCCAATACTCGTAATTAAAAACTTTTGAAACTAATGTCAATGTTTTAAATCTCAATCTCCTGACAGTAGATGTTCCTGTTTGCTGTTTATTTGTGACACTTAGAACATTAAGGGGAATGTAGCAGCCAATTGGTGCCCCATCAGTAAAAAAAATATTAATCGCTGAATACATCATTCATATTTAACTATTGAAGTAGGTACAGGTACTGTAGTTTAATCAGAAACTATTACCTCTGTAAAATATAGTTCACTGTAGTTGTAGATAGACAAAATGCCAAAAGTTTCAGTTTTTCACACTTTTTCTATATCTACAGCTACAGCGAAGTATAATTTACAGAGTTAATAGTTTCTGATTAAACTACAGTACATGTACTTCAAGTGACCACTCCTTGGCGACTTTCTATCATCCTTGGTCACAAATGTCATTTCGATGTGGTCGTCAATCATTGCGAAAGTGTATGAATGTGCGAAATGTCAGATGGTCTAACACTTGGCATTCCATATAGGTAACTTAGGCAAATTACAAAAGACGCACATTATGCGTAATAATGTACATAAGTGTTTGTGTTGGTCTGGGTATTTCTTTGTATTTATAAGTATATATTTACAAAAAAAAGTACATACTTATTATACCCATTGTCTAGTACCTATAGTACAAGCTCTGCTTAGTTTGGGACTAGTTATTGCTATGTAAAAATGTCCAAACTATTAAAAAAAAAATTGCTCACATATGTCACGGAGTAGTTAGCAAACGAAACGACCATGATGGACTAATGTTGGCTCTAATTACGTTCTTTGTTTAAAAAATATTGCTTACCATAGTACATTCTAACACAGCAATATAAATATATTATGAAACATAACTATTACCATAAAAATAAAAACCTTTACTTTTCTAACGGATACCAAAAGCACTTATATTATGCATTTAACATAGATTATTCAGTAATTTTTACATGTTTTAAGATCATCGTAAAAGTATTTATGGATATTCAATTCTGCGCCAAACGGCCAGCACTATTCTAAAAGTAATTTTTTCCGTAGTGTGAGAAGGATGACTTTATACAAAAATAGTGCTATCTTCCTTTAACACGGAACAATGATTTATATTTTATAGTGTGGATCAGAAGTCGATTTTAGACGATTTGATGTGTATTTTATAGTTATTTGATGTTCTAAAGTTATCGATTTGGTTTTAACGGTAGGTGAATGTTTTATTTCCTGTGTCTATTGAACTTTTATGTTTGTGGTTCAAGCTGTGTGGAAAAGGTGGTAAATCGTTGTTTACACTTTTACCTCAATCATTTCAACCGAAAGATGTCCACTGCTGGATATAGGCCTCCCCCTAGCATCACCAGAAGGACTCGTCCTGCGCTTCCCGCATCCAACGGATTCCTATCTCTTAGTAACGCCAATATTATCATTATCGTCATTATCTAGATCTTACGTCTTCTTTGTCCATCCAAAGGTTGTCTAGAAGATATCGCTTTTAGCGATAAGAACCCATAATTTATACGTTGTTCCTGTTTACTACTATTTTCAGATTCAGATTCATTTATTTGTTATAAACATAGGTTACAGTGATGTCAAAAAATATAGAAGTTTCACTATGTTTCGCCTTGGTAGGCATACAAATTTTTAAACAATGTAAGATTATTTTAAACACTAATAACATGCACAGTATTGTCATGGTTCTATTCTATAAAAAATACTTTATTGGCAAAATACGAGAACAACCTTTGCAAATATTAACGACACTATGGCTTGTATCAAACAGTGAATACAGCTTAAGTACATTATAATCTCATAACAATATGTATAATAGATAGGGATTACTAAATGGAATTTAAACATTCGACAAACTATTAAAAAAAATACAAGGTGAGCCAGAGGTGTGTCAATTTAGAAACATATTTTGAACAGTATTAGTTCCTATAACGCATACATGACAAGAAAAATAATTGTTCAATCGCAGTTGGTTGGTTAAATACTCAGAGAACGCTGGTGCCCATCCTCTGGTGAATCCCTTAGTCACCTTTTACGATACCCATGAGAAGAGAGAGGGTGGTGCAATTATTTACGTTCGGCACCACACGGAACAAGGACCATATACTGCAATGCAAATATTAAATTGCAATGTGTATTGCCATAGTCAATCACGGCCCAAGGCTGCAACGAAAAAACCCTAACTAAATTATCCAATCTAGGAACCAACCTCAGACACTCTACTAAGGTTCAACAAACAGTTCGTGTAATACCAAGATTTATCACGCCATTACGCCAACCCTTCACGGCGCGCTTTCAAACAGGGCCGGGCACAATATCTTACTAAGCACACTTACTTAGGTTTACTTAAACCTAGGGTCACTGGAACTCGACCGAACGGTACGGCTTTTAGCTCACAGCTGTTAATTAGAACGATCTGGGTTAACTAGGCACCGAGTCACTTAAGATGTTATACTGGTAATGGGTCAGGTTACACCAACGATAATATAGCCCAATAGACGCCTAATGTTAAATATATTGCACACAATACATTTTGCTACTAGCTGAGGCGGGGAATTTTGCTGCAATCCGATTGGCCTTACGAAGGCGGCTATTAGCTAATCACTAACGCGGCTGTTTTGGGGGCTCATGTAAGTGGTCGAAGCTGATTTGAAGATTTTGAGTGGCGAATAGTGGCGACCTACATTAGTAAAATTTAATAGATGTGTTGCAGACATCAGGCGCCTGTTATGAGGCGTCTATGGGCTGTATGGTCCTTAGGTTACATATACAGATTTAATTGTCTGCAGAAACTTACAGTCAGAATTAATAACTTAACCATCCATGATTCGCCTTCCTAAGAGACATAGAAATTTGACAAGCTTATGTCAAATTTCTTACCCCCCCACAAGGTGAAACAACGACTTGGTGAAGGTCGCGGGAATCCGCTGAATGCGGTCGTTGCTCTCCTATTTCTGTGGTTGTGGCGATGCTTGGGGGAGGCCTATGTCCAGAGGTGGATGTCTTTTGGCTGAAATAATGATGATGAAGTCAAATTTCTATCTCTAGTAGGGCAAATCATATCATATCAAAATATATATACGACACGAACTCAACAAATTTGATTATTTTGACATTATTCGATCACACGCCGATAGCGTAAGCCAATTTTAGCCACTGTTTTAGACTATGTTTGACTTGAAAACTGTCAGGTCCATCCATCAGAAGCTATGCTTAATTATTTAGATAAAATTGTATTGTAATCACCACGTACACACGGCTACACATCAACCTGTACAAAACCAGTAAAGGCTGACCTCGCGTTGTAAAGAAAACCTATACAATGCGAGGTCAGCTTATACAGGAAACGTACAGCTTGATGTGTAGCCGTGTGTACCGTATGTCCAATTAGTTTGTCGTTCCGCATGGTATTTGTTATTTTGGTGTTCCTTCTCGAGTTTATTGTACCGGTTTATGAATATTTTATTCGTATGTTCAGTAGTGGAAAACTAGCTGAACCGTCTGGGGAAGTACTACCACCGTACCTTCTTCTCCGCCAAATAGTGATACTTGCATTGCTGTGTTTCGGTCTGAAGGGTACGGGTGCCGGTGAAATTACAATCACATGAGACTTTCCATCTTCATGTCGAACCGACTCGCGGTACCATTTAGGCCACAGCCTAGGTGGTATTGCAGATGTTATGGGCAAAGGTAACCGCTTAACATCAGGTGGGCCTTTAGCTCGTTTTGCCATCTTATACTATAAAAACCTGAATCTATATTTCAATAAAAAAAACCGCAAATATCGTGGCTGAATTAAAATAATGTCCTTGTTTTGTTGCAAAGGATCAATTTGATTATCACTTGCTTTAAAGGTGAAGGAAACCATTGTGAGGAAACCTGCACACCTGAGAGTGCTGCATACAGTTCTCAATGGTGTGTGTAGTTCGCCAACCCGCACTAGGCCAGCGTGGTTTACTAAGGCCTTAACCTTCTTTCGGCGAAGAGGCCCGTGCCCACACAGTGCGACAATAATGGTCTGCTTAAGTAGGTTTTTTTTGGTTTTATGTGGCTATAATAAATGTCTTTCTTACTTTCTTTCTAAGTACATTTGACAATGCTCAACTGAGTACAACCGTTATTTTGGTGATAAATTTGATAAGGCAGTGGCAGTGTATGTGACGTAATCGAGGCAGTAATATCTGGTAATCAGCTCCGTAATCCGATGTTTACATGGCGGTGGGAGCTAATATCCTGATTCCTTAACATCGCGTGCTTCGTCACGATAGTCCTAAGTGGTGCAGCCGGTTCCGCTGGCTACCTATCGAACTGATAGGACTGATGGCTGATACTATTTGCTTACTTTTCGCTATTGTAGGGTACATGGAATGTTTGTAAGTCAAGACTCATAGACGAAGTAACTTTTAACATTCTCAACACAACTCAGATAATTCAATAAAATGAAGACAAAACAAAACATAACATAATCAGCCCATTACTGTCCCACTGCTGGGCACGGGCCTCTTCTCAGTACTAGAAGGCTAAGGCCTTACTCCACCACGCTGGCCTAGTGCGGGTTGGCGGATTACACACACCATTGAGAACTGTATAGAGCACTCTCAGGTGTGTAGCCACCCTAGCCAAGTTGACAATCTACAATCGTCAAAGCTGATAGAAAACAATCAAAATGTATTGGAATGACATATCTCAACGAAAAAGCCATTCGTTGAGATATGTCATTCCCATACATTTTGATTGTTTTCTAAGCGTTGACGATAGTAGATTGTCAACTTGGCTAGTGGGGCAGGTATATTTTTTTTTTTTTTTTTTTTCTCACGGCGTTTCCCTTCACCGCACATGAATTCGAAAAATGAAGACATTTTGACTTAATTCTGCACCGAACTTTGTGGGCGTAAACTATTATAAGAACTTAAAAACGGACTGTTTGAGGTCGAATGGATTACATTATATTCTTCTCTTTATTTATACCGTTAATCTCTTGAATCATTAAATGCCACAGTTTCAGATACAATTAAAATTCCATAGTGTCTTGCGTGGGTCTATGTTCTGGCAGTTTAGAGGTTAAATAAAGCGAGGGTCCAGAATTCTTACCAAAAATTAGTGTTACTGGGTCTATAAAACATTTTTGATTTAGAATTGCACGTACCTTTACACTTGTATACGACATCTTAAAAAATTTGACAGTTTACAGCAGATAATGGGAACACAGCAACACGATATAACATAAACCTTTTCAGCAGTAAACATCTTATGTATACTCCGTAACTTTACATTTGTCACCAATTCACCAGAGTTCATTATTTTGACGTACTAACAAAAACGTTTATTGCATGTATGATTGAAACTTTAGCTGTAAAAACTTGCCAAGTTTCAAGGAATCTAACAAACTTTCTTTTAAAACAAGTGAAGAACGTTGTAAATTCCAGCAGCTATGATTGGAACCTCCATAGAAATTGGTACCCATTCAGATTAATCGATAATAAAAAGCCGATAATCCTGCACTTTTGTGCATAACTTGGCCCCTTTTTCAAATTTTTTTTAATCGCACGGCAAAAATTACCTTGAACACTGTATTTTCAAACATAATTAATTTGTGTTCGCACTCAGTTTTTGTTACATCTGATTAGAACACTCCATTGCTTCCTAATCTGTGGCCGTAAACACGTCAACAAAACACTGGTTCTTCGTGTACTGAACATACCTTTAGTGACTTAATTCTCCGTTTACCCATCGCCCCTCTTTATTGCAAAAGTTTAGATCATGTTTAGACAAAAAATACATGCTTTGCGTGGGAGCTCGGCAACCGCAACCGGTGTTACTGGCATTGATGAAGCACTAGGCTAAATAATCCTTACAGCAACCAACTTGTGTCCGTAAAAATTGGCCACTGCAACTCGCAAAGGGAGGCAAATTCTCAATAAAATATGGTGGAGGATCGAGTTCCTATTGCCACAGTTACCACTCCTGGATCGGTGGGTGGTCTATCCCCAGTTTAGGACTACACAGGGCCAGTATGTCATGCTAATGGTGTCTTGACTCTTGCGATCGCGTGCGCCAATTCGATCTAAGTGGCGTGGCCGGTTCGACTGCTTGCGATTACTGCTATGTAGATACAGTTGTCTTGAGATAGTGAGAATTATGTCTAAGACTCAATTACGTGTTAGTTATCTAAGAATAGGCCACTCTTTCTCCAACCGTGGGTGTGGTAGATGATGACGAAGGGATTAAGTCAAGCAGTGTTCTGTGCTAAACTGCGGTCACTTTTTTCCGAGCAGTTTTATGGCCTGGTTGCTTGGACATTTTAGCAACGTCTTTTAACTTCAAACTTTGGATTGATGAGAAAATAAGTATTAAAATCACGTTTTTCTTTGTATCATTTACCCACACTTGTACACGTTAACGAGCACTTAAAATTTATTAAACCACCATTATTACATATTTAACACTCTAAGAAAAACAAATTTTGAAAAATAATACAAAATCCACAACGTTATCTTTCTGATTTTCCCGCCAACCACTGTGGTCAATAATGCACATCGTGCACAGATTATAACAAAACAAAATACAAAGAAAACAATATATTCAAGATCGAAAACAGCCCTACTTCAGCATTTCACTGATGATGATGGCTATTGCTTGAAAGCTGCCAGTATTAACTGGTTAATGCAGTCTTCTAGATATCAACAACAACAACATAACATCAGGCCTGTATTTCTCCGAAGGGGTATGCAGAGGTGTAATAGAACACCCACATTTCGTCAGTTATGTTATAGTCCCATGTAATAGGGGGCGAGCCTATTGCCATTGACCGGGCACAAATCCAGACTCCGGGCTGCTACTGAGAATTTCCTAATGAAAAAACCCAATAACACTTTGCCCGACCCGGGAATCGAACCCAGGACCCCATGGTCAGCAGTCGCGGTTGCAACCACTAGACCAACGAGGCAGGACAATTAAACTAAAATTTCTAGATATCAAACTAAAATCATAGAAAATATAACGCCTGAACAAGCTTCGAAAATAAAACGATATAAATCACAATACAATAACTACAAACGCGAAATAAGCCATAAAATTACTTTCAACACAACAATATTCTGTTTAAGTTTCTCAGTAATAACCCTTTAAGCGCGGCATAGTTCAAAATCGTAAATCACGAGCTATTTATTCTGTGTTTGCTCTACAAAATCGCAGTATAAAGTTAAGAGCAAAAGGTTCACACAGGGTCGAATCCAGCCACCTATCCGCAGATTGGGATTGCATCGGATGAGTTATCAGCCCGTTTCAATCAACACCAGATGTGATTTTCAAGCTTCAATATTACGATTTTGGATAAGATTAGACATGGGTAACTCATTAAAAATGCGTGAGCCGCAGCTCAGCTCACGGTTCACGTGTGTGTCAACGAACGATGTTGCACAGATAGATACTTTTTTTTGAGCCGTGAGCTGCGTATTTTGTCATTGAGCTGCTCAAGAGCTCAAACTTATTGATCTGTATATTTGAACCGGTACTGAGCGGAGCTACACGCCACTAGATTAGATTGATTTTAGTTTCACCAGTCATCGTCGGTGCAATCCGTATTTGAGCAAAAGCTTGAGGCTAAGTAATAATCGCACACATCGAGACCCCTCTGTGCCTCGGAGAGCACGTTAATACATCGGTCCCAATTACCATACGAATATCTATGGCAGTCGTTACTGTCAACTGTTACTGTAAAGTCTGACAACTGGTCTAACCGTACCGTAGGATGTCAGTATTACCCAATAACTGGTATGGGGAGGTCTGATGGCTGCCGCTCATTTTCAGATGTAGTGTGTTCAAAATACTGATGTACAGCCGCATCTGATTAGATTGGAAGGCTACAACATAATTGGAAAAAGGCTCGGAGAAATAGATCTCTTGGTTAATGGAGCTTCTGTACGTTTCTATTTCGCGACAAAATGGTTGAAAGGAAAGCTGTTGGTCGGGCAACATTATGCATATCGATCATTTTACTGTTGCATATTTATTCAGTTTACCTCAGTTATGCAGATGCTGTATTTGCAACGGTGGGATAATAAGATGTTGAGGTTTGAGCTTCAGGTAGGCAGACATATGACGTGGGTAATTTTCAATTAGTCATTTGCTTGCCAGTTTGCCAATAACGTATAATTTGTTATTTAATTTTAAGATAACGAACTATTTAAAAAATGATTATGATTTAATACATTTTTGTTAACAGTTTGTTTTATTGAATTTCATAATCATTCACAGTTATACCTAATATTTAATAATAGTTTACTATAAATTTTATATTTTTTACATGTGGCCACGTTGCCAGTCTTCTGGGCACGCTTCCTGATGACAGTTATAAATTAATAAGTAACCAATAACGTTAGGTTTAGTTCTATAGGTCCTAGTCTATAACATTTAACTACTTTTTTTTACATGGAGCGACTGCCTAGTTAACAATCGCTCCATGTAAAGTTCTCTGTAAGTAAATTTCAGGGAATATAATAATTTAGCATACTCGGTAAGTAACACAAGTTTGTCAATGTCTTTTTTGAATGTTTATTTGCTAAGCCAAAATATTAGATCGTTGATCATTAGTATAATACGAAAACTGTTAAAAAAAAGTCGTTTGGGCACAGGGTAAGGATGTATGGTTCGATTGTGATTAGTTAACAACTTTGTTAGTAGAATGGTAACGCTCCTGGACGTATTCTTAGCATATTTCCTACGTATTAACGGTTTACCTAATAGTATAGTTTCTGTGCCGAAGTGCATCGCGTGTTAACACTGTAGAGCTTACTCTATTAACAGAACTAGGGTTGAGACTGAATCATGATATCGATAGATAGAAGTAAAAAAAAAATTGAGGATTCGCACAGTAACAGAAGAGACTCGGGCAACAAGAAATTGTGAATTCTTCTATCATGTCAGCATGAGCAACACAATAATAATTCATGTCATGGTAAACATTAGCAATTCGGTTGTTCCATAACAGCAGTTCGAGTCGAGGAGTATCGGAAACGACCACTGTTGAACATGGAACTACAAATAAACAGTTACAACCACAGAAATAGATAGAATGGAAATGTGTGCAGGGCGCGCGTGCCAACACTCTGCACCATAGTGCAACGCATTTCAAAGCCTTTCTCAGTACGCCTTATGACTTGTTTCTGTAAATACTGTAACAAAAACCCGCAAAAATGCCTTATTGTGCTGTTTCTACTGCAGAAACAAAAGCTGTAAAGTACATTAAATTAAAGTTAATTTTTTTTAATTAATGACATCAATATGTAAGGCGTACTTTGTTCGAAAGTTGCCACGCATGAATTGCAAGTAAAATTCTATCTATTTTTGTGGTTACAACGATCGATTGTGGCTTATGTCCATGGAGTTTCTTGCCGGTTTTTCTCCATAGGACCCACCATTTGGAACCGTGCAACTAGAGCCTAACGTTTCATAAATGCAGCCTGTATTAAATCTATTTGAAAAAATAAAAACAATTTGAATTGGAATATTAAGAGTTTAGGTAGAGGCCAACGATAAGTGTGTAAATGGTAATCAAAAGGGTCCATAGATGATAAAATAATTAGGGATAAGGCAAAACTAAAGAGAACGGAAGTAGTAGGTTTAGGTTTAAAGAATCTTTATTCTCAAAAAGAACATTCAGTTCACTTATATGAGAAGCTTACATTATTCTTAAAACTACACATAGGTCGTCGTTTAAATACGGAGCATTCAAATCTAGCTATCTAATCTACAAATTCATACATTAGTTATTTTTTTTTTTTTTTTTTTTGAATGAAGGTACCTGAATACGATTGAAGATCAATGCGAACGTATTATAGTGTGTGTGTGTGACTGGCTACGATACATAGATATTATATTATTTATTATATCTGTAATATGTATATTGTATATGTATGTAAGTATATTATATATGTATTATGGCAAACGATTGAGTAGGACAGAGTTCAGTACAACACTGCGCGTAATACAATGTGTGAGTATCTATCCGCATGTATTGTTTGTCAGTGTGCGATACAACGGAGTATAGTCAGGGAGACCGTCCATCATTTATTTAGTTACGTATGTAAAGTACAGCAGTACAGCCGTAAGTAAAGCTACTTTGTGCAAGAGCTCGTCCGGGGAAGTACTACCACCGTACCTACTTCTCCGCCAAACAGTGATGCTTGCATTGCTGTTTGCTGTGTTTCGGTCTGAAGAGTACGGGTGCCGATGAGATTACAATCACATGAGACTTTCCCGTCTCAGTTTTGCGAACCGACTTGCGGTATCATTAAAGCAACATCCTAGGTGGTATTGAAGTTTTTATGGGCAAAGGTAACCGCTTAACATCAGGTGGGCCTTTAGCTCGTTTCGCCATCCTATACTATAAAAAAAAGTAAATCGCCATAATCACGATGTCTGGCAAACGGAAAAATGCAGTGTCTAGTTTTAAGTCCTCGAAAAGAAGCTACCACCCATCTTCACGACAATAGTATTTTAACAACAGCCAGGAGAGGAGAACAGGAGGTCCATTTCTGGCACACCTATCAATCAATGCAAAGCTGTATTTATTTCTGTACGTATTCGGTGTGAATATACCCATCACTACTCTAGGGCCGGGAATGCAGTAACTTGAATCGTGCCTGGCGGGTCGGAAGTGATTTGGACTACCAGTAGATAACTACAGAAGTCTCACTATTTTATACTACACATTTGTTGTGCATATTTCAAAACTTGAAACATAAAAATTAACTTTATATTTTTCTCAAAAACAGATTTTTAGGCAAAGAAAGTAAATTTTCTTCCTCTACCTATACGTTATTGCACCTGTCTGCATAAAGTTGTCCCGCTGATCTAAATAATAGATTTCACGACCGCGTAAATCATTTTCGGTATGGGCCAAAAAAAATGTTTTCGGCCGAATCCGAAAATCGCCGACACTGATTATTTTGCCCCAAAACGACCGTAAACTGAACGAAAAACCGAAAAGCGGTCAGCAGTATTTAGATCATGTTGACCTTTTGTTTACAAAATGTCTGATATTCCCTTATCAAATTTTTTATTAGCGTTACTTTAACGCGGTGTAAAGAGTAGGAATTCTGTACCTTCTTGTGATGTGGTTCACACCGGCGCAGGCGCAGCATTGTTTAGTTTCGCATTGTTTGAATTAAGAGCTAACTGTTATTAGTGCTTGTAATTTGAGATCTTAGTATTTTTAGTTGGGTCACTGAACTGGCAGAATGAGTTCGATTATAGACTTGGTGATTGAAGGGGAGGTTTTAAGTACAAATCCTGCGCATCGGATTAATGTAGTAAAGAAGACTTATTTTAGGTACTTTCAGTACAAAATGTGAACTAATCTAAGCAAGTCGTGTGTTACGGTATTTTCAGTAAAATGCAACATTTAAATGATCAATAACACAATTACTGGGACTTGGCGAAATGTGGGCGTACTATTGTTGTCGCCCTAAGGATGTCCAGTACAACTTACAATGTAATTCAGCTTAGATGGCAAAATATCGGTATGAGGATAGGACAGGGGGGGTTAGGAGGAAGTTACGTGTGTGGAGTGGGACCTCAGTCGAAAAGATACCACGTAACGAATAACGGTGTATTGCGAGTTACTGTGTTTCAAGGACATTATTGTGTTGATTAATTAATTAAATGCTTTGATATCGGACCACTTCTTTTATTGATAATACTATACACCTCTGCGTACCCTTTCGGGGAATACAGGCGTGATTTTATGTGTTACAAACTTACAATATCAATTAGTTTTTTTACCTATTAGTGTTACACTTACCTACAGTACTGGCTTAACTGGTTAAAACGTAACATGCTAACTAGTCAATCCAATTTAGATACAGATCTATAGTGAGATCATGTGCTATTTCGATACCATAAACGAGATAGACTAGACAGGTATAGAGTTTTTGACGTTATGGGCCTTTCTGAGTGTACAAGCTGTTGGACCGATACACTTACGGCCAAAATTAATATCCAATCTATTCACGATTTGCCCTACTAGAGATAGGAATTTGACAGAAGCTCTATACAAAATATGTCAAATTTCTATCTCTAGTAGGGTAAATCCCGGATAGATTGGATATTAATTTTGGCCGTAAGTGTATCGGTCCAACAGCTTGTACACTCAGAAAGGCCCATAACGTCAAAAACTCTATACCTGTCTAGTCTATCTCGTTTATGGTATCGAAATAGCACATGATCTCACTATAGATCTGTATCTAAATTGGATTGACTAGTTAGCATGTTACGTTTTAACCAGTTAAGCCAGTACTGTAGGTAAGTGTAACACTAATAGGTAAAAAAACTAATTGATATTGTAAGTTTGTAACACATAAAATCACGCCTGTATTCCCCGAAAGGGTACGCAGAGGTGTATAGTATTATCAATAAAAGAAGTGGTCCGATATCAAAGCATTTAATTAATTAATCAACACAATAATGTCCTTGAAACACAGTAACTCGCAATACACCGTTATTCGTTACGTGGTATCTTTTCGACTGAGGTCCCACTCCACACACGTAACTTCCTCCTAACCCCCCCTGTCCTATCCTCATACCGATATTTTGCCATCTAAGCTGAATTACATTGTAAGTTGTACTGGACATCCTTAGGGCGACAACAATAGTACGCCCACATTTCGCCAAGTCCCAGTAATTGTGTTATTGATCATTTAAATGTTGCATTTTACTGAAAATACCGTAACACACGACTTGCTTAGATTAGTTCACATTTTGTACTGAAAGTACCTAAAATAAGTCTTCTTTACTACATTAATCCGATGCGCAGGATTTGTACTTAAAACCTCCCCTTCAATCACCAAGTCTATAATCGAACTCATTCTGCCAGTTCAGTGACCCAACTAAAAATACTAAGATCTCAAATTACAAGCACTAATAACAGTTAGCTCTTAATTCAAACAATGCGAAACTAAACAATGCTGCGCCTGCGCCGGTGTGAACCACATCACAAGAAGGTACAGAATTCCTACTCTTTACACCGCGTTAAAGTAACGCTAATAAAAAATTTGATAAGGGAATATCAGACATTTTGTAAACAAAAGGTCAACATGATCTAAATACTGCTGACCGCTTTTCGGTTTTTCGTTCAGTTTACGGTCGTTTTGGGGCAAAATAATCAGTGTCGGCGATTTTCGGATTCGGCCGAAAACATTTTTTTTGGCCCATACCGAAAATGATTTACGCGGTCGTGAAATCTATTATTTAGATCAGCGGGACAACTTTATGCAGACAGGTGCAATAACGTATAGGTAGAGGAAGAAAATTTACTTTCTTTGCCTAAAAATCTGTTTTTGAGAAAAATATAAAGTTAATTTTTATGTTTCAAGTTTTGAAATATGCACAACAAATGTGTAGTATAAAATAGTGAGACTTCTGTAGTTATCTACTGGTAGTCCAAATCACTTCCGACCCGCCAGGCACGATTCAAGTTACTGCATTCCCGGCCCTAGAGTAGTGATGGGTATATTCACACCGAATAC
Organism: Asteroscopus sphinx; assembly: GCA_949699075.1. NCBI lineage: Eukaryota > Metazoa > Arthropoda > Insecta > Lepidoptera > Noctuidae > Asteroscopus > Asteroscopus sphinx. The sequence goes on along the minus strand of OX453004.1, from coordinate 1,939,058 downwards.
GTACAGAAATAAATACAGCTTTGCATTGATTGATAGGTGTGCCAGAAATGGACCTCCTGTTCTCCTCTCCTGGCTGTTGTTAAAATACTATTGTCGTGAAGATGGGTGGTAGCTTCTTTTCGAGGACTTAAAACTAGACACTGCATTTTTCCGTTTGCCAGACATCGTGATTATGGCGATTTACTTTTTTTTATAGTATAGGATGGCGAAACGAGCTAAAGGCCCACCTGATGTTAAGCGGTTACCTTTGCCCATAAAAACTTCAATACCACCTAGGATGTTGCTTTAATGATACCGCAAGTCGGTTCGCAAAACTGAGACGGGAAAGTCTCATGTGATTGTAATCTCATCGGCACCCGTACTCTTCAGACCGAAACACAGCAAACAGCAATGCAAGCATCACTGTTTGGCGGAGAAGTAGGTACGGTGGTAGTACTTCCCCGGACGAGCTCTTGCACAAAGTAGCTTTACTTACGGCTGTACTGCTGTACTTTACATACGTAACTAAATAAATGATGGACGGTCTCCCTGACTATACTCCGTTGTATCGCACACTGACAAACAATACATGCGGATAGATACTCACACATTGTATTACGCGCAGTGTTGTACTGAACTCTGTCCTACTCAATCGTTTGCCATAATACATATATAATATACTTACATACATATACAATATACATATTACAGATATAATAAATAATATAATATCTATGTATCGTAGCCAGTCACACACACACACTATAATACGTTCGCATTGATCTTCAATCGTATTCAGGTACCTTCATTCAAAAAAAAAAAAAAAAAAAATAACTAATGTATGAATTTGTAGATTAGATAGCTAGATTTGAATGCTCCGTATTTAAACGACGACCTATGTGTAGTTTTAAGAATAATGTAAGCTTCTCATATAAGTGAACTGAATGTTCTTTTTGAGAATAAAGATTCTTTAAACCTAAACCTACTACTTCCGTTCTCTTTAGTTTTGCCTTATCCCTAATTATTTTATCATCTATGGACCCTTTTGATTACCATTTACACACTTATCGTTGGCCTCTACCTAAACTCTTAATATTCCAATTCAAATTGTTTTTATTTTTTCAAATAGATTTAATACAGGCTGCATTTATGAAACGTTAGGCTCTAGTTGCACGGTTCCAAATGGTGGGTCCTATGGAGAAAAACCGGCAAGAAACTCCATGGACATAAGCCACAATCGATCGTTGTAACCACAAAAATAGATAGAATTTTACTTGCAATTCATGCGTGGCAACTTTCGAACAAAGTACGCCTTACATATTGATGTCATTAATTAAAAAAAATTAACTTTAATTTAATGTACTTTACAGCTTTTGTTTCTGCAGTAGAAACAGCACAATAAGGCATTTTTGCGGGTTTTTGTTACAGTATTTACAGAAACAAGTCATAAGGCGTACTGAGAAAGGCTTTGAAATGCGTTGCACTATGGTGCAGAGTGTTGGCACGCGCGCCCTGCACACATTTCCATTCTATCTATTTCTGTGGTTGTAACTGTTTATTTGTAGTTCCATGTTCAACAGTGGTCGTTTCCGATACTCCTCGACTCGAACTGCTGTTATGGAACAACCGAATTGCTAATGTTTACCATGACATGAATTATTATTGTGTTGCTCATGCTGACATGATAGAAGAATTCACTCTAGTAGGGTAAATCCCGGATAGATTGGATATTAATTTTGCCTGTTATTGATGTCAACAAAGGATTTCAACCTAGTAAAGGGCGGAAGATGTCAGAGAAACAACCTCTCTAGGGACTGTCCTTGCTGAACACAAAAAATTAGGTCGCGCGTGTCGGGCGCTCTGCATTGTCATCTGAACTTTATTGTCTAATACATGTTAGATTGTCCGCGTAAGTGTACAGTCAGCTGCACAAAAAGGCTTACATTCAGAGACAAAGCATGAACTCATGCTCAACTGTCAAATAGCACTACATTTTGACAATTCACGCTTAGATACGTCTCTGGATACAAGCCTAAGACACTTAAGTTTAAAAAAAACTTGTTGAATTAATCTTTATATTTCACGAATCAGGTTTTCGTATATTAGTCGATGCTAAGTGATAAAATATAGTATTTTTTTTATCCGTATTAAATTTTTTATCAATCCCTACTTCTTGTTAAATTAACAAAAAGTATTATGTATTAAGTTATTCACCAGAGGATGGGCAGCAGCATTCTCTGAGTGTTTAACCAACCAACTGCGATCGCCAACCCGCCTTCTAAGCGTGGCGATTATGGCATATCCCCCCAACATATGCTTGGGAGAGGCCTATGTCCAGCAGTGGACGTCTTTTGGCTAAAATGATGATGATGATGATGACTATGTATTAGTTTTTAGTTATTTCTGTAAAATCGTTATTATGTACACACGGCTACACATCAAGCTGTACAAAACCAGTAAAGGCTGACCTCGCGTTGTAAGGAAAACCTATACAATGCGAGGTCAGCTTATACTGGAAATGCACAGCTTGATGTGTAGCCGTGTGTACCATGATCTAACAAATAAATAATTTGAATTGAATTTAACGTTTTAATTTCCCCAAGTGCATTTATTTTTGTGGACTGTCAGGTGGACCGACGACCTGAAGAACGTGGCTGGGGGGGGACTGGATGCGGAAGGCAGAGGAACAAGTGTTGTGCAAATTGGGAGAGTCCTATGTCCAGCAGTGGACTGCGAAAGGCTGAGTTGATTTATCTGATGACGACGTCTGTGGTCTAGTGGTTCGAGGGTCGGACTGCTGATCACGAGGTCGTGGGTTCGATTCCCACAGGACACAAATATTTGTGTGATGAACATAAGTGTTTGTGTTGGTCTGGGTGTTTCTTATGTATTATAAGTATGTATTTACAAAACAAAAAAAGTATATAAGTATTATATCCATTGTCTAGTACCCATATCACAAGCTCTGCTTAGTTTGGGACTAGATAGTGCTGTGTAAAAATGTCCCGAAGATATTATTTATTATCTGTGTGCAGCTGACTGTATCTTAGCTGAACATTTTACTCACCTAGCTTCAGACAGTAAATAATATCTAGTTCCGTACTAGTTTTACTTAAAACCATAAACTTAAAACCACGACAAGTTTTGAATACAGGTAAGCAGAGTTTACAGTAAACTATCGTTTACAATGAGTCAGCCTATATCTGTTATCCTTAGAGCACTTTGTAAGCAGTAAACAACTTGGATCAATGTACTACTGCAATAAGTTCAGTGATATAGGGATTAGGGCTGTCAGACACCTGACCGACAAATTATTTAGTGGCTGCTTATTAAGCGCTTGTTGACTAAAAATATTAATTAGCTTCTGTGTTCTTTTGGTTCTCGGAAAACAAAAAAGATTTAACTATCCGCGAGCATCGTAAAGGCGAGTAACGGGGATATGCCATAATCACCACGCTTGGCAGGCGGGTTGGTTACGAGTTACGACACCCATGAGAAGATATAAGGTCAATTCCAGGCCAGTGTCCAATGAATTAAAATTTATTACTTACCTATTCTTTCTTACTTATTTATTTTCTGGTTAAACCATTTATTTTAACGCATTAACGCAAGCGAGGCGAAACTTAACGATAAAAATTGTGAAAAGAAAAATTTACTAGCAAGATACGAACTTGTGCCTGTTCACCAGTCACTTTAACCGCAAAGCTTCCCTGAACTCTGCTCGTGGGATCAAATTTAATATACACTTGGTATGTATACATATTTTAATTTGTAAAAACATATTTGTTTTAGTCTTGCTTCGGTCTAGCCAAGTCTTAGACAACCCTAGCTATACTACAGTATTTGTTATTACTACAGTCCAATACAATAGTTTACGAGCGCTATCGTTCACTCACAAACGTTCCATTCAATCACAAGGAATGCATCGATACTCGATAGGAGTATAGGACCGCGAGCTGTGCTACGGGCGCATGCGTAGTTGGTATAACAAAATAACAAGTCAACGACAGTACTGTAGTGTTTTTTTGTTTCGAAATATAAACTAAGATGATTATTAAAGAAGCCTTAACTACACTTTGATAAGAAAACACAATAACTACCATAATAATAACGATTTTTTGAAAGCATTTTTTTTTTCATAAAGTTATATATTATTTTAAAATCATCAGATGTACATACATAACGTATGAAACATTTCACCTTGTTTGAACAGCGGGAACTGACTCAATTTTTTTAAATCGAAATCACAGAGTGCAGAACGGTGTCACAATCGTCAATTTTATTACGGAATGAGCCTTCTGTATATTTCTACGTGTAGCATGACTATTAATTTTTGAAGGCAGTCTTATTAGACTATTATGTTAGGTTTTGCGTGTTTAGCGGATTTTATTAAACGTGGGCCATCGCTCACTTAATTAAACTAAAATAATTTAATCAGTCTATAGGTTTTTAAAATAAATTACAAACGTCATGTTGAATTTATAAGAATGTTAATCAATAGATTTTGAGTCCAAAGTATGTTTGATTTTTATTTTTGACGACGTCTGTGGTCTAATGGTTCAAGTGTCAGACTGCTGATCACGAGGTCGTGGGTTCGATTCCCACATGACACAAATATTTGTGTGATGAACATATGTGTGTTGGTCTGGGTGTTTTTGTTGTATTATAAGTATGTATTTACAAAAAAAAGTATATAAGTATCATATCCATTGTCTAGTACCCACATCACAAGCTCTGCTTAGTCTGGGACTAGATGGTGTTGTGTAAAAATGTCCCAAAATTATTTTTTTATTTTATTTAGATCTTTATCTTAAAGCTAGAGTTCGACAGTGATCAGCTAACTAATAAACTATAAGCAGGAGTTGATAACACTGCTGCACTGCTTGAGGCCTTTTTGGTTTCGAGTGTCACGTTTTTTTGTTTGTTTAATTTTTTTTTATTAAAATATTTAAGTAAAATAGGATTGAACTTGTAATGTACATGACGGTGGTTAGAACTTTGAGTCTTAGAGTAATAAGACTAGGTATTCTAAATTCACAACTATAATAAAATAGATGCATGCACGAATCATACTGTATCTGCCAAATGTATGTATTTTTTTTTGTAGAAATAAATAAATAAATAAATAAAATAAAACCAGACTGCTTCACAGAAACCCATCATGTTTTAACACAGCTTCGCTAAAATTACATAATTACGTGCGTACGCGTCATTCTGACAAATCAAGGTTTGATCGTTTAAATCGCAACTCATGCGCCGCTCCTTATATGGAAATACACGCATAACCAGGGATGGCGAACATAGGTACTGGGAAACTCAAAATTTAAACGGAAATAAGATAGACCACATTTTTATATAAGAAACACTCAGACCAAAATTATTTTTGAGAACAAAAACCATTCCTTTGAATATTTATAAAATTATTATGTCTATATTAGTTTGGTCCATAGCTAAGAGCTGGTAAGAATGGGAAAATTATTTTAAATAAACATTAAGCACGAGTAAATAAAAAAATCGTATCTAAATTAATTAAAACGTCTGCTGACATTCGTCTCAATTGACATATATTCTGTCACGTGTTCATAAGCGTTTTGGAATGCGTAGCAATCGTTGGACACCCCTGTCCTACTTTGATTGGCCATAAAAAGTGCTAATCCAACGATTAAAGGCCTTCAATAAAAAGTGCGACAAAAACCAAAGTTAATTGTGGTTAGATGATGTCAACACAAATACACGTAACCTGTAGATCAGCTTGGTGGAGTGCTGTGCCAAAATAGAGGCGTACTCATAGTGATTGACTGATAAAAAAATTGTTAGCTAGGTTGAGGCCTGTATTCTTGCGATTGAGGCATTTGTATATGCTTTTTCCATGTCTATCTGTCTTACTTCAAGGCGAATACACACGTGAAAGTTAATATATTTTATTTTATAAGGATTAATTTAATTAACACTCATTAGGTACACAAAAAAATATTAATATTGATTAATTTATGGGCTGATTATTTTAGCACCCGTTTACGTCTACGCTTTTAAAATATCCATATCGTTAAATATATTTACATAAAAGATCTACCGCTCTGGCGCAATGCCCAGATAGAGCGAAACGCCGCATCTCCTACCGCCAGATCTGGCAGGTCGCCTCAGAATCGTGGACGCTAAGAGTGGGGGGACTCGAGGCGTCTATTAAGCAACCCTAGGGAGGACAGCAGCACGAGGTGGTCACGTGCTACTGTCGTCCCAAACAATTTGTTTTCCTGGGAGGTGCTAAAGGCGTAGCACCGGCACCGGTGCGGATAATATGGAAGGTGACAATTTGTTTTTATAAGAAAACCCGAATTTTTTTCAAAAAAAAATAAGCAACAGTGAAATAAACAATAAAATGTCCAAGTTATAAGCAATTTAAATTGGTTCACTAGACAGAGACAGCACTATTGAAGAATGACGTCATTGTTCAAAACCTTCATAGAGATGTCAAGGATCTCTCTGTACAATGTCCGTTTAGCACGACAAGGACAGAAAATGCCCCCTACAAAAACTTAAAAAGCGTGTATCTCTTTAATTTTTTATGGATTTTATTATTATTTTCACAAATGTTGTCGTTTCTGTACCTTCTTTTAAATAACATAACATTTTCGGTCAATTTTAACAGTAGTCTACTCCCGGATTGGTGTTTCGGGAGCTCCTCTATTTTGTGCTGAGGATGACCACCGTAGTCTACTCCCGGATTGGTGTTTCGGGAGCTCCTCTTTTTTGTGCTGAGGATGACCACCATGTGGTTGTAGACATACCCGGAGGATTCTCACCCGAAAACAAAATACTGTGAGAGCAAAAAGAGTTAGGTGGCATATTCTTTGCAGAAAAGGTCGTTACCCTCAGAGCTATAGACATATAAGGTCATAGGAATGTTAAAAGATTTATTCGTCTAGCCGCATTTAGTTACTTTATGAAATGTGACTACGAGTGTGTGGCACGCGAAGAATTTAATAGCTTACAGATAAGTAGAGGACTCGTATTACGTGCAGTCAGCCACATAATAAATAATAATAATAAATTCATTTATTTGCCAAGAAACAACATTACAGAATAAGTAATTATCCAGTGGTACTGTTGCCAGGTCTCCCGATTTTCCGGGAGATTCACAGATTTTCCAAAAAATCTCCCGATCTCCCGATTTTCGACAAAAATCTCCCAATTTTTTACAATCCCTGTATAAAGCCTAACAATAGGAATAAGATCAAAACCTGGCAAAAAAACTGCATAAAATGAAACAGACGGATAAGTTGCTGCCCTGAATATTTCCGTCACTTGTTACACAGTGCAGTAAAATATCAAACTGCTTTGATTTTAATATTACCTACAGCTGGAATGGTAGCAAAATATGATACCGGGATTACTTTAAACACTTTGATTTTTGTTAAAAACATAATCTCCCGATTTTTTCAATTTTTCCTCAATACATCTCCCGCTTTTTTCATAATAAGACTCCCGGATTTTGAAAATCGGACCTGGCAACACTGTCCAGTGGCCCCACACTAGGCAAGCCTGTCCTGTGGGTGCCAGATACATATGTTTAACAGGTTGAAATTACATCGTTTACTTGTCAGACATAATTCAAGTAGGTAGGTACCCAATTAATTAATTACAAACATAATAACATTTAGAGACATTAAGATTACAGTTAAAAATAATTCATTCATGCTAACATTAACAAAATTCAGGACTAAAATTTATTATGTATGTGTATTGTGTGTGTAGTGTAGATGTCCAATAATAAATTATATAGTATAATAATATGAATAATAATTCTGTATTTTTATATAAATAATTTTATTATGTCCATTAAAAGGATTTTATCATGACAACTGAACTAGGATATTTTCGGTTCAGTCATACGATAAAGATGAAAGCCACTTGGAAATTTGTATTTTGGCCTCATTTGTTGAGCATCGTTTTATGTCACATGAGCTGGCTAGTTTGTTATATATGTAACGATCTTTGTATGGATTTACGCTTGGTTCCTATAATCTACCATTACCGACGGTCACTCGTGTTTTCCTTAAAAAACGTCAAATATTGACATTAAGTTTGAAGTTTTTTCAAGGAAAAACGAGCCGTCGTCGGTAAAAGCAAATTATTGGAACCCAGCGTGAATCAAAGATATCGATGGTAATAACGTTACGACGTCTGTGGTCTACTGGTTCGAGTGTCGGACTGCTGATCACGAGGTCGTGAGTTCGATTCACACAGGACACAAATATTTATGTGATGAACATAAGTGTTTGTGTTGATATGGTGCATGGTGCTACCACGCGCCCTGCCCACATGGCCATTCTATCTATTTCTGTGTTCAGAACCCTGTTGGGGCTGACCATGACTCGTGCCACCAGTGATGCTTCACGAAAGTTATTTGGGACTAAGGCAGGAAGATAATGATGATTGGTGCATTGATTCTCTTGTCACAAACTAAACTTATTTTGAAATATCGCTCTCTTTTACTAATAATAGATACAAGAAAGGGACGGCAACAATTTTAGTGCTGTCAAATTAGTTCGTAGGTACACATCTTCGTATTTTAGTCGGCGCGTTCCGTGATCACGACTAAACTTGTATGGTTAATTTTTAATTCTGACTGATTTACAGTACTTAAATTGTTGCTATCCTTTTTTTGATCTACTATTAGTAAAAGAGAGCAATAGCTTAAAATAAGTTTAGTTTTTGAACAAGATAATAGACACTATTTTGTACTTTACTATGATTTTCATTACAATGCCACAGATTTGCAGATAAAAATATTTTGGGGTAGGTTTTAACCAAATATTACAAGCTCTGCTTAGTTTGGGACTAGATGGTGCTGTGTAAAAATGTCCTAAAATTTTAATTTTTAGGGTTCCGTATCCGAAGGGTGCCAAACGGGACCCTATTACTCTCGCTACGCTGTCCGTCCGTCCGTCCGTCTGTCTGTCACAGGGCTATATCTTTTGAACGGTTATAGGTAACCGGTTGAAATGTTCTCAGAATATGTGTTGCTATGAGGTGTTTCACGACAAATAATAAGAACAAAAAAAAGTCTACAACCAAAGGGGGTCCCCATACAAGAAACCTCAAAAAGCATGCATTTTTTTCAACGTTTTTGTTCCTGCTCTATCTTCAAAACGGTAATATATACCAGCGTCAAACTTGGTCAGATTATAGTGCATTTTATGTAGTTTAGCAACAAATACTAAAAATAAACAAATGTAGACATATGTGGTGGTACCTGCGTAAGAAAGACATGTAAAAATTCATATTTCGCGCACTGTGCGTTGATGTCTTTTGATGAACTCTCGTAAATTAAATCAGTTTTTATGGGATATCAGGTCGTTGAGAGGTACGGAACCCTTACTGCGCGAGTCCGACTCACACTTGGCCGGTTTTTTTTATTTTTTTTTATTCATAATGTGAATAAGCTGAACTAAGTGTTTTCTAGGCAACAAAAAATTCTGAAATCTTTTAACAAATAACTCATAAATTCAGTATATTAACCATATATTACAAATTAGTTCAGCAAACCACTTGAGATATGGATGAGCCAGATATCCAGCTATAAATACGACCCACTCTATGAATGAACGATTGAACGGAATGGTATTTGTATTTCAATGAATGGAAATCGATTTCAGTACGGGTGGGTGTCCTAACAAGCTTATAGGATTATAATATTAGGTGGATGGACGCTTGTACAGACACGTTTTTTTATATTAAGTATACTGTTCTCATTCTGCAAATCTTCTTGCATTTATACATATTACAATAGTTCCGTGACAGATCGACAGATAACGCACATCCATAGATTATATACTAACGACAAGAAGCGACACTTAAGCATGTGTGCTCGTAAAATTGCTCGCGGCTATGTGTGCGGGTCGGGGCGAGAGCGGGGGCCGTGCGCGGAGCGCGGCCTGTGGATCGGGCAGTCTCTCGGCTGCCCCAGCCAATATATTGGATGTAAACGCGCTCCCTCAAGGTCACCGGCAAGCGAGCTCACACGTACCCCCCGTGTCACCGCTGTGGCACAGCCCAAACCATACACATGACACATATTAAACCACTATAGACACTGGTGTCGATTCTCTTGTTCACGAACTAAACTAATTTCAAACTATTGCTCTCTTTTACTAATAGTAGATACAAGAAAGAGATGGCAACAATTTTAGAACTGTCAAATTAGTTTACGTGTTATTTCTTTGTATTTTAGTAGGCACGTTCAGAGATCACGACAAACCGACTAATTTGACAGTTCTAAAATTGTTGCCATCCCTTTCATGTATCTACTATTAGTAAAAGAGAGCGATAGTTTAAACTAAGTTTAGTTCGTGAACAAGAGAATCGACACCACTTTAGATTTAGAAACTTTTTACAAAGGTTATATATCTATTGAAGGCTAGCATCAAGGAAAGGTACCTATTTCAAAATAAGTCCAAACTAACGCGGGTAGAACCTAGTAAATTCTTATTATTACCTGTATCAAATCAATATCAAATCGATATCTTCTGTCTGACCATCTCATTTATTTATTTATTTATTTATAATTAGGAAAACCAACAGCTATATAAAAATTAATAAGCAGCTAGCATAGGTTACATTAAGCCAATTACAGGTTTCCACGGATAGTAATAGGATAAATTAACACAGATTTTAACGATCACTAGCAAGCACAAAAACTACAATTGATTAGAGTTGAAAAATATTACATAAAATACTTGAATATTACTTATTCAGTCATTCTAAAGAAGTCAAGGTTTAGCACATTTCGTACCGTAGAGCTTATTGAAGTAAATGGGTCAAATGAGAACTCTTAACAAAGTTCATTAAAGTCTTTGCTCGCCCGCACGATATATGCATTTTGCCTATAGTTCATTATTACATTGCAGTATTTGCAGTGCAGTTACATCATAAAATGAATGAAGTAATGGAAGATATCGTTTAGATTAACCTTAATTAGGCGTTAACCTAAGGGCTAGCTAAATGAATCCTTGTCAACAGTAATATTATTCACTAGTTCAGGCTAATTGAACAATATGTCAGTGTAGTCTAAGTGTGCCTAAGCGTTTCAACGTTTCAAGAATATCCCGTATTTCTGAAGGACTGATCCATTAAATCTATTATTTAATTATTTATTTTAGAAAGCCAATGAAAGGTTTTGAAGAAAATCTTAATTTTGTCATGTGCAAACAGTCAGTCAAGTTAAACTATAATTTTTTAGACAAAAACTAACATTTATCGAAAAATCTGCTTTACTGGTTCCAGCTTATTGATTTTTTTTATTGATTAAAGTTGATTTTTTTCTACATTATTTATATAAACTACTGCTCGCTCGCCATAGAAACGCATCATCATCATTTCAGCCGAAAGACGTCCACTGCTGGACATAGGCCTCCCCCAAGCAGTTTGGGGGGGATATGCCATAATCGCCACGCTTGACAGGCGGGTTGGTATCTTGGCAGGAAACGCATCTTTTGTTAAATTAAATTTAATGTCAACTATTTGAGCAACAATAACATTTCTTGATAAAGTCAAGATTTGACAACTAATTACTTCGTTAATTTTCTCGTTGAGCTTTCAGAAAACTGGGTGGAAATTTGAAGCCTGTATTAGATGAACGTTAATCAAAATCCATAATTTAATAACTACAGTTGTATCCAGAGTACTAACAATGTTAGGAATTCTGCTTACCCCACGAGGAGAACGAGTAAAGATAAGATAAGTACGAGTGTTAGTGAATAAGCGGGAAGAACATAAATCATAGTTATTTTATTATTAAGACAGCACTCAGTGGCCTAGCCCGCTAGACTGCGTAGGCGCAGGTGCCCAGGGTTGCCATGCAGCGGTTGTTTCATCTACTAAAATATAGTTGTGTGTTTAGATGCTTAAGTTAGATAAATAATTATGATGTAAGTTTTTATTTAAATCAAGTTTAAGGTTAAATCAACCAACAATCGTTGAATGCGCAAAGAATAGCAAATATTAACATTAAACCAAGTGTTGCACGAAAATAGGGAGTTCGAATAAGAAATTTATATTTGTACCACAATATCTGGTGCGTTATGGTGTTTTTCCATCCACCACACGCACATGCATTCCTCACTTGAACACACCCCCACACATATACAATATCATAATAATTAATATGTATAAAGATAAATAAATAAATAAATGAAAATTTTATTTTAATAAGTTATTTAAGCTATCTATTGAAGAGCGGAGTATCCTAATACAGGCATTATTTGCTTAAAAGGAGGCTCCAATCACCAACTAATGTTACCTATATTGTGTTGATGAAATAAACCTTTTGTATTTGTATGTAGGGTTTTAAAACTTTCAATAATTGGACTCTAGAGTTCCCAATCACAAAATAAAAACAAATATTCCCTGAATCAACCTATCATAATAAAAATACTAACTTTCCACAGGATAGACATCACACTGCAGATGGATTAGTGACCAAACAGTCGGAGAGTGGTGCATGCATTTAATCATAGATATTTTAATATTGAGGAGGCCACATAGTCTGAGCAGCCTAGACCCTGTATGTATGCGTAGGCGCATGTGGATAGGGGTGACACAAAAAGATACGAGTTGTTTTATGAAAAACACAATAAAAAGTACCTATTTTGTCAAGTACTTACACAGAAAATTTGTTGTTCTACAAAATCAAAATGTTCGTTTTGAATAGTATGATCATATGACATACGAGAATTTGGCGAAGCTCATAATATCAAAAATATTTTCAAAATAAATACACTGTAATATAAAATAACTATGTTTCGTTACATCCATAATCATGATTATACAACCATGCATTTTAGCTGATAGTTATTAAAAGAAAATGTTTTGTAGCTTTCCAAATTCAGCATCGCGTGGGTGGTAGCCCTAGGCATAAAGCCCACGCACACTGTCCGGCTGAACCGCCCCTGCTCATCAAGCCGTACAGGTGGGAGATAAGTCTGTATCAATCCTTACAGCGGTACATTAAGCGAGGAGTCTATGGTCCATAAACCCTGATTATTATGAATGGCAGTACTAACAATATTATAGAAATACTGTTAGTATAGGTACACTCGCAGTTGGTTGGTTCAGTATTCAGAGAACGCTGCTGCCCATCCTCTGGTGAATCCCTTAGTCGCATTTTACGATCGCCAACTCGCCTGCCAAGCGTGGCGATTATGGCATTTTCCCCTATTGGGGGAGGCCTGTGTCCAGCAGTGAATGATGACGTGAACCGTAGACAAAATGAGATAACATACCGAATTGGTCGACAATTGCTTATCCAAAATGTTCGGAAAATAAAAAAAAATTGTGATTGTATTAATTTCTTTAAGATAAATTTGTACACCATCAAGGTAGGACATAGCGACACATTAGACCAAACTTAACACCTATTTTATTTTACCTATGTTCGACATATAAATGATTCGAATTTGAATCTGGGAGTATTTCCGCCATGTAACACAGTAACACAGTGATCCACCTAAAGGAAACGTTTGTCACAAAAAAAAATGATTTAAGTCTTTATTTCTTACAGTATTAATAAATTACTCGACTTTCTCAAAAAGTCGCAAGTCTAACGAATACTGTGACATAAATATTATCAACTAGCGTGCGCCCGCGTCTTTACACTCACGAGTATAAATAAATAACTATCATGTGTGTTAATCCAATACATGGTCTATCTGTGTGCCAAATTTCATCCAAATCCTTTCAGCCGTTTCAGCGTAATTGAAGGACAAAAAAACATACCTACACATTTTGGCATTTAAAATATTAGTAGGATTAACCAGGAAAATAATGCTGGTGCACAACAATCTTAGGCCCGCTGGATATAGCATCCAGCCCAGCCCAGCCGAATACCAGGCGGCGCGTTTATGTCTTTTGTTCCCAAACGCTTCCCTAATTACGTAGGTACAATCGTAACAAAGCAATTAGTATAAGTATAGTAGTGACGACGTCTGTAGTCTAGTGGTTCGAGTGTCGAACTGCTGTTTACGAGGCTTCGATAAATTATTGATCGAAGTCACGAGGTCGTGGGTTCGATTCCCACAGGACACAAATATTTATGACATGCACCTAAGTATTTGTGTTAGTCTGGGTGTTTCTTATGTATTATAATTATGTATTTACAAAAAAAAAAAGCATTTAAGTATTATATTAATTTTCTAGTACCCATAGCACAAGCTCTGCTTAGTATGGGAATAATTATTTATTTTATTCATCCAGGGTCGCCAGATATAAATATAAATATTTTTGCTTTATTAGACTGTACTAGTTTATTTTAACTAAAATAAATAACAAATTATTTTATCATATTTAACGCATTTACGCATGCGAAGCGAAATCTAACGATTTAAATTGTGGAAAGAAAAAATCGCTCACGATCAGGTTTCGAACCTGCGACACCTGGCTCAGTACGCCAGTGCTTTAGCCACTAAGCTACCGTGAACACTGCTCGTGGATGTCACCCAAAGACGTACCAAAGTGGAGGTTAATTTCGATTCCACGACCACGAGCAGTGGCCTATGTCCAGTAGTGGACGTCTTTCGGCTGTAATGATGACCACGAGCAGTGTTCATGGTAGCTTAGTGGCTAAAGCACTGGCGTACTGAGCCAGGTGTCGCAGGTTCGAATCCTGCTCGTTAGCGATTTCTCCTTTCGACAATTTAAATCGTTAATAAATAAAAATTTATTAAAAAAAAACAGGCAATGGAGGTGAATGGTTTCTTTGAAATTTTTTGGGATTTAAAACAGATGGTCAATTATATCAGCTATACCTTTGACTTTGAGTTACTCGCAGATAATATCTGAACCCAATGTGCAATGCAGCAGTCACGCCCACCATTGTGGCAACTCGGCCTTATTGCGGGTGATTAGGCTTTGTTACACGTCATGGGATGGCACAGTCGTGATAGTTATAGCTATCAGAAATCATCCGTTAGTCCAAATGGTGTGAATCGCCACACCGCTGCACTCACTAATGCTCATTACTAAATCAATAAGGCCGGTGTTCATCACCGTTAATTCTCTGATAACACGGCCGATTACTCGAATAAAATTACTGGTATGGTGGGTAAACGGTCGCTTAAACAGAGAATTATCCTTGGTGAAATCAAGCCTATGTGCCAAAGAGACTAGCGGGTGTTTAAACAACTTTTTTTAAATTTTGTCTCTTTCACGCCGATTGAAAAATTTACTAACGTTTGCTTAAAGTACTAATATCCAAAATCCTACTTATATTATAAATGCGAAAGTATGTATATTTGTTTGTTGATGTGTTTATTTATTTGTCCTTCAATCATGCTGAAACAGCTGAACGGATTTAGATGAAATTTGGCAGAAAAATATACCAAAAACTGAATTAACACACAGGTTACTTTTATCCCGAGAAAATACACAGTTCGCGCGATAACGTCTTTCTGTGATAAGCGAGCGAAGCCGCGGGCAAAATCTAGTGCTATAGTAAAATGAAGTACTTATATAGATTCTTAACAAAATTAGTAGAAAACAGATAAACCCAGTTAATTTTTTTGACGACGTCTGTGGTCTAGTGGTTCGAGTGTCGGACTGCTGATCACGAGGGTTCGATTCCCACCGGACACAAATATTTGTGTGATGAACATAAGTGTTTGTGTTGGTCTGGGTGTTTCTCATGTATTATAAGTAAGTACCTATGTAAAAACAAAAAAAAGTATATAAGTATTATATCCATTGTCTAGTACCCATAGTACAAGCTCTGCTTAGTTTGGGACTAGATGGTGCTGTGTAAAAAATGTCCCAAAGTATTTATTTATTATTTATTATTATTATTTTGAACCGGTCCATCAAACCTAAAATAAAACGTACATTCTTTCTCGTGTTGATTTAACCCGTGTTGATTGATCACGCGCGTATCATTGGATGCCTGTGCGCAGCCTAGCGTCATCAGTTTGATCGTTGATCACCGGCTGCGCTCGCATGATATATTGCCTAGATCTGTCATTCTGATGGTAATTCTTATTTTGATCGTTAGTGAGAATTGGGGGCTTGTCATTAGAAGCAAGTAAAACTATATGTGTGTGTATGTATGTTTGCGTTAGGTGTAGTAAACACTTATTTGACGTAATTGCAGAGATATTTAAGACGCGGCGCACCCAATTGACAGCAGTCGTGTTGTTATTTATGTTGAAACGCGGGACAGGCTCGGTGAAGGGCCTTTCCCAAATTGTAACCCTCGATCCTTTATCAAGTCCTTCATTTTCTACAACTAGTTTTTCCTGGTTGCGTTTTTAAGTTCGCCCGTACATCTGGTTATGCGGTGTTTTACCAGTCGATTTTTGTAGATCAACTTACGAATCGAATGATTTACGCATTATTAGAACACGCTTTCAATAAAAGTGGATCAACTTTGATTAAAAACTACATTTTCATATCCTCAAAGGAATCTTTCTCATTCTTCATAATAATAATCGCATACGTAGGTATGTGGCATCGGTCCGCTCACGCCAACCTTGTGAACGTTGCATTGAATGGTACTTCTTGCCGCATTATACCTGGCTGCCCACGCCACTGAATATGGTTTATCCGCTAGCGGGGATATCACCACCTGAGGTTCGACGAGATGTAGCTTGCTCTACAGAGAAATACAAGCAGGAGTCTGACTGTCGACATCCCCGTTATAGTCATCAATTGCCTCCAGGTCGTCCCAAAAGCCGCAAAAGTTTGTTACGCGGCACATTAGCTACCAAAGTTCACCCAGCTGCCACCAGATGCAAATTATGGACTGAAAATCGCCCTCCACCTCTTGACTTTATTACACCACAAGAGAAGCTACCACCAGGACACGATCTGCAGTGGCCAGTGTGGAAGTCATTAAATCGTCTTCGAATTCAGGTTGGTCGCTGTAGACTTAACATGTGCAAATGGAGGTTTAGAGATTCTAATATTGCTCAATGTGACTGCGGTGAACCAGAGCAATCTATGTCACTCTTACTGGTGTGTCCCTTGTGCCCGAACACCTGCACGAGAGACGATCTCCACGCGCCGCCACTAATAACGCCATTGAAGTGGCCACTTTTTATTCCAACAATATTTGAACCATTGACACGATAAGAAGATTAAGAAGATAATAATAATGGTCGAAAAGTTATCACTTCAGGTGATTAGTAAAGAGACAAGCACAGATCTAAGTGGTTCTGACGTGGGGCGTGTCGAAACAGTTTGCCTGTAAGTAGCTACGATAATACTGACTTTAACATCGCAATGCTGGATAAATCAGTGACAGGTTAAAAGCACTAACCCGTTCACTGAAGGCTCGTTAACCTGCATGATAAGCTTGTTATGTCATTATTTTAATTATATTTTTAGTATTGAACTAATTTGTGAATGTTTTAATGGTTGATTCTTTGCAGTGCCAAAATTGAAAAACCGGCCAAGAGCATGTCGGGCCATGCTCAGTATTGTAGGGTTCCTAATTACAAACGAATCAAATCAAATATTAATCATTGCTATTTTAGTTTTTGCGAACAGCGCCACCTAGCGCTGAATTTAAGAAGCTAAATTGAAGAAGTGTGTCAAGTCAACATAACACAAAGTTACTTTTTGTGATTTAAATAGGTAGTAACTAAAGGAGCATTATTTGCTAAGATCATTTTTCTCTAAGGTCAATGACCTATGAACTAGGACGTCTTAAGTATTTTGCAGTTTTCTCACTATAACTCAAAAATTTATAATCACATTAAACTCGAAATAATTTTAAAAGAGAGTTTTTATAAAGTTCTATCAATGTGGTAGATTATAAGTTTTTACGTTCCTAAAATATGTAATCACGATTTTTTTATTCTTTTTAAGTTGAGATCTATATCTAGACTATTTTTTAACAAAATTTAATTTACTTATGTTTATAACTGTAGAAGTTATTAAGCTGTAAAGGATTAGGACAGACGGACAGACGGACGGACATGACGAAACTATAAGGTTTCCTTGTACGGAACCCTAAAAACGGGACACGTAATATATGAAATCACTTCAGTGTCAGTCTGTCCTTCTGATACAACGATTATCTCTGAAACTATTAGATTTTTTTTACGATGTACCTATCCAGCAGATTTTTTTTTCGCGATTTCAGGTTTACTCCCATAGTAAATGTTGTTCATAATGATGAGTACAATGACCCCTTTTCGTTTCCAAAACCACCTAAAATATGTGTATACTTAAAATCTCATTTTTGTTACACTAAAATTTTGTTAAACCGTTTAAACCATTTCAGCCAATAAAGAATTTATTTATTATTATTAGTTTAGATTTTTTACCCACGACGGAACGGAGAAGGTGTATTATGCGTTTAGGGTGAGAAGTTGTTTGTTTGTTTGTGTGTGCAAACAAATGTTCCCATTTATCTCCGAAACGGTTTGAGCGATTTTTCTTTATATTCGTATGGCACCTGTCAATTTCGCGAAAAAGTAAAAACTTCGGTAACTTAGGGGTATTCGGCTTATAGAACGACAAGCACACTACCTACCCTTAAAAAAAAAAAAAATTGAGCACTGTTATAGACTTAACAGTTAGTTTGGAATTTAGATTTTTTCTTCACCAAAAATCTGTCAGTTTTGAACTTTTAATCAATTCGCCACAAGCTCAACTTGTAGCTAAATAACTTTTTGTAAGTACGGTCGACTGCACGTCGGTGGTAACACTAAACACATTAGCAGCATCTTTATTTCTTAAGCAGTAAGGGCGGTTTTCGAATTGACGTATTACCATTGTCATGCAGTCGACTGTACCTACCAATTTCAGTTTTTGCTTAAAGACTAATCGAAAAGGCCACAAAACAATCTAAATCGATTACTTCATCGTCCCACTTCGATGTTGAATCGATAAAGACTTAATCGATTCGCCACGCTCGGTTCGATCAGAGCTACGAGTAGATTCGTGTCTTGCCAAAGTTACTACATACTATAAATTTACGATTAATCCTCTGCAGAATGTTAAACATAATACTAAATAGGTATGTTATGATTAATAAATCTTCCTACTGCAACATCAATGATGTGTGTATAACATAGAAATCTAAAAAATAAGGTAATAGAAATTGTATTTACTGTCTCCACTCTCCGCTACCAACCACACCATATTTCTAGCACTCAACGCAAAATAAAAAAAGCCAAAAACAACCGCTGTTAGATATGCTGCAAAAAACAATTTTAGTGACTCCGCGTCCAAAACAGCACCGATGATCAAGCAAATCGCTGTGCAAATGCAAGTTACGAGACAACTGCACGCGGCGACAAGTTCACGCGCGTTTGACCTCTTCTATTACCTTATTATTTCGATTTCTACGGTGTACAACAAAGAAAGAATTATTTTTGTTTGATATCCATTTCAGGCACAGGACCGGTCGTTGTGGCATTGCTTGGAGGAGGCCTACGTCCAGCAATGGACGTCTTTCGGCTGAAATGATGATGATGATGGTGATGATATCCATTTCTGTACAAAACAGATAGTATTTTTTTTCATGATTTTGGAGGTGGTCTCATATAGTGAAAGTAACGTAGTAAATATTAAGTAATCTGTGGTGAAAGTTTAGCAAAATGATGAGGAGAGTCAGATTTTTCGCTAAATAAAGTGTTGTACCTATAGTATCGAGAAAGAAGTCAATCGTCGAATCCGACTCGGTTGGGCAGCGTTCGGGAAGCTACGCAATATCTTCTCGTCCAAAATACCGCAGTGTTTCAAGACGAAAGTCTTTGACCAGTGTGTGTTGCCAGTAATTACTTACGGTACTGAAACGTGGTCGCTCACAATGGGCCTGATAAGAAGGCTCAAAGTCACTCAAAGGGCAATGGAGAGGGCTATGCTCAGAGTGTCCCTGCGTGATCGAATCAGAAATGAGGAGATTCGCAGGAGAACGAAAGTAACCGACATAGCCCGAAGAATTGCCAAACTTAAGTGGCAGTGGGCGGGGCACATTGCTCGCAGAACAGATGGCCGATGGGGCAGTAAAGTTCTGGAGTGGCGACCGCGTACTGGAAGGCGCAGCGTGGGTAGACCCTCCACAAGGTGGACCGACGACCTGGTGAAGGTCACGGGAATCCGTTGGATGCGGAAGGCACAGGACCGGTCGTTGTGGCGATGCTTGGGGGAGGCCATTTCTTTGTATTTTATTGGGCACATACCGAGATCACGGCTAAACTTCTGCTCTCTTAAACTTTCGAGAAACTGCTGCCACCGCGTTGAAAATGTAGTTTTCAATGGAGAAGAGCAGCCAAGAAACTCCATGATTCGTCTTGTTCATCATGGTAACATCTTCAAGCATTAAAATATAATTCACAAATTACATGTATCCCAACACTGACCTTTATAGACCCGTTATTACTTTTATTAAAAGACCGTAAAATCCAGTCATTACTGTAATAACAGAAATTAAGACTGAAAAATTGAAATGATTACCTAGTACCTATAGCGGGGTCTTAAGTACAGGGCAGTTGACCCTGGGGTCACAGAATTAGTACCTGCGTTGACCCTAAGTCTTGCCCAAGAGTCACATATAATGGTAAAAGGTGGGTGATGTAGTAGTGATGTGCATGATTGCAGATATTTTTTACGGATCGTTTCAAAACATTGTACTTAAAATGACGATTGAGAACAAATTTGATATTTTAAAACGTTATTTAGGACGAATATTTGGTTAGTCTTACCAATCGCAAACTCCTACCATGAACTAGCTTTGATGCTTTTAAAGTCAGACGTGTCATTATTGTTTACTATAAATAATAACTTTACATGTAATTACACTGTTTGCAGCTTACCTGTGAGTTTGAAATATTACACTTGTAAAATGACGCATTCTTTTATTACTATTTTCACATAATTTAATGTTGTCGCTCCAAGGATATCCAGTACTTACAATGTAATTTAGCTTAGGTGGCAAAATGTGGGTACAATGTAATTTACCTTAGGTGGCAAAAAATAGGTATGAGGTTACACAAGACAAGTTGAGAGGAAGTTACGTGGTGTCAAAGACATTAAATATTTCAAAGACATTAAATAATTAAATCTCTTTGCGTGGTGTGGAGTGGGACTTCAGTCGCGGAGATATACCACGTAACGAGTAACGGTGTATTGCGAATAACTGTGTTTAAAGGACAATTTGTGTTATAATTATTTAAGTAAAGACGTTGATATCGTGACCACTTCTTTAACCGACCTTAAAAAAAAGGAGGGCGTTATGTATTCCGCGGGTTTTTTTTTTTTATTACTTCTAATATTAATATTCTAAGTCTTCGGTTATTATCACGTAACGTTACGTCTGTCTATCTTTATGCCCGTCCTTCACTCTTTCCACTTAAGATTTATCGCTAACGCGTGTTCGTCTGACTTATTAGTGTTGGCCGAAGTATCCGAATATCCGATAGGGCAGAGATCTACGCTGATGACCGCGCGGATTTATTTTGTTAATCAACCATCCCTATAAATTAATGATCACGACGTCTTTGATTTATGTTATTTTTTATTTTTTCAGTTGATGCGGAAATTGTCAGCTTTATATAGAATTCTATTTCTGTTACAAAAATTTGTGTGCATCCCTACTACTATCATAAAATGTAAACACAATAATATATACGTTTGGCCATATAAGACATGCGGGGTCATATTTAGTAGCTAATTTTAATTAGGCCCCAAACGTATGAAAATAATTGAATGAATGAATGAATGAATGATATATTTATTTGCAAGAACATAGGTAACATTGAGTTCGTCTAAAGTTAAAATTGGGTATCACTAAATAATTATTTTATTGTGTACTAGCCTAAGCCTGCGGTTGCGCCCGCGTGGAAGTCGTTTATCGTCCACTCCTCGGGAACTGTTCATCTTTCCGGGATAAAATGTGCCCTATTTAATCAGGGTTATCTTCTATCTGTATGCCAAATTTCATCCAAATCCGTTTAGCCCTTACAGCTTGATTGAGTAACAAACATCCAAACATCTTCATAAAGCAACATTAGGTTTTAGGTTTTCTTTTGTTTTTACTAACACTATATGGATCTAGTTGTGATCTGAAATAATATAACAACATAACATAACATAACATCACGCCTGGATTTCCCCGAAGGGGTAGGCAGAGGTGTAATAGTACACCCACATTTCGCCAGTTATGTTATAGTCCCATGTAATAGGGGGCGAGCCTTAACAAATAAACTTAAAAATAAAAAAATATAAACAACACATAACAATATATACATATATATATATAACTTGAAATAATATAAACTTTTACACATATAATACTAGTAGGATTACAGTTTTCATTGTGAAAATTATCATGCAAATATGACAGTTGAATTGTATATAAAAAAAAAAAAATCTGTTTACATTGCGTTTTTATTCGTTTTTTATTCACACAAAAATTGTGTTATTATAGAGAAACACAATTGATTTAATAGCTGAAAAGTTATTGCCTTTCAAGAATTTTCTTTAAAATGCTATATTTCCCCATCTCTTACAGTGGGTGTCATAAAATGCGACTAATCGGTTCACCAGAGGATGGGCAGCAGCGTTCTCTGAGTATTTATTCAACCAACTGCAATTGGCAACCCACCTGCCAAGCGTGGCGATTATGCCATATTCCCCCTTTCAGGGAAGGCCAGTCAGCAGTGGATGTCTTTCGGCTGAAATGATGATGTTATTTCTAATTACGGACTTCGAAAGTTTAAATAAGATTCCAATCTTAATCAGTCAAAGGATATCTTTTAAATATTCATTACCATTTTATTTGTGCTACCATACTATTAAAGAATAGAACAAAATACATAATTATCAACTCGGACGAATAAAAAGGGCGGACGGCATCACGCTAAACAATAAGTGAAGCATCTATAGTATGCCGAAAAAGGTACCTAAGTATTGTATCCATTATCTAGTACCCATAGTACGGTCGACCGCACGTCGGTGGTAACACTTTGACATTAGCAGTATCTTTATTTCGTAAGCAGTAAGGGCGGTTTTCGAATTGAAGTGTTACCACTGTCATGCAGTCGACTGTACAAGCTCTGCTTAGTTTGGGACTAGATGGTGATGCGTAAAATGTCCCAAAAATATTCATTTATTTATTTATTCAAATCCATATTATGCCAAAACGCCGCGATTACGCAAAATATTTAGTGTGACGCTACTCATTGTTGTAGTGTCACAAATAAAATACCAGTATAAATATCATCATCATCATCATCATTTCAGCCGAAAGACGTCCACTGCTGGACATAGGCCTCCCCCAAGCATCGCCACAACGACCGGTCCTGTGCCTTCCGCATCCAGCGGATTCCCGCGACCTTCACCAGGTCGTCGGTCCACCTTGTGGGGGGCCTACCCACGCTGCGCCTTCCGGTACGCGGTCGCCACTCCAGAACTTTACTGCCCCATCGGCCATCCGTTCTGCGAGCAATGTGCCCCGCCCACTGCCACTTAAGTTTGGCAATTCTTCGGGCTATGTCGGTTACTTTCGTTCTCCTGCGAATCTCCTCATTTCTGATTCGATCACGCAGGGACACTCCGAGCATAGCCCTCTCCATTGCCCTTTGAGTGACTTTGAGCCTTTTTATCAGGCCCATTGTGAGCGACCACGTTTCAGCACCGTAAGTAATTACTGGCAACACACACTGGTCAAAGACTTTCGTCTTGAGACACTGCGGTATTTTGCAGTATAAATATGTTGTGTTAAAATACTGTCGAAATTATAGTGGGTTTAGGAAAATATGCTTCAGTCTTTGTTTAGCCTTTTTTATACATCTGAGATTATCAAATCCCAAAACAAATGATGACACTACACCGTGCCGACTTAAAGCGCAGTGCACAATCAATTGAGAGCGGCCTGCGCTCGCACACCCGTCGCCTATAAATCAGACAACCGGTATATTAGACTTAGACTAGACTTGTATGGACATAATTTCTGCACAGCTATAGGAAGTCTAAGTGTAAATATGAAGGGCATAATAGAGGGAAATTATGTATTTTCAATCATAAAGTTAACAAGTGGAGTGTTCACTGAGCACATTTCTTTCGAGCAATTTGAGAACCCGCTTAAATTGCCAGGTGCTCCAAAGGAATTAATGTAATTAAGGTTACCGTTGATCAAAGGAATCTGTTTTTTTTTTGTCATGTCCGTCCCTTTCGAAAATGTTATAAAATGGGACAGGTTTTTTTTTCATGATTTACCGTTGATCTGACGACAGATGCAGAAGTTGTGCTCGGCGGATACGTTTGCCTGCAAGTTATCATTCTGTATCTTTTACATACTCCGTGATTTTCATTTCTATGATATAGAGGTGTGCTACGAGTTTTAATATTTTTAGATATCAACTCAGCCTATCGCAGTCCACTGCTGGACATAGGCCTCTCCCAAGTTGCGCCACAACGCTCGGTCCTCTGCCTTCCGCATCCAGTCCCCCCCAGCCACGTTCTTTAGGTCGTCGGTCCACCTGGCAAGGGGGCGCCCTGCGCTGCGTTTGCCAATTCGCGGTCTCCACTCAAGGACTCGTCTGCTCCAGCGGCCATCGGTCCTTCGACAGACATGGCCAGCCTACTGCCACTTCAGCTTACTGATCCTACAAGCTATGTCGGTCACTCCGGTTCTTCTCCGGATAATATTAAATCAAAATAATAATAATCTCGAATCATTTTTAGATATGATTCGATTTTAATGTAAGAAGAAAACTTAAGTTTCAATTCATAGCAGGCGTAGCGTAGCACTGTAGACAAGAGATTTATCTATGGAAGAATAGACAAAACTACATTGTATAGAACTAAAACTGTAATTTTTTCTATTCTTTAGTAGACAAAACCTTTGTCTACAGTGGTCATCTACAGGCTACGTCTACAGGGTTAACAATAAAATTATGGTGTTTTTTTTATCCTATAGGTCAATGGCAGGTGTACTGCAGTTCCCTTCTGCCTACCTCCTGCGAAGGTAAGCGTGATGTTTATGATATAAAAGGACACGTTCAACCGGGTCAGTCTATGTCGCCCCGTGGCGCGGTCTGTGTGGCCGGTTCGCAGAACCAACGCTGCAACGGTGCGCTTGCGCAGCGAAATAACTTGATCTGATTTTAACATATCAACTACTTGACTTAAACACATTACTTCCTTGCTTGAGGGATGTTTATGTTTTATAATTAAATTGTATGCTTTCAATCATCGTGTTTTTTTTTATAATAGAGGGAGGCAAACGAGGAAGCGAGTCGCCTGACGGAGCCTGACGGTAAGCTATCACCGCCGCCCATGAGCACGAGGGAAGTCGCCGATGCATTGCCGACCTTTTAAATAGATATAATAACATAATCTTTTCTTGAAGGCTACCATTTCGAATTTGTTCGGAAAAACCGCTGGCGGTAATGGATTCCACAGTTTTGATGTACGAGGCAAAAAATGCCATGTGAAGCTCACAGTGGTTAACCACTTACCATCAAGATGGTGAGGATGGAATTTAGATTTGAGAGCACGTTAAACTGTCGGTCCCGGTTGTCATACGAATATCTATGGCAGTCGTTACGGGTAGTCTCGAAGAAGCCTGAAAGTTTGACAACTGGTCTAACCTCCGAATGTCGGTATTACCCAGTAACTGAGCTGCGGGGGTCTGATGGCAGTCGCTCCGTGTAAAATACTGATGTTCAGCCGCATCCGGCTAGACTCGAAGCCAACCCCAATATAATTGGGAAAAGGCTTGGAGGATGATGAGAGGTGGTACGATTGTGGAAGTCAGCAGTTGGGATTACGGCATTTTGCTCTTTGAGCGTTAATTACAGCAGGTATTCAGAAGTCCATATTCAACATTACATTGTCGTTTGCGAGATAATACGATGACATAAAAATAATATTTATGAATTTACTCGAACTTGCATCGTTAAATATGACAAGTTTTAACCGCAGTACAATTACGAGCATTTAAACGTTATTAAAATAAAATTGGCACGAACAAATTACGTGAAATTAATTTCCACAGTCAATTTGTTGAGAATTTGTCGATCGACTGCAGCGCGGCGCGTCATGCGAACGTTAATAAACATGAAATGTTAAATATGGTCGCCATCCCGGTGTTAGGGTTGCTTCACTACAGAAATGTTTTTTTTTTTGTAATTTTAATAGATGAATGGAGACTTGATATGGAGGGATGTGGAAACAAATTTTCTTTACATACTCCTCCTAAGGAAGGAACTTTAAAATAATAATTCATCTTATATAGCTGCTTCGTATGTATGTATGTATGTAACTATCATGCTTGCTTGCAGGCAGAATACAGTGACATTTAGGCTATAAGATCTTACCTTTATACTATTAAATATTAATGTATTTCTGGCAAATAAACGTTTGATTTGATTTGATTTGAAAGTACCCAAACTTTATCCAAAATTATATGCAAATAAATTATTTCTATTCTATTCAATTTTTTTTTAAATTAATTTAGTTGGACGCACCGAGCTTCATTGTTTCAGCGTTTTTTAGGGTTCCGTACCTCAAAAGGAAAAACTGTTTGTATGGCTGTCTGTCCATCTGTTAGCAACAGGTAGAGGTATGAAGTTGAAATTAATATCAAATACTAAGTTCAACGGTCCCTTGCAGTAAAAAAGATTTCAAGCTTCTAAATCAAAGGACACGGCCATTTATGTCTCATGTTATTCAGTCCCATGTAATAGAGACGACTGGGTCCAATTTCTAACTTCCGGTTTCTACTGAGACTTTAATTATTATTGTATTACTTCTTCGTCTATAAATACATTTCTTGTTCATATTTATCCTTTCTTTTGTACGTGTCTCAGTTGTGCTAAATAAATGTTTTTACTTTCTTTCTTTCTAATTTTCTCAGCAATATCCAATAGCAAAAAGCCTCAGAAATTTAATCCAAAACTTTACAGTCGACACACGAGATAGTTAGTTTTAAACGGCAATAACTAAATAAATAATGTCAAATACTTTTAAGACAAAAACAACGGAAAAGGACAATTACTTAACTAAAAAAAAACTCGCGTTGCATTATTATGTGCGCGTTAATTCCCGTTTGTATAATTTTCTTAACAATGGTGTCGATTCTCTTGTTCACGAACTAAACTTATTTTAAACTATCGCCCTCTTTTACTAATAGTAGATACAAGAAAGGGATGGCAACCATTTAAGAGCTGTCAAATTAGACGAAATTAAATTTTCCATACAAGTTTAGGCGTGATCTCGGAACGTGCCCACTAAAATACAAAGAAATGTAACACGTAAACTAATTTGACAGTTCTAAAATGGTTGCCATCCCTTTCTTGTATCTACTTTTAGTAAAAGAGAGCGATAGTTTAAAATAAGTTTAGTTCGTGAACAAGAGAATCGACACCAATATCGACAACCCTATCCCAACACAGGTGGGAATTTCATACGCGTTTCACAGTTATCTGGACGCTGCGTCCACCGAATCGATCTAACGGACCGGGGCAGCACTTTGTTTTGCCAATAATTACTCGAATACCATTCTGATTTACATTACAAACTCATAATGGAGTGTTTTCGGTGATTTCTAAAAGGAATAAGGTAATTTAAGCGTAGGGGATGTCTTTGCACCATAGTACAAATACTAATTCCTGGTGAAGATCGCGGGGAACCGCTGGATGCGGAACGCGCAGGACCGGTCGTTGTGGCGATGCTTGGGGGAGGCCTATGTCCACCAGTGGACGTCTTTCGGCTGAAATGATGATGATGATGGTGCAAAGCTGCCTGCCCTTTCTCCTCTAGAGGAGTATCTTGGACCTTATTTTCAATACCTATAGCCGGTGAACCTAGAGATTTGTTATTTGCCGGAAATCCTTGCGTACTACTAGAGGAACATTAAAAGGGCCTCCACCAGTGTTGAATGTTCGGCGCACCCTGGGCAGTCAGCCCCGCTACCAACCTGCTGACTGGATAGTCTTTTCACCATGGCATGAGCTATTATATAGCTCGTGTCGACACGGTAGAAGAAGAAGAAAACTAGAGGTTAAAAGGAAGAATTTTTTTAAATTTCACCACTAAAGCAGTGAAAAAGGGTGGTAAGAATAAGAATGATTTTTATTGTATACAGGTTACAAACAAATTGGGTTGAGGTCCTAGACCTCACACTAGGATTCCCTGTGTCGTGAGATCTAGGCTCTTTCATTCGTTTGGTAAGGTGTGTATAAAGAAAACTCGCTAGTAGCGATAAGACCGCCAATGTACCCTTATTTTACATGTTAGTCCTAAGTTTAATAATGTTATTGATGTATAATAAAGAATATTCTATCTATATATCTAGTAATCGATAGTAACATATCTCGTAAAAGTTCACTTTTAAACATATAAGAAGAAATTGCCGACTCTAGGCTACGTTGAGGGGGGCTCGTGGCTAAGTAATAACTTCGTGAATTGCAAGATTTGCTAGGTTAAGCTGCACTAGCCACGTTCAGTCCTTGGATGGGTGACGGTTTCGTTGTACATCAAGAGTCCTCCGTGCCTCGGAGAGCACGTTAAGCTTACGGTTCCGGTTGCCATACGAATAACTATGGCAGTCGTTGCGGGTAGTCGGAAGGTTGACAACTGGTCTCAGTGTTACACAGTAACTGGGTTACAAGGGTCTGATGAGAGTCGATCTGTGTAAAATACTGATGTTCAGCCGCATCTGGTTAGACTGGAAGGCGACCCCAACTTAATTAGAAAAAGGCTCAGAGGAAGATATTTCTCTGTAAACGCACGTAAGATACTGGAAAGAAGCGAGTGTAGGGCTAAGTAAAGGGCGAAACGATCACCCATCCAAGGGCTGACCGCGACTAGTGCAACTTAACCTTGCTTAGGCACGAGCCCTGGTGATATAAACAAATATGATTTATGTATTCTCCTTCATCAAACTATGATGATATCTCCTCAGGAAGTCTGTGACGTAATATGTAATATACTAACGGCCAAAATTAATATCCAATCTATCCACGATTTACCCTACTAGAGATAGGAATTTGACATATTTTGTATGGAGCTTATGTCAAATTCCTATCTCTAGTAGGGCAAATCGTGGATAGATTGGATATTAATTTTGGCCGTTAATCTTTCTGTAAACTATTGTATTTGTTTTTGTTTGGTGTAATGTACAATAAAGAATATAATAAATAAATAAATAAATAATATGTTTAAAACAAGTCACTCCAGTGTCCTAGTTAATTAAATTAAATTGGAAACATAATTATTACGTGTATGCATTTCTGTGTAGAGAAGTAGTATCGGTGTGAACACTTATTCTGGAAGAATAAGGCTCGTCACTTTGGACCTAGCTCATGCACAGCACAGCACACGGTTACCACGCATATTGGTCCATGTCACGTATACAATTTGCGAACAAAAGACATGCTCGGCTGGGTTCAATATGGGTACAGATAGGTGGTCTTTTTAACCAACGACAAAAGGAAAAGGTTCTCAAGTCGACGCGTATATTTTTTTTACTTTTATGTAGGTATGACCACGCAAAACTTTTTATAGAGTAGTCCGATTTTAAAATAAATTAAATTAAATTAAAAATTCTTTATTTCGGGAATCTAGACCCATAAACTACATAGAATAAATTCAAATTAGATTTTGATGATTCTTTTTTTATTGGACCTATACAGGGTGTCAGGGAAACGCTTCCGAAAACGAAAATAGGTGAATGCCGGTGATTACTGATACGAAACCACGAAAAAAATATCGATTCTTTTTTTCGATTTTTTCATATTTTTTTTTGCATTTTTCGTTATGTATGAGTTTTATTTAACTGCCCAAGGCTGGTTATGTATGAAAAATGCAGAAAAATATATATGAAAAAATCTAAAAAAAGAATCGCATTTTTTTTTCGTGGTCTCGTATCAATAATCACCAGCACGTATCTTCGTTTTCGGAAGCGTTCCCCTTACACCCAGTATACCTAGAATTTTTTGTTTGTTTGGCGCCGACTCAAAATTAGTTACTTATATTACTTTAAGTTAAGAGATTAGTTATTGAGACTAAACGTATTGATTATATACTCTTTGATTAAATCTAAAAAGTTTTATTTTATTTTTCGGTTTTTAGTTTTCTGTTTCCGTCGGTTTAATTTTTTGTTAAAAAGTTTTTATTGAAATCTTGCATTAGGTACCTTCATGAAAATTTCTTATACAACGCGTAATTGAAATAACTGAAAACCTCTTAAGTGCTCATTGTACTCATCATTATAAATAACTTTTACTATGGGACCAACCCTGATATCGTGGAAAAAAATATTCTGCTAGATACATTTATGTTCGCATATCTCGAAAAAATGTTGGCAACTGTTTTTTTCTTCTCGATTTCTGGATTGGTCCCATAGTAAATGTTTTTCATACTGATGAGTACAATGACCCCTTAAAAGCTCTTCAGTTATTTCAATTACATGAGTGAAAGGCTTATAATATAATCGATCAAATCTTGATAAATTAAAGAATTAAAACATTATTGACAAGATAACTCGAAAATTGAAATTATTTACCTCGACCATCACAGACGTCACATTGATTATTTATAATCTATAATCTATGGTCGCATAAATCGATGCGGTCACGCATATGCAAATAAACAGAGATAATTGAAGCCATTGGGGGGCAGTTAGTCATGCCGATAACATCAGCTGTTGATTGGGTGCACGCGCATAACACCGGTGGATATGAAGGATTGATCTTGTAAGATAACTGGTATTTATTTGTTTGTATTTACCGGTAAAGTTCAGATTCTCTGGATGAGCTAAGCTTTCAAGCGGCGTATTAAAATTATAATCGGCCACCGGGGATCTTACGGCATTTGCTGAATTGATTAAAGTGTATAAAAACCTATCTCGCAATTTTTTTAAATTATTTTACTGTTCTATGAAAGATTACGTTATAGGTAGGTACTGTGATCTTTAAGGTTATCTGCTATCCTGCTCATACATACATAATCAGCCCATTACTGTCCCACTGCTGGGCACGGGCCTCTTCTCAGTATGAGAAGGTTAAGGCCTTAGTCCACCACGCTGGCCTAGTGCGGGTTGGTGGACTACACACACCATTGAGAACTGTATGGATCACTCTCAGGTGTGCAGGTTTCCTGACGATGTTTTCCTTCACCGTTAAAGCAAGTGATAATCAAATCTATCCTGCTCGCTCCGGAAATATAATATAACAGCGTAGAGACCATAGAAATCTAAACAATAAGGTAATAGAAATGTTATTTACTGTATTTTACTACCGGAACGCGTGTCACCGTTTTTCCGCTACCAACACATAAATATGCAATTAGGTATGCCCACCATTTTTCTAGCATTCAATGCAAAATAAATTAAGCCTAAAAACAATTTCGCTGTTAGATATGCTGCAAAATACAACTTCAGTGACTGCGTCCAAAACAGCGCTGATGATCAAGCAAACGGTTCGCGCACTGGTGTCCTACGAGACACCTGTACGCGGCGACAAGTTCACGCGCCTTTACCACTTCTATTAACTTGTATTATTTAGATTTCTATGTTAGAGACAGACTAACAAATATTATTCAAAGTGCAAGTATAGAATAATGAATAGTTCAACTTCGTCACGTATACAACGTGTATCAGAAATGCGTGGTCATATTTGAAGAGCTAATTTAGGAGATGCTTTCGAACAACTTTTACTATGGGACCAACCCTGAAATCGCGAAAAAGAAATGAGCTGATCCTAACATTTTGTCGAGCGATCATCGATGATTTCGTAGGGAACAGCTGATTTTTTTTCGCGATTTCAGGATTGACCCCATAATAAAAGTTGTTCTATACTATGCCCTGAATGAGCTCTTTAAATATGACCACGCATTTCTGATACACGTTGTATAAGTTACGTATCTATGCAAGTAGACGATTTAGAGATATTTATATATATATCAATCATAGAAATTTGACATAAAATTTATGGAGCTTAAAAGCTACATTTTATGTCAAATTTCTATCTCTAGTTGGGCAAATCGAGGATAGATCAGTTATTAATTGTGGCCGTTAGAGATTTAGAACCGTATCTATAGTTTTCATATACGGTAATTTTTTTTTTTGAGATGCGTTAAAAGAGCCTCCATGAGTGACGATATTTAATTGATCGTCCGGCGCACCCTGGGCAGTCAGCCCCGCTACCAACCTGCTGACTGGCTAATCTTTTCCAGTTTTCCCCACGGCATGAGCTATTATCATTATGTAGCTCATGTCGACACGATAGAAGAAGAAGATTGTATCATGTAAAATTTATAAAAAAACTCATAAATGCATTAAATCAATTAAGCCAAGTCTACTGTACAAGAATATCGCTCAGTATTAAATAAGTAAATGGAACAAATAAAAGTAATAACAAAGTTATTTAAAAAAATGTTCTACAACACTTCTGCCTACCCCGTCAGGGATAAAGGCGTGAAGTTAAACAACTAGACCCGACAGCCCGACAGTCGGGTCGTCGCCCCGTCACGGCCGTCAATGGATGCTGGTGTCCTGTCAGATCACTCATTTTTTCTCGCTTATCTTATGATCACACGGCTTTGTTGTGTAATTACTTGCAGACGAAGCCACAGAGCAGTAACATCAGTTGGTTAATGCTGTTTGTAATTATTTTGTGATTAACCCTATTGGTTAATGTGGACTGTTAAGATTATCAATGATAAATAGTGGTGGGTTATTACAATTAGATTTCAATTGTATATTTTAATGATTATATTGCTATTTATTTTGTTTTAGTTTTATAGATGTTTGTGAGCATTAAGAATATTAAAACAAAGATAATTAGAGTCTTTTTTAAAGTCATATTAGACTATTGGAATTAAAATTAATGGAATTTAGTAGTACTTTATGTGAAAGAAGTATTACCACCGTATAATACCTACTTCTGCCGCAAAACAGTGATGCTTGCATTGCTGTGTTTCTGTGTGAAGGTTACGGGTGCCGGTGAAATTACAATCACATGAGACATTTCATCATCATGTTTCAAAATAAAATAAAATCGTTTGTTTTTTCCAGAAACAGGTAAATTTTTACTTTCTTACGCTGAGCAAAACTCAGTTACTTTTTTAAATATATCTTACTAAGATAGATTTATAGGCGGTGTAAGAGTATGATATACACCGATCAGTTTGGCGAATTAGCTTGTGGTACCATTTAGGCAGAAATGCAATTGGTATGGAAAAAGGAAACCGCTAACACCAGGTGGGCCTTTAGCTCATTTTGCTATTCTATACTATAAAAAAACCTTGTTGCGATAGCGCTATAGCTCGCACAGTGCTAGAGAGACGTAAAGCTTATTTAATTTATTAGTATGCAGTTACACAGACCAACCAACAACACTAAACTTAAAAAAAAAACATCCAAATATTGCTAAATATCTCTGTCGTTAAAAATAATCTAAGAAGAAATTGCTATAAGCGATAAAACTACCAATTGCTAGTACTGTAACTCTTTCGTTTTATATTTATGGTGTGCAAACAATAAAGTATACTCTATCTTTATATCTATCTAATAATCAATATTCAGTGTGCAAATAGATTTATGCAGAAAATGTTATTAAAATATAATGAATGTTTGTAAATGCTCAACGGGTGTGAATCTAAATAAAAATGCAAGTTGTCTGACTCAGACCACGTCTAATTGAACACTAATTAAATTATGTACAAAAATGCATAATCTATGCTCCGCGTTATGTCAATGCACTCTCAAATGTGACCTACATTCGATCAAAGTAAAAATACGCAAGCCTACTAGGTAGCTAACTTAATTCTTTACAAGAAAATATTTTAAACCATGTACGTGCACCTTTCAATCACACAATAATAAAACTCATTTCATCCTTTAATGTTTTGTACTTCTATTGAGGCGTTTCACAGACCTGTTAAAAAGTTGAAACAAAACAAAAATAAAACAATGTTCTTCATAGTTAAGCAACAATCCGTGACGTTACGCCTAAATACGTCACACATTCATTTATTTAAACGCCTCGCCTTCATACTTTTGTCCTTAGGGCCACAGAATAGATTTCGCAGGTGTGGTGAAATGAACCTGGCATGAATGTTAGGTGCGTCAATGCAGAGTGTCAGTAATTTATTGAATTTTGTACGCACTACCGCATATTTAAGTCAAAAGCTCAAAATTAAATCGTTGAATGCACAGAGCCTACTTTGAATTCTCACAAAACATCAAATAATAGAGTAGTGACACTTGACAAATTGACACATAATTTTTGATATATCTATCAATCATTATTGCCCCACTGACTGGTGTGCATTTAAAGAACCTCTACGATTGACGATATTCAAATGATTGTTTATTGCAACCGAAATTCAAAGTCACTCAGCGAACTATGCTTGAAGTTTCTTTGAAGGAAAAATCCATTACGAGATTATTCGGAGTGGAACCGCGGAGTGATTGACATAGCTTAGATCAGTAAGCTGAAATGGTAGTAAGCTGGTCATATCCGTCGAAGGACCGATGGCCGTTGGAGCAGAGAAGTCGTTAAATGGGTACAGGGAATAAGCGGAAAATCGGTGGAAAACCCAGCGTAAACGTAGACTGCCCCCCAGCCAGATGGACCAACAGGGGTAAACAGGATGCCGAAGGTGGAGGACCGAGTGTTGTGGCGCAATTTGGGAGAGGCCTGGGTCCAACACTGGACTGCGACAGACTCGGTGGATTGATTGATTGACTCTGGGCAGTCAGCCTCGCTACTAACTTGCTGGGAAAATCCCGGCACATATTCCCAACCACAATAACTCCTGTCCTCTAACCCAGGATCTACAATTGCGATCAACCACAAAAAAAAAACTGAACAAAGAAGCTCGACGCGTCCTGTTTAAATGATAATGATTGAACTGTTTTGAAACACAGAAAAGGGAAAAGTACTCTGTAAGATCCTGGCCGCATGGGGCTGATAAAAACATATAATGGTACGCGGAGAGTCCAGATGGGTGAGCCTAATATAATTAGCGTGATCAAATCAAAACAAACAAAAAACGTTTTTAACGTCTGCAATGGCATAGCCACGTCGAACACATGGAGTAGGATAGGATCAAGGAGCCAAGAGAGCGTATCTGAGTCGAATACCACTAATCAGAAAATAAATTGGGATAAGGAGGAAGATGTTTCCACTTACTCAAACTGAGTTTCCACTTACTCAAACTGCTGACATAAGCCGTTTTATTATTTAATAGCTCTCATCGATACTATAGAATATAAAAATAATAGAGTATTTGACTACCTATTATGTACTAATAGTCTTGTTGTGGCAATAAATCATTTTTATTTGTTTCTTTTTTTTTTTTTTATTACTATAAAGAAATTACACGATTTTTAAGTTTTCGGAGGGAGCATTTATTGTCCTTGTCGTACGAAACGGCTCGCGCTGGCGGCGGCGGCGTACGTTATGTATGACGTCACTGACCAGTAGTGCTGTCTCTAGTAATCAATTTTGAAACGCATAAAACGCTTGGACATTATTAAAAATATTTCATTCGTTTTTTCATTGTTGCTTCAAATATTTTTACCACTCGCTTTCAGTCATATCTGTCTGTTCGGTACAAATTTTGCAATCTATTATAAACTAATTTCCCGATGAGCTAGAATTGAAACATAGTTCAGGATTGGATGGTAACGCAATATTAAGTCACATTATTTTTTAAAACATGGTTTAAAAAAAACTTTTTCTTAAAATTATTTCTAATAGTTTTAAGATTTCTAATAATAAAAAATAGTCAAATACCCTATAATAATACTGTCCTACTGTCTTTTCTGGCATATGGCGATTCGATTCCTTGCACCGACCTGCGGGTCACGGTTCAGCTCGCCAGTTGAATGGTATAGTGCTTGTTTTGATTTACAATCGCGGCACGATTGAGCCATCAGGGACAAGGAGCGTTGTTTGGAAGAACTGTACGGCTGTTCCGGTGAGGGGTGAGTAGAGAACACGGTGTGTTCGCAGTTGTTAGTGAAGATAAAACTTTATAGTTTCTGCAGTAGTTTTTATCGGATCAGAAAACGCTGTGAGAGAACAAGATAAACATACATAACCAGCATATTAGGCTGCGTTTCCACCAAGGATGTGCAAGCAGCGAAAAAATCCACCAATAGGATGGAATTATTTTGCTAGCCAAGCATAGTGCCTAAATCCCTTTTTTCGACAGTTACATGTAAGCCCAGCATCGTAGCAGTTATGAAAACTATTTCTACCTACAAGACTCAAACTTAATAAGACCCGTAGAAGGATTAGTAGTCAACTAGTCAGTGTATGTATGTGTAGTTTCAGCATCCGTTACAAAGATCAAGAAAATAATTTATACATTATTTTAATATAATATATTCCGATCACATGGTTTGAATTCCATAAATGGTCCACAAGACTACACAATGTGTACTCACGCCAATCACTGAATAAAATATTTATTTATGAACCAATAAAGTAAATCATTTAATACACTAGAGTTGTACGCGTACCTACGATAAAATGAAACTTTTTTATCGAATTTATCAATGAGTCGAGAATATCGAATATGTATGTAACTATAACTCACGAGGTAATTTTAAGGTGGTGTGTGTACAAATAAACAAGTAGCTACCTAACTCTATTTCCTACCATTCCTACCAATATTATAAATGTAAAAGTATGGATGTTTGTTTGTCCTTCAATTACGCCGAAACGACTGAATAGATTTGGATGAAATTTAGCATACAGATAGACCGTAACCCGGATTAATATATAGGCTATTTTTTGTCCGGGAAAGATTCATTCAGTCATTTATTAGATATTATTTGATAAACCGAATTATTAGCCGCGGAGATAGACTTGTAGTTACTAATTATTAGTAGCTACATGGATATGTTTTAAACCACGTTTTTAAAAAGAAACCGAGTTAATATTGAATTGTCATCCTGTCCTGAGCTATGTTTAAAATTTCAAGTCTCTAGCTCATCGGAAAGTTAGGTAGTTAAATTGCAAACATTGTACCGAACAGACTGTGAATATATCCGAATATTTATCCGAGATAATAAAAACGTAGTTAATAAAAAAACAAAAATAATGTAAGTTGATGCTAACAGCAAAATTAAAAGTTAAAACGGTAACATTTTGTGTGAAGAAGAATGCGTTTTTTGTTTTGTTATATTTGCCAAATATTTGACGGCACTATCACTATTAATATACAAACTTTCTTAATACGACTAAGAGCTAAAGTTTCCTAACACAGCGAGATAGTGTTGTGGTGTGCTTGTCATGTCGATAAATCACAACCTCCGGTGATACATCGATACGATCAATGGTCAGTATCGCTGTGGTCAGACACTGGTCATCGATCAAAACGGTCAGTTGTCGTAACTTACTCTAGTTCATTGTTTAGAACTTGTTGTTACTTAACTGTTATTTTGTTACTGGTTGCGATACAATCAATAAAAAATTTTTTTTTTACCTGTACTAGGTACTTATGTTTTAAAATTATTTTGTCATATTTTATTTGTTCGGAAAATTAAAAAAAAAAACATTTCCGTTATTAAAATTATATTTAAAATAAAAATAAAAATAGGTTTTTATTGTCTCTCATCCATTTTCATACAATACAGAATTGAGGCAGCCCCAGTAAGTTATAAGAATACTTGTGT
This sequence comes from Asteroscopus sphinx, assembly GCA_949699075.1. Taxonomy (NCBI): domain Eukaryota; kingdom Metazoa; phylum Arthropoda; class Insecta; order Lepidoptera; family Noctuidae; genus Asteroscopus; species Asteroscopus sphinx. Next base: position 1,901,440 of record OX453004.1, on the reverse strand, counting down.
CAGGTTTATATTTCACTCGAAAACATCCATAATATTCTGAGAAAACTTCATTTATATATCTCTACCCTGTATACCAATTACTTTGTTAGACTGTACCATGTAAGAATAAAAGTAACGTAGGTATCTACATTTTTGTAATTTCACACGAGAACTACTAAAACACTGAAAATTACACCAATTCTAACTCATTTTTAGGGTTCCGAAGTCCTACAAGGAACCCTTATAGTTTCGTCATGTCCGTCCGTCTGTCCGTCTGTCCTAATCCTTTACAGCTTAATAACTTCTACAGTTATAAACATAAGTAAATGAAATTTTGTTAAAAAATAGTCTGCATATAGATCTCAATTTTAAAAGAATAAAAAAATAGTTTTTACTTTCTTTAGGGGTGGCGCCCATATATGTGAAATGGGGAAAAAAAAAAAAATTTCGCTGCACCCCCTCGTGTGGGGTATCATTGAATAGGTCTACTAAAATGAAGGTAATGTTTAATACATCACTTTTTTATCAGGTGTACCATCTGCGAAATATAGCCCGCCAAAGTGGCTTGCAATGTGTCCCCCCCCCTGCCATTTCTAAACTATGCAATGTAGAAACTTATAATCTTCCACATTGATAGACCTTTGTGAAAACTCTCTTTTAAAATTATTTTGAGTATAATGTGATTATAATTTTTTGAGTTATAGACAGAAAACTGAAAAATACTTAAAACGTCCTAGTTCAAAGGTCATTGACCTTAGAGAAAAATGATCATAGCAAATAATGCTCCTTTAGCTACATTTTATTTGAAAAAATCACAAAAAGTAACTTTGTGTTATGTTGACGACACACTTCTTAAATTTGGCGCCATCTAGCGGCGTCGTACGACGCTCTGGGTCGCCAATGCTGCCGTCAAGTGCCGTGTATTACATTTGGCACTGTATAGCGCCATCTAGCGGCTACTGACATCACTCTCTGAGTCGCCAATTCTGCCGTCTATTGCAAAAACTAAAATAGCCGTGATTAATATTGGATTTGATTTGTTTGTAACACCTACTTAAGGAACCCTATAATCACAGAATATCTAATAGCTATAATACTGAGCATGGCCCGACATGCTCTTGGCCGGTTTTTTTTATATAAATTACTTTTACACGAGGTACTTATAAATATTATAATAAAACAAATATTAACCGCCTTACATCGCGTATATTTTTTAAATTGGTTTTCCTTGACGTTTCGAAAGCTTTGCAGCGTTTGGTCGCAGGAAGACTAGCGTCTTTTAGATATTTCTTACAATTGTTATTAATTGAAATCGTTTCGATGCACGCAGTAATCACTCACAATGATCGCAATCGCGAAAACCTAAGAAATTATTACTTAATATTAGTTACCCATAATAAAGTAACTCGGCGTCATTTTAACACACTAGTACACTGCGCAAAGCGTTAAAGATTTTCGAGTTTTCGGTAAATACGTTCAGCTAAATCAATCAGAAATGAGGAGATTCGCAGGAGAACGAAAGTAACCGACATAGCCCGAAGAATTGCCAAACTTAAATGGCAGTGGGCGGGGCACATTGCTCGCAGAACGAATGGCCGATGGGGCAGTAAAGTTCTGGAGTGGTGACCGCGTACTGGAAGGCGCAGCATGGGTAGGCCCCCCACAAGGTGGACCGACGACCTGGTGAAGGTCGCGGGAATCCGGTAGGACCGGTCGTTGTGGCGATGCTTGGGCTTGACCTATGTCCAGCAGTGGACGTCTTTCGGCTGAAATGATCATCGTCATGATGATGATGATGACGTTCAGCTGTGATAGATGGATAGTGAATTGATTGAATGCTCGCCTTCCATACAGCAGTATCTAAGTTTGAACCCGGCCCGCACCTCTGACTTTTTGGATACATGTGTGGGTCAGAATTTGATTATCACTTGCTTTAACGGTGAATGAAAACATCGCGAGGAAACCTGCACACCTAAGAGGCTCCATACAGTTTTTGATGGTGTGTGTAATCCGCAACCCACTATAGGGACTAGGGCCTGAATTATTTTCATTATGAGAAGAGGTTCGTGCCCAGCAGTGGGACAGTAAGGTTGCGTTTCCACCAAGAATTTATCGATATGACAAGCACACCACAACACTATCTCGCTGTGTTAGGAAACTTTAGCTCTTAGTCGTATTAAGAAAGTTTGTATATTAATAGTGATAGTGCCGTCAAATATTTGGCAAATATAACAAAACAAAAAACGCATTCTTCTTCACACAAAATGTTACCGTTTTAACTTTTAATTTTGCTGTTAGCATCAACTTACATTATTTTTGTTTTTTTATTAACTACGTTTTTATTATCTCGGTAAAATATTCGGATATATTCACAGTCTGTTCGGTACAATTTTTGCAATTTAACTACCTAACTTTCCGATGAGCTAGAGACTTGAAATTTTAAACATAGCTCAGGACAGGATGACAATTCAATATTAACTCGGTTTCTTTTTAAAAACGTGGTTTTTAGCCGGTTTTAGATATGTTTTAACATATCCATGTAGCTACTAATAATTAGTAACTACAAGTCTATCTCCGCGGCTAATAATTCGGTTTATCAAATAATATCTAATAAATGACTGAATGAATCTTTCCCGGACAAAAAATAGCCTATATATTAATCCGGGTTACGGTCTATCTGTATGCTAAATTTCATCCAAATCTATTCAGTCGTTTCGGCGTAATTGAAGGACAAACAAACATCCATACTTTTACATTTATAATATTGGTAGGAATGGTAGGAAATAGAGTTAGGTAGCTACTTGTTTATTTGTACACACACCACCTTAAAATTACCTCGTGAGTTATACGTGGGACACTCAGAAAGTTTTGCGAAACTAAAAAAAATTGTTCTATACGTACATATATTTTTATCAAATCTTTTCAAAGTACTTTCCACCAGCCTCTATACAAAGATTCATGCGCCTAAACCAGTTTTCAAAACACTTTTTCCAGTCCGCCGCAGACACCTCGTTTACAGCCTGCTCGAACGCAGCCAGCGCATCTTCCGGCGACGAAAATTGTATCCCTTTGAGCTGATTTTTTATTTTTGGGAATAAAAAGAAGTCACACGGTGCTAGATCAGGGCTGTAAGGAGGGTGACCCAGGAGTTTGACTGGCGTGCTGTCCAGGAAGTCCCTCGTTTTGAGTGCGGTGTGCGCAGGTGCATTGTCGTGGTGGAGCAGCAGCCCGCGGAGCCCTGTGTTTGGTCGCTTGTTGCTTATAACAGAGAAAACTTCTGGCAAACATTTGGTAGTATACCATTCGGCATTAATGCTTCTTTGATCCCGTAAGGGAATTGATACCAAGTGGCCAGTCAAATTAAAAAAGCTAGCGATCAAAATCTTACCCCCGCTTCTAGATCGCTTCACTTTGGTAGGCGTTGGCTCATTTTGAAACACCCAAACAGTCGACTGGCGCTTGGTTTCTGGGTCGTATTGATAAATCCAGGACTCATCACCTGTAACGATGTCGTAAACACGCCGAGACGAGCCTGCTTCAAATTTGTTAAGCATATCACGGCACCATTCCACCCGGGCCTGCTTCTGAGCATAGGTGAGGTTGTGCGGCACCCAGCGTGATACTATCCTCCTCACGCGAAGATGGCTGTGTAGAATCTCGTGAACGCTTCCCGATCCAATCTTCAATATCTGTTGAATCTCCTGATATGTAATTCGCCTATTGTCTTGGATTAAATTTTTCATTGCTAGCACGTTTTCTTCGGTAACAGCCGTCAAAGGGCGACCGCTTCTTTCGTCATCCCCCAAAGTTGGTCGACCGCGCTTGAATTCGTTATACCAACGATACACGGTTGCCTTGGAAGGGCCTTCATCCATGAATGCCATTTGAAGTCTATCGTACGATTCATCCGGTTTCAGGCGACACTTGAAATCGTATAAAATCATAGCTCTAAAATGTTCCCGGCGCAGATCCATATTTCAGTAAGACACAATACTTTGAATTAACTCGCAAAAAATGTGGAGGGAAATTTTGAAATTGGAACTTACTTATTTTTACTTATAAATAATCATATTTTCGAAAAACATTATAACTGGCCAGTCTCCCATATATAAAAACTTTTTTTCGCAATACTTTCTGAGGGGCCTGGTATGTCATGTGCATCAAAATATATAATAAAATACCTCAAACTTTAAAACAAAGTATTAATGATAACATATTCAAAAATAAATTACATAAATATCTATTACATAAATGCTACTATACGCTGCACGAGTTTTTCGATGACAAAATGATTTATATTAGGTAGTAAGACAATTTTGTGCAATAAAATGGTTCCTTAAACAGTATAAATATAATAATTTTATAATGTATAATAATAATATTGATGATGACAATGTAATATCTATAGGTACAAAATAATAATCACACCGTTAATGTAATTACTAGAATAATTGTAATTCGTAAATTAAAATACAATTGTTTTAGCTAAGGATTAAATAAAATAATTATCATAATTTTATTAAATGGTGTAATTTAAAGTGCTGTGCCCTGACGGGGTTTCATGTTGTTTCTATAATAATTGTATTGTTTAGATCATAAGTACACATGAATGAAAGCAATAAATACTTTGACTTTGACTTTGACTCGAGTCTTTTTTAAGACGGGTTCATTAAAATAGTCACGTTTTTAGAAGAGGCGCATATTAAAGAAGCAATAAATATTTGTTCACAGAAAAATTAAAAAATCTTTGTGTGGCTTAACCATTTTAAAAGTAGGCAGCGAATTGTAAAATTGAAGATAGACCAGACACCACGGTATGCAATCGTCACAGATAAACAAAGATCGCACATTCCAAAACCATGCCTTCGTCAGTTCCGATTGAGACAATAGAATAGTGATGGGACGCATCGATAAATCGGTCCCGTTGAGTGATTCGGCCGTCCGCGCCGCACCGCCGCCGGCCGGTCGTACCGGTTCAGCCGCATAGTACCGCCCCCGTTCCGTAATCGTACGATAACCAGCTTGGCAACGGTCGCAGGAATTGATACTACTTTGTACAGGTTATCCTTTATAGTGGGTCCCATGTAGGGATAAAAGACGTATTGTATTTTAACATGCTGATTGTAATTTAATTGCGCAATAAAAAACTTTTTATTACATTTGTGTCTTTTGTGTGTTATACAAAGAGCATTGTACAGAAACATTTAAAATATGAGTAAAAGAAGAGTTGATAATTCAATAGTCTTTAATTTTCACAGTAAAATCCCGTCATGAATCGATAGGTTCATCCATAACTATATCGACTCTATAATCTTATATCATTGGCAGTTATGTTTAATCTTTGTTTAACATTTCCGAGCCAAAAGGACAGATTTGGAACAGAAGAATCGGAAAGTCTCAGTTAAACCGGAATTTATGGCAGCCCTATTCCCGGGATTGATAAATGCGTTCTCTCGATTAAGACTTATTCGTTATTACAGCGTTATCGGATTGCAGTTATGATGACAATATTATGCGGGGTGTCATCAGCGAGTTTATCTGATGCAGAAATAATATAGTTATTCGTATGATTGCAGCTTGCCTAATGCTTGATGTATTGGCCAATTACTGAATGAAACTGACGGAGATATATTGTTATCATTTTTTACGGTTGGAAATGTTGTAATGATCAAGTAACGAGAGAACGCCGTGATACAATCAAATATTGAGGTTTCTGATAATAAATGAAAACAATATTTCAATCCCATTTTTGCCTGTGGCAGTTTGAGACTAGACTTTTTAAAAAGAGAGATAAAGAGATGCAACAAGAGGAACATAATAATCAGCCTATTACATTTTCACTGCAAGGCATTGGCCTCTTTCTCAAAATGAGAATAGGTCAGGCCTTAAGACTATACACACACCTACGGGAACTGTTCGTAGTCCTCAATAGAATGGTTATGATATAAGCCAAAAATAAGGAGACTATAAAAAAAAAACATTATAATTGATTATAATGATATCCAAAATCTTACAGTTATCTTGTCTTTTCACGATTCCCATCCCATCCCCACTTTCGTCCATTACCCGTAGACTTCAAAGGCTCATTGTTAGTATATATTTGCATGTAGCTCCACGATTGATTGGCTCATTCGGTTGATTGATCGTCCCGTGTTGGTACAACACTATACCTGTACTTTAAGTAGGGTGGATGTACCGATTGTTGGTAAGGAAGTTGGTTTTAAAGTACATATTTAATTTTAAAAGTATGGCTTTTATTTTAAAAGACGTAGGTTTTTCATGATAAAAGCAGGTTTCTTATTTAGTGAAATATTTTGTGTAGTCCTGGGAATATTATTATGAACCCTAAAAGATGGTTATGTGTAGGATGAAAAAAAAAAATGTTTCTTGAACAAATCTAATTTTTTTTGTTACAATAAAAAAAGGAAGATAAAAGTAAAAAATGCTTAAAAACAGACGTCAAATTACCGAGAGCAATTACAGCAAAATTAATACAAGCAGACAAGTTTATTATTTAATTACTGTTGAGGACATTCCGTTAACCAAGGGAGTTAATAAAAAATAGATTGTTCAATTTCTATCTGTAAACGTATGTACAGCGTGGTTTAATTAAAAGCGGCAGTAAATGCCACGAAGCCTTATGGTAATCGGTTACAAGATTGGTATTGCTTTTAGTTTAGCTTTAATGGTATATCGTATTGGTGAGAGCAGCACATGTTTATACACCGTGAAAATAATATTTATTTGCTCTTCTTTATTTTTTTTCCGTTTTTAAAGTTTTGTCCTAGACTAAGAATTAGTCTTATATTGTAGATACGTTTAATAAAATTAAATACAAAATTTTAACCCAAATCCGGAAGTGGAACTATAACTAAAATTTGCCTTCTTATGTCTTGTCAATGCTCGCTTTAAACAATCGTTTGTCAAAATTCATAAAGCGTTACTAAGATAACATTATTAAGTATTACCAAAAATACCGTAGCTGGTTTTAGCAATCCCGTAATGAATGTGAAAAACGAATAGAATATTAATTGAAAAGATTTTTTGTATTATTTCTTGAACCGATAACAGTGCACTGCACCCTACGACGCAATGTTAACAGTGTTCCATAACGGCTGTTATTATTCAATTGTTGAACAAAATATGCATCCTGATGCAGTATACAAGGCAGTGGCGGTCCATCATAATCATAATTTATATTATAAAGAAATTCATTATTAATTAATTAAAAATATTCAGTAGTAGTAGAGCTCCTGTGTGGAAGAGCTCGTCCGGGGAAGTACTACCACCGTACCTACTTCTCCGCCAATCAGTGATGCTTGAATTGCTGTGTTTCGGTCTGAAGGGTACGGGTGCCGGTGAAATTACAATAATATGAGACTGGAAGATGAAGATGGAACTTCATGTCTCAGTTTGGCGAACCGACTTGCGGTACCATTAAGGCAACAGCCTAGGTGGTATTGAAGTTGTTATGGGCAAAGGTAACCACTTAACATCAGGTGGGCTTTTGGCTCGTTTCGCCAAAGCTCCCTAGCAATTTTTTTATTTTTTTATAAAATTTAGATGGCCTATTTTATTTAAGGGGTGAACATTAGTGGTGAATTTAGAAGTAAATGTATAGATCGAATAAGCAACGGAGGCGTCAGATTTGCCAAGATCTACAAACCAAAGTCGCTATTTTTGATAATTTTATTTTTATATCCAACGATTAAGTGAAACATAGATAAAACATCGAATCGCGCTTTACGAAGTTTTCACTCTAAATGTAAATGGCCCTTTAGAAAATCCAGTCTGACACCCCTGTCCCACAGTCTTTTTCGTACCAACTAATTGAGGATTGGCTTAAAGCAGTAAAAAAGTTAGAGATTTTCGGAGCGGCTCCAGTCCACCGCAATCGTTTTAATAATTAGGTATCATTATCAAATAACATTACTTATAATATTAATGGGACTTCAAAGTTTTGCACCAGTTAAAACAGCTTATTTTTGTCTCTGTGAAGGGAGTTTAAATTTAAATTATAAGTAGGTACATTAATAACTGTAAATAATTTGTGCTCCATTTTTATAAGCAAATAACATGACATTGATTGTTTTATCTCAGCGTCTAACAAAGCAGAGCAGCTATTAAGCTGTTATCAGCTATTTCATGAATGGATTTGGCAACGGTACAGGCGGCGGGTCGTTGACCCCGCGCCGCGCGATAACCTGCGCGCGCGCCGACTTGAATGAAACTTCCTTAGATTGTGTCTGGATGGTTAAAAGGTGGTATAGTATATTCTATTTATCAGTTACAAGTGGTTTAAGGTGGGCGAATTACTCAGAAAGTGTGTATAAATCTTGAAGTTCAAGAAAAAGTAATTTTTAATTCAATTTAATTAAACAATACTGATGCTTGAGTCATCATAATTCGGATAAAACACTATCGGTACATGTGACACACAATAAAAGCGACAAGTCGTGGTTTGATTGTGAATTTGCTTCAATTTTGTTAGCAGAATCGCCCCCCTCCCTTGTAGTAGGTACCTATATCTTGAAGGTTCGGTCCACTATGGGTTATGATAAATTATAATTACATGACCAATCGTTTTGTACTCCCGCTGTCTACCACAGCACCATCATAGAAATATTCAATATATTAATGCGCTGTTTGTTGCTTATGTAATGGTGAGATTCGGAACAGGTTTGCGATTTTTTTCTTGACCTTAGTCTTTTTTGTTGATTCCGCCGACCTTAGGCGGTACCGTGTAGATCATAGATGTAAAGGCCATAGACACAAGGCAAGAAAAATATTAAACCCACAGAAATAGGACTATTCTCCTATTTCTGTGATTAAACCCATGGTTATGATTTTCCTGTATGATGTCTTTCCTAAAGTAAAATATGAATCACGAGGTCGTGGGTTCGATTCTTAAAGGACACAAATATTTGTGTGATGAACATGAGTGTTTGTGTTGGTCTGGTTGTTTGTTATGTATTATAAGTATGTATTTACAAAAAAAAAGTATATAAATATAATATACATTGTCTAGTACCCATAGCACAAGCTCTGCTTAGTTTGGGATACTATAGTATTATATTATCTGTGGTTTGGGTCTAGATGGTAATGTGTAAAATGTCCCAAAATATTTATTTATTTATTAACTACATAATTTTTATGTCAATTGATGCATTGACAATTTTTTTTTCTTTACTTGCTTTAAATGTGGTAGATAGCTACAGGTGTCAGGTTTACGAATGAAGGTTCAGTTGAAAACCAGCGTCAGGCACTATAGTTGCCTGGCATTTATGCTGAACTGGACCTATTTGGCACAGTCGCTAGACACACAGCATCTATGATCCGTTTTGTATATTTGATTATGTTCCTGTTGAATTGTGTCTGTGTATCTCAAAAACATTTGTATACTGACGTCAGTATAGTATCTTTATGGTGTATCTATGTGCTTTGTTTTAAATAAATGTTGCTTTCTTTCTTTCATTGGATCTCTATGAGTTAAAGTTTTCTAGGACTCGGTTTTTGAATCATTTGTCTGACAACCCGTAAGAAAAGTTCTTTTGTGTCTAAAAAAAGCAATTACCTACTCGGTTACATCCTTTGATAAAGAAGACCACACACCAACCAGTCTCAAATATAACAATAATTTTATTATCATCCGCTAAGACAGATATAAAATAATACCTACCGAAATTATTCGCAAAAAAAACGAGTTTAAAGAATTGAATGTCTCGTGATAAGAGAAGACGTTTGGCCGGAAGTCTCGACCTCCTTGCTAAAGGTCGGACCAGTTCGACCGACGATGTGGTCCAACTGCACCGCGATCCAATTACACTGAGGTTCACATGAAATTGGACCAATCGATACTGACGGCGAAAGGCGGAGAAATTTTTGGACGAATTGTTGGGTCACAGAAAGGTATTCAAGAAGAAAATGCGAAAGGCGAAATACTTGAGAGCCTCTACTAGTAACATAATTTTAATACATCTGGATGTAATTAATACAAAAAATACAAAAAACGAAAGACAGAAAGATTGATCATTAAATTATCTTTAAAATGATGAAGGATTCATAAAAATACGCTTGATAGGCTTTGTGTGATTCTCCTGTCTTTGTCCGCGTTAGACATAACTTTACAAATTAATTACACTGTATAATGTAAACATTATCAAAAATATTAAAAAACAAAGTTATTTAGAAAATGTTTTAGTTTAACATGTGTTTTTTCGAATCGTAGACACTAATCGTTTCGACGTGATTTTGAGTTTAAAATCATTAAAAGTCTCTTATCGTCGCCTTAAAGGACCACTGTGGATGCGCTTAGATCTAAACGGGTTGACTGGATTATATTTCCACAACGGCTCGGAAAATCCGTAGAACTTTTGAAAATTGAAGCTAAGTGCAAAACCCACCCTCCTAATCTCGTGAACTTACTGACAGAAGTTTTATTTTTAATTCAGAAGTCACCGAAAAACCTTTTAACGATATCGAAATTTCCGCTGACCTTTTTTCGGAGGCGGAACAATAGGGAGTGGCGTTTGTAGATCATGATTTGTTTCAGTCACAATGTTGACGCTGTAGAAAGTTATATGACGGTCAACCGCGTGTCAATGGTAACAAATCCATTATAAGTGGAACTGGGTTAGAATGTAAGTTTCATACAAGACAGGCTCAGTTTATACTAGTTTTGTCACCACTGATATGCGTTTGATTCACTCAAAATTGAATGCTGTGTATCTCGAAAAACGGCTTGGAGTTCGGGTTCATAATCATGAAATAAAGTTGCATGAATGCGAATTTAAAACCAAAAGGGACATCTAAAAGGATCTCATTCAAGAGATTCAGCACACCCCATAGAGGAATAAGCAATTCGTATTGTACGTTATCAGGACTAGGAAATTTTTCAGACTAATTTTAATAAAGCGAATGGGTGAATGAATTCACTGATCTACATCCGTTGACCTAAATGAGTGTGACCGGAATTTGGTGATAAAAATTATACCAAATTGAAAAATAATTTGGATAGACTGTTAGAGACAAAGGTTATCAATAGAAAATGGAGTCAAGGATGACTTCATTGTAAACAACAAACAAGAGACTGTTGGTCAATTATAATTTCGGAATTATCCGATGGAAGCAACGATCGAGCTCAAATTTTGTAACCATTCGCCATGATCGCGAAGCCCTGAACTCGATCCAAAACAAAATTTTACAGACCGAGTTGCATTTTTGTCGGAAACATCGCGGTTAAAGCAAAAATTTATCAACTTGATCAGATTTAACACCTGATGTGATAGGATAACATTCAAGCCGCTGATAAAGCAGAGTTTAATAGCCCTTGTGATCATAATTGTGAAACATATGCACTTAAGATCCCTTAACAACGTACCATATTTCAGTCCAAGCCAGGTCCGATGGAAGGGTTGGTAGCGTCTCGCAGCAGGCGGGGGTCTCAGCTTCCGATACGGTCCACACGCGGGGGTACAGCACAGGTGGAAGTATCTCTTATCCCGTATCTTCTCGGCCGCTTTAAGCCGCTCGCGAGCAAGTCTGCCCGCACACCGGCGCGGGCTGGAAGTTGCTAAAGCCGAAGCCACGACGGCCATAGCCGCGAAGAGGAACCACCAACGCATCACTACAGCATCCTTTCATTTACTATCCATGACTCTTGTGGAACATTGGAACTCACATGGTAAACCCTTGCAAAACTCTAGCACTTTTGAGTTCTCTCTTATAGCACTGTTCAGCACTGATTGAAATTTAAAACAAGCTAATTTTCTGAACGGATCTGCGACAGCCTTTCATTAGACGTAGAACATAAACGTTAAACAATTTATGCAGAACTGATTAAGCTTAGTTAACACTTTGGCTGAACTTATTTCTTGGGCACTTAATGAACGAAAACGGAACACCAATTTTAATTTTCCAAAATCTCGAACTCACAATTTTCGAAGTGTGTTTGTTAGCAACAATGAATGAAGCGCGTGTTATTGGCCGAAGATGGACCGACACGGTTGGTTGTGGGAACGCGTGCGTGTACGCCGGCTGTGACACGGCGACTGGCAGACCGAGTAGGTACTCCAAGTTTCCGAGGACTACGCACCACGCTGCTGTCCTGGGCAGCTAAGATCTCGCTTTTAGCAGAGCTTCGAAAGCTTTGGTGAGCTTTATATGTTTCGGCTTGTTACTTTGAAGAGTTGAAGATATAAGGCGTCGTGTCGAGGCGTTAGTTTTTTTTACGAATTAGACAAGGAATAAAAGTTTTATATTTCTTTAGCAAGCTGTTGAAAGATATGTAGGGATGATTGAACCATTTCTCAATTAAGAACTCTTATATCCTTTCGAGGACTGTTAAGAATGGTATGGTCTTACATGTAAATTTTCAGTCCAAGTCAATACAAGCGGTAAAAAATAAATAAGTAGGTATGGGTTTTCTTTGAACATAGTATCAGCCCGTAAAAGCATTTTATAGACAAAATATATCCATGGCAAACAGATTTGCAGCCCCAATATATTGCTAAAAACAAAAAGCTCCCTCTCTCTTGAAATTTTGAGGCAGGCCCTATCTGCCTTCTTCGTACATATTTTTCAACAGCCCCCCTAGCCAAGTTGATAATCTACAACCGTTAACGCTAAAGAAAACAATCAAAATGTCTGGGAATGACATGTCTCAACGAATAACTTTTTCAGGCAGGGGGCAGGACACAAATATTAGCATTTACACATCACAAATGCGTATTATGGAACTCAAATCAAATCAATCAATCAATCAAATCATTTATTCGCCACAAGATATCGTGTACAAAGATATAAGCCTTTTTGTAGGCATGCGAAAATTATGTTACATTTACAATAAAATTATATTAATACACATTACCTACTATTGAATATTAAAAATATTTATATACCTAACATCAAAAAACAAAATAAATTGATATATTGCTGAAAATGGTTTAGGTTGCATCAAAATTGGTGTATGTGTATGATGCCAAACGTATGCCTTGCCTGAAATAATGTCCTTTTTTTTTTATTTTTTTTTTTTATTGAGCCTCATCCGGCTACTCTGGCGTCTGACAAAAGCGTCATCTTATCGTCCTCTCCGCCGGCACGCGAGTCCACTAATTAGGCCGCGTTCTGATCTACAGATTGCCGCAGTGATAAGCGATGATAAAAACGCACGGGTGGTCGGCCGGTCCATGCCCCGTCCATCACGCCTGATAGCCGGGTAGTGGTTAGGACATGCTGACGTGGTAGCTGTTCCCGTACATTCATTTGGAGACAGGCTGTTAGAAGAAACCGACTCTGCAGTACAGATTTACATATTATTAGCAAAACCTGCAGAAAATAAATATGTTTTCGTTGTTTCGTTCCTAATAGGGGGTTATTTATTCGACGACGTCTGTGGTCTAGTGGTTCGAGTGTCGGACTGCTGATCACGAGGTCGTGGGTTCGATTCCCACAGGACACAAATATTTGTGTGATGAACATAAGTGTTTTTGTTGGTCTGGGTGTTTCTTATGTATTATAAGTATGTATTTACAAAAAAAAAATATATAAGTATTATATCCATTGTCTAGTACCCATAGACCAAGCTCTGCGTAGTTTGGGACTAGATGGTGCTGTGTAAAAATGTCCAAAAAATATTTATTTATTTATAGGGTTGACAATTTTCCGATGGAAGTATTACGCAAATGAAATGCTAGTTTATTACCTAGAACTATACCAAATACAGGCAGGTTTTATTTCTTAAAAATAAGGTCAAAAATAGTTAAATAAGTGCTCACTACTAGACTAAGGGAGATCATATCACAGCCTATGAACAAATAAACCAGACCAGAGAGACCAGCAGAAAACGTAACCTACTTAGCTCAGCGAATTTTTTATTTATTTATTTATTTATTTAATTCTTTATGCACAACAGGGTACAAAGGCGGTCTTAACGCCATAGGCGTTCTCTACCAGACAACCTTAGGGTAATGCAGAGACAAAGAATAGGGTAGATGCACCAGTAAAGTAGTAAAATATGTTTCGTACTACGGACTTATAATTACATATAATAAATATAATAATAATTTTTACATATAATAATTTTTTCTTGTTCAATTTATGACAGACAGCGCATGCCACCGAACAGATTACTCTGGACAAAGAGTGTTAAGTGGGGCTCCTAGGGCGGCTGCAGTAGTAGAATATTTATCTATTTTTGGGCGACTAAAAAAACTTTGACTTTTAAAGAATTATTACCGAGCTCATCTGTCCACAAAAACCGAAGCGGCGACGTAAACACCGAGTAGAATCAACGAAAATTTGGATATTTAAATGTTATGACACAGAAGAGTGCTCTGAGCCTCTGAGTTTCTTAAATACCTTCAGACTGACACCATTCAGCTCCATAATTGTGGTAAAACTAATGTCATTTCCGACGTGTCGAAAGAGACTGGATTCTGCAACACAGGGTATCCTAGTGTGGGATCCAGTGTCACATTTATAATGTAAAAACCTGTAGCCTGGGTGACCTTTGCGTTGCCAATGATAACGCCGTTGAAGTGGCAAAGTTTTGGGCTTGCCAAATCTGACCCAAGAGATTACATAAATACTATACCATCGACACGAAGAAGAAGAATGTAAAAACATGTTTTCTTGAAAAGAAATAAATTTCAATTTCAATTTCAATACACGAAGAGAACTTCGTTAAACAGCTGTCCTTACAATGAATTGCGTGGAGCAAGATCTAACGGAGCAGCAAACGTGACAAGCGCATGAATGTGAAACAATGACCCGTGTCCAATACCAGAAAGAAAGAAAGAACTGGGAACTGGGACTATGGAGGTAAACATCTTAAAAATACACATGTAACTATATTCTTGATGAGTGCCTATATGCATATTAATCATATTAAAAGGTCTGTTCCTGATAAATAAATAATCAAAGATGATATTGCTGTTGATAGTATCTCAACGCTTGGCAGACGAATTGAAAAAAAGAAAGACAGAGAATACAAATATTATCACGAAATATCAGCGTCCAACTAGAACAATGAGTCAACATAAAGATTATGTCAAAAAAGAAAAACAATTAATGACAAAAAACTAATAACTAATTGATTTGCTGTAACAAATATGGCCATTGCGCGCAGTAGCTCTGACAAAGAGGTTTCCACTCAGCATGATGCTATGTAGCAACCAAAGAGATTGCTGATATGATACGAAAGAATAAGCGTGTTAAAAAGGTCCAATATCCTGGATCAACCTGGATATATTAAGTTTTTGTTTTTTATTTTTTATAGGATGGCGAAACGAACTAATGGCCCACCTGATGTTAAGCGGTTACCTTTGCCCATAACAACTGCAATACCACCTAGGCTGTTGCCTTAAGGGTACCGCAAGACGGTTCGCCAAACTGACATGAAGATGGAAAGTCTCATGTGATTGTAATTCCTGAAATTAACTCTCTGGACTGGACACTAGACAGGTTAGAAGACTTATAGTAAAA
The DNA here is from genome assembly GCA_949699075.1 of Asteroscopus sphinx. NCBI lineage: Eukaryota > Metazoa > Arthropoda > Insecta > Lepidoptera > Noctuidae > Asteroscopus > Asteroscopus sphinx. Next base: position 1,885,978 of record OX453004.1, on the reverse strand, counting down.
AGTGAAAAGTACTGGAATCTATAGCTATCAATTAGAGTACAAGGGTTTGGGTTTATTATTTTTAGGTACATGCATGACGAGGTTAATCAACATAGCGGAAGCGAAAGAGGTGTATCAGGATCATAGCAGGTATCGTGGCAGGTGAAAATCCAGTCTCTGCCTACCCTAATGGGAAACAGGCGTGATAATATGTATGTATGCTGTTTTAAGTTTTGCCAAATTACCAGCCAAAAACCTTTTTGATTTTGCGAGAAGATCGATTCGCAGTTCTCATTTCTTTAACTAGTTACTATTCTGTTAATGTCACATGAGAAAATTTGCGTAAATATTTATGTTAGATCATGACGGTCGGTGGACTGTTGATCGATATTTATTTCCTAGTTCAAAAGTGCAAAGTTACCACATTAAACGATCAATTTAAGTCAGTGGTTCCCAAGCTTTTTTTTCTACTTCCCACTTTGAGAATAAATTATTTTTAGCGCCCCCATTTTTTCACCTACTTAAAAACCACAATAACTTGAAATTAAATTAATTAATTATTGTGAGCTATATTAGCGGAGATTAAACATTCATTCTAAACGAGACTTTTACTATAACCCCCAGAGTTAACTTGAGACCTAAGCGCAGTAGGTAGTACACAACGGCGCTCACTTCTCAAGTTAACTCTTACGGGCTACACCCTGCCAATGAGAATGATTATTGAAACGAAACTTTATAGCATCCAGACAGAGTATCTTTTATTCAAATACTATATCAAACTACGCGGAGAGAAATATCGAACCAAGTTTGAACAATCTCTTAATTAATATTAGTTGATGTTCACAAGTTGTAGTTGAAAGTCGAGAGTTCAGTCGGTGTCTAAGAGTCCTCCTAGCTAGATGAAATTACAAATCACCCCCCAAGCCTTTACACAACGTCTTTTCTGGGTCTCTTACCGCCCCCCTTTAGGCCTACAGCGCCCACAAGGGGGCGTTATCGTCCACTTTGGGAAATGCTCATTTAAATCGATAATATTATTGTGAAGTCGAACGTCGTATTCAATTCAAGTAACTCCTTAAATAACACGTTATTCGTTTCTACAAACTAAGGTTGTTTAACTACAACAAAACTCTCTTGTATTCAGTAGCTCCAATGAACTACATATTAACGATAAGATCATATCCTATGTAATATTGTGAGTTCAGAGAAATACGCAAATTACCGGAACTGACTGTGTGCCCATTATTCCACAGTTAAGTTATGAATCATTATCATTCATTATAGGTGATCTAAGACGGTTTGAATTAAGTAAAATCTATCAACAGAAGCTATAAAATACAAATATGTTCGAGATACAGGCCCGTCTGATGTTAAGCGGTTACCTTTGCCCATAAAGTGCAATACCACCTAGGCTGTTGCCTAAATGGTACCGCAAGTCGGTTCGCCAAACTGAGACATGAAGATGGAAAGTCCCATGTGATTATAATTTCACCGGATAATCTCTTGTTTTATTTAAAACTAGCTTTTACCCGCGGCTCCGCTCGCGTTAAATTCTGCTAACCCACGTCAGTCCAGTCCAGTCCACTGTCCAATTGTCCTGCTGTCCCACTGTCCTGCTGTCCCGCTGTCCCACTGCCCCACTGTCCCACTGCCCCACTGTCCCTCTGCCCCACTGTCACACTGCCCCACTGTCCCACTGCCCCACTGTCCCACTACACCACTGTCCCATTGCCCCACTGTCCCACTGCCCCTCTGTACCACTGACCCACTGTTCCACCGTCCCACCGACCTACGGTCCCACCGTCCCACTGCCCCACCGTCCCACCGTCCCTCTGCCCCACTGTACCACTGCCCCACTGGCTCACTGTCCCACAGCCCCACTGCCCCACTGACCCACCGTCCTACCGTCCCAACGTCCCACTGCCCTACTGTCCCACTGCCCCACTTCCCCACAGCCCCTCGTCCCACTGCCCTACTATGCCACTGCCCCACTACCCCACTGCCCCGCTGCCCCACCGCCCCACTGCCCCACCGTCCCACGACCTACCGTCCCACCGTCCCACTGCCCCACCGTCCCACTGTCCCACTACCCCACTGCCACACTGTCCCACTTCCCCACTGGCCCACTGCCCCACTGCCGCACTGTACCACTGCCCCACTGTACTACCGTCCCACTGCCCATTGTCCCACTGCCCCACTGCCCATCGTCCCACTGTCCCACTACCCCACTGCGCTACTGTCCCACTACCCCACTGTCCCACTGCCCCACCGTTCCTCCGTCCCACCGTCCCACTGTCCCACTGCCCCACTGTCCCACTGTCTCACTATCTCACTATCGTCCCGTCCCATGTCCCATGTCCTGTCCCATATCCCATCCTATGTCCAGTCCTATGTCTCGTCCCATGTGCCGTCCCACTGTCCTGTCCCATGTCCCGTCCCACTGTCCTGTCCCATGTCCCGTCCCATTTCCCGTCCCATGTTCCGTCCCCTGTCCCGTCCCCAGTCCCGTCCCCTGTCCCGTCCCCAGTCCCATCCCCTGTCCACTTCACTCCACTCCATCGTACATTACTATCCGCTCGTGCAAATGCATAGAAGCTTCGATCTGTCAGGTGAGTACGCAACCCACGAATTAATTTTTTTCTTTTTTTCTTTCTTTCTTTCTTTCTCAAAACCCATACCAGTTTTTAAGTCAGATCATCAGCTTTCAAACAAAAAAAAAAACATCAAAATCGGTCCAGTAGTTTTAGCGTGATGCTGGAACAAACAAACAAACAAACAGACGCTAGACGTTTACAATTTTATAATAGTTAAGATAAGATAAGATACAGGATGTCGGCTGAGGCAAGCAAGTTTAAAAAAAAACCACTATAATCTTTGTAAAAACCATGTTTCTTGCAAATAAAAATCTTTATCTTTATCTAAATAAAACTTTGAAGTTTTTTTTATGTGTATTAATTAAATCAATTAAAGTTACATGGCGATACCACACAAACCATCGCGGGTTTAACAGTGGTATACAGACACATCATCTTGGTGCATAACATACAAAGTTACGGTTAAGTTTGGGGCGGGCTGGGACCTATCGGGGGTGGTTGTGCGAATACAGAGAGTTTCCACGCCCCCAGCCAAAGGTAGTTGAAGGAACACCGTGGTGGTTTTAGACGGTACGAGTCCGACACTGGCTCCGCCGTCCCCGGGTGGGATGAGTCCATGAGGATTTCCCCACGACAAAAAAAAGAGTCGCTAAACCCCCGTTCTCACATAAGTCTACAGCGACCAACCTGAGTAAACATACCGTACCTATCGGTCAAACTAAATAATGTAACACATTAATTAACCTGCAGCGTAATATGTAGCGCATTTCATTTTAATCATGACGCTTAATCAAATCACACACATCTTAAGAACTTAATCAGCAGCTCGCATCAAAGTATTCGTTAATCAAGTTGATCTCACACATCAGACCAGTTATTTTTACAGAGCGTTATAAAAATTCCTGACGCTTACCTAGACCATAAAAATACTTGTTTTAATTAGATAATGTTCATGAAACCAAAATTTCAAACAATGAGCAGTATATCAAGTAGACAAACAGACGTGCGCAGGATTCATGGGGCCCCGATTAGATTACGTGCGCACGCGCCGCTCACAATCCTCGCCATTGTGAAGTTGATAGTTCGTAATGAATACCTCTCTTATAGGGATCCTTCCCATTTTGATTTGCGCAAGAAAACTTTTGATAGTTCTGACTACATCAATGCTGCATTGCGTTTTGGCGATAGAGCAATCAGTGGTTTCAAACATTTTTTTACCAACCACAACTATCAACGGCAATATTATCGATCTAAAAAAAGCTGTGATGGACATTCAGTGATAATTTATTTTTTCATACATATTTAAATTCACTTAATTTAAGAAATTTTTTGTGTGCCAAGTCATTTGTTTTGATTTCATACAGACCATAAAAGGTCCACTTTATTTGCATCTCTGTAAGTTTGTTGTTTTATGTAACTAATTTTTGTATTAATATTAATTGCGCTTAATTTATGGCATGCGGTGCTCTTCTGTAAGTAATGGGGCACTTAGATTAAGTTTGAAATGTGTTAATTTTTTCATGTACAGTGTACTCATTGTTGAAGAGCCAAATAAATAAATCTATTCAGCTGTCAATAAAATTCGTATATCAAGCAATGTGATTGGTTATATTGGATAAACACCTGGATGGGGGACGCACAAGATCGAAGAGGCTGGCAAAAACGAAAGGAGGCCTACCCAGCAGTTGGTGACACCGGGCTAGGATAATGATGATGATGATTGGTTAAATTAGTATTTCCGTCCAACATTGATCCCAAATTCTCAATCCAAGCAGTTATGCGATTTAGCAACAGGATAAACAAGGTATAATTGAAATAACTGGAAACCTCTTAAAGGTTCATCATAATGAACGAATTTTACTATGGGTATTCCTATACGTCCAAACCTGACATCACAAAAAAAAACAGCTGCTTCATACATGTATGTGTGCATAACTCGACAAAATGTAGGCAACAGCTGATTATTGCGATTTCTGGATTAGTCTCATAGTAAAAGTTGTTCATTATGATGAGTACAATGATCCCTTAAGAGGTTTTCATTATTTCAATTTCACGTTGTATAGATTATGGTTAGAGGCCCTTACAAAAAAAAAATTAACTTTCTCTGTTTTAAAAAGTATAACAAAGCTGTCCTATATTCAGTGGCGTGCATTGCATATAGGCAAATAGGCAGTACCCAGTGCCTTTTTCATTCAAATTCAATAGTGGTGTAAGTTATTATCTATTTTTCAAAGTATGATGATTATTTATCATTTAATAGACCTATTAATGCTAAATTAATCTCACTACATAAAAAAAAAAACAATAAATTACACCCCAATTAAATTTAAACGAAGTAGGCCACTGCACGCCACTGCCTATATTACAAAACACTAACTGTAAATAAAATAAAAACAATGTGCTAAATCTATTTCGCACATCGAAATGCATTCGGGCAACGCGACGGACAGACGGAGTGACACGGTCGCATGCCTTGATGTCTTCTCAATACAACTAGGTATATGATAAGTATGTACACTCGACCAAACGGAATCACGACCCACCATTAGCTTAATTTTCTATAAACATGCTAATACAATTAGGTCTGCAAACGGGACCTAAATTAGGGTGCATCAAAATTGCCTCAACCAACTCATCAACTCAGCCTGTCGCATTCCACTGCTGGACATAGGCTTCTCCCAAGTTGCACCATAACACTCGATCCTTATCCTTCCACATCCAGTCTCCCCAGCTACCTTCTTCAGGTCGTCGGACTCCGTTTGGTGCCGGACGTAAAGAATTGCACCACCCTATATCTTCTCATGGGTGTCGTAAAAGGCGACTAAGAGATTCACCAGAGGATGGGCAGCAGCGTTCTCTGAGTATTTAACCAACTAACTGCGATCGCCAACCCGCCTACCAAGCGTGGCGATTATGGCATATCCCCCCTTTTTGGGGGAGGCCTATGTCCAACAGATGATGACGTCTTTCAGCTGAAATGATGATGATGATGATGAATGCACGCCTCTGGTCGTCGGTCCTCCTGGGTGGGGGGTGCCCTACGTTGCGTTTGCCGATTTGCAATATTCACTCAAGGACTCGTCTGCTCCAACGACCATCGGACCCCTAACCCCCCTCCTTATATACGTCCGTGTCTCTGTTGGAAACCACATAGACACTAATAAGCACCAATGCAGATTTTAACTTTTTATGCTGTCTAACAAATGCAACTCATAAATCTACCCGCTCATAGAACGTACGGTTTTCTCAGAATGCTGTCTATTTGAGATGCGCACGCGGCGACAGGGCAGACAGACTGACGCCCCAGCCAAGTTTCTCAATGTGTGTAGCATATTATTGGTATGACTCGGTCATTACCTATAGGTAATATGACTATTGTGTCTTTTCAGTTTTGAGGGGCTCGTAGCGAAGCAACAACTGCGCGGATTGTACGATCTGCAAGGTTAAGCTGCATTTGCCGCGGTCAGTCTGTGGATGGGTTACCGTTTCGTTACACATCGAGACCCCTCCGTGCCTCGGAGAGCACGTTAAGCTGTCGGTCCCGGTCGTCATACGAATATCTATGGCAGTCGTTACGGGTAGTCAGAAGCCTGAAAGTCTGACAACAGGTCTAACCTCCGAATGTCGGTATTACCCAGTAACTGGGTTGCGGGGGTCGGATGGCCGTCGCTCCGTGTAAAATGATGTCCAGCCGCATCTGGCTAGACTGGAAGCCGACCCCAATATAATTGGGATAAGGCTCGGAGGATGATGTGTCTTTTCAGTTTTCTCATCGCTCTTGCTGTCTGTCATTATTAGCCTGCTGCAACAACTGTTGCGCATATCTTGTAGAGGTTATGCTATTACTACAAATAGTCAAAATGCTGGGTAAGTGGTAGGCTGTTGGTGAACCACCAGTGTCTTGACTAACTTAACAGAAACGTTCATCAGTTTAATTGACGTTTGGACTGAGTAGTCACGATGTACTCAACATGTAGGGTAAGTGGTTGGTGAGTTCATCAACGTTGGTAGTTACCAGTGGTTGGTGGGTCGGTACCTACCTGTATTACGTACTAATCAGGTTGTAAGAGTCTGGTCTTCATCGACCATCACCAGGTGCCTCAAGTCATGTTTCTTTTAAAGAGAAAGAGTCACATGAGACTTTCCATCTTCATGTCTCAGTTCAGCGAACCGACTTGCGGCACCATTTAGGCAACAGCCTAGGTGGTATTGCAGTTGTTATGGGCAAAGGTAACCGCTTAACATCAGGTGGGCCTTTAGTTTGTTTCGCCATCCTATACCATAAAAAAAAAGAAAAAAAGAGACATAAGTCACCGGGTAATCTTAAATTAGACAGCAATCGCTATCATCCATTCGCAGAATAGGATCTATTCCCGAGGCGCACGCGCAGGCAAAAAGGCGACGTAAGCTATTAATTGCGCGGGCGACAACGCCGACAGACCGACAGACAGGGCGACGCGCTGCTCGAATACTTTTGAGTATATTTATGCCTACTTTATCACATCCATTCTATTATATTTTTATACGTGAAGTTCTGTCTGTTTTGTTTTCATGGCGAAAATGCTGAATCGGTTTTAATGAAATTTGGTCCTTTAATCCTAAGAAAGAAAAGACATCATCATCATCATCATTTCAGCCGAAAGACAAACAGGGGGGATATGCCATAATCGCCACGCTTGGCAGGCGGGTTGGCGATCGCAGTGGGTTGGTTAAATACTCAGAGAACGCTGCTGCCCATACTCTGGTAAATCCCTTAGTCACCGCTTACGACACCCATGAGAAGATATAGGTGGTGTAATTCTTTACGTCCACACGGAACAGACAAAGGACATGGGAAACATGGGACATAGAAAAGGACATGGGATCTTTTTTATCGAAACTTGCTTTAATGGTGAAGGAAAACATCGTGAGGAAACCTGCACACCTGAGAGTGCTCCATACAGTTTTTGACGGTGTGTGTAGTCCACCAACCAGCACTAGGCCAGCGTGGGAGGCAAAGGCATGAATCCTTCTTATTCTGAGAAGCTGCCCGTGCCCAGCATTAAGACAGTAATAGCCTGATTATGATATGGGTTGGTATTATGAATAATAATATTCACAGTTGACTTATCAAGACTTATATTTGTATAAAAGCTACGGGTAAGTACGTGTAAAAGTTACAAAAGTGGCTACACGTGCAACCAATGTTTATTTGACACGTCATCAAAGGCAAGCTGCGTACGCGCGGGCCTGCATACGGTGTATGAAGATCAATGGGAGTTTCTGAAATCCTGTTATGAAATTGGGACACATGAATAATTTACGTAGCAATTTCGAGGTAAATTGTGGAGAAGATCGAACAATCTTGTGTCAAGGAGTTTATGCAAGAACATCGCAAGGGTTTTCAGATCTCCAGCAACAGGAACAAAACTAATATAAGAAGAAAAAGTAGGATAAATACTAGAGTTGTGCCAACTTCTGCATTATTTGCTAATAAGCTTCATTAAAAAGATTTCAATGTTTTTTTTGCAGAGGAAAATAAGGTGGCTCATACAGAGATGCACAGAAACAAACAGATCGGATGCCTGTATTGTACTTAAAGTGGCTTATGTTTAATGAGCATCGTTAAGAAGATCCATTAATATTTTGTACAGAGTTTCACTTGTGGTTGGGTTCTGCCAAAGAATAAGTTATCAAGAAGGTGTAGAGGGCAACAGCCCATAATCCATGAAGGACCAGATTTCGAAGTCTGGTGAACTTTCATAACATTGCATGACGATTCTCATGTAAGCTGCACTTAATTTTTTTTTTCTTTTTTTTTTTTCTTTCCACAATTTAAATCTTTGCACTTAATTTTTTTATCATAATAGGTATCTATATCTCTTTCTTACAAATATGATTAAAAAATGACGAGTAAAATTTACAATTTTACTATCAAATTAGTCTATGCCTTTGTAATTTAGGTACGGAAAAATGTTCGTGACCTATAGCGATGGCAGTGGTGACGTTCACGTTATTAGTATAGTATTATATTATCTGTGAAGTTGCAAACAAAAAAATGGACCGAACGACAATTAAAATTTTCTATCATATAAATTAAGGTGTTTTTCGAGTATAATTTGCTGCCTTGGTGTCATTTTATTGATTTGAAATGTATATTTTTCTAAGCTAATGTTAGATTTCAGGATTTTCCTTCAATGTTGATGAGATTTGATTCTTATTAGTGACCCTATTAATTGATAGCATAAAAATACAGGTGTTTTAGTTTGTTATACAACGTGTTATTAGAATAACTGAAAACCTCTTATGCAGATCCCTACATTTTATCGATTCATGTCAACAAAAATGTAGGGGACAGCTGTTTTTTTTGTGATTTCAGGGTTGGTCTCACAGTAAAAGTTGTTCATACAATGACCCCTTAAGAAGTTTTCAGTTATTTCAATAACACGTAGAAATCAATGTCTCAAGAGATATCTAACTAGCACTTACGAAGGGCCCTCAATGCAATAATTAATGAGAATCAATGTCTCTTTTTAATTACTACACGGACGCTGGATAATTGGGTTTAATTATGTCGATAAGTCCTACGCTAAGCTTTCTTTGAGCGTGTGTAGCCTGTGTCTCTGTGACATGTCTGTGTACGCTGATTTGTGCTATAATTTAGTCTTTGTAACTGAATCTCTGTGGATCTTTTGAAGTTCGCCCACCGGAGTTACTCGCTTGGCTTATTTGGCATCGAGCGATCGAAAATAAACTGTGTAACACTTTGTATACTGGCGGACAATTTCATAGGATAAATAATTACGAAAAACCTGCGCTAGCAGATAGAGTAGTTAAACTAATATTTTAAAACATTAGGTATGGATCTCAACATTAGAGTTCGGGAAAAATCCCCAGGCCAAGAGCACTCGAAAGCATTAAGTAGGCTTCAGGAAGAGATTTACGAAAGAAGCGCTTTCACTTAACACCCACATATGAATCCTGACTAGAACACATACAGGGCACTTCGAACTGAACCAACATCTACACAGGATGGGCCTCACTGATACCACAGTTTGCAGATTTTGTCGCGAAAAGGATGAAACGCCCATTCATATCCTATGCGAGTGTGATGCAGTGCACCACATTAGAAGTCAGCATCTTGGAGGCCACACAATCTCAGATCATGAGATCAAATCCTCATACCCCAACGCAATAGTCGACTTTATGGTTGGCCTGCGGGTTGGAGTGGTGCTGTAGTCAACTATTAGAGGCGTCACAAGAGATCTTTTAGGTCGCAGTGACATAAAGGGCTTGCAAAGACCTTACCTCTTTTCCCACATAATTATGGATCTTAACAGTATCGGTCGACATTTGAAATACATTAAATGATGCCATCTCAATATGAGCAAATGGGGTTATAGCGATGAACAAACCCAAATGACTATCAAACCATGGCTCACTTACTGCTGCTTTTTGTGGCCGAAACTCTGCACCCTAAGCGACCTCTACACTGATAACATCCTGTATATGGGACAAAACTAAACGGTAACTTTTTCTCAGTTAACCTTTAACAATAATAACGACCCAACTGGCCCAGTAGTCAATCTTCCAAATTATTTAATGATTAGAAGTTTTTCAATATTTTTTTTTTCATAACTGGCGAAATGTGGATGTAATGTACACCTCTGCCTACCCCTTCGGGAAAATACAGGCGTGATGTTATGTTATGTTTGTTATGTTAGAAGTTTTTCTTTCCAATAACAGGCAAATAATTCTGTACTACAGTGTAGAGCTTATTTATATCGTACGAGCACTGCATACAGTTCGTGGTCTGTTTATTGGCGCACCGACACCGCTGGTTAGAGCTGCACACTTTATTGCACGCCAGTGTACCAATGATTCATGTAGTGTAAACTACGCCTAGTTTTGGTGCTTTTATGTCAACACTGATTTATGTATACTAAACATTTTGTGAGTTTCAATTTATTTTGTTAATATTTGTAGCTATACTGACATTATTACGCACGCAACTACGATTAACAGATTTAGGGCCGGTATTTCAATAGTCTGATATCTTTTAACTGACGAATAAATGTGACGTTTTGACAGATTTTCTATACTACAACTGTCAAAATGGCAAACTTAGTCCTCAGTTAACAGTTAACTGGCCATTGAAGGACCGACCCTTAATATTATAAAAACAAATATAAATCAACAAATTAATTTGATCTGTATGTTCACCCAGTAAGTATAACGCTGCACCAGTACCTAACTTACTTACCTAAACTGCTGCGATGATCTTACGCAGTGACAGCTACAAGTAACGATCCAAGAGGAAAATAAAGTTTGTTCTTCTTCTGTCGTGTCGACATGAGCTACACAATGATAATAGCTCATGACATGGTGTAAACATGAGCCAGTCAGCAGATTGGTAGTGGAGCTGACTGCCCAGGGTGCGCCGGCCGATCAATTAAGTATCTTCACTCGTGGCGGCTGTTAATGCTGTTTGTTATTAGCTGCAAATTATGTTTCTGTCAATCTTCTTGAGGTAACTGCCATATGTTTCCATCGTTTTTTTTAAAACACCCCCCCTCATCCTCGGATTTCGTGGGTGCGGCGCGGCGTTTACAAACACTTTCATATAAACAAACACCCAGACCCGGAACAACTACTGCATGCCATATTATAAATATTTGTTCAGTGCGGGAGGGGCTCGTGGTGAAGTACCTAATAACCGCGCACATTGTACGATCTGCGAGGTTAAGCTGCGCTTGCTGTGGTCATTCCGTGGATGGGGTATCGTTTCGTCAACAACGAAACCCCTCGGTGCCTCTGAAATCACGTTAAGCTGTCGGTCCCGGTTGTCATATGAATATCTATGGCTGTCCTTACGGGTAGTCAGAAGCCTGAAAGTCTGACAACTGGTCTAATCTCCTAATGTCAGTGTTACCCAGTAACTGGGTTGCGGGGGTCTGATGGCAGTCGCTCCGTGTAAAATACTGATGTTTAGCCGCATCTGGTTAGACTCGAAGCCGACCCCGATATAATTGGGAAAAGGCGAGGAGGATGATGATGTTTAGTGCGAGAATCGAACCTACAAACTATAGCGCAGTAACCAATTATAACTCTTCGAGAGAATAAGCACCAGTTTTAATAGACTTCGACATCATAAACATAGTAAACAACATTTACAATAAATTATTCAGCGCAAAACATACAGAACCCGTTAATTTTGAGCAATCAAAACAAATGCCCCCTTACATCGTGACGACACAATTTACGAGCCAGATCATTTCCATATATAGGGTTGCCACGTCAAAAGTAATAAAAACTGGATGCAGTTGTGCTGAACCAGCCTGCTGCAGACCAGCGGGCTCTTTCTGCTATCAAATTTCAATTGAGCCATGTTTTTGGCCAGTTTTCGTATTCTACCAATAAAGAACAAACCAATGTTGTTTTTTTTGCACAGCCAACGATTTAAAAAATATTTTTTTATTTGTTTCAGTTTGTATGACCGAAATAGCAGAAAATCTTTTTAGGTTTTTAGCGAATTACATATAAATATAAAACGGACAACTGATAAAATATAATAATAATCTTTTCCGCACGGCATGAGCTATTATCATTATGTAGCTCATGTCGACACGATAGAAGAAGAACTGATAAACAAAATCGAATATGAAAATGATAGGCTGAAAAGTAAAACAATACGAAACATAATGTTTAGCAGCCCTACCGCTAAGATAATGGTACAATAGGTACTATATTATGTTGCAAGGCATACATTGCCGCTCATCTCACATGAAATAAAAATCGCCGAAGTAAACGCTCAGTGTATGCGTTGCAATTCAGTGCAATCTACAAATAGCTGGAGGTGGCGCGATCAATGCGGTGGGTCTTGCAGAGTTTCTCAATCTTTAGTTTTAGAATCACACTAATATTTTTTATGTATGTACGTTTGTTACTTTTTCACGCAGTAACAGTTGAACGGATTTGGATAAAATTTGACACACAGATAGAACATATCCTTGATTAACACATAGGACAATTTTTATCGGCATACCACACGAGCGAAACCGCGGGCGTCAGCTTGTTTTATTCAATTTTATTATAAATAACGTGGAAATAATAATTCGCTCGTGATCAGGATTAGAACCTGCGACTTCTGGTTCAATACACCAGGTTCGCTAAGCTGCCACAAAGTTAAAAAAATTACTTTTGTGTATAATCTGTGTAAGTCTAAATTCATAGTTGGAGATCCTCAATAAATTAATAAATAGGTTCAAAACTCCTACATGCCTATGCGTACATTGTATACTACGAATTACGTAATTTTATAAAAATGTTGAGAGCCGCTGTTCTAAGGGCATGTCCGGAGCAGTTTTCAAATTACGCAAATTGTAGTGCGCGTGGTACAAGTTTATAAAGTCTGTGCCTAGCCTTAGGTTAAGTGCATGTCCTGATAGCTTTGTGATACCTATGTGTAAATATACGCTTACGCAGCATTATTTCATGGGTAAATTGTTATTATTAAACAAATTAAACATTAGAACCACGCTAGGATTTCTCTTATATCGTAGGTCGTGTCGTTATAGTGGAGAGTAGGTCGCTTAACAAAGGTTTTCAAGCCACTATTTATTTTAACTTTTAATTCGTTTAAATTATAATGTTTTAATTTACTTATGTTTGTATCTTTGAATCCGAAATAAAGAATTATTTATTATTATTTATTTATTTTACAAGTTTATATCTATAATTTTTTTTTGTCTAAACAGAACCTTTTTTTATAAACCTGATAGACATAGATTTCTTCAAAATGGCTCAGCGCCAATGGTACCGAAGGTCAACTAAAAAAAATTTTCTGTGGTCTGAGCTCAGTGCTAGCATAAAATTAAATAGCATGACTTAAAATAATGTAAAGGCAAAGTTTAAGAATGTAGGTACCTAGGTTGGTAGGTAGGTATACTTACCGTAACAAGGCGTACGAGATAGTTTATCGTTCGGAAATTATTAAATAATAAGTCTTTTAACCAAATGAAATAATTCACAAACACAATAAAAAAACCTGCAAAATACACAAAACTGGTACCAGCGCCATCTATGAATAGAAACATGAAGTGCAAAGCGACTCACCCATGCAGCCCTCAGCGCTGAGCCCGTAGTGTTCGTCCAGGCAGCTGTCACAAGATGGCGGCGCGGCGCCGACTGCGCACGCGCACTCGCCCGACAGCGGCGAGCACGACGCGTTGAGCGACGCCGTGCCGCAGCGACACGCGGGGCAGCCCGCTGACACACCTATGAAGTATGTTGAATTTAACTTTTTTGGCGTAGGACATACGTGATGAAATTACCTACAATCACGGACATCTACATGCTGAAATTTTAATGGCGTCTTTCCCGAAAAGAGGTCATTGTACTCATCATTATGAACAACTTTTAGGGACCAACCCTGAAATCGCGTGGTTCCTACATTTGTGTTCACTTAAATCGATAAAATGTAGGAACCACATGGTTTTTTTTCGCGATTTCAGTGTTGGTCCCATAGTAAAAGTTGTTCAGAATAATTAGTACAATGACCCCTTTTCGGGAAAGAACTTAAAATGATAAAATATCTTAAAATTGTACTACTTGGATTGACGGATTGTCGCCAAAAATAAAAATGTTTTGATATTTTTTATTATTCCATCTATTTCATACCATAACACGATCAATCTAACCAGGGTTATGGCATAGAATAGGTAATAATACTTCTCTTTTCTTATGGTTATGGATAGGTTGATCGTGCAATAGTCGGCCTCCCGCCAGGGGTCTTACTCCCGACTGGTTCGAGCTCTGAACCAAATCGAGCTAATGTCAATTCCTAGAAAAATGCAGTACGATTTATAACTAACTCGAGTTCAAATTCGATTGATACAGCACTCTATCCAGTCGAAACTCGAGAGTAAGGCCCCTGCAGGGCAATTGTGTAATAATCGCAATCATCAAAATGTCAATTTTGACGTTTGAATCCGGAAAAATTATACAATTTGAATTGCGTAACTACAAAACTGTTGATTACGATGTCGGAGGGATTCATCATGAAATTGAATGAATGATAAAGCTTAAAACGCATACTTGCATAATGAATATGACGTGATCTAACATATATGACGTCATTTACATCGCAATTGATTTCCCTCCTGACGTCATTTACTTCATAATGAAGTCCCTCTATGTCGTTACACAATTCCAATGTTTGATTGCGATGTTATGTTATCAACATCGTCTTCAATTTGACATCAAAATTAAACTGTCAGATTAGTTGCGCAATTGCCCTGCAGGGGCTTTACTCCAGTCCGGGAGGATGCCGAAATCGAAGAGCGGACGAGCCAAATATCAATGGCGTAATCAAAGCACCACGTCTTCGATGGCTGGGCCACGTCGAACGCATGGGGAGGATCGAGGAGCCAAGAAAGCGTATCTGGGCCAACCGGACGTAGACCAGCAGGTCGCCCCAGATATCGCTGGGAAGATGCTGTGGAGGCTGATCTACGTGAGCTTCAAGCTGCCAACTGGCGAGATATTTATTTTATTTTATTTATTTAGCACACCAACAGCATAATCACAGAAATGCATATAGACAAAGACACTAAAAAGTATAACTTACATAGTGATTACGCAAATTATAGGCATGCATGACATTGAATATAAATGTTATAGTAGAGACTACAATAATAAAGTACCTATACAATTTTGAAAAGTAGGTAGGTACTGTTAAAGAATGTAGTTAATAAATAAAGTAATAATAACAATACCATTGAGAAATAACATTAGTTCATCAGGACATGTCTGTACGAAACAAATTTCATACAAAATATATCGATAGGCTTATCTAACTGGATGGATCTTTCATATACCTACAACCTTGCCATGCGTGTAAGGGGGCTATTAAATGTAGTATTTAAGGTCGAGGTTGGGATTTCAAATATATGATGCTGTCGCTTAACATGCTTCAAATCAGCCTATCGCAGTCCACTGCTGGACATAGGCCTCTCCCAAGTTGTGCCACAACACTCGGTCCTCTGCCTTCCGCATCCAGTCCCCCCCAGCCACGTTTTTCAGGTCGTCGGTCCACCTGGCGGGGGGGCGCCCTACGCTGCGTTTGCCGATTCGCGGTCTCCACTCAAGGACTCGTCTGCTCCAGCGATCATCGGTCCTTCGACAGACATGGCCAGCCCACTGCCATTTCGGCTTACTGATCCTACAAGCTATGTCGGTCACTCCGGTTTTTCTCCGAATAATCTCGTTTCGGATTACATGTTTAACATGCTTGCTAAACCTAAATTTAAAATAATTTATCAATTCTGCATCAATAAATATCGCGCAAGATCGAGGAAAGTGGAGAATTCTCGTTTCGGAGGCTATGACTCACTTTCGGTCGCTGAGCCAGAGGAGTAAGTAGTTAGTAATTGCCCTGCGGGTCTAGTAATGGTGTGTTACCGCCGTGTCCGGCGCGGCAGGTGTGGCAGGCGCGGCCGGCCCAGCCCGCGCGGCAGGCGCACTGGCCCGCGCGCGCCTCGCACGCGCCCGACAGCGCGCCCGCGCCGCACGCGCACGCCACGCAGCCGCCCGCGCCGCCCGCGCCCCGCCAGTACCCCTCCTGCACACAACAACACTATCACTGAGGTAATATGTACTACGCACTAGAGTAGAAGACTGGGGTGTGGCTAACGGGATTCTCCGCCACCCGCCCGGTTAAGCAGTTAGGGTATCCATTCTGGGTACAAATTCTGCGAGAGTCCATTCGAAAAAAAAAAAAAAAGAAGAAGACTGGGGTGCATTAAAAAAGCCTCCACGAGTATCGATATTTAATTGATCGTCCGGCGCACCCTGGGCAGTCAGCCCTGCTACCAACATTCTGACTGGCTAATCTTTTCCCCACGGCATGAGCTATTATCATTATGTAGCTCATGTCGACACGATAGAAGAAGACTACAGTAGACATTACGAACAAAAATATCGCGCAACTTGCTGGCCGCGGAGCACGCGCGCGGCGAGCAAGCTAAGTGAGTGAGAGTGCAGGAGCTCTAAAACGTGATACAAACATTCGATTCGAGGTGTCTTCTCTAGTACGTAATACATTGAGAAACAGTGTACTACATTGAGAAATAAATACAACGTGTACCAAGTAATTGAAATAACTGAAAACCTGGCCAGGCCGCCAAGCCCGCACTGCGATTTTTACTCGCGCGATTTCTTACTCGCGCGATTTTTTATCGCAATATCTGTGACACATGGAATAAAAAAAAAATAAAAAAAATCGCGGTGGAAAAAACATCACAGTCCGCAAATAAAAATCGCTGTGCGGGCTTAGCCTTAAGGGATCATTGTACTAATTGTACTCATCATTATGATCAACTTTCACTATAGGACCATCCCTGAAATCACGAAAAAAAAACAGCTGGTCCCTACATTTTGTCGGTTGATGTAGGGACACAAATCTAGCGATTAGCTGATTTTTTTTCGACTCGAATCACATTTTCACATTCGTCCATCAATGCTCCTTTTGCCGGCCGCGGCAGTAATGTACTAAGAGTAATGTTCTATGTTGTGCCAAAAATAAAGATTTTTTTATTTTTACACATCCGCAACACCAGGAGTGTCACCGATGCGTTGCCGAACTTTTATAAAGACGAATGCTTTTTTCTTGAAGGCTCGATTATTATCTATCTTACCTTGCAGAGGTCACAGCGTGCCCCCTCGGTGTGCGGGGGGCACGTGAGGCAGAGCCCCGTGGTGGGGTGGCAGGGTGAGCCGCCGCACGCACACGCCCGGCACTTGCTGCCCGCCTGAGTGGGAGTACCCCAGTAGCCGAAGTCACAGCTGTAGGCATATCGATATTTTGAAAGATAATCACAAAACTGTGTTGACAAGTTAAGCATAGGTTTACATAACAAAACAAAAGTCGACAATGTTTTGATATTTTGAAATTTATTTTTTATCGCAGAAACCAAAAACAATACTTATCTAAATCTATTGCAATGCAGTATCATCTACGATATCATTGTTTTTACAAGATACTAATAAAAAATGCTTATTTTAATGACGAAAACAATCATGTTGGTTATACAACAGTGGTAATAGAACTATTAGGCCGCGCTAACTTTACATGCGTTTTCGTACGAAATTCGGTCGTGCGAACACGTACGAAATTCGGTCGTGCGAATACGTACGAAAACGTACGAACGATGTCAATCCGTCAAGTACTATGGGAGCGCATACACTAGATCAACTGGATGCGAGTTAGTCGTATATATACGCTAGTATAGTTCCGACTTCCGTAGTCGATCCCAGCTTATTGGGATAGTTTGCTTTGAAATACAAAATTACAAAAGTACAACTGGAAGACTATATACTTTTCTGACGGACAAAATCCTAGCCAATGTGTGCACTCAATTCATACGACGATGTCGTAGGTAATCTCTGTTTTTTCTTACTTGTCTTATTTGGTAAACAATCTTGGCATGCCTTTTTAATGCAATTCGTGAAAAATAATTATTAAAAGACATTATGTTTACAATTTCACACAGTAAGTGACCTTTTTTTAGCTAATTACATCTACAGAACTAGTAATTATATTTTATTATTAGTTATTTGAATAAAGAAACGTTCCAAGATTGTTTACTAAATAAGACAAGAGAGAAAAAACAGAATATACGTTAACGTATAATACAAATTTGTATTAAATGTATCATCATCAACTCAGCCTATCGCAGTCCACTGCTGGACATAGGCCTCTCCCAAGTTGCGCCACAACACTCGGTCCTCTGCCTTCCGCATCCAGTCCCCCCCAGCCGCGCGCGTTTTTCAGGTAGTCGGTCCACCTGGCGGGGGGGCGCCCTACGCTGCGATTGCCGATTCGTGGCAAAAATGAAATGAAAAAATGACATTAAAATTGCTTAATCTATTAAGAAAAAAAAACCTCAAAAAGCTAATGAGGTTTTAAGATTGATGACTTACTTCTCACAATGGTCGCCAGTGTATCCATCGGGGCATTGCGTGCACACAAACTCGTCGCCCTCGGCGCTGGCTAAGGCACAGTTCGGACTGAAGTTGTTGCTCGCTTCGTACAGTGGACAGGCGCAAGGTTTGCACGCACCCTAAGAGTAAAAGACAATTTTGGTAAAAAAGACCAATGTGGTACGGAGGTAGGAAGAAACACATTGACCAGCGTGTCGTTTTACGGTTAAAACCCTTCTTCAAGGCGTAATATGCAAAAGACAAACAGATACCTGTTCTTTTATAGGGAAACTCAACCAGTGGGGTGTCAAAAAAGGCAAATTTTATTTATTTATTATATTCTTTATTGTACCTACATATACCAAAACGAAAACAAAGACAGTAGTTTAAAGAAAGATTAATATAAGTACAATGGGCGGTCTTACCGCACAAGACAATCTCTTCCAGACAACCTTTGGATGGACTTGAAGATTGGGAACCGATCGTGGGTAGTTACGGTGTAAAATGTAATGTCTTTCCAGTAAGGTTCATGATTCATTGACAACTACATCCGATATATTGTGATGCACAGCATTCGTCGAATCTCTGTCTTGTGTTGTACTGGATGACAAGACTTTTAAAGCAGAACTTTGAATACATGTCCTATCAACCGAATAGGTATCCTTTTCCCAAAAGTATTACTATACTAACCTGTATATTTTTGCCGCCCAATAGTAACGCTTGTATTGCTGTGTTCCAGTGGGAAGGGTAAGGGTGTCGGTGACATTAAAATCCTAGCAGCATTGCAGTTGTTATGAGCAAAGGTAACCGCTTAGTATCTGGTGAATCTTTAGATCGTTTCGCTTACTTTTAAATTCTTAAAACTGACTGACAGACATGGCACTGACTGACAGACAAGGCACAGCCTAAACCGGTGGACCTAGGAGAATGAAATTAGGCACAAGAGTTCCTTAGATAACTTAAGAGAGAACTAAGAAATAATCTTCGAAAATTCACCCCCTAAGGAGGTTAAATGTAAGTGTACTGTTGTGAATCTTGGACACTGACGCTCAAGAAGGAAGACAAGCTTTTGGTTACAGTAAGGAAAGTACTCCATAAAATCCTGGGGCCAACAAAAACACAGAATGGTATGCACATAAGAGTCCGGAAGAATGCCGAAATCGAAGACTTGGTGGACGAGCCTAATATTATTGGCGTGATCAAAGCACAACGTCTGCGATGGATCGGCCACGTCAAACGCATGTGGGAGGATCGAGGAGACAAGAGAGCGTATTTGGACCAACCAACCGGACGTAAACCGGTGGGTCGCCCCAGATATCGCTGGGGAGATGTGTGGAGGCTGATCTGCGTGAGCTTAAAGCTACCAACTGGCGAGATATCGCACAAGATCGAGCAAAGTGGAGAGTTCTCGTTTCGGAAGCCATGACTCACTTTGGGTTGCTGAGCCAGAGGAATAAGTACGTATTTGTATGAAAAAAAAACACGGTAGCAAAGCCACATTCACGCGGGCGTCAGGTACATAATAAAAACTATAATATTTGATCGTGAATACCTGGACAGGGTTCCCGTAGTGCCCGGGGAGGCATCGCTCGCAGTGCGGGCCCGTCGTGTTGTGTTGGCATGGCCCGCACGGTCCGTCCACTGTTGAAGACACTTAAGCTTTAGTCTTTTGTTACTGATGCGCTCCGGATACGGGGCCAATTCGCGAGTCAGTCCAGTGTACGAATACATTTGAAGACAGTTACTCACTGAACTGTTTTCAAATGTATTTGTACACGAGACCAGTGAAAGTCCTGTACTGAACCGGCCCTCTGGACTCACGACGAACCGAACTAGCCCCGCAACCCAGAAATAGTTTTTAGTATTATTTGCAGTAAGGTGACACTCCCTCTTCTCATGGGTGTCGTAAAAGGCGACTAAGGGATTCACCAGAGGATGGGCAGCAGCGTTCTCTGAGAATTTAAACAACCAACTGCGATCGCCAACCCACCTGTCAAGCGTGGCGATTTCACCCCATTTGGGGGAGGCCTTTGTCCAGTAGTGGACGTTTTTCGGCTGGAATGATGATGAAGGTGATGCAAGCGTAAAACGTAAATTTTTTTTTATGCATTTCGGTGTTTGCTTTGGAATTGCATAATTTGATTCCGCTCTAGCCCGTTCCATCATCGGACGATTAGAAGCATGGCACCCATACGGTCGATATTCCTCTATTTGCCCGAAGCGTTTTGCTTATACTTTTATTATGCGTACCTACTTACCGCTAAGGAGTGAGATTCCTTGCCAGCTGATTATACCTATCGGGGAAACGAAGTAAGTAAGGCATGTGTTGGTACATTGGCATAGGTGTTGACTGACCGGTGTCGCAGGCGGCGTGCGCGTTGCAGGCGCAGGGCACGCACTCGAAGCGCGGCGTGGCGGCGCCCGCGTGCGCCACGCGCGCCTGCGTCCACGCGCAGCGCTGGCAGTGCGCGCCCGCGTGCGCAGCGGGGCACGCGCAGCGCTCGCGTGCGGCGCCCAGCGAGCCGCGCACGCCCACCCCCTCCAGCCGCACCTAGCACAAGGAACACTTATTACTTTAGAGCAGTGTTTTGCATTATTTTTGAATACGCGACCCCCTTCATCATTATCATCATTTCAGCCGAAAGACGTCCACTGCTGAACATAGGCCTCCCCGAAGCATCGCCACAACGACCGATCCTGTGCCTTCCGCATCCAGCGGATTCCCGCGACCTTCACCAGGTCGTCGGTCCACCTTGTGGGGGGCCTACCCACGCTGCGCCTTCCAGTACGCGGTCGCCACTCCAGAACTTTACTGCCCCATCGGCCATCCGTTCTGCGAGCAATGTGCCCCGCCCACTGCCACTTAAGTTTGGCAATTCTTCGGGCTATGTCAGTTACTTTCGTTCTCCTGCGAATCTCCTCTTTTTCTGATTCGATCACGCAGGGACACTCCGAGCATAGCCCTCTCCATTGCCCTTTTAGTGACTTTGAGCCTTCTTATCAGGCCCATTTGAGCGACCACGTTTCAGTACCGTAAGTAATTACTGGCAACACACACTGGTCAAAGACTTTCATCTTGAGACACTGCGGTATTTTGGACGAGAAGATATTGCGTAGCTTCCCGAACGCTGCTCAACCGAGTCGGATTCGACGTTTGACCTCTTTCTCGAAGTTGGACTTACCTAGCTGGACAGTTTGTCCTAGGTGTACATAATCGACAACAACTTCGAGTGTAGATTCTCCGATGTTTACGGGAATGGGTGCTATATGGGAATTCGACATAACCTTTGTCTTGTCCATATTCATTTTAAGACCCACTCTATCAGAAGCTCTACTGAGGTCATCGAGCATTGTACCGAGGTCCTCCATGGTCTCAGCCATGACAACTATGTCGTCGGCAAACCGAAGGTGAGTGATGTACTCGCCGTTTATGTTAATGCCTAGCCCCTTCCAGTCCAGAACCTTGAAGACATCCTCCAATGCAGCAGTGAACAGTTTCGGAGAGATCACATCTCCCTGTCTCACACCTCGCTGCAGAAGGATAGGTTTCGAGGCTTGGTCCTGTAATCGGACTGACATAGTGGCGTTTTCATACAAAGACTTTAACACTTCGATGTACCGATAGTCAATCTGGCACCGTTGAAGAGACTGTAGTACCGCCCAAGTCTCGATCGAATCAAAGGCTTTCTCGTAGTCCACAAACGCTAAACAAAGAGGCAAGTTATACTCTTCGGTCTTCTGTATAACCTGCCGCAGCGTATGTATGTGGTCTACGGTGCTAAAGCCTTTTCGGAAACCGGCTTGTTCGGGAGGCTGGAAGTCGTCAAACCTGCGCGAAAGACGGTTCGTAATGACTCTCGAAAACAGCTTGTAGACATGGCTCAGAAGTGAGTTAGGCCTATAATTCTTCAGTAGAGCATTATCGCCCTTTTTGAAGAAGAGTACCACCACACCTCTGCTCCATGCCTGTGGCGTTCTTTCCTCGAGAATGACGGAATCAAACAGCTTCTGAAGGGCCTTAAGGATTGGTTTTCCACCCACCTTCAGGAGTTCGGCCGTAATTCCGTCATCACCCGGTGCTTTGTTGTTTTTGAGCTGCTTCAGAGCCATCCTAATCTCGTTCAGGTTGACGTCCGGGATATCTTCGGTATAGTGTCGGGTCAATCGAGCTCTTGGGTCGTTAGCCCGATTCACAGCGGGTGTCCTGGTCCACCCGCGACCCCTTTACAAGTAAAAAATTCTAGCGACCCCCTAAGGCTCTAGGACCATAAACAAACAAAATGTTAGTGATTTAACAAACTACGTTTATAATTTTCTTACTTTTGGGATAATGTTGATTAAAATAAAAAAGAGGTTACAGGCACTTTTGAAACTTTTGTAAGTGTTAGGTAAGTAGGTAACATTTGTTGCGTCGCTTGTATTTTTTTATTTTAGTGTAGGACCTAGAAATACTTGCATTTTTCTTTTGCCCGCGAGCCCCCGAGTAAGGCTTCGCGACCCCCCAGGGATCACGACCCACAGTTTGAAAAACACTGCTCTAGAGCAGTGCTATTCAACATGTAGGTTACGATCCCTGGAAGGTCGTGAGCCGGACTAAAGGGCGCTGTTTGTGTAAAACGTCTTACATAATACTATGTCTAACGAAGAGCGAGAGATTGGAATAATGTTAACCAACCATAAAGAAGCGACATTTACTTCCCCCGACAGTTTAGCATCTCCCACAAACCTAGCATAGTTATGGCCAGTACATTATACAAATGTACTCTGTGGGTGCGGCTAGGGGTTTAGTTATTCATCTGTGGCTAGGGGTATCCTTTACTCAGTTGCCACTAGGAGTGAGCGTTCTAAAGACGGACCGTTTTTAACGACCGTTTTCTGATCTACGACGAAGGAACCGTTTTCATATTCTGATTAAAACAGTCGTCGTTCCAAAATCTAGTCTTCGAATGTTTGATGCGAATTTATACTTAATGTCTCTGAAAATACAGCCGAACATGCAATGTCTCACAAAACCAGTCTTCGTCCGCGACGATCAGAGCAAAGAAAAATGATCTTTACTGTTATGGACATAAAGTATAACTTCAAGGAAAAGTCTAATAACTCTTCGTTTCTTTCATAAAACAGAGGTCGTTGCACAAACCAGTCGTCGAATATGTGATGCGAATTTATACTTAATGTCTCTGAAAATACAGCTGAACATGCAATGTCTTACGAAACCAGTCTTCGTCCGCGACGATCAGAGCAAAGAAAAATGATCTTTATTGCTATGACCATACAGTATCATTTTCAGGCAGTCTTCAAACCAGTTGCGAACGAGGACCGCGCCGTTTCGAAGACTTGTTTTCGTCATCGTGAAAACGGCTGCGTTCCGTTTACCGTAAAATCGACAACGACCCACTCCTAGTTGCCACCGATCGCTGTATGCGTGTGTAATTGACGAACGGCATAAGTTAGAAAGAGAAGCACTCAACGTTTTTTTTAAAATAAGATTTTTAGCACATTGACAGACAACAAAGCAAAATAAATAAAAACTTTTTACATGACAAGTTTTGCAATCAAGTCGCGGACGTTCTCAAAAAAGGCCAAGTTAAGAGCACTCTAAATCAACAAGTAGCATAAGGAGGTACATGAACGTAGATGAAGCGAAAGAGGTGTCAGGATCGTAGCAGGTGGAAATCCGTAGTCTCTACCAACCCTGTAGTACGATAATTATATGCTGACACCCGCGATCACACGTATATTATAATAGTTGCATGTTATTTGGATACATTGAATTTAGTTCAGTATATACAAGCTGCTCCTCGGTGTAAACAGACATGGTGTTTTCCTTTTATTACATAACATAAGAATTCCCCATATACCACAGCTACAGAACCCATTTCATCCCATGTTTTGATCCGGCTCGAAGGACCATAACTAAAACCATGTGCAAGTATTTTAATGTATGTGTGATTACGGAAGTCAGCATATAATTTTCGAGCGTGCTCGTGCATACCTCAAATGAGAAATAGACTTGATAATATATATGTAATGTCTTCCCGGCCGAATTTTAGTCAAGGTGGCTAATCTCAACGGAGACTGAGGCATCTGCGCGGGATATATTATGGTGCACAAGTGTGTGCGCAAACACAGATGCACTCTCTATTTCCTCACTCTCAACGGAAATCCGACACGACCGGGGAGAGATCAGACGCGGGACCGACGGCTTTACGTGCTCTCCGAGGCACGGGGTTATAGCGCCGCTAACTTCCTGACTCCGGGCGGTTACTGAGAAATTTTCTTGACAGAAAAATCCCCGGGGTCGAATCCAGGACCTCTCGCTTAGCAGTCACGCTTGCGAACACTAGACCAACGAGGCAGTCAATATACTACACTACACCTACACTTCAATTAATTAAAATAATACATTGAAAAGTTACAATCAAAATGTATGACAGTTCCTCGGCTTGCATGCGATTACCACGCACCCCTTCTCAATACACACTCCTGCGCAGTCACTGAGACGAAGCGTCATAATGGTGTCTGCGTTTTAAAGCGCCCATTGATAACGATCATGCTGACATGTATGTATGTACATAATATGTATGATACAAATGTACATAACAAGATTACAAGACCCATAACCCACCTCATCTTGATCAAAATGGTAATGCGCTTTTAGCATGATGCCTTTAACATCTCCGAGTACATCCATGAGCTGCGTGCGGGAGGCCAGGCCAGGCTCGTCCGGCAGATGCCAGGCCCCCTCCAGCAGCGGCACCGACAACGTCAGCTGCCCCGGAGTCTCGTGGCTCGTGTTGGCCGATGCCAGCTTTGTGCCATCTGGAAAGGTCGAATATTAAATTAGAAACAGCGGTAATTTAACACATCCCGATCCCAACGCAGCTCTCCTCAGTCACACTTATATATTTTGGACCAAAACATTTGTACATTTGTTTAAACACACAAACTAAGTAACAGTTTGTCAACGGGATTAGAAATATTATTTGAAAAAAAAAACCCGTGGAATACATAACCTCCTCCTTTTTTTGAAGTCGGTTAAAAACAGGCCAACACAATAGGCTCACAAACAACCAGACAATTTTTTTTTGAAGCCATCCAAATAGGAAATTTATATAATTGTGGAAAGAAATATTGTGACTTCCTATTTTGATTTTCCCGTTATAAAAAGTAACCCATATTTTATTCCAAGATATGGTCTATATGTGTGCTAAATTTCAACCAAATCCGTTCAGCCTTTCTAGCATGATTGAATAACAAACATCCAAACATCTTCACAAACTTTCACATTTATAATATTGGTAACAGGATAAAAAGATCTGTAATTCACTAATTTCACGCTCAAGTTCTTTTTAGGGTTCCGAAGTCCTACAAGGAACCCTTATAGTTTCGTCATGTCCATCCGTCTGTCCGTCTGTCCTAATCCTTTACAGCTTAATAACTTCTACAGTTATAAACATAAGTAAATGTTTTTTTTTTTTTTAAATAGTCTACATATAGATCTCAATTTTAAAAGAATAAAAAAACGTTTTTACGTATTTTAGGGGTGGCGTCCATACATGTGAAATGGGGATGAAATTTTTTTTTCCCTGCACCCCCTCGTGTGGGGTATCATTGAATAGGTCTACTAAAATGAAGGTAATGTTTCATACACCACTTTTTTATCAGGTGTACCATCTGCGAAATATAGCCCGCCAAAGTGGCTTGCAATGTGTCCCCCCCCCCTGCCATTTCTAAACTATGCAACGTAGAAAGTTATAATCTTCCACATTAATAGACCTTTGTGAAAACTCTCTTTTAAAATTATTTCAAGTATAATGTGATTATAATTTAAAGATATAAATTGTGGAAAGAAAAAATCGCTACACCGTGCTTTAGTGTTCACGGTAGCTTAGTGGCTAAAGCACTGGCGTACTGAGCCAGGAGTCGCAGGTTCAAATCCTGCTCGTGAGCGATTTTTTCTTTCCACAATTTATATCTTTAGAATTCGCTTCGCATGCGTAAAATGCGTTAAAATAATAAAATGATTATAATTTTTTGAGTTATAGAGAGAAAACTGAAAAATACTTAAAACGTCCTAGTTCAAAGGTCATTGATCTTAGAGAAAAATGATCATAGCAAATAATGCTCCTTTAGCTACTTTCTATTTGAAAAAATCACAAAAAGTAACTTTGACCTGACATACTTCTTGAATTTGGCTTCTTGAATTTATCGCTAGATGGCGCTACTAACAACACGCTCTGAGTCGCGAATGCTGCCGATTATTGTAAAAACTAAAATAGCCAAGATTAATATTCGATTTGATTCGTTTGTAATTACACCTACTTAAGGAACCCTATAATACTGAGCATGGCCCGACATGCTCTTGGCCGGTTTTTTTCTTTCAAATATTCTTATTCTAATCGTGAATCGAACCCACGGTACGTTGTGCAGAAGTGCTTACAGTACTTGCAAAATAAGTTGCTAACTGAGCATGTTTCCCTACCTCCCGCCTCCAACTGACACCCATAAAATGATAACTGCGACGGTTTTATGACAACTTCAGCTTACCTGTCCCAATAAGTATGACGTCTGGTCCAAAAGTGGGGTTTCCTCCCGTGTCCCCCCTCACGATGCCCCAATACAGCGACGCCCGGACTTCGCCCCCGTACGCCGACAGCTGGTCGCCGCTGAACGAGCTCGTCAGCCAGTAGAAATACTCCCAGCCTTCTACCTGAAACATAGAATCAGATACAGCTTGTATAAATGTCGTTCATGTTTGGATCATAATTTGATTATGATTTAACGGTGAAGGAAAGCATCGTGACGGAACCTGCACACATGAGAGTGCTCCATACAGTTCTCGTACGTGTGTGTAGTCTGCAAACCCGCACTAGGCCAGCGTGGGGGACTAAGGTTAACACTTCTCATTCTGAGAATAGGCTCGTGCTCAACAGTGGGAAAATAATAGGCTATATAAGTTATATCTGTCCATTGTGCCAATTATATCATACAGGGGCCACCATTGCTCCTTTGCAAGAGAGAGACAGAGCTATACATAACAGGCAATGATGGCTCTAAAACCTCTTAATACAACCACAGGCTGTTAGCACACTTAGCAAAAGGATTACTGATTCCTCTTAGACCACTATGTTGTATCGGGAGTGTGTTTTACAAACACAAATCACACCATACAGAAACGTCAGCACCAGAGACCCAACAAGAGTTTCTGTTTAGAAAAATAGGGGTAACTTTTTTTTAACTGTTATTGCTATTAGCTCGGACGAATAAAAAAGGCGGACGGATTCTCGCTAAACAATAAGTGGAGCATCCATAGTATCTCGCTTAAAAGTACGGGCCCGGCACGAACACATTTACATCCATATACCAAAAAGCTGCGATTACGCAAAAAATCACAGTAGTATCACAAATAAAAATTAAATAACAGTATACATCTGGTGTGTTAAAATGCTTTCGAAATTTTAGTGGGTTTAGGAAAAAATGAAGTGTTCCAGTCTTTGTTTAGCGAGATTCCGTCCGCCTTTTTTATTCGTCTGAGGCTACTAGTATTAATTAATTGTCTAGTCTACTGCTTCTACTCATTGTTTTGTACTTCTTTCTCTCTTTAAAATATTATTTCTCACCTCGTAACTAATAACGAATGGTTTCCCTTGCTCGTCGACAGAGGGCTCCAGCGTTTGATTTCCTTGAGAGTCGGAGATCAGCCACGCTTCTGCCAGTGGCAATATTATCTGCAAGGAAACAGTGTTAAAACAATACAATTTTTTTTTTCTTAGATGCTACTGGACCCTGATCTAAACCCTATTTTAGATAATGAAATATAATAGATATTCTATTGTTTCGCTGCTGCCGGCTGCTTTACGCCAGTTGATGGGTTAAAAAATATGGAACTACGCTAGGTTCTAATTTCTCCTACATCGTGAGTGAGACACGTGTTTACTGACACTTTCAGATGCTCTTTTATAATAATAATGTGTAATAATGGGCACAATAATAATAATTTACAATAATAATAATTTAGGTAATGTAATAATAATATAGTTCAATTGGGTTAATCTATACTGGATTTTTGCATGCTTAATACTACCAGAATATATGACTGTTCCTAAACCACCAATTTTATATCTGGTACCACGCAAATAAATGATTCTTTCTTTCACAAAAACACAGAAAAAATATCTGCAGGCGAACGGGATGGCTCCGTACGGGAATCTAAACCGTAACACCCCGGCTCATCCAACCAAGTTAAGATCCGAGTAGGCACACGGCGAAGTTTTTAGTGGGTGCGAGTCCCACATAACACACCACCTCCCCAGCTGGTGTAGCATGGAATAAGCTTTTCATCTATCTAAAAAAATAGGTCTCCGGGGGGGGGGCACGTTTGTATTTTATCTTTTATTGTACGATAGGATGGTATCGCAGCCGCATTTTATTACGTATTCATGCGTCATACTAATAACTAATGAATCAGCCCTGATAAACTATAGTATGACACATCAATTGATCAATATCGGTTGGTATTTCTAGTTCAAAGCATTTAAGCAAGGTTCAAGATAACAGGTTATTATGAGTCACAAACATTTTCAGAGACTTTCTGCGCTAGGCTAGGCCTATCTCGCATTCCCCGGGACGTGCCAAAGGCGTAGCACTGGAGGGATATATATCTGGATTTCCAGGAGCTACTCTATTTTGTGCAGAGGATGGCCACCGTGTGGTTTTA
The DNA here is from genome assembly GCA_949699075.1 of Asteroscopus sphinx. Taxonomy (NCBI): domain Eukaryota; kingdom Metazoa; phylum Arthropoda; class Insecta; order Lepidoptera; family Noctuidae; genus Asteroscopus; species Asteroscopus sphinx. Next base: position 1,856,725 of record OX453004.1, on the reverse strand, counting down.
GTCGGTAAGAGACCGATATACCCCTTTGCCCTCCCAAGATGGAGGGTATCCATGAGGATTTCCGCCGAAAACAAAAAAAGGCGTATCTCGCAGGAAGCTTTTATTTTCTGTACAATATCAATAAATAATTGGAGACTCTTTTCTTGAAGGCTCCGATTTCCCCCACTAAAAAAATCTACTAGACCCTTACGAATCTACTAAACTAGTAAGTAGTCATCTACTGAAATCGGCAACGCTGATGGACGGTCTTATCGAGTCAGGAATGGACAGATTGTTTTCTGGATTAAGGCACAGTTCGTGTGTACTAACATCTCTAGGTGGTTCTAACTCTTCGGCCGTGGCGAGGGTGCAGGAGTCGGTAATGTGGGAGCAGTAGCAGGGTCTGCAGCCAGCGGGCAGCTCTGCACTTAGGCCGAAGTGGCCCTGGGCACATGTGTCACATCTCTCTCCCACCACATTTCTCTGAAAAAGATAGGAAAGTATGGTTTTTGTATTTGTTTTAAGTCTGGCTACTATCGAGTTATTCTTTTGGAAAATTCCAGCAGACCCGAAAGTTAAGTTTATATCCTGCAAAAGACAAACAGATTGAGTTAGGATAAAATTTTGCACTGGAAGAATGATTGGCCAGATTCAAACAAAAACGTGGTGCGTTTAAATACTCCTGCTCACTCTTCGTCGTAACAGAAGCGCCCCATCATTACATGCTAAACCAAGCCATGCCATGCCATGATTATATTTTATTACATGTCAAAGTGCTTCGGATCATGTTTATACAGAGCCCAAAGTACGAGTTATTACTCTTTAGTACACTTTTAAAAGCGTGCTTTATAGCGTGACCAGTATTATTAAAATCAACTCCCCGCGTCTCTAGGCTTCGTCGCGTACCAGCAAAATTACGGGGCTAGTTGCGGCTCGTTCAACCCAACCCTATGCGCTGCATGCTGCCACCTGGCAGTTGGTTACAGAACCTCGCGAATGACTCACGCGCATCCTTGCGTCTCGCGTGCCGCTCAGTGTTATATAAGTTCTTTGCCATTAATATTATCTGACAGTTTACAAAAAACGTTTTATATTATAATAAAACAAAGTTTAACCGGATTATATCGCGTATATTTTTTAAATTGGTTTTCCTGACGTTTCGAAGGCTTTGCAGCATACGCAAAGCAAACGTTTTATACTTACATCAATATTGATATACAGTTTTATACGCATATATTCGGAGTTTCATTGATAGTAGAACCCTATACTATAACTATATCTGGCGCCCAACGTGGGGCCCCAGATATAGTCGGGGTTCTGTCCATGGAACCAAATGGAACTCAGAGTATATAATATACAATTTTACACGCATACCATATTCTCGGACTTTCATTTGGTTTCATGGATGGAACCCCGACTTTAGCTTTTTAGTTTTCTTTAACTTTAATTTAATAAAATACCTTCAAAGAGATCTATTGAATAAACTCACTTTACATTCGCAGACATCATCACAGATCTTTGCCGGGTCGACCACGCCCCTGGGGTCGCACTTGCAGACCGGCGCGGCAGGCGTCTGGCAGTTCGGGAACACTGCCGCCGGCTCCTCGCAGGAGTCACACAGGTGGCCAACAAAGCCTGGTAGGCAGTTGCAAGTTATCTGCCGATGTTTCTTCACCCATTTGCAAGAGCCTGCAAGCATTGAAGTCGTAAGATATTGAGGTCATTATTTACTATTCAGACACCCACGGAGAGGCCTATTTCCAGCAGTGGGCTACTAAAGGCCGAGTTAAATGATTGATGGACCTTTGATGATGTAAGTTGATGAGAGAAAAATTGGACAACGGTAGTGTGTAAAAATAGAAAGAGAAACAAATATGATAAGATTGTAAACAAACATTAAGACGACGTCTGTGGTCTAGTGGTTCGAGTGTCGGACTGCTGATCACGAGGTCGTGGGTTCGATTCCCACAGGATACAAATATTGATGTGATGAACATAAGTGTTTGTGTTAGTCTGGGTGTTTCTTATGTATTACTAGCTTTTACCCGCGGCTCCGCTCGCGTTAGAGACTGGTATCCCCCCGTGACAGATCCTGTTAATAATTAGATGTTTTCCGGTAACTATTACAAAACTGTAAATGTCTGTTTGTTTGATTATTCAAGCATCACGCAAAAACTACGGGTTAGACTTGTAAACAGGTATGCATTTTATGAAAAAAGAAAACGATTCCTGTAGGATGAATTGAAGAACCAAGGAGTGAAGCCACGGGCAAAGTCCTGTCCAGTCCGTCCAGTCCGATCCAGTCCGATCCAGTCCGATCCAGCCCGATCCAGTCCAATTCAGTCCGATCCAGTCCGATCCAGCCCGATCCAGTCCGATCCAGTCCACTCCATCCCAGTCCCAGTCTTAGTCCCAGTCCCAGTCCCAGTCCCAGTCCCAGTCCACTCACTCACTCACTCACCCACTCACCCACTCGCCCACTCGCCCACTCGTCCACTCTCTCGCCCACTGGCCTGTCACCCACTTGCCCACTCACCCACTCGACCACTCGCCCACCACACGCCCACCTCTCGCCCACTTGCCCACTCGCCCACTCGCCAACCCGCCCACACGCCCACTCTCCCACTCGCCACACGCCCACACGCCCACTCACTAACTCACCCACCTCTCGCCCTCTCGCCCACTCGCCCACTGGCCTGTCACCCACTTGCTAACTTGCCCACATCGCGCCCACCTCGCGCCCACCTCTCACCCACTCGCCCACTCTCTCACTCGCCCACTCACCCACCACTCGCCCAGTCGCCCACTCGTCCGATCGCCCAATCGCCCAACACTCGCCCACTCACCCACACGCTCACTCTCCCACGTGCCCACTCGCCCATTGGCCCACTGGCCCACATGCCCACTCGCCCACTCGCTCACTCGCCCATTGACCCACTTGCCCACTGGCCTGTCACCCACTTGCCCACTCGCCCACCAATCGCCCACCTCACGCCCACTCTCCCACTCACCCACTCACCTACCTCGCGCCCACCTCTCGCCTACCTCTCGCCCACTCGCCCACTCACCCACTCACCCACTCGCCTAATCGCCCGCTCGCCCACTCACTCACTCACTCACTCACTCATCCAGCCATCCAGCCATCAATCCATCCATCATCGTACATTACTAACCGCTCGCTCGTGCAAATAAATGCGTAGAAGCTTCGATTCTGTCTGACGTACCGCACGAATTAATTTTTTCTGTCTTTCTTTCTTTCTCAAAACCCATACCAGTTTTAAGTCATCATCAGCTTTCAAACAAAAAAAGTTTCATCAAAATCGGTCCAGTAGTTTTAGCGTGATGTTGGAACAAACAAACAAACAAACAAACAGACATTTACAATTTATAATAGTTAAGATTAAGATGGATACAATATAACAACATTTAGGTAATTCTAACATAATTTTATTGCTTTTCATACAAAAAATTTGAGAAATCGCAATTTAGAGGTAGCTTCCAATCCTTGTCTGTAAGTCGCGTTCTAATTTTCGGTTGGCTCAAAAGAGTGCATTTCCAAGATGGTGCCACCTACATACGACAGGATAATTTTTTTCTACACAGTACAATTCGGCCCGACCAAAAAGTTTTTAATGCAATTTCTTTAGCAGCCGTATTTTGTCTATGGAGGCACGCGCTAGAGCGCATGCGTGCGAATGACAGCTGGATATGAGCGCCTTATTGTATGCAAAATGTTGTAGAAAAATATAATTAATAATCACCGGTTCCCGTCATCGTAGCGAGGTAAAATACATACCAGTTTTTAAGTTAACTCGCAAGTTATTAGTTACAAACAGTTTCAACAAAATCGGTCCAGTAGTTTGATTGTGATGCTGGAACAAACAAACAAACAAACAGACAACTGACATTTAACAATTTTATAATAGTATAGTAGATAGTAGATAGATAAGTACGTATTTGCAAAAAAAAATTATAGAGGTATTATATCCATTGTCTAGTACCTAGTTACCTACCCATAGTACAAGCACTGCTTAGTTTGGGACTAGATGGTGCTGTGTAAAATGTCTCAAGTATTTATCACTACACACAATATTTATTACATCATAGGCCACCCCTGAAATGGGGGAAAATGCCATAAAAGCCACGCTTGGAAGGCGTTTGGCAATCACGGTTGGTTGAATAAATACTCTGGGAACACTGCTGCCTACCCTCTGGTCGCCTGGTCTGGTCACTTAATCACCATTTACGACACCCACGAGAAGAGGTGGGGTAGTGCTATTCTTTGTGCACCAACGGAACATTCTGGTGTAATTAAAACAACCCGAGATGTGTCAGGATCGTAGCAGGTGGAAATCCATAGTCTCTGCCAACCCCAACGGACTTAACATACCGTCAGAGCCTTGAGGATCGCAGTCACAAGGCACGCAGGGTCCGTCAGGCAGGGCGTTGTAGTACCCGAACAGGCATCGATCACACAGAGGTCCTGCTCGATTCTCCTGCAATGAAATCGATTAGAATATAAAGATTTGTGCTGCAGAAGGCCTTCTAAAGAACAAGTCTTTGTTACAATCTCGTTTTTTTATCGTAAAGGATGTTGAAAAAACAAAATGCGGGTTGCAGACCAAGAGCTAAGCTACGTTAATAAGTAAATAAGTAGTAGTAGAGCTCTCTTGTGAAAGAGCTCGTCCGGGGAAGTACTACCACCGTACCTACTTCTCCGCCAAATAGTCACGCTTGCATTGCTGTGTTTCGGTCTGAAGGTTACGGGTGCCGGTGAAATTAAAATCACATGAGACTTTCCATCGTCATGTCTCAGTTTAGTTAACCGACTTGCGGTACCATTTAGGCAACAGCCTGGGTGGTATTGCAGTTGCTATGGGCAAAGGTAACCGCTTAACATCAGGTGGGCCTTTAGCTCGTTTCGCTTTAGTTAGTTTAGCTTTTCTCGGCTAGCTGAGGTAATTTTTCATACTTGTGTGCAGACCGCATACTCAAAAAGCTATCAATTTACTTTAGATTAGCTTCACTTCGGCATAGCTTAGCTCTTGGTCTTGGTCAACTCGCAAAGGCTCACCTGATGATAAACGGTTATCTTTGTCCATAATTACTGCAATACCAACTAGGTTGTTGCCTAAATGGTATTTCAAGTCGCATTTGCCAAATTAAAACATGAAGATGGAAAATCTCATGTGGTTTTGATAAGGGAGGAAGAGCATCAAACCACCACGATTAGAACACAATACTTGTACCTTATTGTTAAGAACTTAAGCTTCTGCTCATTTATTATCTTCTCCGCTTCTTCTTATGCCGTGTATTCCACCCATGTTGAGGTCTGCTTTGAGATTAGATTTTAGTTTTAGTAGTAGTGGAGCTTCTGGAGAAAGAGCTCTTCCGGTACGGGTACCGGTGAAATTAAAATCTCATAAGACTTTCCATCTTTAGGTCTCGGTTTGACAAAAGCGATTTGCAATACCATTTAGACAAAAGCCTAGCTAGGTGGTATTGCAGTTGTTATGGGCAAAGGGAACCGCTTAATATGGTGGGGTTTTAGCTCGTTTCACCATCCTATGGCATACAAAACCCAACAACTGGTGCAAGGCTGCCAGAGACAGCAAAACAATAGATAGACTGATATCGTCTTTCATTATCGGAGCTTTAACTTTCTGGTATTCTACTGTTGACAAGCATTTTAGTGTACTTAAGCATTCTTGAATAACTTCGTGAGTGATAGTTCATTTACGAGTAGGTATTAGCGCTATGCAGCGATGAATCTTCTCCACTTCGGTTCGTGAATTCCCCAGATAAGCAGGGACTCGATTGAGTCCGAATTTGTTCGTAAATATGCCTTCTCAAATGTCTACCAGCTCTCGGACTTCTAACCGATGGGTCAATCAACTCAGCCTATCGCAGTCCACTGCTGGACATAAGCCTCTCCCAAGTTGCGCCACAACGCTCGGTCCTCTGCCTTCCGCATCCAGTCGCCCCCAGCCACGTTCTTTAGGTCGTCGGTCCACCTGGCAGGGGGGCGCCCTACGCTGCGTTTGCCGATTCGCGGTCTCCACTCAAGGACTCGTCTGCTCCAACGGCCATCGGTCCTTCGACAGACATGGCCAGCCCACTGCCACTTCAGCTTGCTAATCCTACAAGCTATGTCGGTCACTCCGGTTCTTCTCCGGATAATCTCGTTACGGAGTACTGGGTACTTAAAGGATATGTACAAACCGTGCAATTAACACAAAGTATGGCGCCGGTGTCGTCATAAGAGCATGCTCCCCGCTCCCCGCAAGAGCACTCCGTCCTCTCCTGCTCCTCGCAAGGCTGGAGGGGGGTCCACGGCGCGCCGGAGCAGCACCGCTGGCAGTGAGCCCCGCAAGTCCCGTGGACACACTCGCATTTGCCACCCTGTAACATTCACATTCTGGTGAACAACAGCAGCCTATTCGCGGAAATTAATATCAATCTAATTCTAAATCTTTATGTTACCTCCATAGGAGATTCGCAGAAGAACGAAAGTAACCGACATAGCCCGAAGAATTGCCAAACTTAAGTGGCAGTGGGCGGGGCACATTGCTCGCAGAACGGATGGCCGACTGGGCAGTAAAGTTCTGGAGTGGCGACCGCGTACTGGAAGGCGCAGCGTGGGTAGGCCCCCCACAAGGTGGACCGACGACCTGGTGAAGGTCGCGGGAATCCGCTGGATGCGGAAGGCACAGGACCGGTCATTGTGGCGATGCTTGGGGGAGGCCTATGTCCAGCAGTGGACGTCTTTCGGCTGAAATGATGATGATGATGATGATGTTACCTCCACATGCTTGTCACAAATCACTTGTTGCTTGGCAATTACTTACAGACAAGCCAACCATCTGACATCCACACGCTTGCGAGTGCTCAAGTAAGTCATGAGACTCCAAACATGGCGGACGTTGAAGTATCTACGGCGGCTTCTATGTTTGGGCTAACATATTTGCCTCACGTAAGCGTGTGGATAGTTCGCAAGCGTATGCCGTAATTTTGTGTTTGTTTTGTTTCGTACAACAACCGGCACTCCATCCGAAACTCGCAAGCGTTGCAAACATATGCAAGCCAAGCCAAACGCTAAATCCACACTTTTGGAGTTAGTGAACGCTTGTCAAGACTTGCCAACCATGTGGAGGTGCTATTAGATTTAATCCTGAAAGTCTCGACTTTTTTTTTATGGTAATGAGATTTGATGAGAGAGATTGCATGAAAATATCGCAATCTTAATCAGCGGAGATGATTAAAATCCGATTTGATTTCGTGTGATACATCGTGTAAAAATTCAATTTATTCTATAAGTACAAAATTACAAAGACGGTGGGATCTCGAGTAATTCATCGTCATACGATATAACCATTACTCTTGGACCCACCAGTGGGACCATGAGTCACACGATATAACCATGACTCTTGGACCCACCAGTGGGACCACGAGTCACACGATATAACTACGACTCTTGGACCCACCAAAGGGACCACAAGTCACACGATATAACCATGACTCTTGGACCAACCAGTGGAACCATGAGTCACACGATATAACCATGACTCTTGGACCCACCAGTGGGACCACGAGTCACACGATATAATTACGACTCTTGGACCCACCAAAGGGACCACAAGTCACACGATATAACCATGACTCTTGGACCAACCAGCGGAACCATGAGTCACACGATATAACCATGACTCTTGGACCCACCAGTGGGACCATGAGTCACACGATATAACCATAACTCTTGGACCCACCAGTGGGACCACGAGTCACACGATATAATCATGAATCTTGGACCCACCAGTGGGACCACGAGTGACACGATATAACCATGACTCTAAGACCAATGCAAAGATTTCAAGCTGGTGGGACCACGAGTACTGGTGATACAAAGACAGTGGGACCACGAGTCATGTATCTTTGAACACTTACAATTTACGATAGTAGAACCTAGAGGCCGGAACCCTCGTCTACTGCACAGATCGTCCCATCAAATTTAACCAGGAGGCTAAATTATTTTCGACTGTACAAGGATTATACAACTGTCTTACAAGTTTTTATAATAATAATTTATTTATTAATTCAGAGAAGCTCCATAAGTGTTAGTCACAATTTGCATAAAAACTATGTTTTTTCAAAGCGCGTTTTTACTGTTCATTATTTAAATAGGTAAGGGTAAGACAACCTGACCTAAGACCTTCATTCAAGCTCCGGTCAGACAGCTAATACTATCTAATCAGAACCCGAATGAAAGCCTTCATTATTGCAGAGTCCACTTTACCCACAATAACTTGCAGGATGCTATTAGTGCCGCCCCGCACTCTGCTTAGCAGGAAGGCTGTTCGTTTGCGCATACTAGCATGGAAGTCATCAACCCGAGCCTCCGCAAACATGTTAGAGGCACTACATCTAGGTCTAGGTCTGTTGTTTTCTGATATTGTCTCCAAAGTTTTTATACCTGAGTATCCACAACGCATTTGGTGGCGTGACCGTGGCACAGACAGCGCGCAGCTATCGTCAGCGCGCGCAGCGTGTAGTACTGGTGGCGGGGCGCAGACGCGTGCGCAGCGCGGAACGAGATGCGCACGCGACGAGCTGTCACACCCTCGCCGATCCCAACGTGCATCTGCGGGTTACAAATTTTAACAAAGAAATATTTTATTCAGTTAACGCCTGGGTCAAAACAGACGCATCTCGCACAGGTTACAACAAAAACAAACTTCTAGGTACGGTCACGTCACGATCCTTCCCAATGATGCTCTTATTTATTTATTTATTTATAAAAGTACAGCCAGTATTATATTATCTATGGTACAGGCACATCACATACATTAAAATAATCACTATACTCTTAGCTAATCTGTAACTGGTCTGATGTACATGACAATAACGGCGTACATAATACACACACACACATACACATACACTTATAATTATTTGGCTATAAAGAGCTACATAATTCGCCGAAGAGAAGTAAAAATTTGCCTGAATCAGAATATCAAAATCAGACTAAATCAAAACAAAACAAAACAAAAACCGGCCAAGAGCATGTCGGGCCATGCTCAGTATTATAGGGTTCCTAATGACAAACGAATCAAATAGAATATTAATCATTGCTATTTTAGTTTTTGCAAACAGCGCCACCTAGCGCTGAATTTAAAAAGCTAAATGTTAAAAGTATGTCAAATCAATGTAACACAAAGTTACTTTTTGTGATTTTTTTAAATAGGTAGTAACTAAAGGAGCTTTATTTGCTATGTTAATTTTTCTCTAAGGTCAATGACCTATGAACTAGGACGTCTTAAGTATTTTGCAGTTTTCTCAGTATAACTCAAAAATTTATAATCACATTATACTCGAAATAATTTTAAAAGAGAGTTTTTATAAAGGTCCATCAATGTGGAAGATTATAAGTTTCTACGTTGCATAGCTTAGAAATGGCAGGGGGGGGACACATTGCAAGCCACTTTGGAGGGCTGTATTTCGCAGATGGTATACCTGATAAAAAAGTTGTGTATGAAACATTACCTTCATTTTAGTAGACCTATTTAATGATACCCCACACGAGGGGGTGCAGCGAAAAAAAATTTTTCATCCCCATTTCACATATATGGGCGCCACCCCTAAAATACGTCATCAAAATTTTTTTATTCTTTTAAAATTGAGATCTATATCTAAACAATTTTTTAACAAAATTTAATTTACTTATGTTTATAACTGTAGAAGTTATTAAGCTGTAAAGGATTAGGACAGACGGACAGACGGACGGACATGACGAAACTATAAGGGTTCCTTGTAGGACTACGGAACCCTAAAAAGCAGTGAAACCTTTGAAAGTTTTTTTTTACATTTCCTAAATTAAATACGAGTATTACGACGAGCTCTCAAGCTGATAAGATTTGATATTTTTTTTGAAACCCTGATGTTTGTCGTAAAATATGTCCAAATCGTGTATATGACTGGTTAAAGTGTTGTACTCATTGATGATTCTATGGAAGGGTGACTGCAGACCTAGGTTTGTTTTCACAACAGGGGTGTAAACAATATTTTTAATTTTGCTTCGGGGATATTGTGAGGGACACTAATAGATAGATTCTGCATAAAGTAGGTACATTAAGTTTGACCGCAAAGACATCTTTGTCTACAAAGTCCCTTGAACGAATGCTGCTATATTACACGTACCTGCGTCTGCCGTCAAACACTGAGCGCAAGCGATTTTAGCCTTTATGGCGGTTCATCGGAAAGTTTTCTGACTGTACATACCTCTCCATTTTCCAGCGGTCTTGGGCTAGCGAACTGGGTAGTACAGGTGGGTTTGTCAGCTCTATTCATTCTCTTCGCTGCCCTGGCCTTCCGTCGTCGTCTCTCGGGCCTGAGGTCCCAGAGCTTGCGGCAGTGGTCCCTGTCTCCGAATGCTCTGACCATCTTCCAGTCTTCACCGTCCTCGGATGATGAGACTTCAAGTGACCAGGCCAGGGGACGTGGAGATGGTCCTGACTTGATAATCACGTGGAGCAGTTCCATTTTCTGTAATTTATAACAAAAAAAAAAAAATGCAATAAAAATTTATTTCTCTCTTCACAAAGGTGGGCTTAATATAAATAGGTATTAATTATTTTATTATTTTTAACGCATTTACGCATGCGAAGCGAATCAAGCGCAGGTTCGAATCCTGCTCGTGAGCGTTTTTTTTTTTTGATAGAATAACCTCCTCCTTTTTTAAGTCGGTTAATCCTAAGGCCTATGTCCAGCAGTGGACGTCTTTGGGCTGATATGATAAGAGAAATACAATTTAGTTTCAATTTACAATTTACTAATTAATTATTTTGGCTTGTTTTAACATTTTAGAGGATTCAGTGTCTTGTCATTTTGAAAATTAGCAACAAGCATATTGTATACATGCTTGTTGAAAAGTGCACGAGTTTATTATGAGTTTATCAGAGAAAAGATTAACATGTCAAGTCATTTTCAAATTAAACCTAGACAATAAAAATAAAATAATCTAAGCTAACATAATATTATAAGAAAATATATGTAAAAATCTACGTTGTCGTGTAAATATTTTGTGGTATTCCCGTAATCTAATCTATTAGATAACTCACACATACATCCGTCATGACGTCAGGACGTCCGTACCTACCTCTTACTTTCAATAACATTATAGGTACCTACCTACGCACTCGTATATTAAGTAAATCCATTCAATTAAAAGTATAAGTACATGTCACACTGCATGTAGTATGTCTCACTGCTTGCTGGGCTGGGTTGGTGGACTACAAAGACAATCTTTGGTGGACTCTCGGACGAATAAAACAGGCGGACAGAATCTCGCTAAACAATAAGTGAAGCAAATTATTTTATTATTTTTAAATTGTGGAAAGAAAAAATCGCTCACGAGCAGGATTTTGTTGTTTTGTTTTTTGTTTTTTTGTTTTTCTGTTTCTTAATAAGATATCGCTGACGTCACCCAAAGACGTTACCATAGTGGAGGATAATTTCGATACCACGAGCAGTGTTCACGGTAGCTTAGTGGCTAAAGCACTGGCGTACTAAGCCAGGAGTCGCAGGTTCGAATCCTGCTCGTGAGCGATTTTTTCTTCCCACAATTTAAATAAGTGAAGCATCCATAGTATGCGTAGCCGTAGTATGAGTAGCCGGCTCGCTTAAAAGTACGGGCTGGCACGGTCACATTCACATCCATAGTATGCCAAAAAGCCGCGATTACGCAAAAAATATAGTGTGACGGTAGTCATTGTTGTTGTGTCACAATAGTAGTTTATGAAACTGTTGCATAACAGGGGTTATGAAAACACGACTGTGAATAGCATCACATGAGTGTTTTAATACCTACTTATGTCAGTTTCATACATTACTTTATCTAAACTTATACAATACTAGCTGTGCCCGCGACTCCGTCCGCGTGAATGTCGGAAAACAACATCGTGTCATAATTATGAACACAATATCTTCAAATATATACATATAAGCGCCTACACAGACGATTACACTATTTACCGACCATACTATATTTTGTTTTTACAACCAACCGGCTAAGGTGATGGAATTTCATGGAATTAGCCCTAAACTAAAGAAAAAAAAAAAAAAAAAAAAAAAGATAAAGAAAGTAAGAAGATAAGATAAAGTAAGGAATAACATGATAAGGGAGCGTTGTGGAGTGAAAGAAGATGTAGTGACAAAGATTGAGAAAGGTATGTTAAGATGGTTTGGACATATAGAGAGGATGGACGAGAGGAGATTGACGAAACAAGTATACGAAGCGAGTGTGGATGGAAGAGTTGGAAGGGGACGACCTCGGCGAACGTATCGCGATCAAATCGCGGATGTTCTCAAAAAATGCCAGGTTAAGAGTTCTCTAAACCGACGAGCATGCATGACGAGGTTAATGGACGTAGATGAAGCGAAAGAGGTGTGTCAGGATCGTAGCAGGTGGAAATCCATAGTCTCTGCCTACCCCAATGGGAAACAGGCGTGATAATATGTATGTATGTATGTAGCCCTAAACTCCCTCATTCTGAGAAGACGCTCGTGTCCAGCAGTGGGAAGTAATTGGGCTGATTATGTTATTCTATAACACTAACCACATCTCTTCTTATGCTGAGAAGAGGCCCGTGTCCAGTAGTGGGACTGTAATGGGCTGGTAATGTTATGTTATTCTAGAATACCAATAATATCCAGTTCATTATCTCTTCTCATTTTGAGAAGAGGGCCATACCCAGTAGTGGGTTGACTACGTTATGTTATTCTATATTTTCTAGTTTATTAACTCTTCTCGTTCCGAGAAGAGGTCCGTGCCCAGCAGTGGGGCAGTAGGTAATGAGCTGATTATGTTATGATAATCTATTACACTAACAATATCCAGTTTTTTAACTCTTCTCATTCCAAGAAGAGGGCCATGCCCAGCAGCGGGACAGTGATGGGCTATGTTATGTTATTCTATATTTTCTATAATACTAATAGAATCCAGTTGTATTTTTAGGAACCTGCAACCTGCATACAACCAACAATCATGACCTCGACTTTGTATGCAACTTAATACAATAGAGGGGTCAAGCTGTATCGCTGGATCTACTCAACCGATTCAGATAAAACATACCCTATATTTTAAGTTAGACTAATACCAATACAAATGCTAAGTTTAATTACGATCCGTTCAGCCGTTTTCACGTGATGAGGTAACAAACAGACAGACAGACAGACAGGCAGACAGACATATTTTAAACGATTGATTCGTGTTCTATAGCTCATTTCTAGTCCCCCTAGCCGGTTTTCGAGAAAAAAAACTCAATGTACAGACTTTTCGACCTTTAGAGTTTTATTATAGTATAGAGAGATATAGATAGATTAAATAAAATATCAAAGTCAAAATCTTGGTAACATTGTCGTACAATATAAATGTGGTGTATTAAAATGCTTTCGAAATTATAGTAGGTTTAGGAAAAAATTAAGTACTTCAGTCTTTGTTTAGCGAGATACCGTCCGTCTTTCTTATTCATCCGAGGGTGGACTATATTACGTCATATTGGGGAAGCATAATCTAATGTTAAGCTTATATTGAGGGGCTCGTGGCTAAGTAACAACCATGCGGATTGTATTATCTGCGACGTTAAATTGCGCGTGCCGCGGTCAGTCAATGGATGGGTGATCGTTTCGTTACATATCGAGACCCCTCCGTGCCTGAGAGCACGGTCCCGGTGGCCATACGAATAACTATGGTAGTCGTTTCAGGTAGTCAGGAGCCCGACGATATCGTCTAGGGCCTAATTCACGTAATTTCATGACGCGCCGATCAAGTTGCATTGACGCTGCAGTTCGTTTCTGTCAGCGATGGCCGAAGATAAGAAAATACGAAATTCTCTTCTTTAGTTACGTGAATTGGCCTACAGTAATTGTGCTACGCAGGTCTGATGGCACTCACTCCGTGTAAAATACCGACATTCAAAAGCATCGGCTCTCCGATTCAGGGGGTCACGAACGACAAACGAAGTTCGAACTAAAGATAAGCACATATAAAAGGCACTTTCAGATCAGGAAACAAATGTCAAAACACTATCATCGCACGTAATGTATTGGAACGATGGTTGGCGAATTCTGCGATGAATGTTACGAATAATCGAATATCGTCAAACGCGAGTAGACCCCCAGGTCAGGGGGTACTAAGGCCTTGAATTCTTCTTATTCTGAGAAAAGGCCGTAAGTAAGTATAATGTTATTATGTTGTTATCTAACGGCCAAAATTAATATCCTATCTATCCACGATTTACCCTACTAGAGATAGGAACTTGGCATAATTATGTCTAATTTCTATATCTAGTAGGGTAAATCGTAGATAGATTGGATATTAATTTTGGCCGTAAGGCTGACGTTGGATTGGATTGCAGACGGGTAGATAACTTATCCATTTGAAAGAAAAAGAAAAAATATTTATTGCCACAATTACAAAGTCAAAGTCCAAATCATTTATTTCAATTAGACCATTTAACAGGCACTTTTGAAATTCGACAGGGAAAAGTACCTAAATTAAAAAGTAAATTGCCAATAAAATTATTAATGAATGAATGAAAATCACTCAATTAATCTCTCTTTGGATGTCACTCAATTGAGTCTCAGGGTCAGTGGCAGGGTGCATCAGCTAACTATCACTCATTAAACTCCTGCGAAGCCTTCAAGGAAAAATACTTCAAGGTATAAGCAGCATTTTTGACGACATCAATGGCAACAAACAAAATTGAACAAAAACAGTGCGGCGCGGCGGCGGGATGGTTGCGCCTGCGCTCCTCATTAGTACAGCCATACAAGGCGACTGCGGCCGCTACCGGTTGCATCATTGTACAATTAACGAGATATTTTTCTAATTAGCCTTTATGGCATCCAGCCCATCCAGGTATAACAGAGCTCTTTTATGGACCTGTTCGACCATTTTGGATGGCAAGTTTAGAAAGTCTTCGCGTATGTTCTTAGTAGCATCCTGTAGCTTTTGGAATTGTGTTACTGTAGGTATAGTGACTTGGGGTAAGTCGGGACACGGGGTAAGTTCGTCTAAATGGGTTTTCTGCAGAAAGTTTCGTCACAATATTACGACGCGCATTAAAGTAAGGTGTAGGATAGACTGACGTGACACGCTATTATCGCCAGCAATTAAAAATGTCACCACACTCTGCATCGAATCCATTTGAACGAACTTACCACGTGTCCAACATAGCTTGTAGGATGAGTAAGCTGAAGTGGCAGTGGACTGGCCATGTCTGTCGAAGGACCGATGGCTGCTGGAGCAGACGAGTCCTTGAGTGGAGACAGTGATCGGACTAGATGCGGAAGGCAGAGGACCGAGTGTTGTGGCGCAACATGGGAGAGATGTCTAGCAGTGGACTGCGATAGGCTGAGTTGATGAGCCCGTGTCCTGACTTACCCCAAGTCACCTTACTACATACCTGATAAGACCTTTGAGAAATGCAGACGTGTTATAGAATAGAATAATATTTATTTCTTAGTGTACCAGGCCCCTCAGAAAGTATTGCGAAAAAAAGTTTTTATATATGGGAGACTGGCCAGTTATAATGTTTTTCGAAAATATGATTATTTATAAGTAAAAATAAGTAAGTTCCAATTTCAAAATTTCCCTCCACATTTTTTGCGAGTTAATTCAAAGTATTGTGTCTCACTGAAATATGGATCTGCGCCGGGAACATTTTAGAGCTATGATTTTATACGATTTCAAGTGTCGCCTGAAACCGGATGAATCGTACGATAGACTTCAAATGGCATTCATGGATGAAGGCCCTTCCAAGGCAACCGTGTATCGTTGGTATAACGAATTCAAGCGCGGTCGACCAACTTTGGGGGATGACGAAAGAAGCGGTCGCCCTTTGACGGCTGTTACCGAAGAAAACGTGCTAGCAGTGAAAAATTTAATCCAAGACAATAGGCGAATTACATATCAGGAGATTCAACACATATTGAAGATTGGATCGGGAAGCGTTCACGAGATTCTACACAGCCATCTTCGCGTGAGGAGGATAGTATCACGCTGGGTGCCGCACAACCTCACCGATGCTCAGAAGCAGGCCCGGGTGGAATGGTGCCGTGATATGCTTAACAAATTTGAAGCAGGCTCGTCTCGGCGTGTTTACGACATCGTTACAGGTGATGAGTCCTGGATTTATCAATACGACCCAGAAACCAAGCGCCAGTCGACTGTTTGGGTGTTTCAAAATGAGCCAACGCCTACCAAAGTGAAGCGATCTAGAAGCGGGGGTAAGATTTTGATCGCTAGCTTTTTTAATTTGACTGGCCACTTGGTATCAATTCCCTTACGGGATCAAAGAAGCATTAATGCAGAATGGTATACTACCAAATGTTTTCTCTGTTATAAGCAACAAGCGACCAAACACAGGGCTCCGCGGGCTACTGCTCCACCACGACAATGCACCTGCGCACACCGCACTCAAAACGAGGGACTTCCTGGACAGCACGCCAGTCAAACTCCTGGGTCACCCTCCTTACAGCCCTGATCTAGCACCGTGTGACTTCTTTTTATTCCCAAAAATAAAAAATCAGCTCAAAGGGATACAATTTTCGTCGCCGGAAGATGCGCTGGCTGCGTTCGAGCAGGCTGTAAACGAGGTGTCTGCGGCGGACTGGAAAAAGTGTTTTGAAAACTGGTTTAGGCGCATGAATCTTTGTATAGAGGCTGGTGGAAAGTACTTTGAAAAGATTTGATAAAAATATATGTACGTATAGAACAATTTTTTTTAGTTTCGCAAAACTTTCTGAGTGTCCCACGTATATATAGGCACATTGAGGTCTTACATTAAATATTGTTTCACATATAGTAGTATTGTATTGGTCACTAGTAGTAGTATAGTAGTAGTTAGTAGTGTTACAATATTTTTTCTATCAACAACATAACCTAATAAATAATTATTGTCCCTCAAATCCTTTGGACCCCTCCATTGATATTTTCATCAGTTTTCATTGCAATTGTTTTTAACTTAACTTGCTTGTTTTGTCTTGTTTTTTAGTTGTTTTTGCTTAGTTTGGGACTAGATGGTGCTGTGTCAAAATGTCCCAAAATATTTATTTATTAATATCTTTTCAAGTTTTTATCAATCTGAAATCAACTAAAAGATAACTCATGTGTGGTTGTGTGTGTTGCGATATTTTCCTTTGTTTTAGCCTTAGCAGTGACGTGCGGTGCTGGAATTACTGCAATCCTTCTGAAGCGACACTATAACAACCCACAGAATTGAATGTGTTTTTTTCCTGCAGTGCACTCTCCTATTAGAGTAGGTTAGGTATTTACGGATGAATAAGGTGCAAATCCTCATCGCAATCGCACCGCAATGCGCGCTAGGACGTACGTTAGGTCCCCGAATTTTGTTTTAAGGTACATAGGTACTTAGACTATCTAAATGTAAACAGGTTCAGAGTCATCCTACACCATGAATGGGTAAACGGCAGACATTTCGAAGGATATGGTAGAATATGCGTACACATAATGAAAAACGAAAAAAAAAACCGGCCAAGAGCATGTCGGGCCATGCTCAGTATTATAGGGTTCCTTAAGTAGGTGTTACAAACAAATCAAATCGAATATTAATCACGGCTGTTTTAGTTTTTGCAATAGACGGCAGCATTGGCGACTCAGAGAGTGATGTCAGTAGCCGCTAGATGGCGCTATACAGTGCCAAATGTAATACACGGCACTTGACGCCAGCATTGGCGACCCAGAGAGTGTTGTACGACGCCGCTAGATGGCGCCAAATTTAAGAAGTGTGTCGTCAACATAACACAAAGTTACTTTTTGTGATTTTTTCAAATAGAAAGTAGCTAAAGGAGCATTATTTGCTATGATCATTTTTCTCTAAGGTCAATGACCTTTGAACTAGGACGTTTTAAGTATTTTTCAGTTTTCTGTCTATAACTCAAAAAATTATAATCACATTATACTCGAAATAATTTTAAAAGAGAGTTTTCACAAAGGTCTATCAATGTGGAAGATTATAAGTTTCTACGTTGCATAGTTTAGAAATGGCAGGGGGGGGGACACATTGCAAGCCACTTTGGCGGGCTATATTTCGCAGTTGGTACACCTGATAAAAAAGTGGTGTATGAAACATTACCTTCATTTTAGTAGACCTATTCAATGATACCCCACACGAGGGGGTGCAGCGAAAAAAATTTTTTTTTCCCCATTTCACATGTATGGGTGCCACCCCTAAAGAACGTAAAAACTATTTTTTTATTCTTTTAAAATTGAGATCTATATGCAGACTATTTTTTAACAAAATTTCATTTACTTATGTTTATAACTGTAGAAGTTATTAAGCTGTAAAGGATTAGGACAGACGGACAGACGGACAGACGGATAGACGGACAGACGGACAGACGGACAGACGGACGGACATGACGAAACTATAAGGGTTCCTTGTAGGACTTCGGAACCCTAAAAAACCGCGATAAATCACGTGTACAGGATAAAAGTCTGATGGCTAGTAGAAAAGGCGGAGAGTGTGGAAATAGTGACCGATGTACACTACCGTGCTAGGTGCATCACCTCACCGCATGAAACTTTGATTTGTAAACGCGGAATAGTGTCCACATCGATTGGATATTTTTTTTGGTACCTACATAATATTTGTAACGAGAATCAAGTACTAAACATCCTCCTTCAATAAGTCCCTCGTTCAACCAGTCAGTCAACCTGTATTATACTTGAAAACTAATCGTTAAGAGTACAATAGTGACCTATTTTAGTATGTTTGATCTATCAATTTGCGCTGCGATAAGAAACTAACAAAATGCTTCTCTCTAGATTATTTTAAAAGATGTTTTCAGTTTTTGTTTGCTAGTACGGTCAACTATATGTACCAGGCCCCTCAGAAAGTATTGCGAAAAAAAGTTTTTATATATGGGAGACTGGCCAGTTATAATGTTTTTCGAAAATATGATTATTTATAAGTAAAAATAAGTAAGTTCCAATTTCAAAATTTCCCTCCACATTTTTTGCGAGTTAATTCAAAGTATTGTGTCTCACTGAAATATGGATCTGCGCCGGGAACATTTAAGAGCTATGATTTTATACGATTTCAAGTGTCGCCTGAAACCGGATGAATCGTACGATAGACTTCAAATGGCATTCATGGATGAAGGCCCTTCCAAGGCAACCGTGTATCGTTGGTATAACGAATTCAAGCGCGGTCGACCAACTTTGGGGGATGACGAAAGAAGCGGTCGCCCTTTGACGGCTGTTACCGAAGAAAACGTGCTAGCAGTGAAAAATTTAATCCAAGACAATAGGCGAATTACATATCAGGAGATTCAACACATATTGAAGATTGGATCGGGAAGCGTTCACGAGATTCTACACAGCCATCTTCGCGTGAGGAGGATAGTATCACGCTGGGTGCCGCACAACCTCACCGATGCTCAGAAGCAGGCCCGGGTGGAATGGTGCCGTGATATGCTTAACAAATTTGAAGCAGGCTCGTCTCGGCGTGTTTACGACATCGTTACAGGTGATGAGTCCTGGATTTATCAATACGACCCAGAAACCAAGCGCCAGTCGACTGTTTGGGTGTTTCAAAATGAGCCAACGCCTACCAAAGTGAAGCGATCTAGAAGCGGGGGTAAGATTTTGATCGCTAGCTTTTTTAATTTGACTGGCCACTTGGTATCAATTCCCTTACGGGATCAAAGAAGCATTAATGCCGAATGGTATACTACCATATGTTTGCCAGAAGTTTTCTCTGTTATAAGCAACAAGCGACCAAACACAGGGCTCCGCGGGCTACTGCTCCACCACGACAATGCACCTGCGCACACCGCACTCAAAACGAGGGACTTCCTGGACAGCACGCCAGTCAAACTCCTGGGTCACCCTCCTTACAGCCCTGATCTAGCACCGTGTGACTTCTTTTTATTCCCAAAAATAAAAAATCAGCTCAAAGGGATACAATTTTCGTCGCCGGAAGATGCGCTGGCTGCGTTCGAGCAGGCTGTAAACGAGGTGTCTGCGGCGGACTGGAAAAAGTGTTTTGAAAACTGGTTTAGGCGCATGAATCTTTGTATAGAGGCTGGTGGAAAGTACTTTGAAAAGATTTGATAAAAATATATGTACGTATAGAACAATTTTTTTTAGTTTCGCAAAACTTTCTGAGTGTCCCACGTATATAGCGTAAAACAACCATTACAGCGGAACTGGCTAAGTACGTAAATTTTGTACAAGACAGGTTCTGCTTATACTGGTTTATTTAGCATCGATAGGGATGCGGTTGACTGTACATACGGTTGATGAAGTTAATACAATTATAAGTAGAGCCCTTTAAAAGTCTTTTGTAACCATCCAAATTAAACGTCTGGGAATTTGGTTGAGGAATCGGAAATGCAATTTAAATGAGTACCCTGTCTTTTCTTTCTTTCTTTCATAGGTAGTTAACTATCGTGAATTTGTGAGGCATGTTAAATATTATAACTTAAATTGGCTTCTTTCTACTCACGGGATATCGTCGCACAAAAATCGCATGAGCCTTTGAATATAAATACTATTCAAAGGTGTGAGATAGTTTTTACGGCTATATAAATCAAAATTAGCCCATTATTGCATGCTCAATGTAAGGTGGCAGGGCGTTAACATCCAACACTGCTTTCATCCAAAATACCTAGGTGTAACTTTGGATAGGTCTCTGAGCTTCAAATCTCATTGTCTCAACACAAAACTCAAGGTTTGCACACGCAACAACCTCCTCCGTCGTCTCACAACCACAAAATGGGGAGCAGCACCACACGTCTTGCGCACAACTGGCATAGCTCTGTGCTTTTCTGCCGGCGAATTTGCATGCCCAGTGTGGCATCGTTCCGTGCACTCTAAGCATGTCGACGTTGCCCTAAACGAAACGTGCCGCACGATAACTGGTTGCCTTAAGCCTACTCCTCTTAAAATGCTATATCCACTAGCGGGCATAGCTCCACCTTCTGTACGTCGGGATAGCGCATGTACATCGGAGAAATCTAAACAAGAGTCCGATCACCGACACCCCCTCTTTGGACACCAACTCCCAAGAGCCCGGCTGAAAAGTCGTAAAAGTTTTATGCGCTCCACACAGGCCTCACAACTCCTTCCAGCCGTAATGAGGACAGCGCTGTGGAAGGAAAGGCTCCCACCACCACCTGATTTTGTAGCACCGCAAGAACACCTGCCCCCAGGTCACGATCTCCCATGGCCAGTCTGGAAGTCCCTCAACCGACTGCGGACTCAAGTCGGTCGCTGCAGAGAGAATATGTGCAAATAGGGAATGCGAGACTTGTCTAATACTGAATGCGATTGCGGGGCCCCCATTCAGTCCATGGCCCATTTGCTCACTTGTCCCTTGTGCCCTACTACCTGCACAAGAGACGATTTAAACAAAGCCACAAACAACGCCATAGAGGTGGCCAAATACCACATGAATACAGTGTGAAGTAAATAAGAACCATTGACACGAAGAAGAAGCCCATTATTGTCCCACTGCTGGGCACGGGCCTCTTCTCAGAACGAGAAGGCCTTAGTCCACCACGTTGACCTAGTGCGGGTTGGCGGACTACACACACCATTGAGAACTGTATGGAGCACTGTCAGGTGTGCAGATTTCCTCACGATGTTTTCCAGTGATAATCAAATTCTGATCCACACATGAGTTCGAAAAGTCAGTGGTGCGGGCCGGGTTCGAACTCGGACTCTCTTGCATGGAAGGCAAGCGCTCAACTGGTGATTATCGATTTAAGTGAACACAAATTTAGGGAACCAACAGATATTTATTTTATTATTTTAACGCATTTTACGCATGCGAAGCGAATTCTAAAGATATAAATTGTGGAAAGAAAAAATCGCTCACGAGCAGGATTCGAACCTGCGACTCCTGGCTCAGTACGCCAGTGCTTTAGCCACTAAGCTACCGTTAACACTGCTCGTGGTATCGAAATTATCCTCCACTATACGTCTTTGGGTGACGTCAGCGATATCTTATTAATTTCGATACCACGAGCAGTGTTCACGGTAGCTTAGTGGCTAAAGCACTGGCGTACTGAGCCAGGAGTCGCAGGTTCGAATCCTGCTCGTGAGCGATTTTTTCTTTCCACAATTTATATCAACAGATATTTTTTTCGCGATTTCAGGGTTGGTCCCATATTAAAAGTTGTTCATAACGATGAGTATAATGACCCCTTTTCGGGAATTAAGCGATTAAAATTTCAGCATGTATGTATAAATGAAATAGAATAACTTAACAATTCAAGATTTTCTTGTAGTGCGCCTAAAGATTTGAATTCAAGATAGGATAATGTGTCCTATCAGCATAGACATAGTAACAAATATAGACGATGTGCTGCGAACAATCATAGTGTAGCCAAAAAAACTATGCTCCTTTGTGTACAACCTGCGCTCACGCACACACCATACACCTGAAAGATATTTGCTTTTGCGATGCTTACTGGATGCCGCAACATGTGTACTGAGCATGGTTTGAGGTACATGTTATCCTATTGTTGTGTTGTGTTGTTGGCTAGTGTACTAAGTATTGTAACTCTGCTTTTGATCAATAAAGATTTTATTTATTATTATTTATTTTTATTATGAGGTGTATCACGACAAATACTAAAAACAAAAAAAATCGCCCGCGTCAAACTTGGTCAGATTATAGTACATATTATCTAGTTTAGCAACAAATACAAATAATAAGACAAACATAGACATATGTGGTGGTAGCTGCGTAAGAAAGACATGCAAAAATTCATATTTCGCGCACTGTGCGTTGATGTCTTTTGATAAACTCTCGTAAATTAAATTGGTTTTTATGGGGCATCAGGTCGTTGAGAGGTACGGAACCCTTACTGCGTGAGTCCGACTCGCACTTGGCCGGTTTTTTTTACTATGTCTGTGCCTATCACTGCAGTGTTCTAACATGAATACCAACTTCCACATAATCACGTAACCGATAACAAGTGAAAAATGAAACCTTACTAGATCTCTCGCGAAACAGTAACAAAATTATCCAATAAAAAATATCGGAACACACCTGACTATCTGATAACTTATCGCGAACGATAACAAAGAACGCTCAGTCACTCGTTAAATGCGCACGTAAGTGCTCGTAGTGGTTACACATGTGAAAATGTCGACGAAGGCGACATCCATCGCTTGTGATAATGCGGAGCTAAGTGAGGTGAAAGTGGACGTGGTCAAACATAAGCAGCGACGGAACACGCACACCGCAGCCTCCTACGATGGAGACATGAAAGGCGTTCCGAAGGTCTCCAGCAGATCCAGTGACTTTGTGTACGTTAATAACGCATATGTTGGAAGCCTAAACAGTGTTAACGAAGTGAGGATATACGATCCACCTACCAGGTTTGTACTCAATAAATTAACTCTGTTCATCATAGCACCCCCCCCCCATCACAATCACAATAGCCAGTCACTCAGTCAGTCTTCAATGTATCCTATTGTTAGTGCATCAGGCTCGGACGCGCCCCAAATTACGTTTCCGAATCTCGGTCTGTAGGACTCTGTTTCAACGTCAATCAGTCCATTCCTCCACACCTACCTTCACCATCTTATGTTTATAATTATTCGAAGCATGTTGGTTGGTAGCAAGGATCACTGCTTTCAAGCCACAGGTTGGCGCGACAGTTTTCTGTGATATTATGTTCTGTGTAACAACCTGGTATTCAGAATTTGTGGTACTTAGTACCCGAATCTACACGTGCTGCACCGTAGCTGATCGAAAAGTATCGGACCGACTGATATTTGCCTAGTTGGATACCAGACTAATTATTTAGGATGCCTCATCATCATCTATACCTATAAAACAGTACCGTGACTGACTGAAAGACAACGCAGTCTAAGCCGGTGGTCCTAGGGATTTGTGGAGGAAATATGCCTTGAGTACCCCAGAGGTTCACTAATAAGGAGGGATTTTTTGAAATTCCGTCTCTAAAGGGGTGAAAAGGGGTGGTAGAGTTTGTATGAAGAAAACAGGGCACCAAAGCTACGGGCGGCGTCAGAAAAACAGCGGCGGCTAGCGGGCGGTAGCATTGTAAACGTCCAGGGGCCGTATTGTGAAGTGTTGGAGCCATCATTGTGACTGCAAGAAAGAGGCAGAGCTATACATCCCTCTCTTGCACCAGAACCATGATGGCTCTCACACTTTATACGGCTCCAGTACTGAACATGGAAAACATCGTGTGGCAACCTGCACACCTGAGAGTCCTCCATACAGTTCTTGACGGTGTGTGTAGTCCGCGAACCCACAGTAGGAGCGTGGTGGACTAAGGCCTGAGTCCTTCTCATTCTGAGAAGAGGCCCGTGTCAGCAGTGGGACAGTAATGGGCTAGTTATGGTAATTGGTAACTACATTATAATAAACATGATAGGCAATATTTCCATAACCTCCGCGTTCGGTGGACGTGTTTGTTTCCATAGTACCTTTCCTGTCATTCGTGGGAGAAGAACGCTACCAGTCACTCATCTATTCCTACCCACCAACCCAACCCAGTGAGAAGCTCCCTGCAGGTCATAATCTCCCCTGGCCTACATGGAAGTTCCTAAACCGTCTGCGGGCCTACCTGGGTGTAAGATGAACATGAGCAAATGGGGCTACATAGACAGAACGGATACAGCTTGTACCCGTGGCGTTGATCCTCAATCAATGCCACATCTGTTATCTTGCTCTCTTTACCCTTATGCTACAGATAACGCAATTAAGGTGGCCAATTTTTGGGCAAGCAGTATATGAATATTGTACCATCGACACGAAGAAGAAGAAGAAGAAGATCCGTTCTTGACACTCACGGAAGAGGAGAGATATAGTCTCCTTCCCTTATTCTTTGTCGATAACAATTAGGAACTGATATAAGTATGGAAAAGTTTATGTTGAGCACCGATAAAGCTTACAATTTTATCAAGAGTTGAAAGCCTGATGTAAGAATTGCAAATGATTGATAAAGATGTCTGAATGCTATGCTATCTATATTTGCCGGCTATAAAAAAATGATGTGGAACCTGGAAAATAGTTAAGGAGAACCTAGTGGGATGGCGAAACGAGCTAAACCAGATGTTATGCGGTTACCTTTGCCCATAACAACTGCAATTCCAGCAAGGCTGGCTAGCTAGGCTGTTGTCTACTTAGTATTGCAAGTCGCGTTCGCGACTGGAACACAGCAATACAATAATTACTGTTTGGCGGCCGAATGGTGGTAGTACTTCTTCGGATGACGACGACGAGCTATTTAACCGACTTCAGAAAAAGGAGGCAGGTTCTCAATTCGATTGTATTTTTTTTATGGTTTTTCTCAGAACTCGGTCATTTATAAACCGATTTGGAAAATATTTTTTTATTTGAAAAGATATACTTCTAGATTGGTCCCATTTTGATCAAAATCTATTTTTGATAATAGGATCCATATGGAATTGATGGAACTCCTCAAATATTATAGGCATATATATAGCGATTATGGTATTTTCATCCACAAATCAAGCATTTGCATCCAGAAAGTATCATTTGGTGAAAATCTGATGAAGATCTTCGGAGATAAAGAAGGAAACTCTTCAATGGATGACAGCAAATCATCGGAGATTGCAGCAATTTATATTGTTAATGCCACCAAAAATAGAGAAATAAATTAAACTTTAAAAAAAGTTAAAATTGACTTCAAAAATAATAAAATAATTTATGTGAAACAGTTTAGTATGTAAAATCATTGCATAAAACCGAATCAAAGGCACGTACTTCCTAAACTGTTTCACACATTTTTTTAACTAAACTAATTTTGTAGACATAACCGATGACGTATAAGCCGATTAAATTATAATCAACACGCAATTTGGCAGTGACTGATAATACACACTAATCTTAAAAATATTAGATATTAATAGAAACATGGAATACGCGCGTCTTATCAGTTAAAGTTAGGTACGGTCGATCGCACGTCAGTGGTAACACTTTGACATTAGCAGCATCTTTATTTCGTAAGCAGTAAGGGTGGTTTTCAAATTGAAGTGTTACCACTGTCATGCAGTCGACTGTACCAATTAAACTGATTATTTCAAATATTTAAAGGAGAATGGCCAAAATGGGTCCACTTCCTATAAATATGACCTGTATATCAAATTGTAGGCTTAAGATAGTATTATGCATTAATTGCCAATAAAGCATAGGCAGAATAGGCTGTGTGATTAGTTATACACATAGAACTTTCGCGAATTTCACTTATATTGAACTAAGTTTACGGGACTTGTCGCTTGTTTGTTATATTTTGATGTAATTGTGTGCGACAAGTCCCGTAAACTTAGTTATACGTGGGACACTCAGAAAGTTTTGCGAAACTAAAAAAAATTGTTCTATACGTACATATATTTTTATCAAATCTTTTCAAAGTACTTTCCACCAGCCTCTATACAAAGATTCATGCGCCTAAACCAGTTTTCAAAACACTTTTTCCAGTCCGCCGCAGACACCTCGTTTACAGCCTGCTCGAACGTAGCCAGCGCATCTTCCGGCGACGAAAATTGTATCCCTTTGAGCTGATTTTTTATTTTTGGGAATAAAAAGAAGTCACACGGTGCTAGATCAGGGCTGTAAGGAGGGTGACCCAGGAGTTTGACTGGCGTGCTGTCCAGGAAGTCCCTCGTTTTGAGTGCGGTGTGCGCAGGTGCATTGTCGTGGTGGAGCAGTAGCCCGCGGAGCCCTGTGTTTGGTCGCTTGTTGCTTATAACAGAGAAAACTTCTGGCAAACATTTGGTAGTATACCATTCGGCATTAATGCTTCTTTGATCCCGTAAGGGAATTGATACCAAGTGGCCAGTCAAATTAAAAACGCTAGCGATCAAAATCTTACCCCCGCTTCTAGATCGCTTCACTTTGGTAGGCGTTGGCTCATTTTGAAACACCCAAACAGTCGACTGGCGCTTGGTTTCTGGGTCGTATTGATAAATCCAGGACTCATCACCTGTAACGATGTCGTAAACACGCCGAGACGAGCCTGCTTCAAATTTGTTAAGCATATCACGGCACCATTCCACCCGGGCCTGCTTCTGAGCATCGGTGAGGTTGTGCGGCACCCAGCGTGATACTATCCTCCTCACGCGAAGATGGCTGTGTAGAATCTCGTGAACGCTTCCCGATCCAATCTTCAATATGTGTTGAATCTCCTGATATGTAATTCGCCTATTGTCTTGGATTAAATTTTTCACTGCTAGCACGTTTTCTTCGGTAACAGCCGTCAAAGGCGACCGCTTCTTTCGTCATCCCCCAAAGTTGGTCAACCGCGCTTGAATTCGTTATACCAACGATACACGGTTGCCTTGGAAGGGCCTTCATCCATGAATGCCATTTGAAGTCTATCGTACGATTCATCCGGTTTCAGGCGACACTTGAAATCGTATAAAATCATAGCTCTAAAATGTTCCCGGCGCAGATCCATATTTCAGTGAGACACAATACTTTGAATTAACTCGCAAAAAATGTGGAGAGAAATTTTGAAATTGGAACTTACTTATTTTTACTTATAAATAATCATATTTTCGAAAAACATTATAACTGGCCAGTCTCCCATATATAAAAACTTTTTTTCGCAATACTTTCTGAGGGGCCTGGTACACATGTTATACAATGTAATTTTTAGGTTTTCCAACTCTTTCTTTACACACGACTGCACCAAAAGGAGGGTGCTGTTTTTCATTACTGTTCCTCAATACTTTGATTCGTTTTTTGCGTGCCTGTAGATGTATATCAATACAACATTATTGTTTCCAAAAATATTCATTTCTCCGTCAAAATAACATTGATAACTTTCGAGTTTAAAATAATCTCAAAAATGTTTGGTTTTGGTTTTAGTTTACTTTATCTATGGTGACATTTATACAATAATTCAGCTGAATATCTTAGTTCCTATATCACTGGCAGGTTACGGTCAAAATTAGAAGCGGTCAAGAAACTGAATGTTATTGCGATGGTGGGTTGGTATAGTGTTAGACAGTGGTATTTGTTGCCTTCAGCCTATATAGATAGATAGAGTATACTTTATTGTTTGCACACCATAAAAATAAAATAGTGACAAACATGAGCACAGTACTAACAATTAGACGTTTTTGGCCTAGGGTGAGACTGTGAGACAAGAATGCAGAACGTAACCCCCCCCAATGGTGGTAGGAGGAACACCGTGACAATGCCTTCGTAACAACCAAAGAAGCGGTGGAACTGGTGTCCTTATCCTACCTACATCATCCAAAAAACTTTTTTTCCACCACAATTACAAAGGTGGCGATCGATATGGTATCAGAATTATATATGACTAATCATATTTATCATATATTATCCACCACAGAGATTAGAGAAAAACCATTCATGCAAAATATAAAAACACTGGGTGACTACAGTTTTATCATTTCTGTGATCTAGAAAATATGTCGTAATCTAGAAAAACATGTTATTGAAAGTTTTATACTAATATTAAAAATGGGAAAGTAGGTATGGATGTTTGTTTATTTGTTTGTTTGTCTGAAACGGCTAAACGGATTGATTTGGATGAAATTTGGCACAGATAGACCATTATCCTGTATTAACATTTATGATACTATTTACAGTTCCGTACCCAAAGGGTGCCATCGGGGCCCTATTACTCTCGCTACGCTTTTTTTTTTCCGTGGGGAAATCTTCATGGACGCACTCCGCCCGGGGTAGGAGTAGTCGTTAAGCCGCCCGGAGCCAGTGTCGGACTCTTGCCGACTAAAACCACCACGGTGTTCCTTCAACTACCTTAGCCGGGGGCGTGGGAACCCAGTAAGTGAGTATTCACACAACTACCTCCGACAGGTCCCGGCCCGCCACAAGCAGGCGAGCCCCTTCTCCCCGTGCGGCATAACGACGGCCGCACCCTCCTCTG
Source organism: Asteroscopus sphinx (assembly GCA_949699075.1). Classification (NCBI taxonomy): domain Eukaryota; kingdom Metazoa; phylum Arthropoda; class Insecta; order Lepidoptera; family Noctuidae; genus Asteroscopus; species Asteroscopus sphinx. Next base: position 1,827,799 of record OX453004.1, on the reverse strand, counting down.
TGGCGCACACGGAACACTGCACGCCACCTCACCTCACGGGCCTTTACCAGCTGCGCCAACTACGCCAGCTGCTGGTCGGGCAGCAGACTACCCCGACTCTGCTGCTCGCAGGCCCATGCTCCTGTAATTTTTATAGAGGTGTTCTTCCTCGCGGTCCGGGCGGTAAAGCCGAGACCCTCGGTCCTAACAAGCGCAAGAACACTACTCAGCGGGCACTCCTGGGATTACGAGACCGACGGGGGCAGGGAAGGACAGTCCCCCGCTACCTGCCCAGTGGCAGGGTGAGTGCACACCGGGCCCGCCCCTGCTCCTCCACAGTGTCCTCTGCTTTCTCAGAGGGACACGCGGAGCAACTTCCCATTGGCCCACATCGGGCCCCTCCCGTGCCAGAATATTCGCCACAGGCATGGAGAAAAGAAGGGAGGCCACAGGCAATAAGGTCCCCCGGTCCAAAGGACTTATTGCCCGTACACAGGGTGCACCGGCCCAACACGCTAGGCTCGCTACGCGCTACGCTGTCCGTCCGTCCGTCTGTCTGTCACAGGGCTTGACCGAGGCTTTGTATCGATTTGTAACGGAAATAAATAATCAGTTGAAAATTTCACAGAATATGTGTTACTATGACGGCTATCACGACAAATACGAAAAATATGCAAGAAACCTAGATAACATGCATTATTTCAACGTTTTTTTCCTACATACATACATACATCGGTCCGTGTGGTGCCGGACTGGTCCGTGTGGTGCCGGACTTAAAGAATAGCACCACCCTTATCTCTTCTCATGGGTGTCGTAAAAGGCGACTAAGGGATTCACCAGAGGATGGGCAGCAGCGTTCTCTGAGTATTTAACCAACCAACTGCGATCGCCAACCCGCCTGCCAAGCGTGGCGATTATGGCATATCCCCCCCTTAATTGGGGGAGGCCTATGTCCAGTAGTGGACGTCTTTCGGCTGTAATGATACATACATACCTATACAGATGCTATATGACGCTGGTAATACATACCGGCGTCAAACTTTGTCTGATTTTATTGTTATTCTGCTAAACTATAACTTAGTTTAGCAAAAAATACTAAAAATAGGGCAATCATAGACATATGTGGTGGTACCTACGTAAGAAAGAGATGCAAAAATTCATATTTCGGGCACGATTGTTGATGTCTTTTGATGAACTCTCGTAAATTAAATCAGTTTCTATGGGGTATCAGGTCGATGGGTGGTACGGAACCCTTACTGCGCGAGTCCGACTCACACTTGGCCGGTTTTTATTAACATAACACTGGAGCAAAACCACGTGTGTCAGCTAGTAGTCAACTAAAGTAAATCACCCAGCAGAGTGTACCCATGAGGATGCCCAATAGTGTTCTCATGCAAAACTTTGTTTATGCGGCGTCTTGAGGCTTATGGTCTGTGGATATCGATCAGGTAGATCAGTCTAAAGTCTCTTATCGTTGCAACGTTCGCTATCTATCGATTTGTAGATAATAGGATACAGGTGCACACGGTTATCTGGCTTTGCAATGCGTATTGTTTGATTAGATTGTCACTTTTCATGCCCCACCCACCCACACTAGTGTTTTCTGTACCACTGGTACAACAAAAGCAAACACATTCATTCATATTACACACACAACAAACTCCCCGATGCAGGGGGTCTATTCGCAAAATTGACAATGACATAATCGAAGCAACACGAGTGCTCTGAATATATTGATCGTACCTTACTCTAATAAATGTTCGGATTTTTTGTCGTTTACCGAATTCACAGACAAATATTATGATTTTTTAATAGTGAATGAGTCAAAAACAAAAGAAATACCTACTGTCAATTACATTTACAACTAAGAGTAGAGCTACGACCGCAAATTGTTGATTAGTCATCGATTAGTATCGTTCGTTGCTTCGTATAAACGATAGTTAAATCGACATTACTTAAAGCTGGTTTTGACACGATAAATAAAATAAATAAATATTTTTGGGATATTTTTACACAGCACCATCTAGTCCCAAACTAACTAACTAATCGATTATTGTTTTTGGGAGTGGACCCCCTGAACATTTTTGATAAGCAGTTGTCAACTGATTCGGTTTGTTATCTCGTTTCGTTTACGATTCACGTAACGAGTAAAAAGATAAAACAAACCGAATTGGTCGACAACTGCTTATGGAAAATGTTCAGTTATGTTTTTTTATGATGTAGAAGAGCAGAAAAGGGCCCACCCGATTATAAGTGGTTACCTTTGCCCTTAAGAACTGCAATACCACCTAGGCTGTTGTCTAAATGGTATTGCAAGTTGCGTTCGCCAAACTGAGACATGAAAAAGTCTCATGTTATTATTGTCACCGGTACCCGTACCATACCCGTAATCTTTTTCCCACGGCATGAGCTATTATCATAATGTAGCTCATGTCGACACGATAGAAGAGTAGTATATATATAGCTCCTTGTGAAAGAGCTCGTCTGAGGAAGTCATTATCATCATCATTTCAGCCGAAAGACGTCCACTGATGGACATAGGTCTCCCCCAAAGGGAGGGATGTGCCATAATCGCCACGCTTGGCAGGCGATCGCAGTTGGTTGGTTAAATACTCAGAGAACACTGCTGCCCATCCTCTGGTGAATCCCTTAGTCGACTTTTACGACAACCATGAGAAGAGATAGGGTGGTGTAATTCTTTATGTCCGGCACCACACGGGAAATACATCTTATGATTAGGTAATGCTGATATATGCCTCTTTCGTCTGGCACAAAATAAAACAGCTCCAAATAAATACCTAACCTAAAGACTTAAAGTCTTTGACCTAACCCTTTTTTCTCACTCCCCTTCTATAACTTGCGACGTATATTTAATGTATTTGCTAGCAACTAACGCCTTCTTCTTCTTCTTCGTTTTTGGCAAACTTCGCCGAGTCTTCTCGTCGCCTATACCGCAAAGTTTGAAGACAAAGGTCTTCAACCAGTGCGTCCTGCCAGTCATGACTTACGGTGCCGAGACGTGGACACTGACAGTTGGGCTAGTCCACAAATTTAAAGTCACTCAGCGAGCTATAGAGCGAGCTATGCTTGGAGTTTCTTTGAAGGATAAAATCCGCAACGAGATTATCCGGAGAAGAACCGGAGTGACCGACATAGCTTGTAGGATTAGTAAGCTGAAGTGGCAGTGCGCTGGCCATGTCTGTCGAAGGACCGATGGCCGTTGGAGCAGACGAGTCCTTGAGTGGAGACCGCGTATCGGCAAACGCAGCGTAGGGCACCCCCCTGCCAGGTGGACCGACGACCTAAAGAACGTGGCTGGGGGGGACTGGATGCGGAAGGCAGAGGACCGAGCGTTGTGGCGCAACTTGGGAGAGGCCTATGTCCAGCAGTGGACTGCGATAGGCTGAGTTGATAACGCCTTCTTATTTAATACGTTTACCACGAAGGCAACCTGAATGTAATGTTGGTATACCTACCATATCTAAGACCTATTTCTGTAATTGAAAATTAACAAAAAAAATGTCTTCTGTTTCCAGTGTATACCGAGAGCAATACTGGGCCTGCTCCAGATGGCCGTTCGCGAAGAGAATGCTGGCCATCGTAGCAGGAGTAGTCCTGGGTGCGGCCATAGGCTTGGCCATCACCATGGCCATTAAAGGAGGAAAGGCCGAAGACGTCATTGGAGGCCTTTTCAGATCTTCAGCCCCGGACTAAAGAAGACCTATGAAATTGTTCTTTGAGCCCAATGGCTCTGTGATTAATGGTGTAGCTAGTAACGCAATATGGATTATCGAAGAAACAAAGTAGTGGCGAGATCCTTTGCCATTGTTGGAACGATCTTTGTGATTCGTGATGGAGAGTTTTGACCTAAGTGTGTATAGTAGTTTTGTTCTGAAAGATTAATTAATAAGTGGATATGTCTAAGTATATTTATTGTTGTAGAGCTGTGTATTAATTACTTTGTTACTAAACTGATGCTTTGATTTTTTTAGGAAAAGTCAAAGGATATTAGAGTGGCCATAGTTTTGACTTGAAATTAACTTTCGAGCCCGCTATACACTTCAATGTATCATCACTAATCATCAGTGATACCGTGACAACAAGTTAGACATATCTGAAAAACGAAGCTAATATTGGTGCCATTTGCCAAGAACGTATGATTATCGGCCATCTTTGAAATGATCCCGATATCTTGACGATAGATTGTAAGGCGTATGGCGGGCCTTAGAGTGATACGTAATAATTATTATAAATGTATTATTAGATATTATTGTAGATTGTTTAAAATGAACGCGTGAAAACTCTCAACGGAATTCTCAGATGTGCAGGTTTCCTCACGATGTTTTCCTTCACTATAATTTAAGATTATCTTTCTAAAGCCGGAACGAAGTGCGATCTTAGATCCTCTTCATGGAAGGCAAGAGTTCAACCACAGCCTCTATCACTGTTTCATTTCCCATAATGATTTATAAATAATACGATTTAAATTGAGGAAACAAAAAATCGCTCACGAGCAGGGGGTCTACTCGCGTTTCACGAACGACAAACGAAGTACGAACTTTCGTTCCGACTGATTCCTACATAATAAAGATAGGCACATAAAAAAGGCACAATAAAGATAGACTACGGTTCATAATTGTATGAAATTTACCGGAGATCAGAGCAACAAATGTCAAAACATGATCATCGCATGCGATACAGAAACGATGGTAGACCGGAGTAGCAAATTGTGCGATGATTCGTACGATGAATCGAATATCGTCAAACGGGAGTAGACCTCCAGGATCGTAAGATTTCGCTTCGCATGCGTAAATGCTCTAAAAATAATAAAATAATTATTAAGGGTAGGCATATCTATACGACTTTGAATTTACTGCAAAGTTAGTCGAGTCAGTTAAGAAACTCTGTTTCTTAATAAGATATCGCTGACGTCACCCAAAGACGTGCCAAGTGGATGAGAATTTCAATACCAGGAGCAGTGTTCACGGTAGCTTAGTGGCTAAAGCACTGGCGTACTGAGCCAGGAGTCGCAGGTTCGAATCCTGCTCGTAAGCGATTTTTTCTTCCCACAATTTAAATCGTAAGATTTCGCTTCGCATGCGTAAATACGTTAAAAATAATAAAATTACTATAAATAATAATGATGAAATTACTACTTAGTGCGTAGATATACGTAATAATAGTACATTACGATAGACGTGAGCTAGGTTGGTAATTATACTCGAAGCTAGATTGCAGCCCGAGAAGAAAGCGAGGGCGTAATGGAGCCGAGATTATAATGATCAATGCTAACGCGTTTCAAACGACTTCTTTCAACACACTTGCGAGGAAAAAAGTTATACAACATATTTTAGACAAATATAAAAGTTGTGAAAAATATCGCGCAGTTTCTATGTGCCTGCGCTGTGGTTGAGTTGTGAAAGGAAGCCGACAAACAGCCTAATATTGAAAATATATATAATAAATCGAATATTGTTGGATTTATAACACAAATGAATGTTAATTTGTCGACAAAAATAAATAATTTAATGAAATGAAATGTTTATTCAACATATTTTAATTAACACAGTTTAATTATTCACAAAAATGTTTATAATTTTTTTGACATAAAATCCTTTACTGAAAATTAAAAATAAACCGTAAAGTAAAAAGTACTAGTGCGGTAACATAAAGCAAAAATCACGCGTATTTTTTGCTGCATTATGAAGCTAAAAGCGGTGCAATAAGAGCTTTGACCATGGATACCTTCCATTATCAAAGAATTAGAGCCACTTAAGAGCAAGTGTGTTGAAAAAAACATAGCTTAATATTTTTATGATTCACATTTTAAGGCTGTTTATTGTATGTGTACATGTTGTAAATAAAATAAATATTTTTCAATGATTATATATTTTAACTTATTATTCAACATTAATAAGTAGATGGAGAACCACAAAGAATGGCCTCCCCAGGGCAGTGTTTTGGGGCCCATATTGTTTAGTATCTACACCACAGACACCAGACCAACCTAGCACAAACAGATAGGTTCCTTTACGCAGATGACAAAGAGCTTTGAGGATTCCGGAACAAACCTTGAATGCACCCTGGAAGTTCTCGGTGAATACTACATCAAGAATTCGCTCAGACCAAACCCAACAATTTCACAGTCTTGCGCTTTCCACCTCCGCAACAGCTCAGCAGCTGGCCGCGAGCTTAAACTTGGCAAGGAGTTTCAATAAAACATAGCAGCAGTTCAGTCTATCTCAGAGTCACTATCGACAGAGCATAAACAGTTAAAAACCATTGTTTAAATGTTAAACAAAAAGTCGGTTCTCGTAATAACCTGCTTCGACGCCTTACCTCAACTATATGGGGTGCTTCAACCCACGTCCTCCGTACCACAGGTCTGGCACTCAGCTTCTCAGCCGGTGAGTTTGCCTGCCCTGTGTGGCATCGCTCGACCCACGCAAAAGAGGTTGATGTTACCCTTAACGACACATGTCGGACTATTACAGGCTGCCTCAAACCGACGCGCGACGCCGCTCAATGTGTTCTTTCCAACAGCCGGCATCATCATTTCAGCCGAAAGACGTCCACTGCTGGTCAAAGGCCTCCCCCAAGGGGGGGGATATGCCATAATCGCCACGCTTGGCAGGCGGGTTGGTGATCGCAGTTGGTTGTTTAAATACTCAGAGAACGCTGCTGCCCATCCTCTGGTGAATCCCTTAGTCGCCTTTTACGACACCCATGAGAAGAGAGAGGTTGGTGAAATTCTTTACGTCCGGCACCACACGGAACAACACAACAGCCGGCATAACACCCCCAAAAGATCGAAGCGACGTTGCGTGTGCGGTGGAGAAAAAAAAAACAGGAGTCAGACTCTAGACACTCATTATTTGGCGCTAAGCCCAACGCCTAAAGAGCCGCCAAGGTTTTTTTTAAATCGACAGAAGCCCTACAAGGTTGTCAAATTGAGGTTGAAAACTGTGGTTGGAAAAATTACCTCCACCCGCAAATTATATCCAACCCAGTGAGAAGCTCCCTGCAGGTCATAATCTCCCCTGGGCTACATGGAAGTCCCTAAACTGTCTGCGGACTCAGGTGGGCAAATGTAAGCTGAACATGAGCCGGGGCTACATAGACAAAACGGATACAGCTTGTACACACGGCTACACATCAAGCTGTACATTTCCAGTATGAGCTGACCTCGCAATGTATAGGCTTTCCCTACAATGCGAGACCAGCTTATACTGGAATTGTACAGCTTGATGTGTAGCCGTGCGTACCTGTGGCGTTGATCTTCAATAAATACCACATCTGTCATCTTGCTCTCTTTTCCCTTACACCTGCACATTGAGCGATCTGAACAATGCTACAGACAACGCAATTAAGGTGATCAATTTCTGGGCCAGCAGCATATGAATATTGTACCATCGACTCGAAGAAGTAGACTTCAATACCTGTCTTTACGGAAGCTTTCACACAGATTTCGAAATAAAGAACCCTCAGTGCTTTGTGCTAGAATTTCAGGATTTATTAATCTTGATTTTTGCTCAATCTACATCTCAATTTGACGGCACGTATGGTGCTAGTGGCGGTCGCGGGTTTGATTACCGCACGGAACAAATATTTATATAACTTACAGGGAGGTAAGTCCAGGGCGCAAATATGATGGGGTGCTGGCCAGAAAACCTTCACGTGTGCCTGACGGCTGCTTGTCCTTCTGGACAAGTCTGGAGGGAACGGCAGTTGTTTGGCCGGTGCATCCTGGGCACGGGCAATACAATCCTTTCGAGAGATTAACCTTCGGGGGATTTTATTGACTGTAGCGAATATTCTGACGCGGGAGGGGCCCGTTCTGGGCCAGTGGGGAGTTGCTCCACGTGTCCCTCTGTTGCCAACAGAGGGCACAGTGGAGGAGCAGCTGCGGGCCCGGTGTGCACTCACCCTGCCACTGGGCAGGCAGCGGAGGGACTGTCTTTCCCTGCCCCCGTCGATCTCGTAACCTCAAGAGTGCCCGCCGAGTAGTGTTCTCGTGCCTCTTGGGACCGAGGGTCTTGGCTTCACTGCCCGGACCGCGAGGAAGAAAACCTCTATAAAAAATTACGGGAGGTAGGGCCTGCGAGCAGCAGACTCGGGGTAGTCTGCTGCCGACCAGCAGCTGGCGTAGCTGGCACAGCCGGCGTAGTTGGCGCAGCTGGTAAAGGCCCATGAGGATAGGTGGCGTGCAGTATTCCGTGTGCGCCACTGAGGAGGGTGCGGCCGACGTTAGGCCGCACGGGTAGAAGGGGCTCGCCTGCTTGTGGCGGGCCGGTACCTATCGGGGGTGGTTGTGTGAATACTCATGGGTTCCCACTCCCCCGGCTAAGGTAGTTGAAGGAACACCGTGGTGGTTTTAGTCGGTAAGAGTCCGACACTGGCTCCGCCTACCCCGGGCGGAGTGCGTCCATGAGGATTTCCCCACGGCAAAAAAATATGGGCGCACATATGATACTTAAACTATAATGTAACACCTATATCTAATGCGTGAGGTCCTGGGTTCGATTCCCGGGTCGGGCAAAGTGTTATTGGGTTTTTTCATTAGGAAATTCTCAGTAGCAGCCCGGAGTCTGGATTTGTGCCCGGTTGATGGCAATAGGCTCGCCCCCTATTACATGGGACTTACAACATAACTGGCGAAATGTGGGTGTACTATATACCTCTGCCTACCCCTTCGGGGAAATACAGGCGTGATGTTATGTTATGTTGTTATGTTATATCTAATACTTGTGGAGTGGAGCAATAAACGACACGTTGAACGCACTTGATGTCTCCTACGTAAGCCATTGTACCGCGTTTGTATGGCGTTTGAAACGTTGCGCTGGCGCTGCTGCATCGCAAATTCATCTCTTAATGTAAGCAGAGTAATCAGAGATAGACTGCCAGGAAAGGCACAGTGAAAATTAATATTTGTTTGTAAAAATCAACCGGTAGGTATTTTTTTTAATGAATTAATTTATTCTCATATTATTTGTACTTTCATAAAATTCTTTTGTAAAGAGTGTCTATATCCATGGAGTTGTATGTCAGTTCTTCTCCATAGGACCTACTTTGAATTTGAATAGCTTAAAATAATATTAATAACTAATCTCATTCATATACGACGACGACCTCTGTGGTCTAGTGGTTCGAGTGTCGGACTGCTGATAACGAGGTCGTGGGTTCGATTCCCACAGGACACAAATATTTGTGTGATGAACATAAGTGTTTGTGTTGGTCTGGGTGTGTTGCTTATGTATTATAAGTATGTATTTACAAAAAAAAAGTATATACGTATTATATCCATTGTCTAGTACCCATACCACAAGCTCTGCTTAGTTTGGGACTAGATGGTGCTGTGTAAAAATGTCCCAAAGATATATATTTATTTTTATTTATTTTATATATCTTGGAAAATATGAAATGGATCTCGGACAGATAAAAATGAATCCCCAACTGACGGCGTATACAAACATCAGTGATAACGATTGATAACAGAAGACTTAGCGAACACTTCAGTAATGGAAACTCTAGAAAATAATACCTATTAGTCTTTATTAAACATATAGAATGGATTTAGGCGTTTCTTTGCGGAAATCCATGTTATACAAAATATGGAATCAGTGTTAATTCCGCCAAACTGCTTCGTCAAGTTTGGTTGCTGTATGCAGCACCGCTCGCGCCCTAGCCCACAGATATATGCAAACCAAACCGATACTCGACATGTATTGTGTTTCGCCCTACCACGGAGCATCCTCTGGAGATGTTGACTCATCGACCGCTCGGAGAACGCGAGCGGAGCGTATCGGTTTGGTTTGCTTGTTGCTTAGAATAATTTAGGCTTAGAACCGCAGTATCGCACGCGGAATGAAGCAAATTACGATAAGCTTGCGCAGTTTACGCGTGCCTAGCCTGTGTGTCGGTGAGAATTTTACGAGCCGCTTGCTTGAAGCACAAAAACAATCAATGTCTGCCCCATTGATTGTTTTTGTGTTTCAAGCATAAAACATTATATCGCACCTTCTGCGTGTGCATATGTTTGCGAGCGAAAGGCTAGTGCTGCACATTGCATCCAAGCTTGACAAACTAGTTTGGCGGAAATAACACTAAATATTGTAACTCCATATTTTGTATTGAACATGGTTGCGGAAAGCACAGGGCCGGTCATTGTGGCGATGCTTGGGGGAGGGGCATACACCAGTAGACGTCTATCGCCTAAAATGATGATGAAAGTCTTCCTACACCTACACGTTTAACTCTTTAGGTCAATTGCACTGTGCGCCTTGCAACAGGACCTTTAAAACCTAATTTGGTTTCGCTAGCCACCTTCGCTCTCAATTCTGGAGCTAACAAGCTAGCTAGCTAGCTTAGTAGTAGTAGAGCTCCTTTGTGAAAGAGCTCATCCGGGGAAGTACTACCACCGTACCTACTTCTCCGCCAAACAGTGATGCTTGCATTGCTGTGTTTCGGTCTGAAGGGTACGGGTGCCGGTGAAATTACAATCACATGAGACATTCCATCTTCATGTCTCAGTTTGGCGAACCGATTTGCGGTACCATTTAGGCAACAGTCTAGGTGGTATTGCAGTTGTTATGGGCAAAGGTAACCGCTTAACATCAGGTGGGCCTTTAGCTCGTTTCGCCATCTTAAACTATAAAACATTGTTGACAAACACGTCAAGTAGGACATCATCATATTCCAGGTGGCGAGTAAACCTACTTATTATGTTAACCAACACGTAAATCTTAATAAATTCAGTCAGGTCCACGCTTTTAACTAACAATTAATTATCTACTAAGATTAAATCCCTCAACTATGGTAGTCTTCAACGCACAATAGAGCCAGTGGTTTAACAAAGGACCGATATGATGGTAGAGATCTTTATCTAATCATGTAGCCTTCAGCGTAATGGAGAACGCGGGCTCCGGGCGTCCTATAAATCATTGCATGCCATGGTCGTGAATTTATCATGGACAGGATTGCTTTAAAATAAACTTCTAAAACCGACGTAGCCCGAAGAATTGCCAAACTTAAGTGGCAGTGGGCGGGGCACATTGCTCGCAGAACGGATGGCCGATGGGGCAGTAAAGTTCTGGAGTGGCGACCGCGTACTGGAAGGCGCAGCGTGGGTAGGCCCCCCACAAGGTGGACCGACGACCTGGTGAAGGTCGCGGGAATCCGCTGGATGCGGAAAGCACAGGACCGGTCGTTGTGGCGATGCTTGGGGGAGGCCTATGTCCAGCAGTGGACGTCTTTCGGCTGAAATGATGATGATGATGAAACTTCAAAAAAAAAAAAGATTCTAAAATTGATATGTGTTGGCAGACGGTGACTCGCCAACTCACTAGCTGGGCCCCGAAACAGCCGTCAATACAGGCAGCAGGGGGCAACACCATTGCGAGTGGCTAAGGGTGTAGAGAGGTGTGGCCCCGGTTTCACGATCCCGTGTCTAATAGGGTCTAAACCCAGGTGTTTCCCCGCTATTACGCCATTAGATACTTCCATCCCCGAGCATATAGCTCTGGCGGCCCCCCTCTGGCCGGCCGATCAAGGCAAGCCAGAGTTGAAAGTCCTGTGGGCACTCTTGGGGTTCCACTCCAGCTACCCAATAAAGGCAAACTGGAGACGAGGCCCTGACCGACTCTCTGAGGCAATAAGGTACGCAGTGTCGCCACTCACCAACAGCTCGCCACAAGCTGCCCTGCAGTTTGTATGCTTTTCAATAGACCTGATACATGTTTTTGTTTATATCATAAGGTTTGTATAAAGCTGGTGTAATCTTCGCTCCGGGTTTACGTTAATCTCATGAGCTAACGCCTTTTCCAGAGGGGGTTTATTATTATTTGTATCTGTTTAATATATCTCGGCATATCTTCCGTGAGGAAGAAATCCGGACCTTTGGAAGGCTTGCCAGGGGACACAGGTCCAGCTCGCAGTCGCCCCTTTGATTTTTTTAATCTAAGATGGGATGGGGCACCAACTGGGAGCAGTCCACAGCTGCACTATAGGAGACTCATAAAATTATAAGAAACTTTCGAGAAACTCACAAAATTATAAGAAACTTAAAAAATAAAAAAGTCACGGAATTGATGAACTACCACCCTCTCTGATTAGGCAATGTGCGGACGAACTAACTGTGCCATTGAGCGTATTAATAAATCAGTCCTTCGATAGTGGCGTATTTCCTGATCAATTAATAAAAGCTATTATAAAACCATTACTCAAGAAAAACTCAAAAACGGACCTTAACAACTATCGGCCTATTGCCCTTTTACCCACAGCTTCTAAAATTTTTGAAAAGGCTATGAGTGTCAGGGTGTATAATTTTTGCGAAAGATATAATATTTTCGATGAAGGTAAAAACGGATTTCGAAAACAGCGATCAACAACCCTAGCTGTTTATAAATATATGCAAGATGTTATTAATATTATAAATGATAAAAAATATGCGGTAGGAATTCTCCTTGACATGACAAAGGCATATGACAAAGCACAGTTTAAAATCCTATTAGACAAACTATATGGAATAGGGATTCGCGGAACTACATATAAATGGTTTGCATCGTACTTAAAAGATAGAGAGCAATACGTGGAAATAGAACATTTCAACTACAACCAAAAACAAATAATGCATGTCAGATCCGAAAAGAAAATTATTAATGCGTCAATTCCCCAGGGTAGTGTCATTGGATGCCTTTTATTTTTAATCTACATCAATGACCTCCCAAAAATCATGGAAGAACCGTGTGTACTTTTTGCAGACGACATATCTCTACTTACCTCTTGCCATAATAACAGTAATGTAAGTGAGCAGCTAAACTCAATATTAAATAAAACAATTAAATGGCTGGATGACACAATCTCGAAATAAATTACAAAAAAACTAAACTTATAACCTTCTATCCCTATCAAAAGTCCCCCTTATTAGTTAACTTTATAACCAACGGCACACAAATTGAAGTTGTAAACGAATTCACATTATTAGGCCTCACAATAGACACACATTTCTTGGAAGACTCACGTTAAAAACATTAGTTCAATAATTTCAAGATTTAGTTATGCGCTTCGTGAAATAAAGAAAACCAATGACATAAAAACCGCACTTACTACCTATTACGCCTATGCACATGCGTGGATCAGCTATGGCATTATAATGTGGGGAAACAGTACAGACGCGCCTACACTTTTCATACTCCAAAAGAAACTGATTCGCATTCTTGCAAATATAGAACAAACAGATAGCTGTAAGCCCTTATTTATAAAATATGGAATACTCACATTACCTTGCGTTTATATCCTGGAAATATGTAAATTTGTTAGAAAATATAATATTTTTTTTACAACCCGCGGAGACAAACATGGTAACCGTCCGGTTAGATATAAGAATATGTTAATGTTACCCACTTCCCGTATGACACTACATTCCAATAGCCCTTATGTAATGTCAATAAAATTATTCAATAAACTTCCAGACTCAATAAAAGACGAAACAAGCGATACACAATTTAAAAAGAAACTTAAAGAAATCCTTGCTAAGAAAGCTTACTACACAATTAATGAATACATAGATGACAAACAAATAGCGACACAATAAATTAGCCTATGCCCGCGACTTCGCCCGCGTGAATGTCGTGCATCCCTCGGGAACTGTTGATCGTCCCGGTATAAATATATTAATCGGGGTCGTGTTATATCTGTGTGCCAAATTTCATTAAAATCGGTGTAGCCGTTCTTGAGTTATAAATGATGTAACTAACCTGACTTTGTTTTATATATTAAAATAAGGAATTGAAATGTTTAATACGGCGCCCTTTATGAATTTTTATATTAATTGATTTTATTATTATCTAAGATTTTGATTATATCTATAATGACATAAATTTTAATTGTATTGAATTTAGCTGTGCCCTACAGGGTCCATAATTGTGACTAGCTATTAAGCCATTATGTTTACCACCTAATTTACATTGTGGAATGCAAATAAATAATATGAATATGAATATGACTAGGAGTACAGCCATATTCCGTCCCGGGAAGGTGAATGGGAACTAAAATTGTTTGAGCTATGGGAAGAGGTGTTATTATTATAATACAATAAAGCAATAAAAATATCATACAACCAGATTCTACTACCTACTTATTTTTTCCACTGCAAAGTTTAGTCATTCAATCCGACATACCTTTTCGTTCGAGCAATGTTACGGAGGTTACCTAATTAACAAATTTTAGTAAGTTAATTATTCAATTCAATTCAATTAAATTCATTTATAAATAAAAAATAAGGTAAACAAACATGTGGTGGTACCCGCGTAAGAAAGAGATGCAAATATGAAAGACATCAACGCGTAGCGCTGCACCTTTGGTGAACTCTCATAAATTAAATCAGTTTCGTTGGGGTATCAGACCGATGGGTGGTACCACAGATAATGTAATGGTGGTACCGGAACCCTTAATGCGCGATTCAGACTCGCACTTGGCCAGTTTTTTTTAATATGAATAATTAACAGTATCAGTATTGACTTTAAAAATACAAAATTCGTATTGACTTTAAGTACAAAATTCGTATTGACTTTAATTACAAAATTCGTATTGACTTTAAGTAGACATTGCCCTTGATGTCAACATTGAAAGTCAATACTGATCAATATCATCATCATTTCAGCCGAAAGACGTCCACTGCTGAACATAGGCCTCCCCCAAGCATCGCCACAACGACCGGTCCTGATAATAATACTGATATTGTTACCTATTATTTAGTGAAAGCCAAGAAATTGAAGATTTTTTCGTTTAGTAGAAACTGACCCTACCTCAACCACCAAAGAAATAAAGAAGAAGCAGAGAGAAGAAGGGAGAAGTGGTGGTAGAAATTACCACTTTAAACCTTTATATCTCATGACGGAACACTGAATCAAAAAAAAATTTGGCAACCCCTAATATTTTGATGATGGGATACCCACGCGAAAGAAAAAAGTCACCCCTCTACATGTAAGGGAGGTAAAAAAAATTGGAGATTTTGGAGGCGTCATGTATAACCATGCTCAGTACCATTATTATTATTATTTTGGCAAAAGAGGTAAAGTCTTTGCAAGTCCCTTATGTCACTGCAACCTAAAAGATCTGTTGTAACGCCTCTAATAGTAGAATACACCACCTCTCCAAGCCGCAGGCCAACCATAAAGTCGATTATAGCCTTGAGGTTGAGGATCTGATCTCATCAGCTGAGATTGTGTGGCCTCCAAGATGCTGACTTCTAATTTCGTGACGGAACACTGAATAAAAAAAATGTTGGCAACCTCTAATATTTTGGGATACCTACGCGAAAGAAAAAAGTCACTCCCTCTACATGTAGGGGAGGTAAAAAATACTTTCTCATAGATTTTTTTCATAACTTTGTAGGTGTCATGTATAACCATGCTCAGTACCATGCCTGGGAGTCTTCGAGTAAAATTGCTGAAACGGACCTTTTCTTTCTCCGGACCGGTTCCTTGTTTGACTACGGAACCCTAAAAGGGTTAAAAATGTAATATAAAGAAACCGCGGAATCGGAACCACTCAAGTACCACAGGGTATATCCCGCATCAATAGCATTAAGGCCAATACCCGGTATGTTTGCAATTTATCGCCCACTTAGTAAACGGGCGCCCTTTTGTGCACCTTATCGCGCTGGCGCCCTAATAGCTCACAGATATAGGTAATTGATGACCGCCGATGCGCGACGATCTGCTTTCGAAAATGCTGACTTTTTTTGCAAGCTTTTATTTAACTTGCAATGTATGTATGTTTGTTCATGTGGAATCTTGCAACTCAATTTTGAAGTAGATATCTTCAACCGATTGTGCTGAAATTTTGTATACACGTTTAATTTGGATGACAATGCATGGTTAGCTGTGTGACGTCATTCTTCATCCAACATGGCCGAACACCCAACAAGATGGTGGACTAGTTATTTAAATGCACTCCTACCACTCCTACAATATGGTGATCAAATGAAAGGGCTTGCTGAGAACAACTCGATAAATAAAGTGACGTCACTCTAAATCCAATATGCCGCCATTCTAAAAATGGTGGACTAAGTTTTATAAGCTTTCCTATTTATACTTAACGGGCTTGCGTATGCGTTTGACCGCCACATCACCTGATGTTAAGCGATGGTGCGGTCAACGATGGTTCACGCTTGCTCAGCAAAGGTGAGAGGATGACAGTGAAATATTTCGACCCATCCTCTCAAGTGACTACACCGGGCATCGTACCGGAACACGACTAGGTCGCTTGGCGGCACGTCTTTGCCCAGTGGGTGGTCGCCAGCCGTCGGCCTTGGCCTACCACCAGTATGTCACCTGATTTGCACCACGCTGGGATCACGTGTAAGGATTCGGAAAAGGGGTACCTACTCTCCTACGGATGTAGGTGACTCGATCCCCAAAAAGGCTCGATATTGATGTGGAAACCGGATGGCTCCAGAAGACCATGACCAATATTTGCGATGCGAGGATGACTAATTTTCAGTGCATTAAATGACGAGATAGCTTTTTTTATCATTTTTGTTTTTGTGTGAAAATCCTCATGGATATGCTCCGTCTGGGGAAGGTGGAGAGATATGTCGGACTCCTACCGACTAAAATAACACGGTGGCCATCCTCAGCACAAAATAGAGAAGCTCCGGGTACTCCATTGGACCGCGCCGCCGGTGCCCCTCTAGCTGGTGCTACACCTTTGGCATGTCTCGGGAAATCAATATGGTTTCCCCCACAGCAGTACGTGACCACCTACGTGCTGTTGTCCTCCCCAGTGTCGCTTAATAGTCGCCTCGAGTCCCCCCGAGATACCTATTGATAACAGACAGACCAACGTAATTAGTTCGAATGTAAGTTGTATAGTTTTTTTCTTAAAATGCGTATGGAGTAGCAAGTCGTTTTTCCATAAGCAACTGAGGCTCCCCGGTACCTAAGGGTCCGTCCTTCCTGTTCTGTACTTGTCTGTACCAAGAAGAAACTTAATGCGCCTATAGAAATAATTATAGCAATCACTCTATGACGTATTGCTGGGGAGTGTTACCGCATTCGTTACAGGCGCAGATTACGTAAATAGTAGGTAATAGATCTGTGGTAAATAGGCAGATACGCTGTAGTTGGCTGTAGTAGTCTGTCAATCCAATTTATAATTTATATGATTTCGGAATAGAAACCCTATTTAACAAGACAAGACACAAACATCAGTTTCCTTTGCAACGTAAATCTTTTTAAGACCTTTTTAACCGTTTTTGTCATTCTGAATTCAACTTAAACGTGTGTAAAGTTGAAATTTGTGTAAGTGGTAATTACATCAATTATTCAATTGCATTGACACAGACTTTAGTACACCAGGGAGTTGCAGAATTAGTTCATTTCTCAATAAAACGATATTGAAAAGTCAAGAGTCGGTAACAAATAAAGTTATATCCGGGAATTTCCGTTGTTTTCGGTAGGTAGGTACTTTCTTTCGGTCTAATATCATAAAATGACATTATTGATTAGGTACTGCACTACTTTTTCCGATTACTGCTTATCATGTTATTTTAAAACAATTATATCAGTTAAAAGTAATATCTCATATCGATAAGGTAGATTAAGATATATTTTTATCAGTCTTCGCGAAAGTACGAACGT
The DNA here is from genome assembly GCA_949699075.1 of Asteroscopus sphinx. Lineage (NCBI taxonomy): Eukaryota > Metazoa > Arthropoda > Insecta > Lepidoptera > Noctuidae > Asteroscopus > Asteroscopus sphinx. The sequence goes on along the minus strand of OX453004.1, from coordinate 1,810,178 downwards.
AGACATACAGAATACCAAACTAACTAACTACCTAACAAATTCAATTTATTGTGAAACTTATGTGAATTTGTGAACACTGTGAGTTATATGGGCAGTGCAAAAATATTTTGGTGACGCGTAAATACAATAAAAACACAACTTCAATATCATATTCGACGACAAACGCTAACAAAAAATTCACAAGAAATAATAATGACAGAACAAGAAAGTAAAGATAATGTTCCAACATCTTCTGAAAAGCAAAAGTTGACAAGAACAGAAGATACAAAAGACAAACACCTAGAAACAAAATTGGTGGAACTTTTTTGCTTAGAATTACAACCACTAATCAAAATTGATGATTCTTTTACGATTGAAATGATTAAACGCTGTACTGCAAGTTTAACCTTGCCATCTATGAGAATATTTTCAGAAGAAATTATTCCTGAACATTACAATATAGCGAAATCCGAGTTAGTTACAACCTTGAAGTCGGTCCAACATGTAGCAGTCACAATAGACGTGTGGAAATTGGAGGTCTCGCATCGAAGAAATATTACGATGACTTTGACAATACACTTTGTTCATCAAGGTAAATTCGTATCTCGGATTTTGTTTTCAATAGTAAGACGTATGTTCCTTAATATAAACTTTATTACCGATACATTAAAACGGCAGCTAGAAGACGAATGGGGGATCTTTAGTAAGGTGGTGTGTTTTATCATCAATGACAATGATAAGCCTGTTTTCAATTCGGCAATAAACCGTTTGGAAAAACCATACTTACCTTGTTTATATTCTATGTTGAACTTTGCTATTCAAGATGCTTTAAAACCTATTAATGAAAAATGTGAAAATTATAAGAGTAAACAAAATAAAGAAGAAAAATATGAACCATTTTCTTGGCAATCGCTTATGCGCCGAGATATTGACGAATTGCCTCGCACTGATCATTTTAAAAGCTTTACCAAAAATGATTGGAAAGAGCTCACTGAATGCATTTGCATTTTAAAGCCATTTGTAGAATTGACAAACATGTTGTCTAGTGAGCAATATCTAACCTTATCCTATATTATACCTCTTCTTGATGTTGTAAAATTGAGGATAAAGGAATGCCCTGCAACTACTAAAAATGCAGAACTTTTAAAGGAAACGCTCGAGAGTGCAATATATAAATATTTAAAATCTTACGACTTGAACAGGTTCGCAACAAAGGCAACGTTTCTGGATCCAAGGTTTAAAACTGAGGGGTTTATGTCAGAAGATACAGCAAAATATGTGCAGCAAGAAGTGTTGGGGGAGTTAAATACGTATCCAAGCGATCAACAGAACCCAGTTCCTTCGACTTCTTACGATTCCGAAAATCTATTGAGCAGTTTCGATGAAAAAGTAAAAGATAAAGTATTAAGTAACGAAAAAATTTTTTCATGTCGGCCTGATGAGGTAGCGCAGTATGTTGCATTACCATATATAAAGCGAAATGATAGTCCTTTTCAATATTGGGAAAAGATTAAGCATATTTACAGCGACTTGTACAAAATGTCTCAAAAATATTTATGTATTCCCGCGACTTCTGTTCCTGTAGAAACGATTGGTCCTTCGATGAAATCCGTTCTGAATAAATTAAATTATAATGAACGCAGACACATATTATTGGAAGACTCAAAATTTAATGAAATATTATTTCTGCATAGTTATTTTTCCTCCAAAATACAGTAACGCTCTGTGCGTTTACAGCCCAGCAGCATTTAATTATAATGAATGCACAATGCAAGGCTATAATATTGGATAGCATCGCACGCACTTCGAACGAGCATAAATTAAGGCTCTTACACACGGGGAGAATTTCTCGAAGCGAAAGTCGAAGTCAGCGTCGCCGCGTCGCGTCGTAAGAGTTTGATACTCAAATACAGATATTTTCATCGACTTCGATGACATTCATTCATAAACCAGTAGCGCCCCTAATGGATACGAGGAGGAACTACTGATTTATGAATAAATCGAATCGTCGAAATCATCGAATTCGGAGAAAGTATTCATGAGTGTTAAACTCGTACAGTCGGCCGCTCGCGCGGTTTTCGTAATGGAAGTATTACCACTGACGTAAGGCCGACTGTCATCGACCATACACCCTATAGACGCCTCATAAAAAGCGACCGATGTCTGTCAACAAATATATGAAATTTCACTAATGTAGGTCGCCACTATTCGCCACTTGAAAACTTCAAATCTGTTTCGACCACTTATGTGAGTCGTCAAAACTTCCGCGTTAGTGACTAGCCAATAGCCACGTTGGTAGACCCAATCGGATTACAGTAGCCACAGCTAGTTGACAGAATTTATTTTACGCATTAAATTCAACATTTAGGCGTTCAACTGCGTTCAACATTGTGCTGTATGGTCGATGCCGACTGTACTAAGTTAAGCCCTCAGAACGAGTCTCGTCCCGAAAAATTCTCTCCGTGTGAATCAGCCTTTCTTTATATTGTATCATCATTCATCATCATTTCAGCCGAAAGATGTCCACTGCTGGACATAGGCCTCCCCCAAGTATCCCCACAACGACCGGTCCTGCGCCTTCCGCATCCAGCGGGTTCCCGCGAACTTCACCAGGTCGTTAGTCCACCTTGTGGGGGGCCTACCCACGCTGCGCTTTCCAGTACGCGGTCGCCACTCCAGAACTTTACTGCCCCATCGGCCATCATTTCTGCGAACAATGTGCCCCGCCCACTGCCTTATATTGTATAAAATAAATAAAATATAAAAATGTCTGTAATCTCAAGGATTGCAGTTTTTTTATTTAATAAAATTTTGACGTGTATTTTAGGAAAATGTAATATAGGTATAGGTAACGCAGTAATTACAAATTAATGTTATAATAAAACAAGTTTAACCGGATTACTCGTACATCGCGTTCCTGACGTTTCGAAAGCTTTGCACCGTTCGTGGTCGCGATGTACCTAATCCGGTTATACTTGTTTTATTATAATGTGTAGTGATCGCGAAAACCTAAGAAATTATTTTACAAATTAATAGTTAAAATAAATATTTCCATGTCATAACAATTAATTAATTAATTAAGTGTTGTAGTAGCTGCAATCAGCGTCAAGTAAGGAGGGCGTATGCTGACCTCCAGCCACCCTAGGTGTGGGCCTGCGGGCGGCGGACTCGGGGTGGTCCGCCGCCCGATCAGTCAAGGCCCGTGACGGTGGCGCGTTGTGTTCCACGCGCGCCAGTCAAGAGGAGGGTGCGGCCGATGCAGTTGCCGCACGGGGGGAAGGGGCTCGCCGACTAGTGGCGAGCCGGGACCTGCCGGGGATGGTCGGGCGATTACAGGAGTTTTCCCACGCCCCCGGCCAAGGGTCATCAGAGGAACACCGTGGTGGTTTTTAGTCGGTAAGAGTCCGACACTGGCTCCGCCTTCCCCGGGCGGAGTGCGTCCATGAGGATTTTCCCCACGGAAAAAAAAAAAAAAAAAAAAAAAGTAGCTCATCAATTTGTGTAAGATAACACTCAGAATATTGTTTTTTTGACTGTAACAATAATGACCGTCCGGCGTGTGACTTTAAAATACACAAATCGCGTGACGTACTACTTGCGTTGTCCGCTGAGTCAAACCATAAACATAATGTAAGTACTGTAAGTACTCTGTGTAAACTAGCGAGAGAAGCGGCCCTTGACTGGGCAGCCGAGAGACTGCCCGTTCCACAACGCCGCTCACCGCGCACGGCCCCCGCACTCGCCCGGACCCGCACACATAGCCGCGAGAAATTTTACGAGCACACATGCTTATGTGTCGCTTCTTGTCGATAGTATGTCAGGGAAACGCTTCCGAAAACGAAGATAGGTGATAGTGCTGGTGATTACTGATACGAAACCACGAAAAAAAATGCGATTCTTTTTTTAGTTTTTTTCATATTTTTTTCATTTTTCATTATGTATGTGTTTTATTTAATTGCCCAAAGCTGGTTATGTATGAAAAATGCAAAAAAATATACATAAAAAAATCTAAAAAAAGAATCGCATTTTTTTTTCGTGTTTTCGTATCAGTAATCATCACCAGCACCTATCTTTGTTTTCAGAAGCGTTCCCCTTACACCCAGTATATTCTATGGCACCAACAAGATTGTCAGACGCGATCAAGAAGGCTGTCGGGGGCAGCATGTACCTACCGAGCGGTCCACACCACACAGCGGAAGACCGCATAGCTTGGAAACGCGTCGTATGTGGTCGCGATCCACAGCAGTGAGTTGTTTGTATTCGTGGAGCCATAGCCATGTGAGTGGAGAGCTTGTTCCACAGTTTTTCTTCCCAACTTGTAACACTGGAAAGCGGTGAAGTTTTGGGGATTGCCTTTTGTAATATTAATTTTACTGGTTTTAACCGCCTACTGTATTATAATATTTATAATAAACGTTATATTCGTATTTTTAAGTGTTTTTATGAAGTCGAATACAACCCAACTGAGCACGTTACCCTCAACAATAGGGATCTCCTGTATCCCATTTTTTCTCTGATGACTCGGGTGGCCGAGTGCGCAAAAACGTATATGTAGAAGTTTCGCTAGAATAGGTGTTACGTGGAAGCATTTGTGAATAAAACGTGTTACGTGGAAGCATTTGCGAATAATAGTACATTACTGTCGAGGCCTGAAATGAAGCAATTGACGCAGACTAATATTGGAAGTAAGAGTCGAAACCGAGTACTTCCGAAGTGATTTTAAAAGGACGAGTCGCCAGCCGAGGCCTTTTTAACTAAACGAGGCCGTTAATTACTATTTCGGCCTTAGTACTTTTCTCTCATTTGCGAGGAAGCAATAGGTAGGTACACAAATTATTTCCAGTAATTTTCATTCGCGCCAATACGTCCGCGCGCGTTTCTTGTTCTATTTTCAAAGTTTTGAAAAAGAAACTGCGCATTCAGCCTTTATAATGATCAATATTTTGTACCTAAAACACCTAATTTATGTACTTAAAAACCTCGGTAGCGTAATTTAAAAAATAAAAACGGTCCAGCAATTTATATTGTCGTGTTGGATATTACCGGCCTGTTATTTCTTTGCGTATGGAAAAGAGCCAATTGATGTATTCTTTTTTTTGAATAATGAACCAATTTCCGAGCAAGTGCGAGAAATCTAGCACTCAGCTGGGCAGGGCTGGGTTCAATATGCAGGGGACCTTAATCTTGCAGTAGCCGTCATTAGTGAGAATAAAGATGACAGCCATACAGACAAGTAAGCCTGTAGACGCCGATTAGTCACACACCCACGGTCACCAAGCATATGCAGTAGCACTGCATAACATACACACACACAACAACAACGCCGCCAATAGGGAAATCACAGCATCAGCGAGCGGCACCAATCATACCACCGAACTTTTAAGCCGACCAATCATAACGCGCCGTCCGCCCTCTGTCCCCCGCCAACATTTTACAACTGTGTTCTCATGCGAAAATTTGTTTATACGGCGTCTTGAGGCTTACTGGTCTGTGCAGCCAGCTTATGCTACATATGTACTTACATCAGGGAGAGTGGTGACCAGCTCCACGTGCTGGTAGTCTCCCTGGGCGAGGGTCGGGCTCTGCCACCACGTGGCGGGGTCGCCGTCGTGCGCTTGTGCGGCCGGGTGGCGCCGCGACCACGACCCTCCCACACCCTCGCACACGTCACACACCACACCTCGTCTGTTGGAAAATAAATTAGCTTGTAAACCGTAAGTAGTGGTCTTCAAGAATAGAGGACAGTACAGTCGACCGCACGTCAATGGTCACTTGAATTACAAAAACCGCCCGTACTGCTTACGAGATAAATACGCTGTCAAGGTCAAACTGTTACCACTGCCGTGCGGTTGACTGTACGTTTTTTTTTCAAAAGTTCAGCAACGCATCGGTGAGTCCTCTGGTGTCACAATGCAGGTCATGCTGCGTGGTGCTGCGTGCCTTGATACATTTTAGCGGCTCTCCACGCTCCACGGTCTCCCCACACAGATACCGAGAGTCCGACTCTCGAGAAACAGAAACACAATACGACGCAACAGCGGCTGCTGGGGGGACCGGTGGCGGGGTCCCCCTGCTGCACCCTGAGTCGAGGTCCGAGCTCCCCCCTGGGGACGCCCTCACGGTGTCGCAACCGGAGATAATCTCGTCACGCGAGACCGACCCTATGCTCTAGAGTAGTTCCTAGGAGCAGGCTATTGCGTAGCCACTGATTAGGTTTAGGTAGGTCTTAGCCTCGTCGGCGAGGCTTGCCAATTAACGGCGTTTAGCGCGTCAACAGATAGACCGAAAGTCCGCCACTTTCGAGGAAAAAATTTGATGCAGCAACGGCTGCTAGGGGGACATAGGAACGGCGGCCCCCCCTGCAATTCACAGGGCACGATGGTCTGAGTGTTGAGCATTTGCGGTCTGCCGGTGTACATCTGCCCAGAGCACTGACCATGCTGTTTAATCTTTGCGTGGGTCACTCTTACTTGCCTGAAGACCTTGTAAAAACTGTCGTGGTTCCCATCATAAAAAACAAGACGGGAGACACCTCCGACAAAACTAATTATAGACCTATCTTGCTAGCTACGGTCATTGGCAAGGTGCTGGACAGCCTGCTTGAGAGGCAGCTAAAGATGCACATTAAACTGCACGACGCGCAATTCGGTTTTAGAACTGGATTGTCTACTGAAAGTGCAATCCTGTGTCTCAAGCAGACTGTTCGATACTACACAGACAGGAAAACACCAGTATATGGCTGTTTTCTTGATCTGTCAAAAGCCTTTGACCTGGTATCTTATGATATTCTCTGGCAAAAATTGTCAGACGACACAAACCTGCCTGCTGAATTTATAGGAATTTTCAAACATTGGTACTTAAACCAAAAGAATTATGTCAGGTGGGCGGATGCTGAATCTGTGACGTTCGGGCTAGAATGTGGAGTGAGACAGGGTGGTTTAACCTCTCCCAGTCTGTTTAACTTATACGTGGATCGATTGATTGGTGAGCTGAGCAGCACCATGGTTGGTTGTTCTATTGACGGCAAAATGGTCAACAACATAAGTTACGCTGATGATATGGTGCTGCTCAGCCCATCAATTGGTGGTCTGAGGGAACTGTTGGTCGTCTGTGAGAGATATGCGGAGGCTCATGGCTTGAGGTATAATGCCACCAAGAGTGAAATAATGCTTTTTAAAGTACGTAAAAACACACCACAAAATATTCCACCTATATTGTTACGCGGAACTCCGCTGAAGGTTGTCACTCAATTTAAATACCTCGGGCACGTGGTCACGGATTATCTCACAGATGACCAAGATATTGACAGGGAGCGCAGGGCGTTGGCAGCCCGATGCAACATGCTTGCTCGCAGGTTTGCACGGTGCACTATGGAGGTAAAACTGACTCTTTTCAGAGCTTATTGTCAGTCGTTCTACTCCTGCAGCCTGTGGGTAAAGTACACGCAAAAGGCTTACAACGCTCTGCGCATTCAATATAATAATGCGCTGAGGATGTTGTTGGGGCTGCCTCGGTGTTGCAGTGCATCGGGCATGTTTGCTGAAGCGAGATTGGATGATTTCTACGCCATTATGCGCAAGCGATGTGCCTCGATGCTGAGGCGATTCCGGGGTAGTCCTAATAGTATTCTAGCCACACTGGCGGACAAAATTGATGGACCATTTATCAGGCACTGGGCGGGTATACATGTACGGAGAGACATGTATGTCCCTAATTAGGAAATTTTGTGTTTAATTATATTACTTTAGTTTTTAAGTGTATAGGATTAGGGAAAAACCTTCGGCGAATGGAGTCCCACATGGGACTCTCCGCCAACTAAGCCCGGTTAAGCAGATGTGGTACTTCGGTACGAACTGCGACAATCCATTCGAAAAAAAAGAAAAAAAGAAAAAAAAACCACTGTCTCCACCACTGTGGAGCTGAGCCAGGAGAGTACACGTGCTACCCTCCTTGCCAAGTGAAAATACAACATGCTGATCTGTATACAGGATAAATTCAAGGTTTGTCCCTCTCTTCTCGAAGTGGGAGAAGGGTGGGAATCATACAAATAGTAACAAAAACATTGGTGTTCATTCTCTTGTTTACTATCTAAACTTATTTTAACAATTTTTACTTTTAAACTTTCGCGTCGTTGTTGTGTTTTGTGTTGTTGTTGTTTTCGCGTTTTCACGCGTTAATTCCCGTTTCATAATAATTAAATTAAACTTATTTTAAACTATCGCTCTCTTTCTACAAGAAAGGGAAGGCACAAATTTTTGTGTTGTCAAATTAGTCGGAATTAAAGTTTGGTCGTGCCCTCAGAACGCGCTTAAAAATACGAAGAACTTAGATTAATAACACAAAAGATACCTAATCCGCGCGCACAATTTGATGGAACAAAAAGAGCGCCCAGGTGGGCACACTACGCCCGGCCGCTCCGTAGTGTTTAAGGTTAACGCGGTCCGAACGCATCTCCCGGAAAATAATTAAATGCGACGATTTGTGCGATTAAATGGTGTCACAACACATCGGAAATACATAAAAAGTGTATTAACATCACTTTTCACAATCAAGCTTTGATTATTTTTTAGTATTTTGACCTTTTAAGAAAATAAAACAATAAAAGCAATCGTTTCATTTCGTACTTAGATTTTTTTTTTTTTTTTTTTTTTTAATTTATTCATGACCATGGATATATGTCCTTCAGTCGTAATCATAATCATTGAACATATTATACTTGTATCCTAGTAAAGTGATGGAAACTTTACTAGGTTTCTGAGGGGATGATGAGATAATACGAAAGTCATGTTTTTCAACTTTGAACCATTTATCCACACTTGTACACGTTAACGAGCACTTAACATTTAATAATCCACCATTATTACACATTAACACTCGAAGAAACACAAATTTTGGAAAACAATAAAAAATTCACAACATGATCTTTACGAATTTTCCCGCCAACCCCTCGTACTTAGTAAAAGCTCAGTGTTGCAAGATATTAAAGAAATGATTTTCCTATTTTAACTGTCTTAATTCCGATTGATGAATTTATAAAGTAGTAACTGTTTTTTTTTTTTTTTTTTTGTTTAACTGATATTTATTTTTACATTTACAGTCGACCGCATTTCAATGTAAACACTTGAATTTCGAAAAACGCCTTTACTGCTTACTCAATAAAGATGCCATCAAGGTCAAACTGCTATCACAATTAAAACATTTATATACCTAAAATGTGTTTTCTCAGTAGCAGCCCGGAGTCTGTATTTGTGCCCGGTTAATGGCAATAGGCTCGCCCCCTATTACATGGGACTTATAACATAACTGGCGAAATGTGGGTGTACTATACACCTCTGCCTACCCCTTCGGGGAAATACAAGCGTGATGTTATGTTATGTTATGTGTTTTCTCAAAGTTGAACTCTACACGAACTGTATCATATTTTTTTAATCATAACGTTTATTAGGTGTTATTGTTTAAAGAAGTCCTACTGACCCAATTATTGCTGAAAAATAGTTTATAAATATAAGTCTCATCCGTAGGGAAGAATGTCAGGAAAGATCCAAACAAATTTTTTGTGGACAACTACTTTTTTTTGGCAGCCCCATTTTATAGTGGTGTGCGTGTGTAAACGTATCACCGCTAGCACACATAATGATTTTTTTGCATCAGTTTTGCTAGCGCGTAATGTATGAAACTATCTACTAACTGGGCAGGCTTTAGGGACTGTCTCAGGTCAAACCTGCTCTCCATTAACAGATCTGTTAGATCTATAGTACAATTGGAGGCGACAGTAGGGGACCTTGAAGGCGGCATCAAGACTGCCTTCTTCCAGAACTGTCCGCTCAAAACCTCCACCACCATGAGAGATGTCCCATGGTGGAATAGGAACCTAGAGCGACTCAGGCATAACGCCCGAACCTTGTTTAACAAGGCCATGAGGGATGAAACCTGGGACGACTATAGGAAAGCGCTAACTGCGTTCAATAGAGAATTGAGGAAGGCCAAAAGAAAATCCTGGCGCGAATTTTGTGACTTCATAAGAAGTACCTCACAGATAGCCAGGATTCATAAAATCATCTCAAAGTCACCTCAAGCCCATTTAGGGATGCTAAGACACCCAAACGGGACCTACACAAGATCCGCAGAGGAAACACTGAAGCTCTTAGCTGAAGTGCACTTTCCGGACTCTGTGCCAATAAACAGAAGTGAGGACTACTCCTGCCAAAACCCTCGGAACTTAAGACCAAGGGTCGAGGATTGGAGGATGGCCTCGCTTATTTTCAGACCCGATCGGATCGAATGGGCTATTAACAACTTTAAGCCCTTTAAGACCGGAGGGGAGGATAATATATTTCCAGCTCTACTACAAAAGGGGCTAGATATCCTACTACCAACGCTGATAAGGGTCTTCAGAGCGAGCTTTGCTTGGGGATACATACCCACAGCATGGACTAAGGTCACTGTCACTTTTATCCCCAAAGGGGGGGACAGGGACAAATCACTGCCTAAATCCTACAGACCAATCAGTCTTACCTCCTTCATGCTTAAAACCATGGAGAAGGTACTAAACCAACACATCAGGGCAACCTACTTGGTTGACAAACCCCTGCATGTGAATCAGCATGCCTACCAAAAAGGCAAATCCACTGAGTCTGCATTAATGGACTTAGTGGATAAGATAGAAAAAGCAATTGAGGACAAGGAAATTGCCCTGTGTGCCTTTTTGGACATAGAGGGAGCCTTTGACAACACCTCAACAAATGTCATACTCAAGAGTATGGAGCTACGCAACATTGACCGAACGACCATTTACTGGATCGAAGCAATGCTGCGCAATAGGGTGGCGTCAACAACACTTCTAGACACCACCATACAGATGAGGCTAAACAGAGGATGCCCACAAGGGGGCGTCCTATCTCCCTTGGAGTGGTCCTTAGTGGTTGACAGCCTACTAAGCGAGCTTAATGAAGCTGGCTTTTACACGCAAGGCTATGCAGATGACTTGGTGGTGGTTATTGTTGGCAAGTGCCAACCAACCATCTCCAATTTGCTGCAAACTGCCTTTAGAAAAGTCGAGAGATGGTGTAATGAGTCCCAACTCTCAGTAAACGCAGACAAAACGGTCATTGTGCCTTTCACAAAGAAGAGGAAGTTGGATGCCTTAAAACCACCAACCCTCTTCGGTAAAGAGGTAAACTTCTCATGTGAGGTCAAATATCTAGGAATCATACTAGACCAAAAACTCACATGGAATGCGCACATCAAGCATGTGATAAGGAAAGCTAAAATTGCTTTAGGAACCTCATGCAGACTGGTCAACTCAAGATGGGGCCTTAGGCCACGGGCAGTGCTGTGGCTATATACTGCTATAGTAAGGCCCATGGTAACTTATGGCTGTGTTGTATGGCACAAAAAAACCCATCAGATCACCTGCAGGGATACTCTTTCATGTCTTCAGAGACTTGCATGTCTCATCACGACGGGTGCCATTGCATCGACTCCGACTGCTGCACTCGAGGCACTGCTCGACCTTGTACCCTTGCACGTGCAGGTGCAAATGGAGGCCAAGGCGGCTATGGTAAGGGCGAGGATAGCAGGAAGGACAAGATGGAGCTCTAATTCCATGAGGGCACTGCAAGAGAACCTTATGAAAGAAGACATCATGGCCATGCCCACGGATGCGATGCTAAAGGAGTACAGCTTCAATAGGCTGTTTAGGGTATTTATACCTCAGAGGTCTGAGTGGGAGGACGACATGCCTTGCAAATATCAGTCCACTGACGTTGTTTGGTTTACCGACGGATCAAAGAAAGGGGGTCTGGCAGGAGCTGGATTCCACGGAGGACGACCAAAGGTTAAGAAATTCGCTAACCTAGGTCAATATACCACCGTATTTCAAGCGGAATTATTTGCCATCATTGGTTGTATCCGTGAAAGCCTGCAAAGGGCCTACATAAAAAGGCGAATATTTATATTCTCTGATAGCCAGGCAGTCCTAATGGCCTTAAAATCAGAGGAAATCGACTCCAAGCTTATCAAGGAGTGTGTCCAGCTACTAAATTCGCTAGGAAAAACAAATTCTGTGGCACTAGGATGGGTACCTGGGCACTGCGGAATTAGGGGTAATGAAGCCGCTGATGAACTCGCTAGAGCTGGTGCGGAATGCCCCACTGTAGGGCCGGAGCCAATTTGTGGGGTTCCGAAATGCATCACCTCGGCTAATCTTAAGGACTGGGGAACTCATCAAAGCATTAGACTTTGGAAAAAAACCCCAGGCCAAGAGCACTCGAAAGCGCTTCTAGTAGGCTTCAGGAAGAGATTTACAAAAGAAGCGCTTTCGCTTAACAGGAACCATATAAGGATCCTGACTAGAACCCTTACAGGGCACTGTAAACTGAACAAACATCTACACAGGATGGGCCTCACAGATATCACAGTTTGCAGATTTTGTCGCGAAAAGGACGAAACGCCCATTCATATCCTATGCGAATGTGATGCAGTGCACCACATTAGAAGTCAGCATCTTGGAGGCCACACAATCTCAGCTGATGAGATCAGATCCTCAAACACCAAGGCTATAGTCGACTTTATGGTTGGCTTGCGGCTTGGAGAGGTGCTGTAGTATACTATTAGAGGCGTTACAATAGATCTTTTAGGTCGCAGTGACATAGGGGACTTGCATAGACCTTACCTCTTTTCCAAAATAAAAATAATAATAAAAATGAAACTATCCTTCTATGTGTAGTAATTCTATGACGAAGAAGTAGAACACGTAAACTAATTTGACAGCACTAAAATTGTTGCCATCTTTTTCTTGCATCTACTATTTGTAAAAGAGAGTGATAGTTCAAAATAAGTTTAGCTTGTGAACAAGAGAATCGACACCATTAATGTACAGTCAACCGCACATCTGTGGTAACATATGAATTACGAAAACTGCCCTTGCTGTTTTAGTTTAAATAGTATCCAATGACATTCTTGCCGGCTCTTCTCCATAGGGACGACTATTTGGAATAGAAAAATAAAATAACGTTTTAAAGTGCATCATCACTTCAGCCGAAAGACGTCCACTGCTGGACATAGGCCTCCCCCAATAGGGGGGATATACCATAATCGCCACGCTTGGCAGGCGGGTAGGCGATCGCAGTTGGTTGGATAAATACTCAGAGAACGCTGCTGCCAATCCTCTGGTGAATCCCTTAGTTGCCTTTTACGACATCCATGAGAAGACAGTGCTTATTTGCCCATTCATGCACTGCAGTTAGTCAGTTGACTGTTGAACTCACTTGGCCGGTGTGTCGCGGCAGTACTCCTCGGCGCCCGCGTCTCCACAAGTCGCGTTGGCGACCACTGTGGAGTACGGCGCCACGTCAAGCGGAGCGGGGAGCAGCCCACTCGTCGCTCCGCTTGTAAGTAGCACCTCGCTCATCGTCGTACTTGTCAAACGGTCTAGGAGAGCGCGACCTGTAACAAAACATAATTGTAACTAAAAATAAAAGCTTGTAATAAAGTCAGGACCATGGTGTAATAAGATGGTTCACCAGGTATTCTCTTCCCGCGATTCCTCAAAGCTACGTCACGATCGGTGTTTTTAAAATCAAAGGGGTTTCATTAAAAGAGTTTCTACGAGTGATGATATTAATTTGATCGTCCGGCACACCCTGGGCAGTCAGCCCCGCTACCAACCTGTTGACTGGCTAATCTCTTTTCCCACGGCATGAGTTGTTATCATCATGTAGCTCATGTCGACACGATAGAAGAAACTGTTTATCAAAAATCTTTTGAATCGTGGAGCTGATTGTTTAAAACCAATTGTGCGAGCCAACAGGAAGGCGCAGAAGCGCGCTCCTATTGGGCTATTTCATAATATATAGTTTCGTAATTTTGGACAGCCCGTATTTCAGATTCGTATTTTTTGCAGTTGTCATGGACAAAGGTAACCGCTTAACATCAGGTGGGCCATTAGCTCGTATCGCCATCCAATACGATAAAAAAAAACCGGCCAAGAGCATGTCGGGCCATGCTCAGTATTATAGGGTTCCTTAAGTAGGTGTACAAACGAATCAAATCGAATATTAATCATGGCTATTTTAGTTTTTGCAATAATCGGCAGCATTCGCGACTCAGAGCGTGTTGTTAGTAGCGCCATCTAGCGATAAATTCAAGAAGCCAAATTAAGAAGTCTGATTGATGTCAAAGTTACTTTTTGTGATTTTTTCAAATAGAAAGTAGCTAAAGGAGCATTATTTGCCATGATAATTTTTCTCTAAGGTCAATGACCTTTGAACTAGGACGTTTTAAGTATTTTTCGGTTTTCTGTCTAACTCAAAAAATTATAATCACATTATACTCGAAATAATTTTTAAAGAGAGTTTTCACAAAGGTCTATCAATGTGGAAGATTATAAGTTTCTACGTTGCATAGTTTAGAAATGGCAGGGGGGGGGACACATTGCAAGCCACTTTGGCGGGCTATATTTCGCAGATGGTACACCTGGTAAAAAAGTGATGTATCAAACATTACCTTCATTTTAGTAGACCTATTCAATGATACCCCACACGATGGGGTGCAGCGAAAAAAATTATTTTTTCCCCATTTCACATGTATGGGCGCCACCCCTAAAGAACGTAAAAACTATTTTTTTATTCTTTTAAAATTGAGATCTATATGCAGACTATTTTTTAACAAAATTTCATTTACTTATGTTTATAACTGTAGAAGTTATTAAGCTGTAAAGGATTAGGACAGACGGACAGATGGACAGACGGACAGACGGACAGACGGACAGACGGACAGACGGACAGACGGACAGACGGACGGACATGACAAAACTATAAGGGTTCCTTGTAGGACTTCGGAACCCTAAAAAGAACTATGTGGCTAGTAACAAATACAAATTCAAATGTTATTTTGTTTATTCAAGTCAACTCAGCCTATCGCAGTCCACTGCTGGACATAGGCCTCTCCCAAGTTGCGCCACAACGCTCGGTCCTCTGCCTTCCGCATCCAGTCCCCCCCAGCCACGTTCTTTAGGTCGTCGGTCCACCTGGCAGGGCGGAAAAAATGATAGAAAGAAATGGCCTAATTTTGCAATACTTGCAGTGGCCAAGCGGACAAGTTGACTCCGAATGACCTGGGCCCCAAGTCTGCTAATTACACTAAAAAACCAACCATCGCCATTCCACCGACACCCTACTGACACTCATAAACAACTGTGACAAAATGGGTATTCTGCTAAAACTTAAATCTCGACGGAATGGCAATAGAATGGTAATGTCAAATCGATGTTGCCAATTAAAATCTACCATTAGTTGTATTGTTTTTTATCAACTTTTTTTTAGTTTTTATCAATGAAATTTTTAAATTAAGGATTTTGTTGATATTACCTACCTCTTAAGGGGTCATTATACTCATCCGTATGAACAACTTTTACATTTACGTTTTTAGCGTACTAAGCGGCAATACTATCGACATACGTGTTATTGAAACCTCTTAAGGTGTCATTATACTCATCTGTATGAACAACTTTTACGTTTACGTTTTTAGCGTACTACGCGGTAATACTATCCAACATACGACGTGTTATTGAAAACCTCTTAAGGGGTCATTGTACTCATCCGTATGAACAACTTTTACGTTTACGTTTTTACCGTACTACGCGACAATACTATCGACATATACGTGTTATTGAAAACCTCTTAAGGGGTCATTATACTCATCCGTATGAACAATTTTTACGTTTACGTTTTTAGCGTACTACGCGGTAATACTATCCAACATACGACGTGTTATTGAAAACCTCTTAAGGGGTCATTGTACTCATCCGTATGAACAACTTTTACGTTTACGTTTTTACCGTACTACGCGACAATACTATCGACATATACGTGTTATTGAAAACCTCTTAAGGGGTCATTATACTCATCCGTATGAACAATTTTTACGTTTACGTTTTTAGCGTACTACGCGGCAATACTATCGACATACGTGTTATTGAAACCTCTTAAGGTGTCATTATACTCATCTGTATGAACAACTTTTACGTTTACGTTTTTAGCGTACTACGCGGTAATACTATCCAACATACGACGTGTTATTGAAAACCTCTTAAGGGGTCATTGTACTCATCCGTATGAACAACTTTTACGTTTACGTTTTTACCGTACTACGCGACAATACTATCGACATATACGTGTTATTGAAAACCTCTTAAGGGGTCATTATACTCATCCGTATGAACAATTTTTACGTTTACGTTTTTAGCGTACTACGCGGCAATACTATCGACATACGTGTTATTGAAAACCTCTTAAGGGGTCATTGTACTCATCTGTATGAACAACTTTTACTATGGGACCAATCCTGAAATCACAAAAAACGCAAACGTAAAATTTGTTCATTAGAATGAGTACAATGACCCCTTAAGAGGTTTTCAATAACACGTCGTATCTCGATAGTATTACCGCGTAGTAAGCTATTGATATACGTGTTATTGAAAACCTCTTAAGGGGTCATTGTACTCATCCGTATGAAAAACATTTACGTTTACGTTTTTAGGGTACTACGCGGCAATACTAACCACATAAGACGTGTTATTGAAAACCTCTTAAGGGGTCATTATACTCATCCGTAAGAGCAACTTTTGGTACTTTTACGTTTACGTTTTTAGCGTACTACGAGGCAATACTATCGACGTACAACGTGTTATTGAAAATTTCTTAAGGGGTCATTATACTCATCCGTATGCACAACTTTTACGTTTACGTTTTGAGCGTGCAACGCGGTAATGCTATCGACATACGACGTGTTAATGAAACCTCTTAAGGGGTCATTATACTCATCCGTATGAACAACTTTTACGTTTACGTTTTTAGCGTAGGTTTTACCCGCCAATACTATAGACATAAAATGTGTTCTTGAAAATGGCTTTAGGGGTCATTGTACACATTCGATGTATGAAAAACATTTATTAGGGACCAAAGTTGAAATCAACAAAAAAAAATTATAAAAAAAAAATATGATGGCAAAAAAATCATCGTAAGACGATTGTGGGAAACGTCAAATAACAGCAGAATAGCAAATAGTCCAATGGCAGTTGAATTGTAGTCAATGGCAGTTCAGTGGAAAGTCATTGGAAAGCCATTGGTCTCAAAATAACTAGTAGAATACCAAATGGCTAAAACTATTCCACCGACACTCTACCGACACCCAACTGAAGCGTTTGTCAATTAGCAGACTCGGGGCCCTGGACGTAAGCAATTCAAACAAAGTTTGAATTCCTTAGCTTTAGATAAGCGTGCAGGGACTGTAAGCGATCTAAACTGTTCACAAGTAAATATGTAGTGACCTTTTTGACACATGGGACATGTAATACTAAATTTACCATTACTGGTCGTTACTGACTGAGTAGCTTTTAGGCTTACTGTGCGAAGATTCAGGTTTAGATTTTAAAACCGTTGCCTCCTCAAGTGTTTCTAAAAGATTACAACGGTTAGAAATGAACTTAATAAATGTATCTAAGGAACGAGGCTCAGTCAGAGAGTTCCTATGTTCCTCCCATTCTCTGCTAGTAACAGAGTCCAATTTTGAGGCCATCAAATGTATAACTATGGCTTCCCAATGTTGTACGGGCTGCCCTAGCGTTTCCCGTGAACGTAGGTTTTTGTTCGTCACATCGACAACTTGACGTAAGCACTGACTACTCTCCTTTTGAATTGGTTCAACATTAAATAAAGCTTGAATATGATTATTTACTAAGAATTGTCTGTTATCAAACCTTTCACATAATAATTGCCATGCATTGTCATACTTGTCCCCTTTAAAATCTAAACTTTTAATTACTAATGCTGCACTGCCATGAAGAGATGAACGTAAGTGGTGAAATTTATTTATGTTGTCTAAACTTTTCTCTTCATGAATAAGTGAAACATATATATCTTTATATTCTAACCAATCCTTCTAACCGCCGCTAAGTATTTTGTTCATTACTTCAAAGTAATTCAAATAATGTGAGTATAATGTAGGTTAATGTCAGAATTAAACAAAAAGATTAAAATTGAGAATATTTCTTTTAGAAATAAACCTACATTTAACAAAAACCCTGTTGATTTTGTGAGATACGTTATCATAATCGATATTCATACGTAAGGACACACCTCATTTGGAAGAACTCTTCAATAAAAATAATTAAATAAAATATTAAATTATTATTAAAAGTGATGATATCACTTTCAATTTACAATTAATAATGATTTCATATTTAATTTGATTATTTTTATTGAAGAGTTTTTCCAAATGAGTTGTTGATTTAATATTTAATTTGTTTATTTTTATTGAAGAGTTTTACGGGTTGTGTTCTTACGTATGGATATCGATTCTGATAACGTATACCTCACAGGAACAACAGGGTTTTTGTTACATATTGTATAGGAGCTGACCTGTCCTGACAGACGGCACCTGTTCCCGAGCATGACGCGAACATCATATTGAAGGGAACTTAACGATCCGATACTAACGCCACAACCAACATGACATTTCAATAGGCAGATATATGTAAAACAAGAGATGATTCGATGATGATTTTGTTGATGATTTGATTTTGATGATTTCGAGATGCGAAGAGAGCCTATCTGGGCCGACCAAAAGGGCGACGCCCGGTCGGACGCCCTAGATATCGCTGGAGCGATGCGGTGGAAGGCGATCTTCTGGAGATCAGAGCCAGTGGTTGGCGAAATACTGCCAAAGATCGCGGCAAGTGGCGTTCTCTCGTTTCGTAGGCCAAGACACATTTTGGGTCGCTGTGCCAGCGGAGTAAGTAAGTAAGTAGTAAGATATATGTAGAATTAGGTACTGTCTTGAAGCCACTTTACTGTCAGCACTTACAAACATTCACCCTCACTTACTTGTAGCTCAAACAGATTAGTTTACGTTACAGCGACCACTGCCTCTGCATAGGCATCGTTTGTTTACACTCTGTTACCTGTGCTGTGCTGTGTGACGATTGAGACTTTACGGCTCCAAAATTCTACTAAAAATAATTAGAAGTCACGCACGGCACGGATGGCAGGGCGATTGGCTTCTAAGTTAGGGATTGGGGGCCGATTCAAACACGGAACAATAGCACATTACTGTCGAGGCTTGAAATAAAGCAATTGACGGCCGAGTAGTATTGGAAGTACGAGGCGAAGCCGAATACTTCAACAGCTATCTACATGCCTTGCAAATATTGATTCCGGGCGGGAATCAAACCCGCGACCATTAGCGAAGAAGTTGATCGCTCAGTTACTACGCCAATATTTTTGTCAAACTGTTGGCTGTTGGGATGTTTGTTACTCAATTAGTCATTAGCGGATTCTGATGGAAGGCACCACAGAAATAGATAGAATGGCCATGAGGGCAGGGCGCGCGTGGCAGCACCATGCACCATAGTACAGGATATTTCAAAGCCTTTCTCAGCACGCCTTATGACTTGTTTCTATAAATACTGTAACAAAAACCCGCAGAAATGCCTTATTGTGCTGTTTCTAACTGTAGAAACAAAAGCTGTAAAGTACATTCGCATTTTTTTTTTTTTTAATAATGACGTTAAAATGTAAGGCGTAGTTTGTTCTGAAAGTTGCCACGCATGAATCGCAAGTGTAAAATTGTGATTACAACCATTCTATCTATTTCTGTGGAAGGCACACACAAAGACCATGTCCTGAATTCTTCTTCTCCCGTTGTGTCGACATGAGATGAGCTACATAATGATAATAGCTCATGTCGTGGTGTAAAGATTAGCCAGCCAGCAGGTTGGTAGCGCGGTTGAGCGCCCAGGGTGCGCAGGATGATAAATTAAATTCACTCGTGGAGGCTCTTTAAATGCACCCCAAAATACTTCTTATCTTCTTATCGATATTCCACGTGACCAAAACCGCGTGCGTAAGTTAATGTTTCCATAAAACGTTGCTGGACAAAGCATGGAAAGTCAAAGGCAATGTCAGTAACTTTGCGGTCTGCGGTTGAACCTAGGACCACACGCAACTCGGCGTTATGGGCTATGGCAAGTACACATTATTTATGGACGTGAACCATGGAATTTATGTTTGGTGAGACAGGAACTCCGTGGCCATAAATAATATAATACGTAGTTTAGTAGTTTTAGAGCTCTTTGTGAAAGAGCTTGACCAAGAAAGTGCTGCCACCATACCTATTACTGCCGCCAAACAGTGATGCTTGCATTGCTGTGTTCCGCTGTAAAGCCGGTGATATTACAATCACATGAGAGTTTCCATCTTTCGGTCTCATTTTGGCGAACGCGACTTACTATTTAGGCAACAACCTAGCTAGGCGGTACTTCAGTTTTTATAGTCATAACTGCTTATTAGCATCAGCTTCAGCCCGTTTCGTTCCTAAAGGACATTGCTGGGAATAGCCTTATAAGCCTGTTACAAATATATAACATGTACGACAGTTACATGCGGTTTTTTAGATTACTTATCGTATTTAATGCGTATAGTTCAATAAACATTTTATTTTATTTTAAGGGCCTTTCTGAGTGTACAGGCTGTTGTGCCGATACACTTACCGCCAAAATTAATCTCCAATTTATCCAAGATTTGCCCTACTAGAGATAGGAATTTGACATAAGCTCCATACAAAATATGTCAAATTTCTATCTCTAGTAGGGTAAATCCTGGATAGGTTGGATATTAATTTTGCCCGTTAATGATGTCAACAAAGGATTTCAACCTAGTAAAGGGCGGAAGATGTCAGAGAAACAACCTCTCTAGGGACTGTCCTTACTGAACATATAATTAATAAATGAACATAATCAACTAAAATTTAGGTCGCACGTGATGGGCGCTATGCATTGTCAACTAAACTTTATAGTCTATATAAAATACATGTACTTTTGTCCACGTATACTGAGTGTACAGTCAGCTGCAAAAAGGCTTACATTCAGATAAAGATCTAAGCGTGAATTCATGCTCAACTGTCAAATAGCACTGCATTTTTCAACACAATGATTAAGTGAGCGGCTATGATACTCCATTACCGTGGTGGCACCGGTAATGGACACCGACCCAATAATAGAATAAAATAAAAGGAATAGTCTCACGAAAATTAAAACATCTAGAGTTGAACTTGAAAGGATATGCAATTATGCATATGTCTGTCATCTCGACATGTGAAACACCATGTCGGACAAATCGATTCAAAATAGTGAGATGACAGAATTCATCTAACGGAAATCTACAAATTAATCGAGACATACTAAGGAAATCGTTAAGGAGGTTGGTCTAAATTTATTTATTTAATGCGGATAGTTCAATAAACATTTTATTTTATTTTAAAGAGTTAATTAACACAATAATAACGCGAACGGCTATGATACTCCATTAATTGGCTTCATATTTTTTACCAATCCCTTGTAAAAGTACTCTATGGTTTTGTGAAAAAAATATGTTGTCACCAACCAACCTATCTCTTTTTGGCACCTTCACATCTATGGGTGGTATGCCACTGGTTAAATTAGTGTATCCAGTGACTTTGATCAAAAAAATTGGATGATTTTCACTCGGACGAATAAAATAGACATACGGAATCTCGTTAAACAAAGACTGAAGCACTATTTTTTTTCCTAAACCCACTATAACTTCGAAAGCATTTTAACACACCCGATTTATACTGTTTTTTTATTTGTGACACAACAACAATGACTATTGTCACACTAGATTTTTTGCGTAATCGCGGCTTTTTGGCATACTATAGATGTGAATGTGTGCGTGACCGTGCTTTTAAGCGAGCATGCTTCACTTATTGTTTAGCGTGATTCCGTCCGGGATTTTCATCAAATGTTGTATGTATTATAACACTGATCGTCAAATAAATTAGATTGGACAAAGAAATTTGACCAGTGGCATACCAGCCCAACATGAATAGAAGAGACAACAACTTGTTTAACAAGTATTGTAAGAAAAACATAGCCTCTAAATAGGTAATATTTTAATGAATAAATATCTATGGAGTCCTAGCACAACTTCCCAAGGCTGGGCACTATGAAACTTTAGCAATATCCTTTGTAGTTTCACCGCCACTCCCGCGCTAACAACATTAACGTCAAGAAACATCGAGCACTGGGCTTTCACCACAATTATGCTCTGGAATGGGAGAATGTGAGATATGACATATCTTAATAAGTTCTCTGCTCTAGCAAATATGTAAATTTTCCTTTAAAGCTGAGAAACGCACTTTATGTATGTCAGCAAGTACGACAGTTTTGTGTGAATGCGTAAGTGCGTAACGGTAAATAATGTGACGTGACGACCATTAGCTAAGGCTCTTCTTTAATCTGTGGCTAAGGTAAATTTAGAACGATGAAATAAATAGTCACAAGTAAGTATACAAAAGATCGTACAGTAGCGTATTTGAAACGAGTATATCCATGGAGTTCCTTGCCGGCTCTTCTCCATAGGACCAACTTTTTGGAACCGCGCAACTAGATTCATAATATTAACGTTTTAAAAGTGCATATAGTGCATGTAGTGTGTGTGTGTGCTTATTCGAAATAAAAACCTTTGACTTTGCCACTATCAAACAATACTGCGGCGACTGGCACCGGAACCACATTTGTTTCATTTTGGTATCTCATTACACCGATGTGTTTCATACACACATTAAAAACACGCCCCTTCCGGGGCGCGTGGCTCCGTGTCCTGCGCCCCGATGCGAGGCGCGTCGCAGTGTTTTCTTCACCGTAATCATGAATTCAATCAGATTCAAGAAGCGTCGTTAATTAGTTATTGTAGGTTCGTGTGCATCCACAATAAAACGAGACTTTTGCAGGGTGCGAAGCGTTTTATTTATTTATTTTCTGTCAGATAAGCGCGTGGAAGGTGCCTTTATTCAAATGAGTTTTTATCTGCAACGGTCCGAGAATTTGCATTCTTGAAGCGTTGGAACAAACACTCGAGCGACTAATTGGCATGGCAAGTGTAGCGATGGAGATATGCGCCTGCGCTGGCAGCCGCCTCTGACGCTCTGATGTTAGGGCTCTATTACACCGAGACACCATGGCGGCGAAACTAGTTGCGCAACCGTGGTGGCTATACTGGCGGCCAAGTGTGTGAGACGCCATACAACACACACTTGACTGCTTGCGCGACTAGCGCGATATTTTTTTTTTTTTTTTTTTTTTTTTATAGTACAGGATGGCGAAACGAGCTAAAGGCTCACCTGATGTTAACCGGTTACCTTTGCCCATAACAACTGCAATACCACCTAGGCTGTTGCCTAAATGGTACCGCAAGTCGGTTCGCCAAACTGAGACATGAAGATGGAAAGTCTCATGTGATTGTAATTTCACCGGCACCCGTACCCTTCAGACCGAAACACAGCAATGCAAGCATCACTATTTGGCGGAGAAGTAGGCACGGTGGTAGTACTTCCCCGGACGAGCTCTTTCACAAAGGAGCTCTACTACTACAGGTTGAGCCGCCATGCCAGTAACATTCTGTGCACGCGTCAGTGCTGGTTGCGCAACTAATTTGGTCGTAGCTGACGTTAGATGTGGTACCCTCCCCTGAGTTGTAAAGATATATTACTGTTTTATAAGTTTTTACGGTTTTACAACTCGATTCAATTTGCTTATGGCCGGTTTTTCTATCGTCTGATAACTTTTAACTATGGAATAGGTAAATTAATTCTCTGGTCAAACTTGAGAATCAAATCCATGGTTCCCTGTCGTAGTCACTCAAAACCACAACACAAGAGAGGCGGCAATAGCATTTGTTCTGAAATATGTGCAGGAGTTGCTTTGTGCGCGCCGCGGCGCCTCCGCACGCATACAGTACCTTCACTGCCTACCCCATTGTTTCACAGATTTATAGCTCGTCATTAATTCCCTCATTCATGGATAGGCACGACCAGTAATTTTAGAACTTAATAGGTACTGTTTTCAATGTGGAAAAGCTGAATTCTATTTCACTCGGCAACGATAAATCGTGAGGATACATTTAAAAGGCATATAAAATACACGGTGAGTTTTCGTTGGTTTTGGAAACGAAAAGGAGTCATTGTACTCATCATTATGAACAACTTTTACTATGGGACTAGTCCGTTCCCACGTTTTGTCGATGTATGTGAACACAAATGTAGGGATCAGTAGATATTTTTTTTGCGATTTCAAGGTTAGTCCCATAGTAAAAGTTGTTCATAATGATAAGTACAATGACTCCTTTTCATTTCTAAAACCAACATAAATTCTCCGTGTATATGGAATCAATTATTTTTGAATACCAGTAGGTACATGTTTTCGTTTGTGTGTTAGTAAAATTGAGTCAGGTACAACCTCGGACGAATAAAAAAGGAGACGGGATCTCGCTAAACAATAAGTGAAGCATCCATAGTAAGACGGCTCCCTTAAAAGTACGGGCTGGCAGCAAACATTCACATCCATAGTATGCCAAAAAGCCGCGATTACGTAAAAAATCCAGTGTGACGGTAGTCAGTGTTGTAGTATCACAAATAAAATAACAGTATAAATCTGGTGTGTTAAAATGCTTTCGAAATTATAGTGGGTTTAGGAAAAAATTAAGTGCTTCAGTCTTTGTTTCCGTCCGCCTTTTTTATTCGTCCGAGGGTACGACCAATACTTTTTAGAATGATTTATGGTGTTTTTCCTATAATTGATTGGCCTGAGCAATACGTAAACTTTCGACTGGATCAAGTGCTGTATCAATCGAATTTGAATTCGAGTTAGTGTCAAATCGTACTGCATTTTTCTAGGAATTGACATCAGTTCGATTAGGTTCAGAGCTCGAACCAGTCGGGAGTAAGCCAGTAAGGACCCAGTTTTGTTAGGTTTTTGTCGCAGAAGATCCGACCTTAGACACACGCAGTTTAAAAACGGATATCTACCGAATAACTTATATCTACTAGACTAGATATTATTTATTACTACAAAAAGAAAACCATATCAATTTTAACAAAAAAATATAAAATCGTCAACGTAAGTTACAAAAAGTCCTCCTCAAAAGGCATAGTTTATCCTCGAAAAAGGAGTGCAATGTAAAAAGGCCGGGCGACTGTTCCGTGGGAGCGCGGTGTCCTCCGGCCTTCTGAGCTCCATTAAGCTCATTAGACCTCACCAAATAAGGTCTGGAGACGCGTTTTTGTAGGGACTCTCCAGACGGACTGATGGGGACGACTGATGTTAAAACGGTACGTTCAAATGCCGATATTACATTGTGTTGACTGAAGGTATTATAACATACAATACAAAAGTATACCAGGCCCCTCAGAAAGTATTGCGAAAAAAAGTTTTTATATATGGGAGACTGGCCAGTTATAATGTTTTTCGAAAATATGATTATTTATAAGTAAAAATAAGTAAGTTCCAATTTCAAAATTTCCCTCCACATTTTTTGCGAGTTAATTCAAAGTATTGTGTCTCACTGAAATATGGATCTGCGCCGGGAACATTTTAGAGCTATGATTTTATACGATTTCAAGTGTCGCCTGAAACCGGATGAATCGTACGATAGACTTCAAATGGCATTCATGGATGAAGGCCCTTCCAAGGCAACCGTGTATCGTTGGTATAACGAATTCAAGCGCGGTCGACCAACTTTGGGGGATGACGAAAGAAGCGGTCGCCCTTTGACGGCTGTTACCGAAGAAAACGTGCTAGCAGTGAAAAATTTAATCCAAGACAATAGGCGAATTACATATCAGGAGATTCAACACATATTGAAGATTGGATCGGGAAGCGTTCACGAGATTCTACACAGCCATCTTCGCGTGAGGAGGATAGTATCACGCTGGGTGCCGCACAACCTCACCGATGCTCAGAAGCAGGCCCGGGTGGAATGGTGCCGTGATATGCTTAACAAATTTGAAGCAGGCTCGTCTCGGCGTGTTTACGACATCGTTACAGGTGATGAGTCCTGGATTTATCAATACGACCCAGAAACCAAGCGCCAGTCGACTGTTTGGGTGTTTCAAAATGAGCCAACGCCTACCAAAGTGAAGCGATCTAGAAGCGGGGGTAAGATTTTGATCGCTAGCTTTTTTAATTTGACTGGCCACTTGGTATCAATTCCCTTACGGGATCAAAGAAGCATTAATGCCGAATGGTATACTACCAAATGTTTGCCAGAAGTTTTCTCTGTTATAAGCAACAAGCGACCAAACACAGGGCTCCGCGGGCTACTGCTCCACCACGACAATGCACCTGCGCACACCGCACTCAAAACGAGGGACTTCCTGGACAGCACGCCAGTCAAACTCCTGGGTCACCCTCCTTACAGCCCTGATCTAGCACCGTGTGACTTCTTTTTATTCCCAAAAATAAAAAATCAGCTCAAAGGGATACAATTTTCGTCGCCGGAAGATGCGCTGGCTGCGTTCGAGCAGGCTGTAAACGAGGTGTCTGCGGCGGACTGGAAAAAGTGTTTTGAAAACTGGTTTAGGCGCATGAATCTTTGTATAGAGGCTGGTGGAAAGTACTTTGAAAAGATTTGATAAAAATATATGTACGTATAGAACAATTTTTTTTAGTTTCGCAAAACTTTCTGAATGTCCCACGTACAAGACGATTTTTAATAGACTTCATAAGGGACTTAAGGAGGTTAACTCGATACTTAGATGTAGGTACGTGTTAAATAAAATACCAAAAGGAAATATTTTGAAAGGGATAAAAGTATATTACACCATTGAAGATGGATGGATTGTGTTATAATTTGGATAGAAAGAAAGAAGAACACAGACGATGACTGATAGAGATTTATGGAAGAATAATAAGAATTTCATGAAAAATATTTTTTTTACCACGTTTTTAAAACGAAAGCAAGAGCTGTGTCAAGTTTCTAGCTCATCGGGAAGTTAGTTTAAAATCGATTGCAAAAAATTGGTACCGAACAGACAGACATGACTGAATACGAGTGAAACATGCTGCGTGCGCAAACCACAAATAAATTGGGATAAAGGAAGGAGATGATGATAATTGAATTCTCAATGACCATCAACACACTTGGTAACATGGATTGTGATCACAATAGAAGTATTGTTATTCCAAAACTCTCCAAATAATCCCCGAGTTGCCTTTTAAGCAATCCATGGGTCAGTCTCCTTACCGGGAACCATGTGTCACCACACTACGAGTCATCATCATCATTTCAGCCGAAAGACGTCCAATGCTGGACATAGGCCTCCCCCAAGCATCGCTAAAACGACCAATCCTGCGCTTTCCGCATCCAGTGGATTTCCGCGACCTTCACCAGGTCATCGATCCACCTTGTAGGGGGCCTATCCACGCTACACATTCCAGTACGCGGTCGCCACTCCAGAACTTTACTGCCCCATCGGCCATCCGTTCTGCGAGCAATGTGCCCCGCCCACTGCCACTTAAGTTTGGCAATTCTTCGGGCTATGTCGGTTACTTTCGTTCTCTTGCGAATCTCCTCGTTTCTGATTCGATCACGCAGGGACACTCCGAGCATAGCCCTCTCCATTGACCTTTGTGTGACTTTGAGCCTACTACACTACGAGTAAATTCGTGTAAATATTAGGCCAAATTATTTCTAAACGGATACCAAATAAAAGCAACGAACTCTCACATAAGATCACGGTAGTATCACGTAAGCATAGATTGCGCGCAAAGTCCGTCGCACCGGGAATGCAATAAACGGTCACCGAAGCTGAAGGCATGCTTCGAGCTCCAACGGACAGCACGCAGGGCTGTCGGTCGCATGCTAATTATACAAATATCGTTTGTCTGGATATGCACTGTCGAATGAGAAGTTGTATTTATATGATTGTGAATTTTGGAGAAATGTTTTTGTAGATTTTTAGGATATACGATATTTTTGTTATTCCTTCTGTTCGGGATTGCGTCCAAGGAATGATGCTAAGGGTGACATATAAGATTTCACTAAAGCCAATGGAGAATCGTGTTCGCCAATGACAATCTCTCTTTGGTGTTCGCGCAACATTTAGGCTTCACAAACACATCTTCATGTCTCGGTTTCGGCACCATTTAGGTAACAGCCTAGGTGGTATTCCATTTGTTATGGGCAGGTGCACCTTTAGCTCGTTTCGCCATCCTATACTATACAAAGGAGAATATACGCCCCTACTTGAAAAGTAAATCTAAGGTATTTAGATTAAGCCAACCTTTGTGAAGAGAGAAATAAAATTATTATTTATTATTATTTAATATTTTAACACTAATTCCCCATATCCGCACCCCTACAAACTGTACAGGATCAACGGCTTCCCGTTATCCTGTTTTAGATCTAATTCCATACAAG
Organism: Asteroscopus sphinx; assembly: GCA_949699075.1. Classification (NCBI taxonomy): domain Eukaryota; kingdom Metazoa; phylum Arthropoda; class Insecta; order Lepidoptera; family Noctuidae; genus Asteroscopus; species Asteroscopus sphinx. Next base: position 1,781,925 of record OX453004.1, on the reverse strand, counting down.
CGGTCGACTCTGGCGCATCTATTATTCACTCGAATAAGGCTAGATACTCAGCCATAAATCACGCCTAATGGAGGTTACTCGTGCCCGTTTTCAATTTTTTTTTTTATCTATTTATTTATTAACTTATAAGTATACAGCTACCATTACAGGAATACCCAAATCGATAGTGCAGTTACTGATCTAATAACTTATTACTAAATTACATGTTGCCAAATAATTATTTTTTTATTAAAAATTGCCTGACTGCCTCGTTGGTCTAGTGGTCGCAAGCGCGACTGCTGAGCGTGGGGTCCTGGGTTCAATTCCCGGGTCGGGCAAAGTGTTATTGGGATTTTTTCATTAGGAAATTCTCAGTAGCAGCCCGGAGTATGGATTTCTGCCCGGTTAATGGCAACAGGCTCGCCCCCTATTACATGGGACTGATAACATAACTGGCGAAATGTGGGTGTACTATTACACCTCTGCCTACCCCTTCGGGGAATACAGGCTTGATGTTATGTTATTGTGTTATGTTATGTTATTAAAAAAATTAATTATTATCAAAAAACAGGTATTAAAAGGTAAAATGACATAGAAATCATAGAATCATCATCCTCATCCTCCGAGCCTTTTCCCAATTATATTGGGGTCGGCTTCCAGTCTAGCCAGATGCGGCTGAACATCAGTATTTTACGCGGAGCGACTGCCATCAGACCCCCGCAACCCAATTACTGGGTAATACTGACATTCGGAGGTTAGACCAGTTGTCAGACTTTCAGGCTTCTGACTACCCGTAACGACTGCCATAGATATTCGTATGACAACCGGGACCGACAGCTTAACGTGCTCTCCGAGGCACGGAGGGGTCTCGATGTGTAACGAAACGGTCACCCATCCACAGACTGACCGCGGCAAGTGCAGCTTAACCTTGCAGATCGTACAATCCGCGCAGTCGTTGCATCGCTACGAGCCCCCCTAGAAATCATAGAATAATAAATAAAAACTACGTAATCATTTTACCCTAGAATAAATACACATAGAACCAAAGTCCGCGCGCACAATTTGAAACAACTAAATTTGAGCCAGAAATGGCTCCGTATATTCTATGGTTCAGTACAGCTTACGTGCGCCTGTGTGTGTTGTGTCGACGCACATTTTATGTGCCGCTTGCAGGCACACATCGATTTTTTTTGTGCTTCAACGAAACTCTAGGAATGAAACTATTACTTTTGCCTTATTACTTACTTACGGTATTTGTTACGGGAAAATCGTCATTACAAATCGAAGTTCAAAATCATCAAATTTATTTATTTATTTATTTGTTATTGGTACCTTCACAGCCTACAAAATTCTATTCAATTAATTAATCTAGACATTACGCCAATTACGAAGCACACAACTAATTAAAATCACAAACCTATGCAGAGAGCCTCTTGGGCATTTATTCAATATCTAGTTAATATTGGTAGTGTGAGTGTGTGTGTACTGTAAGAGTGTGAGTGTGTGTATTGTAAGAGTGTGAAAAATGTGTGTGGTGAGGTGATGGGTAGTGAGGTATACGTGTGAGTCGTGGAATGTCGGGCACTAAGCGGAGTTGACCTGTGATAACGTTTGAAGGATTTGTTTTTTCCACGTTATTTTTAAATTAACAAAGAGCTCCTTACTAGTCCTTACGCTCGAAAGAGCCATTAAAGGTAGAGTCACCTCATTACAGGCGAAACTGTTAAAATGGTGAATCAGCCAAGATAATTGGCTTCGAACATATTTATCGGAGGATCGTCGCATGCGCAGGCGGTTTGTGAGACTACGTTCGATCGAGCGTAGCGAATTACTTGTGTTAGGGCGGAGGCTCACCCGCCACACTGTCTTTTGATCTAGTCTCATGTCTACGTACAGCAGGTACGATTTTGCATCACTTTTGACGGTGATTTTGCTAGTAATAAAGTCAGGTCAAGTATTACCTTGTAATTAACTGTCTGGCGGTTCGGGTTTCTATGGCCTTTTTGAATGGTCCTGGCTGGTAATGATGCTATGCCTCAGGTCATTGACCTCCCTGAGCTCTAGTTCTTCTATTTAAATTTGTAGAAAGCATGGTATAATAAGATGTTTCGGGTAATTTATTTTCACAAAGTGGCAGCACATCAAACTGACAAGTGTCACGCTAACAGCCCGCTATTGGCTCCACGGCCGATGACGTAGTACGGAGGCAATCACGTGACCTAGCTGTCACGGGAAGAGACTACCTGGTGTTATTATACCATGGTAGAAAGTACATTCCAGTAATAGTATTAAAGAAGGTTGTATTGTTTATTCAAGTAGGTTTTATGTATGTTTGATTATTAAGTAATTTATATAGACCTAGACCTAAACTGTTGTGCACTAAGTTTACCCCATAAAGTTACATTATACAAATGTCTTTGGTTTACCCTCAGCCTCTTTTCTACATTCACTCTATCGCTCAAAGGTTTGCTGCTGTGGTTTGCTGGTAGAAAACAATTTTTTGAGTTAAGCTCGCCTTTGTACAAGTAATTTCTATTTGTAAGTTAATACTGTATTTTTCTGGTGTACAATAAAGAATAAGAATTAAAATTGACACTTATTGACAGTACAACCTATAAAAACCGTACTACAAATCGCTTATTCACGCATATTTTATTCACAAAACTCAAATAATAGCCTGGTTGGACGTGAGGGCTGGACAGTTCCACCGCGACACTGCACCGTCCGTGTCGCTCTCAGTGTGGGTCCGGCCTTACCTGCGCGTACGCATACTAGCCCGCGGGCGCCGGCGCCGGCGGCTACCACTGACAAGGGTGAAATTGAACAAAGGGATGGTACTATTAGTGTATAATGTGTTTATGAATGTTTCTTTTTTCTGAGGCTTTCATGGTGGGACTTTAGAGAAAACCAGTTTACGGTACATTTAGATAAGATTAACCTAACGTTTTTATCGGCATTCGTACGGGACGAATTTGTTTTTTAACGTCATTCTCTATACATTTCTTGTGTAATCTAATTTGCACAACAACTCTCCTGTTAGTGGTTTTTTCTTTCACTTCTCAGCTTCCACGCGAAACTCTAGTGGAAAGTCACAGACACAAGACAGCAAACTACAAAAAACAGAGTGAGTAAGTGCGTACAGGGCCGGATTAAGCATGTCGGGGCCCTTAGGCAATGCAATTATCGGGGCCCCTTTTAAGCCGTTTGAAGATCATCAGCTCTTTTCAAGTTGATGAAGGAATCACGGTCGAAAAACTCACAAATCGCAATTATAGATCAAGCATTTCAAAACTTTTGTTTATCATACAATACGCTACGTAACGCTTCATATTATTAGTTCTACTACTCGACACTAGATGGTTCTGTTCTGTAAGTATAAAGTATATCATCAATTGACAGCATGCGTCGAAAAAAAGCAATAATTGTCATTGAGGATACAAATTTTCCAATTAAATATTCACTGAATGAAATATTTTCAATAACTTTTGTACACGCGCGGGGCCCCTAGCCGATGCGGGGCCCCTAGGCAGTTGCCTACGCTGCCTAGTGGTTATATCCGGCCCTGAGTGCGTATACCTGGGAAAAATTAACAGGTCATATTTTACAAATACCAAAATGCTCCAAGTAGGTAATGTCAAAATTATCGAATCAGAAATTAAGAGATTCGCAGGAGAACGAAAGGTGATCGACATAACCCGAAGAATTGCCAAACTTAAGTAGCAGTGGGCGGGGCCATTGCCATTGTGCATTGCTCGCAAAACTAATGGCCGATGGGGCCGAAGTTCTGGACAGACGATCGCGTACTGGTACTGGAAGGCACAGCGTGGGGTAGGCCCTATGCTGGATGCGAGAAGCGCAGAACCGGTCATTGTGGCAATTCTTAAGAGTCTATGTCCAGCAGTGGATTTCTTTCGGCTGAAATGATAATGATGATGATGAATGTCAAAATTCAGACAATTTTACACTCCACAGACCATTTTGACATGTGTCAAATCTGACCTAATCAGTTTTCCCAGGTATAGTGTTTGGGTTTCTGGATTCTTTCGTGAATCCATGCATCATTTACAAGAGCCTTTGCCGGTGGTGGCTGGCAGTACCCCGCTGTGGACGGGCAATAAAACTTGTCTTTAACCGACACTTCATTAAAATTATACGACCTGATCTTTTGTTGCGCTGCGGTGCCGTGACAAACGCAAGTCCTTAAATTATTTCTGATTTCTATAGGTTCTTAAACTTCTTAACAACATAAGGATTTTTTCATGTTTTGAATGTCTTTGTCAGAAACGGTACCTACTATTTCGACGTGAGTGTCAAGGGTAAATAATGTACGGTCATGTAAAGTTAATGTTTACCTATTACATAATTCATAGACATAATCATCATAATCATAATAATTTATTTGCATCTTAAAAAGTACAACCTTACAATTTCTTGCAATGTTATTTCTAGTATCACACTTTCTTGCATCAACATAGGTAAGTACCTACACTGAAAAACACTTGAACTAGGTTGTTGCCTTCGATTCACACTGTCCTCCGTACTAGTCGAAACTGTATCACGGTAGGACAGTCTTCCTCTAACACGTATAACAATTCTGTATACATAAACTATTTCGCTCACAACGTATAATAATGGTCATTATAGGTCAACATAGGTAGGTATCAGAAACATTAAAAAATTTATTGACAGAAGTGATGTGTACTAAAATGCAGGTAGTGTAAGAAATATATTTAGTATATGCAAAGTTTGCAGACAATTATTAGCATCTAAGAAGTTTGTAAGTAGTATTAAGCAGGAATTTTGATTTAGTTTTTTTCTTATTAATTGCTTATATTATATTCCTCGTTGAGACAGAATCCGAACAAATTCGACATTAGGAGCCTGCAAGAAAAGAGCAATATTTATTATGTCTTTTTAAAAGGTCCGTTTCGTGTGGTGCCGGACATAAAGAATTGCACCACCCTTATCTCTAATTAATATGCAATCTATCCACGATTTGCCCTACTAGAGATAGGAATTTGACATAAGCTGCATACAAAATAAGTATGTCAAATTGCTATCTCTAGGGTAAATCGTGAATAGATTGTATATTAATTTTGGCCGTAAGGGATTCACCAGAGGCTGAGCAGCGGCGTTCTCTGAGTATTTAACCAACCAACTGCGATCGCCAACCCGCCTGCCAAGCGTGGCGATTATGGCATATCGCCTCAACATGCTTGGGGGAGGCCTATGTCCAGCAGTGGAGGTCTTTCGGCGGAAATGGTGATGATGATGATGATGATGATGACTAGTCCTTCGGACACCTGAGGTGTACCTCAGGTGTCCGAAGGACTAGTAAGGTAAGGTTGTCGTTTATGTTCACTCTCTGTAGAGAGTGAACATAAACGACAACCTTACCAACCAACAATCGTAAGATTCGTAAGTGTATAATCAGTAATAGTATAGAAACGATAATAGAAACCGATTTGCCCTGTTCCCCGTACTAGTTATAACTATTGTGGGAAGTTATCCTACGTCTTCTAGATGAAAAAAATTAAAAAATTTAATGGAGATTAGGTTCCATCGTGATCATGTTCATTCGGCTATACACGTATCTATAATAAACATCGTTCATTGTTCATTTGACCAACGCGCTTGATAATTAAAAAATCTTATTATTTCATGGATGAAAACCCAGGGTGGTACCTTTGACTATGGAACCTAATTCCTTTCTGGGGTGGTACTCACTCGCAGTGACAATAGCCTTCATTTTGAAATTACAACTAGGTAGCGGTTACCTATATTCTCTTTGATTCAGTGCATTGTGCATAGTTGCCGATAAAACGGACATTTTTAAAACAAAATCAATATGATTGCGATCGCGAATGAGTTAACAATTCCGCAGCTGATCACGTTTTTTAACCAACTTCAAAAAAGGAGGAGGTTCTCATATTTCGGCATCTTGGTATTCTTCCCTCAGCCGCCATGTTGAGAAAAGTTTATCAATACAATTAGTACAACATTCGTGGGAACATTTCCATTTATAATGAATGACGTCGAATGACAGCCATCCAAAACCAGATTATTTGAAAAGATGAACAATTAACACTTCTAAATTACAGAAATAAATAAAAAACAACTTCCCCTTATATTTTTTCCCACACAAACGTAATGGCTTCATAAATATGGCTGATTCACGACTTGGAGACATATTTGAAACGTATAATTATGATTCTGTAGATAGTTATAGGTTTTAAATGAAACTATAAATATTTTTATGACGTTATAAAGTGAGTAGAAATCTCTGTCAACTTCAGTTGAACTACTAAAGAAAAACATTGAAACAAAAACATGGTTTTATGTTAGGGTACAAAAACGAAATTATGTATTATAAGTATGTATTTACAAAAAAAAAAAGTATATAAGTATTATATCCATTGTCTAGTAGCCATGGTACAAGCTCTGCTTAGTTTGGGACTAGATGGTGCTGTGCAAAAATGTCCCAAAAATATTTATTTATTCAAATAAAACTCGAGCATCCAACAGCACAGCTGTAACAAAATGTTATACTTGGATTTTACAGTGAAATCTCAAACCTTACGTTTTTGTACTAGAAGACTATTATAACAGTTGTAGATTTATTAATTAGTCTTTTAGAACTTGGTTGGTCTTTCCTACGGACTTGAGTTATCGTAAACGCCCGAAAAAACCTAGTTTAATGTGTTGATAAGAAAACGTTCAATATGGAGTTCTATTCACCCCTTGAGTTCACAGCTATGCGCACACGCATCTCGGCGACCAGTAATCAGCGTGGGGACCACTTAGCGGTCATAAACATTATCCTAGAGTAAGTAACAGCGGCGCCATGATATACAAAGCACCATTTTATTGATATCGTTCTGACAATCAGCTGCTCCAACACTTAAGTTAGGAACTTGAGAACGAGGTGCCTGTGAATCGTGAGAACTTGACTCGACAGTAAATTTGACAGCATGGTGATATGTTTTGTCGCAGACACGGTTATCACTGCTCTTGGGGTGCTGGGCCAGCAAACCTCCTCATATGCACGATGGCTGCTGGTCATTCTCGATACGTCTGAAAGGAACAGCAGTTTGATGGGCCGGTGCACACTGGGCACGGGCCATAACTCTTCTACGGGAGGACCAGGGCTTGCGAGTGGCGGACTAATGGCGTCGGTAACCTGTCGCCGACCAGTCAAGGCCCGTGACGAAGGCATGCGTTGTTCCGCGCGCGCCATCGAGGAGGGGAGTCAACGTTAGGCCGCACGGGGAGAAGGGGCTCGCCTACAAGTGACGAGCCGGGACCTGTCGGGGATGGTTGGCGAATGCAGAGTCTATCCCACGCCCCCAGCCAAAGGTCGTTAACGGAACACCGTGGTGGTTTTAGTCTGTAAAATTCCGATGACGATATCAACACGAAAATAATTTGATTTAAAACGTTGATTTAAAATATATTTTTAAACCACGTTTTTAAAAAGAAAATGTGTTGAAACGCATTGACATCCAGTCCTGAGCTATGTTTAAAGTTTTAAGTCTCTAGCTCACAGAGAAGTTCAGACATGACTGAAATCGAATTAATAATAAAGCTTTTAAACAAAAAATTGAACCGACGAAAACAAACTGAAAAGCGAAAAGTAACTAATTATGAGTCGGCGCCAAGCGTGGCGATTATGGCATATCCCCCCCTTAATTGGGGGAGGCCTATGTTCAGTAGTGGACGTCTTTCGGCTGAAATGATGATGATGATGAGTCGGCGCCAAACGAACTTTTAACAAGCAAAGTGCGTGTAAGTTGCAAGTGGCCGAGCGGAGAACGCATTTTTGGAAAGTTATTGTTTATCGTTGAAAATTTCACGTTGTATTTGATGTGACGTTGTTTTTATTATTTATTTAAAGTAATTTAATGATCTTCGTTGATTGGTTGTTTGGCGCCGACTCATAATTAGTTATTTTTCGCTTTTCAGTTTGTTTTCGTCGGTTCAATTTTTTGTTATAAAGTTTAATTTTTCATTTTTTTTGTGGTTAAAATCTAACTCCAGGTCTCCATTATGTCGTAGTGTCTAGAACTATATTTATCTGTGTCAAGTTTCAACAGAATCGGTTAACAGGTAAGAGTTCAGTGGGTGAACAAACACTCATCCCCTGTTTTACTACCCTTAGGGGTGGATTTTGACTTTGAAATTTAAATGGGACCAACTTCGAGATATACCCTATCCATTAAAAAAAGAATCATCAAAATCGGACCACTCTGTAAAAAGTTATGCGTGGTGATACATAAAAAAAATAAAATAAAAATATATATACGCGTCAAATTGAGAACCTCCTCCTTGTTTTCGTCGGTTAAAAAAGTAGTATAAAAGGCTATCATAGTTCCTGATCATAGCCAACATGGTCCCCAATAATAATATTATGGTTAAACTGGTGTGACTGTACCTTGTACAAGTACAGTCACACACTCATAAAGATGAGTGTCAACTCATGAAACTTATGATACGTCTGTCCACTTCAGATAAGTGTACAACTTGTACAAGTACCTATATTTTACACACTGACCGTCGATGTGCACGCTATGATGGCGTTTTTGTGCTCATGAAGTTCCGTAAATATTGACAGCTACGTATGAAGGAACAATTCCTGTACTTTATTGTCAATAGTGATGCACTGCTACAGCAATATAATGTTTTGAATTCTAATATATTATTCCATAGACTTATATCCTCTATACTGGCAAGGTCACGTATTCCGGCTGCGATCACGTAGTACGAAAATGGCGGCTTCCGAGATCGGCCGGAATATGGCTGTTTTCAATTTAGTTGCCCATATGCTGTAATTCGCGCCATTTTAAGGCATTTTTAAATTATTTAATAATATTTGATATACAAAATGATTCGTTATTTATTTTTGAATTTCGTTATTCCCGCCATTTTAAATGTTGCTAATGTTGCTAGGGTTGCAAAGAATTTGTACGTGACCTTGAGTGACTGACCTTGACCGTGACCTTGGGGGCTTGCCAGTTATGACATATCGCGCAAGATGGCGTTGCCAATATATAGGATATATTACTAGTTATTCAAATTCATTTCTACTGTTTTACTGTTTTTCGACGGAACGTGAATATATTATGGATGAGTCTGAATAAGAAATATTAAATATTTCATGTGTTTTATTAAAACATTTTATGTAGATACTACTACCTACCTACCTACTCACAAAGACTTACTTATACGTCACAACACTATTGGAAAATGTCAAAAACGCGTGCCGCGGGTATAATCAGTTTATTCCATTTCGCTCACTCATTTCTATGAAGTAGGTAAAGTGATTGCAATAGCTCAATAATATTTAAACAGCTCGAAAAAATACAATATTTCTTACTTTTTTTTTTGCAAATTTGTAGCTTAATTTCATGGTGTTTAATAAAATTAAGCATGTGAGTCAGGCTGGCCCGGCCCCGGTGGCTTTAGGTCGCGAGATATGTATTAACCGAATGTACTCCTCTTCAGAAGCATTTGTACTTACTACATTTTCAATGTACCGCTCTAATAAAAAAAATAGAAGCATTTAAAGGGGGCCGGGCCAGCCTGACGTTTTCAGCCCGGCCCATCTGTACCACGACAACTACCAAACTTGCTGAGAAAGTGGTGCCACAGAAGGGATGTACTCCGTAAAATACACGTACATAGTGCTTAATTTAATCTTAAAACCTAATATTTTCCGAGATATTAAGGTGTAAAAGGGGCCGGGCTGAAAACTGTATCGACAGCTTTAACTGGATAAACACGAAAGCTATCAATACCTATCCTAGGTACGAAATAATCTCCGGCGAATTTAGAACACTTGTACTGCTTTCTTTTCAAATTAAACCCTCTAAATATATAAATATAAGTAATTTAAATTCGGCTGGCCCGGCCCCTTTCAGTTGTTAATATCACTCTCAATATCATATCAGTTTCTTTAAGAAGGCGATCTTTGCATTCTTATACAGCAGTACATCAATGCAGTTTACGTCCTGTGTCTATCAGCCGTGTATTTGAGACGATATTTAAAATCTAAAATATGTTTGTATTTATTGATCGAGTGACCATCTGTCAAGTTCGAATTTTCAGGACAAATTCATATTATTTATTTGCATTCCACAATGTAAATTAGGTGGTAAACATAATGGCTAAACATTATCAAATGTCATCATAATTATTGAGTTATTTATTATTATTTATTTATTCTTAATCCTTTATACCACCACAACAAAAAAAAACAACCAGTCCTGAAATACAGTCTAAGAGTTTTCATTTACTAGTCAAGACCCCTAGCACACCTGGAGCTTGGCATTCAATCATTGCCTCAAGTTGCCTGAGTAGTCTAGAAATAAATACAACAAGATTTTTGACATTGGAAAAGCGAGAAATCTTCAATTAATAAAGATTTTGTTTTTTATGTTCCTCGAATGTGTAGTATAAAGCACTAATTATCACTCGGAAGAAAGTGTGATTCTCAAGGTAGCAATCAAAGAAATGGATTTACAGAGAAAGGAAGTTCTCCGTACATCTACTTCTTAAATTTTGGTTGTAATGAGAAAAATTATTCTCGATAGAACCATCATGGATCTCATAGATCTACACAATAGATCTAACGAGAAATAAAGTTCTTAATAGATACACTTCTTCAAAAATTGGTTCTAATGTGAAAAATAAACGTGCGTCAGGCTGGCCCGGCCCCGGTGGCTTTAGGTCGCGAGATATGTATTTTTCGAATGTACTCCTCTTCAGAAGCATTTGTACTTACTACATTTTCAATGTACCGCTCTAATAAAAAAAATAGAAGCATTTGAAGGGGGCCGGGCCAGCCTGACGTTTTCAGCCCGGCCCCATCTGTACCACGACAACTACCAAACATGCTGAGAAAGTGGTGCCACAGAAGGGATGTACTCCGTAAAATACACGTACATAGTGCTTAATTTAATCTTAAAACCTAATATTTTCCGAGATATTAAGGTGTAAAAGGGGCCGGGCTGAAAAAAGGTATAGACAGCTTTAACTGGATAACCATGAAAGCTAGCAATACCTATCCTAGGTACGAAATAATCTCCGGCGAATTTAGAACACTTGTACTGCTTTCGTTTCAAATTAAACCCTCTAAATATATAAATATAAGTAATTTAAATTCGGCTGGCCCGGCCCCTTTTAGTCGTTAATATCACTCTTAATATCATATCAATTTCTTTAAGAAGGCGATCTATGCATTCCTATACAGCAGTACATCAATGCAGTTTGAGTCCTGTGTCTATCAGCCGTGTATTTGAGACGATAATTGAAATCTAAAATATGTTCGTATTTATTGATCGAGTGACCATCTGTCAAGTTCGAATTTTCAGGACATTATTAAATGTTATCATAATTATTGAGTTATTTATTATTATTTATTTATTCTTAATCCTTTATAGCATCTCAACAAAAAAATTCAACCAGTCCTGAAATACAGTCTAAGAGTTTTCATTTACTAGCACACCTGGAGCTTGGCATTCAATCATTGCCTGAGTAGTCTAGAAATAAATACAACAAGATTTTTGACATTGGAAAAGCGAGAAAACTTCAATTAATAAAGATTTTGTTTCTTTCTCGATAGAACCATCATGGATCTCATAGATCTACACAATAGATCTAACGAGAAATAAAGTTCTCAATAGATACACTTCTTCAAAAATTGGTTCTAATGTGAAAAATAATTCTCAATAGATCCATCATGGAGAGTCTGGATCCAAACCGAGTTACTGGTTCGCCAAACTAAGACATGAAGATGGAAAGTCTCATGAGACTGTAATTTCACCGGATGTTGATATGTTGCTCCGTTACTGCGTGAAAGGGATACAAACCAACAAACACACTTTCGCAATGGGACTACCTGTATATAAGTAGCTTATGTTACTTTCCGGACCAACAACAACACGATATAAATGTAGAAAATTACTTAAATCAAAGTGCTCCCAATTCTGCTATTACTGCATTTTTTTTCCAAGCCCTTACGAAACTTGACCACTGACCACATATGTACCATTTTGGATAGCTTATAAAACGAGGATGTTATTTCTGTAATTTATACGCCAAATATCATATACATTTTTTTTCTGTAATTCTCTGCAATGTAAAGGGTACTTAGATGATTTTGTTTTATAACTTGTGATATATGACCATTTATTTCAGAGGTTATGAAAATTTTGGCCATGAATTTTGTGTGATAGTTATTGATCATTCATCAGCTTTCAGGAAAGTGTCAATTGAGTGCCTAGAGCAGCATCCGAAGAAGGAAAATATCAAAAAAATCTTAAACTGCTATAACTCGAAAACAAATGACTGATGCCCCTTGTTTCACGGGATCATTTTTGTTGCAAATGAGCTCTAGTATAACCCCTATCATGGAATAGGTCGAATTACAAATCATCCTGTATATTAGTAGGATTATGTATTGTGTCGTGTTTCATTAGTGTCCCACCTGCAAGTTAAAGTTGCATATCATCTCCTCGGTTATTTATCAATACTTATGATGATGATAAATAATGTCCTGAAAATTAGCATTTGACTGATGGCCACTCGACCAGTACATTTTTAAATATTGATTATCTTCTCAAATACACGGCTGATAGACGCAGGACTCAAACTGCATTGATGTACTGCTGTATAGGAATGCAAAGATCGCCTTCTTAAAGAAATTGATATGATATTGAGAGTGATATTAACGACTGAAAGGGGCCGGGCCAGCCGAATTTAAATTACTTATATTTATATATTTAGAGGGTTTAATTTGAAAAGAAAGAAGTACAAGTGTTCTAAATTCGCCGGAGATTATTTCGTACCTAGGATAGGTACTTATAGCTTGCGTGGTTATCCAGTTAATGCTGTCGATACAGTTTTCAGCCCGGCCCCTTTTAAACCTTAATATCTCGGAAAATATTAGGTTTTAAGATTAAATTAAGCACTATGTACGTGTATTTTACGGAGTACATCCCTTTTGTGGCACCACTTTCTCAGCAAGTTTGGTAGTTGTCGTGGTACAGATGGGGCCGGGCTGAAAACGTCAGGCTGGCCCGGCCCCCTTCAAATGCTTCTATTTTTTTTATTAGAGCGGTACATTGAAAATGTAGTAAGTACAAATGCTTCTGAAGAGGAGTACCTTCGGATAATACATATCTCGCGACCTAAAGCCACGGGGCCGGGCCAGCCTGACGCACGTAATTAAACGTGCAACAATAATTCCAACAATCGACAATAATCACAATAGCTATTATCTACTAAATCATACGCATAGAGAACATTATAACATAACATAACATAACATCACGCCTGTATTTCCCCGAAGGGGTACGCAGAGGTGTATAGTACACCCACATTTCACCAGTTATGTTATAGGCCCATGTAATAGGGGGCGAGCCTATTGCCATTGACCGGGCACAAATCCAGATTCCGGGCTGCTACTCAGAATTTCTTAATGAAAAAACCCAATAACACTTTGCCCGACCCGGGAATCGAACCCAGGACCCCACGCTCAGCAGTCGCGCTAAACATGTCGAGAACATTATACCTACCTAGCTTTAAGCTATATTTGCTGGATAAACCATAATTTGATATTAAATTAATATTGAAGAGGTCTCTGTGTAGCTGTGGACCAATATAGGCTGTTATAATGTAAGAGGCTTTTATTCTGAGATTGATAGTACATATTACTAGCACTTAATACTTACGATTACTTTTACAGTTATGGCACTTATGACACAGCGGTGACACTCTGTGTACGTGTGAGCTCGCTCGCCGGTGACCTTGGCCGAGCGCGTGAATACAATTGTCACCGCTGTGCCTTGGCTGGGCAGCCGAGAGACTGCCCGTTCCACACGAGCTCGCCCCGACCCGCACACATAGCCGCGAGCAATTTTACGAGCACACATGCTTAAGTGTCGCTTCTTGTCGTTAGTATATATTGTATGCTTATGGCCCGTTTCAGCCCTGTCAGTATATACTCTATGGACCTGTCGCGCTACTCAAATTTCTAAATATTTTTCTATCGGTAACATAGCAGGGTGTACAGTATAATAACATGGTTCTCCAACATCTGTATATGGTGTTACCCGTAAAGGTTTCCTTTTGTGAATTTCTCTCATTATAAGTTCCAAACTGGTGCTGATCAATGCACGGTAACGCGCTGTCCTTTCATGTGTGGCGACCCTTAAAGCCGCTTTACACTTAACGATGGCGAGGTCGGAAACGTCAAGTGTGCCCAGTCAATTGTTTCGTTAAGAATTAAGATATTACGACATTTTAAAATGAAACGGAAAGTGTATCGTTCAATGAAAAAAAATCATGAATGAAAAACAAATTTCATAAATAATTACCCACTACGTTTTTAAATATTGAGTTTAGACGAAGTGCTGTGAACAATCATAGTGAAGCCAAAATAAACCGTGCTCCTTCGTGTACAACCAGTGCTCATGCACCCACCATGTCCCTGAAGGATATTTGCTTTCGCGATGCTTACTGGACGATGCCGTGACATGTGTACTGAGAGAGGTGAGCACGGTTTGAGGTGCATGTGTGTCGTGAGCGCTGGTTTGTACACGGTGGAGCACGGTTTTTTTGGTTTCACTATGATTGTTCACAGCACTTCGTCTATATTGTTAATAATGCATTGTTATCCAGTTCTAACCTATTTTTTTAAGTTTCAAGTCTTTAGTTCATCGGGATGCTAGTTTTAAATCAATGGTATTTGCTCTCATACAGTTACTTCAGTATTGCAGCTTTGCAGCACGATTTACCAACTACTTATCGCTTCCACCCACTTCACGAAATAATCGATGTTTTCACCCCAAGGCTGTCCAAAAGTGATTTATTTATGCATTACCCCTCTGCTTTCGCTGAAGTTTTCCACTTGTCTAAGTATTTTATTTTTCGGATTGCAAATACCTTGTCCTTTTAATTTTCAAGTTACTCTTTTGCTAATTTTATTCTTATTATTTCTGATTTTTATTCAAATCTTTGACATTAAGATATTGTATTATTCTTGACGTTATGTAATGTATTATGTTTTATTGCTTTAGACGCTTCAGTTAATAGCTTGGCGTAGAACTCTGTATTTCCTGTTGCATGTTAAATGGCAGAATATAGCTGCACAAAGATTGTTTTTTATGACAATATTCATGTAACACCTACCTTACCTATATTCGCAATAAACGATTGAATTGAATTGAATCTGTTAGGAATTTTAAGGGTGCAGAGCAGACATAGCAGACAAACACATACAACCCTTTTTCGTATACACACTATAAAAGTTTTGTTCTAAGGATCTGTTATGGGTAAGTACTTCTATTGCTTGTTAGAAAATAAAATAGTATGTAATGTAAAGATGTTACATTGTGGATCCCATGTAAATCCCACTCATATTTTTTTTTACTAGCGTTCATGCGACGTAATTCAATCAATCAACTCAGCCTATTGCAGTCCACTGCTGGACATAGGCCTCTCCCAAGTTGCGCCACAACGCTCGGTCCTCTGCCTTCCGCAAATTGGGACCTTACAAACACTACATTATACGATATGTGCTGTAGTTTCTCCGTGTTTCAAATTATTGTAGCTTCAATCATAAATGATCTCGAAAAATTAATACAGTTTTTTTTGTCAAAGCTGAAACTACTTGAAAGGCTACCGCCGACATCTGATTGTATAACCAGGCTAAACCGTTTAGTTAGTTGGTGTTCAGCGACAACTCTTCTCCAACCAAACAGTTTAGTGTTTGAGAAGAGTTGCAACTTGCATAAAGAGTGGTTCGGTTAATAAATATGGATACCCAACAAACCCGACAGCCAATAAAACGATTGGTAATGCGCGTACTACTATAAGTATATGGATTAGAAATTGTTAGAACGATTTTGACAGCGTCAGTCGCGATGACATAAGAGGTTACCGATCGTTACCGATAGTTTTTATTTTATTACAATGTAACAGAATAGAAAAGTTGTGTTGTCGAATGATCGGTTAGTGGCCGTATGCGGAAGCCCTAATAGTTTAGATTAAAGCTCTTGAGGCACCTTGAAAAAAGCTATAAGTACGCTTGTTTTGTGCTACACGTCTTCAATGAATTTGGTATATTTCACTTCACACTTGACCACAAAGAACTATCCACTTAATTCCTCCATTTACTTATAACAAAAACATCGTATGGTGTAAATTGCGCTCCTGTTATTGCGCCGGTTCCTAATATGGCGGCGGTAACGAGGGGCCCATACACGGCGTCGACCTGCCGTCTCACTTATACGCTCACCGTTGAATCATTCTAGTTAAAATAGAATTTTCGTAACGATTTAGGAATAAAATCTAAGAAATTTAACCTTAATAAAACTAACCACATTGACCTTTGTCACTTGCGGCTTAATGGCTGGGAGGGGTGAGTGGCTGTTTTTTTATTCACAACAAGGTGATGATAGATAAAAGGGAAGAGGCAGACCAAAGAAAACAAGGATGGATTGTGTGAGGGATGATATTATAAAGGGAGTAAGTGATAACGACGTGAGGAGAAAATGCAAGAGGAAAACATCGTGCCAAACCCAAGCATTTTGCTATCTTGGAACGGGCAGATAACGCGAATAGTGGTGGAACCATAGAACAAATAATATTAGTACGAAGTATTATGTTCCTCAAAGACAAAGGGAGGCCAGTGGTACCTAGTTCGCATGTAGTGCGATAGATGTCGCTACCGGAACTGACTCAAAATTAACTAGCAAGATTTGCACGGAAGATTTGTATTAGATAGACTGACAACGAAGTTAATAAAAGCTTATAAAAATACATAATATGTGCGATAAACGCGATATAACCATAGGTCAATAACCAAACAGTCTTTTATCCCACGGGCTAAAAAGAGAAAAAAACACGGAAGCATGTGAAATAGGTTTTCATAAAGGGCCGCGTTGATGGACGGCCTCCCCCTAATGGATGTCGGCTCCTGCAGCCATTCATTTCCCACACAATCACTATAAAATATAATTATATTATGCGTATAAGTACCGCCTATTCATAGAAGGATGTGCTGAAGCCAACGCTTCGCTTACGCGTAGCGATACGACTGCGATACGATAAGATTCTAATATAATTATGGTATTAAGTACGAATTTGAAAGATTTGATCTTTTTTTGTTGAGTCACGATTACGGCGTGCAATCAGGATATTCGAGTTAGTTTTTATTTCTGGACATGAACTGCCTCACTATGATAATAAACTTGATATTAATTATTACATATATTGACACTGACGGTAATACCGAGACTGATGATAAAACCGAGACTGGGGATCTACTCGCGCTTTAAGAACGACAAGCAAAGTACGGACTTTCGTTCACGACTGATACACAATAAAGATAGGCACATAAAAAGGGACAATAAAGATAGACGGTTCATAGACAAATGAAATTGACTGGAGATCAGAGAAACAAACGTCAAAACATGATCATCACATGCGCTTTGGGAACGATGGTTGACAGGAGTCAAATTGTGCGATAAATGGTACGATTAATCGAATATCGTCAAACGGGAGTAGCACCCCTGGAAAAAATAATGCTATTTAGCTTATTACACTAAAAATATTCGGTACCTATTGATAACATATTACATCCGTGAAAAATTTAATGTGAAAATAAAAGCACCAGTCCAAAATCGTATCGGTTTCGCCACGTATAAAAGTCAATCTCAGACTCTTAATAAAACTGGGAATGTTTAACATCTTCATACCAACAAACCAACTACCACTTTTAAATAATAAAATAAGATGTTATGGCGTCGTTTGTTGTGTACCATCGAATTGTTTGTACTGCGTTTTTAGAATTTTGGAGCGTCTTCCGCAGAGAAAAATAGGTATTGCTTTTTGATCCTTATCAAGTCAACAAAGACCAAAACGGCTTAACGTGTTCTTCGAAGCACTTTATGTAGAGAATGTTCTACCATCTCCTATGTACAAATATACTCTGTGGTTCTACCATCCACGGTCAATATGGTATCAGAAATTCCTTGACCAGGAAAATATTGTCAGAAAAAAGTCATTCTATTTTTAATGGGATACTTTTTTCAAATTCAAACTAACTATATTTGCATAGAATATACCACATACCACAAAAAGTTCATATTTCAAAGTAGACACCACCATAATTACATCGAGCCCAGCTACGCACAGCACACGACGTGGATGGCTTTGTAAAATTTGTTAAACACCACACCACATATTGGTTCCAACAACTCACAGACCTCACACTGCATATGGGAATCATTTGCGAGCAAAAGACATAAACGTGCCGTCTACACTCGGCTGGCCTCGGCTGGGGTAAAAGACATAAACGCACCGTCTACACTCGGCTGGCCTCGGCTGGGGTAAAAGACATAAACGCACCGTCTACACTCGGCTGGCCTCGGCTGGGGTAAAAGACATAAACGCACCGTCTACACTCGGCTGGCCTCGGCTGGGGTAAAAGACATAAACGCACCGTCTACACTCGGCTGGCCTCGGCTGGGGTAAAAGACATAAACGCACCGTCTACACTCGGCTAGGTACGGCTGGGGTAAAAGACATAAACGCACCGTCTACACTCGGCTGGCCTCGGCTGGGGTAAAAGACATAAACGCACCGTCTACACTCGGCTGGCCTCGGCTGGGGTAAAAGACATAAACGCACCGTCTACACTCGGCTAGGTACGGCTGGGGTAAAAGACATAAACGCACCGTCTACACTCGGCTGGCCTCGGCTGGGGTAAAAGACATAAACGCACCGTCTACACTCGGCTGGCCTCGGCTGGGGTAAAAGACATAAACGCACCGTCTACACTCGGCTAGGTACGGCTGGGGTAAAAGACATAAACGCACCGTCTACACTCGGCTGGCCTCGGCTGGGGTAAAAGACATAAACGCACCGTCTACACTCGGGTGGCCTCAGCTGGGGTAAATGAAATAAACGCGCCGCCGTCTACACTTGGCTGGGGTAAGACATAAACGCGCCGTCTACACTCATCTATTCTCGGCTGAAGTAACACGCGACTGGCTTTCCTAATTAGGTAAGTTTACCACACTCCTTCAATTCAACAGTTAGGTAGTAAAAATTATTAATATTAAATGTCTTGCGATGTATTATAAAGCGTGCGTTGTGTTGACAACACTCTCAAGTCTCAACACTCGGCGCTAAACACATAGTTGTTCTTTGTCCAACATTTATGATCATTTTACGATGTCCGTGTATTTCAAAGCACCGACTGAGACAGACTGTGTGGGGTATAATAAATCAAAGGGTTCGGGGGTCGTAAATAAAAATTTGAAGATGTTGAAAGCCCCTTTAAACACTTTGGTGATACTACAAGATGAGCCAGTTCATTGGTCTAGCTCCTGGGTACGGAACCCTAAAATGTTATAATGCTACCGCTACAAAAAGAAATTAGTAGAAAGTTTGTATCTATGTTTGTCATTAAAATGTTTCTGTGGACATTATTGTCAGCCCCATACCCATCTTGTCTCGTTCCATAAGAAAAATTTGATTCATGAGAATCCT
This sequence comes from Asteroscopus sphinx, assembly GCA_949699075.1. Classification (NCBI taxonomy): domain Eukaryota; kingdom Metazoa; phylum Arthropoda; class Insecta; order Lepidoptera; family Noctuidae; genus Asteroscopus; species Asteroscopus sphinx. The sequence continues at coordinate 1,762,389 of OX453004.1, read as the reverse complement.
GTGAAAGATTGACGAATTTCAACCTTATTTCGAAACAGTTAAGGTTTAATAAATGACAAGGTGATCGAATTTTTTCAAGTATACCTATCTAATAGAATAAATTTATGATATTGCTTTGTGGTAACTATCGTTAAATAAGAATTGGTTAAGGTGTAGTCTTTGTGTACGCGATCGAAAAAAAGAAATAGAAAACTGGTTCAAAAAACGTTGCCTGTTTACGATGCAACAATTGTAAACATTTAGATAGGTGCAACAGATTAAAACAGTATTTAATTTAGTATTCATGAAAAACATGAGAGAATTCTGAGGATAATTGGTTGTCGACCATTGTTATTACTCGTCTGTAACATTATGTCTTCGACTGTTGCGCTCGAGTAGTTTTTAATTCAATCTATTTAACTCGGACGAATAAAAAAGGCGGACGGAATCTCGCTAAACAATAAGTGAAGCATCCATAGTATGCCGGCTCGCTTAAAAGTACGGGCCGCACATATTCATATGCCAAAAAGCCGCGATTACGCAAAAAATCCAGTGTGACGGTAGTCAGTGTTGTAGTATCACAAATAAAATAACAGTATAAATCTGGTGTGTTAAAATGCTTTCGAAATTATAGTGGGTTTAGGAAAAAATTAAGTGCTTCAGTCTTTGTTTAGCGAGATTCCGTCCGCCTTTTTTATTTTATTTAAGTTTATTTTATTTACATAATTCGGTTCAATTTATTAGCTGAGTAGAGTTAAAGTACAGTATAAAAAAACATTCAGCAATATTGCCTGTTGACAGGCAGACATTTGGTTTAATACCACCGATTCAACAATTTCAACAGATTGAAGACCACAGAAATAGATAGAACGGAAAAGTGGGCAGGGCGCGCGTGCCAACACTCTGCACCATAGTGCAGTGCATTTCTAAGCCTTTCTCAGTACGCCTTATGACTTCTTTCTGTAAATACTGTAACAAAAACTCGCAGAAATGCCTTATTGTGCTGTTTCTAACTGCAGAAACAAAAGCTGTAAAGTACATTTGATTAATGTTAATTTTTTATATTAATGTCGTCAATATGGGAGGCGTAGTTTGTTCGAAAGTTGCCACGCATGAATCGCAAGTAAAATTGTGATTACAACCATTATATCTATTTCTGTGTTGAAGACCTATGTACATAACATAATCAGGATTATCGGGCTACCACGGAATACTTGATATATTAATTTCCTCTATGCGGGCTACACACACCATCGATAACTTTATGGAGCAGTCTCAGGTATGCAGGTTTCCTTACGATGTTTTCATCAATGAATGAATCCGGAAAGTCGAAACTCAAAGATACGGGCCGGGTCCGGACATAGGCCATCCTGCATGGAAGGCAAGGGTTAAAGGCAAGGGTTAAACCCTAGGGTTAGGGTAAAAAAAAAAAAAAAAAAAAAAAAAAAAAAAAAAAAAAAAAAAAAAACAACTTTCAAAATCACTTGTTCAAAATATTGCAACTATAAAAAATAGATTTAAAAGTAAGGTATACACAATTGTTTTAAGAACTATATATTTTATCTATTTATTTTTGCTATAAATTATACCTTAAGAGATAAATTATACAGAATAAAATTTGAAATAATTAAAATGCATGCGCAGTTACCCATATACTTGTTTAATACTTACGGAAACTAGGACACTTGGTGCTGGGCTAAGTACCTACAATAGTAACTAATAATTGCAATGGAAATGCTTAATAAAATAATATATGAAAATAACACTAGATAACGTAAACTTTACGTTATTATTATTTTTATTCTTGCTGATATCTAGGTAAATTACTTTCTTTAGAACCTATAATTTGTCAACAGGCATCCTAATATATGAATTAAAAATACAGTACCGTCGTACCTTCTTAAATTTAGTTATTTTACATACTATATAGTTATATACCCATTATTAAAATTAAAAACGTTCGCGGCATTATAATAAAAATTGTGGGCACACCACCGGCTACATCACCACTATTATTGATCACCCCACACAAAAATAAATAAATAAATAAATAAAATCATTTTATTTCAGGCAAATTCACCCATAGTTATAAGTTAGTTGTTAAGTACAGTCTCTTATTCTAAATTAATACTAACAAGAACATCAAATACGTAATTAGAATAGTATAAATAATTTTAAAAATAATTTTAGAAATACATTATACAAAGACACTTTTCACGATAAAGTGGGTGGTCCTCTGTCCGCTCTCCAGCATTGCGGCTCATCTCATGCTGCATCCATACGACCAGGCACCCTGGCCTACCGAGACCTCCCAAGGACGTCCACATGGTTTCATGCTACCACATTTTCCACTCTCACAGCAAAAGTTCATCTCATAAAACGTCCACTGATTCCTTGATTCGGCCTTTGACACAGCCAGTCAAGTCAAGCACTTTTACATCACATTATACATGCCTAGCAGCGCTGCCCATAAGGCAGCACTGGCAGGGTCGCCATGTAATGACGGGCGTTAGGTATCGAATTAAAGACGACTTGTCGGGTCCAATACGTATAATATACTCCCTGTTCTTACAAGCTACATACACTTAAATAGGGAAGAGGTGCGTCACACACTACATAATGTAATATCTCATCTGTTTTGGTTTGAAGCGGACCAATAACAGAAATAGATAGATAGAATGGTTGTAATCACAATTTTACTTGCGATTCATGCGGGGCAACTTTCGGACAAATTACTTACTATTTCTGCAGTTAGAAATAGCGCAATAAGGAATTTTTGCGGGTTTTTGTTACCGTATTTACAGAAACAACTCACAGGTGTACTGAGAAATGTTTTTAAATGTCCTGCACTATGGTGCAGAGTGTTGGCACTCGCGCTGCGCTCACTTTTTCATTCTATCTATTTATTTCTGTGGGACCAATTTGATGCAATCTTTAAAAAAAATGCAATTATGCATTTCTTTTAACCGTATTTGTAGAACAACTTTTGTACTTACCATATCCTTGGCATATAATAAGTTCCATACAAAATATGTCAAATTTCTATCACTAGTAGGGTAAATCGTAGATAGATTGGATATTAATTTTGGCCGTAAATCTCTAAGATAAGATAATCTCTGTGAAAGTGTTTTGGTCTGCTTCAAACAAAAACTGACGAGATTCTAAGCTTAAATCTGAAGATATGTAACCAGATTGATTATTAATTTCTTCCGTTAGTGGCATTACATTTCGCGCTCGACGCAAGTTGTATGCGAGGAAACCACACCTTCAACCGGGTGCCCGTTTATCACGAGACGACGACATCGGTATTCTCTCTGTGGCGGCACTTTTAATGTCCGAATGTTATGTCCCCACTGATTGTGGACAAATTCTTGAAACTAGCTCAATATTTCTGTCATAAAAGATATTTGGTGCCTTTTGTTACCGGCTTCGAAATGTTATAGCCGCGCCAGCAGCTACGCTTGGAAAAATTGGTTTTACAGATGAAAACAATGTACTTATCCAAATTATGACACAGAACGGATTTAGAAAATTTCGCAAAGGCTATAGCTGCAGGTTCAGTCAAGCGTAGCATAGGGAGGGCTCCGGAGGTATATTAATTTGCCGGAGTCTCCCCTTATTATGCTGTAGACGGCCACTGAGGGGGTTTTAGTGGGTAAGAATCCCACACTGCCTCGTTGGTCTAGTGATCGCAAGCATGACTGCTGAGCGTGGGGTCCTGGGTTCGATTCCCTGGTCGGGTAAAGTGTTATTGGGTTTTTCCATTAGGAAATTCTCAGTAGCAGCCCGGAGTATGGATTTGTGCCCGGTTAATGGCAATAGGCTCGCCCCCTATTACATGGGACTATACCATCATAACTGGCGAAATGTGGGTTTACTATACACATCTGCCTACCACTTCGGGGAAATACAGGCGTGATTTTATGTTATGTTGTTATGTTATGAATCCCACACACCCCGGCCACCGTCCCCCATGAGGCCTTTTGAAGGTTTCCTCCTCGGAGCAAAAAAAAAAAGTTCAGTCAAGCGTAACTTCAGGATCGTGGGTGCTAAGAGTAGGGGAACTCGAAGCGTCCATTAAACTACCTTGGGGGGTTGATAGCAGCACGTGACGATCGCGAGCTGCATTTGGGGAAATATTGTGTCCCCGGGAAGTGCCAAAGGCGAAGCACCGGCGCAGTCCATTGGAGTTCCCGGAGCTCCGCTATGTTGTGCTGGAATGGCAACCGTGTGGTTTTATTCAGTAGGAGTTCGACATACCCCTCTGCCTTCCCCAGACGGAGGGTATACATGAGGATTTCCACCCGGATAAAAACGTTTAATGATGGTGACAAAACCAGTATAAGAGAGTGCAGAGCCTGGCTTGTATCTTCTTCTATCGTGTCGACATGAGTTACATAATGATATAGTTCATGTCGTGAGGAAAAAATGCGAGTCAGCAGGTTGGGGCAGTGGGGCTGACTGCCCAGGGTGCGCCGGACGATAATCTAAATATCGTCACTCGTGAAGGCTCTTTTAATGCACCCCCTGGCTTGGATGAGAAGTTCCGCTTATAATGGTTTCGTTACAGTTGATATGCGGTGGGTGAACCGAACCTATTTACATTATATTTATTTAGAAAGAAAGGTATTAAATCCACATAGAATTAGGTTACCAACCGACTTGTAATGTTAAGTCTTCTAAAGTTTTTACTACGCACAATTAACGACAAAACCAATGCCAAATTCTAACAGTTACGGTAGGTAGTATTTTGTATGAAACATACAGTTGACACTAAGGTATCCGCGGACACCGCAGATCCACTTAATACTAATCCTCTCACCCCGGCTCTACACGTTGGCCCGAACGTTGGCACCAACGCTATTCGCCAACGTGTGGATTGGGAAAATGGCGTTGGCCAGAACTTGGGAGCGTTGGCAGTTGGCCGTCGCATTTCGGTTTTATCAAAGGAATTATGCGCCAACGTTGGCGATTCGTCCACACGTAGGCGGTTTGCTCAGTCTTGCTACTAGTATAGTATTATATTATCTGTGGTCTTGCCTTAGCACTCATGCAGTAAGGTGCATCGAATAAGCTTGTTCCTACGGTCACCGCGTTTTTTAAATGTCATCCGCGTGACCATACGAAATAGTTATAGAATTTCTATAAATAATATTTATGTTTATTAACAAATAATAATGATAATCTCTTGTTTGTGAAAACATTTTTCAAAGACCACGTCCATTTTTTAATTATTATTGTGTTATTTTAACTGACAATTCATCTCTTAAGCACTCAATAATCTTAAAGTGCCCAGTGCAACATCTATTTCAGACGTCTTTACATTGGCTCTGACGGGACTAAACTAACATTATATCCAACGTGTGGACGCTAGGCATAATTACGGGCCAACGCTCGTTCCACCGTTGGGGGCCAACGTGTGGAGCCGGCCTAAGGCCGGCTGTATTTAAAGACAGTTACGTCGGTTCCTGCTTCTCATATGAATACCAATGAAAGTCGTAGAGGCCCGAAAGTTGACACCTACTGCAGGAAGATGGCTTTCTTTCTGCCTATCCAAGTTAACTACCATTAAAATGACGACTTCATCCATATCGATTACTTCATAAAATCAATGTATGCTGACTACATGGAGCTCCCAATTACCGCTCTGCAATAAACGGTCATGTTAGATGTTGAGCAAACAGGGGGAACCTCATACTCTAGACGTAATCCCTTAGTCCATCTGCAAACATATAATGATAGGGTGCTCTCAAGTTAGGTGTCAATCAATCAACTCAGCCTATCGCAGTCCACTGCTGGACATAGGCCTCTCCCAAGTTGCGCCACAACGCTCGGTCCTCTGCCTTCCGCATCCAGTCCCCCCCAGCCACGTTCTTTAGGTCGTCGGTCCACCTGGCAGGGGGGCGCCCTACGCTGCGTTTGCCGATTCGCGGTCTCCACTCAAGGACTCGTCTGCTCCAACGGCCATCGGTCCCTCGACAGACATGGCCACCCCACTGCCACTTCAGCTTACTGATCCTACAAGCTATGTCGGTCACTCCGGTTCTTCTCCGGATAATCTCGTTACGGATTTTATCCTTCAAAGAAACTCCAAGCATAGCTCGCTCCATAGCTCGCTGAGCGACTTTGAATTTGTGGACTAGCCCAACTGTCAGTGTCCACGTCTCGGCACCGTAAGTCATGACTGGCAGGACTCACTGGTTGAAGACCTTTGTCTTCAAACTTTGCGGTATAGGCGACGAGAAGACTCGGCGAAATTTGCCAAATGCTGCCAAGTTAGGTGTAGTGAACATCATCGCGACGTGGTTGGTAGCAGCTGGATGCAAGTGGTCAAGGATCGAGGTCAGTGACGTGCTATTAGAGAGGCCTATGTCCAGCAGTGGACTGATGTACGCACATATATCAATAAATAATTTTGTAATCTTAGAACTGAGGTGTTTCAAAAAATTACAAGAGATAATCGGTATTTTTAAAAAAATATAATATGTACTTATACCTGCACAATACACAATTTTTATTCTAATTTTGATAAATTCATTGCGGATTCTGTCGTTTACAAACTAAACTAATTTAGTCTCACTATGTTTCTAACTAAAAACATTAGAGAAGGATAGAAGATTTTATTTCTGTCAAATTTTGCCCACCTGCTTGTTTTCTACTACTACGTGAATTTTGTCGAAATCTTTATAGGTGGCCACTTTCCACACTTTCTTCCCGTAGATTTCAAGGGCATAGACTAATTTGACATTTCTGTCCGTTATCATTAGTAACAAAGAGATACAGTGTGATTAAAATTAGTTAAGCGGCGGTACACAAGAGAGTCGACACAAATATTTAAAAAAAAATTAATTAACAAAAACAAAAAACCCGACTGCGTGAAAAAATAACAGAAAAGATATAAACAAGACTTATCAACACGCAGTCGGAGTCGGTATGTTTTTGGTCATGAATTACATAATAGTTCATAGGTAGCCTCCGCCTGCGTGTTGATAAGTCTTGTTTATATCTTTTCTGTTATTTTTTCACGCAGTCGGGTTTTTTGTTTTTGTTAATTAATTTTTTTATTTTAATTTTTTTAGTTTTGTCATGTTTTATTTATCATACTATTAATGTTTTTTTTGAAAAGTCAAATTCATTTTTAACGTTGAATATTTTGTTGTTTTTTAGCATTTTTCATTCCAAATTACATTTAAACATATAAGTTGTATATATTTTTGTAAAGCATTTATAAAACCCTTTATTTTGATACCCCACTCGATAGTTTTTGACGGAAAAATTTTTTTTTTTAAGAAGTAATATGGCGCCAAAAAGCGGCCATTTTAATTTTTGATGTACCCAGTGTCACTCTCAGAATTAAGACGAATCTAACGACACCTCTCAATCTCAAATCCATCAAGCCGTTTAGGCCACAGAGCGTGCCAAAGAAATATACATACATACATACACTCGAAAAACATAACCCTCCTTCTGGCGCAGTCGGGTAATAAACAAATTTTACGCACATCTTGCATGTTCTCAAGTACGGATTGACATAAGTACCTTGTAACCTACAACGACGATCGACCGGAATTGTTTCTAATAAACAGTTCTCACGGCGAATCCCATATTGGGAAATAATTTTGGAGGAAATGCATAACTTCTCTATTGTCAAACTCAGTCGGTTCGCTCACTGCATACCAGAGTGGATAGCTGATTTAAGAAACAAGCGAAAGCGAATTCAGGTACCGAAAACAATTAAAAGTAGACAGAAATTCAAAAATAAAAATAATAACCTACCTATTAACAAAATCCCGTTTGCAATTAATAATAATTTATCTGCAAATTTAATCAAGTCGGTTGAGGAACGCACTGTTTCAATAATAAATACCTGCAAAGTTACTCAAGTTGGTTGAGGAACGAACTGTTTCAATAAGATGTTGCTGCCGTCATCCTAAGATATATTTAATGTGGTTTTGAATCATGAAAATAATTACAAAGATATCCTATCATAAACTTTAAATCAAAGTACAGGCTCAGTATCGAGATAACTAAAGGCCAAAATTAATATCCAATCTATCCACCATTTGCCCTAGTAGAGATAGAAATTTGACATAAGCTCCATACAAAATAAGTCGAATTTCTATCTCTGGCAAATCGTGGATAGATTAGATATTAATTTTGGCCGTAATTTGATACCATGAGAAAAGTTCAGTAGTTTAGAATAATAAATATATTTTCTTCCTTCTTCTGTGTTAGCGGTTAAAGCGACTAGTGTACTGTGTTCAGTAAAAGTTGCAGTTCAAATCCTGCTGCTAAAACACATCCACGACATAGGAATCATAGACATGATCAAAAACAGATCTTGAAAAAGTATCTGGATTTAGAAAATTCGAATAAGTATAATTATGAACAAAATACTAATTCAATTCGGGTTTAAAAATGCCATCGCTCAAGCTTTAGACCGTACGGCCTGAGGCCAGAACCGGCTAGTGTTTGTAAAGTAAACACAGGTCTGATGCGTTCGTGACTGCATCGACGCCTGCTCTTGCCTAATTAACGATGTGTGTGGCCAGACCCTAAGGTTTGGTAAATAAATACCACGACATTAATATTATGATGCATCGCCAAATAATAGACCAACGGGGCTACTCTTAATAATAATTTTAATCCCAGTCAAAAATCACAAAAAAATTCAAGAAGTAGTAAGAATTTAAAGAGTTTTCTGAATAAAAAACCACGTAAGGAATTCAATAAACACTCAATATTACTTATCTGTACACGGTGAATTTTTATTGGTTTTGGAAACAATACTACACTACTATACTATATTTTTATTTATATGGTAGAAATGCCTACTGCATAGCAATAAAAATATACAATAAACTACCAATGAAAGTTAGAACATTAACATTTAAATAAATTCAAGCGTGAAATGTTTAACTGGCTCTTGGACAAATATTTTTATTCTTTGGATGAATTCTTAGATTATAGATTCTGACAAAATCAATGAAGTCAACATGAATTATTTTAATAAAATTATACATTTATCACCGATTTATTATGTTTCAAGTGAGGAATCTTGCCATGCATGTGTCATTAAACTAATTAGTTTTAAATGGTTAGGAGCATAGAAATAGTGTTATATGTCTATGGTTAGGGGTAGAATGACAAATAAATATTTCCACGCCTATTGTCGGTAGAATATGTGTAACTATTATAATTTATAACTTTAAGACCTCGATGTACCATGTTCTTGGAAATAAATAAATAAATAAATAACAAAAAGGGTAGTTAGTTGTACTCATCATTATGAACAACTTTTACTATGGGACCGAATCCGAAATCGCGAAAAAAAATCAGCTGATCCCTATAATTGTGTTCACATAAATCGACAAAATATAGGGAACAACTGATTTTTTTGCGTTTTCGGTCCCATAATAAAAGTTGTTCATAATGATGAGTACAATTACCCGTTTTCGTTTCCAAAACCAACGAAAATTCACAGTGTATATCAGTAAAAGGCGCGAATTTGAAATTAATGTATAGAATGCATCCTCCATGTCCTTTTCACTCACACTCCACCATCCAGAGTATTTAGAAACAAAAACTAGGCAAACAACTCTTAGAACTTAAACATCCAAGGAATCTCGGATGTCCTAAAGCCCGAAAAGAAATACGCGCATAAAAAAACATTTACAAAATTTACAAAATGACACGGTATCTATAATTGGAAAACAGCGAACTCACGTTGGAAGTCAAACCGTACTTTTATCAAAACACTGTGATCAACTCTCGGACAAAAATTACTCAATAATGTTGACAGAGACTGTAAATGGAAAACCACGACCACGACCTCGCAGTAGCGGGCCAATCAACCCTTCTTAAGTGCACACACAGTGTATTCTCCCGAACAAAATATGTTATAAGAAGTGGCACAGTGTTCATAAATGGAATACGTCGAGTTCAACAGCAGTCCAATTAGTATTGGGAGGGAGGAGGTAATTGGGGTAAAACCGGTTCTCTAAGATCGTTTTACTCGACGGTCCCGGGTTCATAGCTTGCGCTCGTACAAGTAGGTACTCGGGTACTTCTGAATGGAATTTGTATGTATAATTGAGTGTTAATAGGAAAGTTCTGTAATGTGAGATGGGCGTGTTGGGGATACATGTTCACATGTGTTGCCACTTTTCTCTTAAGAGGTTCAAGGTCATCGTGTTCCCAATTTCCCATACATTGTTTTTGTTTACATAGTTAGTTATGTAGTTTTTGAGTGCAGTGTGGAAGTTGTAGTGGTGTAATGACTAAGCACTCGGCTGGGCCAAGCTTGACCGTAAACGTACACTGCTGATGAAGAGCCTCTACAGCTACAAGACAGCTTTAGTAGCCCGAAAGTCTGACAACTGGTTTAATTACCCTTAGAATGTCAGTATTGTGGTATTATAATAATATAATATATAATCTTTATTGTGTCAACAGTGGTACATTATAGTTCTTATAGGTACAAGTTTGGATCAGTACAGTTTACCTATTTAGGCATACAATAAGCTTGAAGGCAACAGTAGAAAATTAATCAGTCTAAGATTTATCCATTAATTCAAGTTTCATAATCAGAATTCATAATGATTACATTTTTATTTTATTTTTGGTAAATTCCAATATATAATTAAAATAAATAAAATGTTTATTTTCATAAATTTTCTTTACAGAAAAATGGTAACGTTGGAACCAGGGGGCCTAGTACGAGTTTGACACTTACGAATACTTTCAAAGTATTCGTCGACTTTCATTCATAAATCAGTAGCGCCCCTGGCGGATACGAGGAGGAACTACAGATTTATTAATGAAAGTCGACGAATACTTTGAAAGTATTCGTAAGTGTCAAACTCGTACTAGGCCCCCTGTACTAATGAAGAAACATTGTATCACAGGCACCAGCACCTTCCATTACATTATACCTACAGAAAAGATATTATGAACGAATATAAATTACAACTAAAATAATTAAATTAAATTGAGAGAAAATTAAATTAAATTAAAAAATTAAGTTTTTTATAAAGTAAAAATAATAAAGATATAAATTGTGGAAAGAAAAAATCGCTCACGAGCAGGATTCGAACCTGCGACTCCTTAGCCACTAAGCTACCGTGAACACTCCGTGTTCACGGTAGCTTAGTGGCTAAAGCACTGGCGTACTGAGCCAGGAGTCGCAGGTTCGAATCCTGCTCGTGAGCGATTTTTTCTTTCCACAATTTATATCTTTAGAATTCGCTTCGCATGCGTAAAATGCGTTAAAATAATAAAATAAAAATAATAAGTAATAAATAGTAAGTAATTCATTTATTTATCCAAAATTAATTAAAATTTCAAGTTCATTGTAAAAATCACATTCATAAAAAAACAAATTAGTAAATTATTGCCCAGTAGCTGGGTTGCGGGGGCCTTATTGGAGTATTTCCTTGTAAAATACTGATAGTCGCCCGCATCTGGTTAGACTTGAAGCCAAGCCCAACATAGGAAAATGATAGGAGAATAATCTGTACAGCACCACAACTGCGCGACCGTTTCACGATTCTGCCGTTCAGATTGCAAAGCAGCCTGGTAGATTTTTTAGGACAATAATTAAATAGGTCAATTTTCACATTCCATTTATTCTTTCGACTGCTGAGCGTGGGGTCCTGGGTTCGATTTCCGGGTCGGACAAAGTGTTATTGGGTTTTTTCATTAGGAAATTCTCAGAAGCAGCCCGGAGTCCGGATTTGTGCCCGGTCAATGGCAATAGGCTCGCCCCCTATTACATGGGACTATAACATAACAGGCGAAATGTGGGCGTACTATACACCTCTGCCTACCCCTTCGGGGAAATACAGGCGTGATGTTATGTTATGTGTTATTTATTCTTAAAAAAAACGAAATGACATTGTTATTTTAAATTTTTTTCTAAAAGGTCTATAGAAACTCAAAAAGCCATTCTGATATTTTTTCAATTTTGTTCTTAATTTAGGTCTAAAGAAACTCAAAAAGCCATTCTGCTATTTTGAATTGTGTTCTTAATTTAGGTCTACCGTCTATATAAACTCAAAAAGCCATTCTGCTATTTTGGTAGTTGCATGACTGAACACTGAAACAAATTCTATCGATCAATGGCTAAACCAAAATGTGGCCGAATGTCTCTAGCCGCTAAAGCCGTGGTTTGGAGGTTACTCGATTGCAATTTATTTACTATATTTACAGTAATATACAGTGGGTACAGCCCCCAGCTTCCACAATTGCAGTTGTACGCCAGCGATAGTACTCTTAGTCACATTCACATTCGCATAGTGACAGTGACTCATATTGCCCCGGCTCTCGATAAATATAGATTGGCATACGACCGCGAGACGGATTGTCGCGGACGAAAATATAATGCTTGCTTGTTTATCCACCAGGGAAACGTAAAGGTGTTTTGTAGAATAGATTCTTGACAGGCATAGAATTTTTTTTTAGGTTTTCGCGATCACTACACATTATAATAAAACAAAGTACCACCTACCACCAAGCTACCACCTGTTTGGAACCCAGTCCTTAAAATAATCAAGTCCCAAACAGCACGCAACACTGTAAAAGATAATGATATTGTGAGTGATTACTGCGTGCATCGCAACGATTTTAATTAATAAAAATTGTACATCATCATCATTTCAGCCGAAAGACGTCCACTGCTGGACATAGGCCTCCCCAATCAGTTTGGGTAAAATTGATTGGGGGATTGGATCAAAAATTAAACTTTGTTTTATTATAAGGCATAGAAAAGTCACTCATTCCTCAAAAATTACTTCAAGAAGAGGCTATCCTCTTTGGGCTAGACTCCGATTATTAGGGATTGATTGGAGCCGTCTGCCAAGAAGAAAAAAAAATCATGTACATATTTCACGATGATTTCATATCAAACGTTGCGTAGGGCGCCCCCCAGCCAGATAGACCGACGATCTGAAGAATGAAGCTGGGGTATACTGGAAGAACTGTGGAAGACAGAGGACCCTGTATTGTCACTCTGATGAAGATAGAAAAGGGAGAAACGATACACAAACAATGATACAATGTGCTGTCGGCATGTACACTGAATGAGATGCTCATTGCTCAGCATTTGCTGAGTTGCGATAAATTCCAGCTGGCGCCTAGCACCCTAGCCTAGCAGTAACACACAGTTGTAAGAAACATAAATATGGCCTGAAAATTGACCTACGTAAAATAAGAATAAACAACAGTGGTGATTATGGCAGTGTCCTTTTGGCCTTGGATTTTTGTACATAAAAATGACGAAGCCAATCCCATCGTACTTTATTCTAAATTAATCTAGGTACACCTACTAGGGATAAACAACTCGAATTTTTAAGGAGAATAACATCCTAGCTGCATCAGAATTTGGTCTCTTTGTTCATCAGCAGTGTTCTTCTTTGCGAACTCTTACATGCTATAATGCCTTTTTCCATTGGGGTAGGCATAGGCAGACATTCGATTTTTCACATACTACGTTTCTGACAAACGACTCTTTTGCTTCATCTCATTGTCATGACGGACTTGTACTTAATTGTAATTGTAATCTATGTACACGATATCTTGTGGCAAATAAATGATTTGATTTTATTTGATCATCATTTCAGCCGAAAGACGTCTACTGCTGGACATAGGCCTCCCCAAGCAGTTTGGGGGGATATGCCATAATCGCCACGCTTGGCAGGCGGGCGATCGCAGTTGGTTGGTTAAATACTCAGAAAACGCCGCTGCCCATCCTCTGGTGAATCTCATAGTCGCCTTTTACGACACCCATGAGAAGATATAGGGTGGTGCAATTCTTTAGGTCCGACAGCACACGGAACTACGTTAATAAAATTAACCTCTTCATGCTTGCTCGTCGGCTTAGGGTGCTCTTAATCTGGCCTTTTTTGAGAACGTCCACGATTTGGTTGCGGTTCGTTCGCCAAGTTCGGCCCCCTCCAACTAAGTCATCCACTCTCGCCTTGTTAAATTCATTTCGTATATTCGTATTTTCTAAGGAAGTCGTCCGTCGTGCCCTGCGTTCTCCAGGATTTACAGCATGTTTGAAAATCTCAGCGGATGTTATGACAATTGGAAATGCTTTCGGTCGTAATGTTTGGGTTTATGGAGGAAATAAAGCAAAGTGAAACATCAGATTCACTGAATTTGAAGCTCGCTTGTTGATTGAATCGTGTTCAACTGAATTTAGGAAACGAAAGGGCTGATTCCTTGCCAAGAATCGCTCTCATTCGAGAGCTACCTAATGAGGGTCTTTATGATAAATTTAAAAGGTGCTGATTTGATCAGTTAATTACGAAGTTATTTCTATGTTGTCGAATTATTAAATAATTTCGTTAGCATTTTGACGTGTCAACAAATCTGCTGATATAACTTAGGATTGAGTCTTAAACATTTTTAATGGAGCTGTAAAATAGGCAGTAATAGCTTGTTGGTTTTCCGAGCAGAAAGGTCTAATTTAGTTCGATCCCAGCCCACTCTTCTCACTTTGAATTTCTATATGTACGGGTCAGAATATTTATCAGTTGGATTAATGGTGAAGGAAACCTAACCACTTCAAAAACGATCTTTATGGTGTGATTAGTGAACCCGTATCAGGCCAACGTGGTGGCTGAAGGCCTTTCTAATTCTAAAAAGAAGGCCGTGCCCAGGAGTGAGACAGTAATGGGATGGTTATTTACGCTACAAATTATCTTAATGGTGGGCAGTATATCTTTGCAGTTAATGGCGAATTGGTGGAGCTGCTTTAAGCATTTTATCTGTGTCCTGCGGAGTGCTGATTTTGCTATCACCAATACTGGGTCAGAAAAACGGTTGCCATTAAAAACAGCAAGAAAAAATAGGTACGAGTATCGAATCTGCGGCTCGCCACTCTGCAAATCGTGCCGTCTGATTTGAGGTCTCTGCTCCAATTCGTATGCTAAGCTAACATGTTTTTTTTAAATTAATAAGTCTTCATAATTTCAGCCGAAAGATGTCCACTGTTGGACATAGGCCTCCCTTAAAAAGGGCAGATAAGCTAGAATAGCCACGCTTGGCAGGCGGATTGGCGATCGCAGTTGGTTGAATAATTAGTCAGAGAACACTGCTGCCCATCCTCTGGTGAACCCCTTAGTCTCCTTTTACGACCCCCAAGAGATAGATGGGGTGGTGCTTTGTGTCCGGCACCACACGGAACATGGACATGTTTTGTTTCTGTTAGTCTTAACCCCAGTTTCTGGAAGGCTGATCAATTTGATCTATTGTCAAATCTAATGTCAGCTCTTGTGATTGGTCGGCAAAAATACTAACAACCAATCCCATCGCTTGACCTGAGATTTGACAGTCCATTAGTCAATTTTTGTGATGATCAGCCTTTCGGAAACTGGGGGTTAGTTATACCTATCAAAGTTAGTCTTTGGCTCTGAATCGTGCTTGTCGCCTTCATCGGTAAACTAAGTTTGTAGTTGCGGTCCAAAAATTTTCCTCTGCCTACCGCTTCGGACAATACAGCCGTAAGGTTACTAAGTTGTGATTTCCACGCAAATTTGCTCAATGGGCTGTTAAACTTTTTTTTATTTTCGAATGGGTTCTCACAGATGGGACCGAAGTCCCATTTCTGCTTAACCGGACTTAGTTGGCGGAGAGTCCCATGTGGGACTCCATTCGCCGGGCTGTTAAACCTAGGGGCGCAGAATAAATAGTACGCGACGAAATGAGGGAGGGGGGACACCGACTACCGATATAGACTTCCCGACTTTCACCAATGTCAGAACATCCTATTTCCCACATCATGCAAGAAATGATCAGCTTTATTTACTCTAAAACAGGGTTCCAATTCATTTGGCATAAGAATTTGACATACATCGTAGGTTTTTAGCTGTTCGAGCTGAATCATCGGTCACTTACCCCCGCGTAGTTAGAAAATAAATTTTCTAGATAAAACGGTTTTGAAGTGACATTGTTTATGTTTCCGATTTGTGATGTTTATTTTATTTAATGATAACAGTCATTGGCAGTTGGCAGCGGATGGGTGATACCTTTATACTTACGAGACGAGATTTGTGAATAGTAGCTTTTGCCATTTCGGGTGACCTGTTTTTAACCCCCGACGCAAACAGAAGGGTGTTATGTGCTTAACGTGTGTATTTTATTTCTATATTATAGGATGGCGAAACGAGCTAAAGGCCCACCTGATGTTAAGCGGGTTACCTTTGCCCATAACAACTGCAATACCACCTAGGCTGTTGCCTAAATGGTACCACAAGTCGGTTCGGCAAACCGAGACATGACGATGAAAAGTCTCAATCAACTCAGCCTATTGCAGTCCACTGCTGGACATAGGCCTCTCCCAAGTTGCGCCACAACGCTCGGTCCTCTGCCTTCCGCATCCAGTCCCCCCCAGCCTCGTTCTTTAGGTCGTCGGTCCACCTGGCAGGGGGGCGCCCTACGCTGCGTTGAAAAGCGTATGAAATGTCTCATGTGGTTTTATTTCACCGGCACCCGAACCCTCTAGACCGAAACACAGCAATGCAAGCATCACTATTTGGCGGAGAAGTAGGTACGGTGGTAGTCACAGAAATGGATAGAATGGTTGTACGTAAATCACAATTTTACTTGCGATTCATGCATGACAACTTTCCGAAAAAACTACAGCTTACATTTTGAAACCATTATTAAAAAAAAAAAAAAAAAATTTTTTTATCAGATATACTTTACAGCTTTTGTTTCTGCAGTTAGGAACAGCACAATAAGGTATTTTTGCGGGTTTTTGTTACAGTATTTATAGAAACAAGTCATAAGGCGTGATGAGAAAGGCTTTGAAATATCCTGCACTATGGTGCATGGTGCTGCCACGCGCGCCCTGCCCACATGGCCATTCTATTTATTTCTGTGGTGGTAGTACAGTCTAACAACGCAATTGGTATACAGGGTAGAGAGATATAAATGAAGTTTTCTCAGAAGATTATGGATTTTTTCGCGTGAAATATCATTTTAATAACGGACAAAGTTAAACTGTACTTATACAAAACATTAATTAAACCATTCTATAATAACATCCTGAGAAATCTTCATCTATATCTGGCGACCCTGTATACTAATTGCTTTGTTAGACTGTACTTCCCCGGACGAGCTCTTTCACAAAGGAGCTCTACTACTACTATTTTTCTGTGCATCGTAGTTCTCAAGAGGATGAACCGACTTTAGATTTAGTTTTTTTTGTTTGAAAGGTGTCTTGATTGAGAGTGTTCTTAGCTATGATTCAAGAAAATCCGTTCAGCTGTTTGAAGATCATCAGCTCTATTCTAGTTGATGATTGTTGATGATGAAGGGATGTGACCAACTTCCACCGGTCAAATCGATTCAAAATTTGGTATCCTGTTCAATCAATCAATCAACTCAGCCTATCGCAGTCCACTGCTGGACATAGGCCTCTCCCAAGTTGTTACTTCAATGATATTGCAAGAGCATGGTAACCTTAACCTGATGCTGCAACATTCATGGAATCTGCAAGAAACCCAAATCCTCACCAACTTACAGCAGGGGATTGTATTTGGGCTCATTGGAATGGTTTCAATGTATATTTTATAGTATAGATAGATGGAGATCAGGGTCTGATGATGGAGCAGCAGGTCGACGATCAACTGTGCTGGGTTGACAGATTTCATTCCGATGCCGACTTGCTGCAAAAAAAACTATTACAGATTTAAAGCGACGTTGACACCGGTTCTGTTAAGGCGATTTATTTTTTGGTTTTTTTCGAGTGGACTCTCGCAGATCGATACCCAAAATAGGTACCCTAACTGCTTAACCGGGCGGGTGTTTTCCTAAACCTACCTTATAAACTAAAATCGCGGTTGCAAAACCGCTTAAGGGCGTCCCCCAAGGGAGGGCTCGGACCTCGGCTTACTGGGGCATTGCGGGGGGACCCCGCCGCTATGTCCCCCTGGCAGCCGTTGCTGCATGGGGAATAGTTTTTCTCGAAAGTGGCGGACTTTCGGTATATTGGGGGGTTCTGTTAAGGCGATCCCTCACGGTTAGGGAACTCCCTTAGGCACCAACCTTTATATATTGTTCAGAGGCACCAACTAAACTAATATATTGTTGTTGTCTTTAATAAATAGGAGAGAAAGAAGAAGACAAGAAATAGACGGAATATAAAGGCTGCCAAATTAGTTGACCAATCCAATCAAAACCTTGAACTAACGTCAAACTGGAGTTGACACATATCAAAATGAGCCTATTGTGTTGTGGCAGGCCGTTAATCTGTTCGGATTTGACAGCTACAGTTTGCTTTCATCTCTTATCTGTTTTAGCTGCATGTTTAACAGTAATAATAATAATAATAATTATATTTTTAACAAATCGGTGCCTTGCCCCCCCCCCCCCCCCCCCCCCACTCCAGGGCACACTGCAGACTTTTAATCGGTAGTAATTGAATCCCTTATCGGACGAGGATCCATGTACATTGCTACTTGTAGATCTACACCGGCCAAAATTTATATCCAATCTATCCACGCTTTACCCTACTAGAGATAGAAAATAGACATATTTTGTATGGATTGCCCATAGACCAGTAAGCCTCACTGGTCTGTGGGATTGGATATTATTGGATTCGTGGATAGATTGGATATTAATTTTGGCCGTTAGTCTATAAATCTATTTCGTGATCATTTAGGTAGGTATATCCTTTATATTGTGTATGTGTCTGAGTTGCGTCAAAAAAATGTTTTTTCTTTCATTCTAGGATATAGGGCAGTTCGTTAATCGGCAGCCCCGATTATCCAAACAAAACATACCTATTTCACCAAAATATCGGGTGAAAGTTTCATTTATAGTCTTTGCCATAACCACAGCTCCGTCTGTTGGTCGAGTTCGTGACAATTCTTGTTTATTGATTCTTATAGCTGAGTGGCCAGTGGGGCATTGTGGGCACGTGTGGGTCCGGTTTAGGGACTTAGAATGGCAATAAACAGCATTATCGGCTTAAAAAATACTAAGTAATGTATAACTTAAGTTGTTATAGCTATCTTCTTCTTCGTGTGGACGGTACAAAAAATGTACTGATAGTGGCACAGTAATCACACGCTGCTGGCCCAGAAATTTGCCACGTCTTGTGCGTTGTCTGTGGCATTGATAAGGTCACTCAATGTGCAAGTGCTTGGACACAAGGAGCAGCATAGCAAGTGTGACATTGATTGAGGATCAATGCCACACATGCAGACTGTAGCTGTTTGGTCTATATAGCCCCACTTGACCTGGGTCCGCAATCGGTTAAGAGACTTCCACGTAGGCCAGGGGAGTTTATACCCTACAGGAAGCCTCTCACTGGGTTGCATGTAGTGTGCAGGTGGAGGTAATTTTTCCAGCCACAGTTTTCGACGAGCCTCAGCTGGAGAACCTTGTAGAGCCTCTGTTGATTTAAGGAAACTGTGGCGGCTCTTTAGGCGTTGTGTTGGTAGCTGGGTAAGATTTTGCAGAAACATAACTCCCTATCAATTAAGCGCTTATTACATCGCCAACTTCCTGACTCCGGACTGCTACTGAGAAATTTTCATGACAGAAAAATCCCAATAACATTTTTTGCCCGACCCAAGAACTCAAGACCTCTCGCATAGCAGTCGCGCTTGTGGTCACTAAACCAACGAGGCAGCCAAACAGATGCCATAACAGGGCAATTGGGCATCAAAATTGTTACTCTTGGGCTATCAAATTCAAAAGTTTTTATTGAATCCAGTTGCACGGTCCCAAAAACGTAGATCCTATGAAGAAGAGCCGGTAAGAAACTCAATGGATACTCTTTTAAAATAGTGTATGGTACAATCTGATATTGTTACAATCTTGTGATTAAAGTTTAGTGAGAACAATGAAGGTTAACAATGAAGTGTCGCGAAAATTATGTGTATGTGTATGTAAGCATTATTTTTAAACGGGCTTGCGCTTGACCGCCACCTCACCTGATGTTAAACGGTGGTGCGGTCGACGATGGTGCATGCTTGCCCACCTATTCACTCGAGCCTTGATGACTACCACCACTCTTCTGGCCAAGTGTCCAAATAGTCTCAGCAGCCAAAATTTCTTCAGCCAGTCTTTTATCAAATAGATTTAATCATCAAAATTAATTAAGTACCACTTCAGCTCCTAATTTTTACCCAGAAACGACCTGTTCGGTACGGTAGGTAAATAATTACCGGCTCGAGAAGTTCGGTCACAATGGGCCCTAATCATACAAGACAAAGGCCCTTCCCCGAAGGCCCTACCTGCTCACCCGACAATGCGTCTGACTAGTCACCGTGAATTCATTGAAGTGTGAAATGCCGTTAAAAACTTTTTAACTTTAGTATTTGGAGTATGGTGTTATTTAACAGACTAGAGGTGTTCATGTTTTTTTCGCCATAATAGAGTTGGTGACAATTGGTGTTTTATTAAAATATTTTCCTAAAACAAGCATAGTGAAAAAAAATACAAATGCAATGTTTGAAAGAAGACTAGAGACAGAACTTCTGAAAGTGAGGACCATAGAAATAGATAGAATGGCCATGTCGGCAGGGCGCGCGTGGCAGCACCATGCACCATAGTGCAGGATATTTCAAAGCCTTTCTCAGCACGCCTTATGACTTGTTTCTATAAATACTGTAACAAAAACCAGCAAAAACGCCTTATTGTGCTGTTTCTAACTGCAGAAATAAAAGCTGTAAAGTACATTTGTTTTTTTTTTTTTATATAATGACGTCAAAATGTAATAAGGCGTAGTTTGTTCGGAATGTTGCCACGCATGAATCGCAAGTAAAATTGTGATTACAACCATTCTATCTATTTCTGTGGTGAGGACACATACCCATACCTCAAAAACTTCATAGTAACTCAAACATCTCGTGCGACAAAGACAAAAGAAAACTAAAACCTCCAAAAACTTGCTACGCAACCTTAACTTTTGAAATCTGAAAAACTAATTTAATGGAAGGAATTTATTATCCAGTGGCCCCACACTAGGCAAGCCTGTCCTGTGGGTGCGAGAATCGAGATACATAAGTTTAGCAGGTTGAAATTACATTGTTTACTTGGTCATCAATTAGGGCGAGTGGGATAAAAAATTGTAATTGTTTCTGCTACTACAAACTAGATAAGTAAGTACGTAATAATGTCCTCTCGGCCGAATTTCGGTCACGGTGGTCAATCTCAACGGAGACTAGCCATCTGCGCGGGACATAAATTGCACAAGTGTGTGCGCAAACACAGGTGCACTCTCTATTCCCTCACACTCTTAATCTGATGGGGCGGCAATCCGACACAACCGGAGTGAGATCAGGCGCAAGGCCGACGGTTTTACGTGCTTTCCGAGGCACGGGGTATAGTACCGCCAGCTTCCTGACTCCAAGCTACTACTGAGAAATTTTCTTGACAGAAAAATCCCAATAACACTGTCCGACCTAGTGATCGAACCCTGGACTGGGCCTGAACCCCACGTTTAGCAGTCGCGCTTGCGACCACTAGACCAACGAGACAGTCGGTAACTGTGTACCTAAGTTGTTCAAAGCGTTTGCAAAAATAATGTGGCAGCCTGGGTCACGAACTCTGGATTGAGTCATCTTTCAGCGCGGATTTTCTTATGCTGAGTCATATTTTTCTCAATACTGCACGTCGCGTCGCATGTGGCAGCAGGTAATTAGTAATTGGGTCATAAATAGAAGACGCTCCACTCCTGCGCTTGTCAGTGGACGAGTCTGCGCGAACGCGTATTTATAGCGACAGGAGATAATGTGACGCGACAATGTGACCATAAAATAATAATTATTATGTAGAGGTTATTTCGCGTGATAAGGTAACGTGGCACGTCTGCTGCAGTGGTTTGATTTTCTGCCCTGTTGGTCACGGATTCCATCGGTAGTAGGTAACGTAGTGATTAACTTCTCTGTGAGTAGTAGGGTGACAAGTTGTGATCAGGGTCTGATGATCGGTGTATGTATTTATTCAACGTCAGAAAATTATAAGAAATATATAAATAAATAAAAAAACAAGTACAAAATGGAATGATACAAAAAGCCGCGCTTAGGCGTCAAAGTATTCCTCCACATCGCTGTCATCTCATGATGGAGCCGGAAGGTTTTGACAGGATCTCCGCTGTGGTTAACGTAGACACCGCGAGTTTGGTCCGTTAGGTTTATCTCAATGAGTAGTTGGCTGACGTGATCATGTTTTGATGATAGAGCCGGTGGTCATTTTAGTTCGTTTTAAAAATGCGGTATAATTTTTTTAATCAAATAATTATTTTCGTCTATCAATCGTGGTAACTATGATAATTTCTATGACCGTTCGTTGCTTCTCGCATGCTTCTTGTAACCCTGCAGCTTGCGTACACGCTTCTTGCTATGGAATTAAGAGTAGCGATAGGCATCTTAACTCGCTTCCGAGAAGGGATCTCCGAATTCACGCATAAGCCGTGGTTTGAACTTTTAATTAGTACACATTCATGCTTGAAATGTATCCAATGGACATTCTTCTAATTTATCAGTCAAATGAAAGCGCCACAAAACAAGTTTGAACTTTGAACAATGACAGATTAATAAATTAATTTTGAGAATTGTCTCGTGAATAGTCAGAACTGGCGCCCTTCCGGGACCCCACACCCCATTTTTTGGCCTATAGGATAACTCTCAAGTTTAGCGAGGTTTTTCAATGTTATAATATTAATACCTAAAATACCTGGTTAATTATACCCAGGTATCTAGGTATTAACCATAGAAATCTAAGTAGGTACCTAATAAGGTTGTATGGATAAAATTAAATTGTCATTCTTGAATGGTTACTTTCCTGGGTACCTACTAAGTACCTACCTACCTACTAATATTATAAATGTGAAAGGACAATGCCCACAGATGGGCCCATTTTTAGCGCCATGTCAAAACTGTATGCTATTCAAAAATTATGTCTTATTTTACATGTTTATGTGTTCTTTATCAACATTTCTTTCACCCTAGCATTAAAAAACATAATAAATATGTATTAAACTGAATCGTAAGTATATCCTCCATTCAAACCGAACGAAAATGTTGCCAGATATCAGACAATTTCCACAAATAATCGGAATCGATTCTAAATAGCGATACTTCTATGAATTCACTTTTACTGTGTTTCAGATCGATTTCTTATTTTTCTTTATTTTATTTTATTTTTATATTATTTTTATATTATTTTTCTTTCCACAATTTATAGCTTCAGATTTCGGTTCTCATGCGTAAATCCGTTAAAAATTATAAAAAATTACTCATATGACGTCAAATCAAAAGAAATTGCAAAACATATTTTTGAAATCTTTTTGTACAGAAAAATAAGATGATTCTTTGCTTTAACATACCTATGCATTTATTGTAAATATTGTTATAATCATTTTAAATTAACTGAAATATTACTTATAAAATCGATATTAATTAAAACACCCAAAAACTTAAAAACTTGCAATCTTATTATTTATAAAAAAAAACATTATCGATTTCAAAAATCGATAAACAAAATAATTATATCTTGCAACACCATACATGGTGTCTCTGGATGTCCTTATGGGTGCGTTCAGTTATATCGCCCAACGATGCACGGAGCGTACCTACTTATCAATCAGTTAGGGAGTTGGAAAAAATTAGATTTCTCTTAAACCAGGGTGAAAAAATTAAAATCGTTTGAAGAATAAAAACCGGCCAAGAGCATGTCGGGCCATGCTCAGAATTATAGGGTTCCTTAAGTAGGTGTAATTACAAACGAATCAAATCGAATATTAATCATGGCTATTTTAGTTTTTGCAATAATCGGCAGCATTCGCGACTCAGAGCGTGTTGTTAGTAGCGCCATCTAGCGATAAATTCAAGAAGTCAAATTTAAGAAGTGTCATTTTAAAGTTACTTTTTGTGATTTTTTCAAATAGAAAGTAGCTAAAGGAGCATTATTTGCTATGATCATTTTTCTCTAAGGTCAATGACCTTTGAACTAGGACGTTTTAAGTATTTTTCAGTTTTCTCTCTATAACTCAAAAAATTATAATCACATTATACTCGAAATAATTTTAAAAGAGAGTTTTCACAAAGGTCTATCAATGTGGAAGATTATAAGTTTCTACATTGCATAGTTTAGAAATGGCAGGGGGGGGGACACATTGCAAGCCACTTTGGCGGGCTATATTTCGCAGATGGTACACCTGATAAAAAAGTGGTGTACCAAACATTACCTTCATTTTAGTAGACCTATTCACCGATATCCCACACGAGGGGGTGCAGCAAAATATTTTTTTTTTTCCCCATTTCACATGTATGGACGCCACCCCTAAAATACGGAAAAACTATTTTTTTATTCTTTTAAAATTGAGATCTATATGTAGACTATTTTTTAACAAAATTTCATTTACTTATGTTAATAACTGTAGAAGTTATTAAG
Source organism: Asteroscopus sphinx (assembly GCA_949699075.1). Lineage (NCBI taxonomy): Eukaryota > Metazoa > Arthropoda > Insecta > Lepidoptera > Noctuidae > Asteroscopus > Asteroscopus sphinx. Next base: position 1,737,996 of record OX453004.1, on the reverse strand, counting down.
CTGTAAAGGATTAGGACAGACGGACAGACGGACGGACATGACGAAACTATAAGGGTTCCTTGTAGGACTTCGGAACCCTAAAAAAGATAATTCTTAGTCTACAAAATAAGACTAAAACCGCCGTGACATAGCAATTTTTTTTGAGGGGCCTAAAGCTCCTAAGAGAATGGGCAATGTCCTTTGTGAAGTTGTTTGGTTGGATGTTTGTTACCTACTTGACTACGCTGTAAGGAAGGACTGAACGGATTTGGATGAAAATTAGCACATAGACAGACCATAACCCGGATTGACATATAAGATAGCTTTTATCCCGGGAAAATAAACAGTTCCGAGGGATGCGCTATAAGTCTTTCTGTTATTTAAAGTCAAATTAAACGCGGGCAAAGCCGCACGAAGTCTAGTCTTAAATAAATGCCACCTTAGGTAGGTATTACAAAATCGGGTTTAATCATAGGTTTACAAGCCGGGCTTATAGGTACCTATTCCTACCTACCTTTTTATGTATGGAGTTTGACGTTTAACCAGGTTTAAACAAGGTTCTAAACCTGGTGTAAGCTTTTGTAATAAGGGGACTAGAGTTTATGTAATATATTCTGTGATAATACCTCAGATTAATAGATAATACCTACCTACCTACTTAAACTCTAGGTAGCTTCAACTTGCTAGTTGACTGCTTCGTTGGTGGAAGCGCGAATGGTAAGCGTGGAGTCCTGGGTTCGATTCCCGGATCCGACAGTTTCATTGTTTTAGTAGCACCCCGGAGTCTGGATGTATGTTCGGTTAGTGGCAATAGGCTCGCCCCCTGTTACATGGGTCTTACCTTTAAGATAATTTGACGAAATGTAGGTGTACTACAATAGGTACACCTTGACCTCTGCCTACCCCTTTGGGGAAATACAGTAGTTATTATGCTATTTAATATTAAGAAAAGAAGGATTTCTCTGGTAGAATCAATGATTTTACATAATATCATTAGGTAGAATTGAAACACCCATCTCGAAAATGTATAGGTAAATAGGTAGGTACCTATGTACCTTCATCGTTACCTAGATAAATCTAAGACTTATCTGATTGTAACACGACGACTACCTACTTTATCCACTTACCAGGTTTATGATGTCGATGCTTCTTCCCTCTGGAAGTGACTGCCGTCACCAGCAGCGCCAGCCAAAGCCAAGCCCACCGCATCCTAACATCACACAACACAACGAAAACACGAAGATTTGTTCCAACCAACAACTTTTAAATCTAAAAATCACAATCTAACATTCATTTCCTTTTAAGTCTTTAACTAGAAACACACCGGTATACTAAAAAACTACATAATAAACGAAGATTCACATAAACAATTTGGTATTTAAACCGAATAACTGTTTCGTTACAAAGCACAAAAGTTTTCAAGTTTACGCACGAAATAAAATACGATAAAAGCTAAAAAGCTCACGCGAAACACCACAGAAAGTTAGTGGTCGACTGGACGATGGACGACTGAAGGCGGACGCGGACGAACGGGACGAGCCGATCCGAGTTGACGCGAACCGGTCACCGGACTCACCGGTCGGTCGCACATAGGCCGAAGAACTCATCAAAACATTAGACATTAGACAATAATAACACGCAACAACAACAAACCCAAACACCAAATTGAGACGTCAAACAACTAATATTGAAACTTAAACATAAGACACTCAAATTGGTTAAGAATTCGTTGAAAGAATTAATTATTTTGCTAGCTTTCATTCAAGATAAAGCAAAATAAATTTCGGTTTTCTCGATCTCAGAGCTTATTTCATAAAGTTTTGTTTCTTCAAAGCTCTCTGTGTACAGACTGTACAGTTTAGTGAACTGGTTTATGTAGTACCGCTACTCGACGCTAGATGACGCTGAAACAAAACTTTGGGAACTAGATCATTATGAATTTTTTGTTCTGGGATGATAATAAAATCTGTTTTTTCTGTGCCTTTTGTTAAGACGCTGACAACAGCCAAATAGCCCAAATTGGCTTCTTTTAAAAACATTTTTAGCTGTATCTATTCAGTTTGTGGCAGTGAAAATAATATATGTTAATCTTGATCGTATTTTCTGAAACTGTATTGTGCCCAAAACACGTTTTCTTGAAGTTTTCTCGATAGAAAAGAATTGTAAACTAACCTCTTAAAACATGCTTTAAAGCAAACAATCTCTATTATTTACTAAATATATTACAATTGAAATTAAAAAAACATTTGAGAAAGACAATAATCTAAACATTTGTTGTTTCTGTTTTTCAAATAAGCTTTTACTTTTTTATTAAAATAAAATATTGTTAATTTTCATTCAAGTTGAGCGGTGTATCCGACGTCCCTCGGCTCGTTGCCTCTCTTTCAGTTCTGTACGCAACGACAGTGACCGCAGAGGCCGTATTTTTTAGGTGTTGTCAGCCTCTTAATGATGGCTTTCTGATAGTAGTAAATTGGCCATTGAGACCAAACCAATGTAAATTATTAGATCAAGTTGTCGCCATCTTTCTGTTTTTAGCGACAACTATTGTTTGTTTTGCTTTTGTATATAGACAAGAGATGGCGCTACAAGCCTCTATCTAAAAACTCATGGCTTACAAAATCAAACTGGCACTGGTTGCACTAAACGTAGTGGTTATATTCTCTTTGGGTTGCACCTAAACGTCCATGGAAGAACATAAATAAATAACGTTTATTTCACCGACAATTTATACAACCATTTATATCAAAACTTATGGGCTAATATTTACGTACACAACATAGGAGCATCTGTACATGAATAAAATATTATTTTTATTGATTCTAGATCAACGGAAAGGTACATGAAACATGTATTAAATTCAATATATCTGCAAGAAATTTTACCTAGGTAAATGAGTTGCTGAAAGGAGGTCTAAAAGCAAGTCAGTACATATACAAATGTACTCTGTGGGTCAGTAGATAGTAGTGTAAGCTGATCACGAGGTCGTGGGTTCGGTTCCCACAGGACACAAATATTTATGTATTGAACTAAGTGTGTGTTGGTCTAAATGTTACTTAATATGTGTTATAATATAAATATGTATTTACACAAAAAAAGTATTTAAGTATTATACAATCCATTGTCTAGTACCCATAGTACAAGCTCTGCTTAGTTTGGGACTAGATGGTGCTGTGTAAAATCTCCCAAATATATTAATTTAAAAAAAAGTAGGTAGTAGATAGTAAAATGTATCTGAAACTTAATTTAGTTGTCAGAGACATGAAGATTACGTAGATACCTCTACAACTAATAATATAAAACTAAACCCTCTACCTACTAAAAACAATGTAGGTAGGTATAGTGACTTGGGGTAAGTCGGGACACGGGGTAAGTTTGTTCAAATGGGTTTTCAAAGTGTCGTCACAAATATTACGACGCGCAATAAAGTGAGGTGTAGGATAAACTGACGTGACACGCTATTACCGCCAGCAATTAAAAATGTCACCACACTCTACGTCAAATTCATTTGAACGAACTTACCCCGTGTCCCGACAATTTCAAGCAACTATTTTGGAGCCAGCCAGTAGAGCTTACGCACGCCTGTGTGTGTCGCGGGGCGAACATTTTACGTGCCTCTTGCAGCTTCTGCAGCCTCTTGAGCGGAAATTGGAATGAAACTATCATTCAACTCAGCCTATCGCAGTCCACTGCTGGACATAGGCCTCTCCCAAGTTGCGCCACAACGCTCGGTCCTCTGCCTTCCGCATCCAGTCCCCCCCAGCCACGTTCTTTAGGTCGTCGGTCCACCTGGCAAGGGGGCGCCCTACGCTGCGTTTGCCAATTCGCGGTCTCCACTCAAGGACTCGTCTGCTCCAAAGGCCATCGGTCCTAATGAAACTATCAAGGTGGTTTCAAACCGGCGAGGCGAGGATTGGATAGGATGGGCGTGAATTGAAATCTCGCTGACCCTTACACACCGAAAGATGTAGGTACCTACATCGCGATCACGTGCCGTCGCAAGACGACTGCTCGCGATGTACCGTTTTGCAATGTAATAAATACTCTATTACTGAAGCAATAAAGTTTAATGTTGTACCAACAAATATTTCAATTCTCGCCTCGCCCATCCACGCCACGTCTCGCCGGTGTGAAACCACCTTCACTCTATCCCCCAGTTTCCGAAAGGCTGATCAACGCAAAAAATAATTAATCAGCTGTCAAATGTCAGGTCAAGCGATGTGATTGGTTGTTAACAGTTTTGCCGGCCAATCACAGGAGCTGACATGGCTGGCTAGATTTGACAACAGATCAAATTCATCAGCCTTCCAGGAAATGGAGGTAAGTCTTATTACTCTAAGGTTCTTGGTATTAAAAAGAAAATTCTTGATGCCAACAACCCTGAGGCAAACATGAAAGACCTGAGGTAGCAGTGACCTGGGGCCTTACTCCCGCCTTGATCGAGTAATGTATCAATCGAATTTGAATTCGAGATAGAGTCAATTCGTTCTGCATTTCTCTAGGAATTGACATTAGCTCGATTTGGTTTAGAGCTTGAATCAGTCGGCAGTAAAGCCCCCTGTATGTAACCAAATCCAGTTACTAGCGGCCTCAGCTAGCGGCGTAGTGATTTTAGGAGAAAGTAGGAGGAGGCGCGTATGGTAAAAGGTTGGTAACCCCTGATCCAGGATATGGTCTATTTGTGTGACAAATTTCATCCAATCGTAATTCGAGGAAAAACAAATAAACATCCATGCTGTCGTATTTATAATGCTACTAGCTTTTGCCCGCGACTCCGTCCCCGCGTGTCCTCTTTATTCCCTATACCGAGGGAATCCCAGCCTTATTCCTTGAGACTCAAGAATCAAAGATTTATTTTGCCAACTAAGTGTACAGTGTACATATTGGTGGTAGGTTATAAATATAGTTCTTACAAACTTAGTCGCCTTTTTCAGGCGTTGAAAAAATTTTGGGACTTAATTACAATTTAAAATATTAATATTAGATAGGTATTGCACTTATACATCTAAAATAAAAGTAATAGATTGCCGTATTAATTTTGGCGGAAATTTATTTAGATAAAATAAAAACTACTGGATAATTGTAAAGTATAACATATTAATTAAAGTTATTATTTTCATCATGAATATAGTAGCAAAATGTATCCAAATTTAATTCAATTTATTCAAATTTAATAATAATAATAAACAGTTGGGACATTTTTACACAGCACCATCTAGTCCCAAACTAAGCAGAGCTTGTACTATGGGTACTAGACAAAATAAATATAAATATAAATTTAATATGTTTAATTTTATTAATTGTCTACATCATAAATGGAACCTGTGTAAAATTTCATCCTTCTAGGTCCAAGGGTTTGGGCTGCGCCTGCGCTTTGATGAGTGAGTGAGTGAGTCAGGACCTCAGAGCAACAATTGTAGTCAGGAGTTTTCTTTATAAGTATACCTATTTATGATAAGGATTTTAACGTAACTGGGGTGATATCAGTAAAAAGATTATTACTCGCTAAATAAATTATATATCGAAAATTTGTTTTTAACAATTGGAGCACAGGTACTGTAGTTTAATCAGAAACTACATAACATAACATCACGCCTCTATTTCCCCAAAGGGGTAGGCAGAGGTATATAGTACAGACGGCTACACATCAAGCTATACAATCCAGTAAAGGCTGACCTCGCGTTGTAAGGAAAACCTATACAATGCGAGGTCAGCTTATACTGTACAGCTTGATGTGTAGCCGTGTGTACACCCAGATTTCGCCAGTTATGTTATAGTCCTATGTAATAGGGGGCGAGCCTATTGCCATCGACCGGGCACAAATCCAGACTCCGGGCTGCTACTGAGAATTTCCTAATGAAAACACCCAATATCACTTTGCCCGAACCGGGAATCGAACCCAGGACCCCACGCTCAACAGTCGCGCTTGCAACCACTAGACCAACGAGGCAGTCAGAAACCACAAACTCTGAAAATTATAATTGGCTGTAGTTGTAGATAGAAAAAATGCCAAAAGTGGCAGTTTTTCACACTTTTTCTATCTATAACAACAGCCAATTATAATTTACAAACCTGATTAAACTACAGTACTTGTACTTCAATCCGGTAGTTGACTACAGTCTAAAATTACCAAAAATTTAATATTATTTAAAAGAAGGTACAGAAAGGACAACATTGTAGAAAGAATAACCAAAATCCATAAAAAAATGGGATAGATACACGCTTTTTAAGTTTTTGGAAGGGGCATTTTCTGTCCTTGTCGTGCGAAACGGACATTGTTCAGAGAGATGTCAAGTTACTATGAAGGTTTTGTACAATGACGTCATTCTTCAATAGTGCTGTCTCTGTCTAATGAACAAATTTAAATCGCTTATAACTTGGACATTTTAATAAATATTTTATTGGTTTTTTCACTGTTGCTTATTTTTCTGGAACAAGTTTCGAGATTCCTAATAAAAACGAATAAAAAAAAATGTTACCTTCCCTATTGTTAAATAGGAATTTTCGATAAATGATGTATTCAGCGAGTAATATTTTTTTACTGATGAGGGCGCCACTTGGCTGCAAAGCTGATCAAGTCAGTTTCACAATAAAATAATGTTTCAATGTGGAAGTTGTGATGTAGGTATACCGATAATTATTATTAGCTAAGTAGGTACTTCTAAATATTTGTCATATGAAGCTATGACCGTTGTACTTTTGTCGGCAATTAAACCTAGTTGAACGAAGACGTGTTTTACTGGCTCCCATACTTAACAGTGGCGACGAGATATTTCGAACTGTGTGTGCAAGTTGTGTGATTGTGAACAATGAAGGGTTCGATCGGAAAAATATCGGAGTTCGATATCCATAAATATGACTGGAGTATTTTTGTGGAACGGCTGGAACAATTTTTCGTAGTAAACGAAGTGACGGACTCGTTGCAAGTACCGACATTAATAACGGTAATGGGTACTGAAAGCTACGAATTATTAGTGAATTTGTGCACGCCAGTGAAACCGAAAAACAAAACCTTTCTACAGATTGTGGATATCATGGAAAGGCATTTACAACCACGACCGAGCGAACTTGCCGAACGATATAAATTTCGGCGTAGGACACAGAAAGTAGAGGAGAGTATTCTACAATACGTGGCTGCGCTGAAGAAAATGTCGAAAACATGCGAGTTTGGTAGTTGGCTAGAAGAAAGTTTGCGGGATCAACTTGCTCGTGGCTTGCGAGTAACGCAGCGACGTGGGCGCGCATCGCCTGCGCCCGCGCCCGCCTGGCAGGGAGAGCGGGCTCGGCCGCTGCGTACGTGCAAAGTGTGCGGTGGCAATCACGACTCGGCAGGCTGTAGGTACAGTCAGTACGTGTGTCGAGTATGCAATAAATCAGGTCACTTGCGCCGAATGTGCCCGAGGGTAACAGATCAACATTGTAATGAAGCTTCAGTGGAGAGTGAAGGTCAATATAGTGACAGAAGCGAAGAGGTAACTTTTGTAGATTTTAATCGGTTATCCCTTAACCAGTGTAGACCTATATTTATGTCCCTGTATATACATGACAAAGAAGTCACGATGGAATGTGATACTGGCAGTGCTATATCATGTATTAGTCTAGAAATGTACAAACAACAGTTCAGTAATTTACCGATAAAAGAATGTAACTTAAGATTAAAATACTATACGGGTGAAATTGTGCATCCGGTGGGGTATATTCGCCCACGAGTGAGGTATAGGGATGTTGTTAAAACTTTAGATTTATATATTATTAGGAACGGTAAAACCGCTTTGTTGGGAAGACAGTGGTTGTTCGAATTTAACATGCAGCTACCCTGTTTTGAGCACACTGATGTTAATATGTTGGATAGTGAATCATTGTTGTTAAATCTCAGTTCCAGATATAGCAAAGTGTTCGCGGAGGGACTGGGTCGCTATACTGGCGGGCCAGTGAGCATCCACGTGCGGGATGGCGCGCGGCCCGTGTTCCTGCGCGCGCGCCCGCTGGCGTACGCGCTGCGCGAGCCGGTGGAGCGCGCGCTGGAGCAGCACGTGCGCGACGGCATCCTCACACCTGTGGAGCGCTCTGACTGGGCCACACCCATCGTGCCAGTCGTCAAAAAGGATGGTAACATCAGGATTTGCGCCGACTACAAAATAACTCTTAACAAAGTTTTGGAAATTGACCGTTACCCACTACCTAGAATAGAAGATTTGTTAGCGCGTTTACATGGAGGACAGCGATTTAGTAAAATTGATCTTTCTCAAGCCTATGCACAATTTGTATTGGACAGCTCAAAAAATGTTACGGTTATTAACACCCATAAGGGTTTATTCGTATATAATCGTTTAGTATATGGTCTTGCCTCAAGTCCCGGGATATTTCAACGACATTTAGAGGAGATGTTCGCGGATTTACATTGTGTTGGTGTGTTTATTGACGATATAATTATCACAGGAAAATCAACAGAGGAACACATAGATAACTTGCATAAAGTATTTGAAAGGTTACAGAAATTTGGGCTTCGGGTTAAGAAGGAAAAATGTGTGTTTTTCTCGGAGTCGATAAGCTATCTCGGGCATAGGATAACTAAAGACGGTATTCATACTTGTCCTAGTAAAGTAAAAGCCATCAGTGACACACCTGTTCCGTCTAACGTAGGGGAACTTAGATCATTTATTGGCATGATTATGTACTACTCCAAGTTTGTGCAAAACATTAGTACGTTGTTAGCGCCAATGTACAATTTGTTAAAGGCAGGCATGAAATACGTATGGTCTAATGATTGTCAGAGGGCGTTCGATGAACTTAAGGCTCGGCTAACGAGTAGTGAGGTGCTGATGCATTACACGCCATCGCTGCCGCTCGTGTTGACGGCGGACGCAAGCAGCGTGGGCGTGGGCGCCGTGTTGTCGCACGTGACGCCGGAGGGCGAGCGGCCGGTCGCGTATGCGTCGCGCTCACTCACACCCGCGGAACGTAATTATTCCCAGATAGACAGGGAAGCACTTGGTATTGTTTATGGCGTACGTAAATTTCATCAATATTTATACGGAAGGAAATTTCTTTTAAAAACGGATCACAAACCGTTGACATACATACTAGGCAATAAGGTAGGTATACCTGTAATGGCAGCATCACGGTTGCAGCGTTGGGCTGTACTCTTATCCGGTTATCAATACGACATTGAATATGTTAGCTCAAAGAAAAACTGTGCGGACGCATTATCCAGACTTCCTTCTCATAAAAGCAAACAAGTCGATGCGGACAAGGAAATTGCATATAGTAATTTTGTTGAGAGTTTCTTACCTGTGACGTACGAGGACGTTAGGAAAGCGGCCGGTAAAGATATTGTTCTAAATAGAATTAAATTTTATATAGAAGGGGGTTGGCCGGTAACTTGCCCGGAAGGGGAGTTAAAGCCATATTTTGACAGACGCAACGAATTGTATATAGAAAATGGTTGTATTATGTGGGGCTATAGGATGGTTATTCCGGGCATATTAAGACCGATAGTGTTAAGACAATTGCATAGTACTCATATGGGTATCGTGAAGACTAAGGGCTGGGCTAGGAGTTACGTGTGGTGGCCGCGTATTGATAACGACGTCGAGGTGTTATGTCGCGAGTGCGAGACGTGCGCGCGGGAGGGGGACGCGCCGCCGCGCGCTCCGCCGCAGCCGTGGCCGTTCGCCTCACAGCCGTGGACTCGCTTGCACATTGACTTTTTAGGCCCATACAAAGGTGAATCATACTTAGTTCTTGTCGACTCAAGTTCAAAGTGGTTAGAAGCGTTTGAAATCAGACAAAAGAACGCAACTAATGTTATAAAAATACTACGGAGTACTTTTGCAAGGTTCGGTTTACCAGTTGAGCTAGTGTCAGATCAGGGTCCTCCATTTACAAGCGTAGAATTTGAATCATTCTTAAAGAATAATGGCATAAGGCAAAGATTTTCACCGGCTTATCACCCGGCATCAAACGGCGCCGCGGAGAATGCAGTCAAACTGTGTAAACGAGCGATAAAAAAGGCAATGAGGGATAATGTTGACGTTGATGCCGCTCTGCAGACATTCTTGTTAACGTATCGGAATACAGTGCATAGTACAACAGGGGAGACCCCTGCTAGGTTATTGCAAAAACGTGCGTTACGTTCTCGGTTAGATCTGCTTCGTAGCGATTATGCGGTAGATAACCGAGTACAAACGGCACAAGAGAACCAGGTTAAATTTGCTGGCGGGGTCCAGCGCAGTTTTGATCATGGGGACACTGTATGGGCACGAGGCTACGGTACGCAAGATAAGTGGGTTAAAGGCAAAGTTCTAGGTAGTGAAGGTTCACGTAGGTATGTGGTAAGTGGGGGTAACGGACAATTACTAAAAAGGCATGTTGATCAAATAGTTCGTCGCAGATCTCGTTTATCCGATGTACCTTATCAAGACGATAATTCGATCATAGATGGGGGTGAGGATGTAGTTGCGCGCGGGGTGACTGTGGAGGATGGGAATGGTGCTAGTTCTTCCACACCCGAAACAAGCCACGAGCAACCGTCGATTATAACAGAAGGGATCGAGACGAGCACGGCCCATTCACCACAGCTACCAAAGTCCCCAAGGCCAAAAAGGAATCGTAAACCTGTTGTTCGTTACGGTTTTGAAATAGATTAAGTTATAGTTAAGTTTTTATTATATTAGCTCAAGTGCTGATTGTAAATAAAGGTTTCTAATTAGTGGTGGAGGTGTGATGTAGGTATACCGATAATTATTATTAGCTAAGTAGGTACTTCTAAATATTTGTCATATGAAGCTATGACCGTTGTACTTTTGTCGGCAATTAAACCTAGTTGAACGAAGACGTGTTTTACTGGCTCCCATACTTAACAGAAGTTAAATTACACACACACACACACAGCAGCATAGAGTTCACGGTAGCACGGTGTGCTGACCCAAAAGGCGCAGTTTCGACTCCAGCTCACGAGCAAATTTTTCTTTGCACAACTTATATCCTAGCTTTTTTTCTTCTTACAACAACAATATACTGTAATGTGATATCTCCGAGATCCGTTCATTAGGGTGAATACAGAAAAGCGTATTTTTCGCACGCAGGGAACGTAAAAACAAGCTAATAAGCTTGGAAAATGCGCCCAATCCAGTAATCGCCCTTGCGTGGTCTTCGGAACAAGTTCAGCAGTTATTGGGCTAATTTGGTGTTTACTAACGTTTAATATATCTAATTGTAAACGGGTGCTTAACGCTTAAACAGATAAATCGTTGGTGAACACTAGCTTTAAGTCATTTTTTTCTCGTATCTCAAAACCTACACACACCACTCCATTAAAAAACTCGGCTGAAAATATTGCAAACCCTTTTTTTATTACGGTCGCTCTTGCCACCAAAACTCGGGTCAGATTTAATTAAGAGTATAATTGATTTGATTGTTTGTTTAATATTAAAGAACAGGTTTTTTGTTGGTTATAAAAATTTTTGCCGTATGCTTTTTTTTTATAACACGGGGGCAAACGAGTAAGCGGGTCACCTGATGGTAAGCAATCTCCGCCGCCCATGAACATCCGCAACACCAGGGGAGTCGCCGATGCGTTGCCGACCTTTCAAAAAGACGTATGCTCGTTTCTTGAAGGCTCCCATGTCGAATTGTTTCGGGAAAACCGCTGACGGGAGTTGGTTCCACAGTTTTGCCGTACGAGGCAAAAAATGGCGTGTGAAACGTACAGTAGTTAACCGCCAACCATCAAGATGGTGAGGATGGAATTAAGATTTATGGCTCGTGGTAGGATAGTGAAAGACAGCGGTTGGTATAAGCTCGAACAATTCCTTAGAGTACTCTCCATTGTACATGCGATATAGGACATACATACATGGGTATGTATCCCTATAGATGCAACGTCTCTTCGCAAAGCTAGAGAGTCAAGCTAAGGGGTTAGCATAATTGCGGAAAATTTGAGCCGCTCGACGCTGAATGCGGTCAAGCGGAAGGAGTAGGCACTCGGGTGCTCCAGCCCAGAGGTGATAGCAGAGAGGTGGGAGCCTTCAAAAAAAGAGTATAGGTACTACGTCTTTTTAAAAGGTCGGCAACGCATCGTTAACTCCCCTGGTGTTGCGGATGTTCATGGGCGGCGGAGATTGCTTAGAATCAGGTGACCCGCTTGCTCGGTTGCCCTCCTGTTTTATAAAAAAGTGCAGCTGGCTGAAACAGCAGGACTGCCACCATGCTGATCTGCGTTCATGTGTTCAATTCAAAAGTTCCCTTATTTTCTTTTATCTACATAACTAGAGGATAGGAATAACAGCAATTTTCAAAACTCATACCAAAAAACTTATTTATTTGACGATTACAATTATTCTATAATATCTATGAATAGTCGCAGAATTACAACGTGTTTACAAACAAAGGATGAGGAGTCGGGTCGGCGAATTCAACCCAATAACATACGAACGATAAGCCAAAAATGTTTAATGTCATATCGATAAATTTACATTGCGTAACACTGGCTGCGCCCGCGCCGCGCAGGGGTGTGCGCGGCACGGGCCGGGGGCGGGCGGCCCCCCCCCTGCGGGCCCCGGGCCGCTAGACGAACCACTCGTCCTTGTGCGGCACGGCACTCAGGCCACCCGCCGCAGGCGGCCCGCCCGCGCCGCCCCGCACGGGCCCGCAGGGAGCTCCGGGTTTCCCGGCAGCCGCGTCGCGCCTACTTCTCCTGCGCACCCGCCACTGCCACCGCCGCCATTACTGCTCGCCAACTCTTGCACTGCAAATTACCAAAAAAGTTGAGTTAACTATTGATCGTACTTATTGCTTGGGGGTTATTGCATTTCTTCTTAATTCCGTCTAAAACACAGAAAAATCACGAAACTGGCTTTCCTCACACCAACTGTCAATTTCGTAGTCGATACGACTATCGTGTGATGATGACTTTCATTGTGTCATATAGTCGAAAGGATTATTTGAAGAAGCTGAGCAACAGCAATCCGTCATCACCATCAGCAATAAATACTTTATTTTGTAGTATCGATCTACGGGGAATACCCACATTAAGCTGTGGGTGTTTATGCGTTAAAATTGGAAGATTGCGATAGGGTGATAATAGGTGAAAGAAGACAGTACACTCACAATGTAGCCGTGTGCGCTGGTTGGCGGCGCGGCGACGGCAGGCGCAGCATACGACGGCTGCGGCTACTGCCGTTACCAGCGTCGCTACGCCTACGTATATCGCCACCCACGCGCCTCCTGCGCCGGTACCGCCGCTCTCTGTGGCACAAACATACATGAATATAATACACTCATCTGGTTTACTAACTGTTATAAATACGCTGACTATATTGCTCAGCGGGTAAAAGGTGACCAAAGGCTAAATTTCTAAGATAAACACGCTACTAACAATACTGTTATCAACAATCTGTTTGCCGAATGTGCTGTTAACGGTGATGTCTATCATAAATTAGATGTCGTTCATTTTAACAGTCTAGCTACTGCTGGTCCAGGCTCTAAGGTGTTCTACCTTTACGGGATCATTTAGAACTGACCTGGGCAGAGTGCGGCGGTGTCTTCGTCGGAGCCATCAGCGCAGTGATCCACGCCGTCGCACATCAAGTCTGCGCTCACGCAGAACTCGCGCTGTTTACACCGGAACTCTTTGCAGCCATGTTCTGGAACAACGGTGCGAAACGACATCAAAAATAGAGAGAACTCATCAGATATGCAGATGGAACAAAATATTTATGACGACTTAATATCAAGTATTCGGCTCTTTGACACTTCGACACGTAAACTTTGTACTTGTATTGATTAATTGGAAAACCAATAGAATTTAATCAAACTGCATTATAAGTTACATTTCATCCCTTATTAAATCCATTCAACGGTTTTCCTTAAATCCTAAAATCCCTAAATGGTCTATGTCCTTACAATTAATATGACAATGTCATCTAAATACACTACACATTTACGAGTTGATTTGTTCATTATTTGACAGTTCGTAGACCGATCGAAGTTGTTTCTTCCTTGTCTAAAGATCACTTGTTACTTCCCTATTATGTCGCAGATATTATGTATTTGGGTTCCCGCGGAAAACAATAATAAATAGATCATTTCTATCTACCTAAAGGTTTCGATTAAAGCTATCTGGGACTCATGTGACTGAGGCTTATTCCTAGAGGCTGGACATTAGATCGCGTAGTTACTGCGATTACCAACTCATTGAACTAACGTATGCTGTTCGTTCATTAGTCTGTGAGGAGGCTTTTAATTAGGAATTCTTTGGAAGGAAGGGTTTCTAGGACGTTGATAACTTTAAAATTAAAAGGCTAGGCTATTTACCTTATTTAGAGAAATAGCAATTTTTTAAACTGAGCGTCTATCTAAGCTTAAAACATTACTAAGTGTAATGGTCGTTGCAGCTGCTGTACAAAAGTATGTATTTGTGTTATTGTAATTTTTGTAAGTCCATTTTTTAGGCTGTGTCTTAAAGAGAGTAATCTGTTCACACTTATCAAAACAATCGCATTGTCACTAGTCATTTCTACAATGAACAAAATTTGTACAATCAGCAACTACAGTAGGTTAACACTGTCTAAAGTTTCAAAAGTAATTTATGAATGAAAATTTACTAGGTACTTATATTTTGTTTATAACAAATTATTATAGAGTAGAGAATACAAATTATTGGGTTCTATGATATTAATTAATAAAAAAATCGAAATAATCATCGATTTTTGTTGCTGATCATACCTGTTGTCTTAAGACTAAACCAAACTTGTAGTCCACATTTGTACGAATACATGCATGAAATTACCCAACATCAAACATATTCGTTCAATCGTCAAAATATGTCAAACAACAATTCCAAATGGAAGCCAGAAATCCGTTCAATATATTATAAAAGAGAAAAGAAAAATAATACATCTCTATTTCTTTGTAACCGATAAAATATAAGGATGACGGTACACCCGCCGTTTGCAACCAAGTGAACTGACCCGAAAATATGGTTCTGATTGAAAAAGGAAAACATATTTACAAATTGCGGTACGCCTTGAAAATGTTCTACCTTACCCTGATTTTGTAGATATCTAGAATAAACTCGATAGGATTAAGTTTTAAGAAATGTAAGTAAACCGTGAGCTGCGGAAAGCGCAGGACCGGTCGTTGTGGCGATGCTTGGGGAGGCAACAACAGTCCAACAGTGGACGTCTTTCGGCAAAAACAAATTTAATTGGATTGGAGTAGTAGAGCTCCGAAGAATTGCTAAACTTATGTGGCAGTGAACGGATGGCCGATGGGGCAGTAAATGAAGAAGAAGAAATAGAAGGCGCAGCGTGGGTAGGCCCCCCACAAGATGGACCGACGACCTGGTGAAGGTCACGGCAATCCGCTAGATGCGGAAAGCGCAGGACCGGTCGTTGTGATTGCCACAACTTGAAGGACGCCTATTTATTTATTTATTTAAACTTGAAACATGTGTACGTATAATGCCTTAGGCATTAAGTCCTATGTCCAGCAGTGGTCATCTTTCGGCTGAAATGATGATGATGATGATGATGAGTAGAGCTCCTTGTGAAAGAGTTAGTCCGGGGAAGTAACTACCACCGTACTTATTTCTGTTCCCAAACAGTCATGCAAATCATTGCTGTGTTCCCGTGCGAAGGGTACGGGTGCTGGTAAAATTACAATCACATAAAATGAGACTTTCCATCTTTATGTCTCAGTTTGGTGAACGTGATTTGCAATACCATTTAGGCAACAACCTATGTGGTTAAGAGCAAAGGTAATCACATAGTATCAGGTGGGCCATTAGCTTGTTTTGCCATCATATGCCATAAAAAAACATGATTGTTCATCCCTTTTGCAATAGATCTATGACGTGGCCGTAACAACAGTTTATCAGTTCTGCCGACTGCAGAAGCCTGTTTATCATCCTAAAAATAAAGTATGAAACAAAACTTTTACGATCTTTAATAATAATGCTAAAGTAAAATTAGTGCTTACATAAAAAAACATATTTTGCATAGATTGTTACATTAACTCATCTTTAAAGTAAAAAACATTTAAACTGTCATCCGTTAAAAAAATATTTGAAAACCCCTGTCACTTCCACTGGACAATCAAACTGCTGACGTTGTGCTTGGGGAAAATTGAAAATTCATCGTCGAAAAAATACGCCCAAAAGACTCGACAATGGCCTCAACGTAACGAGCCTCAAACCAGATACGCAACGTTATGGTTAACGCTAATCGTCTATCGCAACTTCGCAATCGCTTCCTAATTGCGTCCTTCAAAATGTCTGACAGGAATAAAAAAAAAATTAAGCTAAAGAAAACAGACTCGGAGCTCGGAGCGGAGATGCCCACCGAAACACTGCTTTTGATCTCCAAAGAGGGATTGTTTCTCCCTGCCGCATATACATTGGTGTATTTACAGGTAGGCGATAAGGGTGGCGCTTGTGTGGAGCGCAGCATGCATGAAATGCATTGTTTAAAATTTTATTCCGGCGTCTCAGGCGGTGTCGCGTAGCGCATTTTTGTTGCATAATTCAATGGCATGAGCGCTTAACATATCCTGCTTTGTGAGACAAGTCTGTTTCGTTCAGCGGAATTTTAAAACTGCCAGCGCGAGTACAATTTCAAACACATTGTGTTAAAGCGTAAACTAGATCACACCAAATCGTAACCATATCGCGATCTAATAGTATTGATGTATTGGTAAAAGTTTGATCCTTACCTCGATAGATGGCGTTGGGGTCGAATTAGATCGCGGTATGGTTTCGTTACCTAGATTTTGCTAAGTGTTGAATGTTGTAATTTTTTATGAGAACAAAAAATACAGTGCTCGTCTTGCCATCTAGTAGTTTCATTCGGAAACCCCAATTTTTGTGTAGTGGCGTTTTACTTGGCAGACAAGTGTAGTGAGTGGTAAACATTGGTCCTTCGTAGCCGGATTGTAGTTCCGGGAGAAGGCATTACCGCGAAGTTTTTTGTGTACCGTGGCGCACCTATGGGCAGTGGATCGCTGTTCGGGGCGCACTTTCCAGCATGAGCTGCTGACGAGGAGTCTGGAGACCAGTGGACAGCACGAGACCGGGAAGGAGCGAGCCAGTTGACAAAGCTGGCAGCAGGGAGCGCCGACGGTGACGGAGTGTGACGTCATAATTACGAGTGAGGTGAAGTGTTTGAACATTAAACTGTAAGTAATTTGAACCTTATTCCTAAGAAGAAATTAACTTTAAAATTCGAGTAATAGTGCATGGACTTGTAAAATAAATTGAAAAAGTTTTGGACTTAGAATAATTTGCGAAAAAGTGAAGTGACGGGGAATCCATGCCCGAATTTTACAAGTGTTTGAGAATTTAAAGACTTGGAAAATTTTCAACGGAATCATCTGGGACTTAGAAAAATTTCAACGAAATCGTCTGGGACTTAGAAAAATTTGTGATTCAAATATAGACTTAGAAAATCTTGTGAACTTTATTTTTAAATTTAATTTTGCAATATTGTGTTTGAATAATTTGTATTCATAATGGATGCATTTAATAAAATTCAACTTGATGCGAATAAGGCTATACTGCGGGCCAGATCTAATTTTAAAAAATCCTCCAAAGACCGTATTACTAAGGCTTACCTCGAAGTAAGACTGGAGAGATTAGATAAACAGTGGCAGTCATTTTCAGATGTTCATCACCAAATATTATCTAGCATTAAAGATACAGAAATTAACAAATCGCAATACTGTACAGACGATGTTTTCGACACCACTGAAGATGTATATTTAGATTATAAAACTGAATTAAAAGAAATGTTATGTAAATTAAATAAACAGGATGTTTCCCAGTCAGTGTCAAGGGAGAGTGATAAGGCATGTAATATCAAATTGCCCAAAATTACATTACCTAAGTTTTCGGGCCAGTATACAGAGTGGGTTAGTTTTAGAGACCTTTTTATATCTCTTATTCATACTAACACACAGTTAGACGATGTGCAACGGCTCCAATACTTAAAAAGTCACTTGTCGGGAGAAGCGGAACAACTATTAAGAAATGTTCCAATTACCAGTGGTAATTATACAACCTGTTGGGAGCAGTTGAACAATCGCTATAATAATAAAAAATATTTGGCTAATTGTATACTAAAGCGTTTTTTGAGTCAAAAAAATGTTACTGGTGAATCTGCAAATTATCTGAAAGAATTACTTGACACTAGCAACGATTGTCTAAATGCTATTAAAAATTTAGGAATAAATATAGACACATGGGATATAATTGTAATACATATTTTAAGTTTGAAATTAGATCAGGGGCCTTACCACAACCTTTTACAAAACAATCTTACTTTAAGAGAGTTTTGTTTCAAGCTTATAATAATCTTACTCATATTCGTACCACAACGTAAATAGTTTAGCTTTGTTTCATTCCTGCTTAGTGCTGTGAAAGAACGAATGATTTGCAGGAATTGTCTATAGCCTGCTAAAAAACGAAAAGAAACAACGCTATACAAACAGTATAGCGCTATCTCTTTTACGCGTTGTTCAGAATCGTACCCAATAAGTCATTCCGAAGCATAAAATTGTAACAATATAAGTGATTATTTAACTTTAAAAATATTGGTTTGTAAAAATAATAATTCCAATCGAAATGTCTATTAAATTAATACAAATATTTAAAGATTTTGCTCTGGAAAGTAATCAGAAAAATTTAAAAAAGTTAAGGTTAGATTGTAAGATTGTGACATGGTATATTCGGAACGAAATGTTTACTTATCAAGTTTGTAGAGTGCGAGCGAAATTCGAAACTCAATGGGGTTAATTTTTTTGTTATTTATTATGTGTGATTGAAAGAAGTGATTATTTTCTCTGTGAATAAGTGGGCTTTCAAAGATTGGGCTTTCAAGTGGTTAACAAAGTGGTTTAACTTATTTTATCTTACTTATTTATTATTCCTTGCGCAGTCAACATGGAAACAAGGTATGTGAGTTGAACATTTTTATTTGGTCACTGAAATTGTAAAACAAAGAAATATTGTGCTGTTATTGTTTAAGTTGATGCGGTTACATTATATATAATGTGATCAATGTTTTGGTTTCAGTCGACGCGGTTATAAATAATTGTATGTGGATATGTGGATTAAGTGCTTTGTTTTTCATTTTGCAGACTGACCCGGGTTTCAGGGCGGCAGGTAGAGAGGCTATGGGAATTTTCGGACTCCAATAAGGACATGGCTACCTCCTTCAATCGCTCCCTACAAGCAAAGGAGTACTCAGAAAAAAAGTGGCGAGAGATTGCGGATATCCTTAACTCGCAAGGCGATGGAGCCTATAAAGATTGGAGAGGCCGGCTGGTCTAAAGTAAATACATATTGTTTTTTTTAAGGTAGGTAATTAAACACTCCCTATAACAATATCAAATAAGCCATTTTTTATTTTTAGTACTGGGTAGATTACAAGGCTAAAATAAAAGTCAGAGTAGCTGCTGTACAATCTTCTCATGCACGTACTGGTGGAGGACCTTCCACTGAGAAGCCCTTGACAGCATTGAAAGAAAATTTTCTCCATATACTAGGAAATGATTTTGGTCAGGGCTAACCAGGTGTCCGGGTGGAACCATTTGCAGAATAAATAAAAATTATTAGGTACCTACTTAAGCTTAATGAAAAAAAACTATTGTTATAAAGCAAATAGTTTATATTATGTTCTCTTTCTAGCCTCCAGAAATTGGCACTGCTACAACGGTTGTAGATGTGCAGGATTCCCCAGCTTCAGAATCTATTCTGAATCCCATGTTGTTCATTCCTATCCAAAATCTACCCATAGCACCCATCCAAGAGCCATTGCCTCAAAATCCTCCTCTGGAACCTATGGTCCAAGACCCACCGGCTCGTTCCCCCAGGACTCCTTCACGATCCCCACGTCCTGCTACTCCATCTGCAACCCGCTCCCCGAGACGTCGCCGTCAATGGCACGAACCGCTGATGACGCAGGAGGCTGCCAGACGTGCTCTCGTTCGTTCTTCACAAACAGACGCTGAGGCTGCTGTGAGAGCAAACGAAGTCCTGGAGGAGCTGGTGCAGAAAATAGGAGACTTCCACAATACTGCATTGAGCATTGAAAGGTACAAAATAATTAAATATCTTTACCTTTAAATCCCCGTCATTCATGCTTCTTAAATAGAATGAAAAACTCAAAGATTGTTCAGGGTAGAGGAAGTAAACTAAAAGAATAATACATTCTCAAATAATTAAAATAATAAAATCATTTTATTTCAAATAGTCCATATTACAGGTACCTACTTATCAAAAGTCGACTCTTATTGCATTAATCATTGCTTGGTACAATAAAAGCATTGAAGTGATTAAAATATAGATCAATGTCAGAAATTAACTTATTTTACTCCTTTACCAAGGGCGTCGGCAAGGGGGGCAGGGGGGCTGAAGCCCTTCCCCCTAGAGACTAGATAGAATCTATGAGATTTTAAAATTAAGTAGTCTAAAATTTCACCCATGAAGATTATGTTTAAACTATGTTTTTTTTTCTTGTAGTTTACCATTAAAACTGTACAAATTACATTTATTACAATTCATATCCTCTTTCTATCTTCCCTCTAGTCATTGGCTGGCGACGCCCTTGGCATCTACCTCGTTTTTATCTCTGCATCACCCTAAGGTTGTCTGGTAGAGAAAGTCTATGGCATTAAGCCACCTGTGTACCCAGTTGTGTATAAATTTAATAACAAGTAAACAAGAGTAACAATAAGATGTGCGCTATAAAAAGAAACAATAAATTCTACATCATTATACTCATATTATTATTATCATTTTTTTAATAGGTAATAATATAATAATTGATTAAATAGGTTCTTTGATTGTTTCAGGATCTTGAGAGCCGCCTTACCCACAAATGTTCAACAAGAGAATTCCGAGTAGCCACACCTTGCTGCAATACAAAGCGATGTTGGTACTGCGTGGCTGTTCACTCGTATTCATATTTTGTAGTGATTGGGCTTCTTGAATCACATCTTCATAGCTTAATTGTTCCACCGCAATGTTGGCGCTATTGCAAATGTTGTGTTCCCGGTATCCCAAATCTTGTGTAAAATCTGCAATAAATGAATGACAATTATTTTATGTAAATAATACAATTTATACAGAAATATTTTGAGATTTCTGTATTTTTTTTCAATTTTACTGCAAGTTTTTTACTATAAATTATTACAATTAATTGTTAGTTTTCTTTTAGTTTTATTTGTGTTTTTTATGGATAAACTGCACATTATTATTATTGTAACAACCCGTACCTATATTTAATATTCTGTTTCTGATTCTAAAATATAGGGATTTAATTAGGCAATACTTAGTACATTGTATTATTTTAAATAAGTTTGTTACTATTATTTCTGGATTGTTGTCATTTTGCAAAGTAAATATTCAACAAATAAACATGTGGTAGATATATAGGTACTGTGTTTTAATTCTGTTGCGTTCTTGATCATTCACTGGAAATTTTATATATTTCTGTCTCATCTGCAATGCATTAAGATATGCAGTAACCTGTGCGATTACTGATGAAACCGTCTGCCGAGCCACAAAATGACCCTCAGTACTGCTTATGCAATCAATACCTAAAAAAATTGAGAAACTCTGTATGAATAAGAAAGTGGTTCAGGAGCACATATACACTGCTTTAACATGTAATTTGTGGTATAAACAAGGGTATTTACCTTTGTGTCTACAGACAAGTCTGTGGATCTTTTTGGATTCTTCATGAGAGGCCTCAACTCATCGCACAGGTTACGTGAGAGTTATTTTGTAAGTCTGTAACGTTTTATGAACTCCGCATCTACTAAATTGAAGGGGTTACATTCCTCACGTAGCTGCATACGACGTCGCTTCCTATTATTATGAATTTCTGCGTTATCAGCTTCTAAGAACTCGAATATTTCGTATTAATTCGCCATCTAGAAGCAAACAAGAAATCAATCACCCAGGTACTAAAATCACTAGATAAACAACTATTCTTCAATTTTAGGTAAATAAATATGATTTACTTACTTTATATGACACGAAAATCGATTTTATTTGTATAAATATGCAAAAAAATGTTAATAAAGTCGCGTCTGAGCAACTTTTTTAAGATTGCTAAATTTGACATAAAAACAACCATGCTAGCTGTCAAAAACGACGTTGTAGTACGATTTGAATGAATGATTTAGAGGTGACGTCACATAACTGCTAAGAAAACAACATTGTTTCAAGCTTATAATAAGCTTATTTTAAGGACGTTGTGGTACGAAAAGACAAAGTAAGATTAAAATAATACTGCTTTAAGAGATGGTGGTCGGCCCCCAGGAGTCTCGTAAGTTGTGGGAAGCTAAAGTTTGTGAAATTTCAGAAGAGTTGCCCACATTAGAACAATTTAAAAAGTTTTTGGAACAAAGATTTCGCTCATTAGAATTTATAGATAACAAAGGTTCCCGAAACAATGTCATCAAAAATACTTCAGTTAAAACACTGCATGTTGCAAATGTAACGTCAACATGTAAATTTTGTAACGAAGACCATAAACTAGGTGGTTGTAAAAAGTTTAGTAATGAAGATGTCACCTCACGGCGTAGTTTCGTTCAATCGAATGGATTGTGCTTTAATTGTCTCGGTTCGGGGCACGCGGTTTATGCCTGTCGTTTACCGACAAGATGTCGTTTATGTAAAAGAAAGCATCACTCTTTACTACACTCTAAGGATACGCCAAAAGTATCAGCTGACCCTATTGTAGAAACCAAGCAATCAGCTGATACCAAACAAGACGAAGTCACTAATACAGTAGCAACTGTGGCTGCTACTTCTGGTGGTCACGATTTATTGCCCATGGCTTTAGTGAAAATTCAATCCGGTACAGGTACAGCGGTTACTCTGCGCTCTTTGCTCGATCAATGCTCCCAGGCTTCGTATATCACGGAGTCAGCGGTTCAGCTGCTTGGGTTAAAGAAGTATACCTGTTACAACTCCGCACTAAGGCTAGGGGAAGATAGTGAAGGTTCTGCATTGACCTCTAAATATATTGTTTATCTTAAATTGCAATCAATGCATAACCCTAACTTTACTATAACAGTCAAGGCTCACATTCAAAAGAAGCTAACTTCAGTTTTGCCGGCTCAGAAAATAGATTTTCCGTTGTGGGCTGAACTGAAGCAATATAATCTAGCAGATCCTACTTGGGGTACACCAGGGAAAATAGATATATTGTTGAGTTCCTCGGTGTACAGCAAAGTCCTCAAACAGGGACTTAGCAAGGGTCCTCCCGGATCAATAATAGCACAGGATACAGAATTAGGATGGATCCTGTCAGGAGCGGTTCCGGGAAAGAATAATAATGTAGAGAATAGATGTCTAAACTATCTAACTCTAGAAGGTGATCAAAACTACCTTTTAAAAAGATTTTGGGAAGTAGAGGAATCCGTAGCAACTAAAAAATATTTCACTGAAGAAGAACAAGAATGTGAAGCATTCTATAAGAAAACAACGCAAAGAGATTCCACAGGTCGTTACATTGTAAGATTGCCTTTTAAAACGGCTACACCAGACTGCGTTAATGGTCTAACACATGATATCGCATTACGCAGATTTTTTAGTTTAGAGAAACGGTTAGCCAAAGAGTTGGAGTTAAAAAGGCAATATACAGATGTAATTAATGAGTACATTGAATTAGGCCACATGGAAGTCATTCCATCGAATCAAAAAGACAAATCCAATGTAGTGTACCTGCCTCACCACGCTGTAGTAAGAGAGGACAAAACGACTAGTAAAGTTAGGGTTGTTTTTGATGCCTCTTGCCTAGGTAAAAACGGTGTGTCGTTAAACAGCGAGCTAATGATCGGTCCAACTCTGCAGGCAGATCTTCGACACATAGTGATGAGGTGGCGAATGCATCCTATTTGTATTGTTTCGGATATTGTCAAGATGTATCGGCAGGTGAAGGTCTCTGATGAAGATGCGGATTATCAGAGACTATTGTGGCGACAAAATACCAAAGACAACATACAGCAGTTGCGGCTGTTAAGAGTGACGTTTGGTACGGCATCGGCTCCATATTTGGCCGTCAGGACATTACACCAAATTGCATACGATGAAGGAAAACAGTTCCCCATTGCGCGTGATAACGTCCTGCAGGATTTTTATATGGATGACCTGATGACTGGCAGTCAAACCGTAGCTGAAGGTAAAGAAATTTATAGTCAAACAAAGCAATTATTAGCAAAGGGAGGCTTTCAGCTACAGAAATGGAAAAGCAACAGCGAAGAACTATTAAAACATATAAGAAAGGATAACGAAGAAGAAGAAAATCTAGAATTGAAAATAGATAAAGTAATGAAAATATTAGGACTTACCTGGTGTAGAGAAGCTGATGAATTTGTGTACACGGTGAAACTGCCGCCGCTGAAGATACCTGTAACTAAAAGAAGTGTTATTTCTCACATCTCTATGTTGTTTGATCCGTTAGGTTGGCTGGCACCTGCAATCATAAAAGCAAAAATATTAATTCAAAAGATATGGTTAGCAGGAATTGATTGGGATGAAGAGTTACCAGTTGTTTTAATAAACGAATGGTGTACTTACCGTAATGAGCTCGAACAAGTGGTCCGGTTTCGAATACCTAGATGGATGCATGCTTACCACGATGATCTTCTGGAACTGCACGGGTTTAGCGACGCCTCAAATCAGGCTTACGCTGCAGTAGTTTATATCCGTGTAGTTGATAAACAAGGTGTTATTCATTCTCGATTGGTAACTGCAAAAACAAAAGTAGCGCCGATCAAGCAAATCTCCATACCTCGCTTAGAGCTCTGTGGAGCAGTGCTAGTATCCAAATTATTAATCGAAGTTGCCGAAGTCCTGAAAATTGAAAAGCAACATATTCGTGCGTGGACTGATTCTACGGTAGTATTAGCTTGGTTAAGTAAACACCCATCCAATTGGCAAACATTTGTTGCCAATAGAGTTTCAGATATATTGACAGGCGTAGACAGAAGCCAGTGGTTTCACGTGAAATCTGCCGACAACCCGGCTGATTGCGCTTCTCGTGGGTTAAAAGCACCAGATTTAGTCTCGAATCAATTGTGGTTGGAAGGGCCGTCGTGGCTGAAACATAAAGATATTGATTATGGAACGAAGAAAGAATGCATAACAAATTTAGAAGAAAAAGCAAAGAAAGATAGTTTTGTA
This sequence comes from Asteroscopus sphinx, assembly GCA_949699075.1. NCBI lineage: Eukaryota > Metazoa > Arthropoda > Insecta > Lepidoptera > Noctuidae > Asteroscopus > Asteroscopus sphinx. Next base: position 1,712,822 of record OX453004.1, on the reverse strand, counting down.
ACAGTAAATGATGAAGAGCTTACAGTGTGGACGAAATTTTCGTCACTAAGAAAATTGGTCAGAGTAATCGCTTATTGTAGAAGGTTTATTTATTTGAAGACAGCATCTAGCGACTCTGACAAATTTCCTTCGTGGCTTACAGCTAAAGAGTTAAATGAAGCGCTAATGGTGTGTATTAAGCAGTGTCAAAAGCAGTATTTTAAAAAGGAAATAGAAAGCTTACTTGGGTCAGGAAAAGTAGAAAAGAAAAGTGTACTTACCGCACTTAGTCCATTCGTCGATCACGATGGGATACTCAGAGTCGGTGGACGCTTGGAGAGAGCTGAAATCAATGAAAACATGAAACATCCAATTATTATACCAGCAAAATCTCATTTTACCGATCTATTGATAGCAGATACTCACCAGAAAACGTTGCACGGAGGGCCTCAAATAATGATAAATTATTTGAGATCCAAATATTGGGTTCTTGATGTAAAAAATAGGACGAAATTTCACGTCCGTAAATGTGTAACCTGCATTCGTCATGCTGCTTGCTTTAGGGAGCAACTTATGGGACAGTTACCCAAAGCAAGAGTAACTCCTAATCGACCGTTCCACCAGAGTGGAGTTGATTATGCTGGTCCGATCAGTATTAGGACATCAAAAGGGAGAGGTCATCATGCCTACAAAGGTTACATTTGCCTTTTTGTTTGTATGGCTACTCGAGCCATACACTTAGAAGTAGTCAGTGACTTAACCTCACAGGGATTTTTGGCAGCGTTTAAGCGGTTCGTCGCTAGACGTGGACATTGCGCTGATCTTTATAGCGACAATGGTACCAATTTTGTGGGGGCTGCAAAGGAGCTGAGAGCGTTACTGGCTGCCGAAAAATCGAGTGTTACAAGGGAGATAGCGGATTGGTTAGCTGAAAATGGGACCACCTGGCACTTTATACCACCTCACGCTCCCAATTTTGGTGGACTGTGGGAGGCTGGTATAAAGTCTACCAAGTACCATCTCAAGAGGATTATTGGAAACAATACTCTTACTTATGAGGAGATGGCTACAGTCATGTCACAGATAGAGGCGTGTTTAAATTCTCGGCCCATTTCACAATTGAGTGACAATAGTCAAGACCAAGCTCCGTTAACGCCTGGACATTTTTTAGTGGGAGAACCCCTTGTGCTTGTACCGGAATTTAATTATGAGCAATCTAATATCACTAGTTTAAAACGATGGCAGCTGACCCAGCGTATGGTACAAGATTTCTGGCGTCGCTGGTCTGAAGAATATCTTACTCAGTTCATGAATCGGTATAAATGGGCATATCAAGTTCCGGAGCCAGCAATAGGTGATATTGTGTTAGTGAAAGAGGACGATTTGCCGCCAGCTAGGTGGCTTTACGGTGTTATTGAACAAAAGCATCCTGGGCTGGACGGAATTACGCGTGTTGTGACCATAACATATAAAGGCTCTCTGATTAAAAGACCTGTTTCTAAATTATGTGTGTTACCAATTAATAAGTAAGTTTTTAGTAGCGGCTGCGGCCGCATATTTTTGTGTGATCTTAAATAATACTTGTTCTACATTTGTGTCATGTTTAGTTGATGTTGAACACATCTTATTGTTCAGTTTGGTATAAATTAACTGATACGGATATTAGTATTCTTGTTTATTGTTTAAGGTATAATTACCTAACATTTACCTTCTTGTTTTAGATCATATTTCCATTTGTTAAAATACCTCTTGCTATGGACAAAATATTCGGCCATGGTGGGCGGTTCATACCTATTCACATTTTGTCCATGGTGGGCGGAATGTTAAAGCGTAAACTAGATCACACCAAATCGTAACCATATCGCGATCTAATAGTATTGATGTATTGGTAAAAGTTTGATCCTTACCTCGATAGATGGCGTTGGGGTCGAATTAGATCGCGGTATGGTTTCGTTACCTAGATTTTGCTAAGTGTTGAATGTTGTAATTTTTTATGAGAACAAAAAATACAGTGCTCGTCTTGCCATCTAGTAGTTTCATTCGGAAACCCCAATTTTTGTGTAGTGGCGTTTTACTTGGCAGACAAGTGTAGTGAGTGGTAAACACATTGTTTGTGAGGTAAAGACGATATTAATGAAGAATTTGTATAGGAATAGAATTTTGCGGGCGCAGAGGAATAATTGTTGTTCAAACAGAAAGGATTGTTGAAATTTTGAATGTTTAGAACAATTCATCTTTTCTTGAAAAGTTGAAAATAAATATCGAACACTGAATGTTATTTATAGAATTACCCATTGAATTTATAGAAGCAACAATTATTAGATTAACTATAAAAGTGAATAAAAGTCGAAGAGCTTTTTAATAAATAATCGATAAACAAAGCAAGAACGGTTACAAATCCCATCACAAAAGATAAACTTCACAAACAAAACAACTACCAAATCGTACATGAAACTTTTCCAAAGAGTCCAGTCGAGTAATCTTTGGGAGTATGCAAGTGGAGGTGCAAAATCACCCAGTCGTTGTCCAGAAGGGTTCCCGAGGGGTCGCTTACCAACTATGTCTTAATGGGCTAAGTTGGAAAGTTCCCACACTTTATAATCGAGCGTCGAGCGATATGAACTAAGTTGCATTAATGGCCGACACATTTGCACTACAAGTTTCGGTGTATCGATATCGGTGCCATTTGCAATTATTTGATTTGCTGTTTCTATGTGTTTGGAACTATTTAGTTTATAGGATCAGACCAACTTCAGGTGTAATTAAATATTATTATGATTTTTACAAAATATTAAAGTTGATAAATTTTTAATCAGTTTTGAAATTACCAACTATCTCATTGATTTTATGAGATGATACTAACCCACCCAGTTCACCCTTATAGTAATGGTCCATAACTTCTTTAAGCGCTTGGACTTTTTCAATGTTCACGCAGCAGGCTCCAAGGGCTTCAGATTTAATGTCCTGAACATAAAAATGATACGAGAAATCTCATCCACGATGGATCGGTTTAATGGCGCTACTTTATAGCTTTGATAAATGCCACTCGATACAGTCATATTGTTTACAATGTCGTAATGGTTCATGCAAGCCAAGTTATACGTAACGAGCTCTATTTTTATGTTGGTTTTTCAAACACAATTTGTTTTGTTTCTAGTTTACATAAACGACATGCCTCAAATTATACAGCACCCGATGACTTTGTTCGCTGATGACAGCACAGTTGTATTTACTGGATGTAACATAGCTTCACATGAAACCGAAATAAATCAGAGTCTAGGTAGTATAGTAACTTAGTTAGGTGCTAATAATCTTAAAATTGATCTTGATAAAACCTGTACCATAACATTTAAACAAAGGACAAAACAAATAAACCTTAAAATTCAATACGCGAACAAAGCAATAGCTGAAAATATGCACGTGAAATTTTAAAGACTCTCAATCAATCAATCAATCAACTCAGCCTATCGCACTCTGGTTAGACCAAAATATAACATGGCGACAACACATTAACCATACTGTGAAAAAACTTAGTCAATATCATTATACCCTCCACAATCGCAGTAAAATATCAAATTAAGACCCTGTTCTCGTTGCATTTCATGCATATGTTTCATCAACACTGCGCTACGGTTTAATATTTTGGGGAAATTTCCCAGATAGAGAATTAGCTTTTAAAGCACAGAAAAAAATTCTTAGAGCAGTTTGCCGAATTCAGACTACTGACATCTGTAAGCCGTATTTTGTTTCACTTAGAATATTGACCCTCCCATGCTTATATATTTTTGAGGTAGCAATATTTGTTTTTCAACATTTTAACTTTTTCGAAACTCTAAATAATGTACGCCTTCAAAATATTATTCGTGTGAAACCTCATAAGACAGCACTTTATTCAAATAGCTTTTTAGGTATGGCTCCAAAAATATTTAATAAATTGTCTAAAAACATTAAATCAACTGATGATATACATACATTTAAAAAGAAGCTCAAAGATTTTCTTGTTCTGAAAGCTTGCTATTCAGTAAATGATTTTCTGACTGATACAACAAACTTTTGGTAAATACACAAGAGTCCGATTTCTTTGTTAAACTATTCATTAATATATATATATTAATAAAAACTATTATTATTATTATTTGATTTGATTGATTTGATTATTAAACAATTAATTTCCACAAATCTGTAATAAGTATTATCTTTATGTTATGAAATTTGTAGGCCTATAAAGGCAAAACATAGTGATACTGGATTATTCAAAAATTAACACCATGTCTTGTACATCATACCTATGTTTGACAAATAAATAATTTTAAATAATTAATTTTGAATTTTATTTTAAAATGGACCTACTTAATTACAGGCACTTATGAACGTTAGGCTCTATTTGTTTATTTATATGTGCTTTATTGTAAACCATAAAATACATTACATTAAATATGCATTAAAACTATTGTACAATGGTGGCCTATATGGTGGCTCTAGTTGCACATCTAGTTGGGTTCTTGCTCTATTTACTTCTTACAGATATATGTGTCATAGACTGTAAGCTTTTATTATTATACTAAATAAGCAGCTTAATTTAAGTGGTGATAGTTCACGTAGATGCTGATTTAATAAAACAACTAATTATTACAAAATTTGTTACACCCGAAGCTAAACACTGGCCCCGAAACGAATACATAAATAAACATGTAAAAAAAAAAACTTTTTCTTCAAAACTTTTACTGATTTTAGTCGATTGCTTTTCTCAACAGAATATATTTTACTGCTATCTATACCAGAAAAGATAAACCGAGCTTTTGACGTAACAGAAGATATTCTCACTCAAGCTGAATTCCTTGCGATAGAATACATATATCCGGACAAAAGAAAGTTATTTCTTAACCTTACATAAGCATTCGATACGAGTCGTACGAGAGAGTCGTGGGATTTCAAACGATAGTAGATGAACATAAACACACTACATACAAAATTATTAAAGTAATTTATTTTAAAGGTGATATGGATATTGTTAAGCCCACGCTTCTAATAAGAACAAATTGAGGCCACGCTACTTAGTTGAATGAATAAAAAAGTTCTCCAGGGAGCTATAATTGGACCACTTTCATTTCGATCGAAACTACAAATGTGAAATTTGAATAAAGAACGTTATTCTTATGAAGGCATATCAGCCCGTTATATACATAAACGACTAATCATTCCTAGTTTATAATACTACAAAGACTTTCATACTGCCGAGCAAATCATCCGAAAATGTCGACAAGCAATAAAATTCCCATTAAAATTCTATCGTGTCGAATCTTCGCGACTCCTGTTCGCAGTTTCTTTCTCTGATCCTTCCAAGTCCCCGTCATGTGTTTCTAAATGCTTTGGAGTATGTTTTTCCACGCGGCAAAGCGGAAAATCTAATTGGTGTTATGTACGGCTCAAAGGTGAAGACGAAACAAACGCTTCTGCTTCAGTAATGTTTTTGAACAACTTAATTGCTTCCTTTGTGCGTCTCATTGTAATTTCATATGCATACTTGAGTGAAAGAGATGTGTCCTTGGATGTAATTAAATTTTGGGGATACCTTCGCGACTTCTGTCTTTCAAACGTTAGTATGATAATGTTTATAATCTTTTCGCTCAGTTTAATTTAAAGTTATTAAGCAATAAGTTAAGTTACCTACTTCAATTAAGTTTATATCATTTCAACTAAACCACAGATTACTTAATAGCTAAAACATTATTGTTGGGTTGTAAATTATTACGAAATAAATGGCATAAAAGGAAAATCTAAAAAAGTGTAAACATATTAAAATAATAAATCCTTTTTATGTTTAAGGCCATAGGCACATTTCATTGAAAAGCAATATCAATAATGATCATTACAACCATTAGGAGGACACGATAATGATAATGAAAAAAATTGACTGACCCATATGTCCATACATGGGGGTGAGCACTTTGTAGGTCATAATGAAACCCATAATGACTTGAACGATCATTTATGAAATAAAAAGTGGAAGAATAAATGAAAGTTATTAAGGATTAAACGTGAATGTGACAGTAATACAGTATTAAAACATTAGTTGAAACCGTAGAACGTAGTTTTTTTAAATCAAAATCAGGAAATTTGATTTTTCAGAAATGCTACATTTATTTGCTACAATTTCGGTTGAGGGGTAAAAGAAAAAGATTGTAAAGTAAACGTACTTGTAGATAAAGGAAACAATAAAGAACAAATTGATATCAGGAATAGTAAAGAACACAGCAAAGCAACAGGTCAGCAGCCTACAGACGAACCTAGAAACCTGAGGGAACGTTATAAAACATCAATACATATAACATAAAAGGGGAGGAATGTATAAACGAACTGCCCTGTCGACTGTTTGTTCAAATAAATAAACATTCGGTGGAATTAAAGAGGGTGACGAGGGGTCGCGAGCGTGCTTCGTATTTTTACTTTTATTTATATATAAAATCGTTCAGATACTTGTGCTAGTATTTATTGGGACAAATAGACGGTTATTGCTTCATTCTCGGTTTAGTTTTATCCTTTATAATGTTTCAAAATGTGTGTTCTGTGTTACGTTATTGAAAAAATATTGTTTCAAGTGATTCTTGGCGAATTTCATCGGATTTCGTCGCGTATGTTATTAAATTGGTATTTGTTATTTGTAAATGGTTGATTGAAATATTTTTGGAATACATATATACAAAGAAAGACACTTGTCACAATTGTCACCCGACGCTCATCAACGGGTTGCCACGGCCCGCATGGCTAAGGATTTTCATAAGCTGAAATGATTTTGAATCTTATTTTAATAACCTACTTACTTACATTTCGTTGATATCGTCACAAGGAGACTTGATCTTACGGTGGCAAGTCTAATTGTGAGAATATCAATGTACATACATACATACATATTATCACGCCTGTTTCCCATTGGGGTAGGCAGAGACTATGGATTTCCACCTGCTACGATCCTGACACACCTCTTTCGCTTTATCTACGTCCATTAACCTCGATATTATCAATGTAATGTATGTAATGCTGTCTCTTTGATTTAAACTGCCTCTTTGGTCTAGTGGTTGCAAGCGCGACTGCTGAGCGTGGGGTCCTGGGTTCGATTCCCGGGTCGGGCAAAGTGTTATTGGGTTTTTTCATTAGGAAATTCTCAGTAGCGGCTCGCCCCCTATTACATGGGACTATAACATAACTGGCGAAATGTGGGTGTACTATTACACCTCTGCCTACCCCTTCGGGGAAATACAGGCGTGATGTTATGTTATGTATGTAATGTGTTCTTAAAATAAGATTCAAAATCATTTCAGGTTACAAAAATCCTTTACCATGCGGGCCGTGGCAACCCGTTGGTGAGCGCCAGCCATAAATAAGTCTTCCTGCGACCACGAATGCCGCTAAGTAATCGAAACGCCAAAAAAACTAGTTTAACGCGATGTAATCCGGTTATTTTAATGAGTATAGATATTAATTACTAAGAAAATCGATCAATTAAAGAATATTGCATTATTATGATTAATTTTAATAATAGATACCTATCAGAAGATCATTGATAGGCGAATAAATTGTCGAATGACAAATTGCATGTTCTAATAATGCATTAAGATTGTTATCGTCTTATTAATTAATAAAGCTTGTAATTAATTAATTCATGCAATGATCAGAAATTGATAATCACTTACTTACATACATACATAATAATATTATCACGCCTGTTTCCCATTGGGGTAGGCAGAGACTATGGATTTCCACCTGCTACGATCCTGACAAACCTCCACAGAAATTCATCTACGTCCATTAACCTCGTCATGCATCTGGTCGGTTTAGAGTACTCTTAACCTGGCATTTTTTGAGAACGTCGGCGATTTGATCGCGAATATCGCAATACTCACTTGCTTATCAATAATTGTAAATTTAAATGGTCAAATAGGAAGATAGGTATTTCAAATCAAATTTTAATTTTCGCTATCAACATTTTACAATTTCATACTCAACTCAGCCTATCGCAGTCCACTGGTGGACATAGGCCTCTCCCAAGTTGCGCCACAACGCTCGGTCCTCTGCCTTCCGCATCCAGTCTCCCCCAGCCACGTTCTTTAGGTCGTCGGTCCACCTGGCAGGGGGGCGCCCTACGCTGCGTTTGCCGATACGCGGTCAATTTCATACTAACTTAATTTATTTAACAAATTATTAATACAATTTACTGACTGCCTCGTTGCTCTAGTGGTCGCAAGCGCGACTGCTGAGCGTGGGGTCCTGGGTTCGATTCCCGGGTCTGGCAATGTGTTATTGGGATTTTTCACCAGGTCGTCGGTCCACCTTGTGGGGGGCCTACCCACGCTGCGCCTTCCAGTACGCGGTCGCCACTCCAGAACTTTACTGCCCCATCAGCCATCCGTTCTGCGAGCAATGTGCCCCGCCCACTGCCTCTTAATTTTGGAAATTCTTCGGGCTATGTCGCCCCTCCCCCTAACTGGCACAGTATACCTACATTCAAAAAATGCGTCCCTCCTACTATCAACGGGTTTTTGTTGACAATGTTGATAAACAGCAGCCTTAGAATTCCAGTCAAATAAATGAGTATACTCACTGGGGTCCTTGACGGCGGTGATGACGAGCCGGAACCCGTTGGCGTCGGTGCCCCAGTTGTCCGTGACGTACTTGAGCGTCACGAAGTTGCTGCGCGTGAACAGCGCGCCCACCTGCTGCTTGGTGTTGCGGCACGACAGGTCGGCCTGGAACACACGAAAGAATACTTCAGTGTTGTTTGGGGTGGGTTGTTCGGGAGTCGGGAGCCTCCACGAGTGGTGAGTAGTTGCGACCCCATCGAGCATTAAACTACGTCAGATGTCAGAGACGTCATCATATCAGCTTTAATAACTTCTTAGGTTTTCGCGATCACTACACATTATAATAAAACAAAGTTTAACCGGATTAAATCGCGTATATTATTTAAATTGGTTTTCCTGACGTTTCGAATGCTTTGCAGCATTTCGTGGTCGCAGGTAGACTAAGATGACAATGGTCTATGGTCTTTACAGATATTACAAAAACAAAAAACCAAAAAAATAAGTGATTTGATCCTGCTTTATTTGAAATCAATTCCGCCAATTTTCGGCTAGACATAACGCGGTCGTATTGGCTCGAGCAATGGCACGTGCGAGCATGTCATTGCGCAAATCAACAGGAGCGCAACCAACCTCGCTTCTATTGGCAAACGCGCTCATGTCCTGATAATTATCTGTGCGAATAAATAGAACAGTTTCAAAATTGAACAGCCCCTTATACATCTCTATAGGCTATAATGCCTGCACCCCGCACTAGGCCAGCGTCGTGGACTAAGACCTTAACCATCTCATTCTGAGAAGAGGCCCGTGCCCAGCAGTGAGTCATAATGGGCTGATGATGATGATGAGTAGGTATTTCAAATTGCAATTTTGCATTGTTTTCTTAACCCTGTTGTGTCACGGGAAGGGGTAAAACAATAGACGGCAAGTAGTATTTAAGGCACAAGTGCATTGGATCAAAGCATTAAATACTTGCTTAATTATTATTATTTTCAGCCTATATCGTCCCACTGCAGGGCAAAGGCCTCCCTTTCCCTATTCCACTCTTTCCGGTCAAGTGCAATTGTGGGCCAGTCTTTTTTATACGAGTCCAGCTCGTCCCGCCATCTTCGCCTGGGTCTGCCGCGACGCCGTTGCACGTTTTTCGGGACCCACTCGGTACAGATTTTAGCCCAAAAATTGACCGACATTCGGCAAACGTGTCCGGCCCAGTCCCACTTAAGCTTGGCAGCTTTTTGAGTGACGTCAGCAATCTGTGTTTTGGAGCGCAGTATTGTGTTCCGGTTTCGGTCTGTGAGTCTGACTCCCAAGATACTGCGCTCCATTGCTTACTTGCTTAAATTAATTAAAAATTAAAGAAAACTGTGTTGATGCCGTCCTATCTCTACTAAATATTGATAACAAAACAAGCAATGTGATCTTATTAAATGTGTGTCTTCATAATAATATCATGTATTTCGTGTAAAATGTCGGCATCGAACCAAATCTAACATAATTTTAATCAAAAATAAATCTTAATATTTAGTGGGGGTCAACGGGAAATTTTAGTTCCCGTTCACCCCCAAATAATTTTATTGTGGGACAACGGGAAAAAAAATCCCGTTCACCCCCAGTGGGGGCGAACGTCTGGGGACAACGGGAATAACCCAATATTTTAACAATGAAATCGTTTGCACCAGTACCTATCTAAAGATTTGTACAAGTTCTGCTTAGTTGGGACTAGATGGTGATGTGTAAAAATGTCCCAAAATATTCATTATTCAAAGTACCTACACGTGAAACAAACGTTCGTTCGTCAAACGCGAGTACACCCCCAATCTTAGGCCAGTCCAATGCAGATAAACATTTATCTAATCTGTGGTTAAACCTCGCAGAACAATTGATGCAAATGGTTGCGATTTACGGCCAAAATTAATATCCAATCTATCTACGATTTACCCTACTAGTGATAGGAATTTGACATATTTTGTATGGAGCTTATGTCAAATTCCTATCTCTAGTAGGGCAAATCGTGGATAGATTGGATATTAATTTTGGCCGTTAACCATTAGACGCGACGATTATGTAAATATCCGACCGTATTTTTTGGTATTTAAGTAACGCAATTAAATATTCATAGGTAACTAGCTTTTACCCGCGGCCCCGCTCGCGTTATATTCTGTTAACCCACGTGTCGGATCCTGTTAATAATTAGCTGTTTTCCTGTAACTATTACAAAACTGTAAATGTCTGTTTGTTTGTTTATTCGAGCATCACGCAAAAACTACGGGACCGATTTTGTTTTTTTTTTTTAGACTTGAAAACTGGTATGCACTTCATGAAATAAAAAAATTAATTAACAAAAACAAAAAACCCGACTGCGTGTAAAAATAACAGAAAAGATATAAACAAGACTTATCAACACGCAGTCGGAGGCTACGTATGTTTTTGGTCATGAATTACATAATAGTTCATAGGTAGCCTCCGCCTGCGTGTTGATAAGTCTTGTTTATATCTTTTCTGTTATTTTTACACGCAGTCGGGTTTTTTGTTTTTGTTAATTAATTTTTTTATTTTAATTTTTTTTAGTTTTGTCATGTTTTATTTATCATACTATTAATGTTTTTTTTGAAAAGTCAAATTAATTTTTAACGTTGAATATTTTGTTGTTTTTTAGCATTTTTCATTCCAAATTACATTTAAACATATAAGTTGTATATATTTTTGTGAAGCATTTATAAAACCCTTTATTTTGATACCCCACTCGATAGTTTTTGACGGAAAAAAAAAATTTTTGAAGAGGTAATATGGCGCCAAAAAGCGGCGATTTTAATTTTTTTAATTTTGATGTACCCAGTGTCACTCTCAGAATTAAAACGAATCTAACGACACCTCTCAATCTCAAATCCATCAAGCCGTTTAGGCCACAGAGCGTGCCAAAGAAATATACATACATACATACATACATACATACATACATACATACATACATACATACATACATACATACACTCGAAAAACATAACCCTCCTTCTGGCGCAGTCGGGTAAAAATAATATCCTGTAGAATAAATTGAATTATGGCCATCAGAAGTACAGTCCAGTTCAGTTTACATTAGTTCAATTCAGTTCAGTCCAGTTCAGTTCAGTCCAATTCAGTTCTGTCAAGTTCAGTCCAGTTCAGTTCAGTCCAGTTCAGTCAAGTTCAGTCAAGATAAGTCAAGTAACTGCTGCTGCTGCTGTAGGTAACTGCTTAGCATCAGGTGGGCCTTTAGCTCGTTTCGCCATCCTATACTATAAAAAAAAAAGTTCAGTCTAGTCCAGTCAAGTCCAGTCAAGTTCAGTCAAGTCCCGTCAAGTCCAGTTTAGTTCAGTTCATTCCAGTTCAATCAAGTTCAATCAATTCAGTCAAGTTAAGTCAAGTTTAGTCAAGTTAAGTTCAGTACAGTACGTACAATCCTTTCGAGGGATTAACCTTCGGGGGATCTTATTGCCTGTGGCGAATATTCTGGCACGGCAGGGGCCTGTTCTGGGACTTCTGGGCCAGTGGGGAGTTGCTCCACGTGCCCATCTGATCCCAACAGAGGGCACGGCGGAGGAACAGGGGCGAGCCCGGTGTGCACTCACCCTGCCATTGGGCAGGCAGCGGGGGTACTGTCCTTCCCTGCCCCCGTCGATCTCGTAACACCAGGAGTGCCCACCGAGTAGTGTTCTTGCGCCTCTTGGTACCGAGGGTATTGGCTTCACTGCCTGGACGGCGAGGAAGAAAACCTCTATAAAAAATTACGAGAGGTGGGGCCTGCGAGCAGTAGACTCGGGGTAGTCTGCTGCCCGACCAGCAGTTGACGTAGCTGGCGTAGCTGGCACAGCTGGCGTAGCTGACACAGTTGCGTAGCTGGTGTAGCTGACACAGCTGGCGCAGCTGGCATAGCTGACACAGCTGGCGTAGCTGGCCAAGCTGGCTTAGTTGGCGCAGCTGGCGTAGCTGGTAAAGGCTGCTTATGAGGTGAGGTGGCGTGCAGTGTTCCGTGTGCTGCACCGCGGAGGGTGCGGCCGACTCTAGGCCACACGGGAAGAAGGGACTCGCCTGTTTGTGGCGGGCAGGGTCCTGTCGGGGTTGGTTTTGTGTATACTCATGGGTTCCCACGCCCCCGGCTAAGGTAGTCGATGGAACACCGTGGTCGTTTTAGTCGGTAAGAGTCCGACACTGGCTCCGCCTACCCCGGGCGGAGTGCGTCCAAGAGGATTTCCCAAAGGCAAAAAAAAATACAAAAAGTTCACTCCAGTTCAGGCCAGTCCAGTTCAGTCCAGTCTAATCCAGTCCAGTCCAGTTCAGTTAAGTTCATACGAGTTCATACAAGCCCATACGAGTCCATACAAGACCGTACACGTCCGTACAAGTCTGTACGCGTCCGAGTTACACGTCTGTACAAGTTCGTACACGTCCGTACAAGTCCGTACAAGTCCGCACACGTCCGTACAAGTCCATACACGTCCATCGTACACGTCCGTACAAGTTCGTACAAGTCCATACACGTCCGTACAAGTCCGTCTACGTCCGTCGTACACGTCCGTACATGTCTGTTCAAGTCCGTACACGTCCACCGTACACGTCCGTACATGTCTGTTCAAGTCCGTACACGTCCGGGCATGTCTGTTCTAGTCCGTACACGTCTGTCTTACACGTCCGTACAAGTCAGTGTGCATCCGTACAAGTCCGTACACGTCCGTCATACACACCCGTACAAGTCCATACACGTCCGTACAAGTCAGTACACGTCCGTACAAGTCCGTACACGTCCGTACAAGTCCGTACACGTCCATCGTTCACGTCCGTAAAAGCCCGTACACGTCCATAAAAGTCCGTCTACGTCCATCGTACACGTCCGGACATGTCTGTTCAAGTCCGTACACGTCCGTACATGTCTGTTCAAGTCCGTACACGTCCGTACATGTCTGTTCAAGTCCGTACACGTCCGTACATGTCTGTTCAAGTCCGTACACGTCCGTACATGTCTGTTCTAGTCCGTACACATCTGTCTTACACGTCCGTACAAGTCCGTACACGTCCGTACAAGTCCATACACATCTGTCTTACACGTCCGTACAAGTCCGTACACGTCCGTACAAGTCCGTACACGTCCATCGTTCACGTCCGTAAAAGCCCGTACACGTCCATAAAAGTCCGTCTACGTCCATCGTACACGTCCGGACATGTCTGTTCAAGTCCGTACACGTCCGTACATGTCTGTTCAAGTCCGTACACGTCCGTACATGTCTGTTCAAGTCCGTACACGTCCGTACATGTCCGTACAAGTACGTACACGTCCGTAAAAGTCCGTACATGTCCGTACAAGTCAGTACGCGTCCGTCGTACACACCCGTACAAGTCCGTACACGTCCGTACAAGTCTTTACAAGTCCGTACACGTCCGCCGTACACGTCCGTACATGTCTGTTCCAGTCCGTACACGTCCGTACATGTCTGTTCTAGTCCGTACACATCTGTCTTACACGTCCGTACAAGTCCGTACACGTCCGTACAAGTTCGTACACGTCCGTACACGTCCGTACACGTCCGTACACGTCCGTACACGTCCGTACAAGTCCGTACACGTCCGTACAACTGCGTACACGTCCGTGAAACACGTCCGTACACGTCCGTACAACACGTCCATACACGTCCGTACAAGACCCGTCCCGTCCTATGTCCCATCCCAAACCATGTCCCGTCACAGGTCATGTCCCATCCCATGTCCCGTCCCGTCCCATGTCCCTTCCCGTCCTATGCCCCGTCCCGTCCCATGTCCTGTCTCGTCCCATGTCCCGTCCCATCCTGTCCCATATCTCGTCCCGTCCAATGTCATGTCCCATCCTATGTCCCGTCCCGTACCATGTCCCGTCCCGTCCCATGTCCCATCCATCCCATGTCCCGTCCGTCCCATGTCCCGTCCGTCCCATGTCCATTACTACTCCATCGTACATTACTATCTGCTCGTGCAAATGCATAGAAGCTTCGATCTGTCGGGTGAGTACGCAACCCACGATTTTTTTTTTTTCTTTTTTTCTTTCTTTCTTTCTTTCTCAAAACCCATACCAGTTTTTAAGTCAGATCATCAGCTTTCAAACAAAAAAAAAATCATCAAAATCGGTCCAGTAGTTTTAGCGTGATGCTGGAACAAACAAACAAACAAACAGACGTTTACAATTTTATAATAGTTAAGATAATAGGTATTTAATATTTAATATATTTATTTATTTCTCCTCACAATACAGAATACATGATAAAAATATTTCATACAAATTACATGATTTAATACAGTCTGGTATAATGTGAGTAGCTGGTGTCTGATGTAGGGATAAACCTGTATCACAGATCACCAGGACCTCACTCCACGGAACCACATATTATCTACATGGATTTAACAATTTAAAAAAAAAAATAGTATTATCTAATTTGTAATTTAAATTATAAGTACGTAGTTGTAGGAAGAGACAAAAAGTTAAAAAAGGAAAAAATAATTAAAAGGGGATATTAATGTAATTTACCTCATGGAATAAGTGAAAGTGTGTGTGTGTGTGTTATGTGACTGCTTAGTGCGTATATACGAGGAGTAAGTGGGTGAAAAGTGTATATGTGTTTGTGTTACCCAGGAGAAAGCGACTCAATAAGACTAATTTTGAAGTAGGTTTTCAGTAAGAATATAGTCAAGCTTTTGCAACCAATCTAATAATAAGGTATAATAATAAGGTGTTCCATGTGGTGCCGGACATAAAGAATTGCACCACCCTATCTCTTCTCATGGGTGTCGTAAAAGGCGACTAATGAATCCCTATTCACCAGAGGATGGGCAGCAGCGTTCTCTGAGTATTTAACCAACCAACTGCGATCGACAACCCGCCTGCCAAGCGTGGCGATTTTGGCATAAACCCCTTTAAAAGCCTTTGTCCAGCAGTGGACGTCTTTCGGTTGAAATGATGATGATGATGATGAGGTAATAATAATTAATTATTAAGTCTGTGTTTAATCTAGAATTGCGCCACAATTGATGCATTTTTTATCCGGACAGACACAATAAATTAATTCATCACAAAGTTATTACAAGCTTAATTTTATTGAGCCGGGCTCATACCTAATTCATGTTATCTTAATTATTTATAAAAATAGCGACATAATTTCATGCATTTACTAATTAATCTTCTGATAATAATTTAGATAATGGAGCTGCAATGCGTTAACAGACTACATAATAGCATAAAAAATCTTAATATATAAAACAAAGTCGGGTTAGTTACGTCATTTATAACTCAAGAACGGCTGAACCGATTTTAATGAAATTTAGCATACAGATAGAAAATAGCCCGGATTAACATATAGGCTATTTATCCCGGGTAGATGAACAGTTCCCGAGGGATGCACGATAAACGAAATTCACGCGGGCGAAGTCGCGGACATAGACTAGTAAAAAATTAAATGCGAAGACTCAAAGTTACAAAATAACATTAATATACAACAACAACATAACATCACGCCTGTATTTCCCCGAAGGGGTCGACAGAGGTGTAGTACAAATAAGTCCCGTGTAATAATAATCGAAGCCCAGGGGGTCTACTCGCGTTTGACGATAATCGATTAATCGTACCATTCATCGTACAGTATGTTACCCCGGTCAATTATCGATTCCATATCGCATGCGATGACCTTCTTTTGACGTTTGTTTCTATAATCTTCGGTCAATTTCATGCGACTATGAACCGTATTCTATCTTTATTGTGCCCTTTTTTATTTGCCTATATTTATTGTGTAGGTATCAGTCGAAATGAAAGTTCGTACCACGGTTTTTGTTTGTCAAACGCGAGTAGAGATGATGCCCTGGACCTAACGTTAAGCAGTCGCACTAGACCAAACCAACGAGGCAGTCATATAATAATTAGAATGCTAAGATTATGGATTTGTGTCCAAAATTCATCCTCCTGCCCTTATCCCAATTTATTTGGAGTCGGCGCAGCATTTATTTTTCTTCCATACATCTCTATCAGCCGTCATCTCCGTGTTCACTTTCTTTGTATTCATATCATCATTAACACAATCCATCCATGTTTTCTTTGGTCTGCCTCTTTTCTTATAGCCATCCATATTCATTCTTAAAACTTTCCTCGTAATTAACTGAAATCAACAAATTAAATTAATCGCGACACAGAACAATATTAACTTTAAAACAGTTGCGTGATACGACCTGCATCTCTTAAATTTTAAATAGAACTGTATTATATTTATTACATCTTACATCACTATTGTAAAATTCAGCTCCTCCTGAAAAAAAAACGCCCGTCTTTACATTACCATTGCCTTATATTTAAACCTTGAAAAAATACGTACGGACTACGGATACGATTGACACGCTTTTCCGGCCCGGAATCAAGCCATTACGAGAGAATATCTGATAAACGTTAACACGTAGATAGCCATACAACGTAATAACTTCTGCTGTCCGATGACAGATTCGTATTCCAATTTGTCAGGCGACGTGAACTATTGTCGATACATAGGAGACACATGTCGAGGGCCAAACACTCACCATTGAGATATTACAATGGCCAAAGATCTAGATTTAGTGACAGCAGCTAGATTAGACTAGATTGGGAATGGCACGACCAGCTCTTAATCAACTGTGTTTAATCCGTCATTCTAAATCAAAGTCAAATCATTTATTTAATTAGACCATTAATAAGCACTTTGTTCATGAAAAATGAAGAAGTAGTGCAAAAAGTGAATTGCTTATTCCAAAATGTAATTTCCATAGAGGAAAAGAATACTTTTATTCCGTGGTAATTTCCTATGCTGAAGAACGTACAAGAATTATTTTTACTTCATCATCAACTCAGCCTATCGCAGTCCACTGCTGGACATAAGTCTCTCGCAAGTTGCGTCACGTCATTTTTATTTACCATGTTATAAATTGGGGGAGGCCTTTGTCCAGCAGTGGACGTCTGACGTCTGTCGGCTAAAATAATAATGTTATAAATTGGAAATAATTATATTCCTCGAACCCGTCCAATAAATTTTACAATGGCCGCCTTGCATCCCGCGCCGCATGCCCTGAACATTCTTTGAAGAACTAACAAATGCAGTAAGCGCAATTTATACGCAATTGCTGAATTTTAGACCAAACTTATTTTGTTTTGGTCATCGGCACGAAAAAATTGAGAAATCATAATTATAATGATGTTAAATGTTGCAATTATAAAGTAGAATACTTTGCTCCAGAATTGTGAATCGGACCGTAAGTTTTTAAATGCTTGCGAGTTCGATCTTCACACGGGACAGAAAAATGATTTATTCTCCAAATTGGATGATGTCTTACTTTTTTGGGACAAAGGATCGCGAAACCAACGACTGAACCAACGCGAAGGCAACCAAACAGAAAAACGCCCCACCACTGCAACTCCTGTAAGCCAGGATCTACAATGGCAACCAAACAGAAAAACGCCCCAACCACTGCAACTCCTGTAAGCCAGGATCTACAATGGCGACCAAACAGGAAAACGCCTCAACCACTGCAACTCCTGTAAGCCACGATCTACAATGGCGAGCAAACAGAAAAACGCCAAAAAAATGAAACTCAGCGCGTCCCGCGGATATGATTGAA
This sequence comes from Asteroscopus sphinx, assembly GCA_949699075.1. Classification (NCBI taxonomy): domain Eukaryota; kingdom Metazoa; phylum Arthropoda; class Insecta; order Lepidoptera; family Noctuidae; genus Asteroscopus; species Asteroscopus sphinx. The sequence continues at coordinate 1,694,640 of OX453004.1, read as the reverse complement.
CTGTCTTGAAACCCGCAACGAAATTAATCAGAAAAGAAATTAGGAGGAGTAGGAAGAAAATTTGTTTCCACTTCCCTCCGTATCAAGCGGTATATATAGACAGAATAGATTAAAAGGCCATAGGCGAAAGAAAAACAGATTTTTGCAACTAGGATAAGCCCAGCTGCCTCGCACCACGAATTAATAACTATGTGACAGCAGAAATAGGTAGGTAACTAGGTATTTGACAACATCCGAGAAGAAATGCCGAAAAAAATTTAGGTATAAATTTTAATACTGTACACAAAAGTTTAAACTCTTCAAAGCTACATGCCTAATTTTACTACTACAATATGCAAATGTGCCTTTTATGCTTGATAAAATAATCATTTAATACTTTCACCGAAATTTTACTTTAAAAGTGAAACAATTAAGTTAATTGTGTTTTTTTTTATATCAAAATGATAAATACAACCAAAATTTGGAAGCAATAATTAAAACATTAACATCAATTCAACTGAAAGGTATTTATATTATTATCAGGTGTATTATTGTTCTAGTAATAAATAGTCATAATAATATCTAAAAGATACTTATTTCCAGCCGTGGACTGTAGTACCTATGTTGAATTAATAGATTGATTGAAGTAGATAAAACTATTATAGAATCTCTGTAGAGATTCTTTATCAGTTTTCGAAGATTAGTAGATCTGCTATACAAGTATGATGACGCTTTTCAAAAGTTTTATACTGACCATTTTATGACCATCAAAAATATTGGTTTTGAATATAATTAGTTTCTTAGTACGTACTTTCTGAACTGCAAACTTCAAATTGCAGTTCAGAAAGTTAGAGTTATACCAATAAGATTTAATTTGTGGTGGACTTTCAATATGGTTCCATGTGATGATCATAAAGTCATCCAAATAAATTGATCTCACCGTAGCAGTTCTAAAACTTGTCTACCTCCAAGTTTTTTATTCCATTGTGTTGTGTTATATGCTAAATCAATACTTTTGGGCTCCAGTTATTCCTTTAGTCGTCATTGGATTTATCTTTATTCTTATTAAAATTTCTAACTAAACCTGAAAATATGCCCACGTATGTTCCACTCATATTACTTTTACCCAACTACGACGACACGAATATCGAATCGAACAACAATTCCCACGGTGTTCAATCATGGCTTACGGAGAGTCTATATAAATCGGTGGCAGTCGCTTGATCGCTCATGCGCCGGCAATATTTTCTTCATCGAGCCGGGGCTTACTGACGATGTCCGGGCTATATCGCTGTCATATTTCAGGGAGAACGATAGCGAAGACGTGACGACCCCCGGATTTGAACACCTCCCTTCCCCCGCCCCATACATCACGTCTCGCCGGACACCCAAACACCCTACCCCCCTTGCATTTCAAAGGCACTAGTGGACTACTTGCATTTATTCTTATATACTGCGTTTAATAAAGCTCTCGGGTTGATATTAAAAATTCTTCCTTAGCTCCAGATTACGGCGAGGAATGAATTAAGAAGGGTTTTCTTATGCAAACTATGCCTCGGGCGCCCGTATTAAAGATTTTAATAGGTATTGCTCGCCTAAAACATGGTTTTAATTAGTCGGTAGAGAGTCTGTTTTAACACTTGGAAGTTTAAGCAAAACGAGTTAACGAGTTCTCTTTCTGCTAGTAGAAAGTTTGCAACAGTTCTTGTTTGTCACTGTCTTGTTAGTTTTAAATTTACAGCGCTCTGAAAGCAAACTTTTTAGTGATAGTGGAAAAAAACATGTTAATTTGAAAAACTAAAATAAGACTATGCCTAGCTACTTATTGTATTTATATATTATTGATTTAGAGAGCAAAGAAAGAAGTGTTTTATGCTTAGATTATAAACTGTGGTTTTATGTCAAAATCATGACATTAATATGGAAAAGAACAATAAATTACGAAAGAGGTCAAGTAGGAATTTAACACCCAGGTTTATAACATTCTCGTTAGCGATTTCTTCTTTGCATAATATTATATCTTTAGGAATTAAATAATATTATATTATTATTAATTAAATATCTTCTCTAAATTTTACAATAAATTACTTTGTTTATACCTACCTACTTTGACATTATTTTGAAGTCGTAGCAAAGTAAATAAAGCAGTCCCATCCAAAATTATATCATAGCTTCTTTTTTACGTCCTCGTTACCCAACAAAAGGGGTACAAACTATGAAACTAGGATTCTTAGTACACAATGCAAGCGAAGATTGCACCTACTTGCTATTCAGGGTCCGCGTGACTGAGTCCCTGTTATGAGCGAGACGGTAACTTTGAAACGTGATGCAGCTTCCAAGACTCACTCACTCACTCTTCGTTAAGTAGGGGGCTTTCAACTAGTAAGGGTGAGTTATGTTGAAGAATCTGTGGCTTCGTGTCTTCTTTTGTCACGCTTTGTTCTTTTTAGGAACATGAATTTAAAGATATACATATTTCGTAAAAGAATCCAGATTGTACTATCAAGCTAGAAAAAACCACTCGCTTGCGGGATTTTTTTAACTTGTGATTTCATTTAGCTCCGTATATTAATTATCTGCGTGTCTATTCTGTAAGAACTCACTGTCGAGCTCACTTCTAAATCCGCAGTGGAAACTTTTTTCGTATTGTGTTCTTACTACTTTTCACTACGGATTAAACAGTGAGCTTGCTAGTGAGTTCTACAGAATAGCATTGTTGTACATCCGTATGCTACAGATCTTGTAAGTTAATTTTAAACCAATTTCTATTATCCAAAACAGGTTGACGAAAGGTTTTTGTAGACATATGTAATTTTAATGACAGTACTATGAAAATAACTATAAAATTTTATCCATAACTTTGCCTGCGTATAATTCGGTTTATTACAAAAAGAAGCTATCGCAAATCTCTCGGGACTCCAGGATATATTTTACTTGTGTGCTAAATTGCAGTCATATCCGTTTAGCTGTTTCAGTATGATTGAAGGACAAACAAACATCCATATTTTCACATTTATAACATTAGTAGGATTAGTAGCATCACCCGCATAGGTTAAAAAATAACTAACCAAAACAGATTGTTCGAAAATTAGACGAAATTCTTGATGACCTACTAACAAGCATAATTGGCTTTATTTCAAAATAACAGAACAAGCAAAGCTTTCAGCCATAAATAACAATAATGTGCTAAAAGGCTGCAATATCGTTTAAGTATTGATAGATTGTTCGCCATCGCCCTCGAGAACACTAGTAATTTATTTCTCTAAATCGTTTCGTACTACGTGCTCTGAAATATAAGCAGAACCACTATATCTTTGTACCATTCTCAAATCAGAAGCTGTTGGTATAATATTAATACAATATACTTCAAAATATACATTAACTGGTCGACCGTATTAATACGAAAAAAAATTGACGGTGTACAAGACTGAATAAATGATGCATTTGCCAGCTAATTTAGAACTGAAATTAATCTAATTAAACAGAAATTTCTGGACTAATAGCGGAATAGTATGTAGAAGTATGTATTACCATGTATTATCCTTCGCTTAAATTTCAGAGAACACTCAAATTTTTCAATAGTTTTAAAATAATACTGAGTAGTAAAATTACTGACTGAATAAATTCAATAATTTTATTATAATAATAATGTTCTCTTACTGATCACTAAGCACTTAATATACAAACATAATAGCGGACCCGGTAGACGTCGTTCTGCTCGGATACAGTAACACACCGACTGCAGCGCCACCTACCGGGTCCATTTGTGAACTTAAACCTTGCAGGAACCCATTGAAATATACACACAAAATTTCATCCAAATCGGTCCAGCCGTTTAGGAGGAGTTAAGTGACAAGCACACGTACAGAAGAATTATGTATATTAAGATAGGTTATTATTATTTTATTTATTTATTATATTCATTATTGTACATTACACCAAACGAAAACAAAGACAATAGTTTACAGAAAGATTAAATAAGTACAATGGGCAGTCTAACCTTTTTTAACCTCAGCCAAAACTAAAACAGTTTTGCCAACCGATTTTCTAACTAATTCAATTCAACACAAAATTAACAACAAACCTATTTAGCTCTCAAGAGCGTAAAAGCTTAATTCACATGTAGGTGCTTCAATTTATTTTATATCTTGCATGCTTTAATTTGTATGCAAACGCATGTTTGACAAATAAATGATGTTTATCTTTCACCCAGTGGCGGATTTACCACCAGGCTGAGTAGGCTGGAGCCTAGGGCGGCAGATTTTAGGGGCGGCAAATTTGGGGCCAACATTTTTTTCATGTCTTACAGAAATTAGAAATAATCATATTTATTAAAAAGAATGATGGAGCTTTTATTAGCTCAGAAATATACCAAAAACTATTTCTTGTGCAACCAGTGGCGGCTCTAGAGCGGTGCAAATGGTGTCATTGCACCGGGCACCGTCATGGGGGGCACCAAAATCATCAGTAAGATTCGTTATTGACCGAATATGACGATCGTTTTGCGTTCTTATTGCATTCAGTCCTTTTTGCCTGTGCGTTTTTGGCGTATATTTAAAGCAACTATTCTATTACATTTATATGACTTACACATATAATAAAGTTAAACCAAAATATTATTTAAAAAATTCCGCGCTCGCTTCGCTCGCGCTTTTATTACAAATTAATAGATTCGTTCTCGTTGTTCGTGCACACTCAGGTGCAAAAACATCATGTCATGTTTTCGTAAAACACCCAAAAAATTGCACAGTAGATAAAAAAATTCACAATCGCTGATGTTTTCTTGGCGTTTTGCAAAACCTCTCTACCCTCGTCGATTTCAGATTAAGTTTAGCCTTCGAAGTGGTTACTCCACCACTGACCAGTTTACAGGAATTTACACAAATAACACCCCCCTTCCCCCCTTAAACTTCCAACATTTGGGGCGAACAATGAGATCTAATGAATAGCCGTGATAGCCTAGTGGTTGAACGGTTGCCTTCCATGCAGGAGGGTGCGAGTTCGATCCCGGCCCGCACCTTGACTTTTCGGATTCATGTGCGGATCTTAACTAAATCGTTGGACTGTAAAAGTAATCTAGGAATCTGAACTGACACTTGTAAAGGTCGGTAGGGGCGGCAAAATATGAATAGCCTACAGGCGGAAAATGTGTACATCCGCCACTGCTTTCACCTGAGCCAAAACTAGAACAATTAACCTGACCAAATTGAACAATAGTTACGGGACTTGTCGCGCACAATAAAATCAAAACATAACAAACATTTTGACTAACCTCGACGTTTCGGCCAAGTTGCATTGGTCGTGGTCACGAGCAGACTGTGCTACAAGTCCCGTAAATCATCATCCTCCGCGCCTTTTTCCCAACTATGTTGGGGTCGGCTTCCAGTCTAGCCAGATGCGGCTGAACATCAGTGTTTTACACGGAGTGACTGCCATCAGACCCCCGCAACCCAGTCACTGGGTAATACCGACATTCGGAGGTTAGACCAGTTGTCAGACTTTCGGGCTTCTAACTACCCCGTAACGACTGCCATAGATGTTCATATGGCAACCGGGACCGACAGCTTAACGTGCTCTCCGAGGCACGGAGGGGTCTCGATGTGTAACGAAATGGTCACCCATCCACGGACTGACCGCGGCAAGTGTTGCTTAACCTTGTAGATCATACAATCCGCGCAGTTGCTACTTAGCCACGAGCCCCTCGACATGTCCCGTAAATATAGTTCAATATGAGTAACCTGATCATGTTTCAGAATTTTGCTAACCGATTTCCTCACCAATCTATACTTCAATTCAACGCAAAATCAACAACAACACTATTTAGCTCACAAGAGCATGTCACCCGCATAGCTTCGAAACTATTCCAAGTATGGCGCTGGCCATCATCAAAGTGTTTGTTACTTATTGTCTCAAACTGTCGCCGGATAGTTGCGCAACTCCACACAGGTGGCCAAACTCCTTCCTTTGTGCGTAATATATCCACAAATAGTTTGCCCGAGGGTACTATTCCATTTAAGTTCCACGATGTTTTGTTTCAGGTTCGTGTGAAATTTTTACGAAATATTTCAAAATGGAATGCGAAAGTTCGGTCGGCGTTTGAAACGTTTCATGTGATGTGGTGTTGGCTCAAATAATTTTCACAAAGGATTTCAGAATTTACATTTCATGTTTGTTTACTAAACCCGGCAATATAGTCGGTTTTATTGGTGATTAACATAGCAATGATGGAATTTTTATAATTTAACTATTAGTATAGTTACTTTTTAGGGTTCCGTACCCGAAGAGTGCCAAACGAAGTTTTAATAAATTATTATATTTTAATTCTTATTCTTATTCTTTATTGCACACAAAAAATATCACAACAATACATAATAGTTAAAAAAATCAAAAATCTAAAAAAAAATATCTAATAATCTGTTTAATCTTCTACTATAGAATACAAATCTTTATAATTAATTGTACTTACCACTCTCTAACTGATACGGAAAACAAAATTTGTATCTAATTGCTAAAATTGATTGTTTTAAGCTGTAGGGGAAGGCGCTGGTGTCTGTCACACAGTTATTTTACTAGCACGGGCACCGCCGTTAACTCTATCTTAAATACCTATGTGCAAACAAAACAATACTGTTATAATATCTAAGTAAGATAGATAAGTTGAACCACACTCTGAATAATAAAGATTTTTAATTTAATTTTAAACAGGACCCTATTACTCTCGCTACGCTGTCCGTCCGTCCTTCCGTCTGTCTGTCACAGGGCTGTATCTTTTGAACGGTAATAAGTAACCGGTTGAAATTTTCTCAGAATATGAATTGCTATGAGGTGTATAACGACAAATACTAAAAACAAAAAAAAGTCTAAAACCAAAGGAAATACAAGAAACCTCAAAAAACATGCATTTTTTCAACGTTTTTGTTCCTGCTCTATCTTCAAAACGATAATATATACTAGCGTCAAACTTGGTCAGATTATACTGCATATTATGTGTACATAGACATACCAGGCCCCTCAGAAAGTATTGCGAAAAGAAGTTTTTATATATGGGAGACTGGCCAGTTATAATGTTTTTCGAAAATATGATTATTTATAAGTAAAAATAAGTAAGTTCCAATTTCAAAATTTCCCTCCACATTTTTTGCGAGTTAATTCAAAGTATTGTGTCTCACTGAAATATGGATCTGCGCCGGGAACATTTTAGAGCTATGATTTTATACGATTTCAAGTGTCGCCTGAAACCGGATGAATCGTACGATAGACTTCAAATGGCATTCATGGATGAAGGCCCTTCCAAGGCAACCGTGTATCGTTGGTATAACGAATTCAAGCGCGGTCGACCAACTTTGGGGGATGACGAAAGAAGCGGTCGCCCTTTGACGGCTGTTACCGAAGAAAACGTGCTAGCAGTGAAAAATTTAATCCAAGACAATAGGCGAATTACATATCAGGAGATTCAACACATATTGAAGATTGGATCGGGAAGCGTTCACGAGATTCTACACAGCCATCTTCGCGTGAGGAGGATAGTATCACGCTGGGTGCCGCACAACCTCACCGATGCTCAGAAGCAGGCCCGGGTGGAATGGTGCCGTGATATGCTTAACAAATTTGAAGCAGGCTCGTCTCGGCGTGTTTACGACATCGTTACAGGTGATGAGTCCTGGATTTATCAATACGACCCAGAAACCAAGCGCCAGACGACTGTTTGGGTGTTTCAAAATGAGCCAACGCCTACCAAAGTGAAGCGATCTAGAAGCGGGGGTAAGATTTTGATCGCTAGCTTTTTTAATTTGACTGGCCACTTGGTATCAATTCCCTTACGGGATCAAAGAAGCATTAATTCCGAATGGTATACTACCAAATGTTTGCCAGAAGTTTTCTCTGTTATAAGCAACAAGCGACCAAACACAGGGCTCCGCGGGCTACTGCTCCACCACGACAATGCACCAGCGCACACCGCACTCAAAACGAGGGACTTCCTGGACAGCACGCCAGTCAAACTCCTGGGTCACCCTCCTTACAGCCCTGATCTAGCACCGTGTGACTTCTTTTTATTCCCAAAAATAAAAAATCATCTCAAAGGGATACAATTTTCGTCGCCGGAAGATGCGCTGGCTGCGTTCGAGCAGGCTGTAAACGAGGTGTCTGCGGCGGACTGGAAAAAGTGTTTTGAAAACTGGTTTAGGCGCATGAATCCTTGTATAGAGGCTGGTGGAAAGTACTTTGAAAAGATTTGATAAAAATATATGTACGTATAGAACAATTTTTTTTAGTTTCGCAAAACTTTCTGAGTGTCCCACGTATGTGGTGGTACCTGCGTAAGAAAGACATGCAAAAATTCACATTTTGCGCAATGGGCGTTGATGTCTTTTGATAAACTCTCTTAAATTAAATCAGTTTTTATGGGGTATTAGGTCGTTGAGAGGTACGGAACCCTTACTGCGCGAGTCAGACTCGCACTTGGCTGGGTTTATTATGGACATACACGCAACAGTAGGCTCAATTTACGATCTATTTTAACAAGCTTCTATTTAACTTATCTATTAGTATATGCCTCGTTCGTTGGTCTAGTGGTTACAAGCGCGACTGCTGAGCGTGGGGTCCTGGGTCCTGGCAACGTGTTATTGGGTTTTTTGATTAGGAAATTCTCAGTAGCAGCCCGTAGTCTGGATTTGTGCCCGGTTAATGGAAATAGGCTCGCCCCCTATTACATGGGACTATAACATAACTGGCGAAATGTGGGTGTGCTATACACCTCTGCCTACCCCTTCGGGGAAATACAGGCATGGTGTTATGTTATGTTATGTTATTAGTATGTGTAGGTCAAATCTTCCAATTGAATTTTAAACAGCTCGTCTCTACCGATTGAGCTGGAAGGCATATTATTTGTAATATATCCGAAGTCAATATAATAATATGAACATTGTTTTTATTTTATTTCAAAAAGAAAATTTTGTTATGATAAAACAATAACACACTACCTAAGGAAAAAAAATGAACTCCAATTAATGAAACCACGGACTAATTACGACAAGAAAACGTTTTCGTATGAAGGAGCACAGCTGTTCAATAGACTACCAGAGGATCTAAAAGAATGTGATAACATGAATGTGTTCAAAGCTAAGCTAAAGAATTATGTATGTACACTGTAATATTTCCAACGCTCTAGAGGCTAAAATTATATAATTTATTTGTAAGTACTTTTGTATCTCATTATAAGCGAACTGTTTGTTCTTATGAGAAATAAAATTCTTTAAACCTATATTATTCAATCCAAATCGTAAACTGAATTTAAGCATGTTTAAAAATGTCAGCGTCAACACAGCAACATTTTCATTCCTGCGTTATAACTATTTAAATTGTATTAACCACATAACCACCATGTACATTTCACTAAGCATTTAATTACATACATCACAGCCTGCCAAGGCTTCATATCCATAGCCAGGAACAGTTTTCTCATTAAAACTTCCATTTAAATTTAACCGTCAAAGTTTCAGTGACAACTCATATTGCCAAGAATAGCCTTAGCCATTGCAGGTTAGTACCGGAGTTCAGAGCCACGGCAATCCAAGTTGGGTAGGTCCTAACTTCGGCTTTTGTCAAATGTCCGACAACTGAAAACGGGATATATTTTACATATGAAATTTTGAATTGGAAAGTTTGCATGTCAGAAATTGCTCGGCTGAAATATGATGGGAGTGTAATAAGTTGGATGCATAGACTTATATATTACTAGGTTTGATGTATGAATTTTTGACGCCCTTTTGTAGTCTTGCCCAAAGTTTTTGTCTTGCAGTTTTGTTGCCCAAAGTCTTGGTCTTGCAGTCTTGTTGCCCAAAGTCTTGGTCTTGCAGTCTTGTTGCCCAAAGTCTTAGTCATGCAGTATTGTAGCCCAAAGTCTTGGTATTGCCGTCTTGTTGCCCAAAATCTTGGCCTTGTGTCCCAAAGTTTCAGATAATTATTATTGGAACGATAATAATTATACGATGGAGAAGAACGTCCTTACATTGTGGTTAATAAAGGAAAAAATAAAATTGATATCTCACACATATATAGTTGTGAGCCAAGCTCATATTTCTTTAACTATAGCTTTAACATTAATACAACCTAGCGAAATAGAAGTACTCGTATACACACACACACACACACAAACTTATCCTACTAATATTATAATTGCGAAAGTATGGATGTTTGTATGTGTTTTTCCTCTTTGAATTACGCTAAAACGGCTTAACGGATTTGCATGAAATTTAGCACACAAATAGACTATACCCCGGATAACATATAGGAGACTTTTTATTCTGGGAAAATAAACAGTTCTCGAGGGATGACGACACAGACCAGTAAGCCTCTAGACTCCTATTAGCCGGATACCCCTGGTCACAAAGCATATGCAGTAGCACTGCATATCTTACGCCCAGCCACCAATCGGGACGTCACTCCGTCAGCGAGCGGCACCAATCATATCACCGAACATTTGAGCCGACCAATCATAACACGCCGTCCGCCCCCCGGTCGCGGCCAATATTTTACGACTGTGTTCTCATGCAAAACTTTGTTTATGCGGCGTCTTGAGGCTTACTGGTCTGTGGATGACGATAACATCTTTCTGTGTCAAACCGAATCATAAGCGGGCGAAGCTGCGGGCTGTTATAAACCAATAATTTTAATTCAGGATTTCCACAAGTATAAACAGCCAAGCAGAACAAAATAAACATCTTGGCACAAAACTTGGCAAGTCTACAATGGGAGCTAAAACTTGGCCGTCCTTTGTTCCAAGAACCGTTGCCAGGCCAACTTGTAAAATTTAAATTTAAAATTGACAAAAGTTGCATTACAATTCGTTTGTTAATTATTTGGGATAGACACCTGGTGTCTTAAGCTTTTTTAGGTATAAGTGCCAACTAATTGTTGTGGAATGTTTGTGGTTTTTAATTATTCTTAGTAATAGACTATACTTTATTGTACACTACAAAGATAATACAGACAAGACAAATACATACGAAAATATATAGAAACTGATTGCGAGATTTTGATAGAAGCTGATATTTAATTAGCTTGAAGAGATTTCTTTAAGATAACATTAAGTAAGAGTTACATAACATAACATCACGCCTGTATTTCCCCGAAGGGGTAGGCAGAGGTGTCCAATACACCCACATTTCGCCAGTTATGTTATAAGTCCTATGTAATAGGGGGCGAGCCTATTGCCATTAACCGGGCACAAATCCAGACTCCGGGCTGCTACCGAGAATTTCCTAATGAAAAAACCCAATAACACTTTGCCCGACCCGGGAATCGAACCCAAGACCCCACGCTCAGCAGTGGCGCTTGCAACCATTAGACCAACGAGGCAGTCATGTTAGAGTTAAGTAAGAGTTAGTTATGTTCATTTTATCTACGAGTGATAAACCTTATAACTTCGTCCGGGGAACCTTGGACAGTCACCACACCTTGAGCAATGATCAACTTGCCGACTGGCTAATTTATCACGGCACGATATATTCTCGTAAAGCTTGTGCTGACATGAGAGTAGTACACAATATTTCTATCACTCTCTTAACTGTGTACCCAAAGGGTGCCAAGGGGACTTATTACTTTGCCTACCTACACCGTATGTCCGTCCGTCCATCTGTCTGTCAGCGGGCTATACTTATCTTTTCTTTACCATAATAGGTAACCAGTTGAAACTTTTACAGAATACGAGTTACTAATTAGTACGGGTGCCAATTGAGATTTTCGACACTTCCGTGGGACCTAGTTCCGCCATACGGACAACTGGTATGTACTTATTCGGCATGTTTTCCTGAACACAAAAAGTGCGGTAGTCACTTCCTAGGGGTATGGGGGGGGTAGCTATGACGCAGCAAAGATGGCGGCCGGGCTATTCTGTTTAGCGTTATTTCTAGATAACTACCGTAAACTGCCCTAACTTGGCCCACAAGCCCTACTTTGCCTAGTATTTTTTTAAGTAAACTATAATAGCTATGATTTCCGTACTTGGGGAGCTTCAAAAAGTATGACAACCCTAACATTTGGTTCAGTTATAAAGTGTTAGTGCGTGTAAAAATTAAGTTAATGCCTTAGGCAAAGTAGGGCTTGTGGGCAAAGTTAGGGCAGTTTACGGTACTGGACCGATTCTCATAAATAAGGTGTCAAATTAATTTGATTGTTTGTGCCAATAAACACATTTTCTTTCTTTCTTTCAATTTATTGAAACTTCCCATCAAGTCCAGTTAAAATTTGATGTATTTTTATTTATGACTTATACAGCATATGTTTGTGTAGCAATCTCTCCGGCACTTATAACAGGCCAGTGTAGCGAAGCCTACGTAGATATCAAACTGTAATACAGCTGTGACAGAAACATTTCGTCAATCCCTTTACGGAAGCTGAGGTTTCCTTTTCTGTACTCCATAATGGAGTCCAAACACTATCTTTCCTTGAAGTAAGGATATTTAGGGGTTGCTAATTGCTATCTATTTCTGTTGGTATTGGCTTCACATGAACAAATGTATGAAATGAAATAATGTGCATTATATGTTCTTTCATTTGACACCTTATTTATGAGAATCGGTCCAGTAGTTATCTAGAAATATCGATAAACAGAATAGCCCGGCCGCCATCTTTGCTGCGTCATAGCTACCCCCCCCCCCATACCCCTAGGAAGAGACTACCGCACTTTTTGTGTTCAGAAAAACATGCCGAATAAGTACATTATACCAGTTGTCCGTATGGCGGAACTAGGTCCCACGAAAATCGTTATTTGAAGACTTTTTTACAATTGGCTCTCGTACTATATGGCCTCTGTCATGAAAAATACTAAAAATAAGAAAAAGTCAAAGTGCTGGTACGGAACCTTTAACACGCCAGTCGGACTCACACTTGGCCGGAATTTTATTATTTTCTGTAATTTTACACACTACATAAATCACAAAAAACAAACGAAAAATCTCAACGGGTAAAAACAACTAAAAAACCTACTTTACCGTGGAAAACTTTTGAATGGTGGAGGGGCCTACGTCTGGCCATTATTAGTCAATAATACTCTAAGGTAATAATATAGTCTGAAGCCTGTGAGTACGTAAAATTTATAAATAGCGTACATAATCTTACTCTATTTCTTAATACACACACATGCACCTCAAACCGTGCTCACCCCTCATAGTACACATGTCGCGGCTTCGTCCAGTAAGCATCGCGAAAGCAAATATCCTTCAGGTGCATGGTGTGTGCGTGTGCGCTGGTTGTACACGAAGGAACACAGTTTTTTTGGCTTCACTATGATTATTCGCAGCACTTCGTCTATATTTTTTACTATGTCTGTGCTCTAATAAGATTGACACATCGTTTTTTTTTACATTAAATAAATGATGCTCTATAAACCTGTCATGGCGTCATAATATTTAAAAGAGATATCGAAGCGTCGTGGTATGCTGGGACTGTGGCATTTAATCTACCTACATCGGTGGAATGGCGGGACATGCCATGAATCTATAATGACTTCGGGGATCGCTTGAAATTATACTAATTACTTTAATCGTCACAGCTGAAATATGAGATAAAGTTGGAAGAAAATGGGAGGTGTGATAAAAAGTACACGCCAGGTTTGATCCTATAGGTAATTAGGTATACATAACAGACGTAGGCAGCCCATAACTGTCTCACTGCTGGGCACGAGCCTCTTCTCAGAATGAGAAGTCCTTAACACCTAGTCCACCACGCTGGCCCAGTGTAGTGGGTTAGGGGCTTACACACACCAGCAAGAACTGTATGGAGCACTCGTAGGTTTTCAGGTTTCCTCACGATGTTTTACTTCACTGTTAAAGTAATTAATAATCAAACCAAGCTTAAAACAGTAAATTGAAAACGTAGTGTCCTATAAATTCGAATTTCTTATTTCTCAGCCTTTTCCCATTTACGTTGGTTTCAATGGTTGTCTGGAAGAGATCGCCGTGGAGCGATAAGACCGCTTATTGTACGCTTATTACTTAGTTCATTTTTATCATGTTTTTATATTGTGCAATAAAGAGGATTTGTATTGTATTGTAGGCTTCCAGATGCGGGTGAACATCAGTATTGTACACGGAGCGACTGCCATCAGACACCCGCAACCCAGTTACTGGGTACTACCGACATCCTTATGTTATGTTAGACCAGTTGTCATACTTTCGGGTTACTGACTACCCGTAACGACTGCCATAGATCTTTATATGGCAACCGGGATCGACAGCTTAATGTGCTCTCCGAGACATGGAGGGGTTTCGATGTGCAATGAACGCGCGCTCAGATTTTAAAAACCACTCGGCCATTACTTAGCAACGAACTTCTAAAAGCTTTCGATTATGTAAAGAAGTGGCATATTAACAGTCAATTAATCGCCGTCTAGCGTCTGGCTGGCCCGGCCATTAGCATACCGTGGAGGCATCAATAAGTAAGCGGTCGTAAGCAGACGGTACGACGACGGGAAGATCGGGGGAGCGAGACAGTACGACGTCGACGTCGAGACGAACATAAGAACGAGACGGGATAAATAACCAAGTAAAGGATGCTGTTCATTTTATTATTTTAACGCATTTACGCTTGCGGAGCTAAATCTAAAGATTTGAATTGTGGATTGAAAAATTCGCTCATGAGCAGGATTCGAAACTGCGACCACCCAAAAATCTAAAAAAACAACGTCCAAGAGCATGTCGGGCCATGCTCAGTATTAGTTCTTTTCCTTCCAGGTGGGTTCCTTAAGTAGGTGTAATTACAAACAAATCAAATCGAATATTAATCATGGCTATTTTAGTTTTTACAATAGACGGCAGCATTGGCGACTCAGAGAGTGTTGTTAGTAGCCGCTAGATGGCGCTGTATAGTGACAAATTTAAGAATTGTGTCATGTCAACATAACACAAAGTTACTTTTTGTGATTTTTTTAACTAAAGGAGCATTATTTGCTAAGATCATTTTTCTCTAAGGTCAATGACCTATTAACTAGGACGTCTTAAGTATTTTTCAGTTTTCTCACTATAACTCAAAAATTTATAATCACATTAGGCTCGAAATAATTTTAAAAGAGAGTTTTTACAAAGTTCTATCAATGTGGAAGACTATAAGTTTCTATGTTGCATAGTTTAGAAATGGCAGGGGGGGGGGGGGAAACATTGCAAGCCACTTGGGCGAACTGTATTTCGCAGATGGTATACCTGATAAAAAAGTTATGTATGAAACATTACCTTCATTTTAGTAGACCTATTCAATGATACCACAAAAGAGGGGGAGCAGCGAAAAAAATTTTTTCATCCCCATTTCACATGTATGGGCGCCACCCCTAAAATACGTTATCAAGATTTTTTTTATATTTTAAAATTGAGATCTATATCTAAACCATTTTTTAACACAATTTCACTTACTTATGTTTATAACTGTAGAAGTTATTAAGCTGTAAAGGATTAGGACAGACGGACAGACAGACGGACATGACGAAACTATAAGGGTTCCTTGTAGGACTACGGAACCCTAAAAAGGTCACCCAAAGACGTATAAGTAGAAGTAAGATTCGATACCAGTAGTAGAGTTTACAGTTCATGGTAGGTAGTTCGGCTTAGCGGCAAAAGCACTGGTGTACTGCTTGTGAGCGAATTTTTCTTTTAAAAATGTATATCTTTAGGATGCTGTTTGTCTAAAATTACTTAAAAAATGAATGAATGAATGATATCGATATCAATATCTGAGATTTTATTTTTAATTTTATTTTTATATATTTTGCAAGAACATTGAGTTCGTCTAAGGTTAAAATTGGGTATCACTACATTCGACATTTCAGTCGTAAAGGTGTGACGTTTGGATTGGTGGCTATTTTCCCACGAATCAGTAAAACTTACTGTTGGGAAACATCAATTGAATAAGTTTTGATTTATAACTTAGACAAATAAAAAGTGACTGACTTAAAAAAATTGTAAAGCTACCACCTGTGGAAGCCAGTTCTAAAAGTACGTCCCAAACAGCACGCTTCACTGTAAAAGTTAATGACATTGTGAGTAGGTAATTACTGCGTGCATCGAAACGATTTTAATCAATAAAAATTGTACGCTAGTATTTTTTTATTATCTGTAAATACGCTTGTCACCTCAGTCTTCCTGCAACCACAACGTTTCAAAGCTTTCGAAACGTCAGGAAAACAATTTAAATAATATACGCGATGTAATCTGGTTAAACTTGTTTTATCATAATGTTTAGCGATCGCGAAAACCTAAGAAATTATTATAATGTAAAGACACCTAAACCGCACGCATTTTTCTAACAAGCTAGATCGATATACAAACATCACGATGATGATACATCACGAAGCAGTCTTGTAGAAAACCAGACTAATCAGACAAAAATATGAAAAAATCCTCACCTTAGGCGGCGCAGTAGCATGCGCCCCATCATACACGTACAGATGATCGTTGCAGTCGAGCTGCAGCAGATCAAAGTGAAGCATAAACCGCTGCAGGATACTGTGTGTCTGAAACGTCACCGTGCAGTCCAGGTTCCGTTCGTTGCGGGACCAGAGCACGCCCCCGTCGACCTTGCGGTACTGCCGCTGTAAGAAGTGATCCTTGCAGAGGGAATCCATGTAATCTGGGGACAAAGGAAAGGACAATTAGTATCATCATAAGTTCATGTAAATAATTTTTTAATACACTTGCTCGTAAAGTGGCTCTTATTGCACCGCTTTTAGGTTCATAATGCAGCTTATTAACGTACGCGTGCTTTCTACTTTACATTATCACACTAGTGCTTTTTACTTTACAGTTTATTTTTAAGTCTCAGCAAAGAGTTTTTATGTCCGAACAATATTAATCTTTTTTAGCATTAGGCTGTTTGGCGGTTTCCTTCACGTTTCCTTCCACTACCTGCGCGCGCATAGCTTTACGTTACCGTCCGTTTAATTACAGTAATCTGCGTGACATTTTTCTCAAATTCAATGATTGTCTAAAATATGTTTATGTGTTTTTCTCCTCCCAAGTGTGTTGAAAAACGTCGTAAGGCACTCGTGACTATTGACCATTATACTCTCGGCTCCATTACGCCCTTGCCTTCGGTTCGGGCTGCAATCAAGCCTCGGGTATGATAGCCAACTTAGCTCACTTGTATCATAATGTACTATTTGTTATCTAGCTCATAAACGTACACTCAACCACGGTCTCCTAATCATGCTACAAGGAACTGCTGCCATTTCATTTTCCTTTGCTTAGCCATCAGATTAGTAATGATGACAGCAAATAATTACGAACAAAAAAAGGAGTGACCTCTATTATATGCTTGGACACGGTCAATACTTGTTTCAGCAACAGGTATCTATAGCTCAGTTAATGGCAGTCGCTATGCAAAAGACATATTTTCTTTTTCAGATATTATATTTGGTATAATGTGACAGCAATAGCAACAATTTTTTTTTGTAAAAATAATAATTAATGAACATTCTTATTTCAAAGAAGACGAAGTTTACCTTTGCACATTTTAATACATGATATTAACGATCCTTTCCTATAAAGACAATGAAGTTAAACTGTTCAATCAACTCAATATTATCGATGGTCTAACCGAGCTCTATGCATTCATCGGTATACAAATTGAATCTCAAGACAAGTTACCCGTCATTCTGATCGACGCGACGCCATGGATACGTCGCAAGACAAACATCCCAACGATGGACGTTCGATTAACTTTACCCCACAAGGGTCGATAGAAATGAAGTTCAGAACTAAAATATTATCTGAAGAGTGACTACAGTATCTAAGGCAAACTTTATCATAAGTAAATACAATGTAAGGACTGAGGAATAATAATACAATGGTGTATATCATAAGCCAACGAAAAGGCACCATAAATCTTGTGTATACCATTTTTAATCCCAATTACCTATATCTTGTCATATGTGTAATTTGAAATTGAAATAACATAACCCCTTACCAAACCACCTTTTAAAGGCCGACGTCCATTGTTTTACTATTATCTTTTTTTGACAGTTGAGCTCATAACTAACTAATCTCAACCTTAAAATAATAGTGCTCTCGAGTTAGTGAGAGTCTTAATGTGACTATCATTTAACATAACCGCTTTGCCCCTCTGATATGCAGACACTGGCTATAATTTGCAATGGTAAAGCTTGGACGAATAAAAAAAGGCGAACGGAATCTCGCTTGACAAAATGTGAAGCACTCATAGTAAGACGGCTCGCTTAAAAGTACGGGCTGGTACGCACACATTCACATCCATAGTAAGACAAAAAGCCGCGTTTACGCAACAAATTTCATGTGACGGTAGTCAGTTTCGTAGTGTCACAAATAAAATAACGGTACACTGGTGTGTTAATATTCTGTCAAAATTATAGTTGGTTTAGAAAAAACCGAGGTGCTTCAATAAATAAATAAATAATAAATAAATATCTTTGGGACATTTTTACACATCTCCATCTAGTCCCAAACTAAGCAGAGCTTGTGCTATGGGTACTAGAAAATGGATATAATAATTATATACTTTTTTTGTTGTAAATACATGCTTATACTATAAGAAACAACCAGACCAACACAAACACTCATGTTCATCACACAAATATTTGTGTCCTGTGGGAATCGAACCTACGACCTCGTGATCAGCAGTCCGACACTCGAACCACTAGACTACAGAGGTCGTCAAATAACTTATAACCCCTTACCAAACCACCTTTTAAAGGCCAACGTCCATTGTTTTACTATTGTCTTTTTTTGACAGTTAAGCTCATAACTTACTAATCTAAACCTTAAAATTATAGTGCTCTCGAGTTAGTAGGTCTTAATGTGACTATGATTTAAAATACCCGCTTTGCCCCTCTGATATGCAGACACTGGCTATAATTTGCAATGGTAAAGTAACTCTTATCCAATCCTGACTCTATAAAAGTGTCTGTTCTCCGACCAATGGATAAGTATATCTTACTGTTTTGCAATAACATCCAAGTACGTAAAACTTATGTCAGGTGAAATTAAATGTCCTTTCACAACAATTCATCTCATTTCTCCTAGCAAATGATTACTCAATTAATCTATAGCAACTATATCAGGAACTATTGCATTCCTTCTATTTATCGCATACTACGCCAGAGTAATACTTTCACACGGTATTCCCAATCTGCATTAAACTCAATCTCAAAAACGGTAAGGTTCACAATCGACCTGGCCTTTTTTCAGATATCGATGAGATAAAGATTAGATATCTGAGACAGATTATCAGTTGGTCGGCTGCCAGTCTTCAGGAAGCTAGCAAGCGTAGAGAACAGGTGCTTGTAGCAGACTTTTGTCTGCATCTTTAGCTATGTGAGTAAATTCTCCTGTTTCACGAATTTGTTTCTTGTAATCTTAATCGGAATAGGAGCTGAACTGTCCAATTAGTAGACACAATAGTCGTCAATGGACGTTGCGTCGGTATAAAAAGGCGTTTGCACAAAATAAAAGATAGGCAACGTTTAAAATAGTGCACAAAACATTTATTATATTTACTAGCAGATACTTATAATTATCAGATACATATAAGTTAGTTTTCCAGTAACCACGAATTTTTACCCAATCTGTAACACATGCATTTTCCTAAACTCAAATATCTTCACCCGGCATTATTTGATCTTGGTTAACTTTTTCCTAATTTTAATTTCAGGTCCAACTTCAGTATAGTACTGATGCTGGTGATTCTCGTAGCCGGTTCATCATCAGCCCCGGTCACCCGAGTCCTCGGGACCATGGTGTCGGGCATCACCACTGGCCTGGAGGTGCCCACTGACGTTACAGCTGGGACTGGAGTGGGCACAGGTTCTGTGCAACTGGTGATCAATGTGCATACTGACAGTAATGGAAACATTGAAGTGTATACCAACTAGTAAAGTGAAGTTGCAGCAAAGGATCAGAAAGGGCTTGTGACAGTATCTATAGTACGTTGTGAAGTTGTGTATACGTATAAGAAATTGATTGTGCGTGAAAAAATTCTTTGAAATGTATTCGGTATGAGACAAGACGCAATCTTGCATAGTTCCTAGCCCCTTCACCAAGGCAATCCTTTAAGAAGAGATAATAGAAACTAAACGCCTAGTTACGTAACAAAATTATACGCGTATAAAGTTTGTTGGCAAATCAACAAATAGAAAGAAGAACAAACAACAATTATTATTGAAGCCAGGAAAAGAAATGTTATCCGATAATCTATAATTTGAAGATAACCAAGATAAAACTTCGTCAGATCACATCGAAGAACGTGTGAACGATAAACTGTGAAAAGATAGGAGACTCGTAAACGTAACTTATTTTATGTCATAGTAAAAATCGTAGCACTTTACTACAAGTTTGTATTTTCTACTACTTGAAGGAAGAAATAGGCCAGCTGCTTGAAATAATTGAAAATTTTTAAACTTATCCATGTTTTGCTAGAAATACAATATGTTTTCAAACGTAAATAAGAGAGAGATACCTAGTGTAAAAAGACAAGCCATGATTTTTGGTTTTAATTTATCAACTGTGGGAGTTGAGAAGGAAAATAATCATTTACAAAATTAAATGCCCAAATTAAGCTACGGTGACTAATTTCAAGGCCTTGTTGGCCCAATAGGTAGAACCGAATGCCTTCGAAAAAGTTATAAAGGGCTCCATCACTTGTTGGTTTAAAGCCCCAGAGGTCCCAACTATGACCAAATCACTAATCATGACTAAATCACACTTTAAGATGAGTTTAATTTAACTATTTCCGAAGAAGAATCGAAGTGACCGACATAGCTTGTAGAATCAGCAAGCTGAAGTGGCAGTGGGCTGGCCGGATCCATCGAAGGACTGATGGCCGAAACGCAGCGTAGGGCGCCCCCAGCCAGGTGGACTGATGACCTGAAGAAGGTAGCTGGGGTGTACTGGATGTGGAAAGCGGAGGAACAAGTGTTGTCGCACCACTTGAGAGAGGTATATGTCCAGCAGTGGACTGCGATAGGCTGAGTTGATAACCTATTACCCTACTAACATCCTGCAGAAACATCAAGGAATACAAACTAGAAACCAAGTATTTAATAGTGACGTCGTTTCCTAAGGAATTCAGCTCAAAGGAAAAGCATTCAAACAGATCCTGCGTCTTGCAAATTTCAGAATATCAAACCACATAAACAGCAACAAACTCAGGAATCCGGAATTTGAGCAAACATTGAAGTATTTTGCTCTGAAAGATATCGTTTATCGCGAAGAGATAAAATATTTGTAAATAGGTTTAAGTTGTGACGTGTTTATAAGTATGGACTTCAAAAGTGAACTATTTTTGTGTAGAAAAGTGAATTGGTGAAAAGATTCGATGGGAGAAGTCTTACTTAATATAAGTAGGTAATATGTTTTGATAAAAAGTACGAATGTAACCTATGATTGCAATTCTTCATAGCCTCTGTAATTTTTCATTTGTGTTGATAACGGAATGGTAAAAGAGACACCACAGTTTGAGCATATAAACATAGAATTTACTGAAGGATAAAAAGACATGTAAGATGTTGTACATTTCTAAGTACCAATCTATATTTTTTTTTTATAATCTCTGCTACTCTCCTGCCTCAGAAGAAGTAGCATGGGTAGTTGATAATAATTGAATTGATAATAATTAATTAAGAACGTTATTATTTTGTTATCTGTACACAGATTTAGTTAAACACAGTTCGCAGAATGCAAGCGAATATTGTATTGACAAACGAAGTGGTTATCGTGACTTCAATTTTAAAATCAGTTTGTAAATGGAAACTGATAAATGATAATTTATTGAGAATTACTTTATTACAACAACGATATTGATTGTAAAATAACAATTTGTAATTATTCTATTCGTACGGGTGAGGACGCACGTATGAGTCGTCTAAATACAATGACCTATTTTAGAAAATGCATAAACGTACGGTCTGTTTTCTCTCTCTTGTCTTATCTAGTAAACAACCATGGCACGTCTCTTTAATTAAATAACTACTAATAAAACAAAATTACTAGTTTTGCACATGTAATCAGGTTAAAAAAATGTAATTTAGTGTGTGATACTATTAAAATAATGTCTTTTAATAATAATTATTGAAGAATTGCATTACAATACAATACAAATCCTCTTTATTGCACAACATAAAAAACTTGATAAATATAAGTTTATACTTAGTTAAGTATAAGCGTACAATTGGCGGTCTTATCGCTCCACGGCGATCTCTTCCAGACAACCCAATGGTTGTCTGGAATTGATTGGAATGTCTTGAAAGGAACACAGGGTAGTTATTACTATTAATAAAAAGACATGCCAAGATTGTTGACTTAATAAGACAAGTAGGAAAAAACAGAGATTAGTAAAAGCTTAGAAATAAGAGGTAACATCAAACAAACTCATAATAATTAGGAAAACGAGATTGATCGTGATTTTTTGTGGCTTTCTTAGACTGGAGAACTCAATTTGATGGACTTAAGCATGTCTTATTTGTTTTTTTTGCTATTTATTTAATAATTCGGTCAGCAAAATGGATAAGTATGTAGTCAGTTTTCTAAATGTATGCATAAAAATTTATTTAGCACTCCAATGTGTATTTGGTTCTATAGTTAACTGCATGAAAGTAATTTATGTCGTTATAATTTCTTAAAGTGTATGAAAAGGCTTGTTGTGTCGTCCTTTTATATTTTTTATTAAAAATATAGATTAACTTTCTGTTTATTTTATTTGTGTCCACATTGTATAGCTTAGCTTGTACACCGTGTACAGTCACGAGCAATGAAATTTATACGTCGACTTTTCGAATTCATGTCATCACACTTTGTGCAAAAATATAAATTATGGAAAGAAAAAATCACTCACGAACAGTATTCGAACCTGTGACTCCTAGTTCAGTACATCAGTGCTTTACCCGCTAAGCTTTGAACTTCCACTTACGTGTTATTTCATGCACTTTCTTTTGCAATGTTTTTTGTTGACCTATATTCGCAAATTTGTCAAGCATACATTTCATTGCTCTTACACGTACACCTGTTCACAAATAAAAATTGATTTGATTTGATTTGAATTCTTTTCATAGGTAAACTAGGTCATGATTTTGCAAGTGCCAATTAAAATATATGCCAATTATAATAAAATTTCCATGGTTCATAATAAAATTAAAGACGACAATGCAAACTCACAACTGGTCATAGGCTAAAATTCAATATTCAACGTAGCGGTGGCTTTCTAGTATCTTTTTTATACATAAAGCATACATATTATACAAACAACAGTTAATCTTTTTTTCTGCATCAATCGTACTTAATACTCAATCATGTTGTAATGGCTGAACAAATTTGGATAAAATTTGGCATAATCCGGATTAATACACAGGCTACTTTTTATTCCGGGAAGATAAACAGTTCCCGAGAAAAACATCCGATGATAAACGACATCCGCATGGGCGAAGCCGCGAGCAAAATCTAGTATCTTATAAACTCGATTATTGACATTGAATTATATGTTTACATTATTGACAAGAATTCGGAGATCGCCGATAACAGCTTACGCCAACCAAAGTGGTTCCATTACTCCATTGGCGAAATTAACCGACATCACCCGAAGTGGTTCACATAGAAAGGCTATTGGCGAAATTAGACGACGTCATCCGAAGTGGTCACGTAGACAAGTAAATTGGAGCGGCTGATGTAACCAACCACTGTTCGCAGTGTTCACTGTAGGTGCTCATTTTGATAGTCAAGGCTATTAAATCAACTGTAATTTCATGTGGAAACAGTCACTAGACACCGTAATCTGTGCTTTTTAGTTAAGAAAAGAGTCATTAGGTTAGCATTAGATATAATATTGTGTACAGTCCACAGACCAACAAGCCTCAAGACGCCGCATTAACAAAGTTTTGCATGAGAACACAATCGTAAAATGTTGGCGGCGCAGGGGGGCGGACGGCGCGTTATAATTGGTCGGCTCTAAAGTTCGGTGGTATGATTGGTTCCGCTCGCTGACGGAGTGACGTTAAAAAAGAGATAAGTATCAGGGATCACCTGATATAGATGTAGAGTCTAGGAAATTATTATAGAACGGTTGGAATACGGTTTTGTATACATACAGTTTAACTTTGTCCGTTATTAAAATGATATTTCACTCGAAAACATCCATAATCACCTGAGAAAACGTCATTTATATCTGGCGACCCTGGATACTTACCTGTTTGTTAGATTGTACATGACATTTTTGAAGTAATCTGAAAGGGTCAAAATTTCGAAACAGAAAATATAAAACACGAAAAAGTTGTCTAAATTGGTAAATAGGCCAAAGAGTAGCCTTTGTTTAACTGTCTGGAATTAAAACCGGTCATTAAAATATCGGATTAGATTCCCCAAAGGGTTTTTTCCAAGTCCTGACACCATCTTGGTTGAAGAACATAAAAGAGTCAAGAGCTTAAAAACGAAATCAAACTATACAACACGCAGTAGTATTGTACGCATAAAACCGTCTGCTTTTTCATACTTTGAACAAGCAGGAACAAGAATCCATTGCAGCCAACTGCGTCCATCAGGTGGCCAATAACGCCACAAGTAGCAATAACAACGAAATAGCAATAATAACAAAGTAGCAATAACAGCAACGCGTTATATTTACTGCCCCTATCCTTCGGCGCTCATCCCTCGCATTAAATTATAATGAGACTACCCTACCATTGCTTATCCGAAGGAAATAGTTTCTATTATGGGAATTATTATTAAAATAATCCTTAATTATTTACTTGCCGTTTAGAACCAGGGCAGTACCTTCCTTCCCCGTGGGTGACGAGTTTTTTTTTATTAATACTAAAATCTGTTCCGCGACTTAAAGTAAGGAAGTACACATTATTTTTGTCATTATTATTATATTTTTATTTGAATTTATTATTATTAATTAAATCAGGCAGGAGGCGGTTGAGACAATTTTTAAGTGCCTGTATCTTGCTGATCCCCATTAGTTTGAATTTTTGAGGTTGAGAAGATGTTTGTCAAGTCTGTTTTTAAACTGATTAACATTGAGGATTGAAACTAAATTTTCTGGGACCTAATTCCACGTTCTGACTATTTTGTTATTCTAAATAACAAATCAAATCAAATTATTCGCCACAAGATATCGTGTAGATAGATAGATAGAATATGCTTTATTGTACACCATGAAAATAGTAGTAAACAGGAACAAAGTATAAATTATGGGTGCATTGGCGGTCTTATCGCTAAAAGCGATATCTTCCAGACAACCAAGGATACAAGTGTACAAGGATATTACTTTACATTTCGTTATTCTATTTAATTTTTTTCTATTAAAATAACTTTACTACATAAATAAAGTCAGTATAACGCAGTGAAAACGGACACAATTCCACATTGTATGAACCTAGCTATACATAAAATGTATGGGAAACCAAGCATCTGACATATCTGTGTCCCCTTCCACCCTCGGATCAAAGGGACCTCTCCACATACCTACAAGTACATCTACATCACCCCGACCTAATCCATCTAATAAGCGAGGGCCCACAATCTTGCTCCCCTGTACCGTGTGTACGACAACACATTGACCCACATACGGACGCAAACAGGCGTTCGACATACATTACTCCGTCGGTTCCCCAACTCGCACCCACGTCCGTTTTGAACCAACGATGGAATGAGAACAATTCAAACAGTTGATTTCTGTCCAAGTTGTTAGGTCAATAGTTACAGAGTTCGTTTGAACTACACAATTTAATTGGAACAAGTTATACGTATTCGTATATCATAAACAAAAGGGAATAACAGAGTACGCCTGTATTTTTCAGAGGCAAATCTATATCGTTTTATACTAAAGTGTTAACGTCTAGGGCATATCATTTTTGGTTCACGACAATTAATAGAAAACAAAAGAAGAATGACAGAAGATGATGTTTTCTGCATGAATTCGAAGACCGAATGGACCTATCATTGGAACCAGTTACAATGAACAGGGCAAAAATATCATTTTCTAACCCCAACGCATCAAGACATAGGTCAAAGTGAACTATAATATGATAACGATAATGTAGAAATAGAAGCAGTGGATGAAATAGAAATAATAAGGGAAAATAAAAGGTTAAAAGCAGAGAAGAGCCCTGGACCAGACAGAATAACAAACGAGGCCATAACAATAGCTTGTCGTTTCCTAGTAAATCCTCTGACGCATCTATTTAATTTGATATTAAATTCCTCTACAACACCTAAATAATAGTCTCAGTCAAATATTATCTTGTTGTTTAAAAAAGGCGATCCAAAGAACATAGGCAACTATCGACCAATTAGCCTTCTTCCATCTCTTTACAAACTATTCTCATCAATCAAATATAGAGAAGAGAATCAGCAGCACACTAAAAATCAGTCAACCGATTGAACAAGCTGGTTTTCGAAGAAGCTTTTCCACAATAGACCACATCCACGCTTTGGAACTGCTTATTGAGAAACATCAAGAATTTCAGCGTCCACTCTACATAGTTTTTATCGACTACCAGAAAGCTTTTGATACAATACTACATCCCTCAATATGGAAAGCTCTAGAATCACAAAAAGTGGAAAAAAAATACGTGCATGTGTTGAAATACCTTTACAAGAACAACACTAGTAGAGTCAAGCTAGAGACCACAGGACCTCCTATTCCAATTAAAAGAGGAGTACGACAAGGTGATCCCCTATCCTCTCGTATTTTTATAGCAGTACAACAATTAATTATCGGCAAACTAAATTGGGATAGAGTCGGTATACGCATAAAAGGGAAATACATTAGCCACCTGAGGTTTGCTGACGACATTGTCCTACTATCAGAAAACAGTAGAGAGCTGGATTCAATGTTACAGACGTTACAACAAGCAAGCAGAGAGGTAACCTGAGGAAAACCAAACTCATGACAAACGCCGCACAGAACTCCATATGTCTTGATAACAAACCACTAGAATACGTTGATAGCTATGTTTACTTAGGAAAACAAATTTCATTGCTCAAGCTAAATAACGACCCTGAAGTAGAAAGAAGAATAATAAGTACATGGATAAAGTTTTGGAGCTTAAAAGAGATCCTCAAAAGCCAGATGCCGATGAAAATCAAGAGTAAAGTTATGGAATCATGTCTCTTACTTTCATTAACCTACGCCTGCCAAACGTGGAAGTTCACAGAACTGTTAAAAATAAAATTACGTCCTGCCAGCGAAGTATGGAGAGAAGTGTTGCAAAAATCAGGAAAATTGAAAAAGTACGTCACACTACCATTAGACAAAAGACAAAAGTGACAGATGCTCTCCCCACGCTTTAAAGTTAAAATGGAGATGGGCAGGACACGTAGCGAGAATGAGCGATGATCGCTGGACAATTCGCATGACGTCATGGCCAGGTCCTTCAGGTACTAGGAAGAGAGGAAGACCTGTAACTAGATGGGCAGACGACATCACACGAGTTGCGGGCAGAAATTGGATGACAGAAGCCCAAGGACGAGACCGCTGGTCTTCTCTGGAGGAGGCCTTTACCCTCACTAATTGAGGGGTTTATGCATGCTATTGAGTTTTTTGAGTTAAGTCGCCTTGATTAGCCAATGTTGTGTTTACCCGTAATTGGCGTACATATAAGGACAATACTGTACTGTATTAGTAATAGTGATAATATGTATGCTGTGGGCGAACCTTATGCGATAAATAAATATGTACTTATAAAGGGACTGGTGCACTGAACCAGAAGATCACAGATTCGATTCCAGCTCGCGGTTGAAGGTTTTTTGTACTAAGAATTCAGAACTTCGTGTTTTGAACTCTGAAATTTCAACTCACTTCGCGATTTTATTGTATTGTATTTTAAGTAGTATTTTAGTTGTAGTATGTTTATCTTTTAATTGATCTCTTAATTGTTTTTGTAGCTTCATCTATGCTTGTCCATTTTGATCTAAGGGTTGACTGGTAAAGGATGCTATATGATATTATGGCGTTAAGTCCGCCTTATGAGCCGTTTATAGTACGTAAAAGTTTAAATAAATAATTATTAAAAAATTATAAGTATAATTAGGAGAATTCTAGCT
Organism: Asteroscopus sphinx; assembly: GCA_949699075.1. Taxonomy (NCBI): domain Eukaryota; kingdom Metazoa; phylum Arthropoda; class Insecta; order Lepidoptera; family Noctuidae; genus Asteroscopus; species Asteroscopus sphinx. Next base: position 1,666,606 of record OX453004.1, on the reverse strand, counting down.
AACATCATGCTGAGCTGGTGGCCCTTTTGGCAAGTATATTTTATTTAAATGTACTTATCTTTTTTCGTTGATTTTATTGTTTATGCTAATAAATAACTAAATATTAATCTAATAAAGATTTTTTTTCTTTCTTTCCTATTTCTTTATTGAAAAATGTTAAAGCGCTTGTTACATTACTATGAATTTAGAAATCCTAATGAAATAGGAAAGGAAATCAGGAAATAAGGAAAGTGTAATAAGAGTTAGGTCGGTGTAATCAGGAGGTTCCTTCTCTAAATCCTAATTAGAATTTCATTTCATTCCATTTATTCAATCAATTCATTTCATTTCTGAATTCAGAGTAATATAATAAGCGCTTAAGATAAAAGACAAACCATGAACTTTAAACATATTATTAATTTTGAAAATACAATAATATTCATTGATTTCTGCAGTCTGTACAAGCCATACAAGACCCTTTAACGTAAAAATTTTGTGTTCATTATAATTTCACCTCTTTCAGAGAGGACTAACCCTGAAGGTAACCCTTTCGTCCGTCAACCGAGTGTAGCATAAAGGTGGAGCACAAAAACCGGTTTAATTCACTGCTTAGACAAAAACCAGAGTAAATTATAGCGAACTACGGTTGTGTGTACACAGCTTTTTGTTCACAATGTAATATTTAGTGAGGTTTTGAGCCGCCTAAGTAGGCACGCTTTTGTTAGTAATCAGAGGGAACAAATTGTGTAACGCACTCACAATTTTGTACTGTCAAATTAGTCGGAATCATAGAAATCTAAATAGTAAGGAAATAGAAATGTTATCTACAGTCTTTTAATACCGGAACGCGTGTCGCCGGTTCGCCGCTACCAACACATAAATACGCAATTACGCCCACCATGTTTCTAGCATTCAATCCTACTAATATTTATAATCATATTAATATTATAAACGTGAAAATTTTTTGAGGATGTATGGATGGCCGATGGGGCAGTACAGTTCTGGAGTGGCGACCGTGTTCTGGAAGGCGCAGTGTGGGTAGGCCCCCCACAAGGTGGACCGACGACCTGGTGAAGGGCGCGGGAATCCGCTGGATGCGGAAGGCGCAAGACCGGTCGTTGTGGCGATGTTTGGGGGAGGCCTATGTCCAGCAGTGGAAGTCTTTCAGCTGAAATGATGATGACGATGATGATGATGTATGGATGTGTGGATGTTTGTTACTCTTTCACGCAAAAACTACTGTATGGATTTTACACACAGGCTAGTACAAAATAAAATAAGCCTAAAAATAATTCCGCTGTTAGATATGCTAAAAATTATAATTTTAGTGACTCCGCTTCCAAAACAACACTGATTATCAAGCAACGGTTCGCGCACTGGTGTCCTACGAGACACCTGCATGCGGCGACAAGATCTCGCGCCTTTACCATTTCTATTACCTGATTTATTATTCAGATTTCTATGGTCGGAATTATAATTTCCATGCAATTTTAGTCGTGATCTCGGAAAGTGGCGACTAAAAATACGAAGAAAAGGAATACGTAAATTAGTTTGACAGGACTAAAATTGTTGCCATCCCTTTCTTGCATCCACTATTAGTATAAAAACTTTTTAACAAAAACTAAAACCGACTCCAAAAACCTTAACTAAAAAGTAAAAAATAATCATTGTATGTATTTTAAAATCTTAACATAAACCAACATTTTGAAGGCGGCGCGTGATTGACCCTTTGCGTCATACATATAAATATAATGTACAGTCAAGCGCATATCTATAGTAAAAAAACAGTTTATGTTAACGTTGGTCTAGTGGTTGCAAGCGCGACTGCTGAACGTGGGGTCCTGGGTTCGATTCCCGGGTCGGGCAAAGTGTTATTGGGTTTTTTCATTAGGAAATTCTCAGTAGCAGCCCGGAGTCTGGATTTGTGCCCGGTCAATGGCAATAGGCTCGCCCCCTATTACATGGGACTATAACATAACTGGCGAAATGTGGGTGTACTATTACACCTCTGCCTACCCCTTCGGGGAAATACAGGCGTGATGTTATGTTATGTTATGTTATGTTAACGTACATGAAAATCACGCGCCGCCTTCAAAATTTTGGTTTATATTAAGATTTTAAAATACATACAAGGATTATTTTCTACTTTTTAGTTGAGGTTTTTGAAGTCGGTTTTATTTTTTGTTAAAAAGTTTTTATTTCATTCTTTTTAGTTGATAATTGCGAGGAGTTGATAATTTATAAATGTTTATATAACCAATTTGCTATCCTACTGCTGGGCAAAGGTCTCGCTCATGTTCTTCCAAACGTCCAATCGCTATCGTGAAAAAAGAAACACTCAAATCGGTTCACTCAAAACACTCAAAATAAGTTTAGTTTGTGAAAAAGAGTATCGTCGCTAATAGCTTTAATTTTTACATTAGTGCAGTATTCATTGCGTGTTTCACAGTTGTCGATAGGATGTATTGTCAAAACATACGTAGCAGTGAACATTGAAATCAACATGATTGCGATCGCGAGTGAGTTACACAATTCGGCAGCGGGACCGACAGGGTAACCTGCTCTCGGATACACGGAAAATTCTGTGTTGTGTTAAGAATGGTCGCCCATCTACGACCTGACCGCGGCAAGCGACCGCACAGATCCGTAGATTACGTGGTCGTTTTCTAGCCACGAGTCCCCTTGATTTGTTAAGGCGCTTGGTCGCAAGGTCGCAAATTTACGGGTATTTTGAAGGCTAAATGAAAAATATTGTAAAAAGTAAGTATGTGATTTACCAAGTATGCAGCTACAATCTTAACGTTAAATTATTTACATAAAATCAAATCTTATATATAAAATAAATGATTGAAAAAAAGTGCTTTTATCCTGCTAAATTTGATATTTCTTCGAATGGATTTTTTTCCCATTAATTGTTGCTCGCTAATCTTGAAACGGAACGTTCCATTTTAAAATCATTCGATAACTTGATATCAAAACTTATATCGTATTGAGCGCGAAGCGTGGTCGAAGCAAGAAGAGATGAAACTATACAAGATGAATAGCACCATCGCTTTTTAGTTTGCTCAAGGTCATCGGCGTACCCAAGCGCCTGAAACGTCGGATAAAAAATATAAATCTATATCTTCTTCGGTAAAAAACGGAACGCTGTCCGAAAATTATGATTACTCTTGTTTTACGGGCCGTAAACCAGCCGGATCGTAAATAATGTTTAGTGTAGAATTTTTAATTTAACAAAGTAAAGCTGCCAGTACTATTTCCCTTTTATTATAATTTATTAGGACTCTGAGTTCTTGTGGCTTCGGAATTACTTAAGCTAACTTGACGTATTTTGAATTTAGGTTATAATTGTATGTAAAAATCTGTCATAATAACCGCGAAAAACAAAACGGCTGTTTCATACAAAGTCATCGATGTCAGCCGACAAAATGTATAGAACAGCTGTTTTTTTCGCGCGATTTTAAGGTTGCTCACATAGTAAAAGTTATTCGTTATAATGAGTAAATTCACCCCCTAAAAGAACCTCGGCTAATAATGCAGCTTTACCCTAATATTTCTTCTTAGAGAAATCTTATCATCAACTCAGCCTATCGCAGTCCACTTCTGGACATAGACCTCTCCCAAGTTGCGCCACACGCATCCAGTCCTTCCCAGTCACCTACTTCAGGCCATCGTTCCACCTAGCAGGGGGGGGGCTACGTTACGTTTGCGGATTCGCGGTCTCCACTCAAGAACTCGTCTGCTCCAGCGGCCATCGGTCCTACGACAGACATGGCCGGTTGTTTTCCGGATAATCTCGTTACGGATTTTATCCTTCAAAGAAACAAAGAAATCCCAAGCATAATAGCTCGCTGGGTCACTATGAATTTGTGGACTAGCCCAACTGTCAGTGTCCACACCACCACCACCACCACCTGGGGTCCGTCGGGATGTAGCCTGCTCAATAGAAAAATACAAGCAGGAGTCTGACGTTCGACATCCCCTTTACAGTCACCAAATGCCTCCAGGCCGTCTCAAGAGTCGCAAAAGCTTTTTGCGCAGCACACGAGCTATTAAAGACCACCCAGCTGCCGCCAGATGCAAATTGTGGACTGAAAAGCACCCTCCACCTCCTGGTTTTATTACTCCACAGGAGAAGTTACCACCAGGACGCGATCTACAGTGGCCAGTGTGGAAGTCACTCAATCGCCTTCGCACCCAAGTTGGTCGCTGTAGACTTAATATGTGTGAATGGGGGTTTAGCCTTGCACACTGTGACTGCGGTGACCCAGAGCAATCCATGTCGCACTTGCTAACGTGTCCCTTGTGCCCGAACACCTGCACAAGAGATGATCTATTCGCCGCCACTGAAAACGCCATTGAAGTGGCCACTTTTTATTCCAACCATATTTGAACCATTGACACGATAAGAAGAAGAAGAAGAAGTGTCCACGTCTCGGCATCGTAAGTCATGACAGGCAGGACGCACTGGTTGAAGACCTTTGTCTTCAAACTTTGCGGTGGTGGTTTAAGAACAAAAATAATTTCCGTAAGTTATGTTACACACTCCATATATCTGAGTAAATTACGCGTAAGACCTTGTACTATTATTTGTTCTATGGTAAGACTCAGTGATGCGTAAAATGTGCAGCATCACCGCAACCCACGCGTAATACGGGGTCGCGTGACGCGTAATATGATAAGTCGAATATAATATACAACATTATTCTTAGTTTATACTAAAGCTCGTAAGGGGTCATTGTACTCATCATTATGAACAACTTTTAGTATGGAACCAGCCCAGAAATCCCGAAAAAATATCAGCCGTTCCCTATATTTTGTCGATGTATGTAAACAAAGTTTCAATTTTCTAACTCATTGGGTTAAGTTAATTTAAATCGATTGCTAAGTTTTTACCAAAAAGACAAACAGACAGACAAGAAAGCGAGCTATGAAAAACGTGGTAATGAATTAACAATTAAAAGATAATTATAAAGCACAGTACAAAACAAATAAAAACCAACACATTGCCACTAAATCGCTTCAAAAAACTCGTGTGTGTATAACCCTTAACACAGACAACATAACACTCAAACAAAAACTCTCATGAAGGAGACAAGAAAGAGCGCGCAATACATAAGTGCTTAAGTTAGAGCAGATAAAAAAGTTTCCAACTTGCAATAATGCACTAAGTTGTTGTGGCTTCGCTACGAACCACTATTACACTGTTTTGAGTACAACTACTTTGAGTGCCAACGTGTATTATTTACATATTATTAAAAAGTAAGTATTATTACTTATTTAGCCGCAAGTATACCAAGATCTGCGAGATTAAGCTGCCGTGGTCAATCTTTGGATGGGTGTCCGCTTCGTTGCACATCGGGACCCCTCCGTGCCTCGGAGAGCACGTTAAGCTGTCGGTCCCGGTTGCCAAACAAATACTTATGGCAGTCGTTACAGGTAGTCAGAAACCAGAAAGTCTGACAACTGGTCTAACCTTGGGATGTCGGTATTATCCAATAACTGGGTTTCGGGGGTCTGATGGCAGTCGCTCCGTGTAAAATACTGATGTTCAGCCGCATCTGGTTAGACTGTAAGTCATCTCCAATATAATTGGGAAAAGGCGAGGAAAATAACTACCTAGTTTTTGTGCACGGTAAGTTTTTTTTTTTCAAGTTTTAACAAATAAAACACTGAATATGTATATAACGCTTAAGAATTTCTCAAGATAATATGTTTAAGGTTTTATATGAAACCTTTTAGTCTATCGGATAATGGTCTGGAAAGCACTTCACTCATCCTAAACGAAGTCGGGAGAACACCCTCTTTAGAACTAGGGGGCTGCCGGGAGGGGTGGGCCGAGGGTATCGACCCGCGCCATTATATCGCTGGGTCGTTCACCCCGCGCCCCGCGTAGCCGTACCGTAGGCAGCTACGCCGGAGCCTCGTAGCGTCGTAGCTAGCAAAGGCATTTTTACTTTTTTTTTCCTCTGTTTTGCTCCAATATTGAGGCTGTTTGATATTTGTTTTCAGGACAATGTAAGTATTAGATATAGAACGTTTGTAGTTATGGGTTTTCATTACAAATTCAACTGGGCTTAATATTGCGGAGGAGAATATTTTTATGATACTTTGATGAGTCCCGGGAGGTAGTTCGAATGAAAATGAATATATTATGTTATTGTACTTTTTGTTTTCCAGTCAAAATTAATTATTGAATATAATTTTTCTGTTTAATATTAGAAAATTTGTTGCAAAGCATCCATCATTTTCAATCGGTGCTGAATTCAAAATTACTTGAAGTTTGTTTGGCACAAATATTGACGTACGGTAAAGTGAATACTGACTACAACTACTCAAAGTATAAGCTCTGCTTGGTTTGGGATTAGATGTGTGTGTAAAAATGTCCCAAAAATATTCATTTTTTATTATTTTACTATAAAGAATATAATACACACTTACACTGGAAAATAGACAAAGGAAGCTGAACAAAATGGGCCCACGTAAAAATAAAATGTTATTGTTACTTATATAATAATAATTGACGATTAGAAGATTAATAATAAAATTAAAAATAGAGATTTTTACAAGAGTTTAAATTATTCAGAGAAGCAAGGATCACAAAATTGAAATACAAAAGGGTGTAGTGCGCAGCAAAAATATGAACATGCTCAGTGATCGATTCAAACGATTCTAACCTTTATAACAGTACAGTAACATACGCAGTGGCACCATGTTTGTTCTTTTGCTGGCTACTATACAAATATGTTAAAAAAACCTTTCACCGTAAACCGATACTGCTCACGCACGTAAAACTGCATCTGACTTTTAAGAAAACCGCTCCTCCTATTAAATTGTTAATAATTATAGAGAATTAAAATATGTTTGCTACCAAAACATTTTAAATGGTACTGATAAAAGGAAAGAAAGAAAAATACTACTGACACTGCTGCACTGCTTTGATTCATTTATTTAAACGTGAGGTCACATAATGGTCGAAATTCGATCGTAATTTTTTTTGTGATTGAACCATGCCAAAAAAAAACCATTTCCATTTCTTTTATTGATAACACTAAAGCTCGTCAATAGCTACTAAACGAAAAAATAATTAAAATCTGTTGACAATCAGAGGAGAAAATAGTACTGAACCGTTGTTTCTGTGGCCATATAGAAATTCTATATTTTAAAAAACCGGCCAAGAGCATGTCGGGCCATGCTCAGTATTATAGGGTTCCTTAAGTAGGTGTAATTACAAACGGATCAAATCGAATATTAATCATGGCTATTTTAGTTTTTGCAATAATCGGCAGCATTCGCGACTCAGAGCGTGTTGTTAGTAGCGCCATCTAGCGATAAATTCAAGAAGCCAAATTTAAGACGTTTGTCATTTCAAAGTTACTTTTTGTGATTTTTTCAAATAGAAAGTAGCTAAAGGAGCATTATTTGTTAAGATAATTTTTCTCTAAGGTCAATGACCTTTGAACTAGGACGTTTTAAGTATTTTTCAGTTTTCTCTCTATAACTAAAAAAATTATAATCACATTATACTCGAAATAATTTTAAAAGAGAATTTTCACAAAGGTCTATCAATGTGGAAGATTATAAGTTTCTACATTGCATAGTTTAGAAATGGCAGGGGGGGGACACATTGCAAGCCACTTTGGCGGGCTATATTTCGTAGATGGTACACCTGATAAAAACCGGCCAAGAGCATGTCAGGCCATGCTCAGTATTATAGGGTTCCTTAAGTAGGTGTAATTACAAACGAATCAAATCGAATACTAATCATGGCTATTTTAGTTTTTGCAATAATCGGCAGCTTTCGCGACTCAGAGCGTGTTGTTAGTAGCGCCATCTAGCGATAAATTCAAGAAGCCAAATTGAAGAAGCGTGTCATTTCAAAGTTACTTTTTGTGATTTTTTCAAATAGAAAGTAGCTAAAGGAGCATTATTTGCTATGATAATTATTCTCTAAGGTCAATGACCTTTGAACTAGGACGTTTTAAGTATTTTTCAGTTTTCTCTCTATAACTCAAAAAATTATAATCACATTATACTCGAAATAATTTTAAAAGAGAGTTTTTACAAAGGTCTATCAATGTGGAAGATTATAAGTTTCTACATTGCATAGTTTAGAAATGGCAGGGGGGGGGACACATTGCAAGCCACTTTGGCGGGCTATATTTCGCAGATGGTACACCTGATAAAAAAGTGGTGTATCAAACATTACCTTCATTTTAGTAGACCTATTCAATGATATCCCACACGAGGGGGTGCAGCGTAAAAAAAATTTTTTCTCCATTTCACATGTATGGACGCCACCCCTAAAATACGCAAAAACGAATCTTTTATTCTTTTAAAATTGAGATCTATATGTAGACTATTTTTTAACAAAATTTCATTTACTTATGTTTATAACTGTAGAAGTTATTAAGCTGTAAAGGATTAGGACAGACGGACAGACGGACAGACGGACAGACGGACAGACGGACGGACATGACGAAACTATAAGGGTTCCTTGTAGGACTTCGGAACCCTAAAAAGTGGTGTATCAAACATTACCTTCATTTTAGTAGACCTATTCAATGATATCCCACACGAGGGGTGCAGCGAAAAAAAAAATTTTTTCTCCATTTCACATGTATGGACGCCACCCCTAAAATACGGAAAAACGATTCTTTTATTCTTTTAAAATTGAGATCTATATGTAGACTATTTTTTAACAAAATTTCATTTACTTATGTTTATAACTGTAGAAGTTATTAAGCTGTAAAGGATTAGGACAGACGGACAGACGGACGGACATGACGAAACTATAAGGGTTCCTTGTAGGACTTCGGAACCCTAAAAACCCTGCTGGATATCAAAGCAGTATAAAGAGACTAATGTACAGTCACGGTCCTTCCCGGTGATACACTTTGTCGACAAGTCCCTTGAACAAATCCTGCTACATTACACGTACCTACAGCTGCCGTCAAACACTGAACGCAAGCGATTTTAGCCTTAGTGGAAAGTGGCCTTCACCGGAAAGTTTGCTGATAGTTCAGTCGACTGCATGACAGTGGTAACATGTGAATTAGAAAATCACCTTTACCGCTTACGAAATAAAGTTGCTGTCACTGTCAAATTGTTTCCACTGACGTGTGGTCGACCGAACATCATAATTTTATACTTGAAACACAGACCAGTAAGCCTCAAGACGCCACATAAACAAAGTTTTGCATGAGAACACAGTCGTAAAATGTTGGCGGGGACCGGGGGGCGGACGGCGCGTTGTGATTGGTCGGCTCAAATGTTCGGTGATATGATTGGTGCCGCTCGCTGACGGAGTGACGTCCCGATTGGTGGCTGGGCGTAAGATATGCAGTGCATATCTTACGCATATGCAGTGCATATGCTATGTGACCGGGGGTATCCGGCTAATAGACGTCTAAAGGCTTACTGGTCTGTTACTTGAAATTAACCTAGGTTTATTTAGTTACAACCCAGACTTATTCTGGGCCCGGAGCCTCATACGGGCTGTTCAGTGTCCTTCATTAATTGTCTGTAACAGTTTAACACAAGACTTACGATCATAATTTTCTACAACAGAATCCAATCAGCAGCATTGACAGGGTACGCTAGGGTCCACACTTCATCAATCTAATGGCAGGACCCGTAGGGTAGCGTAATTGTGTGCTCATCGTACCCTTAATATTATTCATCTTTGATAACGGAACGAATCAGCACGTACGCGTCCACCGCTGGACCAAGTCTTCATAATGAACAGTGAATTAGGGCATGTATATGTTATTAAGTATTATTAAAATATCTGAAAACCTCTTAAGGGGTCATTGTACTCATCAGTATGAACAACTTTTTTTTACTATGGGACCAAACATGAAATCACAAAAAAAATCGGTCGAAAAGAAAAGTTGTCCCACAGTAAAAGTTGTTCATACTGATGGGTATAATAACTCCGTAAGAGGTTTTCAGTTATTTCATTAACACGTTGTAAAGGCTGTGGTTTTTAATAGGTGCTATAATTTTCGAGCTTCATAAACAGCTGTTTATCAATACTAAACATAATAGGTATATGATTATTAATAACTGGATAATTTTGAATAAAAAATTTATCAAAAATAGAATATGTCTATACTATTTGTCCCCTTTTATTTAATTTATGTTTGCACGGCATTGCTCGCGGATGACCGATGGGGCAGTAAAGTTCTGGCACACCTCTGACACTCAATACATTATAAACGTTAGCACCACCTACATACACAAGATTACGTCTGTATACAAACGCACACACACGTTTAGGTTAGGGATACTCGCCGCTCGTAATGCCGACTACGTAATGCGCTTCTTAGTAGTTCTCAGAGATGGCGTGCTTGTATAGAAACTGGCGCAACGTGGGTAGGACCGACGACTTAGGCCAAAATTAATATCCAATCTATACACGATTTGCCCTACTAGAGATAGGAATTTGACATAAGCTCCATACAAAGTATGTCAAATTTCTATCTCTAGTAGGCCAAATCTTGGATAGATTGGATATTAATTTTGGCCGTTAGTGAAGGTCGCGGGAATCCGCTGGATGCGGGAAGCGATAATCGAACCTGTGACTCCATTGTTGGTTGTTTCGCTGTGGACGTTGACGAGTGTGACCACAATTGTACAGGGTGTGAACGGTGTGACTGCGAATAGTCCCGTGGGAATGACGTCATTAAAGGGGCCACGACGCGGCGCGCGCTTGTAAACACAACATTACGACACTATTCGGCACTTTATGTACGAACCAGAATCGAAAATAGTGCCACTAAAATGTGAATACAGATTTTTTTGTAGAATTTATTTACTTATTTAAGAATTGAGGAGATTCTTTTCAAAATTTGATTGTTCTACTTTCTCAGTTTAAAAAAAATATTGAGACAGTACATTTTTAGGTTTTTTTTTAAATTTTGTACATTAATGTTTTTGGTGGATGAAGAAAAAAGAAAGATTTTTTTTTTATTGAACAAATTTTTCTCAAAAAAATTCCGTAGTTCCGTGTGGTGCCGGACGTAAAGAATTGCACCACCATATTTCTTCTAATGGGTGTCGTAAAAGGCGACTAAGGGATTCACCAGAGGATGGGCAGCAGCGTTCTCTGAGTATTTAACCGACCAACTGCGATCGCCAACCCGCCTGCCAAGCGTGGCTATTATGGCATATCCTCCCCATTGGGGGAGGCCTATGTTCAATAGTGGACTTCGTTCGGCTGAAATAATAATAATAATTGTTGTTCAAAAAAATGTTGTCAAAATTTGTTGTTGATCTGTCACGGTTTGCGTAACTTCTATTTCAGCCACGTGTAGAATTCAAGTTGCCAGTCAAATAAAAAAATTGTAAACCTATTTCCAAAGAGGAATAAATTAAAAAAAAAAAAAAAATCCTAACATAACATAACATCACGCCTGTATTTCCCCGAAGGGGTAGGCAGAGGTGTAATAGTACACCCACATTTCGCCAGTTATGTTATAGTCCCATGTAATAGGGGGCGAGCCTATTGCCATAAATCGGGCATAAATCCAAAAAAAAAACAAAATTGACTTAATTATTATGTTTATTAAATTTTAATTACATGGTAAATGTGAATAGTTGCAATTTTCACACTCTAATTAAACTTAGTTTCCACTGTAGAGTCCGGGGTTTAAATACCTAAATCGGGAAAATTTTAAAATAGATTTTTAACAGTCATAAGAAAAATTGGTAACTAACATGCTTATATTAGCTTCACTTGTAACGAATATGTAAACAAATCTTGGAAATCGATTTTAACCTACTTCTAACTGTCGTATCGATTTGAAACTTTACAAGTATATGTAATCCGGATAACAATACAATAATTTGGTACCATCGAGCTGATCTGATGATGGAGCCAGGAGGTGGAGAGTGGAACTTTTCAATTATTACATAATACATGCTGAAATTTTTCCCGAAAAGGGAATTATTTTATTTTATTTTACATTCCCACAACATCCTGTATACACCTACTCAGTATATCCTACATAGTGTTAATATCCAATAACATATCAAAAACCCTAAATTGCTGCGCCACATATAAAAAGACGTCTAACTTACGATACTACCTCCCACCACTTGGGCGGCCTCGGGTGCCCAATAATACGCCAGTAATACGCCAATAATCTGCCAAGGAGCCTGTTGCGTATTCTGATCACGTATCTACATTACGGAGCGGTATTTATAATATACGTGAGGCTTAAACACTTGTCTATCAAGAGAAGGAAACGTGTAGGAAATACGTTTTCGCAGTGGCTGCTGCGCTTGCGTCGATCGTAGGTTTGATTATTTATATGCAAAATATAAAAAATAGCTGAATAAAAACCTATATTTGTATAATTAATGATTTTACACAAAACGAGACAAACTGTTTACTGTAATACTCTATCTACTCTGTTTACTCTTTTTAAACGGAACTATGTATGTTTGGGGAGGCCTATGTCCAACAGTGGACGTCTTTCGGCCGAAATGATGATGATTATTATGGTGATGTATATAATTGCTTTTTATTCAGATAAAAAAATTAAAGTAGCTTTTTGGAATGGAAATATCAATGACTTTTGACACATTCCAATTTGAAGAGAAAAAAAGTGGAATTATTGATTTTATTTTTATTCAATCACTCCTCATGGCCTACTGATGGTTTTTTCAGAGCCTAGGGGTTTGTGCACTTGGAATTTATGTCAAAAAGTGTAGAAAACACACGGAGTCTAGAACCCGCGACACTTACACAAGTTTAAAAACTCAAGTGAATGACAATCTGCGCTTTCCTATGGCATAGCTATGGGTGTACAATAGTGTACATTAGTACACCCAGCTAACAACACAAATGTAAAAAAAGTTGGCAGAGGATTTTCAGGATGCCCATTCCAGCACTCACCGCGTACAGCCTAGTGAGCTGCATTCAGCGGTCTATAACTTTCCACTTGGAAGTCTCTCAACTGACTTCGATTTGATCAGACTTCGAACCAGATGCAATTCCAACCTCGGCAAGTCGATGGTTATGAACAGTTTGAAATCAAACACAGTCGACAAATTTTAAAGGTGGATTCTCTCAATGAAATTCAACAACTTTTCCTAAAATAAAAAAAGGAAAAATAAATTACTACCTACACATAAAGTAAAAAAAACATTGACTGACGACCGATGTTTCTAAAGATGCTTATACACGGTGGAAGTGACATTATGCGCAAGTCCAGGCACTTGTGCGGGTTTGTTGCATCGTATATTCGGGTCCAGTGCCTTACGCATGTACCTACCGCATTTAGCCCGCGCGTGAAGCCTTCGCATGTATATATTAGCTTGCACCTTTACATGGCGCCTCCCCCCCCCCCCCCCCGTTATACCGAAAGTCCGCCGCTTTCGAGAAAACATTTTCCGATGCAGCAACGGCTGCCGGGGGACGTAGCGGCGGTGTCCCCCAGCAATGCCCTAAGCCGAGGTCCGAGCCCTTCCCTGGGGGACGCCCTTATGCGGCATTGCAACCGCGAAATTAGTTTGTAAGTTAGTAGTTAGAAAATCTTTCAGCGGATGGAGTCCCTCACGGGACTCTCCACCCCCAAAGCCCGGTTAAGCAGAAAGAGCACTCTAGTGCTTCCTGTGAGTAGTCAATTCGAAAAAAAAATAAAAAAAAAATACATGGCGCGGTTAGAATTAGTTGTTTCAATTTCAATTTTATTTATTTGCTAACATGGGTACAAAATGGTGTTGTGTTCAGTTTTATTGGTAGAATCCACCTTTACAATTTGTCGACTGTATTTGATTTCAACCTGTACATATAGACAAAACGGTGACACGGTGCGGTTGTGGGTCTGGCCCTCGAACTATGTTCCACCTCCTATTCTGTTCTCTGTGCCCCAACAACTGTATCCTAGATGACCTCTGCGTTGCCACTGATAATGTTCGTAGAAGTAGCAAAGTTTTGGGGCTGCCAAGTTTAATTTAAAATTAGTCCTACGATTGAAACGAAGAAACGTAAACCTGTGTCTAATACGTCACGTTTCTCACTACTCTCACAGAACGGATCAATTGCGTATTTTGGTCACGTATGGCCATTACGGGGCGATATTTTATATTAAACGTGGGGCTTATGGTTAACTGTCTGTCAAATGTGTCTTCATTATTTTTCAACCGTCAATTTTGTAATTATAGTTTTTTCCGAGTGGTGCCGGACGTAAAGAATTGCACCACCATATTTCTTCTAATGGGTGTCGTAAAAGGCGACTAAGGGATTCTCCAAAGGATGAGCAGCAGCGTTCTCCGAGTATTTAACCAACCAACTGCGATCGCCAACCCGCCTGCCAAGCGTGGCATGAAATAAATGCATCCTAAAAATATTATTAATAAAAACACACACAAAAACGTCCCGTACCCAAGCAACATCACGGTTACAAACTAGTTCGGGACTTTTTATATATTCGCTGTGCCACGCCGAGGGGCGGGAGTGGTATCGACAGGCCTCTTTTCGCCCTCAACGAGATTAATTAAGCCACGATCGTCCACGTGATTAATGTTTTTAGCTAAAAATGTTTCAAACTGAAATCAATTTTGTCTTGAAAACATCGTTCGTGTGTTCGACGTGTTTACCGGGGCTTGTGTTCAATTAAATTGGAAAATAATACAAAAATATTCACGTCAAGTTGCGAGCAACCAGCGAAATTTTGTACCTAGATAAATTAATATAGATAATTTTTTGTACCTAGATAGATACAAAGATAGAATATTCTTTATTGTACACCATTACAATTATTAAACTTAGGACTGACATGTAAAATAAGTGTACATTGGTGGACTTATCGCTAATAGCGATATCTTCCAGACAACCTTTGGATAAATAAATATTTTGGGACATTTTACACAGCACCATCAAGTCCCAAACTAAGCAGAGCTTGTAATATGGGTACTAGACAATGGATATAATAATACTTAATATACTTTTTTTTTGTAAATACATACTTATAAATATATAAGAAACACCCAGACCTTCACAAACACTTATGTTCATCACACAAATATTTGTGTGGGCATCGAACCCACGACCTCGTGATCAGCAGTCCGACACTCGAACCACTAGACCACAGACGTCGTCATCGGATGGACAAAGAAGACGTGAAAAATAGATGGGGGCAGTATGTGGTGCACTTGACATACTAAAAAAAAAAAAAACCTACCATAGAAAATATTACATGTATAAATATAGAAAATAAATTATACCTAGTATAATAAGTGTATAATACCTAGTTGGTTAATAAGGCCACTTTCAAACAAAGGCCTACCTGATGTTCGTTTGTTGCCTATATGGTATTGAAATTCTCAATAAGGCCCTCTTGTAGTGCTCAGTTGTAATGTAGGGCACTTGATGGCCAGCAGGCGAAAGCGCTAGAACTGCTCGATTTTGTTTGTATTTTCTTAACACTCCCCCATGAACTGCCAGCGGCGCCTTGTTGTTTACAAGGTGTTAAAATAGAATAACACAGTTTTGAACATGTACCCTGCTACGCCACAGCAACATCTGGTTTACCAGATTCTATACATAATTTTAATTTTAATTAATAAATATTAACTTAGCATATTTTTAAATACATTTATTCTTGACAGCTATTTTTACATTAATTAATTTACACGTAATAAAGTTCTCGCTTAGTTACAAAAATATTTTTATAGAATTTATGTATAGATAGGTATTTTTGTACAACATGTAAGAAAAACCCCGTTGTACCTGTGAGGTACGTTATCAGAATCGATATTCATACGTAAGGACACACCTCATTTGGAAAAACTCTTCAATAAAAATAATCAAATTAAATATTAAATAATTATTAATTGACTGCCTCGTCGGTCTAGTGGTTGCAAGCGCGACTGCTGAACGTGGGGTCCTGGGTTCGATTCTCGGGTAGGGCAAAGTGTTATAGGGTTTTTTTATTAGGAAATTCTCAGTAGCAGCCCGGAGTCTGGGTTTTTGCCCGGTCAGTGGCAATAGGCTCGCCCCCTATTACATGGGACTATAACATAACTGGCGAAATGTGGGTGTAGGTACTACACACGTGAACGAACGAAACGACGAACGATACGAAAGTGATTATGTCACTCAAAACTTACTCACTCAGTGATTATATGAATAAAAATAATCAAATTAAATATTAAATAATTATTAATTGAAAATTGAAAGTGATATAATCACTTTTAATAATGATTTAATATTTAATTTGATTATTTTTATTGAAGAGTTTTTCCAAATGACTAGTGTTTTGTGTCCTTACGTATGAATATACCAGGCCCCTCAGAAAGTATTGCGAAAAAAAGTTTTTATATATGGGAGACTGGCCAGTTATAATGTTTTTCGAAAATATGATTATTTATAAGTAAAAATAAGTAAGTTCCAATTTCAAAATTTCCCTCCACATTTTTTGCGAGTTAATTCAAAGTATTGTGTCTCACTGAAATATGGATCTGCGCCGGGAACATTTTAGAGCTATGATTTTATACGATTTCAAGTGTCGCCTGAAACCGGATGAATCGTACGATAGACTTCAAATGGCATTCATGGATGAAGGCCCTTCCAAGGCAACCGTGTATCGTTGGTATAACGAATTCAAGCGCGGTCGACCAACTTTGGGGGATGACGAAAGAAGCGGTCGCCCTTTGACGGCTGTTACCGAAGAAAACGTGCTAACAGTGAAAAATTTAATCCAAGACAATAGGCGAATTACATATCAGGAGATTCAACACATATTGAAGATTGGATCGGGAAGCGTTCACGAGATTCTACACAGCCATCTTCGCGTGAGGAGGATAGTATCACGCTGGGTGCCGCACAACCTCACCGATGCTCAGAAGCAGGCCCGGGTGGAATGGTGCCGTGATATGCTTAACAAATTTGAAGCAGGCTCGTCTCGGCGTGTTTACGACATCGTTACAGGTGACGAGTCCTGGATTTATCAATACGACCCAGAAACCAAGCGCCAGTCGACTGTTTGGGTGTTTCAAAATGAGCCAACGCCTACCAAAGTGAAGCGATCTAGAAGCGGGGGTAAGATTTTGATCGCTAGCTTTTTTAATTTGACTGGCCACTTGGTATCAATTCCCTTACGGGATCAAAGAAGCATTAATGCCGAATGGTATACTACCAAATGTTTGCCAGAAGTTTTCTCTGTTATAAGCAACAAGCGACCAAACACAGGGCTCCGCGGGCTACTGCTCCACCACGACAATGCACCTGCGCACACCGCACTCAAAACGAGGGACTTCCTGGACAGCACGCCAGTCAAACTCCTGGGTCACCCTCCTTACAGCCCTGATCTAGCACCGTGTGACTTCTTTTTATTCCCAAAAATAAAAAATCAGCTCAAAGGGATACAATTTTCGTCGCCGGAAGATGCGCTGGCTGCATTCGAGCAGGCTGTAAACGAGGTGTCTGCGGCGGACTGGAAAAAGTGTTTTGAAAACTGGTTTAGGCGCATGAATCTTTGTATAGAGGCTGGTGGAAAGTACTTTGAAAAGATTTGATAAAAATATATGTACGTATAGAACAATTTTTTTTAGTTTCGCAAAACTTTCTGAGTGTCCCACGTATATATCGATTCTGACCCCTAGCCAAGTTGACAATCTACACAATCTACAATCGTCAACGCTAATAGAAAACAATCAAAATGTATGGGAATGACATATCTGAACGAATGATTTTTTCGTTGAGATATGTCATTCCCATACATTTTGATCGTTTTCTATTAGCGTTGACGATTGACGATTGTGTAGATTGTCAACTTGGCTAGGGGGGCTGATAACATAGTTCACAGGAACAACAGGGTTTTTGTTACATGTTGTATAACTAACATTGGCGAGCGGATCGGATTAGTTTTTTTATAAGTCGGCCTATCTGTCAGATATAAATAGCACACACACAGATTACTGACATTCTATATTTATGACATTACTATCTTCAATTAACTTTGATTGCTGTTACTGAACTCATTATTGCTTTAAAGTTGTCAATTAATTAGCTTAGTAATTGCAATTATTAAGATAACCCAATGAAACATTTTTTTATACCCGCGCTAAGTGCAACGTCCTACATGTCTAAGATACAATCTACAAACGCGTTCATCATCAACACTGTAAAAGATAATGATATTGTGAGTGATAACTGCGTGCATCGAATTTATATTATTATTATATTGTATTATATTGTACGGTAGATTAAAATATTTTTTTAGAAATATATGTAAAGACGCTTGTCATCTTAGTCTACCTGCGACCACGAAATGCTGCAAAGCTTTCGAAACTTCAGGGAAACCAATTTAAATAATATACGCGATTTAATCCGGTTAAACTTTGTTTTATTATAATGTGTAGTGATCGCGAAAACCTAAGAAGTTATTATTAAAATAAACAGTTACATACAATGCACATTTTGATTATTGTTTTCTGAATATGATATTTTATTCTCATGGTATGAGTTTTAACTATACTACTTACAAAAAAATGCTTCTTTTTAAATTGTATAATTATTATTTTATTTTACTTTTTTGGGACATAAAACAGCTTTTTTTTATAGTATAGGATGGCGAAACGAGCCAAAGGCCTACCTGTGTTAAGCGGTTACCTTTGCCCATAAGAACTTCAATACCACCTAGGCTGTTGCCTTAATAGTACCGCAAGTCGGTTCGCCAAACTGAGACATGAAGATGGAAAGTCTCATGTTATTGTAATTTCACCCTTCAGACCGAAACACAGCAATGCAAGCATAACTATTTGGCGGAGAAGTATGTACGGTGGTAGTACTTCCCCGGACGAGATCTTTCAATTCAATTCAATTTTATTTATTTATCACAAAGGAGCTAAAAAAGGAGCTCTACTACTATTAGACTCTTCCTGACTCATAGTCCTTCGTATTTAAAAACACGTATCGCATTATTTAACTGCAATTTCCCTGACCTGACCCTGACGAAAATGGTTCGTCTGTATTCAACAATGCAATCATATCGGTCATTATGTCACTCCATTCTCGTTCATACTGCCCATTCTTTGAGTGAACGGCACGCTGTACTGTTGCCCATTCGATTTTAAAATCCGTATTCTAGTTTGTAATCAAACAAATTTTAAAATCCGTATTCTAGTTTGTAATCAAACAAATTTTAAAATCCGTATTCTAGTTTGTAATCAAACAAATTTTAGTGCGTGTGATTTTTTTTATTTATTAAAAGTGATTTGTCAAGGTTTACTTTGTGATAAATAAATATAAGAACGATTTGATACGTAACCGTAGATAAAAAGCTACAATATACAATATTATAAAAGTTTATACTAAACCTGAAAAGGGGTCATTGTACTCATCATTATGAACAACTCTTACTACGGGTTCAACCCTGAAATCGTGAAAAAAAATCTGTCGTTCCCTAACTTGTGTTCACATATATCGACTGTATCTTTGGAACTACTGGTTTTTATTTTTGATTTCGGGGTTGGTCTCGTATTAAAAGTTGTTCATAATGATGAGTATAATAACCCCTTTTCAGATTTAGTGTAAAAACTAAGAAGAAAATAACAACATTAAATGTTGTACCTATGTTAAATTTTTGTTTACTTTTTTCTCATATAAAATATTATGTAGTTTTGTTCAAAATGAGTCTGTAAACAATGATAATCCTGAAGTTGCTTACTTTTATTTACAATAATTTTGTTGTGTATTATTTCAGAAGTGTCAGCCGGTAGTTGTTTATTACAGAAGGAACAAAAGTGTTTATGGAATTTACGACAATGGGATTGAATAAAAGTGAGTTATTTTCATATAATAATCATTTTATATATCCTGAGAATCCGCCAACCCGCCTGCCAAGCGTGGCGATTATGGCATATCACCACCCACCCCTTTGGGAGAGCCTTTGTCCAGCAGTGGACGTTTTTTTTCGGCTGAAATGATGATGATGATGATATCCTGAGAATGTTGTATACGTGGGACACTCAGAAAGTTTTGCGAAACTAAAAAAAATTGTTCTATACGTACATATATTTTTATCAAATCTTTTCAAAGTACTTTCCACCAGCCTCTATACAAAGATTCATGCGCCTAAACCAGTTTTCAAAACACTTTTTCCAGTCCGCCGCAGACACCTCGTTTACAGCCTGCTCGAACGCAGCCAGCGCATCTTCCGGCGACGAAAATTGTATCCCTTTGAGCTGATTTTTTATTTTTGGGAATAAAAAGAAGTCACACGGTGCTAGATCAGGGCTGTAAGGAGGGTGACCCAGGAGTTTGACTGGCGTGCTGTCCAGGAAGTCCCTCGTTTTGAGTGCGGTGTGCGCAGGTGCATTGTCGTGGTGGAGCAGTAGCCCGCGGAGCCCTGTGTTTGGTCGCTTGTTGCTTATAACAGAGAAAACTTCTGGCAAACATTTGGTAGTATACCATTCGGCATTAATGCTTCTTTGATCCCGTAAGGGAATTGATACCAAGTGGCCAGTCAAATTAAAAAAGCTAGCGATCAAAATCTTACCCCCGCTTCTAGATCGCTTCACTTTGGTAGGCGTTGGCTCATTTTGAAACACCCAAACAGTCGACTGGCGCTTGGTTTCTGGGTCGTATTGATAAATCCAGGACTCATCACCTGTAACGATGTCGTAAACACGCCGAGACGAGCCTGCTTCAAATTTGTTAAGCATATCACGGCACCATTCCACCCGGGCCTGCTTCTGAGCATCGGTAAGGTTGTGCGGCACCCAGCGTGATACTATCCTCCTCACGCGAAGATGGCTGTGTAGAATCTCGTGAACGCTTCCCGATCCAATCTTCAATATGTGTTGAATCTCCTGATATGTAATTCGCCTATTGTCTTGGATTAAATTTTTCACTGCTAGCACGTTTTCTTCGGTAACAGCCGTCAAAGGGCGACCGCTTCTTTCGTCATCCCCCAAAGTTGGTCGACCGCGCTTGAATTCGTTATACCAACGATACACGGTTGCCTTGGAAGGGCCTTCATCCATGAATGCCATTTGAAGTCTATCGTACGATTCATCCGGTTTCAGGCGACACTTGAAATCGTATAAAATCATAGCTCTAAAATGTTCCCGGCGCAGATCCATATTTCAGTGAGACACAATACTTTGAATTAACTCGCAAAAAATGTGGAGGGAAATTTTGAAATTGGAACTTACTTATTTTTACTTATAAATAATCATATTTTCGAAAAACATTATAACTGGCCAGTCTCCCATATATAAAAACTTTTTTTCGCAATACTTTCTGAGGGGCCTGGTATGTTGTGATTATCTTTGAGAATAATTTAGATTGATCGTTATTGTATTAATGAACTTATAACTGTTATTTATTTATTTTATTTAACAATTTATGCACAGAAACGTACGTATGTATGTTCGTACTTTTAAATGCAAAATTGACGGCGCCCGGGAGTCTCCTGGGACTCTTAGCTATACATTTTTAGTTGCGTCTACTTTACGCTGCTTCAAAGGTTAAATTGACCGTTTATTGAATAAAATCCATTAAAATTTTAAGTTAAGCACGCTAGTCGCGGTCAGTCTCTAGATGGGTGACCGTTTCGTGATAAATTAAGACCCCTCCTTGCTTCGGAGAGCACGGTCCCGGTAGTCATACGATATCTGTGAGTACGTAAAGCCGTCAGTCCTGCGCCTGATCACTCTCCGGTCGTGTCGGATTGCCGTATCCCATCGGATTATGAGAGTGCGGGCATAGAGAGTGCACCTGTGTTTGCGCACACACTTGTGCACTATAATATGTGCCGCGCAGATGGCTAGTCTCCGTTGAGATTGGCCGCCGTGACCGAAATTCAGCCGGGAGGCCATTATTATCCGTGAAAATCATTACGGGTAGTCAGAAACCCGAAAGTCTGACAGTTAGTTTCTTTACAATATCGGTATTACCCAGTAACTGGGTTGCGGGGGTCTGATGGCAGTCGCTCCGTGTAATATACTGACGTTCAGCCGCATCTGGCTAGACTGGAAGCTGACCATTAGACTATTTAAACATATTTTAACTAAGACAACAACAAAAAACAAAAAACTCGAAAATCTCAAAGAGATGTTCGAATAAATAACATGAGATGGCTATTTAATTTAAAATTATTTATGTTATGCAAATTATTTATATTAAATTAATAATAGATGTTTAACATAATAATGGGCGAACATATACATGCCGAAATTTTAATGGCTTTTATCTTGAAAAGGGGTCATTGTACTCATCATTATGAACAACTTTTACTATGGGACCAACCCTGAAATCGCGAAAAGGTGATCAACTGATCCCTGCATTTAAGTTCACATGAATTCACAGCAGATTTTTTGTCGTGATTTCAGGGTTGGTCCCATAGTAAAAGTTGTTTGTAATGATGAGTACAATGACCCCTTAAGAGGTTTAGTATAAACTAATAATAAGGTTGTTCACACGGCTAAACATCAAGCTATACGTACCCAGTATAAGCTGACCTCGCATTGTAGAGGCTTTCCGAACAATGAGATGTCAGCTTATACTGTAAATTTACAGCTTGATGTGTGATGATAGTAGTATTTTTGCCTATGTTGTCTCACTGGAGGTCAAGTGGCGGACTTTCGGTATATAGGGTGTGTGTGTGACGCGCTAATCGCGAATCTCCGGCGAGGCTAAGACCTACCTAACCCTAACCAGTGGCGATTAAGCCTACTCCTAGGAACAATCAAGTGCAAGCGCGGACCAGTCTTTTTTTTTATGCGCGTCAAGCTCATCTGGCCACCTTCACCTTGGTCTGTACCGAAGCCATTAGACTTTTTCGGGACTCAGTAGTTTTAGATGTCCACCATTCACTCTTACGGTCTTTTAACCAATAATACTATCTAGCTTGCAGATCTGCGATAGCATTGTTGTTTTACCTGCACATCATAAACAACGCTGAAAAACAGATTATTTTGCGCTATCATTATATATTTTAATTTAATTTAACATTTTTCATTATCAGTTCTTATCTGTCAGTTGTTCATGTTTGGTAGGGCGATGTGGAGTAACAGAATATAGATATTTAGTGATTAATTTTAGTGTTTTTACATGAACTTGAAAAGGTGGTGGATGGAGACAGGCAGGTTTACAATCATGATCATCATCATCATTTCGGCCGAAAGACGTCCACTGCTGGACAAAAGCCTCCCCCAAGCATTGCCACAACGATCGGTCCTGCGCTTTCCGCATCCAGCGGATTCCCACGACCTTCACCAGGTCGTCGGTCTTCCTTGCCTACCCATGCTGCGCCTTCCAGTACGCTCTCACCACTCCAGAACTTTACTGTCCCATTGGCCATCCGTTCTGCGAGCATTGTGCCCCGCCCACTGCCACTTAAGTTTGGCAATTCTTCGGGCTATGTCGGTTACCTTCGTTCTCCTGCGAATCTCCTCTTTTCTGATTCGATCATGCAGGGACACTCCGAACATAGCCCTCTCCATTGCCCTTTGAGTGCCACTTAAGTTTGGCAATTCTTCGGGCTATGTCGGTTACCTTCGTTCTCCTGCGAATCTCCTCTTTTCTGATTCGATCATGCAGGGACACTCCGAGCATAGCCCTCTCCATTGCCCTTTGAGTGACAATACCTTTGAGGTTTACAATAAGTACAGATATTAAGATAGTACGAGAATATGACCCATCACTCACTCCTTCATGCCTTTGCACAATTATATTGGAGTCGGCTTCGAGTCTAACCAGATGCGGATGAACATCAGTATTGGACACGGAGCGACTGCCATCAGGCCCGCAACCCAGTTACTGGTTAATACCGACATCATACGGTTAGACCAGTTCTCGGACTTTCAGGCGTCTGACTACTCGTAACGACTGCTATAGATGCTCGTATGAATGTTTCGTGTGGTGCCGGACACAAATAATAGCACCAAACCATCTCTTCTCATGGGTGTCGTAAAAGGCGACTAAGGGATTTATTTACCAGAAGATTGGCAGCAGTATTCTCTGAGTATTTATTCAACCAACAGCGATCACCAAAGCACCTACTTCTCCGCCAAATAGTAATGCTTGCATTTGTGTTTCGGTCTGAAGGGTACGGGTGCCGATGAAATTACAATCACAAGACTGACTGAGAGACTTTCCATCTTCATGTCTCAGTTTGGCGAACCGACTTGCCGAACCATTTAGGCAACAGCCTAGGTGGTATTGCAGTTGTTATGGGCAAAGGTAACCGCTTAACATCAGGTGGGCCTTTAGCTAGTTTCGCCATCCTATACTATAAAAAATAATAAAAAACAAACCCACCCGCCAAGCGTGGCGATTATGGCATAGCCCCCCCCTCCCCCGCGTTAGGGGTAGGCCTATGTCCAGCAGTGGACGTTTTTCGGCTGAAATTATAAACGATGATGATAACATCATAAAGGCAACCTCTGTGCAAAATTTCAGCTTTCTAGGTCCAAGGGTTTGAGCTGCGCGTTGATGAGTCAGTCAGTGAGTGAGTCATCACTTTTCTTCTTATGTGTATTGATGATGGTGATTGTGCACCAGAATTAATGAAAAAATGAAACAAATAAAAATATAGAGCCCATGGTCCAGTTCGTTCAGTTATTGTCAGTTTTTCGGGTCTCTTGTCTACTTATTGGTATGATAATGAAACTGAGGGCTTATTCCTACTCTCGAAGGCAAGTAGGTAGGAACCGGTCACCCCCAAAAATTTGTCTCCGTTACGAATTATGCACAATTTTAATGTGATGATAAATGCTTCATAAACATTTCATTCCGACAATTCAGTAGGTACCTAGCAAGAATAATGACTTACGTGAAAAACAGTGACTGTTATTATTTTAGTAAAGTCATCTTACAATATACTTATTTGAACTAATAGCATTTTTTATACCATTGTTTTTATACTAACAAAAATAATTTTATGAGTGACACGTCTGATCCCTAAGGACATAGAGGTGAACAGTTAAGGGGAATCTAGCAGACAAGTGAGACCCCATCAGTAAAAAAAATTGTTCTCACTGAATACATAATTTATCGAAAATTCGTTTTTAACGATTGAAGTACAGGTACATACAGTACCTGACTAACTTTAATCAGAAACTATTAACTCTGTAAAATTTAGTACGCTGTAGTTGTAGATAGAAAAAATGCCAAAAGTGGCCGTTTTTCGCACTTTTGCCATCTACAACTACAGCATTAATACACAGAGTTAATAGTTTCTGATTAAACTCCAGTATCTGTACTTAAAAAATACTTACACTTATTACTTGTATTATAAAATTTATTACACCATTTTGTACCCATGTTTTTTTTTTGTCAAAACCATCACGCACTCCGCCATGACACAATGTTCTCGCAGCGCCAATAACAGAGCCGAATGGAGACGCATCGCAAGAGCTGCTACTCAAACTTCGACCTGATATAACCACGACCACTCTGCCAAGAGTGAACGACTAAGAAGAAGAAGTACCCATGTTAGCAAATAAATAAAATTGAATTGAATTGAATTAAATTGTTAAAACTGCCTCGTTGGTCTAGTGGTTGCAAACGCGACTGCTGAGCGTGGGGTCCTGGGTTCGATTCCCGGGTCGGGTAAAGTGTTGTTGGGTTTTTTCATTAGGATTTGCCCGGAGTTTGGATTTGTGCCCGGTTAATGGCAATAGGCTCGCCCCCTATTACATGGGACTATAACATAACTGGCGAAATGTGGGTGTACTATTACACCTCTGCCTACCCCTTCGGGGAAATACAGGCGTGATGTTATGTTATAGATAGATAGATAGATAGAATATACTTTATTGTACACCATGAAAATAGTAGTAAACAGGAACAACGTACAAATTATGGGTACATGGGCGGTCTTATGTTGTTAAATTGTTAAAAACAAATTTTCGATAAATGATGTATTCAGCGAGTAATATTTTTTTTACTGATGGGGGCGCCACTTGGTAGAACAATTGTCGAAAAGGGTTAACGCATTTACGCATACGAAGCGAAATCTAACGATTTAAATTGTGGAAAAACAATCACGGCGTTCACGGTAGCTTAGTAGCTAGCACTGGCGTACTGAGCCAGGATTCGCGGGTTCGAATCCTGCTCATGATGTTGGTGAGCGATTTTTCTTTCCACAATTTAAATAAAAATACTCTAAGTCTAAGGCAATCCTGTCACCAGCTGTCCTTCGATTAATAATTTATTTGTTTGAAAACCACATAATTAAAACCACGCACATAATTTTGAATAATGAATTATCTATTAGCACATTTTTCGGAATTCCTAATTCGTGAATTAGGAAGAACAAGTTTGGCCTAGGCAAAACTAGTTTGTCCTGAAATCGGGTTTGGCCGATAAATTATTTAATAAACTAGCCTTTTCACGCGGCTTCTCTCGCGTTTAATTATGTTTATCACAGAAAGACATTATCTTGCATCCATCAGGAACTGTGTATCTTCCTGGGATAAAAAGTTCGATTGGTCTATCTATGTGACAAATTGCATACAAATCCGTTCAGCAGCTACAGCGTGTCCAGTATAAACTGACCTCTCATTGTACGGAAAGTCTCTACATTGCGAGGTCAACTTCTATTGAATAGGTATAGCTTGATTAGTCATGTGTACAAACAAGCAAACAAACATCCATACTTACGTATTTATATTGTTAGAGGATGTAAAATAGTTTGTGATCGATTTTGCATAAGCATTTTAGGATATTGAACTTCGAAAACAGGTAGTACAACCGCGCTCTTTCGACCAATATTTAAACAGAACATGAAGGTGTGATAACATTGATGACAATTCCCTAATGTGGTAAAATACCTAGACATTGCATGATAGATTTATATTGGAATTATATTATATATTAAATTAGATGATTAGATATTGAAAGAACATCCGCGATTTGATCGCGATACGTTCGCCGAGGTCGTCCCCTTCCAACTCTTCCATCCACACTCGCTTCGTATATTTGTTTCGTCAATCTCCTCTCGTCCATCCTCTCTATATGTCCAAACCATCTTAACATACCTTTCTCAATCTTTGTCACTACATCTTCTTTCACTCCACAACGCTCCCTTATCATGTTATTCCTTACTTTATCTCTCAAAGTTACACCACACATACTTCTCAAAGCTCTCATTTCTACTGCATTTATTCTGCTTTCATGTTTCTTCTGCCATACCCAACTTTCACTACCATACATAAGTGTAGGCACTAACACTCCCCCATGAACAGCCAGCCGTGCCTTTTCCGACACTTTGCGGCTGTTCATGAAGGTGTGTAGTGCCCCATTCACCTGATTACCAGCACTCACTCTCCTTTCAATGTCCTTCACATGCTTGCCATCTCTCGTAAACATGGAACCCAGGTATACAAAATCTTTCACTTGTTCAACCTTTTCGTCACCTATCAAAATATTGCACTCTGTCATAACTTCTTCCTTTTCAAAAACCAAAATTTTTGTCTTACTAACATTAACTTTCATTCCTTTACTCTCAAAAAATGCCAGGTTAAGAGTTCTCTAAACCGACGAGCATACATGACGAGGTTAATTGACGTAGATGAAGCGAAAGAGGTGTGTCAGGATCGTAGCAGGTGGAAATCCATAGTCTCTGCCTACCCCAATGGGAAACAGGCGTGATAATATGTATGTATGTATGTAGATATTGAAATCATGGTCCACTTTCATATTATGTTGAAAAAATATATTTTTTCACGAAACACTGATTGAGATTATTAATTAACATATTATTACTTATCAGCCCGATAACATTATCATAGGCTTGTTAATAAGCCTCCTAATGACTAATTGACTACTGAACAAAACAACTTCTAATCACCACGTTTAACAGAAGATTTGGAAAACGGTTTGGCGAAAATCACGGAATAGAAAACAAGGTGGAAGTGGCCAACATGCAAATATCGCGCTTAATTATTGTGCAACTGACAGCAGATCGTAAAAAGATTCCAATAGAGGTGTATCATATCACCGTTAAAATGTGTTCAATTTTGATATATTTCAATAAAATAATTTTAACAACTTTTAATGAGATTAAATTTAAAAAAATCATTTAATTGTTAGGCTTAATTTATAACAGAATTGAAGAGCTAAGTGGACAAAGGTGTTATATGACAAAATTAAAAAAAAAAAAATTGTATGCACATAGGGCTTAACTGATGGTTCAAACTGATTCAAAAGCTCATTAGTCGTTTAGAAATATTTGCCAGTTAACACCTTTGTCCACTTAGCCCTTTAATTGACGACTGATTGATTGAGTCTGTGGTCTAGTGGTTCGAGTGTCGGACTGCTGATCACGAGTCGTGGGTTCGATTCCCACAGGACACAAATATTTGTGTGATGAGCATAAGTGTTTGTGTTGGTCTGGGTGTTTCTTATGTATTATAAGTCTGTTTAAAAAAAAAAAAAAGTATATATGTATTATATCCATTGTCTAGTACCCATATTACAAGCTCTGCTTAGTTTGGGACTAGATGGTGTTGTGTAAGATGTACTAAATATAAAAAAAAAAAAAGATTTTGTGTATTGTGATGTACTATTTCAGTTGATAATGTGTGAGTTTGGCAACACTTTTTCCCGTAGTAAGTATTCGTAAAGGCACTTCCACTTGTATTATTTATTCCGTAGGCGAAAATAGTTCATTTTTGTAACGAGAGCTATAGAAAGTTGCTGTTGCTCATCTTCTTGGTGCATTTGTCTTGGGAAGTACCACCACCGTACCTATTTCTGCCGCCAAACAGTGATGTGTATATTTTATGTATGTGTGGCAAAATAAATGGTTTAAATGATGCTTGCATTGCTGTGTTCCGGTGTGAAGGGTACGGGTGCCGGTGACATTACAATCATGAGACTTTCCGTCTTTAGGTCTTAGTTTGGCGAAAGCGATTTGCAATACCATCGATGCAACAGCTTAGGTGGTATTGCAGTTGTTATGGGCATAGGTAGCCACTTAACATTAGGTGGGTCTTCAGCTCGTATCGCCAACCTATAACACAAGAAAAAGTAAAATAGACTTCAAGACTTTATCCTCGAGAGTCGCTGTTGTCACAATACAATGTATAAAAATGTTTTGGTCCTGAATAAATGATTTATTTATTATTTATTTTTATTTATTACCACATAGGGTGACATATTTGCATTGGCAACAAAGCCCTTTAAACAAAATGAGAAAAAAAAAACCACTAGAATACTGAAGCGACAACTAATGGTAATATGATTACAAGATTTGATTTAGGTTCACTTGTTTTGTAATAGACTCCTACATGATAACTAACCTACTTCCTACTAATATAATATTATACTGGGTGTAAGGGGAACGCTTCCGAAAACCAAGATAGGTGCTGGTGATTACTGATACGAAACCACGAAATCTGCGATGCGAATGCGATTCTTTTTTTTGTTTTTTTCATATATATTTTTTTTGCATTTTTCATACATAACCAGCCTTGGGCAGTTAAATAAAACTAATACATATAAAAACGGTCAGTCTGTGGATGGGTGACCGTTTCGTTACACATCGAGACCCCTCCGTGCCTCTGAGAGCACGTTAAGCTGTCGGTCCCGGTTGTCATACGAATATCTATGGCAGTCGTTACAGGTAGTCAGAAGCCTGAAAGTCTGACAACTGGTCTAAACTCCGAATGTCGGTATTACCCAGTAACTGGGTTGCGGGGGTCTGATGGCAGTCGCTCCGTGTAAAATACTGATGTTCAGCCGCATCTGGCTAGACTGGAAGCCGACCCCAATATAATTTGGAAAAGGCTCGGAGGATGATGACATATGAAAAATGCAAAAAAAAAAAAAATTTTTTTCGTGGTTTCGTATCAGTAATCACCAGCACTATCACCTATCTTCGTTTTCGGAAGCGTTTCCCTGACACCCGGTATTATAAATGTGAAAGTTTTTGAGGATGTATGGATGTATGTTGTTACTACTTTCACGCAAAAACTACTGTATGGATTTTTATAAAATTTGGCAAACAGATAGAACATAACCCGGATTAACATATAGGCTACTTTTATCCCGGGAAGTTGAACAGTTCCCGGAGGATGTTCGATAAACGACTTCCAAGCGGACGAAGCCGCGGGCATAGGCTATTATTAAATAATGTTATCTATACATAGTTACATACAAATCAACTCGTTTGTTACCCCAATGGGTAGGCAGAGACTATGGATTCCACCTGCTACGATCCTGACACACCTCCTTTACTTCATTTGAGTTCATTCTTGGGGTAACTCTCTCTTGGGGTGCATTAAAAGAGCCTCCACGAGTGACGATATTTAATTGATCGTCCGGCGCACCCTGGGCAGTCAGCCCCGCTACCAACCTGCTGACTGGCTAATCTTTTGCCCACGGCATGAGCTATTAACATTATGTAGCTCATGTCGACACGATAGAAGAAGATGACCTCCTCTGCATGCTCGTCGGCTTAGAGTGCTCTTAACCAGAGGCCTTACTCCCGACTGGATCGAGTTCTGTATCAATCAAATTTGAATTCGAGTTAGTGTCAATTCGGACTGCATTCCTCTAGGAACTGACATTAGCTCGATTTGGTTTAAAGCTCGAACCAGTCGGTAGCAAGGCCCCTGGCCTTTTTTGAGAACGACCGCAAGCACTTACATGATAAGTACTAAATAAAGTAATGCATGTTCCTATTATCTATATCCTGATACCATATCTCATAACAAAATAAGCCTTTTTAGGCTTAAAATTATCATAATCGGCACGCTTGGGAGACAAATTGCAGATTGCACAACGTTATTTATTTTTTCAGTGTGATCTATCGGCCGTGGATCGGGACGTCTATATCTATGATCGGGACGTTGTTAATCGGCCGTAGATTTGTTGTTAAGACCCCACGTTTAATCGTTATCGTTCCGATAAATTAGTGTTAAAATATGTATGAATCGTGTAGATAAATTATATGCTAGTTCTAGATAACGCTACAGGTGATCGGCAGTCGGCCAGCACTGAGTTCAAGATGAAGACGTTGTATGTGATTGGAGTCACCGTTGTTTCCGTCGCCTTACTCGGCGCGATTGGAGGTAAATATACCATAATTATTTGCTGTTTTTTTTTCGACTTTATTTACGTAACTTAATTTAAAAAAACAACTAAAGTTCATATTGTTGTATTTTCATTGGAAATTCATAATGTTTGCATATTTTAGCCTCTTTGAATATAACGAAGTGGCTTAAAATTTATTTGGAAAAGTTTAAAAATAAAATCTAAGTAGTTTATTTGTCAAACATAGGTAGGTTTACATATTTAAAGTCTTATATAGATTTAGTTAGTGCGCTATGTTTTGCCTTAAAGAGACACAATCTTAATATATAAAACAAAGTCGGGTAAGTTACATCATTTATAACTCAAGAACGGAAGGACCGATTTTAATAAAATTTAGCATACAGATAGAACATAATCCGGATTAACATATAGGCTACTTTTTATCCCGGGAAGATAAACAGTTCCCAAGGGATGCCCGATAAACGACATTCACGCGGGCAAATTCGCGGGCATAGGCTAGTAAATAGTAATTTATTTGTAGTTAATCTATTAAAAAAGTGTAGTGCATGAAATAAATAACATAATTATCAGAATTGTTGACAGTTTGAGTATTTGGTAATACAATATTAACAATAAGACGAGAACTAAGTCACGGTAATTATTCCGTGACCTACCTCCTACCTAGGTATATTAATTAAACACTAATTTCTACTGCATTTCATATGCTTCCCTCCGCTCTAGGAAACATTCTACAGGTGATGCACAGGCTTCACAAATCTATAAGTAGCTATACGAGTTTCGCATGTCTGCTGGGGGTCTATTCGATATTCGAATTCCATTCATCGCACAATTTGCTACTCCGGTCAACGATCGTTTCCATATCGCATGCGATGATCGTGTTTTGTCGTTTGTTTGTCTGATCTCCGGTCAATTTCATACGAATATGAACCGTAGTCTATCTTTATTGTGCCTTTTTAATGTGCCTATATTCATTGTGTAGGTATCAGCATAAGAAAGTATTATTACCTATTCTATGGTATCATGGTATCTATGGAACAAAAGTTCGTACATCGTTTGTCTTTTGTCAAACGCGGGTAAACCCCCTCAACGTGTGGAGCCGGGGTAAGGCACGACCACGATAGAATCGAGAACTCAACGGCCCGACACTCACTTTGATGCCAAGCACATTCGTTTAGTATCTAATCACGTGCACTTTTTGGGATTGCCTGATGAGATCCACATCATGAGTTGATCGCGCAACGTAAACAAATATGAGCTGATTCATTTACATTAGAGTTCTCTCTCACTTACATGAGGAGATTCGCAGGAGAACGAAAGTTTATTTATTTATTTATTTATATTATTGAGGACCTCCAACAAAAGATGTACACAAAAAATCACAAGTGGCAGATACAGGATTCTATCTGGTGTACTCCTTCACTTACAGGAGGCCACAGCATGCACAAATTTAATGACTGAGCTAACTTATAATTAAGGTGAAAGTATCTAACTCAACTAAAAACAAAACAATATGTAGGTAATACATATATCTTCCCGCTTTCAATCAAGTCAGACACTTTTTACATTATGTATATTATTTTTCTATATATACGTGGGACACTCAGAAAGTTTTGCGAAACTAAAAAAAATTGTTCTATACGTACATATATTTTTATCAAATCTTTTCAAAGTACTTTCCACCAGCCTCTATACAAAGATTCATGTGCCTAAACCAGTTTTCAAAACACTTTTTCCAGTCCGCCGCAGACACCTCGTTTACAGCCTGCTCGAACGCAGCCAGCGCATCTTCCGGCGACGAAAATTGTATCCCTTTGAGCTGATTTTTTATTTTTGGGAATAAAAAGAAGTCACACGGTGCTAGATCAGGCCTGTAAGGAGGGTGACCCAGGAGTTTGACTGGCGTGCTGTCCAGGAAGTCCCTCGTTTTGAGTGCGGTGTGCGCAGGTGCATTGTCGTGGTGGAGCAGTAGCCCGCGGAGCCCTGTGTTTGGTCGCTTGTTGCTTATAACAGAGAAAACTTCTGGCAAACATTTGGTAGTATACCATTCGGCATTAATGCTTCTTTGATCCCGTAAGGGAATTGATACCAAGTGGCCAGTCAAATTAAAAAAGCTAGCGATCAAAATCTTACCCCCGCTTCTAGATCGCTTCACTTTGGTAGGCGTTGGCTCATTTTGAAACACCCAAACAGTCGACTGGCGCTTGGTTTCTGGGTCGTATTGATAAATCCAGGACTCATCACCTGTAACGATGTCGTAAACACGCCGAGACGAGCCTGCTTAAAATTTGTTAAGCATATCACGGCACCATTCCACCCGGGCCTGCTTCTGAGCATCGGTGAGGTTGTGCGGCACCCAGCGTGATACTATCCTCCTCACGCGAAGATGGCTGTGTAGAATCTCGTGAACGCTTCCCGATCCAATCTTCAATATGTGTTGAATCTCCTGATATGTAATTCGCCTATTGTCTTGGATTAAATTTTTCACTGCTAGCACGTTTTCTTCGGTAACAGCCGTCAAAGGGCGACCGCTTCTTTCGTCATCCCCCAAAGTTGGTCGACCGCGCTTGAATTCGTTATACCAACGATACACGGTTGCCTTGGAAGGGCCTTCATCCATGAATGCCATTTGAAGTCTATCGTACGATTCATCCGGTTTCAGGCGACACTTGAAATCGTATAAAATCATAGCTCTAAAATGTTCCCGGCGCAGATCCATATTTCAGTGAGACACAATACTTTGAATTAACTCGCAAAAAATGTGGAGGGAAATTTTGAAATTGGAACTTACTTATTTTTACTTATAAATAATCATATTTTCGAAAAACATTATAACTGGCCAGTCTCCCATATATAAAAACTTTTTTTCGCAATACTTTCTGAGGGGCCTGGTATATAAAACAGTTAATTAATTATAATTTAAATAAATTATTTTATTTTTTCGTGTACTTTGACAAAGACGCACGGATGTCAATATCGCTAGTTTTTGATAACGCATTGTATCGTCTACAAAGTCTAGACATAGCAGCAAAATGACCGAGATTCGTTCTAGAAAATCGAATTTCCAATAAATCATAAACATTTTTTCTGGGGATGCGGGTGGGAATTTTTATTATAATAGAGCTTAAGAGTTCACTGCAGTCTATGATTCCATTTATTAACTTATGAAGGAAAACCAAATCTATTAATTCTCTTCGACTAGCTAGTGTTTTTATATGATAATGTTTCAGCCTATCTACGTGAGTGACCGACATAGCCCGAAGAATTGCCAAACAGAAGTGGCAGTGGGCGGAGCACATTGCTCGTAGAACGGATGGCCGATGGGGCAGTAAAGTTCTGGAGTGGCGACCGCGTACTGGAAGGCCCAGCGTGGGTAGACCCCAACAAGGTGGACCGACGACCTGGTGATGGTCTCGGGTATCCGCTGGATGCGGAAAGCGCAAGAGCGGTCATTGTAGCGATGCTTGGGGGAGGCCTATGTCCAGCAGTGGACGTCTTTCGGCTGAAATGATGATGATGATGAGAGTTCTCTAGTTTAACAACTGTTAGCTGGGATCCTAGTTTATTTTTCAATTAAATGGTTGTTGATTATTGCTGGTGAAAACCAGTCTAAAAGTGCAATATATTGCCCTCCTAAATATTCATCAACATTTTTAACTTCTAGGTCTGATCACTTGGGGAGTGTTGGAGTCTACGAGGGAACATCCTCCATGTCCTACACTCCCGACAACGCCAGTTCCGACCACCACGACACCCCCGCCTCCACAGCTGAGCTCCATAGACTGGTGGGAGCACTGCGCGCTGTACCAGATCTATCCACGATCCTTCAAGGACAGTGATGGAGACGGCATAGGCGATTTGAAAGGTAAGTAGAAATAGAAAAACGCCATAAGAATGAAACCTGACAAGTCTCGGGACAGCCGTGGACAATGCCGTGTGTGACTCCGTACAATTAAGTGCGATTCTAAAATCGTTGTGACGCGTGACGTTCCGACATTCACCATCATGGTAGAATAGCCTCGGCCCAGCCGCACTTTGTCAGAAATTTTCTATTAGAACGCGCGCCGGACAACCTTTCGCATACTCCGGACACTACCAGAAATTTTGTTCTGGCGATCCCAGTGATGCCAGATGTACGATAACTATCGTACTCTATGAGAAACTCTCTCAAAGAATAAAAAAATATAACTGTGTTTAGGGCCGATCTTGTAAATCATCAGATTACAATATTTGCAATAAGCTTTTATTGTGTCGTTCTCAACTGGCTACAATCAATCTTTATAATCCGACATGTTTATCAATTTTGATGTTTTTGATGCTAAACTAGGCAATAATATGTCAAATTTAGCATTTAACATGTCAAATTGGCAACACTGACTGAAGGGAATTTCTGATGGTGTGCAAGGTCTAGTACGAAATGTATGCACAGAGTGCATTCGGTGCACTTCAGAATTTTTAGATAATGTGTGGCCGACCTTAGTCTTCCTTTATCATAAGTACAGTGATCAGAAATGAGGAGATTCGCAGGAGAACGAAAGTAACCGACATAGCCCGAATAATTGCTAAACTTAAGTGGCAGTGGGCGGGGCACATTGCTCGCAGAACGGATGGCCGATGGGGTAGTAAAGTTCTGGAGTGGTGACCGTGCACTGGAAGGCGCAGCGTGGGTAGGCCCCCCACAAGGTGGACCGGCGACCTGGTGAAGGTCGCGGGAATCCGCTGGATGCGGAAGGCGCAGGACCGGTCGTTGTGGGCGTTGTGGCGATGCTTGGGGGAGGCCTATGTCCAGCTGTGGACGTCTTTTGGCTGAAATGATGATTATGATAAGTACAGTCGGAAATCTTTCCGGTGAACCACCACTAAGGATAAAATCGCTTGCACTCAATGTTCAATTTTCAGCCGTAGGTACGTGTAATGTAGCAGAATTCGTTCAAGGGATTTTGTCGACAAAATGTACCATCGGGAAGGATCATGACCGTACTTATAGTGGGAAAACCATGGCTCAAGTTTTGTAGTATCATCATGTGTATACAACGTGTATCAAAAATACGTGGTCATATTTTATGAGCTCATTCAGGGCATATCATAGAACAACTTTTACTATGGGAGCAAGCCTGAAATCACGAAAAAAAAACTGACAATACTAAACCACCGATATTGCTCGACAAAATGTAATGATAAGCTGATATTTTTTTCGCGATTTGAGTATTGGTCCCGTAGTAAAAGTTGTTCGATAGCATCCCCAGAATGAGCTCTTCAAATATGACCACACATTTCTGATACACGTTGTATATCAAATTGCGTCAAATATCTATTTTTACACAGTGATCAGTTCAATCTTTTGTACTATGATTGTCATATAATTGCGACTTCCGATATTATACCATCATTAGCTAGTAATGACTGTCAACAAACATGCTTATTATGTATTTGATGTTTATGAGAATTATATGGTCGCGTCATGAGATAGCGTGGTGATCGCCATTGTCGAAAGGCCAGTAATGGCAACTTTTACTATAAGACCAACCCTGAAATCACAAAAAAAATACAGCTGTTCCCTAGATAATCTCCGATGTCGCTCGAGAAAATGCGATCACCCGATATTTTTTGCGATTCCAGGATTGACCCCGTAGTCAAATTTGTTCGATAGCATTCCCCGAATGAGCTCTTAAAATATGACCACGCATTTCTGATACATTTTGCATACAGAAAAAAAAAAATCTTCCACTTGCTCGGAAATTGGTTCATTATTCAAAAAAAAGAATACAACAATCGGCTCTTTTCCGTACGCAACGAAATAACAGGCCGGTAATATCCAACACGACAATAATAGAAATTGCTGGACACTTTTTATTTTTTTAATTATGCTACCGAGATTTTTAAGTACACACTTACATAAATTAGGTGTTTTTAGGTACAAAATATTACAGGCTGAAAGCGCATTTTTTTTTTTCAAAACATTGAAAATAGAACAAGAACCGCGCCCGGGCGAATTGGCGTGAATGAAAATGAGATACTGTTGAATTAATTTGTGTTGTGTTTCCTCGCAAATCAGAGAAAAGTACTATACAAGTCTCGGCCGAAATAGCAATTATCGGCCTAGTTTAGTTAAAAAGGAGTTTTAAAATCACTTGGGAAGAACTCGGCTTCGCCTCGTACTTCCAATATTACTAGGCCGTGAATCGCTTCATTTCAGGCCTCGACAGTAATGTATTATTATTAGAAAAATTATTTAAGTTAAAATCTCTTTACAGGCATCATCAGTGAGTTGGAACACTTCGTGGATGCTGGCGTGGACGCGATCTGGATGTCTCCCATCTTCGAGTCGCCCATGGTGGACTTCGGGTACGACATCAGCAACTTCTACGATATTCACTACGAGTACGGCACCATGGAAGACTTTGAGGAGCTGCTCAGTAGGGCCCATGAACTGGGTAAGAGATGCTTTTTTTATGTGGGGCCATAGCTAGAGAATATGGAACCCGGGGGTAGGAAGTGATATAAGGGCCCTGTACTCTTCTTTAAATTCAAATGTTTTTTTTATTTCAAATAAACCTAATTACAGGCACTTTTGAAACGTCGTCGGCACTAGCTGTACGGTTCCAAATTGTGGGCTAGGGATCTTTTTAATTTTCTGGGACCCTTTTTACTATTTTGAGAACCTTTTCTGTGCCAGTCATAGCTAGGTATAGATAATCGTAATTTTATGTTTTTGAAAGCTCTTTTAAACACCTCTTTTTCGTGAATAACATAATGGATGACATTCAATAATCATTGGTTATACATGTAGTAGTTGTACACACGTTCAAAAAAAAAAAAATTCTATCTAGTTACTAACTTTTCGTATTTTTACAAAAACAGTAGCTATGTAAAGTACGCACAATATAAGTTGGCCGGATTGAAGTTGTCACAAGACCGTAGCAGTAATCGTTTTACGGGTGGCAAGGGGC
The DNA here is from genome assembly GCA_949699075.1 of Asteroscopus sphinx. Taxonomy (NCBI): domain Eukaryota; kingdom Metazoa; phylum Arthropoda; class Insecta; order Lepidoptera; family Noctuidae; genus Asteroscopus; species Asteroscopus sphinx. The sequence goes on along the minus strand of OX453004.1, from coordinate 1,628,656 downwards.
GGGGAAAACATGCCCAGTGCCTAACTTCAGGCCGGCCAAGTTAGATTGCGCATATTGTACAGTTCACGTCATCGTCAGTGGTAAAACTTTGACCTTGACAGCGTCTTAATTTTGTAATCAGTAAGGGCGGTTTTCGTAATTCAAGTGTTACCACTGACGTGCGGTTGATTGGCTATACTAACGAATAATTTTCATGTTGACGTACATATAGGTATAATTAAAAGATAAAAACTAATTTAGCGTAATCCTTCAGATTGACATGAGACACATGTAACTAGATAATGATGCAGCACAGGATGTAGGTAACATCTGATAATATTCAAAAACTCATTTATAGTGATTAATTGTTTTAAAAACAAGAATTAGGAATGTAATCGATCAATTACGTGAGCGATAAAGGAAATGATCGCGAGGAAAGCTGTCCACCTGAAGAGACTCGAAAATATTTTCAATGTTGTAAGTGTAGGCCCCCAACCCGTACCATCAGCGTGGAATGTGGACAGTGTTGCCGTTTTAAAAATAGCTGAACTAATACTATGACTAAAATCTACTAAAACTACTAGACCCACCCTTTAGGGCCAAGTTTTACACAAAATAACACATGATTTATTTACAAACAATCGTTTAAAAATATTTTGTTTAAACAGCTGTTTTTATCTCATACGTCGGTTTTCCCTACAAAAATATCTACTTAAAACGTCATTCTACTGACAACGGCAACGCTGGTAAACAATGGTTTTCGTACTCTGATAGGAGTTTTAAACATTGATCACTTTTTTTACATAACATTATTTTTTTACTTTCCTACTCTCGGTTAGCATCGGAATCAACTAAGGATGGATGAAATGGCGACAGGTTAAAGGACAATAAGACCTGTCGTTCTGTAGGGATCGGAATGCTGTGACATGAAGAAGAGACGGATGAAAGAAGATTGCATGTAGCAGAGATGAGAATGTTGAGATGGATGTGTGGAGTGACAAGAATGGATAAAGTAAGAAATTAATAAACAAAGGGGCCTGTAATAGAAAAGTTGAAAGGAAATCGTTTGGGTCTGTATGGGCATGTGATGAGGAGGGATGAAACGTATGTTACTAATAGAGTGATGAATATGAATGTTCATGGATGGAGATGGAGAGGGAGACCAAAGAAAAGATGAATGGATAGCGTGAAGAATGATATGGATGAAAAAGGAGTAAATAATAAGATGACGGCTGATAGAGGAAAACGGACGAAGAAGCCGTATTGCGCTGACCGCAAGTAATTTGGGACCAGGGCAGGAAGATGATGACTCTCGGTTAGCATCCATTTTTTAAAGTTTGATGAAACTGTTGTTAGTATCATCTCATGTCAATGTTGTCAACAAAAATTCTTTCAACCAATTGGATTTGATAGCTAACAAATTCATTTTTGCATTGAATTGTCTTTTAGTGCTTAATCGAACCTCAGTTCTCGAGACTAGCGAATCAGCACGCGTAATTGAACTATTTCGGTCATCACGTATAAAGAAATTGACTATTGTACCTCCAACGGGGGCTGACTGTAAGCTCCTACGAGTGTAATTAACGCAGCAGTAAAAAAAAACCCGCCGAATACATAACCTCCACCATTTTTTGAAGTCGGTTAAAAATCAGCGCTGATCGCAATCAGTGATCGTAGCGTATAGTTTTTTATAGCAATATTATATCTGCGATCTTCTAATGACACAGTGACGCGTGCGCATCAAAAGGTTGGAATATTTCTGAGGCCTATCGTTGTTTCGTTTATGTATTTTTAATTCAGTCTAAAATAGGAATAGTCATCGTGAGAATTCAGACTGGTTATTTAAACCCAGCCTTTCATGGATTTGATCGGCTCTATATCAGTATTATTCACAACCTACTGCAACCAAAACGCAGACGTTCTCAAAAAAGGCCATAAATGTAGATGAAGCGAAGTTGGGGTGTCACTCTCGGTGAAGTAAAATGCCCAATATAGTAACAAAAGTTTAATAAATAAATACTACTTATAGGCAGTACCATAGAGCAACCGCAATCCGGGGTGCTCAACGGGCAGCACCATTGAAACCTCTTTCAATTATTTATTAATCCATGGTGCTAGGCAGCCTAGGCTCCATTACACAGAAAAGAAAATAATGCCTAAGTATGGCGTTTTACTCTTTGATGTCTTCCACATGATAGCCCTGAGAGGATTTGCAAGCCTGGTGATTATGTAAATAATCGTTATGTAGATCTTCAAGTACTGTGATTATAAGCACATAATCGCTGTGTAGATCCATCTCAGATATGATTACCATCGCGAACCAGCGTTCAATGAATATTATTTGTTTATTTAAGTAAATTGCTGATTTATCTACTTATGCAAAACCAATGTTATCCTGCATACTGCGAAATCATAATCCTCTTTAGATGACAAGATTATTTGCCTTAATTTAGATCTACCTACATGGCTTAGTTGTATTATTAACAATACGTAATTGCTTATAAGTACCTAGGTAATTTACCAACTTACTACGTATATGTATGTTTTTGATTAGGTATGCATTCAGCATGTAACAAAAACCTTGTTGTTCCTGTGAGGTACGTTATCAGAATCGATATTCATATGTAAGGGAAAAAGTCTTCAATAAAAATAATCAAATTAAATATTATATAAGTAGCGAACGTACTCAAAAAAGGCCAAGTTAGAGCACTCTAAAGGGTCACGACAAATTGATCGACGGCGATCGACGGTTTGCCTATACATACTATCTGTTTATTTCCCAAATAAAGTAAAATAAAATAAAAAGCACGGTTAGTATGGGAAGCCGTACGCATCCTTTCTCATCGTTCGGGTGCGTACGGTGTCCCGTACTAATGGTGCTTTTTGTATAGACAAACCGTCGATCAATGTGTCGTGACCCTAAACCGAAGATGATGAATGAGGAGGTTAAAGACCGTATGTTCTAATGATGAGATGGATCAAGCGAAGGAGGTGTATGGATCGTAGTAGGTGGAAATCCATAGTCTCTGCCTACTCCAATGGAAAACAGGCATGACAATATGTATGTTTGCAGCAAAATTGTTTTCCCATTTCCTGCCCAATGAGCCTTATAGTATACACGCTGAAATTTTAATCGCTTTTTTCATGGTCATTGTACTCATCGTTATGAACAACTTTTACTATGGGACCAACCCTGAAATCGCGAAAAAATTATTAGGTGGTTCCTACATTTTATCGATTTAAGTTAACACAAATGTATAGACCAACAGATTTTTTTTTCGCGATTTCAGGTTTCGATCGTAAAAGTTGTTCATAATTATGAGTACAGTGACCCCTTTTCGAGAAAGAAGCGATTAAAATTTCAGCATGTATATGGTACACACGGCTACACATCAAGCTGTACATTTCCAGTATAAGCCGACCTCGCATTGTATAGGTTTTCCTTACAACGCGAGGTCAGCCTATACTGGAAATGTACAGCTTGATGTGTAGCCGTGTGTACAGGACGATTGTGTCTTCTTAGCGGACAGTGAACGCGCGGACATGTTAACAATCAAATATTACCTATATATTAAAATTTAAATTTTTGCGAATAAATCAACTGTGTTATTATTATTTATTATTATAAGCCTGAAGTGTCCCACTGCAGGGCAAAGGCCTCCCTGGTCGCGTCCTTCTGTGAGGAGGTTATCTCGCAGAAGGAAGCGGCGGAGCGGGTCAGGGAGGAAGACTCCCTCGCTGATCCAATCCGCCGCAAGAGGACGGGTCGGCGCAGGCGGCTTTACGCCGAGCTGATGCCGCCCTAACAGAGGCCAGCGGGCGATAGACTGGGGAGTCTGTCGTCCGCATTGCACGGCCCTCGAGTTGTGGTGATGTCTCAAGTGTACCCGGACATCGCCAAAGAAGAGTCTGTACAGGTAGAGAGACCCGGAAACGGGTCGCGCTGGATGGGTCGCGAATGCCATGCATTGCAGTTCTCACGGCTCATCCACCAAGGCGAGAGTAGGTACACGGCGGAGTTTTTAGTGGGTGCGAGCCCCACATAACCACGCTGCCTCCTCGGGTAGTGTGGCATGCGGTAGGCATTTTCTCAGTCTCAAAAAAAAAATAAAAAAAAAAGGGCAAAGGCCTCCCAACTCTCCTTCCACTTCTCCCTGTCTGTTGCTACAAGCGTCCAGTCATTTTCGAAGGAGTCCAGCTCATCCCGCCATCTCCGGCTGGGCCTACCTCGTTGATGTCTGCCATATAAAGGGACCCATTGAGTTGTCAGTTTAGCCCAGTGGTCATCTGACATGCGGCAGATATGTCGAGCCCAGTTCCACTTTAGAGTGGCAGCCTTCCGGGTGACGTCAGCTATTTTTATTCTGGAACGGATCGTTGTGTTCCTTATCCAGTCTATAAGTTTTATGCCCCGAATACTCCGTTCCAAAGACTCAAGAGACTATTAACTGCGTTAATTAAAATAAAATGTAAAGAATGTTTTTCTTAACTACTTACTAATTCCAGCCAATGTGGATACTATCAGATAGTACTTAATAAATAAAAATAAAATGAAATTTTTGGGACATTTTTACATAGCACAAACCAAACAGAGCTTGTAATATGGGTACTAGACAATGGATATAATACTTGTATACATTTTTTTTTTGTAAATACATACTTGTAATACATAAGAAATACCCAGACCAACACAAATACTTATGTTCATCACACAAATATTTGTGTTCTGTGGGAATCGAACCCACGACCTCGTGATCAGCAGTCCGACGCTCGAACCACTAGACCACAGACGTCGTCGATAATGTATTTCTTTTATTCCAGGTATCAAAGTACTGCTTGACTTCGTGCCGAACCACGCCAGTACTGAGTCCCAGTACTTCAAGGACTCTGAGAATGGAGTCGCCGAGTACAGGGACCACTTCATGTGGGCTGATGGATTCCCAGACCCTAACAACGCTACCAACAGATTCCCCCCTTCAAATTGGGTAAGACTTGCTTTCATAAATACACTTTTTATTATGAACAACTTTTACTATGGGACCAAACCTGGAATCGCGAAAAAAATATCAGCTGATCCCTAAATTTGTATTCATATAAATCGACAAAATATAGGGAATAGTGGTTTTTTTTTCGCGTTTTCGGGGTTCTTGCCTCAGTAAAAGTCGTTCATAATGATGAGTACAATGACCCTTTTTTGTTTCCAAAACCAACGAAAATTCACCGTGTATTTTTGATGAAATTATTTCAGGGTGGACTGTAAATAAATAACTATGCTTGGCAGACATTATTCTATCAGAAAACTTAAATTGTGGAAAAAAAATCGCTCACTCATTAATTCAATCGCTGGCTCAATACACACTAGTGTACTTAATCGAGGTCACAAGTTTGAATCTTGCTCGTGAACGAATTTTTCTTTACAAGATTTATATCTGGGTGTTTATTAATTTGTTTATGTCTAATGTCTGTTTGTCACTCAAACACGTGTATTTCTTTATTTTCAAATACATTTTTTCATAGATATGACTTCAAATGACGGATTTTCAAACAAACTTTCAATGCCTATTTACACCCCTTAGGGGAGGAATTTTCAAAAATCCTTTCTCAGAGCTCACCTACGTTATTTAAGGGACGCGTGAGCAAAATTTCATGTTCCTAGACTCACCGGTTTTCTTTAATTTTTATAGTACAAAATGTGTTCATAATGGTAAAGAACTCTACGAAATATTTGCTTTAACTTACTTCTAAAAGGAAGTTGCCAAAATGAATATATACAAAGTTATAAGTGGGTATGGTAAAAAAAGGTAAAGGTACTATGAACTATGAAAAGTATAGTAAACCTTTTGAATACGAACGAACTTGAACAGACTTACGGCCAAAATTAATATCCAATCTATCTACTAGAGATAGAAATTTGACATATTTTGTATGGAGCTTATGTCAAAATCTCTGGTAGGGCAAATTTTGTATAGATTGGATATTAATTCTGGCCGTTAAACAACTTTACAACCTGTAACCTTAAGTATAGATGTCGGTAATTTCCCCCAAGTCATAAAAAATTGCTCGAAGTATGAAAATATATACTTTTACAAACATCGTCCGAAGTTTTATCAAGTCTTCGACCGCTAAATTTGAATGTATGTAATAATGAGGAATTTCTATTAACATAACATTACACTTCAAACCTGTGATGGTTTTAAGAGGTATACAGAGGACGACTAAGCTAGATACCTACCACCTTACCTTGACCTTATACGTATTTTGTTAAATGGATTGTTCTCTTTCAAGGTGAGCCAATTCGGCGGATCGGCGTGGGAATGGAGTGAGAAAAGACAGCAGTTCTATCTCCACCAGTTTGCCATACAACAAGCAGACTTCAACTTCAGAAACCAAGCAGTCAAAGATGAAATGTTTAAGATTATGAGGTTCTGGTTGGATAAAGGAGCTGACGGCTTTAGGGTGGACGCTTTACCGTACATGATGGAGGCGGATCCTGCAGATCATGAAGGAAGATACCCTGACGATCCTCTGAGTGGGCTGTCGCAATTTGAGTCCCATCAGCTCGGGTACACCATCCCTCTGTACACGAAGGACTTGATCGAGTTGTACGATATTGTTTATGAATGGAGGGAGTTTATTGACCAGTACAACGAAGAGAAAGAAGGAGATACGAGGTGAGTAGGGTTGAAACCTTTTTGGAATTCTAAAATATAACATGGTGATTATAAACTTTTGGAAGACAGCTTAGAGATGTTAACATCAATACAATTGGCAGCAGCTTTTTATATACAAACGTTACTAAACGGTAACAAAAAAACAGAGTTACTTTCGCATTTATAATATTAATGTGGATGACAGTTTTAGCAATCACCAGGCAGTTAGTAAATGAAGATTATGTAGATGAATCCATAGTAAACCAAGATTGATTGAAGTTGATGTTATTCATCAAAACAAACTTAAGTACTTCACGCTGATTTGGACAAATACTCCCAATTGTTCTTTAAGTAGTAAAACTCTTTAATTATTCAGATCCTACACAAGTATTCAATCCTCTAAAAAGGCCCAAAATTATTATGCTTCAGTTAACAACAATTTGGAAATTAAAAACTTTCAAATTTTAATATTAATACTTAAAGATTTCTTCGATATTGCCAATACTTTGACAAAGAAAGTTATTAGCCTGAGCGATCGCACAGCTCAATACACGAATTTAGAAATTTGAAATTTAGGCCTGCCTGTAATTTCACATTTATTCTCCAAATTTAAGTGACTTCAGGTAAATCCTTACTCATTATCATTTAGCTCGTTTACGGAGGATGCGGAGGAATGAGGAAAATGTCATGGGAAAAGTTTTGAGTGTTAATGTGGATGGCTATAAGAAAAGAGAAAGACCAAAGAAAAGATGGATGACTTTTAAGAAAGGAGATATGAATAGAAATATAGTGTATACCGAGATGACGGCTGATAGAGATGTATAGAAGAAAAAGACATGCTGCTATTTGAATTTATTTGAGGTCCATATCTCAAATAAATTGGGATAAGGGTAGGAGGACATTACATCAGCCAATAAAAAATTGAACATGGGGCTCTCATGACCACTATTTAATCCAATACCGATATAATTACGACGCTTTACTGACAAATCAGTGACCAGTGACCACAGGTTGCTGTTATTAGAAAACAGAAGAACGTTATTGTCTATGACACTTTTGTCTAAAAAAAACAATCTGAAAAACGGCTTCTGTGCAATGGGTTAGTTTGATCGAATACCACGCAGAACAAATATCAAAATGGCCTATAGATAGATTTTGCGGATGAAAAAAGCCTTATCGCCTTTCCAAACACCCATAGGTGGAAAGGAAGTCTCTTCTTTGCCAGTAACGTAACGGGACAAATAATATACGACCTATCATTTCCTTCCAGGGTCATCTTTTCCGAAGGCTACGCCAACATCACTATGACGATGTTGTACTACGGCAACGAGCAAGGCGCCATCGGGGCCCACTTCCCCTTTAACTTCGACTTCATTACCGACGTGTCTGCCAAGTCCAGTGCCAGGGACTTTGTGTACACTATCCTGAAGTGGCTCACCTACATGCCGCATGGAGCTGTGGCTAACTGGCAGGTAGGATGACATTCGAATATGAATAGTTTTCTCTTACACTCGTGATTATATTTTTTCCTAATGGGCTTGCTTTTGACCGCCACCTCACCTGATGGTGATGGTGATCGTGCGGTCGACGATGGTACACGCTTGTCCAGCATAAACCTATTCACTTGAGCCTCGAAGACCACCCTGGCACCACCACTATCTCCACTATTATTAGTAGAGATGGGTAGGTCCGGGGATAATTCGGAGTTGGATCTGGATGTACATCCAGCTCTTAAGATGTACATCCAGGTTCCGTGTCCGTCGGACCCATATGGGTCCGGCTATTCTAACCATGATCATCGGATCTCGGAGTGCGGAAATGCAATGCAAAGATATAATAACGCTGTGATTCAATAACCCAAACTGGGGCCTTACTCCCGACTGGATCGAGTTCTGTATCAATCGAATTTTAATTTGAGTTAGTGTCAATTCGTACTGCATTCCTCTATTCAGTCGTTCAGAGCTCAAACCAGTCGGGAGCAAGCAAAACCAATTTAAATAATAAATGCTATTTAATCCCGTTAAACTTTGTTTTATTATAAGGCATGCCATGATAAAATATACCCACTTTCACCTCTATGCTAAAACCTCCAACTACCTCTCATTCCAGTTCGGAAACCATGACAACAACAGAATGCCGACCCGCTTCCGTCACGATATGGTCGACGGGCTGAACTCCTTGAATATGATGCTCCCTGGAACCTCGGTCACCTATCAGGGCGAGGAGATCGGTATGAGAGATGGCTACGTCAGCTGGGAAGACACCGTCGATGTGGAAGCCTGCAACCGAGGAGACGAAGACACCTACCACCTGTACTCCCGAGACCCTGCAAGGACCCCCTACCATTGGAACAACGGGACCAGTGCTGGCTTCTCCACCAGCGAAGATACCTGGCTACCCGTAGCTGAAGATTTTAAAGAAATTAATCTGGCTAAACAGAAGGAGGATGAAAAGAGTCATTATAAGGTAGTACCGGTTTTTAATTAAGCTGATTTTACTTAAAAATTAGTTGTTTGACTGTCCAATGGCATTTATGCAATAGTTTAGGCTGGTTAAGTCCTTGATAGATTCCTGCACGCATAGCATGACCACTGTACACAGGAGATTTATCTACGGAAGTATAGATAAAACTACATTGTATAGAACTTTATCTGTCATTTTGTCTTTTCTTTCGTAGAAAAAACGCTTGTGGACAGTGGTCATGCTGCACAAAGAATGCTTGTAGAATGAGCATCAAAGAATTTATAATTTCGAAATAAGAAATTAATTATTGCAAGGATTACTTTTTCTAAATGCCACTTTAATATTTTATACAAGAGTGACCGGTTGAACGAGGGACTTATTGAAGGAGGATGTTCACTTGTTCAATACTACCTACCAAATATGTATGTAAAATAAAACCTTTTAACAAAAAATTGAACCGACGAAAACAGAAACTAAAAGGCGAAAAATAACTAATTATGAGTCGGCGCCAAACAAACTTTTAATAAGCAAAGTGCGTGCAAGTTGCAAGTGACCGAGCGGAGAACGCATTTTTGGAAAGTTATTGTTTTTCGTTGAAAATTTCACGTTGTATTTGATGTTACGTAGTTTTTATTATTTATTTAAAGTAATTTAATGATCTTCGTTGATTGTTTGTTTGGCGCCGACTCATAATTAGTTATTTTTCGCCTTTTAGTTTCTGTTTTCGTCTGTTCAATTTTTTGTTGAAAAGTTTTATTTTAATTTTTTTTGTGGCTTAAATCTAACTCCAGGTCTCCATTATGTTGAAGTGTTTAGAACTACATTTATGTGTGCCAAGTTCCAACAGAATCGATTAACAGGTAACAATTCAGTGGGTGAACAAGCACTCATATCCCCTGTTTTCCTAACCTTTGGGGTGGATTTTGATTTTAAAATTTAAATGGGACACACTTCGAGATATACCCTATCCATTAAAAAAAGAATTATTATCGGACCACTCTAAAAAGTTATGCGTGGTAATACATAAAATAAAAAAAATAAAAAAAACAAGATACCCGTCTAATTGAGAACCTCCTCTCTTTTTTCCGACGGTTAATAATGGGAACAATTTTTTTTAAATATTTTTCCAATCGATTTCATCAAATATGGACACTTCCGCGCTTACAAATCAAAGTTTCATGCAGTGAGGTGATACACCTACCACGGCAGTGTCCATCGGTCACTATTCACACCCTCTCTGTCCTTTGTACTAGCCAGCAGATGAGCAGACCCCTAGACAGTCAGAGCGAGCGCGAGCATTTTTACTCTACGTATGCATGATTTATCAACGCACATTCTACCATATGCTCTTGTTCATCCAGATATGCTGTGTAATTCTTCATTTAAATAAATAAATAAAAACTTTATTGAAACAAAAAACACATTTTACACTGTTATAATCTAATGACACACTTCTTCATACAAATCAAAATTAACCCTAACGTCTAAACTAGGCCGAGCCTGTGGGTCTACTCCCGTTCGGCGATATTCGATAAATCGTACGATTCATCGCACAATTTGCTACTCCGGTCATATATCGCATGCGATGATCGTGTTTTGACGTTTGTTTTTCTCATCTCCGGTAAATTGTATACGACTATGAACCGTAGTCTACCTTAATTGTGCCTTTTTTATGTGCCTATCTTTATTACGTAAGTATCAGTCGGAACGAAAGTTCGTACTTCGTTTGTCGTTCGTAAAACGCGAGTAGACCTACTGTATCTTAGACGTAAGTTACTTCCCGTCACAAATAAAATCAGTTGTGTACTGTGTACAAATGTGTGCATAAGTAATCAATTTTGTTAACATTAATGAATACTAGATGCTCAAAATACATTGCAGGTAGTAAGTAGGTATATGTAAATTTCATTTATTTTAGCAGCTCCCTAACACCGTCTACACCAGGCATGAACATGATCCCTTTATAGGGCTCAAAATTACGTACGGTACGGTACGTATTTATTATAAAATACCAAGTAGTTTACTCTATTTGTAGTGCTTTGAAAAAACGTAAACATCGTAACCCCACACTCGACTTTAGTTGCGGCAGTCAAACCACAAAGTGTATGAACTTGGGCAAGCTTTAAGTAGAACTTGTTGCTGTACGGAAATTTTAAATTAAATTTATTTATACTCAAAGTTCTGCCCCCTTAGCCATTCGACAATCTACGATCGTCAACGCTAATAGAAAACAATCAAAATGTATAGGAATGACATATCTCAACGAAAAAGTCATTCGTTGAAATATGTCATTCCCATACATTTTGATTGTTTTCTATAGCGTTGACGATTGTTGATTGTCAACTTGGCTGGGGGGGCTGGACCTCCTGTTTTATCAAAATTACAAACTTCCACTCTCTCACTTACAGGTGTACCAAGCACTCACAGCATTACGGAAGGAACCGACTCTCTCCCACGGCGAGTACGATATCCGAGCCCTCTCGGACAGTTCCTTCTACCTGGTCAGGAGCCTCAGTGGCTATGACACCCTGGTCTTCCTGTTCAACACCGGAACTGCACCAGATACCATCGCTCTGAGCAGGGTACCGCGCCTGACGCTACCAGCTATTGTCTACGTGTCTAGTATACACTCCAGCAGAGGTTCTGGGTAAGAATGATAATTATATTTTTTTTTATTTTTTTTCATGTATAACCCGCAGTAGGCCAGCGTGACTAAGGCCTAACTCTTCTCATATTGAGAACAGGCCCGTGCCCAGCAGTGGGACAGTAACGGGCTAATTATGTATGTATGTTTGTTTTTATGATATAAGATGGTGAAATGACCTAAAGGCCCGCCTGATGTTAAGCTACCTTTGTCCATATTAACTGCAGTACCACCTAGGTTGTTGCCTAAATGGTACTGGAAATCGCGTTCGCCAAACTGAAAATGAAGATGGAAAGTCCCATGTGATGTTAATGTCATTGTGATGCCACCAGTACCAGAGCACCGGAACACAGAAATATAAAAAAAACCGGCCAAGTGTGATCCGACTCACGCAGTAAGGGTTCCGTACCTCTCAACGACCTGATACCCCATAGAAACTGATTTAATTTACGAGAGTTTATCAAAAGACATCAACGAACGCACGCGAAATGTGAATTTTTGCATCTGTTTCTTCTGTAGGTACTGCCATATATGTCTATGTTTGTCCTGTTTTTAGTATTTGTTGCAAAACTACATAGTATGCACTATAATCAGATCAAGTTTGACGCTAGTATATATTACCGTTTTGAAGATAGAACAGGAACAAAAACGTTGAAAAAAAATGCATATTTATCGAGGTTTCTTGTATGGGGACCCCCTTTGGTTTTAGACTTTTTTTTGTTTTTATTATTTGTCGTGATACACCCCATAGCAACACATATTCTGTGAAAATTTCAACTGGTTATCTATTACCGTTACAAAGATACAGCCCTGTGACAGACAGACGGACGGACGGACAGCGTAGCGAGAGTAATACGGAACCCTAAAAAAGGAAAAATGGTGGGAAAAAGGAATAAATAGGTGTACAGGAAAATGCTAGAGTGTATATTATATATATATATATAATTATAGCATAAGTAAACTTAGGTATAAGAAAAATGATAACAATAAAGTACAAGGACAAAATGAGATGGGAGAAAATTGAAGTAAGTTAAGATGGTAACAGGAGAGAGAGAGCTGGTAAAAATAAGTATGTTATATTGTAAAAATCCTTTGAAGAATGTAACACAAAAGAACAGTTTTGTTATTATAAAATTAGAAAGAAATGTTGATGTAAACCCTAATATTAAGTTTAATAAAAAACTCAACATGGTCTCGGATGATGTCCGAGGAGACTCTTAGCTCGCAGGCTCCGCCATAACTAAATAAATAAATATGGATACTGTAATCCGAAATAAAGAGTATAATAATAACGCGGAGAGGTAGGCGCCATTCATCATCATCATCATCATTTCAGCCGAAAGACGTCCACTGCTGGACATAGGCCTCCCCCAAGCATCGCCACAACGACCGGTCCTGTGCCTTCCGCATCCAGCGGATTCCCGCGACCTTCACCAGGTCGTCGGTCCAACTTGTGGGGGGCCTACCCACGCTGCGCCTTCCAGTACGCGGTCGCCACTCCAGAACTTTACTGCCCCATCGGCCATCCGTTCTGCGAGCAATGTGCCCCGCCCACTGCCACTTAAGTTTGGCAATTCTTCGGGCTATGTCGGTTACTTTCGTTCTTCTGCGAATGGGCTAGGCATTAACATAAACGGCGAGTACATCACTCACCTTCGGTTTGCCGACGACATAGTAGTCATGGCTGAGACCATGGAGGACCTCGGTACAATGCTCGATGACCTCAGTAGAGCTTCCGATAGAGTGGGTCTTAAAATGAATATGGACAAGACAAAGGTTATGTCGAATTCCCATATAGCACCCATTCCCGTAAGCATCGGAGAATCTACACTCGAAGTTGTTGACGATTATGTATACCTAGGACAAACTGTCCAGCTAGGTAAGTCCAACTTCGAGAAAGAGGTCAATCGTCGAATCCGACTCGGTTGGGCAGCGTTCGGGAAGCTACGCAATATCTTCTCGTCCAAAATACCGCAGTGTCTCAAGACGAAAGTCTTTGACCAGTGTGTGTTGCCAGTAATTACTTACGGTACTGAAACGTGGTCGCTCACAATGGGCCTGATAAGAAGGCTCAAAGTCACTCAAAGGGCAATGGAGAGGGCTATGCTCGGAGTGTCCCTGCGTGATCGAATCAGGCGCCATTATTATAATTTAATTTTTTTTTTTTTTTTCATGAAAAAATAAAAAAAATAAAAAACAGAAATATAAATATCACTGTTTGGCAGTAAACATAGGTACGGTGTTAGTACCTCAGTGGGTGGTAGTACTTCCCCGGACGAGCTCTTTGACAAGGAATTTTATTACTTCTGCGTAGTCTAGTGCTACTGCGTAGTCTACTACTCGTACTATGTATGTAGGCTTGCGTCATCCACATTATTTGACGACACGTTTGAGGCAGTGACTGAGCCATTGGCTGGTTTGACTTATGGGTCGTGGATTCGATTCTCGCAGTAATAAATATTTGTATGACCTACAAATAGTTCTGGTCTACCTGATCTGCGTATGTGTCTAGGCATTTATGAACGTGAAATTTGTTTTTAAAAACGCACCCAGTATTCTGTAAAAATCCTAGTGTGGGTAAACGACTTCTAAACAAAAATAATAACATAACATAACATCACGCCTGTATTTCCCCGAAGAGGTAGGCAGAGGAGTATAGTACACCCACATTTCGCCAGTTATGTTGTAAGTCCCATGTAATAGGGGGCGAGCCTATTGCCATTAACCGGGCACACATCCAGAATCCGGGCTGCTACTGAAAATTTCCTACTGAAAATACCCAATAACACTTTGCCCGACCCGGGAATCGAACCTAGGACCCCACGCTCAGCAGTTGAGCAACACTAGACCAACGAGGCAGTCAACAAACAAAAATAATAATAAAACAAGTTTAACCGGATTACATCGAGTATATTAAATAAATTAATTTTCGTGATGTTTCGAAAACTTTGCAGCGTTCTTCGTGGTCGCAGGAAGACTAAGATGACAAGCGTCTTTACAGATATTCCAAAATATTATTTTAATCCACCGTACAATTTTTAAATAATTAAAATCGTTTCGATGCACGCAGTAGTCACTCACAGTATCATTATTTTTTACAGTGTAGAGTGCTGTTTGGCACTTGATTCTTTTTAGAACTGGGTTCCAAACTGGTGGTAGCTGCCAACCATCTTCTCTATAATTACACTGTGAGTGACTACTGCGTGCATCGAAACGATTTTAATCAATTAATAACTGTACGGTAGTTTTTGTTTTTTAATATCTTAAAGACGCTTGTCGTCTTAGCCTTCCTGCGACCACGAACGCTGCAAAGCTTTCGAAACGTCAGGAAAACTTATTTAAATAATAGACGCGATGTAATTCGGTTAAACTTATTGTATTATAAAGTGTAGTGATTGCGAAAACCTCGGAAATTATTAACTTATGTGCCAAGTTCTGTTTATGACATTAAAATAATAACAATCATTTGTTTCCAGGGATGTGATTGAAAACGATCAGCTGACCTTAGTGGCAGGAGAAGCAATGATACTTCGGGCAGCACCAGTTTGAAAAGTATATTTTATTATTAATAGTTATTTATTATACCAATGTACATAGACAATTATTTATTGTTAAGTTCTAAAAGTTATTATTAAAAATATTTTTTGTTACTTCTGTTTTTTTATTGATTCGAAAAATAATTCGAATGCATCAACGAAGCGGACGAAGCCCCATCAACTACTGGGTCTTATAAAAGACAATAATTATTTACCTATGCAAAAAAATATTAATAATTTATTTTATATGATTGGTATGAAAATAACACTATAACCGTAGTTGGTTAAAAAATGGATATGAAAGAATTAATAAAGGAACAAGTTTTGGAATTATATGCGAGTTTAACTAATTCATGCTCAATTCAAGGGCAATGCGTCTCCAATTGAACCTTAGGTTGTATTTTTTGTACCACTCATTTGAAAAGAAACACTTATCTTATTCTTCGGTAAGTAAGGTATTTTTATTCAACACGATGCATATTTAGGTATGCTCCATTTAAACAAACAGGAGTTTGTTTGTTTGTCATGATTTATCAGGTCAATTCTAAAAGTTCGTACTTTTAGATTTCGCGATTACTACACATTATACTAAATCAGGTTTAACTTGATTACATTACATATGTTAAGTGACCCGAGGCAAGTGTAGCTAAGAGATAAGTGTATCTCAAGGAAGTTGTAAGTAGGTACAGTCTAACAAAGCAATTGGTATACAGGGTAGGATAAATGAAGTTTTCTCAGAAGATTATGGATGTTTTCGAGTGAAATGTCATTTTAATAATGAACAAAGTGAAACTGTATTTATACAAAACCCTAATCAAACCATTCTATAATAACTTCATGAGAAATCTTCATCTATATCTGGTAACCCTGTATACTAATTGCTTTGTTAGACTGTACTACCGTACCGTGCTGTGTATCTATATTGATTATCTTTTATCGGTACTCTTTTGAGATAAGTGTTTACATCTATTGTCTGATAGAGGAACTATTACGCTCTTCAAGTCTTCAACGCCGATAAAACTTTTTTAAGAATGCTTACTGTTACAACAACAGCCCTAAGGTAATTAACTATTAAACAATAAAACAACAATAAAAATTAAACAATAAAACTTAACTGAACTTAAACGAGTTTTTTTAATTTTCAATCATTGCATGACTATTTCTATTCGTTGAAGGATGTTGATCGTCTTTTAATGGAGATACACTCAGAACCAGCAGAGAAACAAAGTCACTAGCCCATAATGGTGTGTACGAATATTACCTCCATGTTTGCTACGGCCCTATACCACACGTAGACTGTATTCTGTTTTACTCACACAAATAAGACCTTTTAAATATAAAAGGACTCCTCTATAGCGAAAGGCCTATATCCAAGCTTTAACCTATGACCTTATCTATAAAGTCACATTCAGGCCGAAGTCTGCAGACGTGAGACTGAAAATAAATTGAAGCACTTACCTAGCGTACCTACTATTTAATCTTTTGTCTTCCACAATTACTGTGACAGAAGAACCTCTGAATAAATGATTTTGATTGATAGACGAGGTCATCTGGAGGTCAAATTGTCTAGTAGATATCGACTTTGGCTAGTCTAGAAACCAATTTTATTTCTAATAATAGAATCTTAGTATCTCGTTTATTTCAGTTACATTAAATTATTGAGACTGGCGTTAAAACAATGCGTGGCTCAAGGATATTTTTGAAACTGATAATACCCGTCAATCGTTAAACTAGAATAAAAAGCAAACGTTTATCAATTAGGAAAATTGGATTTTTTTCAACAAAACATAATTATTACCGTTTAATATAACATTTCATTTTCAACGTAATCGTTTCAAACAAACAGTGAATTTTGTAAAATTGCATGATCTCCACATACCACGGTATGGGCTATAATTTTCATATAGGCGGAGTGGACTGCTCAACCGTAGTAATTGCTGACTCCACATCCGCTTAGGCTAGTGATGTAGCGTGTGCGTACCAGGTTCTGGTACCATAAATAAGTTTAACACTTAGAGAAAACGTAGATAGGTATTCAAATTGTGTAGTGTAAAGACAGGTGATAAGCAACCTTCGAGAAAATTACTTTCTAATATTCTTAATTATAATATAATTTTGGTAGGATAAATAACTTAGTAAGCCATAAATATCCAGATAATATTTGGGTATTATAATAATAATAATCGAATAATGCATAGGTAATGCAAATACATTTTTGTACTCTGTGTCTTGGTTCGGTTCTTGAATTAATGTTGATAAAGAAACCTATTACTGCGTGAAAATTTTGTATAGGTACTACTTTACAATACATATAAATTTTATTAAAACAAACATTTTGCAAGCAACGCACTGACTCTAAAAGGAGTGATTCTATGTAATGAAGCAACCAGAATGGTTAATAGTTATAAAAAATCTTGACTCTACTATCACTTGCTTCGAAGACTTAAAATATGAAACTCCGTAAATAGCTAATAGGATAGCACCCAATGATTATCATAATCAGATAATAGTGAAACATTATCAAAACGCAATAACAAACAATAATCAAACATCAATAAATGTAGATAACATTTTATTACTTAAGAAATCGATAAGGGGTCTATAAATTCAGCTCTTGCTATCCTGAAACCAGTTTAGTCAAAATGTCCTGGGTAAGAACTGCAGGAGTTTCGCTTGCAACTGCGATAGTGGTAGGTGTTATTGTGGGGGTGACGACATGGGCCCTGGTGAGGGATGCAGGGGAAACACCAGAGCTGGTAGAAGTAACTTCACCTACACCACCAACATCAACAGTAACGGAAGGAGTAACAACAACACAGCCAGAAGGAGAAACACCACCAGAACTGAGGAACCTCGATTGGTGGGAACACACAGTGATATACCAGATCTATCCGAGATCGTTCAAAGATAGCGATGGTGATGGAATAGGGGATTTAAAAGGTAAGTTATTGATTAAAATTATTTAAGAAGTTTATGTTGCTGAGGATGATTGTCAGATGGGCAATAAAGATGCCTTTAATTTCATGAAGAGTAGGTACTACTAAATAGCTGGCTGGTTTATAATGTTATACGTATGCTTTTAAATAAACTTAAATAGTAGCATTCTTAACACGCCAGCACCTTGGAGATAAATTTTTAAAAGAATAGTAAACTTACACCTTTAACACATTTTTGCAAATCCTAAAAGGTTGTTAATAAATTTTCTATTTAGCGTAAAAGGGATGACATTGGTGAAAGACGAGGCTCCAGACCTATTTAATCCTGCTTCAGTTGGATTTAAGATCCACTTAAAAGCGTTTTCAGTTTAGCAATTTACGAGTATTGTTTTGTTAGATGGTTTAGAATTACGAATAGGATTTTCAATATTCAGTACAACGATCTGTGATAAATACCCAACATAATATTGGATTGGTTTAGTCTAATATTAGGCCCATAAAATCCAACTGATAAACATAGATTCATCTTCCCAATCATTAAAACTGTAGTGCTCTGATCACTTTGCTGTCCGCTAAACTACAAGTTTTTTTTTTTGCGTGACCTGTGATAGTTCCTTGAGGTATTCCAAATTTTATATTTGAGATTTTCAATATTGATCACAAAATATTCTGACTTACAGGTTCGATTAAAGTAGGAATGTGTTTAAAAGGTATGATTGAAGTTAGAATACCAAAAAAAAATATCATCTAAGTTTTGGTTCTAGAGTTTAAACTCTGTAGAAGGCTTATCAAAAATTCTTATAATCCTAACTGTTTTCCTATTCCTACCATGAAAATTGCAAGAATTTTGATTGAAAGTGCATAAACAGTCAACGAATTCGTCAGTTAAAAGTGCCTTTGTACCAGGTATCACCAGCGAACTGGAACACTTGGTGGATGCTGGTGTTGGAGCTCTGTGGATGTCTCCGATATTCAAGTCTCCTATGATAGACTTCGGGTACGACGTCAGCGACTTTTATGATATACATGAGGAGTACGGTGATATGCAAGATTTTGAGGAACTGGTGGCTAAGGCACATGGATTGGGTAAGAAATTTTAAGCTAAAAGTTTTACTTTATTTTGATGTGATAAGATGCAGCTTACGTACAATTGAATTGTTTAAAAAAAAGGATCATGTTTGTCTGATTTTATCCCATTTTGATGATAATTTTAAATTTATTTTAGAAACAGCCAAAATAACAATATTTCCACATTTTAGGTTTAAAAGTCCTGTTAGATTACGTGCCTAACCATGCCAGTACGTTCTCCGATTACTTTATCAACTCTGAAGCCAGGGTGCCAGGATACGAAGACTACTTCGTGTGGGCTAATCCACGAGTGGATCCGGAAAACCCCGGGACCCGCTTAGTACCTTCTAACTGGGTGAGGCCTTTCATATTAAAATGTTATCCTATCTGTCAGTAAACAGGTGCTGAAAACAACATTGGGTTTTATAAATACTGGTTTTTTGTGGTCTTTAACTACACTTAAAAGGCTACATATCAAGCTATAAATTCCAGTATAAGCTGACCTCTCATTGTAAGGAAAGCCTGTAAAACGCGAGGTCAGCTTATGATGGAATATCCTGATATAATAGCTTGATAAGTAGCCGTGTGTACTTATTTTTATAATAACATTATATTTATTTATTCATTATTTTCTATATTGTACACACACCAAACGAAAACAAAGACAGTAGTTTACAGATACATTATGTAAGTACAATGGGTGGTCTTATTGTACAAGGCAATCTCTTCCAGACAACCTTTGGATGGACTAGAAGAATGCGAACCGGTCGTGGGTAGTTACGGTGTAAAAGTAGGTAAGGTAGGTAGGTAGGTAGTAAGTAGTAGTAGTAGTATATACTCATATTCTGATAACTTCTGATAATCAGATCAGTCAATTTGGTGGCTCTGTATGGGAATGGAGTGAACGTCGCCAGCAGTACTACCTTCACCAGTTCGCCATCGAGCAAGCCGACTTCAACTTTCGAGAGGAAGCAGTGAGAGAAGAAATGATCAAAATCATGCTGTTTTGGATAGCTAAAGGAGCTGACGGATTCAGGGTTGACGCCATCCCTCATTTATTCGAAACAGAACCTGATGCAAATGGGAACTATCCTGACGAGCCACTCTCTGGAAACATGTTTTTGACCCCAGATCAGGCTGGGTATACCACGCAAATCCACGTGAGGGACCTGATAGAGCTGTATGATGTTGTTTATGAATGGAGGGATGCTGTTGACGAGTGGGTGAATCAGAATGGCTCGGAGACTAAGTAAGTAAAACTATGAATGAATAAATAACTTATCAAGGCTAAGGCCTTAACCTTCTCATTCTGAGAATAGGCCCGTTCCCAGCAGTGGGACAATAATAAACTAATGATGATAACTTATCTAATATGCCATAAAAAGACTCAATAATAAAACATTAATAACATTAAAGATTATAAGCGAAACGAACAAATCATGTTCGAAACACGTTTGTACAAAACAAATAATTTAATTTTGTCTATAACACAATAATTACACACAAACTTTGACATGAAAAATCGTGTACTCTAATTTCGACCCCTAATTTATTTTCAAGTGTAACTTCTATTAATTTCCTTTCTATTTAATCAGGGTGCTTCTGGCTGAGGCTTATGCTAACATCAGTATGACGATGCTGTACTACGGAGACGAGAGAGGAAGAATCGGCGCTCATTTCCCTTTTAACTTTGACTTCATCACTGCCTTGTCTGCGAGGTCTACGGCCAGGGACTTCGCTTACGTCATCCGACATTGGCTCACGTATATGCCAAGGGGAAATGTGGCCAACTGGGTGGTGAGTTCAATGTATTTTGTTAGATATTTATGAAAGTCTACTGTAGTTGACCAGTAAAGAAAATCTTTCTGTGTGTTTTTAGTTTGGAAACCACGACCAGAGCCGCATGCCATCCAGATTCAGAACAAACATGGTAGATGGATTGAATGGTCTCAACATGCTACTCCCAGGAGTAGCTGTTTCCTACCAGGGCGAGGAAATAGGAATGAGGGATGGCTTCGTCAGTTGGGAAGACACCGTTGACGTAGCAGCCCTTAACCAAGCTAATTCTTCAAACTACTTGGAGTACTCCAGGGACCCTTGCAGAACTCCTTATCACTGGGATAGCTCCACAAGTGCTGGATTTTCGACAAATCCAAACACTTGGTTACCAGTAGCAGAAGATTATTTGGAAATCAATCTCCAAGCTCAGAGAGAGGCTGATAGAAGTCATTACAAGGTTAGCTGATTATTCTTCTTTACGTTGACAATAATTTTTAAAGAGAATCTAAAAGAATAAATATTGATTACTTTAAATAACTTCTGAGAAAAAGTGGCGAAATGACGTTCACCTTTTATTATGTAAAACCTAATTTCCCTTTTCTAGGTATACCAAGCACTAACGAATCTCCGCAGAGAGTTTACCCTATCACACGGAGAGTTTGACGTCGAGGCCCTGACGGAGAACACCCTGATCTTAACCCGGTACCTTAGGACGTTCGACACTTATGCCTTGCTCTTCAATGTTGGGGACAGCACCGACACAGTGGATCTCAGCGGAGTCTCCAGGCTGTCAGAACCATTGATTGTTTATACTTCTAGTGTTCACAGCAGCCGGGTTGCTGGGTAAGCATCATTTTATTGAGGTCTGTACAAACCAAAAGCAGGTCAGTAAAAGCGCGGGGTGAAGGCGGGCCTGCGCACGCTGTAATACAAGGAATGATATGAAACACGACACACCAAGTATTAGCGCGGGTCTGCTAGCAAATTGCGCCGCTAACGACCTTCTCTAGACCCGCGGCGCGACAAACCGAGCAGCGCGGCATGTGAGCTGCGCAGGGCAAGAGTGGTGCTGTTGCTTTGTATCACTATGGCCGCCATATTAACTTATCACACCGAAGCGGGGCAGTGCGGAGCGTCAGTGTAACATCAAAGTGGTTGAGAGGCAGTTGTATTATTGTTTTACAACTGACACAATATCTCACACCGAAAGCAGTTATATCGCGGCGGGCCCGCCGTCAAAACACTTTAAAACTGCCTAACTTTCAGTGTGACATGTCCCGCACTGCTACTAACCTGCTTTTGGTTTGCACGGGTCTTTATTGTTTAAGATTCTTCAGTTCTGATATATTACGAGTATTTCGTTGTTTGTTCAACGCAAGGGAGCAGAACATTGTACCACCATTATACCCACTTGCGCAATAATGGCGTATTTCAGTTAGTCTGGCTGGACTAGTGCACTTTGTATGGCTCTAATAAGCATTTATTTTTGTTAGCCTTAGGTTATCGCTTTAGCCCTGGGCTATGTGACACGGTTGGTAGATTGGGGGTTTTTATTGCAATTTTGGGCAAAAAAAAATGTTCTTGGGCAAATTTTGGAGAATGAAAACCTTGGGCAAATTTTGGAGAAATATTTGGGGAAAGGGAAATACGTGGGACACTCAGAAAGTTTTGCGAAACTAAAAAAAATTGTTCTATACGTACATATATTTTTATCAAATCTTTTCAAAGTACTTTCCACCAGCCTCTATACAAAGATTCATGCGCCTAAACCAGTTTTCAAAACACTTTTTCCAGTCCGCCGCAGACACCTCGTTTACAGCCTGCTCGAACGCAGCCAGCGCATCTTCCGGCGACGAAAATTGTATCCCTTTGAGCTGATTTTTTATTTTTGGGAATAAAAAGAAGTCACACGGTGCTAGATCAGGGCTGTAAGGAGGGTGACCCAGGAGTTTGACTGGCGTGCTGTCCAGGAAGTCCCTCGTTTTGAGTGCGGTGTGCGCAGGTGCATTGTCGTGGTGGAGCAGTAGCCCGCGGAGCCCTGTGTTTGGTCGCTTGTTGCTTATAACAGAGAAAACTTCTGGCAAACATTTGGTAGTATACCATTCGGCATTAATGCTTCTTTGATCCCGTAAGGGAATTGATACCAAGTGGCCAGTCAAATTAAAAAAGCTAGCGATCAAAATCTTACCCCCGCTTCTAGATCGCTTCACTTTGGTAGGCGTTGGCTCATTTTGAAACACCCAAACAGTCGACTGGCGCTTGGTTTCTGGGTCGTATTGATAAATCCAGGACTCATCACCTGTAACGATGTCGTAAACACGCCGAGACGAGCCTGCTTCAAATTTGTTAAGCATATCACGGCACCATTCCACCCGGGCCTGCTTCTGAGCATCGGTGAGGTTGTGCGGCACCCAGCGTGATACTATCCTCCTCACGCGAAGATGGCTGTGTAGAATCTCGTGAACGCTTCCCGATCCAATCTTCAATATGTGTTGAATCTCCTGATATGTAATTCGCCTATTGTCTTGGATTACATTTTTCACTGCTAGCACGTTTTCTTCGGTAACAGCCGTCAAAGGGCGACCGCTTCTTTCGTCATCCCCCAAAGTTGGTCGACCGCGCTTGAATTCGTTATACCAACGATACACGGTTGCCTTGGAAGGGCCTTCATCCATGAATGCCATTTGAAGTCTATCGTACGATTCATCCGGTTTCAGGCGACACTTGAAATCGTATAAAATCATAGCTCTAAAATGTTCCCGGCGCAGATCCATATTTCAGTGAGACACAATACTTTGAATTAACTCGCAAAAAATGTGGAGGGAAATTTTGAAATTGGAACTTACTTATTTTTACTTATAAATAATCATATTTTCGAAAAACATTATAACTGGCCAGTCTCCCATATATAAAAACTTTTTTTCGCAATACTTTCTGAGGGGCCTGGTACAGATACAATACAGAAATTGTTTTAGTTTATGTAATGTCTGTGGTTAAATAATCGAGGGTTTAAATGAAGACGAGGTATCGAAAGTTTTAAATATCATCCACGATACAGTATAAAATATTCTTATAGCCATTTTTGAATAAACATAGTCTTATATTTTTCAATTTGAAATATTTCCTGTTTGAATAAAAAAAAATGGGAAAAAAGTTGCAATACCTACGTATAATTTTGGGGAAAAAAAATATGAGTAAGTATGGGAAAAATTCAGAAAGTCGATCTGGCAACCCTGCTAAGTGATATTGTGCATTTAGGGCTAATTCGATTGATATATCATTTTTATTTCCAACAGGAACTGAGCCACGAGCAAGTTTCATTCAGCTCAAGTGTTTGGTCTTAGAACTGTCGGTCGTGATCGCCAAACTATTGCTAAAACGTCATCTGCCATATTTTATGATTACATTAAAATAACGTAATGAAAACCAGCGGTCACGGCCGCATCGTGTACAGGGAGGGGGCTTAGATAAGTAAATTATGTCACTAACACCGATCACTGGAAGTACGTTGAATGTAGGTAAAATATCGAGGCCAAATGAGTACGTTCAACAGCATATCAATGGTAACAAAACCATTATAAGCAGAATTGGCTTTGTTTGTAAGTTTCATGAAAGACTGGTTCTACTTATACCGGTTTTGACACCATCGGTATGTGTTTGACTGTACAAACATTATAAAAATATAATATTATCATGTGCAATATTTCTGTATCATAAATTAATTTAAAATAGCCTGATTAAACTTTATAGCTCATTTATGGACTTTGTATGAGATAGTACCATCAAATCGAATATTTTACTGGTTGCATATAAAAGTTACAGGCTTTTGAGCTGTAGAACATTAAATTTTCACCTGTCTAAAGTGTAGCGACATCTATTGTGCTAAATGCGAACTATCACTAACGTATTGGATAACGTCACGATCCCTGAATCGCGCTATCAAAGTGGGTGACGCACTATTAATATTCTAGACTTAAAATACTTGTTCATACAGAAGATGTGGGTGTAGGTTTTTAGTATTATTGGTTACCAGTACAGCAGTAGCTTTAACCGCTAAGCTACCGCTTGGAAATACCAGAATAAAATCTTAGACTATAGTCTCTGCTTACCTCAATGTGAAACAAGCGTGATAATATGTATGTATGTAATTTGTTAAATCTCCTTTCAGAAATATTAAGACTTTCTTTTTCTTCTTTCAGGAACACTGTACCTTTAGGTAACATCACTCTGCAATCCGGTGAGGCGCTAGTGTTGCGCGCGCCACCGTCCTCATGACTCAGAATGATGTAGTACGATTTAAGAGTATTGTATTTGTATAGAAATAATACTTGTATATAAACATGGCGTAACTATTCGTATTTTATTTTACACAATGCTTTGTTTTGTAAATAAACTCTATAGTATGGTTTCAGACGTTTTAGTGTTGCGCACCAAAATTGTACCGAATTCTAAAATCCGCTCGTAAATGCCAAAAAAATTTATTATGAACCCAATTATTGTAAACGTTACTAAAAACCTAATAAATTCAACTACTACCACTACGCTAATGGGATCATCAACATTTTTATATGTGACTGAACGCAATAAGTACCTATTAACAGTACCTACTTATTAATACAAACATTTCTCGACAGGCATTTTCACCGAAAAAATATATATTATATTTCAAATATAAAATCACGTTGTACTGTTCAGAAATTTTTCCTTTAGAAGAACTCCACCTACTTACAAGTCTAATACCTATTTCAAATCTTTTAGCTTAACAACAAAACAAATCAATACACAACATAAATAATTCCCTTGACACCGAACTGTGAACTTTAAGCCCATTAATCCATCAAAACCGAACTTGGTATAAACTTCAAAACCTGGTACAAACTTGTTAACCTGGTACATAAATAATGGGTACTTTCAACGCTAAGTTGCATCACTAGTTGGCAAAAGGTCGTGTGTGTAATTAGATGATGGTGAAGTTAATAGTTTCGAAGATGTGGTGGGTGTTAGTCGTGTGTGTGGTGGGCAGAGTAGCAGCCGATGTTGTTGTCCCATGGTGGGAGAACGCCGTGTATTATAGGATGCAGGTGGATAGCTTTAGAGATGGGGATGGGGACGGATTGGGGGATCTGAGAGGTGAGATTGGTTTTTGAGTTTTCTCTTAGTTAAATAGTCTAAGCATGTTTGGGGTTTGATTTCCAGTTAGACAAATTAAAATTGGAATGCGGATCTGCAGTTTATTACCGAATAATTTCGATATTATTATAACTGGGTTGCATTGTGAATGATGCCTAGCAATATAATTATCCCAAAAACACAATTTTATAATCAAATCTGCTTATGAGGGCGTCACAGTAATCACTCGTGTGAAATAATTATTCGTATTTATAATGAGTGAGTGCTTGTATTTCTTTTTCACATTAATTTGAAAGATAGGTACTCCAACGACTTATTCACAATTTTATACTTACAAAATAATATTATATGGAAATTACATTTTATAGTGAATTTGTCACGTACAGAATTACCTACATAACACTTACAAGACAAGTTTTTTTTTTTTTTTTACGTAAATAGGTCTTAAAATACCGGCCAAGTGTGGTCTGACCACGCACAGGGTAGGGGTATACAGAATACTTACAAGATATCTGGGCCCAGAATCGCCAAACGTATACGCAGTGTTTTGCGAAGGTTACATGGCAGTCTGGCCGTGTAAATATTGTTAGTTGGGGTTGTAAAAAGCCCCAAGGCTACCAGTCCACTTCTTGATTACGTGCAACTTGGGGAGGCGCCCTAATACTGCAAGAGGCGTCGCAATAGATCGTATGAGGTCGCAGTGGCTTAGGGGCGTCCAAAGACCCCTACCTCTTTCCTCCAATATAATAAATAATAGGCTCTACAAACTCAAAGGCAACTAAAAAATAGTTAGGCAACTAGAAAGTAGTGTTAGTAAAAAAAAAATTTTTAAATTCCTAAATGTAGTAAGATACATGTTCTTTGTTTTGTTATTCATATCGACATTTCGCGACTGAGCTTAGCCCCTTCCTATATAGCCGCTAGGCTGTTATGTTTCCATATCAAACACAGCATAACTAATATTGAATAATACATAGAAACCTGCTCTTAAGTGATTAGCGTCAGATACGTATCCATTATGTACCTTTGATGACAATAAACAGAACACGCTCATGGACTATTGTCAAACAACATTGTGATAATATCTAGATGTGAGGAAAACCGACCTATTTACCTATTTGCTCAATTATTTATTTAGTCAATATGCCAATATGAACACATTTTATAATTAATCTAAGGGCTTTCATCTACTATATGAAAATCATGAAAATATTGATGAATAATCCAAAAAAACCCGGCCAAGTGCGAGTCGGACTCACGCAGTAAAGGTTCCGTACCACCCATCAATCGACCTGACACCCCATAGAAACTGATTTAATTTACGAGATGAACTCTAACTCAAAAGACATCACCGCGCCGTGCGCGAAATATGAATTTTAACATCTCCTTCCTACGCAGGTACCACCACATATGTTTATGTTTACCCTATTTTTAGTATTTGTTGCTAAACTACATAGTATGCACATGCACTATAATCAAACCAAGTTTGACGCTTGTACTATGTATTACCGTATTGAAGATAAAGAGCAGGAACGACAGCGTTGAAAAAAATGCATGTTTTTCGAGGTTTCTTGTATGGGGACCCCCTTTGTTTTTAATTTTTTTTTAAATTTAGTAATTGTCGTGATAGCGGTCATAGCAACACATATTCTGATAAAATTTCGACTGGCTACCTTTTACCGTTCATAAGATACAGCCCTTTTTAGGGTTCCGAAGTCCTACAAGGAACCCTTATAGTTTCGTCATGTCCGTCCGTCTGTCCGTCTGTCCGTCTGTCCGTCTGTCCGTCTGTCCGTCTGTCCGTCTGTCCTAATCCTTTACAGCTTAATAACTTCTACAGTTATAAACATAAGTAAATGAAATTTTGTTAAAAAATAGTCTACATATAGATCTCAATTTTAAAAGAATAAAAAAATCGTTTTTACGTATTTTAGGGGTGGCGTCCATACATGTGAAATGGAGATGAAAAAAAATTTTTCGCTGCACCCCCTCGTGTGGGATATCATTGAATAGGTCTACTAAAATTAAGGTAATGTTTCATACACCACTTTTTTATCAGGTGTACCATCTGCGAAATATAGCGCGCCAAAGTGGCTTGCAATGTGTCCCCCCCCCTGCCATTTCTAAACTATGCAACGTAGAAAGTTATAATCTTCTACATTGATAGACCTTTGTAAAAACTCTCTTTTAAAATTATTTCGAGTATAATGTGATTATAATTTTTTGAGTTATAGAGAGAAAACTGAAAAATACTTAAAACGTCCTAGTTCAAAGGTCATTGACCTTAGAGAAAAATTATGTTAGCAAATAATGCTCCTTTAGTTACTTTTTATTTGAAAAAATCACAAAAAGTAACTTTGTGCTATGTTGAACACACTTCTTCAATTTGGCTTCTTGAATTTATCGCTAGATGGCGCTACTAACAACACGCTCTGAGTCGCGAATGCTGCCGATTATTGCAAAAACTAAAAAAGCATAGCCATGATTAATATTCAATTTGATTCGTTTGTAATTACACCTACTTAAGGAACCCTATAATACTGAGCATGGCCCGACATGCTCTTGGCCGGTTTTTTCGTTTTGCCGTGGGGAAATCCTTATGGACGCACTCCACCCGAGGTAGGCGGAGCCAGTGTCGGACTCTTACTGACTAAAACCACCACGGTCTTCCTTCAACTACCTTAGCCGGGGACGTGGGAACTCGTTAGTATTCACACAACCACCCCCGACAGGACCTGGCCCGCCACAAGCAGGTGAGCCCCTTCTCCCCGTGCAGCCCAACGTTGGCCGCACCCTCCTAGGCAGCGCACACGGAACACTGCACGACACCTCACCTCAAGGGCCTTTACCAGCTATGCCAGCTGCGCCAACTATGCCAGCTGTGCCAGCTACGCTAGCTGCTGGTCGGGAGTCTGCTGCTCGCAGGTCCCATCCTCCCGTAATTTTTTATAGAGGTTTTCTTCCTCGCTGTCTGGGCGGTAAAGCCAAGACCTTCGGTCCCAAGAGGCGCGAGAACACTAATCAGTGGGCACTCCTGGGGTTACGAGATCGACGGGGGCAGGGAAGGTAAATCCCCCCGCTGCCTGCCCAGTGGCAGGGTGAGTGCACATCGGGCCCGCCCCTGCTCCTCCACTGTGCCCTCTGCATATCAGAGGGACACGTGGAGCAACTCTCCATTGGCCCACATGGGGCCCCTCCCGTACCAGAATATTCGCCACAGGCAATAAGATCCCCCGAGGGTTAATCCCTCGAGAAGATTCCATTGCCGGCACCCAGGATGCACCGGCCTAACAACTGCCATTCCCTCCAGACGTGTCCAGAGGGACAAGCAGCCGTCAGAAACACGTGGAGGTTTTCTGGCCAGAACCACATAAGATACAGTCCTGTGACGGGACAGACTAACGGACAGCGTAACGAGAGTAACAGGGTCCCGTTCGGCACCTTAGGAGTACGGAACCCTAAAAAAAAATCAATATAATGGTTGTTTAACTGATTTTAAAAACTTCTACGGACTCTATACTCTCCATATCATACAAAAAAGTAGTATTAAACGTGAAAATTATCTTTGAGAATTGGTAAGGAAAATATTCCTCATTAGTAGAACGTCTATGGTACATTTAAAAAGAAGTGAATTTCTCAAAAACTACCAAAAAAACGCGGGACATATATGGGGTCATTTCAGATCACAGTTTCATATGAGGCACGACATAAGTCAAAATTTTTCCATTGGTCAGCCTGTATATTTGTTGATGAACAGAAATGGAGTTGAAACTCATTTCTAATACCTACATAAATTGCGGTTTGTGGAGTTACAATTATATTTAATACCTGTTTTAATTTTTAATTAATTCCAATAAATGGTAATATGCTGGACATCACGTTGGCTATGATACAATCATCAGGCATAGTTACACGACAGTACTTCTTTCATAAATATCCAGGACTTTTGCAATATTAGGAAGTTAATTGAAGTTAATGATGTTATCAAATGTTCAACACGCGCTCGTTGGTGGTCTTCAAGACTCGGTGACTAGGTTATTGCCAGGCAAGCGTGTACCATCGTTGACCGCCCCATCCCGATGTTGCGGTCAAATGCAAGCCTATTTATCAACTCAGCCTATCGCAGTTCACTGCTGAATATAGGCCTTTCCCAAATTGCGTCACAACACTCAGTCCGCCACCTTCCTTCAGCTACCGTCTTCAGATTGTCGGTCCACCTGGCTGGGGAACTGCGTTCGCCGATTCGCGGTCTTCACTCAAGGACTTGTCAGCTCCAACGGCTATCGGTCCTTTGATAGGCATAGCCGGCCCACTGCCGCTTCAGCTTACTGATCTTACGAGCTATATCGGTCACTTCTAACGCAAGCCTATTAAGAAATAAAAAAACGCCTGACAGAATACAATTTAATTTAACTTCTTCACGATTGCTGACAGTAATATTCTTTCAGGTGCACTTAAACAGCTAAGCTACGTACGAGCTCTAGGAGCTGATGCCATCATTCTGTCACCAATATCAGCCAGGAGCACCGACTGCTCCAAACCTGGTATTATGTACCTCGGTGAGATCGACCAGCGGTATGGAAACCTGGACAGCCTCAAAGATCTTCTGGAAAAGGCTACCAAGTTGGGTAAGTATATTGTTGGATATATCTGTGTGTTTAGCTGGACTTGTTACTGTGACAAATAGTTTTCTGTAAGACACACATGACCGACGACCTGGTGAAGGTCACGGGAATTCGCTAGATGCGTAAAGCGCAGGACCGGTCGTTGTGGCGATGCTTGGGGGAGGCCTATATGTCCAGCAGTGGACGTTTTTCGCCTGACATGATGATGATGATGATGATGATGAAGATGAAGATACACAAGTCCGACATAATGAAGTAATGCCATTACGTTAGGCAATCGGTTTGATGACCGCAGAGACAATCAACACGCAATATTAGATCCGTATCGTAACGTTACTGAAGTACAAAGTGAAGGTGATCACCTGATCACTACTTAAGTATAGAATCGTTACATGAGCATAGGTCTTATTCCGACACCGTAATTATAAACTCTGATTAAAAAACAATATAACCATGTCAATGTAAATTTTTAGAGGAACTGGAGTACGAATTGACACTAACTCAAATTCAGATTTGATTGATACAAAACAGAACTCAATCCAGTCGAGAATAAGGCCCTTGTTTAGCAAATCAAGCGCTGTGTCGACCACACTTAAGTGATTACTGATTGAATCTCTGCTCAAGCATGAATCTACAAATGAGTGGGCAATATTTTATAATAAAGCTGAACTGTGACCAATGAATCTATGCTTGAGAAATATTAAATAAAATTAAAGCCCAACTTAAAACTAGTTTTAAAAAGTAATCTTAGCTTGAGTTTCCTTCTATAATATATAGCTACCCATGAATGACCTGCTCCCCGATTCAGAAATTTTTCGATAAGCAGTTGTCGACTAATTCTGTTTGTTTCTCGTTTCGTCTACGATTCACGTAATTAGAGAAAAAGAGATAACAAACCAAATTGGTCGACCACAACTTATCTAAAATTTTCTGAATCAGAGAGCTGAGTATGGAGGCAAACAAGTTCGATGAGGTTTTCTACCATATATCAACCTTCAGAGCCTTAATTGTCAGCGGCGAGGTACAGCGTGAGTAGATTGAGATTGGCTATCCTTTTTGGCACAGAATGACTCAATAGCAGTCTAATGAAAATTTTGAAAGAAGCATTCAAAATAATCAAATTTGACCGTAAGCCGTAAGCTATGAAAACTTCAAGAGCTAGGAAAACTGGACTACAAGAAAGGTTTTGACGATTATAAACTTTATCTTGTTTCTCACAGAACTCAAAATCGTGATCACATTGCCCCTTCAAACGATCAGTTCAGAGTCTGAATGGTTTACATCGAGTTCTGACCGCGTCCCGGGATACGAAGACACGATCGTGTGGAAGGATGGACTCACAGATGAAGTACCACCAGTAAGTAATCAATAACTTCTCATAATAAGAAGGATTCGGTAGAACAAGCTTAGCATTGATTCCCTGAATTACTCACAACGTCGCATCTCATGGGCTCCAGCATGTTTTTGACATGAGGGGTTTAACTAAGCTCTTGCTACCTTCACTCGTCTCACTTCGTTCGTAGCTTTAAAGTAAATGAAAGCTATCATATAAGCCGCACTATCAACAATTCAAAACAAAAGCTTAATTGACCACCTGAATGACAAAGGACAATGCCCACAGATGGGCCCATTTTTGGCCCCATGTCAAAACTGTATGTTATTCAAAAATTATGTCTTATTTGTTCATGTTTATGTGTTCTTTATCAACATTTCTTTCACCCTAGCATTAAAAAACATAATAAATATGTATTAAACTGAATCGTAAGTATATCCTCCATTCAAACCGAACGAAAATGTTACCAGATATCAGAGTATTTCCACAAATAATCGGAATCGATTCTAAATAGCGATACTTCTATGAATTCACTTTTACTGTGTTTCAGATGCTATTAAACTAGACTTTTTATCTTGATTGATTGATTTCTAATTTTTTCTTTCCACAATTTATATCTTTAGATTTCGGTTCGCATGCGTAAATCCATTAAAAATTATAAAAAATCACTCATATGACGTCAAGCCAAAAGAAATTGCAAAACATATTTTTGAAATCTTTTTGTACAGAAAAATAAGATGATAATACCTATGCATTTATTGTAAATATTGTTATAATCATTTTAAATTAACTGAAATATTACTTATAAAATCGATATTAATTAATACACCCAAAAACATAAAAGCTTGCAATCTTATTATTTAAAAAATACTACAAATATCGATTTCAAAAATCGCTTAACAAAATAATTATATCTTGCAACACCATACATGGTGTCTCTGGATGTCCTTATGGGTGCGTTCAGTTATATCGCCCAACGATGCACGGAGCGTACTTATCAATCAGTTAAGGAGTTGGAAAAAATTAGATTTCTCTTAAACCAGGGTGAAAAAATTAAAATCGTTTGCAGAATAATAAAAGATAATTCTTGGTCTACAAAATAAGACTAAAACCGCCGTGACATAGCAATTTTTTTTGAGGGGCCTAAAGCTCCTAAGAGAATGGGCAATGTCCTTTCGAGATGAATTAAAACCTCTTAAGAGGTCACTGTACTCATCAGTATGAACAACTTTGACTATGGGACCAACCCTGAAATTACGAAAGAATATCAGCTGTTCCCTTTTGTGTATACATAAATCGACAAAATGTAGGAATTAGCTGGTTTATTTTTTTCGCGATTCCAGGGTTTGTTCCACAATAAAAGTTATTCATACTGATGAGTACAGTGACCCCTTAAGAGGTTTTCAGTTATTTCAATAACACGTTGTATATTATGGAAACTAAAGCCCGGCCGCTGCGTTGAACAATTACTTATTATACCAGCAGACGCCCGCGGCTTCGCTCACATTTTGACAATAACATAACACATAACATAACATCACGCCTGTATTTCCCCGAAGGGGTAGGCAGAGGTGTATAGTACACCCACATTTCGCCAGTTATGTTATAGTCCCATGTAATAGGGAGCGAGCCTATTGCCATTAACCGGGCACAAATCCATACTCCGGGCTGCTACTGAGAATTTCCTAATGAAAAAACCCAATAACACTTTGCCCGACCCGGGAATCGAACCCAGGACCCCACGCTCAGCAGTCGCGCTTGCAACCACTAGACCAACAAGGCAGTCAATAAAACTGACAATAAAACTGTTATTATTTTAATCCAAGAAATTACCATGTCATGTGTTAACTTTTATCCAAATCGGTTCTGTAGTTTTCGTGTGTTACTCAAACAAAAAAACACACACACAATTTATAGATGGAATAATAAATAAGTAAATAGTTTATTTCACAGCTTGAAAATGGTATAGAAGCATGGAAGTGGCACGCCACCAGGAATGCTTATTGGGGCAGTTCCACCAACGAGGCTCTCCTGAACCTCTGTTCCGAGAGCGTCATCGCTGCGCTATCTGCTGCCCAGTGTGCCTGGCTAAAGCGAGGAGTTGCAGGAGTACTCCTCAGTCCAGACTTCCCAAGGGACCAGAGATGCGGGGAACAGTTGTTGAAAAAACTGGTTGCTGATGCCATGAGCTGCGCGCGCAATAGTGGCGTGGATACACCGTAAGTTTATAAATATTATCGTTTTTTATTTCACCCAGGGCCAGGGCTCAACCTTCGGGTGCAAGGGGTGCAGCGCACCGGGATGCAAGGTGGGCCCTATAAATTATGTTAGTCAGCTCGACCTTACCTACATTCATGGGTTAGTGGTCAATCCGCACTAATTGGATTCGCACGAAAAGTGCGGATCGCCACTTTTAAATATTATGAATTTTGTGGGGGTCGATTTGCACGAAGCCAATTTATTTTCGTGCGGATCGCCACCCCCACTTTTATGTAGGTGGCTATTTGCACACATTGTATTTTAAAGAATAAAAATATCAAAGTACAGTCGTGAACACATGACGATAAAAATATCGAAAATTTAATAAAATACTATTTCAATGAATTACTGGCGTGTATATTAAAAAAAGGTTATACTCCTAGTGATACAAAAAACTATACGTTAAAGTGAGAAAGCAAATTGGCGTTGGTGCTGAAACCTATGAGTGATAGAGAAAGCAGTATATGCCATCTAACTCACACGCATTTGTCGTGGTTCAGTGGGTCGTAACTCGCTACCATTCAGTAAGTTTAGCAGTGTTGCCAAGTTAGGCGATTTTTCGCCTTTTAAGCTATCTCGAAGGGTGTCGGGGATACCAAAAATTGCTATTGGTGACTGGTCGCTATTAAATAACCAATGTAATAACAGCTTCAGAATGTTTTTGTGGCTGCCGCGTTTTTGTAGTGCATCTTGCATGATCGCGCAGGCACGCGTTCGTGACTTCTACGCCATGGTGAAGATTAAGACGGCCTCGCTTGTACAGAGAACACGGTATAGTCCTAATGGCATTTTGAAGATGTTAGTGGATAAATTTGATTCAACAATCCTGTTTCCCTTCATGCAGGTTGTTAGGCAGGAGTGATTTCAGTATTCAGGTTTGGCTAGCAAAAATGATTGGGCGATCTTTTCTTCTACGTTATTAGTCTGACAAAAACGGTTATAAACGGAACAATATTTTTCTGTCGGTTCTGTCTGTAATTTATCATGCAAAAAATACGCCTGTAAATAATTTAATTTATTTAAAACGAATAAGACTACCCAAAGTTCTGCCGGAAAAGCGATTTTTTAAGTTTAAATTTAGCTATGGATGACTTGTGGCGCCTCTATTGAGTAGATACTCTTTTATCTCAAACTGTAAAGAGAATTTTGTATTCGATTTTATCCGGCTAAATTTAAAAATAAAGGACATGTTACAAATTGGTCCCAAAAATAATTTTGTTTTTGAACCACTACCATGTGCGGTTTTACTAATAGGAAAAATTATCTAGGATGTGGTTCCAAAAACAAAAAAAAATTAAAAGCACCCTTAATAAATAAATATTTTGGAACCAGATATTTTTCAGAAAAATATTAGTTTTGCTCAGAGAAGCAACAAAAAAAAGCTTAATATAATTTTTAAAAGCTTAAGTATCCACTTAAGTGTTATTTAAAATATTTTAAAACAATATGTAATGTCATAATGATTAATATAAACGGTTTCACTCACGTTATATCATCGGGTGTGCCCGACCGGTTTCGAGCTCGAACGGAGCCCTTAATCATGAGCTGGTTACGCGGCGGCGTCGCGCACCAAACTGTGTTTGGTGCGCGTAACCAGCTCATGATTAAGGGCTCCGTTCGAGCTCGAAACCAGTCGGGCACACCCGATGATATAACGTGAGTGAAACCGTTTATATTAATCATTATGAATTTAACTCACGATAGTTATTATATAAAAATATGTAATGTCTTTAAATAAAACCAACTAAATAACTCAATGATTTGTATGAATGGCATTGATTCCTTTGCCTCATAAAGAATTTCTGAAAACATTACCTGTTTGTCAGTAATGTCTGTTGCACACGAGCAGGGCACGGGCAGGGCAGCGAGGAGATACTGTACTGTCACAGCACTGTAACTATTCTGTCGCAGCACAGTATCTGTTCTGGCGTTCGAACGGTAGCAGTACTGTTTCACTCACTGCTCTGCCTCACTGCTCTGCCCTCGTGTGCAATAGGCATTAGTCTCACTATGATTGTTTGCAGCACTTTGTCTATATTTTTACTATAAAAAAGTTAATAATAATAAATGTATTCAGTCTGACGGGTTGAACGAAGAACTTACTAAATGAGAATGTTCAGTCCCTTATTTTCATTCAAAATATGTAAAACACTGGTACCTACCTTAATTTTTGAACTTGTAGACATTTATCAAAAAAATATATTTTTAATAAAGATATTTTTGATTAATTCGTGTCACTTCATAAAAAAAATATTACTTCTATCACCTTTGTACGCTACAGTACTTTTTTCGTAAGTTTATTCCATAAAAAACAATGTGTGCAAATAGCCACCTACATAAAAGTGAGGGTGGCGATCCGCACGAAAATAAATTGGCTTCGTGCAAATCGACCCCCACAAAATTCATAATATTTAAAAGTGGCGATCCGCACTTTTCGTGCGAATCTAATTAGTGCGGATTGACCACTAACCCACATTTATCATTGTACAGTCTAACAAAGCAATTAGTATACAGGGTCGCCAGATATAGATGAAGATTTCTCAGGAAGTTATTATACAGAATGATTTGTAATTCGACCTATTCGACTTCGACTTATTCTCTTAGGGTTTTTTATAAATACAGTTTAACTTTTTCCGTTATTAAAATGATATTTCACTCGAAAACATATATAATTAGCTTAGATTTCTAGTCTATTAGGAAAATACTATCAGCTTCGAAGCATTTTGTATTCTTACTTAGAACTTATATATTTATCTATGCTTAGAAGCATAAACTTCACTTCACTTTAACTTGAGCGCATCTCGCCGTTAAACTTGATAGTTTGGCGAGTTTTCTAGATAAGTAAAACTAAAGAAATTGTACCTGTGACTAAATAAATTAAAAAAAAAAAACTTATTATACTTGCGTAATTATTATTATTAATATTATCAGCCTATAGTGTCCCACTGCAGGGCAAAGGCCTCCCTTCCCTTTTGTCCCTGTCTTTTGCCTTCTGGGGCCAATCCTTCAGATAGGAGTCAAGTTCATCCCGCCATCTCCTTCTGGGCCTGCCGCGTAATTAGAACCCGTTAATCTTTATGTAAAGCAAACTCAGCTGCAGCAAACAAACTAATCTATTTCTTATCGTGAATTTAAGTATCTTCATCTCACTAATATCGTAAATGTAAAAAATATAGGTGTTTGTTAGTCAACTACTTCGAAACTTACTTTTAGTAGTAGTACAGCTCCTTTGTGAATGAGCTCGTCCGGGGAAGTACTACCACCGTACTTACTTCTCCGCCAAATAGTTATGCTTGCGTTGCTGTGTTTCGGTCTGAAGGGTACGGGTGCCGGTGAAATTACAATCACATGAGACTTTCCATCTTCATGTCTCAGTTTGGCGAACCAACTTGCAGTACCATTTGGGCAACAGCCTGGGTAGTATTGCAGTTGTTATGGGCAAAGGTTACCGCTTAACATCGGGTGGGCCTTTAGCTCGTTTCGCCATCCTATACTATAAAAGAAAAACTTTAAGCGGAAAATGTATATGATTAATTGATTATCCACTAGGTAGGTTACTTCTCATTCCGGAAACCTGAAAACTTTTAAAAATCGAGCCTATTAAACTTGTTCACAGTGTCATCTTAGTAGAGTCTTCCTTAAAACCGGAGCAGGCTGCCAAATATTATGGGGATGGAGGAGTGGGAGCCAACAGCATCCTGAGCAAAGCCCTGACGACTCCTGGACGATCTACTCCTAAGATGGTGCTAGGTTTCTACGCATCATTGTTGACTGCGCCTCAAGATATTATGCCTTCGTGGCCGGTGAGTTATTATTGTTATCATGACGTAGAGAGGAGATATTTTCTTTGTTAAAGGGATAGAAAAATGGTTGAAGCCCTTATTTGAGGCTTCGTATGCCTGGATGATGTTTGCAATGTGTTTTTAGGGTTCCGAAGTCCTACAAGGAACCCTTATAGTTTCGTCATGTGCGTCCGTCTGTCCGTCTGTCCGTCTGTCCTAATCCTTTACAGCTTAATAACTTCTACAGTTATTAACATAAGAAAATGAAATTTTGTTGAAAAATAGACTACATATAGATCTCAATTTAAAAAGAATAAAAAAATCGTTTTTATGTATTTTAGGGGTGGCGTCCATACATGTGAAATGGTGACGAAAAAATTTTTTTCGCTGCACCCCTTCGTGTGGGGTATCATTGAATAGGTCTACTAAAATGAAGGTAATGTTTCATACACCACTTTTTTATCAGGTGTACCATCTGCAAAATATATCCCGCCAAAGTGGCTTGCAATGTGTCCCCCCCCCTGCCATTTCTAAACTATGCAATGTAGAAACTTATAATCTTCCACATTGATAGACCTGTATGAAAACTCTCTTTTAAAATTATTTTGAGTATAATGTAATTATAAGTTTTTGAGTTATAGAGAGAAAACTGAAAAATACTTAAAACGTCCTAGTTCAAAGGTTGAAGATTGACCTTAGATAAAAATTATCATAGCAAATAATGCTCCTTTAGCTACTTTCTATTTGAAAAAATTACAAAAAGTAACTTTGAAATGACATAACTTCTTAAATTTGGCTTCTTGAATTTATCGCTAGATGGCGCTACTAACACACTGAGTCGCGAATGCTGCCGATTATTGAAAAAACTAAAATAGCCATGATTAATATTCGATTTGATTCGTTTGTAATTACACCTAATTAAGGAACCCTATAATACTGAGCATGGCCCGACATGCTCTTGGCCGGTTTTTTTTATTCAAATAGGGGTTCAGAAAGGTACTTCTTGATTAGGCGAGACTAAACAGCATGACTGGGTGAACGAGACACATATTCAAGGATATGATGGAATGTGCGTACACTGTGGTGGATCCAGGATTTTGTTTTGAGAGAGGCTTGACCCAGCTGAGGGTAAGCTTTATCAAGATAAACAGTAAACTACAACTGAACTAGATTAAGTAAGGATAAGTGATGAAAATGTTACTGTAGGTAGTGTAGTAATATGAAAGTAGTAATTATCAAGTTTAATTTGAAATTTGTCAGGTGTGGATCCAGATGCTTTTTGGGGGTGGCTTGAGCCCCTTAGCCCCTCCCACTCGGATCCACTACTGTGCGTAAAATAATGAAAAAAAAATGAAAAAATTTCCACGGTAAATAAATAAATATTTTGGGTCATTTTTACACAGCACCATCTAGTCCCAAACTAAGCAGAGCTTGTAATATGGGTACTAGATAATGGATATAATACTTATATACTTTTTTTTTTTGTAAATACTTACTTATAATACATAAGGAACACCCAGACCAACACAATCACTTATACATATATACTAGCTGTGCCCGCGACTCCGTCCGCGTGGATGTCAGAAAATAACATCGTGTCATAATTATGAACACAATGTCTTCAAATATATATGTACATATAAGCGCCTACACAGACGATTACACTATTTACCGACTATACTATATTTTGTTTTTACAACCAACCGGCTAAGGTGATGGAATTAGCCCTAAACTCCCTCATTCTGAGAAGACGCTCGTGCCCAGCAGTGGGAAGTAATTGGGCTGATTATGTTAAGTTATTCTATAACACTAACCACATCTCTTCTTATGCTGAGAAGAGGCCCGTGTCCAGCAGTGGGACTGTAATGGGCTGGTAATGTTATTCTATAATACTAACAATATCCAGTTCAATAACTCTTCTCATTTCTCCTAGCAGTGGGACAGTAATAGGTTGACTACGTTATGTTATTCTAAATTTTCTAGTTTCTTAACTCTTCTCGTTCCGAGAAGAGGTCCGTGCCCAGCAGTGGGGCAGTAGGTAATGAGCTGAATATGTTATGATAATCTATTACACTAACAATATCCAGTTCCTTAACTCTTCTCATTCCAAGAAGAGGGCCATGTCCAGCAGCGGTACAGTGATGGGCTGTGTTATGTGATTCTATATTTTCTATAATACTAACAGAATCTAGTTGTATTTTTAGGTACTTGCAACCAACCAGCAATCATGACCTTTACTTTGTATGCAACTTAATACAATAGAGAGGTCAAGCTGTATCGCTGGATCTACTCAACCGATTCAGATAAAACATACCCTATATTTTAAGTTAGACTAATACCAATACAACTGCTAAGTTTCATTACGATCCGTTCAGCCGTTTTCACGTGATGAGGTAACAAACAGACAGACAGACAGACAGACAGACATACATTTTTTAAACGATTGATTCGTGTTCTATTGCTTATTTCTAGTACCCCTAGCCGATTTTCGCGAAAAAAAACTCAATGTACAGACTTTTCGACCTTTACAGTTTTATTATAGTATAGATAGATAGATAGATAGATAGAAGATAGATAGATAGATAGATAGATAGAAGATATATATTTTTTTATGTGCATCACACAAATATTTGTGTTCTGTGGGAATCGAACCCTCGTGATCATCCCTCAAAACCTCGTGATCAGCAGTCCGACCCTCCAACCACTAGACCACAGACGTCGTCAAATCACGCGTACAAGGGAAAAAATACTCGCGCAAGCTCTGACTGTATAGGTGTTTGCTGGCTAGTACAAAAGGCGGAGAGGGTGGAAATAGCGACCGATGGCACTGCCGTCATAAAATGTCTAAATGCAACATTGATTTGCTAGCGCGTTGTATTGTCCACAGTTATGGATGAAATCGATTAACAAAATATTTCAAAAATTAAGGAGCCATTTTTTAAACGTATTTGGAACGATAATCAAGCACTGATCATCCGTCTTCAATAAGTCCCTCGTACAACCAATCAGCCTGTATAGTATTCTATGTCAGTTTGAAAAATATATCGTATATGAAGACTATTTATTAATCATCATCATTTCAGTCGAAAGACGTCCACTGCTGGACATAGGCCTCACCCAATGGGGGGATATGCCATAATCAGCACGCTTGGCAGGCGAGTTGGCGATCGCAGTTGGTTGATTAAATACTCAGAGAACGCTGTTGCCCATCCTCTGGTGAATCCCTTAGTCGCCTTTTACGACACCCGTGAGAAGATATCATCATCATCATTTCAGCCGTAAGACGTCCACTGCTGGACACAGGCCTCCCCCAAGCATATATTGGGGGGATATGCCATAATCACCACGCTTGGCAGGCGGGTTGGTGATCGCAGTTGGTTGGTTAAATACTCAGAGAACGCTGCTGCCCATCCTCTGGTGAATCCCTTAGTCGCCTTTTACGACAGAAGATATAGAGTGGTGCAATTCTTTACGTCCGGCACCACACGGAATTACTATTACTTGACTATTTATTACTGACTATTTATTATAATCGAGTGCTCTAAAAATAACACCTGTAGCTTAACAAAATGGCACAAAAATAGTACAGTATTTTTGAGTAAGTTTTTAATTGAGAGCCGAGTCCTTTGCAAACTGATAATAATTAATATTACGAATTCAATTCTCATTTATTTGTTTATTTTACTTGCAAAAGCGCCTATAGTAATTAATAGGCAATTACGTGTTATGAATGGTCTAGAAAGAACAACAGACCAAAGCGTGTTGTCTGGGAGCCCTGAGACCTGAGCCATTTAATGCCTGCCTTTGACCCTGGTTCTGTTTGCGATAAACTTTATTTATTACCCATGGGAGGCGTATTAGCCGCTGTGAAGTATTTACTTGTGAAAACAGCGGAGGTAATTGAATTTGGAACATATTTTTACTGTACTGAATTGAGTGTTGAATGTTTTGTGACACATATGCAGCCATTTTAACTCTTTAATTGGTGTAGAGGTCAAATACATGCTCGCTAACCATGAAGTCAAAGATTCTCTCTTTCTCCGAGAAAAGGTCCCAACTATGTTGGGGTCGGCTTCATGGAATGGACATGTATGAGGAGGAATGAGGAGCATGTTACGAGGAAAGTTTTAAGTATGAGTGTGGATGGCTATAAGAAAAGAGGCAGACCGAAGAAAACATGGATGGATTGTATGAAAGATGATATGAATAGAAATAAAGTGAACACGGAGATAACGGCTAATAGAGATGTTTGGAAGAAAAAGACATGCTGCACCGACCCTAAATAAATTGGGATAAGGGCAGGAGGATGATGATGTTGGGGTCGGCTTCCATTCTAACCATATACGGCTGAACATCAGTATTTTACACGAAGCGCGATGGTAGTCATCAGACCTCCTCAACTGACCCAGTTAGTGGGTAATACCGACATTCTAAGGATAGACCAGTTTCGGTCTGCTGGAAAGCCATAACGACTATCACAGGTATTCATATAGCAACCTGACCAACAGCTCATCGTGCTCTCCGAGGCACGGAGGGGTCTTGATTTACAACGGAACAGTAACCCATCCAAAAACTGACTGCGGCTAGCTTAATCTCGCAGATATTACATATATAGATATATCGCGATACACGAGGCTATTACTTGGCCAAGAGCCCCTCAAATAAAGTCAAAGATTCTTTAGAAAGAAAGAAAGAAAGAAAAAATTGGAAATTGATTAATATACTTTCTTTTAACCACGTTTTTATTAACTCGCTTTCAGTTTTGTCTGTCTGTTCGGTACTGCAATCGATTTTAAACTTACTTCCCGATGCGCTAGAACTATTATTCCCGTTTTTTACTGCAATCTGTCCCAAAAGGACAATAAGCTGTACTTTGGTCACTTCTCACAGTTCTCAGGCTTGCTGGGTATGCATCCACTGATGCACCCCTCACTAGGTTTCACTCATCGTTATTATGTCCTGAGGTTTTTTTTTTGCTTCAGTCTCCTAATAGGAGGTTTTCTTGACATCAGTGATTTTGCTAGATTGTTAGGGTGTTTGAGTAGCCTTTGTTGGTATCTTTTTGTTTGCTTGATTGCTTCTTCTTCAACTGTTGTCACTTTAAGATCTCTGTGCAGTAGGTTATTGGTGACATACCAAGGAGCTTTTGTGATCAGTCTTAAGACTTTGGACTGAAATCTTTGCAATATACCTAAGTTTGATTTTGCGGCTGTCCCCCAGAGTTGTATACCATATGTCCACACAGGTTGGAGTATACATTTGTAGATTAATATCTTGTTCTCCAGGTTTAGTTTTGATTTGTAACCCAACAATGGATATAACTGTCTTAAGAGTAAGCCAAGCTGTTTTCTTTTGGTAAATATGTGTTTTCTCCAGGTCAGTCTTTTGTCAA
This sequence comes from Asteroscopus sphinx, assembly GCA_949699075.1. Taxonomy (NCBI): domain Eukaryota; kingdom Metazoa; phylum Arthropoda; class Insecta; order Lepidoptera; family Noctuidae; genus Asteroscopus; species Asteroscopus sphinx. The sequence goes on along the minus strand of OX453004.1, from coordinate 1,585,080 downwards.
TATGCATACCCAGGTATTTTGTGTCATCAGTTTGTGGTATTTGGGTGCCATTCAAAGTAACAGGGGGACAGGTACCCCTTCGAAGTGTGAATGTGACATGAGCAGATTTTGATTCGTTCACTTTGATACGCCATAGTTTTGTCCATTTCTCGAGCAATTCTAGATCTTCTTGTAAGAGCCATAGACATAGTAAAAACTATGTCTGTGGTAAGAGCTTAGACGCTTGTGTCGGGTCTTCGTGACATGTCATAATTGCAGTATCGTTTGCATAGGTTGCTGTAATTGTAGTTGTCGTATTCGACGCTGCGCTAGAACTTGAAACTTTAAACATAGCTCAGGACTGGATGACCATGGAATATTAACTCGCTTTCTTTTTAAAAACGTGGTCTATAAAACCTTTTTCATCAAATTGTTAATTATTTGGACGAGAAATTAACTGTCTAATGATGGACTGTGATAACTTATTTTCATCATTCCATCTCTTCTCGTGGGTGTCGTAAAAGGCGACTAAGGGGTTCACCAGTGGATGGGCAGCGGCGTTCTCTGAGTATTTATTCAACCAACTGCGATCGCCAACCCGCCTGCCTAGTGTGGCAATTATGGCCCTTTTGTAGGAGCTTTTGGCCAGCAGTGGACGTCTTTCAGCTGAAATGATAACTTGTAGAAACTATGATAATTTCTTTTCTTTTTTCAGACTAGCAACACCAACGAGAGTCGGACAGCGAATCGCTATGGAAACGATATGGTGGATGCTGTGAACCTCCTTGCGATGAACCTCCCAGGGTCCGCAGTCATCCAGCAAGGAGACGAACTAGCAGCAGCAGATACCATCCTGGAATGGGCCACTGGTACCACATGCTGGCCGAACGTCGCTTCGCCCGCATCTGCCCCCTTTCCCTGGGATGATTCCCCAACTGCTGGGTTTACGAGTGGAGAACCCTGGCTCCCGCTGGCTCCTAACTATAGATACGCGAACGCGAAGGCTGAGTTCTCGAATGAGTTCAGCCATGTTAGCGTTTTGAGGGTCGCTGCTGCGTTGAGGAAGTCGCCGGCTTTTGGACCTCATGTTGAGGTAGTTAAATAATAAGTTATAATTTAAATTTTTGTTCATATCGTGGTTCTATACGTTTTTTGTCCTTCAATCGTTTCTGGTCACCAAATTTAGTGCCGGGATTGCTTCTTTATCGAAACTTTTTTTAATACCGATGAAATAGTATTGAAACAATCTTAAGCCTTCTTACATTTCTGCTGATAAACGCGACAATTTGAAAATCAAACGAAAATAGTACATTACTGTCGAGGCCTGAAATGAAGCAATTTACGGCCGAGTAATATTGGAAGTACGAGGCGAAGCCGAGTACTTCCCAAGTGATTGTGAAAGGACGAGGCGCAAGCCGAGTCCTTTTTAACTAAACGAGGCCGTTAATTGCTATTTTGGCCGAGACTTGTATTACGTTAGTACTATTAGATATTCTGTGCCTGTATAGTACTTTTCTCTCATTTGCGAGGAAACACAACACAAATTAATTCAACAGTATCTCATTTTCATTTACGCCAATTCGCCCGCGCGCGGTTCTTGTTCTATTTTCAATTATTTAAAAAAAAAATGCGCATTCTGCCTGTATAATGATAAATATTTTGTACCTAAAAACATCTAATTTATGTAAGTGTGTACTTAAAAACATCGGTAGCATAATTTAAAAAATAAAAAGTGTCCAGCAATTTCTATTATATCCTGTTGGATATTACCGGCCTGTTATTTCGTTGCGTACGGAAAAGAGCCAATTGTTGTATTCTTTATTTTTTGAATAATGAACCAGTTTCCGAGCAAGTGGGAGAAAAATATTTTATCATTAAGTACATTTTACACACATTTACACACATAAATTAGGTGTTTTAGGTACAAAATATTAGGTTATATTAGGTTTGTTTTTATTGTGAGCGATTTTTTCTTTCCACAATTTATATCTTAAGAATTCGCTTCGCATGCGTAAAATGCGTTAAAATAATAAAATAATTACAAAATATTCATCATTTATTTTTCAAAACTGAAAATAGAACTAGAACAGCGAGCGGACGAATTGGCGCCAATAAAAATTATATACTGTTTAATCAATTTGTGTATTGTTTCCTCGCAAATGTGAGAAAAGTACTATACCTACACGTCTCGGCCGAAATAACAATTAACTTATTGACTTTGACTTTGACTTCGTTATACAAATGAACTTTGTGGCCTCGTTTAGTTAAAACGATTCGGCTGGCGCCTCGTCCTTTTAAAATCACTTCGGAACTCGGAAGTACTCGGCTTCGCCTCGTTATTCCGAAATTACTCGGCCGTTAATTGCTTCATTTCAGACCTCGACAGTAATGTACTATAACCACGTATTTATTAACTCGCTTTCATTCATGTCTGTCTGTTCGGTACAAATTTTGCAATCGATTTTAAACTAACTTCCCGATGAGCTAGTGATTTGAAACTTTAAATATAGCTCAGAACTGGATGTAAATGCAATATTACTCTCTTTCATTTAAAAAACGTGGTGTTCAAAAAAAACATTTTGATCAAATTATTTTCCATTACGAATCATTTCAATTTCAATTCACATAAGAGTCATACGACGCGTCTCAATGATACAAAAAGGTATAACTGATTTCGAGCGAAACGCCTGCGCAATTCACAATAAGCCATTTCCCCGATTGCCCGCCTTGAGATAGGCAGCCATTATGGCCCATACATTCCCATCGTTGGGGATGATATTCCCTTTCATGGGGTGATAGAAAAATATGGAGCAAAAGCGACCGTAATTCATTAAGAATATCCGTATCATATTTTAAGATATGACTATATTAACTTAATACCAATTTGTGATATCGCTGCTTTTAAGAAGTATAACGTATTTTTTTTTTGTTTGGATCCATTTGGATTGCAGATGGTGATCGATGAATCATAGTTAGTTATAGTGTTTGTTTTAATTTAAAGTTTGTGTAGTTTTAAAATTTGGAAGATAACAGAGTGTTTATGATGACAAACAACTTGACACTTTATTACTTTCGAATTATTAAAATGAATGTTTTTGTAACTACTAAAGGGTTTTTCGTATGCATGCCCTTTTAGAATGCTTCAATAATAATAAACTTTATAACAAAACAACTTTAACCGGATTACATCGCGTATATTATTTAATAATAAACTGTCTACATGTTAACACACAGTTTTATCTGATAACAAAAAAAGGACCAGAATTTTTAAACCCTTTGCCTTAACAGAACACGTAGTGACCTAAAAAAGTGTCAATCAAAATAATTAATTCTCGACCCTCTGAATGTTACAGATAAAACGCCTAAATGGAGCCGTGGCACTCCTGAGGTGGGGGGCAGCTGGATCCTTGCTACTCATCTCCAATCTAGGAGTAGAGCCAACCGAAGCTCAACCTTCAAAGATCCCTGGTATACCATCAGAGATGACTGTAGCAACATCGTCCCTCGGATCCAGCTTCTCCGTCGCTTCTCACTTGGTCACAGAAAAGACCTTGAAACTGGCGCCGGGGGAGACGGTCCTCCTTGCTGGAGGACCTCGGCATTGCGGGGGACCAGGCCCGGTGGATAAAATTGCGAATAAATTGTCGGAAGGTTGGCAAAAGATCAACAAGTATTTTAGTAATGCGTAGTGTTTTTGGATAGGTATAAGTCGTAGTAATAATATTGTAGATAACTGTAAGATATTAGTTTTTGCAAGAGTGACCTTACCCAAAAGACTAAATATTCTTGTTCTGACATTTAAATTAATATTACTAACTTAGCTAGTTAGCTTTTTAATAACTACTGAATTAATTAAATTACCTAGCTAATAAATTACTTGAATTCTGTCAAACTCGTCGTTTTGGTTTAAAATAATTAGCTTTGTGTTAATCTCATAATATTTGTAGGTAATATTCATGCTATCAAGAGATGCCACTTTTATATTCATGATCTTGTAGTAAGGTTATCATTTCATCATTAAGTTTGTTTTTGTTTTGACTATTACAGTTGTTTTTAATAAAACTGTTACTGCAACAAGTGGAGTGTATTTTTTTGTTCAATTTGATTGGAAACAACCAAATTATGCGGTTCTGGATTTTTGTAATTCTTGGATTGATATACCTATCATTGATGGAAGATTTGAGTCAATTATAGATTTCAAAAAGCCGGGTCATTCTGGATCTTAAAAGATCTAGGATCAAAATTATAAGTAATGGAAAAACGCATGTAATAGGTATTATCGTAAAGACAGCCTACATTTTACAATAAAACGAAGCCTCACAGCCAAATTAAAATCAATAAAGCCGCCATCAAAACACAAAACCTCAACACGAACAATATCAAACAGATTACACATTTATGAAGTATAATTTAGACGTAACGACACGTCGCCGTAACGACCTAATATCTTTAAGGATACGTAGGTACGGTATAAAGAAAGTCGTGCGCCCGAACTAGGGGTAATGAATCGTCTACTATATTAGACGCTCTCTGCCAGGGACGAGGACGACGCGCGCCGCTTCTACATTTCAGGGGCTATTGTCTTGGTGACCCATTTCCGGACAATATAAGAGAAACGTTATTCTACATAACTAACCTGAAGGTTGTTTGTGTCAGAAAGGCTTATATCCCACTTATGATGTAAGGATATCGGACTTTTTGGAAGTTGCGAGTCGGGAACTAAGTTGTGCGAGTTGCCGCTAAATTTCTACCTTTGCAAATGTACATGAAAAAATTCGGATATACAAATTTTCTTCGCCTGAAACTAGGAAACGCTGAAACTTGATACCTAACACAGAAGAAATACAAACCCGCGCCAACGAGATATCACATTGCTGTATAAAAATTTTCAACACACAAAATTTTGAACAAATTATAAGGAGTTATGGTTATAAGACTCACAGAATTTGCTCTTCTCGCCATGGCTGTAGGTAGCATAAACCACGAGGAGGAAAAGTAGCGCGCGCGCCCTCATGGCGGGGCGGCGCGGGCACTATGGGGCCCGGCGCGGCGCGGACTGAGCGCGGTCCCCTATCGACCCGGGGCCGCAGCGCGCATGCGTGCCCCCTCCAGCACAGCCCCGCCTCGCACGCTCACTACCCCGTAGGGTTGCTGGAACAGAAAATTTCGGAAAATTTTAGAGAAAATTTCAAGTGAAAATGAAAATGTGCCACCGTCATCATCCTCCGAGCCTTCTCCCAATTATATTGGGGTCGGCTTCCAGTCTAGCCAGATGCGACTGAACATCAGTATTTTACACGGAGCGACTGCCATCAGACCCCCGCAACCCAGTTACTGGGTAATACCGACATTCGGAGGTTAAACCAGTTGTCAGACTTTCAGGCTTCTGACTACCCGTAACGAATGCCATAGATATTCGTATGACAACCGGGACCGACAGCTTAACGTGCTCTCCGAGGCACGGAGGGGTCTCGATGTGTAACGAAACGGTTACGCATCCACAGACTGACCGCGGCAAGTGCAGCGATTGTACAATACACGCAGTCGTTGCTTAGCTACGAGCCTCTCTGAAAATGTGCCACCGTCAAAAGTCGAAAATAACGAAAACTGTTTGTGTGTGTATTTCAATCTTTAACTTTACTACGGGTCATTACGAAGATCAACGAACTTTAACCATATTAGGAAGACAAAAAGTTATTGCTTCAAAACAACAACATAAGGATGAGAGGCCATCAACGAAGCAGCGATAAGGGTGTCCTCAATCTTCTTCACATTGTTGACAAACGAAACCGTTTTCCCCCTTGTCCAATTACCCTTATGTTGATTCCATCGAGTTGAACCCTTAACTCTAGAAAACTTAATACGTCACCCAAAAGACGGTATCAAAGTGAAAGTTAAATTCGACACCACGAGCAGAATTCGAGGTAGCTTAGCGGATAAAGCACTGGCGTACCGAACCAGGAGTCTCAGGTTCAAATCCTGCTTATGAGCGAAGTCTCTTTCCACTATTTGTATTTTCTTAGTATAATAAAAAAAAAAAAAACAGACTGCAACCCCATTTGGTTAGTACGCAAGCAACTTCGAAACTAATGTGTCTACTTATATTTACCAGAAAACAAAAAAGAACAATCGAATAAAAAAATACGCAACAGAGGCATGTAGGCATATCCAATGTCCCAGTACGGGGCCGTCCCATCTGTCTGCTATGGTTATTAGGATGCTGTTGGGCTTCACGCGTACCCTGCACACCCTGCGTATGATTGCGTGAAAGCCATCTATTCTCGCCTCTGCGAACATGCCCGCAGTAGCGCGGCAACCTCATCAACACCCTTAAATCAACGATCAGTCCAGTAACCTTGCCCAAACATGACACCCAGAGCAAAAATAGCATAGTCCTTCCATAAAATGAGCCATCACCTGGCAACCCAGTCGTACTCGGGTGTCGTACGGCGTCCCGCAGGCTAGCGCGCCCTATGAGTCACTGAGTGAATGAGCGAGAGACCGACGCCGGCGGAGCGACCCGCTGCCCAATCAATGCTGCATTACCCACTACTCTATTTACTAACACTCACACGATTCGCATTAACAACTCGTATTACTTGTTATGGTTTACATAATCAGCCAACTACTGTCCACGGCTCCACGGGCACGGCTCAGAATGTGGATCAGGACTTAGGTCCGCCGCATAACATCCCATCCCAGGGTTTTTTTAAGGAGTTTTGCCTACCGAATGCCACACCAGCCCAATTACACACTGCCCAAGCATTGATAGCCATGCAGGAGGGTCTCAGTTCGAAACCGGCCCGCACCACTGACTTTTCTAATTCATGTGTCGATCAGAAATTGATTAACTTGCTAAAACGGTGAAGGAAAACGTCGTGAGGAAAACTGCACACCTTAGAGTGCTCCATACAGTTCTCATTGGTGTGCAGTCCGGCAACCCGCAGTAGGCCAGCGTAGTGGACTAAGGCCTTAATCTTCTCATTCTGAGAAGAGGCCGTGCCCAGTAGTGGGACAGTAATGAGCTGATTATGTATGCCACACCACCCGGGGAGGCAGAATGATTAGTGTAAAAATATACCCACAAAAAACTCTAGTTATTCTAAAGTTTTATTCTGGCCAAAAATATCTGACAACAGCAGTGATACTGAACTGAGGAGAATATGACCCCGCCAGAATTTCTGGATGCAGCAACGTAAATGACGAACAATTTTTAACCAGAAAAATCAAGAAAAATTAACGATAATGTTACCAAGATTCTGACTTTGGTATTTTAATTAAAATTGTTTGAGTTTGAATTGTATGACTGCCTCGTTGGTCTAGTGGTTGCAAGTGCGACTGCTGAGCGTGGGGTCCTGGGTTCGATTCCCGGGTCGGGCAAAGTGTTATTGGGTTTTTTCATTAGGAAATTCTCAGTAGCAGCCCGGAGTCTGGATTTGTGCCCGGTCAATAGCAATAGGCTCGCCCCCTATTACATGGGACTATAACATAACTGGCGAAATGTGGGTGTACTAATACACCTCTGCCTACCCCTTCGGGGAAATACAGGCGTGATGTTATGTTATGTTGTTATGTTATGTGTATGAGTTTAGATAAAGTAGTGTATGAAACTGACATAACTAGATATTAAATTAATAACTACTATTATTTATTGTTTGATTTAGACACAATAGATCCATGTTTTTGTTAGTAATCTTCTATCTATCTATCTATCTTCTTATATCTATCTATACTATAATAAAACTGTAAAGGTCGAAAAGTCTGTACATTGAGTTTTTTTTCGCGAAAACTGGCTAGGGGTACTAGAAATAAGCTATAGAACACGAATCAATCGTTTAAAAAATTTATGTCTGTCTGTCTGTCTGTTTGTTACCTCATCACGTGAAAACGGCTGAACGGATCGTAATGAAACTTAGCATTTGTATTGGTATCAGTCTAACTTAAAATATAGGGTATGTTTTATCTGAATCGGTTGAGTAGATCCAGCGATACAGCTTGACCCCTCTATTGTATAGTAGTACTATAGTAAATAAATAATTTGAATTTGTATTAAGTTGCATACAAAGTAGAGGTCATGATTGTTGGTTGGATGCAGGTTGCAGGTTCCTAAAAATACAACTGGATTCTATCAGTATTATAGAAAATATAGAATAACATAACATAGCCCATCACTGTCCCGCTGCTGGGCATGGCCCTCTTCTTGGAATGAGAAGAGTTAAGGAACTGGATATTGTTAGTGTAATAGATTATCATAACATAATCAGCTCATTACCTACTGCCCCACTGCTGGGCACGGACCTCTTCTCGGAACGAGAAGAGTTAAGAAACTAGAAAATATAGAATAACATAACGTAGTCAACCCATTACTGTCCCACTACTGGGTATGGCCCTCTTCTCAAAATGAGAAGAGTTAATGAACTGGATATTATTAGTATTCTAGAATAACATAACATAACCAGCCCATTACAGTCCCACTGCTGGACACTTGCTTCTTCTCAGCATAAGAAGAGATGTGGTTAGTGTTATAGAATAACATAATCAGCCCAATTACTTCCCACTGCTGGGCACGAGCGTCTTCTCAGAATGAGGGAGTTTAGGGCTAATTCTATGAAATTCCATCACCTTAGCCGGTTGGTTGTAAAAACAAAATATAGAATGGTCGGTAAATAGTGTAATCGTCTGTGTAGGCGCTTATATGTATATATTTGAAGACATTGTGTTCATAATTATGACACGATGTTATTTTCCGACATCCACGCGGACGGAGTCGCGGGCACAGCTAGTACTTAATAAACTAGCTAGTAATCGTTTATAAAACATTACAATAAAACAAACGTAGGTAATAGGTATTATCGTCATATGTCGTTTAAATTGAAATTGTGATTACATTAAAAAATTACGTTACTATTATTACATTAATTAATTTATATTTAATTATGAGTATGTAATCTTGTAGCTGACACTATTTGAGCTAATTTTTGTACTCACTATAGCCTCCTGACTCAATAGGTAACAGAAACATTATCTATCTATCTAAGTTAAGGGTTTCAGTCGCCATCGAGTCTTCATCCCTCAGCCTCAGCTGTGAACCAATACGTGTGAACTGCCGTAAAAAATATCAAAAAGGTATTTGACCCGAGATGTTAAATGGTTTTCTTAGTAATTATGTATGACGCTGTTTAGTACTACAGCGGTTCCTCCCCCGTCGTATTTATTTTAACCAATAGCAGCGCGTTCTTCCGGGGAATTACCAAATCGTTTGTCATACTACGGTCTGGGTTTATACTCTTTTCTTCGTGGTTTATACCATATAGATCTCAAACTGCTTAAGTGTTGTTTTCATGTCTTAAGAATTTGAGATGCTGAATACAAGTTTCATTTTTGGTAACACATGATGTACCTGCAAAAAACACTAACATCTTTGTAAAAACTTTATCTAAAAATAAAAATCTTTATCTTTAGTACTACCACGAAGTACACCAAAAAGGAGTTAAATTGTTTTTAATCAGTAAAAAATTTCAATATGAGAGATTTGCATGTATATTCAATACCGGTAGGTACCTGATTAATAATGTAATAATATCAATAATGTAGTTATAATAATTTTTTTATTTGAATATTTTGAATGCAGCTATAAATTATTAAAAATTTATTATCAAAAAAATCATGTGTAGGCGAGGCATAAAATTTTGATGTGAATAAAGTGAATTAATGTTATTAATTCTAATAATAAAGTGTAAGAATGATGTATATGTATAATTAATTACTAATATTTGTATGCCACATGTGGCAGCACCCAGAGAGACTGTATACTACCAATAATGGACCTAACTCCAAAAATACCTGTGTACACAAATGAACAATTTGATTTGATTTGATCCTGTGTTGTTATGGAATCCTGCTGTGCAACCACGCACACGAAGGACAAACGACCGCCCGATGGACCCTGGCGGACGGCAAGTTCGTAGCGATCGACGATCTTACCCGCGGACAGTTGCCGGCAACAACGGGCAGAAACTGACTTTTTTCTGCTATTATTTATTCTAAGCTGTTAGTCTGGCGAACAAAATAACATACACGGATACATATTATCACGCCTGTTTCCCATTGGGGTAGGCAGAGACTATGGATTTCCACCTGCTACGATCCTGACATACCTCTTTCGCTTCATCTACGTTCATGCATGCTCGTCGGTGTGTCAAATTTCTATCTCTAGTAGGGTAGATCGTGGATAGATTGAATATTAATTTTGGCCGTTAGATTACTCTTAACCCGGCATTTTTTGAGAAAGTCCGCGATTTGATCTAAAAATTTTGAAATTTAATTTGAAAAATAATCTTTGTATGTATTTCAAAATCTTTTCATAAACCAACATTTTGAAGGCGGCGCGAAATATAAAAAACAGACACTTGAGTAGAAAATAAATTTCTTCCAGTAAACCTGCGCAACCTTACCGAACCCATAAATAAATAGAACTTAAACCATAAGAAAAGAGAAGACTATTATTACCTATTCTATGCTTAAACTACAATATAACATTACTACTTAATTATATAACCAGCATTTACAATGCTAAACTTTATCAGCACAGATTAATGATATATGTACTACTTTATCAGTGCATAACTCCATCAACGTCGTTAAAATAAACAACTAACATGCAGCAGAATATATCAAAAGCCATAAAAAATTATAAAAAATCCGAATGACCATAGATAAGGAGGACGAAACCCCCTAAAGTCGGTATTAGTCTCGAACCAGCGAGTATCAGGTCCTCAGACCAACGCCGACTTGTCAAGTTGACGGTAGAAGGGTACCCTTGCTGAGTAGCCCCCCTTCCGACGCCCCCCCACTCCTCATAAGAGCCACTTCACTCGAGGACCCTCCACACAAAGGTATCTTTCGACAAGTTTTGAGTATATGGAATTATGAAACCGTGTCAAGATTAACTTCTACGTAATTTTACATAATGTTTAGTACTTACTCCTGTAACGCGTTCAGTCCCGAAGCATGTTTTTTTTTCAGCTTTTGTTTTATAGTATAGGACGGCGAAACGAGCTAAAGGCCCACCTGATCTTAAGCAGTTACCTTTGCCTATAACAACTGCAATACCACCTAGGCTTTTGCCTAGATGGTACCGCGAGTTGGTTCGAAACTGATACATGAAGATGGAAAGTCTCATGTGATTGTAATTTCACCGGCACCCGTACCCTTCAGACCGAAACACAGCAATGCAAACTATTTGGCGGAGAAGTAGGTACGGTGGTGGTGATCAGGTTCAACTATGATCTAATCTAACTCATCTTTGTACAATATGTCCATCATCCAAAGTTGTAAGTACGTATTCTATTTGTGTTCGCTATTATAATAAAAACTTTTTAACAAAAAAAATAAAACCGACTTCAAAAACCTTAACTAAAAAGTAAAAAATAATCATTGTATGTATTTTAAAATCTTAACATAAACCAAGAATTTGAAGGCGGCGCTTGGTTGACCCTTTGCGTCATGTGAATATAATGTACAGTCGAGCGCATATCTATAGTAAAAAACAGTTTATGTGAATGTACAGTCGCCTGCATGACAGTGGTAACACGTCAATTCGAAAATCGCTCTTACTGCTTACGAAATAAAGATGCTGCTAATGTCAAAGTGTTACCACCGACGTGCGGTTGACCGTACATGAAAATCACGCGCCGCCTTCAAAATCTTGGTTTATGTTAAGATTTTAAAATACATACAATGATTATTTTTTACTTTTTGGTTAAGGTTTTTGAAGTCGGTTTTTTTTTTTTTGTTAAAAAGTTTTTATTTCATACTTTTTAGTTGTTAATTGCGAGGGTTGATTCATAAATGTTTATATAACTAATATGAGTTTTATTTTATTTTATTAACCTTTGTTATCCCACTGCTGGGCAAAGTATCGCTCATGTTCTTCCAAACATCCAATCACTAACGTGAAAAAAAAACACGCATATCGGCCAAGAATTCTCAGAAAAACGAACCAATGAGCAGATCATCTAGATACGCGAAGCTAAAATAAACTGATTTATTGAAGCTGGTTAAAAAACTGCTCAACCTAAGTCAATAAAATTTATATGGGACCACCGCGCGGGCTTCCTCTACCAAATTATATACCAAAAAAAACCCGCCGAATACATAACCTCCACCTTTTTTTGAAGTCGGTATGTACTAAAAATTTCCTGATTGATTGTAGTATGTATTTTAATGTCAGTGTTCTTTATCAACATTCAGAGCTATGACAACAATTATTATGACATAATCCGTCGTGCTCTTGTCACCGCTGGCGTTCCAGCTGTTTTAGAACCAAATGGCTTGGTACATGACGATGGCAAGAGACCAGATGGTATGACTCTATTGCCATGGAAAGTGGGTAGGCCTTTGGTGTGGGACGCAACGTGCGTCAATACCCTTGCGCCCTCCCATCTACCTAGGTCGGCGGGCTGTGCTGGCGCTGCCGCTACAGCTGCTGAGACCCTCAAGCGGCGAAAATATTATAACATAATAAGTAATCATATTTTCGAGCCGTTTGGGGTTGAAACACTCGGATCGTGGGGTCCGAGTGCTCGTCTCTTATTCAAAGCCATCTCCAGGCGGTTGGTCGACTCTTCACGTGACCAGAATGCTGGCCTTTTCTTTGGTCAAAGAATAAGCATTGCCATACAACGTGGCAATGCTGCCAGTATTCTGGGCACGCTTCCGGTAGAAAGCGATGCGGGGGATATTTTTCATTTTTTGAGCTATTATTTTTGTCTTGTTTTTTTTTTTTTTTTAGTAAGTTGTGTATATCAACTATATACAGTATATAAGTCTTAAATATAATTTATTGTTACTGCTAAATAAATAAATGTCATTGCCAAAAAAAAGAAAAAATATCTTACAAAAAAAATATCTATAAGATATCTTCTTATTATTATACACAAAACTTTACTTTACTCTGTAAAAAGGCAGTCAACAACAAAAAATATAAAAGCGCCAGGCTTGTTATTCAACTCTTTGTTATCAACATTTCTCCTTTGGGTTACCTTACCGCACCGGCGGCGCCGGCGCCACAGTAAATTATCTACTGTGCTGGTGCATAGTATTGTGTCAGGAAATTAAACAAGTAACGATTTCACAGTTACCAACTTTTATTATTTTAATTCTATACACTTGTCACTTCATACAGTGCTCCAGCGCGACTCCCACTCGAGGCATCCCCGCCATTAAATGTGGAAGATGTCATCACGTGTCAAACTATCCCACCATTTAAGTGGGGAGGCCTCAATCAAATCAGTAGCTAATAAAAAGTCAATTGATCTACTGAAATACATTGACAAACTAATTTATTACTAATAAATTCGGCTAACAAGAGATAATTAAAATAAATAATTAATCTACCATAAAAAATATAACATACAAATTAATTAGTCAGTGCTTAACTTTTTAATGTAGATAGATTGATAGACTATTATAATACTTCACAAAACCAAAGTAGACAATACAACATCTTTAATGTACTAGGACCTTACAATAGGCTGGTGCATGTCGTATCGAAAACATAAAAAACGGGTACCTAACATCTTAATTTAACACCACACCAAAACAGACAGTACCTAAAAATTTCTAACATTCGCAGCACTGGATATCTTAGAGGTCTATGCTTTGCAGGACTTAGAAAGAAAACAATCTTCCCTTATCCTCATAGTTGAGACTACGTCTAATTATTTTTCTCTCAACCTTTTAATTTTATTTTTCATCGTGAATCGTCGCTACCCTATCCCTGACCACTTGTAAAAAAACAAAGTCTTGCCTATTTAACGATTAGTTATTAAGTCATGTTTTTTGACAATATCTACCAAAATCAAGTTAAAAATTTAGATAAATGTGTAACAATGACAATATTAAAGTGCAATTAATAATATTTGTAAAAGATACGCTGATATTTGTGAAATAAAAACAAGATTCAAACGCATAAAACATAATTATTAACATATAACATAGCTATGACAAAAGGTAAAAATTAGTTTTAGTCCGTGTGGTGCCGGACTTAAAGAATAGCACCACCCTTATCTCTTCTCATGGGTGTCGTAAAAGGCGACTAAGGGATTCACCAGAGGATGGGCAGCAGCGTTCTCTGAGTATTTAACCAACCAACTGCGATCGCCAACCCGCCTGCCAAGCGTGGCGATTATGGCATATCCCCCCCCCTTAATTGGGGGAGGCCTATGTCCAGTAGTGGACGTCTTTCGGCTGAAATGATGAAAAATTAGTTTTAGAAAACGTGAAAAAAAAAAAAAAAATTGAATTAACTGCCAAAGTTATCAAAAATAATATTATTAGGTGTGTCTTCAGTGACATTGACACTCTACAAAACATCTATAAATGTAAGTAAGCAAATCGTGCCTTAATTATAAATTTTCATTAAAGTTACTTTGTTTTAACATTATTAATTTTAATTATTCTAACTGATCAGTGAAATCGTAATAATTATATAGATAACTAGCTTTTACCCGCGGCTCCGCTCGCGTTAAATTCTGCTAACCCACGTCAGTCCAGTCCAGTCCATTCTAGTTCAGTCCACTGTCCCACTGTCCCGCTGCCCCACTGCCCCGCTGCCCCGCTGCCCCACTGCCCCAATGCCCCGCTACCCCACTGCCCCGTTGCCCCGCTGCCCCACTGCCCCAATGCACCGCTACCCCACTGCTCCGCTTCCCCGCTGCCCCTCTGCCCCGCTGCCCCTATCCCACTGCCCCGCTGCCCCACTGCCCCACAGACCCGCTGCCCCGCTTCCTGCTGCCCCACTGCCCCGCTACCCCACTGCCCCGCTGCCCAGCTGCCTCGCTGCCCCACTGCACCACTGCCCCGCTTACCCACTGACCCTCTGCCCCGCTTCCCCACTGCCCCGCTGCCCGACTGCCCCGCTACCCCACTGCCCCGCTACCCCACTGCCCCGCTACCCCACTGCCCCGCTGCCCCACTACCCCACTGCCCCCCTACCCCACTGCCCTCCACTGCCCCGCTGCCCCGCCGCCCCGCTACCCCACTGCCCCACTACCGCGCTGCCCCACTGCCCCGCTGCCCCATTGCCCCGCTGCTCCTCTGCCCCACTGCCCCGCTGCCCCGCTGCCCCACTGCCTGCACCGCTGACCCCCACTGCCCCGCTGCCCCACTGCCCCGCTACCCCACTACCCCGCTTCCCCACTGCCCCGCTTACCCAATGCCCCGCTGCCCAGCTGCCCCGCTGCCCCACTGCCCCGCTACCCCACTGTCCCACTGCCACGCTGCCCCACTACCTCACTGCCCCCCACTGCCCCGCTGCCCCGCTACCCCACTGCCCCACTGCCCTGCTAACCCCGCTGCCCCACTGCACCGCTGCCCAGCTGCCCTGCTGCCCCACTGCCGCGCTGCCCCACTGCCCCACTGCCCCGCTGTCCCACTATCCCACAGCCCCACTGCCTGCCCCGCTGTCCCCCACTGCCCCACAGCGCCGCTGCCCAACTGCTCCACAGCCCCGCTACCCCACTGCCCCGCTACCACACTGTCCCGCTGCCCCGCTGCCCCACTGACCCACTATCCCCCTACCCCGCTGCCCCGCTACCCCACTATCCCACTGCCCCACAGCCTGCCCAGATGCCCCACTGCCCCACTGCCCCGCTGCCCCGCTGTCCTGCTGACCCGCTGCCCCGCTGCCCCGGTAACCCACTGCCCCGCTGCCCCACTGCTCCACTGCCACACTGTCCCACCGTCCCACCGTCCCACCATCCCACTATCACTGTCCTACTGTCCCACTGTCTGCCCCGCTGCCCCCCACTGTCCCGCTACCCCACTGCCCCACTACCCCACTGCCCCGCTGCCCCACTGCCCCGCTGCGCCACTATCCCACTGTCCTGCTGCCCCACTGCCCCACTGCCCCACTTCCCCACAGCCTGCCCAGCTGCCCCAATGCCCCACTGCCCCGCTTACCCACTGCCCCGCTGCCCCAATGTCCCGCTGCCCCTCTGCCCCACTGCCCCACCCCGCTGCCCCGCTACCCCACTGTCCCGCTGCCTGGCTGCCCCGCTGCCCCACAACCCCACTGACCCACTACCCCGCTGCCCCACTGCCCCGCTACCCCACTGCCACACTGCCCCGCTACCCCACTGTCACACTGCCCCACTGCCCCGCTGCCCCGGTACCCCACTGCCCCGCTGCCCCGCTGCCCCGCTGGCAAGCTGCCCCACAGCCTCGCTGCCCCGCTGCCCCACGGCCTCGCTGCTCCGCTGCCCCACCCCGCTGCCCCGCTGCCCCACTGTCCCGCTGCCTCGCTGCCCCGCTGCCCCACAACCCCACTGCCCCGCTACCCCGCTACCCCACTGCCCCACTATCCCACTGCACCACTGGCCCACTGCACCGCTGCCCCGCTGCCCCGCTGCCCCAGTACCCCACTGCCCCACTGACCCGCTGTCCCACCATCCCACCGTCCCACTGCCACTGTCCTACTGTCCCACTATCCCACGGCCCACTGTCCCACTGTCCCATGTCCCATCCTATGTCCAGTCCCATGTGCCGTCCCACTGTCCTGTCCCATGTCCCGTCTCATGTCCCGTCCCATTTCCCGTCCCACTGTCCTGTCCCATGTCCCGTCCCATTTCCACTCCACTCCATCGTACATTACTATCCGCTCGTGCAAATGCATAGAAGCTTCGATCTGTCGGGTGAGTACGCAACCCACGATTTTTTTTTTCTTTTTTTCTTTCTTTCTTTCTTTCTCAAAACCCATACCAGTTTTTAAGTCAGATCATCAGCTTTCAAACAAAAAAAAAAACATCAAAATCGGTCCAGTAGTTTTAGCGTGATGCTGGAACAAACAAACAAACAAACAGACGCTAGACGTTTACAATTTTATAATAGTTAAGATAAGATAAACTTGCTTTTTCCTTTTTATAGCAGTTCAGTACCCATTTCTTTCTTTGCTCCAATTCCAAGGAAACTTGTAAAATTTACAAAAACTATTCTTCTCTTAATTTGTGCAGTTCACAAAACAACAAGTCTTATGGCCCATTTCCTTCTTTAGTTTAAATATCGAAAAGACAGCGAATTTTGCGTGGAAATATAAAACACAGTCCCGATATGTTTTACATTTCTGCCACACCGTGCGCTGCGATCGATTTGACCGTCCCCACCGCCATCTTGCATATAAAACATAGACAAGATTGACGCAAACAGAAAAGAATAACGTAAAAGGGGGAAGGTTGATCTCACTGCATTGAGTTAATAAATATCTTTCGGACATAAATAATACATAGATAGATAATAAAGGTTTGTTGGACTAGGAAACCTCCTTGTGTGCCGATGGTTGCTGGTCCTTCTCTATAAGTCTGAAAGGAACAGCAGTTTGTTGGGCCAGTGTACCCTGGGCACGGGCAATAACTCTTCGGGGGACTTTATTGTCCGTGGCAATTATAGCATGGTAGGAGACTGACCAATGAGGCATTGCTCCGCGTGTCCCTCTGATGTTAGCAGAAGGCATAGTGGAAGAACAGGGACGGGCCCGCCCGGGTGCACTCACCCTGCCACCAGCACTGGCAGTGGGAGGACTGTGTCCTGCCACTGGCACAGGCAGTGGAAGTACTGTGTCCTTCCCTGCCCCCGTCGATCTTGTAGCCTCAAAACAAGTGATGATGCGGTTGTGTTCTCACGCCTTCTTTTGGAACCGAGGGTCTTGCCTTCATCGCCCAGTTTGTGAGGAATAAACCTCACTAAACAATTACGGGACGATAAGGCCTGCGAACAATCATGGCCCGTGATGGTGGAAAGGAGGGTGCAGCTAAAGTTAGGCCGCACGGGGAGAAGGGACTCGCCTACTAGCAGCGAGCCGGGACCTGTTGGAGGTGGTTGGCGAATGCAGAGTCTATCCCACGCCCCCGGCCAAAGGTAGTAAGAGGAACACCGTGGTGGTTATTGCTCTTCCTTTCCCGGGCGGAAGGCGTCCATGAGGATTTTCCCACGGAAAAAAGGTGAGTTGATAAAAGCCGAGAATCGTCGGTCAGTGGCAGTTTCATGCAGATCAGGTTTCCGTTTCCGAATGATTCCTTGACTATTGAATAAGATAACAAGAGATAAATAAATGCAATAAGTACTTAATCGAAAATTAGTCATTTCTTTATCTTCAACTATTATTAAAGCAAAAACCTAAAAGAACTTGTTATCATATCATTATCATTTGTGAATTGAATTTATGCAATATAAAATTTGACACTTAATGCGTCATATTGAAATCCAAAATGCACGGCCTACATAGATTTCGTTACATGGTGTGGGTGTAGCGGTAGTCTTTTGAGATTAGTTTGATCTTAAGCCGCCATTTTTAAGGAATCTCAAATCATCATCATTTCAGCCGAAAGACGTCCACTGTACCTCAAAGAAGCGGTTAAAAATGATTCCTCATCACCAGCGGGCCCAAACATGCGTACTAAATACTATCATACAAGTACTCATGAAAATCCACCCTTCGTATCTGTTATACTACTATAAGTATAGTAGTAGCGTTTCGGATTATCCGCAACGGCAACCAAACCAACGGAAGCCAGCCTATGGTGGCGAAATTTTCCAAACGGAAAAAGAGAACGTCTGCGTTAAGCTCACGGAATTCCGATTCTGAAATCCTGATGCGGAAACCTTAACTCCCGTAATGCGCCCAGCCATATTTAATCTCCAGAATCTTGAAAATAAGTTAATTAAAGAAATTTTCCCATGCCATGAGCTCGAGATCGCGATAAACGCGTGTCAGACCGACAGACCCGACAGGGTAGGAAATTGCCAACAGTAACAGTAGTGGTGGTCACATGTAGCAACTATTTCACCAGGAGATTTCCTGCTCGTGTACGTACCCAAATCGTGTATGTATCTTATTTCGTGTTTCATTACACACACAACAATAAGTTGTTATTTTCTTTAAAGAACATTTCCATCAGCACAACAGCTTACAAAAGCTAGCAAGCAAAAGCACTGCTCAATTAGGGAGGGTATTTAACTAACGGTACGGGAAAGGAGATTAAAAGGGATATTGCCTTTGAGGTATTTGCAGACGGTCTGCATTTGGACTGCAACACCGCAAGCTAGCAGCAAAACAGCAGTTTGTATGCTTCTTCTTCGTAACAGCAGTACCGACGATTTTTTTTTTGCCAGACTTGTCATGCCCAAAACTTTGCCACTTTTACGACGTTATCAGTGGTAGCGCAGAAATCGCTCAAGATGCAGATGTTGGGGCACAAGACAGGTGAGGACAGGATAAGGAACAGACAGGTGAGGACAGGATAAGAGGTGGGGCATAATTTATGGGACATATCCGCAACCTATATCTTCTCATGGGTGTCGTAAAAGGCGACTGAGGGATTTACCAGAGTATGGGCAGCAGCGTTCTCTGAGTATTTAACCAACCAACTGCGATCGCCAACCCGCCTGCCAAGCATGGCGATTATGGCATACCCCTTTTTGGGGGAGATCTATGTCCAGCAGTGGACGTCTTTTGGCTGAAATGTTTATGATGATCCGCAACCGCACCCCAGTCCCCGTTCGGTTGATTTAACCCCACTTACACTTACTTATTTATAAACTTTACATCTTCCCGCTTGGGTTGGGTTCGATTTGTTTGTGCCGTGACATGACTGCAACGAAACTGTCAACGATTGCGCAGTCTGCTTGCGGTCGGCATGCTGTTCGAACGAGTGAAGACTCGAGATCAAGAGTCGGTCCACAATGCAGTTATGCCACCTGCGCAAAAACCGCATCCAAACTGCGTTCGGACAGCTAGCTCGCATTCTGAATGCAGTTCATTTACAAAACTAGTAGTTACCACGCGTGACATTGAATTATAATCGTAGGTTAATTAACAGCCGAAATTTACAATACCACCAATACCTCACCTCAATATCCACAATTCGTGTAGCTCTCCTGGAAATTCCCATCAGGAAACAGTACTTTAAGAGTTCTAACATACTAAGAGAAAGTATGTCGACAAACAGCACCGACCTACACCTACACCTACGTGGACAGCAATTAATAAAAATCACGATACACTATCGTTAGGAGCCGCGTAACACAAATTATCACAGATAAGGTACTATCGCCGAAACAATCGCTGATACGTACAAGTAGAGGCGAAATTCGACAGCCTATTATCATCAGCGGTGGCCTGGGGTACCCCACAGCGGCCTCTACTACCATTTGCTCGGCCGGTTGGTATTCGAGACCTCTGCTGATCCTGGCCTCTCTTTTTTTTTATCTTATAACTTTTTTTTCATAAATAATCTTGATTGATTCGCGTAATTAATCGATTGATCGATTATGACGGCGGCTTTACCTTTTTTTTTTTGCATTTTTTTGTTATTTTTTATAAAAAATTTGGAGTGACGTTACGCTGCCGTGACGTTGCCTTCTTTAGTTTGAAACCTTTGGTGCATTAAATACGCAAATACATATTTTTTTAAGAATAAAAGTGCAAAACATACAAAAGCAAAGTAGTAAAGTGCAAAACATATATTACCTTAAACAATAACAAAGAATAATGAAGAAAATTCCATTGTCTCTACCATTTCTGCATAAGTTAGTTTGTCCATTTCTCTTTTTTTTGTTAGTACATAACTTTTTTCTGCTACATCAATATATTGTGAAAGAGATAATGTAGTTGTACCTATAAGTATGTCATCCTGGAAATTAAAAACTTGAAACTCATGCGCATCTAAACTTCTTTTATTATTATTCCCTTTATTAACTTATCAAACTTATTATTTACATTTTTAAATATTAAATAAATAAAAAACTGTAGCTCACCGGCATCGGGAACAGGGTCCAAGCTGTGGTGGTCAGGGCCCCAGAGAAAGGAACCTCCTCACTATGCGTGCCGTTTCAAGGAATACTGCCTTCTGCATCTGGCCCTTGATCCAGCCGCCCAACGAGAGCCTCCTTAGGTGTTGGTCGAGGCTCTTGGCAATCTCGTGAGCTAAGTCAATATACTTGATTTGTTTATTATTATTATTATTATGTTATTAGCATTAGACAGAACATAACCTTACATGCAAGGAAAAGTGTAAATATAAAATACATCACCGCTTTTTACCAAGTGAGTCTCTGCTAAGAGCCGTAGATCAAAATATATTCATCCTCTTGTAGCCATATTTGTCTAATGCTTTAATAAATGAAGTAATGTAAACTAACAAGAATGTTTATTTGCACACAGACATACACACAGTAGATTGGCACGCTACATGGACACGAACCACTGGAGCGTTCAACATAGAGAACAGCGGCCTCGCTTCTGTCTACCCTGATTGCTGCACGCAAGCTTGAACATACCAGATAACACACGTCACGGCAGTATCCTATAAAGGGTAGGCAGAAACGAAAGGCCTGCCGCATATTCAACCAAACGTGGGTTTGACTGATGTCAAGCCCACGTTTGGTATTCATTGTCAAAAACGAATTTTCTAACACACCCACTTGTTTTTCACACTCAGTCACGGAACAACTATCCTTACCTCCATACAAATATTATTATTCTGTTGCATACCGGAATCACCAGGAAATAAGGGGTTCACCAGAGGATGGGCAGCAGCGTTCCCGCCTGCCAAGCGTGGCGATTATGGCTTATCACCCCCTATTGGGGGAGGTCTATGCCCAGGAGTGGACGTCTTTCGGCTGAAATGATGATGATGATGATACCGGCATCGAAGCCGCGACCCGTAGCTTACAAAGTTTATTAACAGATGGGAGGACGCTGCTGCACATCCTCTTTTTAGGGTTCCGTATCCAAAGGGTGATAACGGGACCCTATAACTCTGCCTACGCCGTCTGTCCATCTGTCTGTCTGTAACATGGCTGTATCTTTTAACCGTAATACGTAGCCAGTTGAAATTTTTGGTCCTTCGGTACGCTTATGTAGCTCCAAAACGAAGAGACCCTCAAAATAATTTTAATGTAAAATAATTATAATAGGACACAAACCGGTTTCTCCTAATTACAATTTTTTATTAGATCATTGTGTCTCATAACTTTATAAGTCTAAAGAATTGTTGAATGAGATAGTTGACCTATTCATTTTCGTATGTTAATATCAAATAACTACTTAGTTTGGCATACTCAGTAGGTAGTTAACATAATATAATCAGCGCATTTGTTTTTATAGAAAATTTTATTATTTTTATGATTTTTATAAGATGGCGAAACGAGCTAAGGCCCACTTGATGTTAAGCAATTACCCATAACAATTGCAGTTGGTTGGTTAAGTACTCAGAGAACACTGCTGCCCATCCTCTGGTGAATCCCTTAGTCACCTTTTACGACACCCATGAGAAGATATAGGGTGGTGCAATTCTTTATGTCCGGCACCACACGGAACACTTAACCAACCAACTGCGATCGCCAACCCACCTGCCAAGCGTGGCGATTATGGCATACCCCCCAACATGCTTGGGGGAGGCCTATGTCCAGCAGTGGACGTCTTTCGGCTGAAATGATGATGATAACAAATGTCATTGATTTGATTGTTTGTTATTGATTGCAATTGCAACACCACCTACGTAAACATCATCATCAACTCATTAATGTCCTACTACTGGGCGCGGACCTCTTCTCAGAATGAGAAGGTACTTAATTACTTAGATTACCTAAATATATTGTTGCCTTAATGGTACTGCAAATCGAGTTTTCCAAACTGAGACCTAAAAATAGAAAGTCTCATATGAATACAATTTCACCGGCACCTGTACCCTTTACACCGGAACACAGATCGATTACATAACAATTTTTAAGAGGATTAGTCACCAAGTATAACATTAATGTCTCTACTGACCCTACCTACTTATGACAAAGCAGCGATCACCATGCGGTTAACATTAACAGAACGAGTTATTGCGACACCTTATTTAACTTACAAATATTTTCGTCAGGTATCTCCCACCTAGCGTCATTTCTCGTTTTGATGGTATCTACCACAGAAATAGATAGATAGAATGGAAAAGTGGGCAGGGCGCGCAGGGCAACATTCTGCACCAGAGTGCAGGGCATTTCAAAACCTTTCTCAGTACGTCTTATGACTTGTTTCTGTAAATACTGTAACAAAAACCCTGAAAAATGCCTTATTGCGCTGTTTCTAACTGCAGAAACAAAAGCTGTTAAATAAATTTGATTAAAGTATTTTTTTTTAAATTAATGACGTCAACCTTAGACCAACAGAGAAAAAGGTAGACAGAGTACTGCGCTGTCACAAGGAAGCAGGGTAAAGGAAGCTGAATTTGAAATAGGAAGCTGATCGCGTTCCAGTGCGACGCGAGAAACCGAACGCGCTAGACGTCACATTGACAGTATTGTTTATGGTCTTAATATGCCTTCCTGTGTTGTGAAAACGTGTAAAAATAACTCGCTGACACAAAAAAAGCCTTGCGGGATTACATTTCACAAAGAAGTACTTGATTTTACGTAATTTTAAATTATAAATACAATAAAATTTCGTAATGTACTGTTGGAACACAAAACCTGACGTATTGTTATCGGTGTGACCAGCAAATCGACATCAAAAATATCCCCAAAATACGGGTGACGTTTGGGTCTGATGGTGTTATTAGGATTAGTAACTTTCGTAATTTGGCCATCGGTTTGATGTTTTTATTTATTTTGAACCTTTCATATAGTACTTAATTTAATTACGATGTGTTATTTCAATGGCTTAAAACATCAGATACCCCAACTTATTGTAATAAATTGGTATGGCAAGTAATTATTTATTTTCATAAATTATTGTAGAATTTACAACGTATTATTGAAATCACTGAGAACCTCTTAAGGGGTCATTGTACTGATCAGTATGAACAACTTTTACCATGGGACCATCCCCGAAATCGTGATAAAAATCATCTGTTACCTACATTTGTGTTCACATGAATCGACAAAATGTAGGGATCAGCTGATTTTTTTTTCGCGATTTCTGGTTTGGTCCCGTAGTAGAAGTTGTTCATACTGATGAGTACAATGACCCCTTAAGAGGTTTTCGGTTATTTCAATAACACGTTGTAGTGATGATTTTTGTTGTCATACTTATTCTAATCGACGCGTCCTACTCTGCCCGCCGCACACCCGCGGCCATTTTCAAAGGATAATAATATCACTATTATATGATACACGTGATCACGTGTATCACGTATCTATAATTTCTCCGGCATAAACCAGAAAACAAATTGAATAAGGTCTGTTAATGAAAAGTACCTAAAGATAAGATTCCATCATACTTTATATCTAAATTAGATGGTATACCCAGAAGTCAGTAAGAAAAGACAGTACTACCGGAAATTAACACAACACAAAGGTTTTTAGTATTATTCTCTTTAATTAAACGTATAATTAGAAAAATATGTTTTATTTACATTGCTACATATTGTCCTAAAAATATAATATTTAATATGTGAAAATGGGGTCAATTTGTTTTCGGTGGCAACATTTTTTACTGAGCACACAGATGCATGGCAACTGCGTGCGACACAAGGTCACGCACACAAGTTATTAAAGCATGCATCACATCTTTGAACGCTTTTGTTAACACATGCGCCGTCTACCTTTTTCTGTTGGTCTAAGACGTCAACATGGAGGCGAGGTTTGTCCGAAAGTTGCCACGCATGAATCGCAAGTAAAATTGTGATTACAACCATTCTATCTATATATTTCTGTGGTATCTACACACAAAATGAAATTTTAGATATTGTCTGATGCTCTTTTAAATCAATTGATAACAACGATCGTCAATTGATTAATTTATGTGTTTTTCTCCGAGGACTAGTGCACCAACCCTGACATGAACAAAAGTTGAAGTTTTTTTTTTTTATAGCCGTTGGACTTTGCCGTGTTTTGTTTAATTAGAAACTGCATAGATTTAATAAAGCACTCTTGGGTAAAACGGAGTGAATAGAGATGCAGGGATGAATAGAGACAAAAGTGGGCAAGGATTTTAACATTGAAATAAGATAGTTTGTTGCCCACTAAGACTTACCAAATTATGGCAAACATTTTAGAAGTGTTTGTGTGCAACAAACTATTTTAATTAAATGTTAAAATCCTCGCCACTTTTGTCCCAATTCACTCCTGCATCCCTATTCACCTCGTTTTATGGTACCCTTATACTAGCACCTACAGAGTTCGAAATATTCCACTTGTAATTACAAGTACCAGATACAACTCGCCTGGAAGATCTTTCCTTTTTTTCCCCTTTTGTAATTCAACATTTTCCTGCAAAATCCTTTTCACAACAAATCCATATAAAATCTAGATCAATTTAACAAAAATTACATTTCATGAGCAACGGAACGTTCAGCTTGTTAATAACTGTTACAAAAGTGAAACAGAGCATTCGACTGCTTTTAGAAAACGCAGCCCACCATCAGTCTGCCGCGGAATGATAACAGTCTTACAATTTTCAAAACGCTACTTATTCTACATACATATTATCACGCCTGTTTCCCATTGGGGTAGGTAGAGACTATGGATTTTTTGAGAACGTCCACGATTTGATCGCAATACGTTCGCCGAGGTCGTCCCCTTCCAACTCTTCCATACACACTCGCTTCGTATACTCTATATGTCCAAACCATCTTAACATACCTTTCTCAATCTTTGTCACTACACTCTTATTCTATTCATACAGGGTGTCAGGGAAACGCTTACGAAAACGAAGATAGGTGATAGTGCTTTTGATTACTGATACGAAACCACGAAAAAAAATGCGTTTTTTTATTTTTTTCATATTTTTTTTGCATTTTTCATTATGTATGAGTTTTATTTAACTGCCCAAAGCTGGTTATGTATGAAAAATGCAAAAAAATATATATGAAAAAATCAAAAAAGAGAATCGCATTTTTTTTTTATGGTTTCGTATCAGTAATCACCAGCACCTATCTTCGTTTTCGGAAGCGTTCCCCTTACACCCAGTATAATATCTGGGGTAAACAAACAGCAATGATTTAACAAAGACATTAGTTGTGTATGTAATTGAATTAGTGGTAGGCACGTGGGGTGTATGTCAGTCTAGTGGCGACCTGGGAGCCGCGGACGCCCCCGCTAGACGTTATCGGCCGGCGTCGCCGTCTTCGGCGGCTCGCGTACCGCCGCCTGGACATGCACGCGCAGTGCGACCGCGCGCGCCGCCCGAGCGCGACATGAACGTGTTCACACAGACGCCACGCGACGAGCCGCGCGCCGCGCACTACATCCAGATCGTAGAGCCGGGCCCTGCGGACTGCGGGCCCTCCGCCCTGCCGCCGGAGGGACACGTCAAGCTGCGCAACTACCGGCTGCTCACCGAAAACATACACACGTCCCCCAGCAAAGACAAGCTGGTGGCGCGCTACGAACTATACTCTACAATAGCACCGTCACGCGCAAGGATCCTTGAGCTGTTGCGACCTGAGGACCCGGGTCGTGATGCACTCGATGCCATCGTACGGCCAGTACCACGTCGTGGCCTTACCAGGCCGCTCGACGAAGACACGCAACGGTTTCTCCAGAGAGCTCTCCAGCCCCCCAGTACACTTCTCTCCAAGCCTGCCACACCAGAGCCCCATCACAGGCCACCAGAACCACCGGAGTCAGAAAAAGATCTAGTTCCAGCGGAACCCGTAGATGAAACTAGTCCTAAACCAAAGAACGCAGACGCGGAGCGGTCTCTTGCCGACGAGCTGTTGGAGGCGGAAGAAGAGGAACGTGCGGGGGTGAGGCGGGAGCTGCTGCGAGAGTTCCGCAAGCGAGGAGAAGGTGTCCGTGAGGCGGTGGAGCGGGAGCGGCTGGGCCGCCTGGCGCTGGCCGTGGAGGAGGACGAGGTGGCGGAGTGCCCGCTGTGGGGGGCAGCGCGGCGGCTGGACGCGCTGCTGGTGCAGTCGCGCGCGCTGCACGCGGAGCTGGCGCACATCCAGGCGGACCTGCAGGTGCTGGCCCGGCGCGTGGCCCGCCGCCACCCCTGACGCGTTCGTACCGTTGTGCCCTGCACCGCTCTCACGCACGCTTCACACATTTTCCTCTGTTCGCACGTAGCACCGACCTCGGCTTCGATAGAGGAAATGAATTTCCTTTCAATCAATTATTCGTAGTCGAGTACGTAGCTCACTCGAGTGGAATATTTGCCACTTATGAGCATTTCTCTGTGGAAATGGATGGTATCGCAAGCGGATGCATTGCTCAAATTAAATTGATTCAGTTTGGTTATTCGGTAAAAATGGCCGGTCAGGCCGCACATTATCTGCGTGCACCAAAGAGTATATAATCACTACTGCACTAAAACAAACCGATCTAGTTTAGTGCATCATTAAGTAATACATTATCTTGGGTGTTCGTGCCACTTTCACTTTGTTGTTGTCTCTGTCTATCGCCGCATAACTCCGGTGTCAGTGATTCGTAAATCTAATTGTATGCATCGCCAATTAAGATTTAACATCGAGTTCCGCAGAAGTGAGTTTATTGTGAAAATCTTTACGAACGTAAGTCATTGATATAAGTTATTGAATAAGTAATCAGAGTGACCTATGTTTCTCCTCTAAATTAATTTCGATAAGGAAAATGACTCGTCTGCTGAATTGAAGAGTAAAATAAAACACAGAGTTTATCAACATACTTCTTTATTTTAGCCAAACTACTTAGTTATATTTAAAGAAATATAGCGGTCAGTTTGTAAGAAATATAGTGGACCGATATTTCTGTAGTTTCATGAAGCATGCACTTGCGATCCCCGATTAGACATCGAACTAAAATATTGCTAAATAGACAATAATAATTAGCAGTGTGTGCATCAAGTAATTTATGTTTATATTCTTCTGATGCGGTAATAACAACATAGGTAGGTACTAGCACGTCACGGTACATAGAGCGTGATGATTTTGGCTTCATAGACCAATTGAGGAAACCAAATGAACTTTTCAGGAGTAACACCATACTCTACGCGATACAATTTCGTCAGTATTGTCTGAAAAAAATACTTACTCCTCTGGCTCAGAGACCCAAAGTGAGGGCCTTCGAAACGAGAACTCTCCACTTTGTTCGATTTTGCGCCATATCTCGCCAGATGCTAGCGTTAAGAGATCACACAGATCAGCCTCCACAGAAACGATATCTAAATTAAATAACTGAGCGTATTATAATAATTATTACAATCTCCAAATATTCGTGCCAATGACACTCAAACAATAACAGTGATAAGAGTCACGCCAACAACAAAAATGCAAATTACCTATTAATTAATTCTGGTTCTGATAAAACTGAATATCTAAATATGGAAAAACAATACAGTTTATGCTGTTTACGATTTCTTATGAATAGTACAGCAACTTTTTACGCCAAAACCAATATTTACATAAATTGGATCAGTCTGAAGTTGGTTTAATAATTATTATTATTATTAGGAGCCAGTACTGTCCCACTGTAGGGCAAAGACCTCCCTACTCTTTTTCCACTTCTCTCTCTCTCTTTTCTCTTCCCTTATTTTTTTTTCTTTTAATAATTGCATCATGATATTTAATGCAGGTAATTAAGTGAGCGGAGTTACTTTAACTAAGTGACTATTTTGTATTTATTTACTAGACTTTGCCCGCGGCTTCGCACTATCACAGAAAGTCTTATCGCACGTCCCTAAAAAATCGTTTATTTTTTCGGGATAAAAAGAAGCTTATGTTTAAATCCGAGTTATGGTCTATCTGTGTACTAAATTTCATGCAAATCTGTTCAGCCATTTCAGCGTGATTGAAGGACAAACAAACATTCATAATTTCGCATATGTACATTACAGGTCTTTCTGCGGACTCTCCAAAGTTAAATATACTAGTGCTACGGTTATTTGTATATTTGTGTTTATGGATCTCCAACAAAGGATACAAAAAACACATAGCATATTAGAAATACAAGTATGACCGTTTTATTTATGCTTCTTTAATTAAAGGACATCATAGCACAAAGTAGAGGTTAACAATTAAATATCAAAGTAAAGCAATTTTTAATCAAATTAATTTATATTTAAATGAGATAGATGCAAAAAGGAGTTAAAGACAACTGGCTATGTTGCACTGGATTGGGTTCATATCAATACTGCAATAAGTAAGTTGGAGTTCAAACTCACGACCTTTGGATCTCACATTACAGTATTGTATTGTCGATATTAGGTAACTTGTAAAATATTACTAGACGCAAACTCTGATCTGAATAATATTTTGGCCGGATTATATTTTGGCATAGTCATGTCATTGTTATCAAGAGAATGATTCAACAAATACGTTAGTAAAAAAATCTTTTATCCTTTCGTAATTACAACTTATAAAATATATTATTATATTACAACGTGTTATTGAAATAACTGAAAAGCTCTTAAGGGGTCATTGTACTCATCAGTATGAACAACTTTTACTGTGGGACCAAACCTGAAATCGTGAACAAAAAAACAGCTATTGTTATTGGGTTTTTTCACTAGGAAATTATCAGTAGCAGCCCGGAGTCTGGATTTGTGCCCGGTTGATGGCAATAGACTCGCCCCCTATTACATGGGACTATAACATAACTGGCGAAACGTGGGTTTACTATACACCTCTGCCTACCCCTTCGGGGAAATACAGGTGTGATGTTATGTTATGTTAATGTTATGTTATTTTTTCGATTCAAGTGAACAAAAATGTAGGGGACACCTGATATTTTTTTCCCGATTTGAGGGTTTATCCCTTAGTAAAAGTTGTTCATACTGATGAGTACAATGACCCCTTAAGAGGTTTTCAGTTATTTCAATAACACGTTGTATATACCTGAAGTGCCCCACTGCAGGCAAAGGTCTCCCTACCCTCCTTCCCTTTCTCCCTGTCTGTTGCTACAAGAGTCCAGTCCTTTTGGAAGGAGTCCAGCTCATCCCGCCATCTCCGTCTGGGCCTGCCGCGTTGACGTCTGCTATGTGAGTTGTCAATTTGGTCCAGTGATCGTCTGACATGCGGCAGATATGTCCAGTCCAGTTCCACTTTAGAGTGGCAGCCTTCCGGGTGACGTCGGCTATTTTTGTTCTGGAACGGATCGTTGTGTTCCTTATCCGGTCTACAAGTTTTATGCCCAGAACACTCCGTTCCATAGCTCCTCAGTTGATTTGTCAAAGACCATGTTTGGGATCCATAACTTATAGTGAAAAAAATAACCAATTTTGTTATTATCTTTCCTGTTTGTGCGCAGTTATTTCTAGTTGTTTAAGGAAATTGTTAAACTAAATAACAATTAACAAAGCATATAATTTACGTCGCATATTATTAATAGATTAGCAAATCTTTTTTGTTAAGGTTGTTGCAAAAAGCGTTAAAGTGTTTAAACGCATTAGGGTCAATGTCAAGAGGCTCGTCTAGCTCCTCCATATTTCCCATAAAGTAGAATTTCAATTCAGCTGGTCTATCTTACGAAAAGATGACGCTCTGCCTCTGCTATCTGCATCACAGATGTACAGGACCTTACTCCCGACTGGATCAAGTGCTGTATTAATCGAATATAAATTCGAGTTAGTGTCAATTCGTACTGCATTCCTCTAGGATTTGATTTTAGCTCGATTTGGTCAAGAGCTCCAACCAGTCGGGAGTAAGGCCTTGAGTATACGAGAGTACGAGATGAACTAGAGCACGGGTGTATTAATTCCAGTTTTCATGCACCAGGATCTAGCGGCAGTAATTAATTATTGACTGAGCGAAGCGAGGTTTCTGAATTCAGCATTTTGTCTGTCCGTCCATCTGTCAGAACTTTATAACTTCTAAGCCAAATAAGATCCAATCAATTACTGTGGACACTGTTCCACGTTTACAAATCGATGTTGCATGCAATAAGGTGACGCACCTACCACGGCAGTATCCATCGGTCGCTGTTTCCACTCTCTCTGCCTTTTGTACTAGCCAGACAGAGCGTGCTCGAGCATTTTGTACGTGTACTTCTGTACACGTGATTTATCGCAGAATATATTTTGTAATTTCTTTTTTTTTCATAATTTGTAACATTCTACCATATTCTTAAATATGTCCCTCGTTCATTCAGTCATGTTGTGTAAGAATGATTCGAAGTAAGTCGCGGTTAAAATATTAGCCAGTTAGAAAGGTAGTATGACAGTATAGTATACTATATAGTAGTATAGTAGTATAGTAGCACAGAATATCTAATAGGGTAGTAGTGTGATTGACTGTCCAGGGTGCCGCGGCACGATCATGCATCGCCACTCGTGGCGGCTATTTTAACGCACGCCAACAAATAGCACCAAGAAACCAGTGGGGCTACACTTGAAAATAATTCCGATTCCAATCAAATTCTGACCTCAAAATAATAAAGCTGAGAAATAGTAATTTAAAAAATGTACACAAATTGTGTAGGTACTCTACACATCATCCTCCGAGCCTTTTCCCAACTATGTTGTGGTCGGCTTGTCTGACCAGTGGCCTGATTCCCAAACGTTCGAAAAGTTTCCGTTTCCGAAGTGAAATTTGACCGGCAAACGAAACAAAACGTACACTTCCTGCGACTACTAATAATGCAAAGCATTCGAAACATCAGGAAAAGCAATGTTAATAATAATACGCGATGTAATCCGGTCAAACTTGTAATATTACAAAAAAAAAAAAAATTGAGAATCGAACGCATTCGGAAACGCTATTCATAGTTCTTTAAATTTACATAGAGTGCTTTCCGACAGCAAATGGCTCACGGGAGAGTTTCCATGAATTTCACGTTGCCTTTCCGAATCCGTTCGGTTCTCAAATCGTTTTGTTTCTTAATAAAACAAGTTTAACCGAATTACATCGAGTATTATTATTAAAATTGGTTTTCCTGACGTTTCGAATGCATTGCAGCATTCATGGTCGCAGGAAGTGGTCGTTTTGTTTTATTTGCCGATCAAATTTTACTTCGGAAACAGAAACTTTTCGAACGTTTGTGA
Source organism: Asteroscopus sphinx (assembly GCA_949699075.1). Lineage (NCBI taxonomy): Eukaryota > Metazoa > Arthropoda > Insecta > Lepidoptera > Noctuidae > Asteroscopus > Asteroscopus sphinx. Next base: position 1,553,165 of record OX453004.1, on the reverse strand, counting down.
ATTAGGCCACTGATGCGGCTAAACATCAGAATTTTACACGTAGTAACTGCCATCAGACCCCCATAATTATTTTAAACCAATTTGGCGCTAATTTTCTATTTAAAAGTACGAATTGACGTTAGTTTATTGCCAACCAATCGGAATTATTTTCAAGAGTAATGCCACTGAAGAGCCAGCTGAACTAAATATCATTGTCACATTTCAGGCGTCATCGGTGCGCGCGCGGCGCTGCACGGCGGCGGCGCGGGCGCTGGGGGCGGAGGCGCGGGCGCTGCGCTACCTGGACGACGTGGTGGCGCTGCTGCGAGGGGACGTCGCCGCAGCCACCAGGGTGAAGGCCTGGCCCTTCGCTATCGGCAGACGGCAGCCTGGCAGGAATTATATTATATGATCTCAGGTATGACACTATTATTATTAGCACTAAAAGAGCCTCCACGAGTGACGATATTTAATTGATCGTCCGGCGCACCCTGGGCAGTCAGCCCCGCTACCAACCTGCTGACTGGCTAATCACTTTCCCACGGCATGAGCTATCATCTTTATGTAGCTCATGTCGACACGATAGAAGAAGAAGCACTGCTGAATCTCTTACTGCCTCGTTGGTCTAGTGGTTGCAAGCGCGACTGCTGAGCGTGAGGTCCTGGGTTCGATTCCCGGGTCGGGCAAAGTGTTATTGGGTCATTTCATTATGAAATTCTCAGTAGCAGCCCGGAGTCTGCGGATTTGTGCTCGCCCCCTATTACATGTGACCAAAACATAACTGGCGAAATGTGGGTGTACTATTACACCTCTGCCTACCCCTTCGGGGAAATACAGGCGTGATGTTATGTGTTATGTTATGAATCTCTAAATAAAACACCGCTTGGCCTCTTCTTCCCCGTCGATGATACAGTGATGGTGTCATAATTTCACTAACCAATATTAGTCCACTGCTGGACATAGGCCTCTCCAATGGCACGCCTTTGACATCGATCCTCGGCCACTCACATCCAGTTGCTACCAGCCACCAGTTGCCAATATCATCGCTCCACCGACCCTGAGGGTGGCCTAACCTACGTTTACCGATTCGCGATCTCCACTCAAGAACACGTCTACCCCAACGGCCATCGGTTCTACGGCTAATGTAGCCGGCCCACTGCCACTTCAGCTTGCTAATCCTGTAGGCTATGTCGACAACTTTGGTTCTCTGTGGTTTGTTTGCCTGTTGGTGGCATAGCTATCAGAAATCTCAGAGCTATCAGAATATGCTGGCCCAGGTCGCTCAGTGTGCAGACGCTAGGACATAGAGAGCAGTGAGGAAACCTGCACACCTGAGAGTGCTCCATACAGTTCTTGATGGTGTGTGTAGTCCGCCAACAATGTACTACAAAAGGTTTTTGAATGAATAAAATAATTATTAATTATTATTCATTGTAGCCCGTTGTACACACGGCTACACATCAAGCTGTACATTTCCAGTATAAGCTGACTTCGCTTTTGGTTTTCCTTACAACGCGAGGTCAGCCTTTACTGGTTTTGTACAGCTTGATGTGTAGCCGTGTGTACTATAATACTATAACTATTGTGAGATGTTAGTGTTAAAAAGAACTTACAGAAAAAAATAATAACAAAAGTAAACGATATCTAGCCAGTATAAGTGCTGTTTACAATTCCCATTCATTAGAAGTGCTTCCCGAATCAATTATTATCTTAATATTATTTACCATCGATATGATAAGTACCTAGACGATATCTAAAATTGTGTTCCTACTTCATTCAAGTACTGATAATGGCTTATTAAGTATACCTTATTATCTGCACGTGACACATACATTATTATAATAATATCTAGCCTATTATCATTCTAAATTTATTTAATAACAAAAGTTTTTGTTGGAACAAAACTATTTACTAATTATCCTATACTAAAAACATATTGTGAAATGTTGCGTAACTTTAAAAAAAAAGATCTGTCTGATGTATTAATTAACGTAAAAAAATACGCACTAGAACAATCCCAACGAGGTTTAGCTGTCATAGGTATATATGAAGAATGGTTTTTTTTAGAGACCTTGGAAGATGGAAAAATTTAAAATATAAATAATTGATTACGGTCAACATTGTCGTTTTGGATAGCACTTTGGTCTTTATTGGTGTTTGGCAGAAAGATACTTTGGTGTTCAAATCTACTTGTGGTTATAGTACCTACAAAGTCTGACTTTAAATTTTTGAATTTTTTTTATTTTTTTATTCTTAACGGGCTTGCGTTTGACCGCCACCTCACCTGATGTTAAGCGATGGTGCGGTCGACGATGGTACACGCTTGTAAATTATCGTGAATATCGTGATAACAAATAACCGTTTGCCTATAAGTATTGCTAATTAAGCTGATCTTTAGTTTAAATATGTTTACCATTGTAAACTAAGATAACTTTGTTTTCGTAAATACTTTTACACAAGAGGTTAAGATGCGTTAGATAGATAGATAGATAGAATATTCTTTATTGTACACCATTAACATTATTAAAACCACAGAAATAGGAGAGTCTATTTCTGTGATTAAAACTTAGGACAAACATGTAAAATAAGAGTACATTGGCGGTCTTATCGCTAATAGCGATATCTTCCAGACAACCTTTGGATGGACAAGGAAGACGTGAAAAATAGATGGGGGCAGCATGTGGTGCAATTTCATAAAGATTACTAATATAATAAGATATTAAAAAAAATATCTACCTACCATAGAAAATATTACGCGTTTAAATATAGAAAATAAATTCTAATATATATACATGAATACATACCTAATATACAACGTGTATCAGAAATGCGTGGTCATATTTAAAGAGCTTATTCAGGGGATGCTATCAAACAACTTTTACTATGGGACCAACCCTGAAATCGCGAAAAAAAAATCAGCTGATCCTAACATTTTGTCGAGCGACATCGATGATTTAGTAGGGAACAGCTAATATTTTTTTCACGATTTCAGTATTGGTCCCGTAGTAAGAGTTGTCCTATGCTATGCCCTGAATGAGCTTTTAAAATATGACCACGCATTTCTGATACACGTTGTATACAATATATACAAATCTAACAACAAATAATATTCTTTAATAAATAACAAAATAAATAAAATACGTGTATACCAGTGTAGCAACATCTCAATAAAATGAAAATTTATACAGAGAGATAATGTTCCTTTACAAGTTTTTTCAAAGAAGCTAGCGACAGAGCACGTCTTATAGGCACAGGTAATGCATTCCATAAACGAGCAGCTTGGACTGTGAAAGATTTGTCATAGAATATGGTTGAATGTGCCAATGAAGTCTCAATTTTCCGATGATCTTAAGTATCGAGTATGTGTGTCATGAAGGAACATAAAACGTCCTTTGAGATAAATGGGGGTTTTAGGATTAAACAGAGTACTGTAGAGAAGTGATAAAATATGAGCATTCCGGCAAATCCGTATTGGAAGCCACTTCAGCTTAGTGCGAAATTCGGAAACGTGATCATATTTGCGTTAGCCGCGGTCAGTTCATGGATGGGTGACCATTTCGTTACACATCGAAATCCCTCCATGCCTCGGAGAGTCTAACCTATATCTAATAGACGACAATCGTCTGACAACTGATCTAACCTTAGAATGTCGGTATTTCCCAGTAACTGGGTTGCGGGGGTCTGACGGCTGTCGCTCCGTGTAAAATATTGATGTTGAGCCGCATCTGGTTAGACTGAAAGCCGACCCCAACATAGTCGAGAAAAGGCTAAGAAGGACTGTAAGGTCGCCTTGTGCATCATAATTTAGTCCAGGGTTTAAGCGGTACCTCAGGACCATACAAACTTCACTAGCCCAGGATAGCTAAATAATACGTCAGCGTTGTGAAGGTTCTCTCTTAATATACTCGGTACCCCTAAGTTACTTGTTAAGGGATGAATCGTGCACAAAGTCACTAAGTAAACAAACGAAAATTTAAACTTTTTTATGCCTTGAACAAAAATAGACGTCACGCGAAACAATATTCGACAGAATCACGGTATCAGCTACGTACTACTGTGTTGCTAGCTCTTTAGAACTTTCTGAGAAATCGGGAGTATTGGTCGGACCTGGGAAATAGTCATCATCAACTCAGCCTATCGCAGTCCACTGCTGTACATAGGCCTCTCCCAAGTCATCGGTCATCGGTCCACCTGCACCTGCGCCCTACGCTGCATTTGCCGATTCGCGGTCTCCACTCAAGGACTCGTCTGCTCCAGCGGCGATAAGTCCTTCGACAGACATGGCCAGCCCACTGCCACTTCAGCTTACTGATCCTAATTCCTACAAACTCTGTCGGTCACTCCGGTTCTTCTCCGGTTATAGTCTTGTGGTATATGTAAAGTCTGCTTCAATAGATTTTCATAGAAATGTAAACAACCTATCCAGGTAAAATAATTACACAATCACTGTCTAACGGCCAAAATTAATATCCAATCTATCTACGATTTACCCTACTAGAGATAGAAATTTGACATATTTTGTATGGAGCTTATGTCAAATTCCTATCTCTAGTATGGCAAATCGTGGATAGATTGGATATTAATTTTGGCCGTAAATGGAATTATTAACACATTCGTCTATTTTTTGAAGGTCTCTTCTCTCTCGGAAGGATCTTTTCCCAACAACATTCCTTTATACGTGTTATTGAATTAACTCAAAACCTGAAACTAGTTTGTTCAGAATCGAGAGTACAATCCATTACACTACTTTTTAATATAGGTTTTTTTTACCAAAAAAATATTTTTAAAACACGCTGAGTCTAAAAGTTTTAATGCCGTGGCGCGGCGGCGGCGCTGAGCGCAAAGGCGAGCGAGACCCAGTAAAAAAGTGTGATGGAAACTTTTGGGTAACATTTGTTTCCTAAAACTTTAATCGTATTTAATAGTTTAATTTTAAGAGGTTATTCACCTCCGACACAGTAGCGTCGCGGCACGTTCGTGAATAAATCTAGCGCTAGGAATTTATTTGAGTAACCATGATACCAGAAATTACAAATATCTTCTACAATAATAAATGAAAATTAATAATTACTTTTCATATCAATTTATTATAATACTTATAATAGAAAGTAGTTGGGGTGTCTGAGGTTTTGAGTTATTCCAATAACAAGTTGTACATAAAATCATCGACAAAAAGTGAGGTTAAGAAAGAAATTATTATGCTGATTTAAAATTAGATTTAGGGATTTTTGGACTCAAATAATAAAATCGAATCAGTCAATTGATTAATGGATTTTTACAATTAACCATCCTTAAGCCATTCAAGGTGAGTTTAATGACCTGTTTATTTACATTCCTAACCAAATCTATTGCAAACAAGTCAGTCTAGTCTAAACTACTCGATCGAGGAAGTCAAGAAACCTTGAATGGTTGCTTCAGATAGTAGGTTTAGTTATCAGTTCCGGTTGTTATATGAATATGTATGAATGTCGTTTCGTCTACGCATAATTCACCGAATATGCGTCCCCAGTACAATTGAGTAAAGGCCTAGGACTTATCTAATTATTATTTATTATATTCTTTATTGTACATACACCAAACGAAAACAAAGACAGTAGTTGTAAGACAGTAGTAGTAGACTTGAGTAGGTAATATCAGAAATATTATCAGATTTCAACCTATCATGTGGAAGCATTCCCAGCTGTTTGGATTTCAAGAAAGGGGGTTGTGTCAAAAAGCAATCAACAATTATGTGCCAGACGTGGTGATCAGCGATCACAGTGATATTTCCCCTTAACTGTTCATCATCATCATCATAATTTCAGCCGAAAGACGTCCACTGCTGGACATAGGCCTCCTCAAGCAGTTTGGGGGGATATGCCATAATCGTCACGCTTGGCAGGCGGGTTGGCGACCGCAGTTGGTTGGTTAAATACTCAGAGAACGCTACTGCCCATCCTCTGGTGAATACCTTAGTCGCCTTTTACGACACCCATGAGAAGATATAGGGTGGTGCAATTTTTTCCTTAACTGTTCATTGCATTCCAATCCATTCATAGCTATCGTCCCTGCAACTCATACGGCTATGTTAAGCAGGACAAGATTATGGGCTGATAGGTATACATAACCAGCCCATTACTGTCCCACTGTTGGGCATGAACCTCTCAGGATTAAAAAGATTCAGGCCTTAATCCACCACGCTGGCTTACTGCGGGTTGGTGGAATACACACACCATTAAAAACTGTATGGAGCACTCTCAGGTGTGCAGGTTTCCTCACGATGTTTTCCCGCACCGTTAAAGCAAGTGATAATCAAATTCTGATAGATATGATGACACAGAATTTGGGCTTGAAAAACACGAATAAAAAAAGGGAAATTGCTCGTTCTTGAAGACCGCAGCAAAATGTTTTTTCTCCGGTATTATTCTCCAATTTCCTGGTTGTAGTTGGCAACACCAGCGGGGCTAATTACCGGGGCGCGCGGTACCGGCACCGATGGCGCCGCAATCCGAAGCCGTACACAATTTACTTAGACTTATGATGTCGCAGGAATGTTGTTAAAACTGTTATTTCATTACTTACATGTAATCATCAAGTATTTGTTACTCTAATGGTAAGTAGAGGTGTGCTCGTACCATAATCGTTCGCTCATTATTAGGTGCTTTAAGATAGTGGACACATCCTATTCCTATTCTTATACTGTATAGTTATGAGTATAGTGATTATTTTAATGTAAGTATGTGATGTGGCTGTACTTTTAATAAATATTAAATCCCACAGACGCAAGCTGCTACAACTAATACTGTCGAGGCCTGAAATAAAGCAATTGATGGCCGAGTAATATTCCAAGCCGAGTACTTCCGAAGTGATTTTAACTAAACGAGGCCGTTAATTGCTATTTCGGCCGAGACTTGTATAGTACTTTTCTCTCATTTGCGAGGAAAAAATACACAAACGAATTTTAAGATTTCTATGGTTGTGGACATACACGTTCTGATAAATACCACCAGTCTTATATTGCTAATCAAATCCAGGCCCCTCTCTACAATTTAATTCTAGAATTTTTCATAATTTGTCCCACTGACTAGGAATTTTCACGATTCACTGTTTTAGCAATCTTCCCACAACACGTATTCGCTACGGTATCATACATGATCATGAGTTTTTAGTAGAGCACAAACAATTCGGTCATTAAATAATTACTTAGATATACACTCTCTATTCTGTTAACTGATTTCAGTATGGGAAAATGGTCATTAAACATACTTTTTGCTATCCACATAACTGTTTCGTCCGTGTCGGCACGTCATTCATCGTCATATAACCATGACTCGCGGACCCACTACTTGGTGGGTCCACGAGTCATGGAGTTTGTATCGGCCCCTAGATTTTACGAAGTACTTTTCTTGCTGTAACCAAAATCTTGTATTCTTCCATAAGCGTCAGTGTCTATTTGTCCAAGCTTCACAACCGTACATTAATATTGACCTTATAACGGTTTTGTAAATGCGACGTTTGTTTTACTACTAAGAAGCTTGGACAGTAACACCTTGTGTAAAGCTGCACAAGCGCACAAAGCACACAAGCGCGGGGTCGATGCCATCCTGCCATGCTTCGACCCCACAAAAATAGATAGAATGGAAAAGTGGGCAGGGCGCGCGTGCCAACACTCTGCACCACAGTGCAGGGCATTTCAAAGCCTTTCTCAGTACGCCTTATGACTTGTTTCTGTAAATACTGTAACAAAAACCCGCAGAAATGCCTTATTGTTATGTTCCTAACTGCAAAAACAAAAGCATTAATTAAAATGAATTTTTAAAAATTAATGACGTCAATATGTAAGGCCTAGTTTGTTCAAAAGTTACCACGCATGAATCGCAAGTAAACCATTATATCTCTATCTATTTCTGTGTTCGACCCACTGCTTGGTGGGTCCACGAGTCATATGTTTTCGAGCAAGTGGAACCACGAGCACTGGTAGTACAAAGCCAGTGGGAATACGGTCATACATCAAAAATAGCTCGTAGCTATTGCCTAGGTGAAAAGGATAGCCAGTCAGAGTTAAGCGGCCGAGGGCACGCCGCAATAGCGGCGGTAAGGCCCGTCATGGAGGAGTGGCTGGAGAGGTGTATGGTGCCTACACCTACCGGCTGACGCAGATACTCTCGGGGCACGGTTGCTTCGGGAAGTATCTGTGTCGCATAGGCCGGGAGCCGACCCCAGTGTCATCACTGCGGGAGCTGCCCAGAGGACACGGCGCAGCACACACTGGCGGAGTGCCCAGCTTAGGCCGCGCAGCGCCGTGACCTCATTACTGCAGTAGGCGGCAGCGATCTCTCGCTTCCGGCCGTGGTTCTGTCTATGGTCAGGAGCGAGAGCGCTTGGGAAGGCGTCGTCTCCTTCTGCGAGGATGTAATGCTCGCTAAGGAGGCGGCGGAGAGGGTTCGAGAGGCGATAACCTCTCTTCCCATCCGCAGGAGATGACCTGGGTGTCGTAGGAGGGCGTATGCCGACCTCCAGCCACCCTAGGTGTGGGCCTGCGGGCGGCGGACTCAGGGTGGCCCGCCGCCCGACCAGTCAAGGCCCGTGACGGTGGCGCGTCGTGTTCCGCGCGCGCCAGTCTAGAGGAGGGTGCGGCCGCTGTGGTTGCCGCACGGGGAGAAGGGTCTCGCCTGCCAATGGCGAGCCGGGACCGGCCGGGGATGGTTGGGCGAATACGGGAGTATTTCTCACGCCCCCGTCCAAGGTCGGTAGAGGATCACCGTGGTGGTTTTTAGTCGGTAAGAGTCCGACGCTGACTCCGCCTTCCCCGGGCGGAGTGCGTCCGTGAGGATTTACGCCACGAAAAAAAAAAAAAAAAAGTGTTAAGCGGCTTAGCGGGAGACTGACTGACCAGGGTGCACCAGACGTACAAAAGCGATAAATATTTTGGAATCATTTTTTTTATCACAATAGGTACTATTCAACATAATATAAAGAATTTTCAAATAATTATTTGTTACTAAAATTAATAACTACTTTTAGGATTCAATAACCAAAAGTTGCCAACTGCCTACGGGACCCTATTATACTCTCCGTCCATACGTCCGTTCGTCCACCTGTCTGTCTATCACAGATCTGTATCTTTAAACCGTAATACGTAACCATTTGATCACAGATATGTAGATATTACTATAGCTTCTAGCTTCTATTATAGCTAATCTCGAAACAAATAATTTTTTTCAACGTTTTTTGTTCCTGCTCTTTCTTAAAAACGGTAGTACATGTACAAGCGTCAAATTTGCTGTGATTATAGGGCCTACTATATAGTTTAACAACAAATAATGAAATAAGACAAACACAGACATGTGTGGTGGTACGGGACACATAGTGCGGGAGTCTGGCTCGCATTGTCATACTTGAAAAACTTTTATTTTTGGAAGTCCTATTGGATGGTTTATTTTTTGCCGGGAATACATCGAAGATTCCATTCTGAAACTAATTCCATATAATTACACTCAAAACAGAAGGCTACAGCCGTATCCGTGCGTGTTTGAACCACAAAAAAACAATAGTATGTACCTAATAACACCACTTAATCACTTGGTCCGTCAGCGCGTTGGATCGAGACTCATTACATAAGCTCTACTTGCCTTGAGACAGTGGTCGTCGCGCATACGAGTGACCAAGATATATAATGGTCACGCACCATTTGGTTTGATAAGTCTGGTGTGATATTTCCTAACGCATGATATATTTATTAACTCTAAAAGTGTACATAAAGACGACGACCCAATTGAAAAGAAGTAAAGTATTGAAGGGGGGATATATTAGTTATGTATTGAAGGGGGGGGGGGATTATGGCATATCCCCCCTTAATTGGGGGAGGCCTATGTCCAGTAGTGGACGTCTTTGGGCTGAAATGATGAATGATGAAAGTATTGAACATTTTACGTCAATTTTTTACAGCCATAACTAAACGTGACTGCCTCGTTGGTCTAGTGGTTGCAAGCGCGACTGCTGAGCGTGGGGTCCTGGGTTCGATTCCCGGGTCGGGCAAAGTGTTATTAGGTTTTTTCATTAGGAAATGCTCAGTAGCAGCCCGGAGTCTGGATTTGTGCCCGGTGTGCCCAATGGCAATAGGCTCGCGCCCTATTACATGGGACTATAACATAACTGGCGAAATGTGGGTGTACTATTACACCTCTGCCTACCCTTTCAGGGAAATACAGGCGTGATGTTATGTTATAACTAAACGAGTTATCAACACGAGACGTAACTTTTTAAATAAATATTTTAATAATTAGCACCTTACGTTCAATTCATTATTTATTAGCATATTGATTCGATGCGCTCATGCCTCATGATCCGTAAAGTCAAGATATTTTGGCTATCCTGTAAAATATGCTTATAATAGTTTTTCATATCATCGTTTTATTCGGTTGGAAGTGTTTAGACGTCAATAGATTGACAGATCCGTCAGCGAACGGGACATATGAGTGCACTATGTGTGGCTTGGTACCATAAAGACATTTCTGACGTCAGTATAGAAATGTCTTTGCTTGCTACAAGAAGTTCCTAAAATCATATTTGAAATTTTCAAGTACGTCATCGCGTAAGACTATCTTGGACGGAAAATACACAGAGTAAATATACTGGTCTGGGATGACTTAGGTGTGTATATATACAACTCAAATCAGCCAAAAATGGACTCACTCACCTATTGTACCAAGCCACAGATTGGTGTACACACAAACCTTCAAGCCACACACAACACACGAGAAGTGCTTTGTTTGGAAACTCACTATACGGGAAAAACTGTGTTTGAGGCAACATATAAGCCAAAACAGAATACCTGATTTACAATAACGATATCTTTATCCTTATTTAGTTGACTAATTCTAATAAAATTATCCCCGTAATTAAGTTCCATGTCCCGATTGGCAATAAACTTCCTGTCAAACTTACCTCCCACCTTGCACAATGCCACTTATCAATCCATATAGGGGCTAACCACTGCAATCACATTGGGCTAACAGCCACAATCGCTTTGAGCTTAATTACATCATATTAACAAACAAACATACTAAACTATCCCGTATTTAGCCGTGGCTGCCAGTCGCAACGGGGACTGTCCGCAAACCGAGAGTAAAGAAACGAAAACTGTGCCAAAAGAAGGCTTTTGTTGTTTTAATATGACAAAAATGTGCATGAACTGTAATTTATACATATACTTGTGGGATGAGAATGTCAAGAGAAATGTGTGATATAACGTGAATATATATGATAAGAAATGAGTATGTGAGAGGGAGTTTGAAAGTAGAGCCAGTGACGGAAAAGTTGAGATGCAATAGATTGTCATGGTTTGGACATGTGATGCGGAGGAATCATAATCATAAATCTTTATTTCACCAAATGGAACAACTTACATTTTATTTTTATTTTTTTAAATTACAATACTTTTTTGTGTAGGTACTAGTGAATGTTTACAACAGAAGATAGAATAAATTAGTACCATAAAACATAATTATCACTTACGAGCGTAGCAAGTTGTATCAAGGAATGAGGAGCATGTTACGAAAAAAGAGATGTAATTTGGATGGCTGTGAGAAAGAGGAAGACCAAAGAACCAAAGAAAAGATGGATGGATTGTGTGAAAGATGATATGGATAAAAAGAAAGTGAACACTGAGATGACAGCTCATAGAGATGTATGGAAGAAAAAGACATGGGCACATCAAATAATTGGGATGGGTCCAGGAGGATGATAATGACTGGAGACTTCTTGTGGGTGGCAGCCACGCACAACAAACAATCCTAATTATTAGGCCAGGTTGTCGTGTCTGTTTACTGCTCCTGCTTACCCATGAGACCCTAGTGGTGAAAACGGTGTCGCAGACGAAAAGACCGAAATTTTGACAATCAAAGCTTTGATTGAACCGGTCAAAGTGTTCTGATGTGATGTTGGGGGTCCTATATGATCTAAATGAAGTATACAATCTAAGCTTATCTTGCATAAATTTGCTAGAAGTAGGTAGTGCTATTATTTATATTTTTATCACATGACTAAAAATCAGATCTGCTTTAAATACCCATGAAATAAAAAAAAAAAACCGGGAAAAACTACGGGCTTTTGAGTATCACCTTCTCTTCTACACTGAAAGTCGCGAACAATATTTAACAATATATAAGCGTTAACGGGTTGATTGTGCTGTCCTCTGCTAGGAACAATTGGGAACCACAATTACGCGCGCTACACGTATTGAAATGCGCCAGTTATTAAACTAAAATTTACGCCATTGTGGTTTTGTTGATTTAAAATTATTGCTAATTATCTTATTGTATACAGCACACCTATACTTATTACCTACTTATACGCTAAAAACTTAGTCGTTTTGGAAACGAAAAAAGTAGATTCGAATGGAATTTAATAAAATAGGTAACATTTTTTATACTTGTCTCTCATTTGCGGGGAAACAATACACAAATTAATTCAACAGTATCTATTATCTCATTTTCATTCGCGCCTTCTGTGTTCGCGCCTATTCGTCCGCGCGCGGTTCTTGTTCTATTTTCAAACGTTTGAAGCAAAAATCGCATTCAGCCTTTAAAATAATAAATATTTTGTATCTAAAAACACCCAATTTATGTAAGTGTGTACAAAACCCCGCTAGCATAATTTAAAAAATAAAAACTGTCCAGCAATTTATATTATTGTCGTGTTGGATATCTCTGGTGTGTTAATTCGTTGCGTACGGAAAAGAGCCGATAGATGTTTTTTTTTTAAAATAATGAACCAATTTCCGAGCAAGCGGGAGAAAAAGCACATTATTTTTAACAAAACGATACAGTGCTTAAATAAATCTATCCAAATCGTTTTATTGAACCTGTTCCGCGCCGGCTCGTGATTGCAACTCATTTACTTTTTAACCATTCAATGTTACTCATAATGATAATAATGTATGTTTCAGAACCGGAGATATCGCTGACTTTCGACCCGGCTGCGGTCCACGAACAACCGAGATACGGCATTAGTACAGTCTACAACAAAAGTCGATGAATGTCAAAATACGAAGAACTTCGAAGAATTTCGAAATAATCTGGGAATTTGTGTAAACGCAACCACAATACAGGGGAAAATCTCAAAAGTAACAATTTTTCAAATTGAATTCTTCAACGACTTTTAGGGCGGTTATATAATGTGTTATTGAAATAACTGAAAACCTTTTAAGGGGTCATTGTCCTCATCAGTATGAACAACTTTTACTATGGGACCCATCCAAAAAAAATATCAGCTGTTCCCTACATTTGTGTTCACATAAATCGACAAAATGTAGGGGCAACTGATTTTTCTTGTCGCGATTTCAGGGTTGGTCCCATAGTAAAAGTTGTTAATACTGATGAGTACAATGACCCCTTAAGAGGTTTTCAGTTATTTCAATAACACGTATACGATCGGACGTATTTTCCGCGCGTATATAATTTTATGAGCCTGTTTTTGCACGCTCGTGTGATACGCACTTCATTACTCCCGGCTCGTATGAGTTACGCGTGCCGCAATGGCACGCGTTTACAAGCGTACAAAATGACATTTATGCGTGAAAATACGCCCAATCTGTAATCGTCCTTAACATAAAGACTTTCTGTCGCTACAACGCCCCTTTGAGTGACAGTGACAGCACAGTCATAACAGCGATTTAAATTGAGTTGAGTTTAAGAATTCGCTTTAACTTAAAAGATTTTATTGCATAAATAATTCACTTGTCCATCGTTATTTGTTAACAAAAATAACAATCGGCAAGATTTAATTCATAAAACAATGTTGACGTTTTAAGCAATCATCAATAACGTTTGATGTTGACTGTATACCAAAGGATGAAATAATAATACTATTGTTATTTATAATTCTTATGCTGATAGCAACGAACAAGTTACGAAATAGTGACTAGTCCTTTAATTTATCTTTAATATGGTTCTTTTGGTACCTACGGAAGTAGACTGCTAGAAAAGACAATTTAACGAAATGTTTGGTGCAAAAACCCAGACTCAATTACTTTGGTTTATTTAATGGATTGGTAGGCCATTAAAATTAGATTACAAATGTGTAATTATTTTGTCTTAAAACAATCACCGAGAGGCCATGCAAGCCCAAAGTAGCAACGCTCCAAGCGAGGAGCAACCGATTGCTCGTTTTGAAAGAGAGATGAGAGAAGAATCGGAATTCGGTGTGAAAAGCAAGTTGTTGTAATAAAAATCAATAGAATAATTCAAAACAAACTGTTGCAACGAAAGCCTGTGCTATCCTTTTATTTTTCTTTCACAATTCCACTACAAATACTGGCTACTTGACGCTTACCAACTTGGCACTTTGAACGCATGGTACTAAGGTTGTCTGGAAGATATCGCTTTTAGCGATAAGACCCCATGTACCCATAATTTGTATGTTGTTCCTATTTACTACTATTTTCATGGTGTACAATAAAGTATATTCTATCTATCTATCGACTCGGTGATTATTTTAAGAAAAACTAATAACATATTTGTGACCAGACCATATTATATAGGTATATCGAGTTTAAGTAATTTTGTGGCACTCTCCTTTATTTTACGTAAGATGCTCTTGTCACTTCTCCGTACGAAATATTGATACTTGCTCCTCAATTTAAAGTTTATGTAATGTAACTTTTTTTTAAATAAAAGAATGAATAATTATTACTAGATACTATAACAGGCAAGATCTAAAAAAGTTATTTCATTTGAGAAAACTAATAGGTAAGGTAAATCTTAATAATTTAGTGAATTAAAAAACTCATCAATTTTTTTTTACGGATATGTATGGTGTAAAATATCATTGTATGAAATGAAAAGAGACGGAATTTTGGTCCTTGTGAACTGTTATTTCTATTCATATAGAAGTTTTGTTTTGAATGTAGTTTAAATAATATGTAATAGTAGATTAGTAGCCAAGGGCTGTAAGGCATGCGAGGGCGCCTATATTTCGAGGGTGCAATTGATGCTTACACCCGAGCTAACTACTCTGCTTTACATCTCGATTGTGAGGTAAGTAGAAAAAAAACGGCATTACAAGAATAAAACATTTTATTTGTTAAAATTTATAGTGAAATGAGAACAATTTTCAAAAGGGACAGGTGTTTTTTGGGTATGTTTATAGTTTGAGATTGTGATATTTGTTAGTCATGGATAAAATTTGACGGGATGAAGCTTTCTTCAGCAGAAGTTGATGGTTGCGGATCATCTCTTGAAAAAGATGTTTCATTTTTTGAAAGCTGAATAGGCAAAATATTGTTAATTACTGCTTCAGCTTCCATTTTCATTGAATCGGGAGTGCAGCTTATATCTTCATCACTTGCAGAACTCATGTTTTTTTCCTAATTAGCACGTAATTATAAAAAAATCCCAAAAACAAACAATATTTAAAGTAAAAGTTTTCTATTCCCGCCTTTTTTCATCTTTTTTTAAAAAAAATTTCAAGAACGAAATTGAGCTTCGCCGTTCGATATTTAAAATTGATGACTATTATACTCATACGAAGACAAGGCTGAATAGCGAAGTGACCTCTTTTGTCATAGGGCTGAATGCATGATGTCTATTGCCAGTATGATGGTTAGATGTACGCGAACTTTTTGAAAGAGTGAAGAGTTTTTTTTTAAATTACTTACCGCCCTAGGGCTTTTCTAGCTACATTATTACCCTAGAGCGCTAATTGGTTACCTACAAGCCCCATTTGGGGGTAATAAGGACCTACTTACCGAATATGAAAGATGTAAAATGAAATTACAGTAATAGATCATTAGGACCTTACCTACTGGATTATATTTCTTATTGTACGTAAAGTGCTAATTAAGAAGTTATGATATTATTGGCTTTAGTGATTATGGAACCGGTAGATAATTTTATCAATTTATTGTGTAGGCCGAATAGATTTTTTATAATTTTAAAATCAAAGTAGTCACTTTTGTTTTTATATCTATATTGAAACTTGTATTTGATTTAACAATTATACAAAATTGTAAGCGTGGAGTCTTGGAGCTCCATATTTTTTGTCAAAAATAATAGATATAATTGCGCAGTCGTGTTGTATAAAATTTACATAAGTAATTTATTATGTTTTGTGAAAATGTAAAATAGTAATATTTTGTACGTACATAGTAGTTTTTTGTAACGAAAAGAATATAATAAATGTATGTAAGTAATTAAATTCACTTACTTTGTGTGAATATTTACTTTAAGAACTGCTTGAGAATCAAATTGTTTGAATAATAGTTTATATGTAATTAAACTTATTCTTATGAATGTAGGTAATTATTATAATACTCGTTTGTCGGATCTCTTAGACTGAAATTGTTTGGTTAGTGATTGTAACTTAGATAGTTATAGTGGTGTTAGTTTGCTTATTTCTACAAAAAAGTTGTCAGTGAAAAATAATTAAGTACGTGTTTTTACAACTACTGTAAGACTATGTTCTTTATAGTACGCTAAATTCAGAAGACTAATAATTTAGTCTGTAGAGGTGGGCCTTTAATCCAAATGGGTTCAATGCAACACTTAAGGCACATGTAGCTGCCAAGTAGCGCCCCCATCAGTAAAAAATATATTTGATATCACTAGTAAATATTTAATGTCTTTGATTTGATAGATAGATAGAATATTCCTTATGTACACCATTAACATAATTAAAACTTAGGACTAACATGTAAAATAAGGGTACATTGGCGGTCTTATCGCTAATAGCGATATCTTCTAGACAACCTTAGGATGGACAAGGAAGACGTGAAAAATAGAAAATGAATAGTGATTTCTCGCTAGTAGTAAGCTAGCTAGTTCGCTGTAGTTGTAGATAGAAAAAGTGCGAAAAACGGCCACTTTTGGCACTTTTTCTATCTACAACTACAGCGAACTATATGCGAACTATACTATTTACAGAGGTAATAGTTTCTGATTAAACTACAGTACCTGTACTTCAATTGTTAAGAGGCTGACAACACCTAAAAAATCAGACCTCTGCGGTCACTGTCATTTCGTACAGAACTGAAAGAGAGGCAACGAGCCGAGGGACGTCGGATACGCCGCTCAACTTGAATGAAAATTAACAATATTTATTTTTAATAAAAAACGAAAAGCTTATTTGAAAAACAGAAACAACAAATGTTTAGATTATTGTCTTTCTCAAATGTTTTCTTAATTTTATTTATAATATTTAGTAAATAATAGAGATTGTTTGCTTTAAAGCATGTTTTAAGAGGTTAGTTTACAATTCTTTTCCATCGAGAAAACTTCAAGAAAACGTGTTTTGGGCACAATACAATTTCAGAAAATACGATCAAGATTAACATATATTTTTTTCACTGCCACAAACTGAATAGATACAGCTAAAAATGTTTTTAAAAGAAGCCTATTTGGGGTATTTGGCTATTGTCAGCGTCTTAATAACGAATTTTCGATAAATGATGTATTCAGCAGCAAGTAGGTAGGTAATATTTTTTTTTACTGATGGGGATGGGGATACACTTTGCTACTTAGTCTAGTTAGTTAGAGCCTTAAGTTATAGTAAAAAAAATGTTAATTATTGGTTTGAAGAGAAACTGAGAAATTATAACATTGCTTTGTATAAATTGACAATATTCACTGTGGATCTCCTAGTTGTTGTACTATAATCTAAGTACTCTTGTACAGCCAAGTGCATATCAACAGTGACAAAACGGGTATAAGCAGAGCCTGTCTTGTATTGAACTTACATAGTAAGCTAGTTCTGCTTATAATGGCTTAGTTACCATTGATTTCGGTTGACCTTTCTCGTCGCGACCAACAGTTATATCTCTCAGTGTCCTATTCTATTATAGGAATAGGATAAAATGTAAAATAATACATAGTTTGATGTATCTTATTTGAAACACAACTGAATATAAACTGCGGAACACAGGTTTTGTTTTATTTACTTCAATTATAGCACCTCGGGTCAGGACACAATTGTTGTAAACGAATAAAGTTACGTATTCCCTGACATAAGAACAATACTTTCATATTGGATAATAGAATAACACGTAACATAAAACCGGTTTTGGAAGTAGGTAAAACATTTAAAACTTTAAGTACCTATCTATATTACAGAATAACAAGTCATGTGAATTCTGGCCAAGAATAGGCTAGGTTCCCTCTTTGCTAGGTTTTTAACCTAAAATATAACTTGAAGTAATATAGGTATTTAAAAGATTGAAAGAAAGAAAGAAGAAAGAATGAAACACATTTATTGGACGCACAGAAATAAATAGAATGGCCATGTGGGCAGGGCGCGCGTGGCAGCACCATGCACCATAGTGCAGAATATTTCAAAGCCTTGCTCAGCACGCCTTATGACTTGTTTCTATAAATATTGTAACAAAAACCCCCAAAATCCCTTATTGTGCTGTTTCTAACTGCAGAAACAAAAGCTGTAAAGTACATTTGTTTTTTTTTTTTTTTAAATAATGACGTCAAAATGTAAGGCGTAGTTTGTTCGGAAAGTTGCCACGCATGAATTGCAAGTAAAAGTGTGATTACCACCATTCTACCTATTTCTGTGATTGGACGTCTTTCATAATACAATAACACAATGTGGATCACCAATCTCAATAAACCAAACCACAGATAATATAATACTGTACTAGTAACCAAACCAAGCTTGGTAATTTTGTTTGTTATTTTATACTCATTTAAAATCACCTCTGGCACAGATAATATAATACTATACTAGTACCTCTGGTCTTCTAAAATGAAAAAACAATCCAGAAATCGCGAAACAAAAATCAGCTGCTCCATAAATTTATATTCGCCTATGCGTTTATAAATTGTAAGCAACAGCTATTATTTTTTTCGCTATTTCTGGATTAGCCCCATAGTAAAAATTGTTCATAATGATGAGCACAATGAGTCCTTTAGTTATTTCAATTACACCTTGTATAAATACTTAGCGAATTTCCTCGGTCCTTTACAATATGCATATAACCTGCGAGAGTGGCTCAACATGCACCATTACAGGCGCAAATCTCACATGCACAGACGCCCATGATCTACAGATAGGTTCCGGAACCTATCTGTAGATCATGGGCGTCTGTGCATATTTGTTCCGTGTGGGAATCGAACCTGCAACACATCGCGCAGCAGCCAATAACTCAGTCACTACACCAAAAGTGACGTCATATTTTTTTCTCATAAGTCCATTCCAAAGATTGAAGATTAGGTACAAGAAGTGTGACATTTTATATCGATGTAGAATATTGTGAATGAATTTTTATTTAATTGCACCGTTATATTCACAGACACGTTTTAAATATCACTGACTAATGAGAGGTTTAAATAACCTAATATGGCACTATCTCTGACAAAAATCACCGGTTTGGAAGTCCAGTCAAGTGTGTTTGTCAGTCACCGCAAAACGAGTCAATCGTTTTTGTAGGTGTCACCTTTTTTTCTGTTGTTTTTCTCCGCGGGGCCAACCTTCGAAACGTAATTTTCTTAAGGCAACACTGTAGCCGCCTGCAGTAAGCAAAAGCACCCTGAGATCTCCTGTCCACCAGTTTTGAGTATATGCTGTGCCTGTAATCTGATTACCATATGTGTAATAATTATAATTTATTACATTTTAATAACTTCTTAGGTTTTCGCGATCACTACACATTATAATAAAACAAAGTTTAACCGGATTAAATCGCGTATATTATTTAAATTGGTTTCCCTGACGTATCGAAAGCTTTGCAGCATTTCGTGGTCGCAGGTAGACTAAGATGACAATCGTCTTTACAGATATTTCTAAAAAATTATTTTAATCTATCGTACAATATTATTAATTAAAATGGTTTCGATGCACGCAGTAATCACTCAAAATATCAATATCTTTTACAGTGTTGCGTGCTGTTTGGGACTTGATTATTTTTAGGACTGGGTTCCAAACAGGTGGTAGCTGCCAACCATCTTCTCTATTAAAATTAGGATGTTTTTTAATTTCAATAGCCTCACGGAGCATTCTAGGTACATATCGGTTTTCCTTTGCCAGAACTTGTGGTTTATCAAATCGAAGAAAATGGTTGGGTTTGTCTAAGGCATGTTCACACACTGCAGACTTTGAAAAAACAAAACATCCTAATTTTAATAGAGAAGATGGTTGGCAGCTACCACCTGTTTGGAACCCAGTCCTAAAAATATTCAAGTCCTAAACAGCACGCAACACTGTAAAAGATAATGATATTGTGAGTGATTACTGCGTGCATCGAAACGATTTTAATTAATAATATTGTACGGTAGATTAAGATAAGAAGATAAGATAAAGTTTATTGGGCAACATTATTACAAGTATAACAAGGTACAAGAGTACGATAGTAGCTGCAGTAGTATGCACTGTGTCGCAGCTGCCATCGCCCACCTCCAGATTCTACAGGAATATAATGCAATAACTGTGCTTGAAAAACATGATCAAAAATAAAACCAGTGAAATAAATATTTAGATAAAATACAAATAGTTACTATTTAACATCATCTAAGTATTTGAGTGTGTATGTGTAATGTATGGATGTGTGAGAGGTATGTTTGTGTGTTGATGTATTATTGCGTGAGAATTATTAATTTATGACCAGACCTTCTGTATCTTCATAAGAAAGTGTATATAGCCACTCATTTACTTTGGTGTTGCACTTATTGAAGGTTAGTGAATAGATTTGAAGTTCTCTGTTTACTTTGTTATAAAGTCTGGGGCTCAGAAAGTGATACTGGTGACTTGCAAGAGTAGTACCTGCCATTTCTAACTTGTACACCATATCAGACCTACGTGTTCTCTTAACAAAATCTGCATCGAAAGGAGTTGCTGCATGTTTGCGTAGTAATACCTTAAATACGTAAAGCTGGCGAATTGTCAGAACTTTGCAGAGTGAATAAAGATCGGCTGTTGGAAATCTTATAGGATTACAGGTCATGATCTTTAATATACATCTATGGGCTCTCTCTAACCGCAACATTAAAATATTTTTTTTGAAATATCTGTAAAGACGATTGTCATCTTAGTCTACCTGCGACCACGAAATGCTGCAAAGCTTTCGAAACGTCAGGGAAACCAATTTAAATAATATACGCGATTTAATCCGGTTAAACTTTGTTTTATTATTACATTTTGCTATTACTATGGCGACTGCGTACTGGAAGGCGCAGCTCGGATAGTCCCGACAAGGTGGACCGACGGCGACGACCTGGTGAAAGTCGCGGGAATCCGCTGGATGCGGAAGGCGCAGGACCGTCGTTGTGGCGATGCTTGGGAGAGGCCTATGTCCAGCAGTGGACGTCTTTTGGCTGAATGATGATGATGCTATTACTATCACACTAATGCTAGTCACGGGCCTCTTCTCAGGATAAGAAGGGTTCGGTCAAATTCAAATTAACTTTATTTGCTTAAAATGTGGTACAGAAGATGGTACATTCTATTTATAGTCATTCTATGGTCTGCTCTATTTTTCATCGCCAACCTAAATTATCACTAAAATGCGATAACATTAAATTGGGCATCCCCAAAACCCTAATCCGGGCACTCAGCATGCACAGGTTATTGATTGTAACAATAGTTCATTACGCGGCGGGCGCCTAAACTGAGTGATTAATGTTCCTGTGTTGCCAGGCGCTACGTTAAATATTGCCCCCTTCACAGAATATGACACCGTGACACTAGACTGACGGTTAGGATCACAAAAATAGATAGATAGAATGGAAAATTGGGCGGGGCGCGCGTGCCAATACATCATAGTGCAGAGCATTTCACTGCCTTTCTCAGTACGCCTTGACTTTTTTCTGTAAATACTGCAACAAAAACGCGCAAAAATGCCTTATTGCGCTGTTTCTAACTGCAGAAACAAAAGCGGTAAAGTAAATTTATTAAAGTTAATTTTTAAAAATTGATGTCAACATGGTAGGCGTAGTTTGTCCGAAAGTTGCCACGCATGAATCGCAAGCAAGTAAAATTGTGATTACAACCATTCTATCTCTATCTATTTCTGTGGTTTGGATACATTTTGTAAATTAATGATAAGGTACAGAAGCTGCAAAGAATATACGTAGACTTTAAGCAGCAATCATTCTATTGATACGTCAAGACAAACCCATACCCATACCCATCATACCCATGGTATGTGGTATGGTCGTGGTTCATACCCATTTGTTATAAGCCTATTTGACGAGTTCACTCGGCCAGCCTAACCAGATACGGTGCATCAGTAAGTATTTTCCATGGAGCTACCACTATCAGCCATCCGCAGCGCAGTTAGGACAATAGCAATACCGATTTCACAAGGTTTTCTATCATAAATAAAATACACTAAACAAGACCTACCCAACAAACTATTTCTCACCAAAAATCATTAGCAAAATGTAACCCAATCCCATATTATGAAATTTTACTAACAGTGATTAATTTATTATTATTTGTCACAGTTATTTAGCACCAGAGCGTTGCCAAATTGCCACGTGTTGGCAACACCACAGCTTTTCTGGGAGGCGGGGGAGAAACGGGCCGTATTGCCCGTAATCTCTGTCCCTGACAGTGTGATGCGGGGTCGTCGCCCCGACTCTGCCCACTTACGGGCAAACTTGGAGCTAATTGCTCGTAAACAGATTATTCAGCAATTTTTCAGAATGTTTGTGGATGCTGCGATGATATTTTTTGAAGTTTTAAATTGCCTGTACATAATAACCTCTGTATCTTTAGTTTAAAATTTTATATTCATCATTATTATACCACAGACGTCAACTCTTGAACGACTGTTCTCTTCGACCGCTTTTCAGAACATAACATTATTATGGTCTTAATCCATTTAAACGCCTCAGCACCAGACCTGCACACGATCAGCATAGTCACAAAAGAGAGAACGGCGTTTGACCGCTATTTTCACATACAAATATAAAATATTGTGCCACACAGCCACAGACATAGTAACAAATATACAATACAATACAAATACTCTCTATTGTACACAAAAGAAGATAGCAACATATATGTCTTATATAGAACACTTGTACAATGGGCGGTCTTATCGCTCAAGGCGATTTCTTCCAGACAACCTTAGGATGGACAATATGGGCAAGTAAAGAGAGGGGTAGTACGCAGTGTAACAACATAATAGAATACATATACTACATAACATAAATATAGACGTAGTGAAGCCAAGAAAACCGTGCTCCTCTGTGCACTCTGTGTGTCACACAGCTTAAAGTACGTTTTCAAGTAACCGATTTGTGAGGCGAGGTGGCACTGGTCTGGTACTGAGACGGTTAATGCATGACGACCTTTATAGTTACTAAATAAATAATAATTATAAGATCTTAATTAGATTTAGTTAGTGCGCTATGTTTTGCCTTAAAGACATACAAATATAATTGTGTACATACATATATGTAAATGTGAACACGATGTGTGTGTGTTACATGTACATACATAATCCAAAATATTAAGAAAGCCATGATTGTTTATTATTCATCTATACTTCCTCTTTACAATATACTTTAGCAGATCAGTAGGCGTAGATTAAAAGTTTACAGAAACTGATACAAGAAATAAGTTTCCAAAACCATAAGTATTAGCATCAAATATTAATATTTCAACCATAAAACTTTATACAACCAAATTATTTTCGAATTACCCTCAAAGCGAGTTTAAATTACTTATGTAAATGGCGGATACCTGCCGAGCTTGGATCGCGTGTGCCAACTTATAATTGGGGAGGTTCGGAGCATCGGAGGGGCGCAGTGGAGCCCGAGACGGCAGCCAAAGTGGTTCACCACAGTTACCAGCCTTGGACAAACAGATTATACCGTCTGTGGCTTCATGTGACTTGTGGGAACATAAACAGTTAAAAAAAACTTTGTAACTATATGTGACTTGAACGTTGAAGTAAAAAAATTAAAATCTAATTAAAGTGATGGATTATTAAATAAATAAAGCTTTCTCTATTAGTTTTTAATAACGTTTCGTTCATTAAAAAAAATTGAATGAATTTGTTAGTGTGAAAAGTTCGTGAACCGCTCCCGCCATGAGACTAGCCCGTCAGTACCTTTGCCTTACATGGCCAATGTTGGTCACACTTCGATGTCCATTGCTGGGTCGCTTATATCTTATCATACCTCTGCTTTGCGGATGAAGCTATGGACTTCGAAATTTATCCAAGATAACACGCACTTTGCACCAATTTGCACTTAATTTATGCACTTGTATTTGCAAAGTTGCACCAAATATTAGCAGCAGCATAATAATTATACAAGCACATAAAATACGAGTAGGTACTATGGCTTTTAGAATAGAATAGAATAGAGTATATTTATTTATTTGCACAAAACATGGTATAAAAAGGTGTTATAAACTTAAATATGAGATCATTTTTGTTTTGTTGTTATGTTTTTTGTTTTTACATTTTTGGCGTGTCACCACTCTAGAATCACAGATCTAGCCTGTGATTTTGTAGTAGGAAAGATGTCTACGCAAATAAATGGTTCTTTCTATCTTTCTTTTACTATTTACAAGTGGATGCTACTTACCTGCATTAAGATAAGATCTTTAATAGCCAAGGATATGGTACAAGAAGTTGGTCATTTGTCATACTAACCAACACAAAACTTTGGTTGGTCTATAATAGATTTCCAACACATCCGAGGTGGATGTAAGAAACATAAGAATATTATAATAATTCATTTGACAATCTAGATTCAAGTAGCCCAATTTCGGCTCAATACCTATTAATTATTATTAAAATGAATTCGTAATTCAATAGCACTCATGACGACCAACCCTTCACCGCTTCCCATTTTCGCTTCTACAACATAAACAATGACAGAACCTATTTTCTCTGTAAAAAAACAAAAACACGATAAAACAACAACACAATACTGACATGTAACAATTTTATTGTTACCAATGAATAAACTACACAGCTTAGTTAGATTTTAGCGGAGACTTTGAAAAGCAAAGGTCACGCATAATTTAATTAATTTTTTCATTTAATTTTTTTTACATTTAATAGAAAACCTGTACCACTAAATATAATTATAATAATAGCAGTTAACAAGTCATTTAAACGCGGTCAGAATATCTCAAATGTCTGCAGTTACAGTGTTGCTGTGTAATTGCATTCCCAGCTGACCTGCACCCCGTCATTAATCATTACTAATTCATTACAGAACACAATATTCTGATGAATTACACAACAGAAACGATTTTTGAGGTTTAGTGTTTTGGTTTGTTTTCTGTGAAGTTATATAAAATAGGTGACCGGATAACAAAAATTTCTGCGACTTTTTATAAGTGATGTAATATGGTTTTTATTTGTATAAAACATAAACATAACATCACGCCTGTATTTCCCCGAAGGGGTAGGCAGAGGTGTATAGTACACCCACATTTCGCCAGTTATGTTATAAGTCCCATGTAATAGGGGGCGAGCCTATTGCCATTAACCGGGCACAAATCCAGACTCCGGGCTGCTTTTTTTTGTATAAACTTGTTTAAACATTTATGCCAGCATTCACAAATGTGTTTATCTAAGTAAGTACTTACTTAACTGGGATTTATCGATAAAACTTTTTTAAGTACCAGCTGTACAATATTTGTTAATTTATGCATATAAATTTGTAGTTATCATGCCTGTAACCTGTTTGTGCAACAATAAATAAATAAATGAATTATTTTATATTTCCTGCATAGATTAAAAAACCGCATGAACATGACTATAACATAACTTTAAGCTCACAGCAACGAACACATTCCGTTACCAAATCCAAATTAAAAATACGCAACACAAAAAACAAAATAACAAACCGCATGTCCAGAATTCAGGGAAAACCACGAAGGAAGTGCTCAAATATTAATAACTACCCGCTCCGGAAAGATTAGTGCTGACATGATAAAAT
This sequence comes from Asteroscopus sphinx, assembly GCA_949699075.1. Classification (NCBI taxonomy): domain Eukaryota; kingdom Metazoa; phylum Arthropoda; class Insecta; order Lepidoptera; family Noctuidae; genus Asteroscopus; species Asteroscopus sphinx. Next base: position 1,527,300 of record OX453004.1, on the reverse strand, counting down.
TATGCTTTTTGAATAGCTTTGATAATATTAAATGAATACCACAGAGAGCCCGTAACGCGGCGGCTTAGGGGCCGTTTCAATGTACGATTAAGACAGATGATTAAAAAACTGAACCTATTTCTTTTACTTTTACCTTTTTTGCGCGGTTTTTGAATGAATATAGAATACAATAGATTACTGGTATGTAGTACTTCATCATCATTTCAGCCGAAAAACGTTCATTGCTGGACATTGGCCTCCCACAAGCTTCGCCACAATGACCAGTCCTGTGCTACCCGCATTCAGCGGATTCCCACAAACTTCACCAGGTCGTCGGTCCACCTTATGGGCCTACCCATGCTGCGCCTTCCTTGGTAGTACTTACAGGTATTAGAAAATTATACAGCGTGGTGAACTTTTACACGACGTATGAAACAAATATTGATCTATAAATAGGTATATAAACACTGTAATTTTTTTCTAATAAACTACAAAATTTCTCGAAATCTATGGACTTTCAGCTAGGGTATGTGGGATGCTTATTTATTGCAAATGGGATGATCTTCCACGTCACTTCTTAAAGAGAATACTCTGAAACAGAGTTAATCCTGTACATTTGTCTTTCAAAAATAATAATCAAGCGATAAATGGTCTTATCGCAACCAGTTTAATATTTCTTTCAATCCTCTTTTCAATAAAGAAATACTTAATTTGTATGTTATCTTGTAGCTGATATTAAATTATTAATTCTAAAGATACAAATTATGAAAATAAAAATTTGTTTACGAGCAGGGTTCGAACCTGCGACTCCTGGCTCAATCCTGCGACACCAGTGTTGTATCCGTTAAGCTAAGCACTGGTGATCTAAAAATACTGCTCGTGAACGAATTTTTCTTTCTACAATTTATTAACTTCAGCTAAGATAAGTCTACAGAATAATATGCCTTAATAATATTTTTATACGACGTCACAAAATAGATAATAGTACCAACCATAAATTCAACAACGTCGAGGCTCCAGACGGGAACTCAAAAATACGGGAGTCAAGACTACGGAACCCAACTCACTGCCGCGTATGAAAATAGAATATTAGCATATTAATGTGGCTGAGGATCGCTACATCCTGCTCGGTACATAATTAAGGCGAGCATTAGCTTTGTGATGAGTCCCGGCGCTTAGCCGAGCCCGCGGACGAACCCTCGGGGGGCTACCGTGCTCCCGGGACGTGTGGCTCAAACTTTGGACAGAACTTCATATTTTATTTAATGGTGTTTTGATCAGGTCTTTTGTTCAATTTGTTTGTTATGTTGTGTGTTGATTAACGGCCAAAATGAATAACCGATCTATCCACGATTTACCCTACTATTTGACATAAAATGTATGGCGCTTATGTCAAATTTCTATCTCTAGTAGGGTAAATCGTGGATATTATACCGGTTATTAATTTTGGCCGTAAGGGAATATTTTTTTGCCCAAAACCGTAAACTAAGATTAATTTCGTGTAAGGAACTCTGGGATTTCGGTGACCAAGAGTTTAAGTAATAGCTTCAGCACGAAAGTGAAGGTAAGGACAAGGCATGGAAGACACCATGAATCTTTAGATCCACTATCTCTTGAACACGTTTCCAAATTTGATATCAGACGCTGCAGTTTAACATCTCGGCCCTTATTACATAGGCCCTAAGGACCAGGCGTAGGCCTCCTGTGACTATTTCTTTATTCAGACATATTTTTCTTTTCTTAAGCCTATAATCTTGTCGGTATACATTTCAGCTCATTACATTCTTAATTTCTAGGATTACGTTTGTAGATAAATAAATCTGATTTGGGCTGGTATGAAGCTGTAAAGCTTGGTCTGGAAAAAAACAAAAGCTAAGTTTACATTCAGGATTCAGGCCTCTAAGCAAGCCTACTGCGAGATGGCGGACTACACACACCATCAAGAACTTTATGGAGTTCTCTAGGGGTTCAATTATGAAGATGCGGCACGATGCGCTGGGAAAGTTTGTGGGCTATGGAACTTTGCACGCACCGCTCGTCTTCATAAACGAGACAACATTTCGCTATATAGGTATTTGTGTTTGCACATGTTACGCTGCGGGCACTGATGCGGGCCCCGCCGAAGGTATCACCACGCTTCATGCTCCGCCTCTCCATGAACGTCGCATGATGCGCCAGCCACGTGAGGCGTTGTCCTAATACAAAGCGACTCTGTACGTGACCAGTGAAGTTGCCTTCACTCGAATTTCGTTTGTGCGAGCCCGTGATCAAACATAAAGGTGTCGAATAGGTGTCCTAATTAAGATTCGCGCGATAATGTCATGTCATCATGCAAATTATAGTAATCTAGCCGTAGTCATCTGCCTCATTTTTCTAATGGCAAAAGCAGCAGAACTCAGTTTGCCAGTGTGCCTCTATATGAGGTCCCCATTGCAGTTTGGAGTTTACTGAAATGCCCAGAAAGAAAGGTGAGAGAATCAGATCAATCCACACATAAATCCGAAAAGTCAGAGGACTGGGTTCGATATCTATTCATTCACTCTAAACTGCACGACCCAAATCCAAGCTTTCTTTTTACGTAACTACGGCTCAAGTTACAGATAAATTAATCTATTTCTGTCGATAAACGATACCCTATAGTAAGGTCTATTTCTTAGCCATTAAGCTGATGAAAGTAAAACGGTCCGTGCAAGAATGGGGTCAAACTGCGTAACTAGATACACATATTCTGTTTTACTGCATTAATTAATCAGAATCGAAAAGATCGAGAAAAATATCATAGTGCAACAACACCCGGTCTTTCACCTTCCTCCACAGGCATAGTTAAAAATATAGACAGTGCTGCGAACAATCATAGTGAAGCCAACAAAACCATGCTCCTCCGTGTACAAACCAGCGCTCACGCACACATGCTCATCAAACCGTGCTCACCGCTCTCAGTCTCAGTGCACATCTCGCGGCAACGTCAATTGTAAGCATCGCATCGCCAAAAACATATATCTTTAAGGTGCACGTGTGTGCGTGAGCGCGGGTTTGTACACCGGAGCACGGTTTTGTTGGCTTCACTATGATTGTTCGCAGCACTTCGTCAAATGTCTGTGCCTTCCGCATTCAGTCTACCAAAACCACAACCTTCAAGCCGTCGATGTATGTGGTTCTGAGCCAAAAGGCTGCCTATACTCGCAGGACTATGTTCGGTTTGCTCCAACGACTATTGGTCCAAAGTCAAAGAAAGACCGAGCTGTCGCTGCAAGTTGGATGATTATCCTTCGGCTAGCTCCCCTTCTGTACAGTCTAACAAAGCAATTAGTATCCAGGGTCGCTAGCAGGGCTTATTCCCATGAGCTCCAAATCTATTGTTCTCGTCAAAAAATATTTTCATACATTGGTTCCCGAGAGCTCCAAATTTTGTAGAAAAAACTAAATAAATATTAATATACCTACCTATTTTTGTCTCGAGAGCTCCAAGCTAAATTGTGTATGGTTAGCAGAATAAAACGCTTATGGCTTACATTCATATTTATAATTTGCTGAATATAGTTTAAGGCATCAGTCACAAATCGACCTTAGGTTACACTTATAGTGTGAAATTCCTAGCAGATATAACTGAAGTTTTCTTAGAAGTTTATGGATATTTTCGAGTGAAATATCATTTTAATAACGAACAAAGTTATACTTTATTTAAACAAAACCCTAATCAAACCGTTCTATAATAATTTCCTGTTAAATATTCATCTATATCTGACGACCCTGGATACCATTGAATTATATCATTGTTGCTGGATACTAATTGCTTTGTTTGTTGACACTTGCGAAAGCTTGCTGTCTTACCTATCTCCTTACACTGCTCCCTTACCTATTGTATCAAATATATCTGTGCCTTGAACATCAACAGGCCATGACAACTATCAAACCAAGACCCCTACTGAACCATGTAACTCGTCATTTCGCTGTCGATCATAAAAGACAAGCGTATGACATACAAGTACAGTTAATGAAATTTAACTACCATATCAGGAATTCCAGTAAACAAACCCTCAAAATTTTACAAGCATACAACATTACCTACAAGCGTACAGTACAACAAAAGCAAAGTTCCACGGACGCACAAATAAACTGCAATAGGTATACTGCGGTATACTTGTCATACTTTACGAATATTATAAATGCGAAAGTGTGTTTGTTGGTTTGTCCTTCTTTCAAGGAACAACGGATCGACGTGATTTTTCAAATACCGGTACCTTTTGCTGGGCCTCCTAACACAGGTATTATCCATACTTAAAAGGAGACCCCAACGTAAGATATAATTGTAGTTTGTACATGCTACTGAAAAAAAATATATATATATATATTAAGGGCCGGTGAAAAGTATTTCATCCCGAAAAGAAATTCACGGTTCCTGTGTTGTGGTATAAAGAACTACGGAAGCGAAACCGGGGGAAATCTAGTACTCAATAAATCGCACGTCTCAATTTGTCAATTTTGACTTTGTTTCACCTGATGTGTGAAATAATGAAACAACTACCTAACTAAATTGTAATCGCAATCGCATTTGTTTCGGCAAAAAAGGCTGAGAAAACATAAGCCGATAGAACCTCTGAGTTGTGTTGAACTGTACGACTTGTCATCGGATCCACAACAAACACGGAGGCACGTGGTCCTCGCGTGTTGCCCCCGCCATGAATCAAAGGCATCCATAAAATTAACTAACTCCTCCATAACATTGACGGAGCAACCTCGGGTGATTTACGGGGCCCGGTAAAACGCAAATCGTTTACATTAACTTCGAATTCCATACATTCCCTTTTAATGGTTATGATGGATGTCATTTTGTGTCTTCGTATATAAATGGAGGGTAGGCTGGTGGATAGGTACATTCATAAAAAACCAGCAACGTGGGTTTCGCAATACTAGTTCCTATATCTATCACTAGGAGTAGGCAATTCATAAGAATTCCCGGAGCTCCTCTTTTTTGTGCTGAGGTCGGCCACCGTGTGGTTTTAGTCAGTAGGAGTCCAAAATACCCCTCCGCCATCCCTAGACGAAGGGTATCTATGAAGATGTCCACTTGTCAACAAAAACAGAGTGGGTGTCGCTTAAACTACCAAGCAGTTAAACTAAGATGTACTACCGTTGATTATACCGATGACCGTTACACATTGAGAATTCCACACCCTACCGAGCCGGAGAGCAGTCCCATGTAGTTGTCTTAAGATTTCTGACACAGTTACAATCCTGAAAGTTTTATAATTGATCAATATTCTATTCCAAAGGTGATTTTGACATGCCTAAATTGTTGGATAGTGTCTGATGGCGACGCAGACAGCATTATTCGCTCCCGTGTTAAATATCTATATATCATCATATCTCCGGGAACGCTTTGAGTATCTTGTCCCCAGGGGAAAGCCCTGTCGCTCATCCTCTTCCCTTCTCCTCCGTATGCCCTATCACACATCTAGCCGTTACGACGGTTCTTTCACCATTCATGCAGTGCGCCTGTGGAACTCTCTTCCACACTCTCTACGCGATAGCCCTTCACTGGATGTCTTCAAGAGAAGAATTAAGGAGCATTTTCTTTCACCATAAATCATATGTATTATATATATATACGTATTTTATATATATATATATATGTATGTATTTTATGTACATATGTATGTACCTATTTATGTATATAAGTATATATATCTTAATATAATTATTTTACTTGTAAATAGTTTAATCTTGTTAGATAAGTTATGTAGTCAAAATTTTTTTTTTATTCTGTTGTACACTTGTTTTTATCCTCTAATAATATATCAACATCTCTCTATCGCTCTAAGGTTTGCTGTAAGAAAACTCATTTTTGAGTTAAGCTCGCCGATGTACATAAGCTTTCCTATTGTAATATTAATGTGTATTTGTGTGTACAATAAAGTATCATAATAATAATAATAATCTACAAATATTCTGAGCCTCATCCGGAAAAAGCTAGGTTCATTAGATTAGCGAATGGCAAACTTTTATATTGGAACCAATTATGCAGGAACTAACAATTTTACCTAGGCCCGGTATTAAGGGTGAATTTGCAACGATTTGCAATAGGCAATGTATCAAATATTTCATTAATTCACTAAGTTGTGACATTGCGCCGTTATTTATGAGACAGGCAGGCAGGGCAGGTCATGCGATCCTTATTGTTCGTGGACTTTAAAGACCTTCAGAATTTTGATGTCTGATTAAATTAGCTTTACGACTATTTGAGTGAACACAGTTTGAGATCATATCGGCTGGCTTCGATATTTTGGTCTTAATACAAAAAGTTGTTGTTTAAAATAGTTTTAGCAAGTATCGATTAAGTGATTAGTTACCTACTTCAATTCTCAAACATAAAAACGTGTATAAGTCGTGAAACTGAATATCCCTGTGGTGTTAGGGAACTGGCAAATATAAATAAAACAATATTTGATATTCGAATGCCCTTGCGACACCGCCTGACGTCTGTCGTGGTCTTGTCTAAGTGTCAGTGTGGCCAGAGCAATATTTAATTAATTTTCTATACATCACAATCCACCGATTAATCCCTAAAAACTGTCAAACGTTTTTATGGTGACAGTAATGTTTTATTTATTGACCTAAACTTTAATTAATTAGCACCAATGCCACTGGCTGAAATTACTTTAATTAATTATCAAATAAAGTACGTATATAGTATCTATATAGTACCTGTGTAAGGAACTTCATAAACTAAAATTATTAAAAATTAAATTCATAATTGTATTTATCTAGCAATTTTTTTTCTTTGTCACGTGGAACTCAAGACCTAACGCACGACAACTGCGTTTGCGAAAACGGCATCAATCAACTCGACTCAGCCTATCGCAGTTCACTGATGGACATAGGTCTCTCCCAAGTTGCACTACAACACTCGGCCCTCCGCCTTTTGCATACAGTCCCCCCAATATCTTCTTCAGGACGGTCCAACTGGCTGGGGTGCGCCCTACGCTGCGTGTACCGATTCGCGGTCTCCACTCAAGGACTCGTCTGCTCCAATGTCCATCAGTCTTCCGACAGATATGGCCACTGCCTCTTCAGCTTGCTGATCCTACAACATACGTCTGTCACTCCGGTTCTTCTCCACATAATATCGTTACTGATGTGATCCTTCAAAGAAGCTTAAAGCTTAGATCAATCCATAGCTTGCTGTGTGACTTTCAATTTGTGTACTAGCCTAACAGTCGGTACCACGGTACCACCCCTCTCGGCACCGTAAGTCATGACATAACAAGCAAGACGCACTGTTGACCGTGGAACAGCACCCATGAATTTGAATGATGTCTATCTGCATATACTTTATTAGCTCTTCATCATCATCATTTCAGCCGAAAGACGTCCACTGCTGGACATAGGCCTCCCCCATAAATCGCCACAACGACCGGTCCTGCGCTTTCCGCATCCAGCGGATTCCCGCGACCTTCACCAAGTCCACCTACCCACGCTGTGCCTTCCAGTACGCGGTCGCCACTCCAGAACTTTACTGCCCCATCGGCCATCCGTTCTGCGAGCAATGTGCCCCGCCCACTGCTACTTAAGTTTGGCAATTCTTCGGGCTATGTCGGTTACTTTCGTTCTCCTGCTAATCTCCTCATTTCTGATTCGATCACGCAGGGACACTCCGAGCATAAACTTTGAGTGATTTTGAGCCTTCTTATCAAGCCCACTGTGAGCGACCACGTTATTATATATTAGCTCTTAGGTATAATATATTACCCAAGGACATACAACAACTACCCTATAGACCTAAACATGAAACCGATTTATCCCTGACTCTTGTAAATAACTAAGTATTTATAGTATTCAATACCTACCTCTGACAAACAACAATTCTTTAGGTTCCAACAATATTAATGTACTTGCCATATAACAGAACTTTTCTATTATTCGGTAGGTAATACTATTACTAATAGCAGTATTATATTATCTGTGAATCGTAAATCTTGTTTTTCAGCGAAAGCCTGACCTTCATTAGATAGGGTTTTGTAAAAACTATGCTAGTCAAAGAATATTGTTTGTATAGAAACTGTTTTCTTTAATCATTGAGGGTTAAGAGTTAAGATTATCTTACATAAATCTGTAGACCATTAGCTAGATGTCCAGTAATGCGATGTGGTCCTTTTAAAATATTTCATGCTTAAGATTAGTTTCAATAGTTACAAAGGCCAATGACATGATACGGTTTCTGAGTAGTTTTGTCAGCTGATGGGACAACGGTGTCAAATAATAATTAAAACGAATGTATAACCTTGGAATATATACCTCGTATAACCATCCAAAATCTTATAGGTAGACATGAGGTGGACCTATGGCAATTCCTTCCAATGATTTCGGTGACTTTTCTATGAGTACCTATCATGGCTGGAATCCTATGGGCCAGTAGTCAGAACTTATTAAAAACACAAATCTAGCAATGCCCGTTCACAAATATTTGTAGATTATAATAGTACCTACTACTACTATTATTTGTTATATGATAGTATCAAAGTATTAGGTGTCGGCTTTATGACACCCATGGGAAACTATCGTTGCCTCGTTGGTCTAGTGGTCGCAAGCGCGACTGCTGAGCGTGGGGTCCTGGGTTCGATTCCCTGGTCGGGCAAAGTGTTATTGGGTTTTTTCATTAGGAAATTCTCAGTAACAGCCCGGAGTATGGATTTGGCTCGCACCCTATTACATGGGACTATAACATAACTGGCGAAATGTGCGTGTACTATACACCTCTGCCTACCCCTTCGGGGAAATACAGGCGTGATGTTATGTTATGTTATGGGAAACTATGATAGGTAGTCCTTTTTTCAGTAAAAAATCTCATATGAAGATATTCGTACGTTTCACACGTCATTTTTTGCCTCGTACAGCAAAACTGTGGAACCAACTCCAGTCAGCGGTTTTCCCGAAACAATTCGACATGGGAGCCTTCAAGAAACAAGCATACGTCTTTTTAAAAGGTCGGCAACGCATCGGTGACTCCCCTGGTGTTGCGGATGTCCATGGGCGGCGGAGATTGCTTACCATCAGGTGACCCGCTTGCTCGTTTGCCCCCCTATGTTATAAAAAAAAAAAAAAAAATCGTCTTTTATGTTCACACTATTCGATACTACCAGTCTGGGGTGTTAGTCTAATAATACGTCCATAACCTATAGGACCACAAGATTCATAACTCCACAGACTCCACAGTAGTCTCAATTTGTGTTTATTTTATAACATGAAAAAAAAACCGAGTGCGTTGTAAAAACGCTCCTATTTCTCTTTATTTCCCACAAAGTACGGGCCTGTTAAGACTTGGGGGAGGTTCAGTTAAAAGATTGCATTAGATGGTAGATGGTGACAGATTGCCAACCCGACGGTTACGACCACCCAGTAATCCATTACCAACTGACGGTTAACTTGCCAAGTAATTGATTGCGTCGCGTTTTCCGATTAGTGTGTCTCATAAATATCGTTAATTGTGAAAATAAAATGTAATTGGAAATATGATTATATTTGTGAGAGTAACGCGTAAAAAACTGGCCAAGTACGAGTTTAACTCGCACACAGCAAAAGCAAAAAACTGACGTCACAAACGGACGGACAGCCAGCGTAGCCTTAGTAATAGGGTCTTGTTGGCACCCTTAGGGTACGGAACCCTTAAAATGCTACATTTTTTTAAACAAGTAGAAGGTAGTACCAACCTACCAACCAAAAGAAACACATAAGACTGTCCAATCGGTACGACGAAATTTGAACTTGAAAAGTGAAAATATTCTATTATCAACAATCAACTCAGCCTATCGCAGTCCACAACGCTCGGTCCTCTGCCTTCCGCATCCAGTCCCCCCCAGCCTTCAGGTCAGGGCAGTCTTTAGGTTTATATTCTATTAAATAAATCAGAAATAACAATAATTTTATTATTCTTTTATTTAAAATTATAACAAAAAATAAAATAAATATTTTTTTTTATGTAGGTAGGTATACCAATCTTTTTAAAAGCTCCATCTAGTATTGAATCTCAGTAGTGTCAACGGAATCTTGCTATGACACTGCCATCTAGCGGCGAGTAGTGTCATAACTGTCTTACTACACTCGTTACTAAGTTAGTCTACTCCTTCATAGATGTCGCTGTTCATGAACTCGTTCAAAACGCTTTTTACGAATAGAGGGCATCACACGAGTCTTACTTAAATCGTTAATGCGCAATAAAACCATAGGTACAAGTCAATGAATGAAACTCATTGGAATTTCAAGGTTTTGACGAGATAGACTTACAATTATTCGAATTGTAGAGATTGCACGATAGGGCAATTAATTCATTTACTTACACTTTATAGAAATAAAATGTAACAAAATCTGAATGGTGGAGACTTTCTTAGATCTATTACCCATTGAGATGGGTATCTGAGGATAGGATATTTTACTATCTAACTATACTATTCTACAATAAATCGATGGAGCACGTTCATAAAATTCTATCTTTATGGCAGCGACAACTGATAGCAATCCTACGGACTATAAAATGTTCTTTTTGCTACTTTCCGTCTGACATGCGAGGAACATAGAGCCATGACGAATGAGGAGCTGCCGATATACATAGTTTGGGCATTTATCTAATGTAAACGATATAAACTGTGAAAAGAAAAATTCGCTCACGAGCAGGATTCGAACCTGCGACTCCTGGTTCAGTACACCAGTGTTTTATCTGCTAAGCTACCGTGAACTCTGCTCGTGGTATCGTGGAATTTAACTTCCAAAGTGGAACTGGAGTGGAGTGGTGGTACACGTTTTTGGGAGACGTCATCTTCCTCAGCTCAGCTTCCTTAGTCAGTTTTCTTTCCACAATTTATATCTTTAGATTTCGCTCCGCATGCGTTAATGCGTTAAAGTAATAAATAATGTAAACGAGAAAGATCTCGAATTACAAGTTAGGTATAGTCACAGACCAGCAAGCCTCAAGACGCCGCATAAACAAAGTTTTGCAAGAGAACACTGTCGTAAAATGTTGGCGGGGTACAGGGGGCGGATGGTGCGTTATGATTGGTCGGACCAAAAGTTCGGTAGTATGATTGGTTCCGCTCGCTGACGCAGTGACGTCCCGATTGGCGGCGGGGCGTAAGATATGCAGTGCTACTGCATATGCTCGGTGACCGGGGGTATCCGGCTAATCAGCGAATAGAGGCTAACTGGTCTGTGGGTATAGTTGAACGCATGTAAGAACAATACCTTCAACTATACCAAACTTGTAATTCAGTTTTGTTTCTTACACAAAAATATCCCATCACTCCCTTCACACATCGACCAAAACTTACGACTCATAATATTTCCTACCCATAGGTTACGCTGAGGAAAACGCTTACGTTTTCCTAAAACGCACGGGATTCAAAACAAAAATCAAATCAAAATGTTTACCTCATCATCATCATCATTTCAGCCGAAAGACGTCCACTGCTGGACATAGGCCTCCCCCAAGTATCGCCACAACGACCGGTCCTGCGCCTTCCGCATCCAGCGGATTCTATGTTTACCTATCTAAAACAAAACAAACAAAGAAACATCCAAAACATGAGCACTACATGGCATTACAACCACTGCTTCTCAAAACCTCAAAACAAAACTCAAATCTGCCTCGTTGGTCTAGTGGTCGCAAGCGCGGCTGCTGAGCGTGGGGTCCTGGGTTCGATTCCCAGGTCGGGCAGTGTTATTGGGTTATTTCATTAGGAAACTCTCAGTAGCAGCCCGGAATCTGGAAATGTGTCCAGTCTTCTTCTTAGCGAGTAGATGGCAAATTTGTCAAATTTTGTTGGCCCAGTGTTCCGTAACGCGCACCGCATTGTGATTGGATTGGCGGTCATTAGCTCCTGGCGCGTGCAGGTGACGGCACGCGGTACAAGATAGGAGGTGAGCCATTGTTTGCGGAGTGACGCCGCACTCACACTGGAAATCCAAACCGTTCGTGAACCCCCATTTTTAACCGACGAAAAAAGGAGGAGGTTCTCAATTCGACGCGTATTTTTTTTTTTAATGTTTGACTACGCACAACTTTTTACAGAGTATTTTTTTAATGGATAGGGTACCTATATCTTGAAGTTGGTCCCGTTTATTTCAAAATCAAAATCCACCCATAAGGGTACGAAAACAGGGCATGAGTGCTTGTTCACCCACTGAATTCTTACCTGTTAACCGATATTCTGTTGAAACTTGACACACATAAATGTAGTTCTAGACACTACAACATCATTTTGGAGATTATCTTTGCTTCTGCCAACTTGGGTCCGAAGTCTATTTAAGGATTTCCAAGTTGACTACGGGAGCAACATGCCCCACCTGGCCATGTACTCCCCTGGGTAGGGTTTCTGATGGTTTTACAAAGAAAACAGGGGGATCAGACGTTTGTCACCAGATATTGTACCTTTCTTTTAAGGCATTGGTATCAGCCGGAACCACGTACCTGAAAAAGTTTTTAAGACCACTGTGTTGTAGTTGTGCATTGGGTGGCGTGGCTCGTCTTCTATTTTTGCTCTCTCAATGCGACTTGCTACTGTCCTTCGAACATCAGGAGGAGCAATGCCAATCAGAGGAAATAGATGGAAGGCAAACAGGCGACTTATAATAGATAACTGGCGAAATGTGGGTGTATACTGTACACCTGTGCTTTCCCTTCGGGGAAATACAGGCGTGATGTTATGTTATGTTACGTTGTTATGCTTCTCAAAACCTGCTGAAAAAAATTAAGTCACCTCCATCCTCATTCGCTTTCGCACATCGTTCAAACCCACACCTACCCCGCCAACCACTAAGTATCTCCTGCACGAACGTTGCTTTTGCTGTACCGTATGTGCCACCTCGACCACGTACCTATCCCCTTGTTCACACATCGCGAACTTCACGTCACCGCTTCGCACCTGCTTTGTCTCCGGCACTCGGGTACATGGCTCTGACGAGTGCGGTCGCCAACGCTGCCGCTGCGGCTGCCGCGGCCGGCGCAGGCAAGAAGGCCGCCCAGGTCCAGTTGCAGGCCGAGCTGAATACGGACGATGAGTGGAACAAATTCCTTACCAGAGATGGATTGTTAGGTAAGTTGGTAAACACACAGAATTTTATATCATTTAGATTATCTAGGGAGTGGCTCTTCTTTCTTTCTTTGACGACCTGTGGTCTAGTGGTTCGAGTGTCGAACTGCTGATAACGAGGTCGTGGGTTCGATTCCCACAGGACACAAATATTTGTGTGATGAACATAAGTGTTTGTGTTGGTCCGTATTTACAAAAAAAAAACGTATTTAAGTATTATATCCATTGTCTAGTACCCATAGCACAAGCTCTGCTTGGTTTGGGACTAGATGGTGCTGTGTAAAAAGGTCCCAAAGATATTTATTTATTTATTTCTGTGTTTTCTTTTTGTGATCTTTCTTTCTCGAATGTTTTTTTGTTAACAAAGATTCTTCATGGTATAATAACAAATATAAATTAACTAGACTGTTCCAGGTTCCAGCAACTTTGCCTTAGCTTATCACAGAAAGACTTATCACGCATCCCTCGGGAACTGTTTATTTTCCTGGGGGGAAATGTCAATATTTTAATCCGGGTCATGGCCTTCTGTGTGTCAAATTTCATCGTGATTAAGTAACAAACATCCAAACATCTTCACACAAATCTTCCAACTTTCACATTATATCTCTCCCGTGTTTTCTTCATACAAACTTTTAACCCCTATTTAAAACCTTTAGGGGATGAGTTTTCAAAAATTCTTTCTTAGTGCTCACCTACGTCATCTAAAGAACTCCTGTGCAAAATTTCATCCTCCTAGACCCACCGGTTTAGGCTGACTTGTCTGTCAGTCAGTTTTCAGAATTTTATTAAGTAGATAGGATGACCGTAAATCGATTAATTATGTCACTTTTTTTAATGTCAACACAAGAACCGAACCATACCTACATACGTAAGTTATCATATTACCATAAAATAGATAATAATACTAGTATTATTATCTATTCTTATGATATTACTACTATCACTTAAATGTTGGAATAAAAGAAAGCGCGAAATACCAATTGCTTCTTTCGATGTCGCAATAAACACCAGCATTCCGTCCGAACAAGTGTAGTGATTATGAGGTCTACGACGCAATCCATCCTCGGTAGACGACCTCTGTGGACTTTCGCTGAAATTGTAACTAGTGTTATTGGTTGTGTTCAGTGGTGGACGTGTACTCGGAGTGGTGTGGCCCCTGCATCGGCATGGTGGGCAACCTGAAGAAGATCAAAGTGGAACTGGGAGGAGACAACCTGCATCTAGCCGTGGTAAGACTCAGGCACATATTACCAGGAATTAAGTTTCTCGTTTCTCGGGATGAAAAGCTTGGTGTAACGCTAGGGCGTCGTCAGCTAATGGTCCAGAGGGGTGGGGGGGGGCAAGATGATAGATAGAGGATATAAATTGTATGTAAAAAAAATAGAATTTCAAAAATTCAAAATTCAAAATTATGTATTTGTCAAACATAGGTAAACATTTGTAAAGTTTTAACCGTTTACTACAAGAAAAAAACTTATTTAAACATAATCTTATTGGGTTTTTGGGAATTTTTCGACTACTTTATTGGATTTTAATAAAGTAAAGCAAAGTAAAGTAAAACATTTTTTAGCGAGTGAGAGTACGAGTACCAACACAAACCATTTCTAGTTTAATGGTACAAAAGTAAATGTGAAAATGTATTAGTCTGAATTCAATAAAATGAAAAAAAAATACTTTTTGTTTAAAAAGGTTAAATAGGTTTGAGTCTCTAAGCTGCCCCCCAGCTCCCCCCTGGCGACATCCATGATGTAACGGATCACCTTTTGGGAAGGCTAGTTCTGTTTTAAAAAACAAACGAATTCCTAGTACAATTTACTAATGATTTTGACTTGAGATAAGGTTTCACCAAAGACATATTCAATGCTCCAAACATATTGGTAATATTTTTTCACAGGCTAAATCAGACACCATAGAATGTTTGAAAAGGTTCAGAAAACGCAGCGAGCCCACCTGGATGTTTATAGCGGTAAGTGTTGAGATTTTCATACGTCTGTGTGCCGGTGAAATTACAATCACATGAGACTTTCCATCTTCATGTCTCAGTTTGACAAACCGACTTGCGGTACCATTTAGGCAACAGTCTAGGTGGTATTGCAGTTGTTATGGGCAAAGGTAACCGCTTAACATCAGGTGGGACTTTAGCTCGTTTCGCCATCCTATACTATAAAAAAACATCTGCACTCCATACTACAACACATCTTTATGTATATTTTTATGGTTTAGGATGGCGAAACGAAATAAAGGCCCAACTGGTGTTAAGTGGTTACCTTTGCCCATGACAACTGCAATACAACCTAGACTATTGCCTAAATAGCAAATCTCCTTAGCCAAACTGAGACCATTAACTGTAGGTACGGAGGAACAAACCAAGTGTAGGTAAATAAAGTCTCAGAGTTCCGTATCCGCCATTGCCAACGAAACCCTAAAAAGTATAATGGCCATTCCGTTTACGAGTATGTTCGATATTCAAAACACACTTCTCCACACTTCATTACTCACGTAGGGGCGAGCAAACGACAAATTACGAGGGCACCTTACAAGTTGAAGAAACAATACATTTCAACAATCAGACATGTGGCTTGTACGACCCTGTACGAGTCTGTATATGACTTTATATACATAGATATCCTACAGCTGTCTATACACTGTAGTTTGTGCCCTCATATGTAGGGTACAGTCATTTGTGGCGAACTGGCACGGATGTGGATATCGACCAAACGCCTGAAAAAACTTCAGATATACATTTACAAGTCTACTACTGTTACAAGAAAGTTTCGCTTTAAAAGTTTGTTAAGCCATTAAAGTTTTCAGACTTTTGTGAATTTAATGGTGCTTTAAATTCATGTAGGTTTAAAATTACGGTAGGTAGGTAGGTTTTATAATAGGTGACCAAGTGACCGGTGTCGAGATAACACAAATTTCGAGGAACTTAGCCGATCAATTGTAATAGGTTTTAGTAGTAGTAGAGCTCCTTTGTGAAAGTGCACTTCCGGGGAATTACTACCACCGTACTTACTTCTCCGTACGGGTGCCGGTGAAATTTCAATCACATGAGACTTTCTATCTTCATGTCCCAGTTTGGCGAACTGATTTGCGGTACCATTTAGGCAACAGCCTAGGTGGTATTGAAGTTGTTATGTGCAAAGGTAACCGCTTAACATGAGGTGGGCCTTTGGCTCGTTTCGCCATCCTATACTATAAAAAAGGTACCCTATCTAAGTCAAACAATCATTCATCATCATCATTTCAGCCGAAAGACGTCCACTACTGGACATAGGCCTCCCCCAATTATGTCAAACAATGAACACGAGCTAATTATTATTCTAGCGTGACAGATATTGGCGTCGATTCTCTTGTTCACGAACTAAACTTATTTTAAACTATCGCCCTCTTTTACTAATAGTAGATACAAGAAAGGGATGGCAACCATTTAAGAGCTGTCAAATTAGACGAAATTAAATTTTCCATACAAGTTTAGTCGTGATCTCGGAACGTGCCCACTAAAATACAAAGAAATGTAACACGTAAACTAATTTGACCACGGAATACTTGAATTTGACAGTTCTAAAATGGTTGCCATCCCTTTCTTGTATCTACTTTTAGTAAAAGAGAGCGATAGTTTATAAAACTTTTTAACAAAAAATTGAACCGACGAAAAGTGAAACTGAAAAGCGAAAAATAACTAATTATAAGTCGGCGCCAAACGAACTTTTAACAAGCAAAGTGCGGGTAAGTTGCAAGTGGCCGAGCGGAGAACGCATTTTTGGAAAGTTATTGTTTATCGTTGAAAATTTCACGTTGTATTTGATGTGACTTTGTTTTTATTATTTATTTAAAGTAATTTAATGATCTTCGTTGATTGGTTGTTTGGCGCCGACTCATAATTAGTTATTTTTCGCTTTTCAGTTTCACTTTTCGTCGGTTCAATTTTTTGTTAAAAAGTTTTATTTTTCATTTTTTTGTGGTTAAAATCTAACTCCAGGTCTCCATTATGTCGTAGTGTCTAGAACTATATTTATGTGTGTCAAGTTTCAACAGAATCGGTTAACAGGTAAGAATTCAGTAGGTGAACAAAAACTCATCCCCTGTTTTACTACCCTTAGGGGTGGATTTTGATTTTGAAATTTAAATGGGACCAACTTCGAGATATACCCTATCCATTAAAAAAAGAATCATCAAAATCGGACCACTCTGTAAAAAGTTATGCGTGGACATACATAAAAAAAAAAAAAAAAAAAAAAAAATACGCGTCGCATTGAGAACCTCCTCCTTTTTTTCGTCGGTTAAAAATAAGTTTAGTTCGTGAACAAGAGAATCGACACCATTGGACAACAATTGACAGATTTCGAAATATTTTCTGAACCTTCCATGTCCGAATTCCAGGCCGGTCAACTCTTGAACGTGGTGTTTGGAGCCGATGCACCCCGCATCGCTCGCACTATAGAACAGGAGCTCCGGAACGAAGAGCTGGCCAAAAAGGGCGAGCTGCAGCGACCCAAGAGAGCTCCACATGAGCTCACAACTCCAGAACAGGTAATGAGAACATAACTGTTGTCTTAAAGATCACCACTCCACTTGTGACATCTAAAGAGTTGATATAGTTGAATAGTTAATTCTGACGTACAGAAATTCTTCGCTGATTGTCATAAAGAAAAACATAATTTTTGCAATTTCCCTCTTCTACAGTTCCATCCAGCCAGTGGTGGACGTGGTAGTGGTGTTAAAGATTATTTCCATTGGTACATATATCCTGGAAATCCATCTCGAAGGCGATAGATGTCTTAATTTTTCACTCTCTAATTTTCCAGGAGGTAGCATCAGCCCAAGAGAAGATTGAAGAAGAGAAGAAAGCGAAGGAGGCAGCTGCGGTAGAAGCCGCGAGGTTCGACCGCCGGGAGGCGCGGGCCAAGCGTCTTGAGATGCACTTCAACGATATATGCCCGGCGCTGATGTTGCCGCACGCGCAGAAGAACTTGAGGAAGGTCACTGATACCATTGAACCTTTCGGTATGAAACTCATATTGATCCAATCTTTTTAACAAAAGCGAAGGAGTTCGGTTGATCCAGTTTCACTGCTTGATTATTTAAAATTATCTACGATATGGCTTAAAAAGTAGCAGTTAAAAATACGAATAGTGTTGCATACATATTTTTTCATAATATAACTCCTGTTAGCTTGAAACTACGTAATCAAAAATTAAAGCACCACAAACAATCATCCCTAATGCAAATGCACTCTAACAGGGTAGGTATTACTTACCGTTGGCACTCAAAAGAAACTGACAAACTCAAAAGATAACTCCATAGAGTAAACGTTACTCGACTGTCCGGGTTGTCCTAGATATACCTACGATCGTTGAGTAAGTTGAGTATCTGTAGGTCTATGTTTTCTTTTTAAATCCATTATTATGAAAAGATTATGATCTACAATTTCAGGTGTACTGTTGGCGGACAAGTGCCCGATCGTAGTCGGCAAGGAGGGTGCCAAGATCTTGGCCGTGGAAGAGCCGGAGCTTGGCGAGCCCAATGCGGCGGCAGCGCTGATCGAAAGACCTTCGTTGGCATTACTGTTCAAGAAGATGCCTGATAAGGAGGGGGATATCATTGGTAATTCAACAATATTCTAAAACAGGTGGTGGAGGTAATATTTTCGTATATTTTTGTAACGAAATCCAGTTTTTGTTACCTAGATTTTTTTGTTTAGATAATATAATTCTTTACGGATCTCTCAACAAAAAGTCTCATTATATTATTTTACTCTTTGACCAAAGCTTTTAAGTCCTTAATAAAACTTACAACACAAGTCAGTTTAAAAATCGTTTGAAAATTCCAGAATAATAAGAAATCGGACGATATATCCTGGATCACCACATACCTTAAATTTTTCATTTCGGATATCAATCCGGACCCGCGAACGTAGTTTTCTAGCAAATAATAATCATCTGTCCATACAGAGATGACCCGTCGAGCGCTTTGCGGAGACGGCCTGGCTGAAGACGACGACGCTAGGAAGAAGCTGCCTTCCACAGAGCTCCGCGCTGACAACACCATCGGATTATACGTTCCCAAAGACAGGCACGAGAGGGCTGCCGTACTGGACGTGTTGTTTCCCAAGGTAATCGCCATCCATCCACCACTAACACCACCAACCTATCCTACGTTGAAAGTATCACAGTTTCAGTCTGCATATATGCTGTTCTTAACAGAAATAACGCCAACTATTGAAGACTGTTAGCGCTGATGACTTTTAGGCATTAACAACGATTTCCGGCTCGGGAAAAGTGTTATTGGGATTTTTCTGTCCAGAACATTCCGCAGTAGCAGCCTGGAGTCAGAAAGTTGGCGGTGCTACACCCCGTGCCTCGGAGAACACGTAAAGCCGTCGTTCCTGCGCCTGATCTCTCTGCGGTCGTGTCAGATTGCCGTCCCATAGAATTATGAGAGTGAGGGAATAGAGAGCGCACCTGTGTTTGTGCAAACACATGTGCACTATAATATGTCCCACGCAGATGGCGTCTCAGTTGAGATTAGCCGCCGTGACTGAAATTCTGCTGGGAGGACATCACTATATTTTATCATCGTCAGTCAGAATTGTGTTGGCCGCCGTCCGTCACAAAGTGTTGCCGTGGACGCTGATTTCAATATTTGGCCAAGCAAGCTGGATGTTGAACTTTGTACTGAATTCTCGTGTCCACCAGATGGTAGGCGCCGTGGTGGAGCCCCCAGCTCCCGCAGAGCCCCCTCACATCGCGATCATGTTCGGCGCGTGGCAGCGGCGCGCCGTGCTAAACTTAGCGGGCGGGCCCAAGGTGGCTTCAAGACTTCTGCGCTACGGGTTCTTCGCAGACGCCAACATTGAGGAACCGAAGCTGTTGTGCAAGAATATTGATCAATATGATCTGAGGCCAGAGAAAGAATTGTATGTTAATCTTCTTTTTTGTTTAATCATATAGAAGGTTTCCAACAGTGTGGACTTCAGTTCAAAATCAGCCACATTATTTATCTCTTTCCCTTCATACACAACAAATACAAAGTTTGCTTGAACAGCAAACCTTTATGCTGCAAGCATAGGTATACTCTGTCCTTTCCTGTCTCTTAACTCTACAAACAGAGCATACCGTGCTTCGCTTGCTCCGTAACCACACCATTTGATTTCATCTTTTCCCCACAGTTGCGAGACCATAATCCTGATGATCGCAGTGGGTCTAGCGGAGCCGTTGTTAGCGGAGCCTGACGACCTGTTCCCTGAAGGACCTCCCGAGGACCTGCTGACCCTAGGCCCACTACACGTCAGCGCTGACGCCGTGGTCGGTAATGAAGAGTGCGCCAGGTTCTTCCCGCCAGGATACAGCGAACCAGAGAAGAAACCCAAGAGCAAGAGTAAAAAGAAGAAGAAGGTAAACATCTTTACTAGTAATAGTAATAATGATGTATACTTAGGTATAATTAATTACTAATATTTGTGTGCCACCTGTGGCAGCACACAGAGAGACTATATACTACCTGTAATGTACCTAACACCAAAAATACCTCTGTACACAAATGAACATTTTGATTTGATTTAGTCTGGTTCTGTCGACATCAGATTTTCCATCTTATTACTAGATTTGGATTGTCACTTTTGGTATTTAAGCAGCTGAATAGGTTGAAAGATATTTGGACTAAGATATTGGGATCATGTTGACTATTCATCTCATCTCGAAAATACCACATTCAACTTAAAATACAAATCTGCACATTTATTCAAAAAAAATATTCCGTCTCCAGAAACGCCACGAGAACAAAGAAGACAACGCAGAAGAAACCTCAGACCGCACTCAGAGCACGGAAAACGCAGAAGCAGAAGCGAATGTGGACGCAGAGAACGGCGAAGAAGGCGAGGAGAATGGGGACGGCGAGGAAAATGGGGACGATGGAGACGACGAGGATAATGATGAACAACATGCGGACAAGGCCACATCCCCGCCACCTCATACGCCGCATTAGAGGATATAAATAACACGAGCACAGACCCGGGTAGGAAGACGACGATGAACACCATACGGATATAGTAAATGAATGTTGAAGATAATGGAGGGGACGAGAATTATGTCGTTTATTACATCGTTATTCTAATGCAACAACGTCAAAATTCAAAATAACCAGCAGTACATACTAAAAATTACAGTACATACAAATACAATTACAGTAATAATTTCTTAGGTTTTCGCGATCACTACACATTATAATAAAACAAAGTTTAACCGGATTAAATCGCGTATATTATTTAAATTGGTTTCCCTGACGTTTCGAAAGCTTTGCAGCATTTCGTGGTTGCAGGTAGACTAAGATGACAATCGTCTTTACAGATATTTCTAAAAAAATATTTTAATCTACCGTACAATATTAATTAATTAAAATCGTTTCGATGCACGCAGTAATCACTCACAATATCATTATCTTTTACAGTGTTGCGTGCTGTTTGGGACTTGATTATTTTTAGGACTAGGTTCCAAAAAAAACAAAATGCTGCAAAGCTTTCGAAACGTCAGGGAAACCAATTTAAATAATATACGCGATTTAATCCGGTTAAACTTTGTTTTATTACAATTACAGTATTTGCAGTATGTACTAAAAATTACCTGATTGATTGTAGTATGTATTTTAATGTCAGTGTTCTTTATCAACATTCAGAGCTATGATGTGTGATGCTAATGTGTATTGTTATATCAAACTTCTTTTATTCTACGACTTTGGAATTTTATGTCCTCATATATTTAAAACGAGTTTCGGAAGGTTCAAAGCTGGTGGAATTTTGTTTAGGAACATGCATTTTCTTTATCCAAAAGTCGTTGGACAAAAGATCTTAGTTTTAGAGAGTAATTTTTTTTCTGTAATGTTTCCTTATCTCTAAGAAACAGTGTATATATATTTCCAGAGCTGTAAAATATTAAAATAAAAAACTGTATAATATTCTAAAATTTGTATTTTAATTTATTTATAAATAGTCAATTATAATATATTTGTATTAACAATAAAGTAAATGAGTAACGACTTAACTGATACGGGTGGAGGGGGAATATCTTACAGCACGCCGGCGGCGACATCACACAACTGAGTCTTTTCTGTTCCTGGAACAACATATTATTTTTATTTATTTTTCCCGTCAACCGTCTCACCCGGAGAAACGTCGTTTTCGCCAGAGAAGAAAGATGAAAGAGATATGAAAGAAAGTAGGGAGACCTTTGCCCAGGAGTGGGGCAGTTAAAAAAAAAGATCTTTAAGCAGTCTGTGTTCGGAGGAATTACCTCAAATCGTAAAATAAGCATCAAAGCTATAGTGGTTATTATTTTTTAACAAATTTCTCCATAGACCACAATAGCTCATAGAATAGTGTTCATTTATAAAAACTCCGATACGTTTATAATGCTGACTGATTACAAATGACAATTTTATAACTACTGTATTTGTTAATTGAATTACTTCGTAACACATTACCCAAGTAATTAGTAATTACAAGTACCTACTCATAATCATCATATCTTAATCGTAATGTAATTATTTGCTTTGTAATATAATTACAAGTAATCTAATTACAAATCATACGACTTTTAATTTATCCTACTAATTGATCAGTCAATCCCTAACAATACTTGACATACTTGATCCAGCTGTTGAGAATACAATGATACTTTTTTCTACAGTATATAATAACTAGTAAAAGATTTATAAATTACAAATTATTTGATTACTTAAATCGGATTATATTGTAATTAAATACATTTCAAATAATTACAAATCATGTCCTTAGTAAATTAAAATGTAATTAATTATAAATCAACGTAATCTGATTAATTTGTAATAAGATTATTAATTGAATTACACTGTAATTAAATTTTTCCCATCTCTGCTTTGAGGGATTGCGTGAGGTACTCACCAAATATAATGGTTATCGTGGTGCGGCGCCCGCATGACGCCGACGCCGCCGCCTAATCGTCGGTAGTTCATGGCGCCGCACAGTCGCCACTGGTTTGACTCCGGGTCGAACACCTTTAACAAAAATAAAGCTTAGAGATTATCCGGAGAAGAACCGGAGTGACCGACATAGCTTGTAGGATCAGTAAGCTGAAGTGGCAGTGGGGTGGCCATGTCTGTCGAAGGACCGATGGCCGCTGGAGCAGACGAGTCCTTGAGTGGAGACCGCGAATCGGCAAACGCAGCGTAGGGCGCCCCCCTGCCAGGTGAACCGACGACCTAAAGAACGTGGCTGGGGGGGACTGGATGCGAAAGGCAGAGGACCGAGTGTTGTGGCGCAACTTGGGAGAGGCCTATGTCCAGCAGTTGACTGTGATAGGCCGAGTTGATTGATTGATTGAAAGCTTATTAGATATGCAATTATTATAACAGCATGTACGGTCGACCGCACATCAGTGGTAACAGTTTGACATTGACAGCGCCTTTATTTCGTAAGCGATTAAGAGCGGTTTTCTAATTCAAGTCACACAGCCACTATTATTCAGTCGATTTTACCTAAAGCAAAAAAAAATTGAAATACATTCTATTGCATGTTAATATAAACTTTAAGAACACATCATGAAGTTGATTTTTGAATGATAACTATCCAAAAGGCCATAAAAATATTTTAGTCACAATAAAATCCGAACCATGGGTTATGGAATTAAGGTTTCTAATAAAAAAAGCATTTACATCATTATCTATTTATATTGACTGATGTATTGTTAGGCTTGGGGCGCACTGTAGTGCCTTGCAGTGTGAATATTTTAACACAATAATTCTGTAGTCATCCTCATCCTCCGCGCCTTTTTCCCAACTATGTTGGGGTCGGCTTCCAGTCTAACCAACGCAACCAGTGCAACGAAATAATCACCCATCCACGGACTGACCGCGGCAAGTGTAGCTTAACCTTGCAGATCATACAATCCACGCGGTTACTACTTAGCCACTCTGTAGTAACCCTTAGAATTAGATGCTAATTTTTTATCAAAATGCGCGCTTTGCCATTAGATTTTTGGAAATTCGCAAGAATCTGCACCGCAGCTGTGCGAAAAGGCTAGAATTATTCATAATCATTTATTGGACGGTGTTACACTAGAATTATATTTTCAAACATGAACCCTATGAATAAATTAATCGTATTCATCTTCATACATACATTACATACATATTATCACGCCTGTTTCCCATTGGGGTAGGCAGAGACTATGGATTTCCACCTGCTACGATCCTGACACACCTCTTTCGCTTCATCTACGTCCATTAACCTCGTCATGCATGCTCGTCGGTTTAGAGAACTCTTAACCTGGCATTTTTCGAGAACGTCCGCGATTTGATCGCGATACGTTCGCCGAGGTCGTCCCCTTCCAACTCTTCCATCCACACTCGCTTCGTATACTTATCTACTTACTTATCTTCATAGTGTATGTTTATTCTGGAAATTCTGTCGTACCTCTATAGACTTAAGGTAGGCGGTGCCGTCGAAGCCCCCGACGGCGTACAGCTGTCCGTTGACGACGGCGAGCCCCACGCCGCTCCGCCGTGACGTCATCGCAACCACGGGCGACCACGTGTCTGTGTGCGGCTCGTATCTGTGGGACAAACGTCAAACGATAGTTCAGGTCCAAAGCACACCCGATACTTTTAGCATCAGTGTTCAGCGATTTTGCGGCTGCATCGATGCTGCATTGCGTTTTGAAGAATCACTGCGTTCGATCGTAATTCTAAAATCACGCTTTTTAGCGATTGTAGAAAGGTAAACTAAAACTTACAGCCAGGAAAGTAAATAAAAAACCGGCCAAGAGCATGTCGGGCCATGCTCAGTATTATAGGGTTCCTTATACTTAAGGAACCCTATAACCCTAGGACCTACTGGTCTAATTACAAACGAATCAAATCGAATATTAATCATTGCTATTTTAGTTTTTGCAAACAGCGCTACCTAGCGCTAAATTTATGAAATGTCATATATTGATATGACACACTTCTTAAATTTAGCGCTAGGTAGCGCTGTTACTTTGTGTTATCAATATAACACAAAGTTTCTTTTTGTGATTTTTTTAAATAGGGAGCATTTTTTGCTAAGATCATTTTTATCGAAGGTCAATGACCTATAAACTAGGACGTCTTAAGTATTTTTCAGTTTTCTCACTATAACTCAAAAATTATAATCACATTATACTCAAAATAATTTTAAAAGAGAGTTTTTATAAAAGTCTATCAACATGGAAGATTACAAGTTTCTACGTTGCATAGTTTGGAAATGGCAGGGGGGAGACACATTGTAAGCCACTTTGGTGGGCTATATTTCACAGATGGTACACCTAATAAAAAAGTGATGTATGAAACATTACCTTCCTTTTAGTAGACCTATTCAATGATACCCCACACGAGGGGGTGCAGCGAAAAATTTTTTCATCCCCATTTCACATGTATGGGCGCCACCCCTAAAATACGTTATCTAGATTTTTTTTATTCTTTTAAACTTGAGATCTATATCTAAACCATTTTTTAACAAAATTTCATTTACTTATGTTTATAACTGTAGAAGTTATTAAGCTGTAAAGGATTAGGACAGACGGACAGACGGACGGACATGACGAAACTATAAGGGTTCCTTGTAGGACTACGGAACCCTAAAAAAGGATGGAATTTTTTGCCATTCTCAGGTCATCCATCTTTTGAAAAGTGATTAAATCGTCGATTTTTAATGTTGGATATTACACGGAAAGTTGCGTCCAAGATGTAGATTTGAATTAATCACGCTGAAACGGCTAAACGAATTTGGGTGAAAGGCACACAGACCATGTCCTGGATTACCACACAGAAAGAAAGAAAAGAAGGGAAATTAATTTATTGCCAGATCAAGACATGCGGTAGGTTTACATAAAAAGTAATTATCTTACGTTTTAGGAAATCTTATAGTGATAGTTGTAACATCATAACAAAAGTAACTTTGCATGTCGTAGCTACGGCAAAGAGGTTGACACTCAGCATGATGCTGTGTTTTAAAGTGAGCCACAACACAGCGCTGATTTTCAGTGTCAACTTCAAGTAACGAGCAGATTGCCAAGCCAGCAAAAGGAACCATAACACAAAGGATACTTTTATCAACATACCACGGGAGCGAAGCCGCGGGCGTAAGCTAGTATTTGAATATCTTTCTATTGGCTCATTGCTCTGTGTGGTCGCTCACAATGGGCCTGATAAGAAGGTTCGAAGTCACTTAATGGGCAATGGAGAGGACTGTGTTCGGAGTTTCCTTGCGTGATCGAATCAGATATAAGGAGATTCTCAGGAGAACGAAAATAACCGACATAGCCCGAAGAATTGCCATACTTAAATGGCAGTGGGCGGGGGCACATTGCTCGCAGAATGGATGGCCGATGGGGCCGTAAGGTTCTGGAATGGCAACCGCGCATTGAGCAGCATTTGGCAAACTTCGCCGAGTCTTCTCGTCGCCTATACCGCAAAGTTGAAGACAAAGGTCTTCAACCAGTGCGTCCTGCCTGTCATGACTTACGGTGCCGAGACGTGGACACTGACAGTTGGGCTAGTCCACAAATTCAAAGTCGCTCAGCGAGCTACGAAGCGAGCTATGCTTGGAGTTTCTTTGAAGGATAAAATCCGTTACGAGATTATCTGGAGCAGAACCGGAGTGACTGACATAGCTTGTAGGATCAGTAAGCTGAAGTGGAAGTGGGCTGGCCATTTCTGCCGAAGGACCAATGGCCGCTGGAGCAGCGAGTCCTTGAGTGGAGACGGCGAATCAGCAAACAGCGTAGGGCGCCCGCCATCCAGGTGGACCGACGATCTGATAAAAGTAGCTGGTGGGAACTGGTTGCGGAAGGCAGAGGACCGAGTATTGTGGCGCAATTTGGGAGAGGCCTATCTCCAGCAGTGGGCTGCGATAGGCTGAGTTGATAATGTTGACCGCGTACTGGAAGGCGCAGCATGGGTAGGCTCCCCAGGAGGTGGACTGACAACCAGGTGAAGGTCGCGGGAATCCGCTGGATGCCGAAAGCGCAGGACCGGTCGTTGTGGCGATGCTGCCTATGTCCAATAGCGCTCCCGGAGTAGTATCTACTCACCGCTCCGCACTTGTTGCTGCGCGGCTCGTAGCGCTCCCGGAGTAGTATCTACTCACCGCTCCGCCGAGGACAGCTCGGTGCAGTCGTCGCGGCCGCCCACGGCGTAGATCTGTCCGTCGAACACGGCGCAGCCCAGGTGCTTGCGGCGCGTGGACATGGGCGCCACGGCCGTCCACTTGTTGCTGCGCGGCTCGTAGCGCTCCCGGAGTGGTATCTACTCACCGCTCCGCCGAGGACAGCTCGGTGCAGTCGTCGCGGCCGCCCACGGCGTAGATCTGTCCGTCGAACACGGCGCAGCCCAGGTGCTTGCGGCGCGTGGACATGGGCGCCACGGCCGTCCACTTGTTGCTGCGCGGCTCGTAGCGCTCCACGGAGTTGAGCGGCGCCTGTCCGTCCGAGCCGCCCACCGCGTACAGCTGCCCGCCCAGCACCGCCACCGCCACGCCCAGGCGCCGCGTCGTCATGGCCGCCACCTACGGGGGGGGGCAATAATGCATCGATCATACACCCCATAGGCGCCTCATCATAACAGGCAAACGATGTCTGTCAACACATGTTATATTTTTTTATGGAGGCTGGGCAGAAATTCAAAACTGCTGTGAATTGAGAAGAGATTATATTTTTATGAAAGTACATAAATTAAGGAGCCTTTGTATCGTTTTTTTATTTGTTTTTAAAGCACCCTTCTATTGTTATTAATATTTAAATAATTATAATTAAATAAATAAAATTGCTACCCACAGTAATTATTGATTCTTGCAACACTGTTCTATTGTACGTCATTTTTATAATTGTCAACGTCAATCAAGTGTCAAATTCAATATGTCGGAGATTTATGCCTCTTGGTTTTAAAATATTTATTTATTCAATAAGGGTACTTTTATTTATTTTTTGGTTCTCACATATTAGTGTGAGTTTGCACCTCTGACTTTCCGAATTCATGTGCGGATTTATATTTGATTATCATTTGCTTTAACGGTGAAGGAAAACATCGTGAGAAAACCTGCACACCTGAGAGTGCTCCATACAGTTCTCAATGATGTGTGTAGTCCGCCAACCCGCACTAGGCCAGCGTGGTGGACTAAGGCCTTAGCCTTGACGTACTGAGAAGAGGCCCGTGCCCAGCAGCGGGACAGTAAAGGGCTGGTTATGTTATGTTATTGTGTATGGTCGTTAATATAATGTTACTACTGTTCACAAGATACTTCAAAAATCTTGGATGAAGCAAGAAGAAATTTGTTGGGACATCATTTCGAAGGTACAGGGGCCTTATTATGAACTCTTATTTCCAGGTAGTTCTCGCTGTAAAGTGAACTGCCTGGCAAATTCGTATTTGTAACTCAATTGACATCGAGTCATCGGTCACGTGACACTACAAGCCGACTTCTGCCCGTATTTTGGCTGACTGGCTGGCGATAACCGTATTATGAACGTTTATTTGACGTTTCATTTCTGTTTTTTTTTCAGTCAATAAGTGACATTAAAAACCAGTCAGTAAAAGCTATCTTGGAGTGCTTTTATTGAATTGCTTTGAGTTCGTTTGGTAATAATAATCCACAATATATAAATAAATAAAGGAATAATAATATAAATATACATTTAACAAAATGTGGTAAAATCAACATATTATTATTTTTGTTGTAGGCAAAATACGTCGCTTTAAATATTTCACTATACTTTTGTGTTCATGCAACTAATATTTTGAATTTTTAATATCAATACATTACAAAATTAAAACCGTAACTTACCGACAAAAAAATTAATCTTGTTCCTAAATGTCACCGTCAAAAGATAAAAGACAGCCATAGACAATACGGCCCCTGTACGCGTAACATAACAGTGCTGCTCTGATACCAGGTTTTGAGAAGGGCCGCGCAGGTACAGAGGCGTAATATGTGTGAGCAGGACATTAAGATGCATCGAACATTAACAAATGACTGAGACAGCAAGAATATACGGCCCTGCCATCTTGCCACTCAGATGAACAACATATCAGAGTCTTGCCGCCATTACCGCGCATGCGCGCTACTGATTTGGTTGCAAAATTGACTACTGCGCAGCCATTTATTTCTCACTTAACAGCGGCACAGTTATATTATGCGTACTGTATCTTTTGGTCAACGAAGTGTTGAGCGTATGGTTCTGGGCAGGTATATGGCTCACCTTGGTCCACCGGTTCTCTTTCGGGTCGTACCGCTCCACGTGGTTGAGGCACTGCACGCCGTCCTGCCCCCCCACTGCATATAAGGCTCCTTCTAGTACGGCAACCCCCACCGATGTTCGACACGACGACGTCGGCGCCACTGAGCCACACCACTGCGGAAAATGTACATGTTAGAAAACACGTCTCTTTAACCAAACAGTGCCTTAACATACGGCAAAGCCAAAATATGCGGAGGTGCAGAAGTATACTCATTGGAAGGACACTTCTGAAGGTCAATTCTCATAATTATAAACGTTCAAAATATAGTTCTAAACTAATCTCACTGCTTTAAATCTCAATCTCCTGACAGTAGATGTTTTTGCTTGGTGTTTATTGGTGACATGAATGTCCTGTGTCACAAATAAACTACAAACAGGAACATCTACTGGCAGGAGATTGAGATTTGGAACCAGGGACCATTCTGGTTACCCATTGAAAGGGTTTTCGATAGGGTTTATCTAAGCGGTTAATCGAAAACCCAAACGATATGGGTAACCCTTTTGAAAGGCTATAAGGTTACATAAGACTAAGGGTTACACTTTCAACGATCTTTCTTTCTCTTTCGTGTAGTTAGTAAGTATAAAACGATAACAGAACAACATAACATTCCGACTTGGAGCAATGTAATATGATCGCTCTATGATGGGCATAGGTTGCAAAGTGCTACACCACCTACTTAGCACAAGTTTATTGAATAACCATATGGTAACCCGAACAAAACCCTTACATAATGGTAACACTTTTACTGGATTTCAAGCATAGAACTCATTCAAGGGATTACCATCATGATAAAGGTAACCTCATAAACGGCTTACCCCTTCGTAACTAACACTTAACCGGGGTCGTACGGTCCTTTTTTTTTTTTGCCGCTGGGAAATCATCATGGGCGCACCCCGCCCGGGGCCGGCGGAGCCAGTGTCGGACTCTTACCGACTAAAACCACCACAGTGTTCCTTCAACTACCTTAGCCGGGGGCGTGGGAACCCGTGAGTATTCACACAACCACCCCCGACAGGTCCCGGCCCGCCATAAGCAGGCGAGCCCCTTCTCCCCGTGCGGCCTAACGTTGGCCGCACCCTCCTCAGTGGCGCACACGGAACACTGCACGCCACCTCACCTCAAGGGCCTTTACCAGCTACGCCAGCTGCTGGTCGCGCAGCAGACTACCCCGAGTCTGCTGCTCGCAAGCCCCATCCTCCCGTAATTTTTATAGAGGTTTTCTTCCTCGCGGTCCGGGCGGTGAAGCCAAGACCCTCGGTCCTAAGAGACACGAGAACACTACTCAGCGGGCACTCCTGGGGTTACGAGATCGACGGGGGCAGGGAAGGACAATCCTCCCGCTGCCTGCCCAGTGGCAGGGTGAGTGCACACCGGGCCCGCCCCTACTCCTCCACTGTGCCCTCTGCTGACATCAGAGGGACACGTGGAGCAACTCCCCGTTGGCCCACATGGGGCCCATCCCGTACCAGAATATTCGCCTCAGGCATTAAGATCCCCCGAAGGTTAATCCCTCGGAAGGATTCTATTGCCCGTACCCAGGATGCACCGGCCTAACAACTGCTGTTCCCTCCAGACGTGTCCGGAGGGACAAGCAGCCGTCAGACACACGTGGAGGTTTTCTGGCCAGCACCCCGTCGTACGGTCCCTGCTTTAAACCATATAACCCTACTTTACTACACCATACATAAATATCGCTCACCTGATTAGTCTGCGGGTCGTATCTCTCGATACTGTTGAGGTAGCTCTGTCCGTCGTGTCCCCCGACGGCATACAGCAGGTCGTGCAGCACCGCGACGCCAACTCCACAGCGGCGCTTGGACATGGGCGCGACCATCTTCCACTCCGACGTCTGCGGGTCGAAGCGCTCCACCGAGGCTATCGCGTCACCTGAACACCAGCCGCCCACCGCGAATAGGACTTCTCCTGGAATTAAGATAACGGATGGGAATTTATTGTGAATTTATTAAATAAAAAATGCAAATAAGGAATGGGATTGAAAATTGCGGCATTTTTTTTTGCCTCTCGCTCACACTTATTACTTACTCGGAATTGTGTGAGCGAGAAGCACATAGAACAACAGAAATGCCGCGATTTTCAGTCCCATTCTTTATCTGCACGAGTAAGTATTACTTATTGCTTCGTTGGATTCTGTGTAGAGAAGCTATAATATCGCTAAAAATATTATTCCGTTAAAAGGTCTGAGGATCGAAATATTGGCATATGATATATATATTGATATATATTATATTGATAATATTGAAATATATTAATATAATGGATTAAAAAATACAGTATCTCCCTCCCCTCCCTCCTCCCACCTTTCCCATAATTTTATTATCGTTAAGAAACTAAAAGATATATCATAATATACGATGATCACCACTCCGTTAACTATTCCCTATTACTGGTACGGTAACTGACCTCTTCTCGTGGGTTTCCTCGGCCTAGTCCTGGGCCCCTGCATGAGCGGCCTCTCCTGCGGCAGCAGCAGGTAGTTCTTGGCCTCGTCCAGCAGGTCCCGGCACGCGTCATCGGAGCGGATCAGCAGCTCGGAGGACACCGTGCCTACTAGGAACTTAGGACTGAGGAGAGGTAGGCGAACGTGCTGGAGGACCTGGAATTATGGACAGCGGTTATTAGTTGCATGCCGTGAAAATCATTTTATTTTTCAAACATGCTTGGAATTCGAGCATTATTTTGACAACCTTCTTCAAGATAAATCGAAAATGCTGTACTGGTCAAATACATGCGAGCAGCGGCCGGCAATGTTAGTATGAAAATCCACATCTGTCATGTTTAGCGGCCAAATAAATTACTATGAAAACTCATATCCATCGTGTAATTAAAACTTGGAATGAACTTTTTACTCCGAAACATAAATAAATAAACATTTTGGGACATTCTACACGGCACCATAAATAAAAATATTCTTTCTTTTTATTATTATTATTTATTAAGTCAATTAGAGTTACATATTGATAACAGGTATATACCACACAAACCATCGCGGGTTTAACAGTTTCTAGCTTTCATTATTTGATAAATGTACTATACAAGCCTTGGCCGCAACCAGATGGACTCACGTATGTGTGCCTCGGCTTCGCCTTGGCCTATATTTTCAGGTTCGTCCATCGATGCCTCTTTTGCCGGCCGCTGAAGTAATATACTGTTATTCTATGATAGGAGAAAGATGTGCTAATCTAAGCTATGTGGTTTTCAATGATCGGTCCGTGTATATTGGCATCTGGTATAATCAACTCAATTATTACACAGATTAGTGACTGCAGTGTCAATTTAGTTACTGAAATACAGAAGGATGCTGCTTGCTACCATTATTTGCTTTTCTGCTTTACTTTCTTTACCATGGGACAATAACGTGTAGCAAAAATTTTAGAATAGAATGGAATCATCATCATCATCATCATCTCAGCCGAAAGACGTCCACTGCTGGACATAGGCCTCCCCCAAGCAACGCCACAACGACCGGTCCTGCGCCTTCCGCATCCAATAGAATAGAATATAAATCATTTATTTGCGTATGATTTTGGGTAAAGTACATAAGTTGGATTATTATTTTAAAGTTTCTTACAAAATCTGCTTACAGCTAAGCGTACAAATATTAAATAGATTAGTCCTTAAAAGTGATTACGGAGTTTTCGAAACGTCGAGGTTAGTCAAAATGTTTGTTATGTTTTGATTTTATGTCGCTGTCGCGCACAATAAAATCAGTCCCGTAAGTATAGTTCAATATGAGTGAAATTCGCTAAAGTTTAAAAACTTCTTGTGATGTGATATTTTAGAATATAACAACTCTTAACTTAATTGCTTGTATTGATATTGCATTTACCTGTGCTAAATGCTGTCTTCTCTCAGCCACGTTGTATTTGACCCAGGACATGACGGCCTGGAAGGTTTGCTCTTCGGAGCGCACGTTGAGCTCATCTGATGACACGATGTCG
Organism: Asteroscopus sphinx; assembly: GCA_949699075.1. NCBI lineage: Eukaryota > Metazoa > Arthropoda > Insecta > Lepidoptera > Noctuidae > Asteroscopus > Asteroscopus sphinx. The sequence goes on along the minus strand of OX453004.1, from coordinate 1,493,996 downwards.
ATCAGCTGAGCAGCTGGCAGTAATAGGAACTCTTCGCTTTCCATAACCTGCATCAGATACATTATTTTGTAACTTCGAATTTGATCATCATCATCATCATTTCAGCCGAAAGACGTCCACTGCTGGACATAGGCCTCCCCCAAGCATCGCCACAACGACCGGTCCTGTGCCTTCCGCATCCAGCGGATTCTCGCGACCTCGGTCGTCGGTCCACCTTGTGGGGGGCCTACCCATGCTGCGCCTTCCAGTACGCGGTCGCCACTCCAGAACTTTACTGCCCCATCGGCCATCCGTTCTGAATCCATCCGAATTTGATCACTTCAGAACTATTTGGTTTTTAGTTTAATTTAACCTTTCGCCCTCCTTCATCATAAAACATCGGCAGTGTACTTTCCCACTTATGTAATTATTTGTGTGATAGATTTTTGGTAGTCAAGTTGTTGAGTGTTGTTGTTTGATTCGATTTGAATTGAATAGACCGTCTAAATTATCTCCTTGAAAGTCATAAGGGAGCTCCCTCACCGCGAGCATTTGCGTGTAATATAACAAATTCACCGGATATTTTTTTATTGATTCGTTCCGGAGAATTTGTTCCATTACAAGCGAATGCTCGCGGTGAAAGAGCGCCTTAAGACGTGATTAAGATATTGTCACCTTTGGTGTTTTTTTTTTCTGACGATGACTGTTAAAAATCGCAAAGAACAATCGATAGTTCACCCTTTAAATAAAACAGACACCATTGCCACATTTGCCACTGACTTCTGGAAAGTTTTGTTGTGTGAATTTGTCTGCGATCCGGAGCAGTTCCCGGCAGGAGTGCGTGTCGGCGAAGGCGCGGATGCCGAGGCAGTTGGAGCAGTCCAGCTGGCGCTTGAGGAACTCGCAGCACACGTCCTGGATCTCCTGCAGCTGCAGTAGGCACGCCGCTGGGAGCAACGCCTGGAACAGATTTGATCGACATTTAGCTCAATCTTATTAAGGCCGGTGTTCCTCAACAGTAATTCTCTGATTAAACGCCCGATTACTCAAAAAATTTACTTTAAACGAACGATTACCCACAGTAAACTTTCTTTTAACCAGAGAATTATCGTTGGTGAAATCAAGCCTTAGCAGTCAATCCTAATGCTGCTCTTTGAACTTTTTAAAAACACATATTGACACATAAACAAGAGAAGCATATCAGAATGTTATCGCGTCACAAAAAAAGCTACCTCCCTCATTACATGGGTCCGTTGATGTCGTCAAAGGCGCCTTAGGGCCAATTCGCATTGCCGCGAAAGAGGATTTCGCTTCGGGGTGCATTAAAAGAGCCTCCACGGGTGACGTTATTTAATTGATCTTCCGACGCACTCTGAGCAGTCAGGCCTGCTACCAACCTGCTGACTGACTAATCTTTTCCCCCACGGCATGAGCTGTTACATTATGTAGCACATGTCGACACGATAGAAGAAATTTCGCCTCGATGCGCGAGATGGCGCGCGCGATGTCGCTAGAATGTTCGAGAATTCTCGGAAAGTTGCGCTACCCATTTTTGGTCTATATATTAATTTATAGGTAACACAATAAAAATAAAGTTCATAATTCTATGTACAATTTCGTTTCATAAATTCACTTATCTTCTCTTCTGTGGCAATGTCAATTAGAATTAACTCTTCGAAAATGGCTGCCACATCCACATGACACTAACCAATCGTACCACTTTCGCAGCTATTTGCACAACTCGGATCCTCAACCAGTTGTTCCATTGCTCGCTGTCCACTACGCCCAGCACTGACCTGCACGTTGCTCTCCTCGACAACTATGTGCGCTGTGTAGCAGAACTCCACCAGCTGTTCCATGGCCTGTTCGTCCACGTCGCGTATTGTGACTTCTGTGGCGCGCGACTCCGCCAACTCGCCCGTGAACATCGCGCGGAAGTATGGACTGCATGCTGATAGGATCACTCTGGAAAAAGAGGCAATTTCTTGAATATTGAAGCCACCAAAGTCCAAACACAAGAAAATCAATTCAGCAGATTTCTGCCAATTCATTGGCTGAGATTATAATTTTTGGGTTCGTATTTAAAGTCTACAGGAACTACTTTCTGCTCGCCTTTTCCCAATTATGTTGTGGTCGGCTTCCAGTCTAACCAGATGCGGCTGAACATCAGTATTTTACTCGGAGCGACTGCCATCAGACCCCCGCAACTCCGTTTACAAGGTGATACCGACATCCTAACGTAAGACCAGTTGTGAGACATTCGGGCTTAAGACTACAGGAACATCACACCCAAATATAAAAACTCCATAAATAGATTCCATCTTTTACGAGCAATCGTTTCAGGTCAAGCATTCTAAGTTACACAACTGATCTGGCCCATACAAGCCTTAACATGTGGTTACTAATTGCTGACCAAACCAAATGCAGTTGACAAGACCGAAGGATCGGTTTTAATAAAATAAAATATACAATGTATATCAGAAATACGTGGTCATATTTCAAGAGCTCATTCAAGAAATGCTATCAAACAACTTTTACTGCGGGGTCAACCCTGAAATCGCGAACAATACATAAGCCTGAAAAATAAACGGCTATTTTTTTCGTGATTTTAGGGTTGTCGTCTTAGATTAACAATAGTACCTGTTGATCGAAGGTTGTCGTCATATTAAGTCTTTCTATGCTATGCCCTGAATGAGTTCTTCAAATATGACCAATGCATTTCGGAAACACGTTCTATATAGTTGACGTGTACAGTGTGGGTTACCTTATTACGCTGTAGAATCAAGGGCCAAAGTAGTCATAGAGTGCGCAAAGTGGACCTACTGCTTTATACAGTTAATAATTATTATATGCGCCGCGATTTAATAACTCAAATACTGTGTAAAATTTACATTGTAATTTAAAGCAAGAAGTTTTCATTTTGGGTGTATGATTAAAGAAATTGCAATCGAGCCTAGACAAACACACTAGTTTCTACTGTGTCTAGGCCGCCGCTTGACAAATTTAAAGTATTTTAATGCAGATTGCGATAACAAATTAAACTAATAAAACTAGGTCAACATTTTAACAAGATAAAACGACGATATCTATAGCCTTGCGTAGATAACAAAGCTTACAAAATTAAATGTTTGTAAATAGTATTGCTTTGTTATTATAGTGCATTCTGTACCAACATTCTTCAGTGGCCAAACGCCAACATTTCACGTGCATATAAAATTACCATGGTGACAGCGAAATTAAAAGAAATTGATGATCTCCAAATAGGTTAATTTGCAATGTTCATGCATATCTATGTGCAACAAATTTATGACCTTACTGAAAAACAAGGTTTCTGCAAACAGGAACAATCTTAACACCCATGTATTTTAGGAAAAGTTGTTTAGTTTTATTGGTAGAACCCACCTTTAAAATTTGTCGCATGTATTTGATTTCATCCTCTAGTTCTTCTATCATGGTAAAAATATTGGCCGGTCACCAAGTTGGTAGCCGGATTGACAGCCCAGGGTGAGAGTCTTTTGGTGCACCCCATACATTCAAAAGTGTTAAATACCGGTAGATCCGCTGGATGCGGGAAGCGCAGGACCCGGTCATTGTGGCGATGCTTGGGGGAGGCACTGGACGTCTTTCGACTTCTTTTTCTTCGTGTCAATGGTTCTCATGTAGTTCACACTGTATTCATATGGTATTTGGCCACCTCTATGGCGTTGTTCGAATCGTCTCTTGTGCAGGTAGTACGGCACAAGGGACAAGTGAGCAAATGGGCCATGGACTGAATGGGGGCCAGTATTAGACAAGTCTCGCATTCCCCATTTGCACATATTCTCTCTGCAGCGACCGACTTGAGTCCGTAGTCGGTTGAGGGACTTCCAGACTGGCCATAGGAGATCGTGTTTCGACTGAAATGATGATGATGACATACCGGTGCGCGAAGAGCTTTCTGTTGGCGACGTTGAGTACCACGTCGCAGAGCTCCCGGTGGCGGCGCAGCGCGGACAGCTCGCCCAGGATGGCGCGCGGGTGCTTCTCCGAGGTGTGCGACAGCCGCGCGCCGCCGCCGCCGCCGCCCCCCGGCGACCCGCCCTCGCCCATCCTGAACAACCAACACATGCTTTTAAAAACCTACTTTAAACACCTCTTCAGGAAGAACGTCGTAAGCGCTGAATAGCATGTTGACGATTCGAAAACTTATTACGTTGAATCTTAGGCTGTGTTTTGAGTGAAAAATACAGAGTCGCTTACAATGTTCTTTCTGAAAAGGCTCTGTTTATGCGAGATGCATTGGGTAGCGAAGTCCTCGGACCACAAGCGACACTGACCCCCAGTTTCTGGAAGGCTGATCCATCTGATCTAATGTCAGCTTCTGTGATTGGCCGGCAAAAATGTTAACAACCAATCACATCGCTTGAACTGAGATTTGACAGCTGATTAGTTAATTTTTGCGTTGATCAGCCTCTCGGAAACTGAGGGCGAGTTGTTTAAGTTTAATTTGGATTTGAATAGAGATTTGTAAGTCAAATCGTTTTTTATGAATAGCAAAAACAAAAATCTCTTATAATCTGATTCACCGCTCAGAATGAAAAGCACTGCCAGGCTCAAAATTATAATTAAACAAAATTAGGGATCATTTTGGGTAAATGTGAAGCAAAAGGCGATGGCGATCGATGAGCGTATTGTGGCGTGTTTGGAGAGTATGCTTTGACAGTACTATATTTACTTGGTTTTAACTTTAATCAAGAAATACCTACTTAATTATATTATACTTTAGTTTTAAATTAATTACTTCATGTTCCTGGCCTCAAACAATATGGCGTCGGGCCGGACGGAAAGCCCAAAGGGCAGCATGCGGCCCGTGAGATTCAGCTTGTGTGTCGCTGAAATAGAACATAGGGTTGTTCAGCATCGATTTTCAATAAAGGTTATACATACAAAGAGTTCTCAAGTTTTAAATAAACACTTTTAGACTACAATTCTATCAATATATACAAATAAAATATGATTTGAACAAAAAACTGATGGCATTTAAAATAGATTACTTCAGTTTTTATTTTTTGTAAAATACAGTAAATCATAGGGCCATGGCATGAGCTCAATTAAAATACCCGCTTCGTTTTAGCCATTGGATCGATACTTTATGGAGTTCTACATAATACATGAATCATCGGCTGTAATTGGTCATATAAATAATGAAGTAGTATGATTCAAAGCCATTACATAAGCAATAGAAAAGGCAATAGAATAACCAGGAAAGCCGTGCATGTCGACTATGATTAGGAAATCGATATTGTCAGGTTAATTGTTGAATGAATATAATAATTTGATTGTTGTTCAGGAAGTTTATATTTAAATATTCCGAATATTGCCCAAACCCCTGTATGGCTTCGGCATTAGAGATAATTTTCACAATCCAATTCACAAAATCTACTGCGAAATCGTGGATATTGAACGACTGATGGCCGATATATGTTGGTTGATCAGTCAAATTAGACCAACCTAACTACCATCCAATGTATCAGTCCAGATATTTCTATGCCTTAGATAGATTATGGGCAGCTAGGCAACCTCTTGCTCTGTGGTCACCATCGTAAATTAAGCCTTGTAGAGATGAATTACGGGCTGTCAAATTCCGAAACTGTTCAATTTATTTGCATAGATAAATATCAGGTCATGAACGCAGTGCGCTTGCCATTGGAGCGAGCTTGGGCGTGTTAAGTCTAGTTGAAAATTGGAGGAATTGATTTCAAATAAAGCAGATGTGATTCGGCGCGGTCACTCATTCGCTGTAACGGCGCGGCGCAATGGCCCTGACCACTAGCGCCTTGGCGTTTTAGCGAGTGTTTTAATAATGCGATGAGATGCTTTCAGAACATCGCGAAATCATTTATCAAGTCTACTTTTCATAAGGGATATAAATTGTGGAAAGAAAAAATAAAAAACTTTCCACAATTTCTATCTTTAGATTTCGCTTCGCATGCCTAAAGAACGTGGCTGGGGGGGGGGGGCTGGATGCGGAAGACAGAGGACCGAGTGTTGTGGCGCAACTTGGGAGAGGCCTATATCCAGCAGTGGACTGCGATAGGCTGAGTTGATGCGTAAAATGCGTTAAAAATAATCTACTTTTCATTTTAATCATGAACTGCTTCCTGCCATTCACGCATGCATTAGTCGTATGAACATTAAAATTATTATTGCAATATTATATATAAACAATTGTACCTAATAATGTAACAACATTTCACGGCCTAGATACGTCTAGACTACTATTTATGTCCATGAAATTATATGGGTCAATTACCTGGGCAAATGGACTCTATTTGTAGAAGTTAGAATGTGTAATGTGATGTGGGATTCTTGACCCAAATTGGCTGAAGAGACAGTTGGGCAGGATCTCTCATAGTGACGTAAATTACGGCACATAAATATCCTATCTACAACGTGTTATTGAAATAACTGAAAACCTCTTAAGGGGTCATTGTACTCATCAGTATGAACAACTTTTACTATGGCACCAATCCTGAAATCGCGAAAAATAAACAGTTGTCCCCTATACAAGATGTTGATCTGCAACCGTGCCATACAGGGTGTCAGGGAAACGCTTCCGAAAACGAAGATAGGTGATAGTGCTGGTGATTACTGATACGAAACCACGAAAAAAAATGCGATTCATTTTTTAATATTTTTTTTGCATTTTTCATTATGTAATGTATGAGTTTTATTTGACTGCCCAAAGCTGGTTTTGTATGAAAAATATATATGAAATTTTTTTAAAAAAGAATCGCATTTTTTTTCCTGGTTTCGTATCAGTAATCACCAGTACCTATCTTCGTTTTCGGAAGCGTTCCCCTTACACCCAGTATTTCTAGAGAAAATGATAAATAATGTGCTTAGTTAGTCATCTAAAAATACTCGAAAAATTCTACGATTATTTAGTACCCAAATTTTCACTTAGAAACCTAGCGAGGGTTTGAGAATAAATTCCGAAAAACTCTGAAAATAAGTCACCGGCAGCATTCTCCAAGAGTGGAAATACCTGCAAATTGTTTTGGTGGTTTCGCACGTATCGTTTTTGTATCGCACGCGACACGCGGAGGGAATATAAGAGATTTGCATTTGTATTCACTACCGGTACCTAATTAATAATCTAATAAATCAATAATGATTTGAATATTTTGAATGCAGCTAATTCCTTTAAAATTTATTATTAAAAAAAACATGTGTAAATCTAAATCTTAAATAATAATTATTTAAATAAAGTAAACTAATGTTATTCATTCTAATAATAATGTTTAATAATGTTGTATAATATGTTTAATTAATTAAGTACTAATATTTGTATGCCACCTGTGGTAGCACACAGAGAGACTACCTATAATGTACCTAACACCAAAATTACCTGTGTACACAAATAAACATTTTGATTGATTGATTGATTGAATTTGTTTGTTTACAAATAGGTATTTAAATAAATAAATAAAAATTAGGAGCTGATTGATTGATTGAGCTGATTGGGGTGCATTAAAAGAGCCTACACGAGTGACGCTATTTAATTGATCGTCCGGTGCACCCTGGGCAGTCAGCCCCGCTACCAACCTGCTGACTGGCTAATCTTTTCCCCACGGCATGAGCTATTATCATTATGTAGCTCATGTCGACACGATAGAAGAAGAAGAAGGAGCTGATTTTTTATTGATGCGTGTTCAGTATCATTGGTATAGTCACCTCCTTGGCACGAATACAGATCAACATGTTATATATGTTCACATGAATCGACAAATGTAGGGATCAGCAGATTATTTTTTCGCGATTTCAGGGTTGGTCCCATAGTAAATGTTGTTCATACTGATGAGTACATTGACCCGTTAAGAGGTTTTCAGTTATTTCAATAACACGTTGTATAAACGATTTTCCCTACTAGAGATAGAAACTTCACATAAGCTTGCCCTACTAGAGATAGAAACTTAACATAAGTTGTATAGAGCTTATGTCAAATTTCTATTATATCTCTAGTAGTGCAAATCGTGGATAAATAGAATATAAAGGACATTGCCCATTCTCTTAGGAGCTTTAGGCCCCTCAAAAAAAATTGCTATGTCACGGCGGTGTTAGTCTTATTTTGTAGACTAAGTATTCTGCAAACGATTTTAATTTTTTCACCCTGGTTTAAGAGAAATCTATTTATTTCCAACTCCTTAACTGATTGATAAGTACGCTCCGTGCATCGTTGGGCGATATAACTGAACGCACCCATAAGGACAACCAGAGACACTATGTATGGTGTTGCAAGATATAATTATTTTGTTAATCGATTTTTGAAATCGATTTTGTAGTATTTTTTAAATAATAACGTTGTAAGCTTTTAAGTTTTTGGGTTTATTAATTAATATTTTATAAGTAATATTTCAGTTAATTTATAATGATATTAAAGCAAAGAATCATCTTATTTTTCTGTACAAAAAGATTTCAAAAATATGTTGTACAATTTCTTTTGATTTTACACCATATGAGTGATTTTTTTATAATTTTTAACGGATTTACGCATTCGAACCGAAATCTAAACATATAAATTGTGGAAAGAAAAAATAAGAAATCAAGATATTTCTAGTATAATAGCATCTGAAATACAGTAAAAGTGAATTCATAGAAGTATCGCTATTTAGAATCGATTCCGATTATTTCTTGAAATAGTCTGATATCTGGCAACATTTTCGTTCGGTTTGAATGGAGGATATCCTTACGATTCAGTTTAATACATATTTATTATGTTTTTTAATGCTAGGGTGAAATAAATGTTGATAAAGAACAAATAAACATGAAAAAATAAGACATAATTTTTGAATAACATACAGTTTTGACATGGCGCCAAAAATGGGCCCATCCGTGGGCATTGTCCTTTGGCCAATAGTCGCCATTTCAAACAGAGCGGGAGTAAGTAAAAAGAACAGAACAATATTATTTGGTATAAAAGTTACCTAAGCTAGCTAAGTAGGTCAGCTTGGTGTTAAAATGTCAACCGCCTTCGAACATGCTAGCTTTATGTCGATACTCGTGCATTGTGATGCGGTTTGCGTCATCTACAATTAAAACCTGCTAAGTGCGTGTTTGACAATCACAGGGTAGGATTCCGTAGTCAGTACATGTTACGCAGAATTCTTACAAAACATCTGAGCCCAAACTCGATGTATTTTAAAAATACAAAGTTAAATTTGCACTTTATTTATACGGACTCTTAACTAGAAAAGTCTACAGTCATGATAGTTTTCCTTTAAAATTTGTTATATTTGCTTATATATGTATATTTGCTTACGTATGTATGTGTACTGGATAGTTTAAAAGTATTCAGGATTAGTGACTTATTATGGCGGCCGGGTCCCCAGCCTATAGGGGGTGGGGACACGTAACTCTAACCAAAAATACCACTTCAAATCTTAATATTTCGTAAATTGGACCCTGTATCAAAAAAGTTTTTAAGACAACCCGTAATACTTTTGAAATACCAATTCAACAATACCCTACCTACACGATGGGATATGCGAGAGAAAAAAAAACAACTTTGTAGGCGTCATGAAAACATATAACCATGCCAAATTTTAACTCCATAGCACTCGCAGTCTTCAAGTAAAAGGACTGTAAAAAATAGACGGACGGCCGGACATGGCAAAACTATAACGATTCTTTGTTTAACTACGGAACCCTAAAAATGCATAGATGAAAATGCGGAAAGAATACAAAAATAATCTGTTTTTGAGCGTATTTTCTATTCCAAAACATAAATAGGACAATACTCTAAAATGTATTAACAAAGCACTAGAATTACTTAAAGATATAAGTTTTGGGTTGGTATGTTGTACTCGTTTCACACTGCTTGTATAGGATGTAAGCGCCGCGCCGCCAAAGTTCATGATGTAATTTTGGATTTTGGTCAAGTGCATATTTAAGCCTCTTTCACACTCGTATTTAAGGACAATCGCGAGCGCATTTAGATCGGACTGATTGCTGTTCAAGAGTCTATAATTAAGTGTTTATAATTTCGCTCTAGCATGCTGTTGGCAAACGCAGCGTAGGGCGCACCCCCGCAATGTGGACCGACGACCTGAAGAACGTGGCTGGGGGGGACTGGATGCGTAAGGCAGAGGACCAAGTGTTGCTTGGGAGAGGCCTATGTCCAGCAGTGGTCTGCGATAGGCCAAGTTGATGATGCTGTTATCACGCTGCATATACGCACGAAAATCGAGATCTATACCTTTCATCACATTGAATTGCACAAACACATAAATCCAATCCATTTAAAAAAAATGTTAAGACTATATGTAGAAGTACACAGAATTGTTAACAAGTTTGAAGTCAAGGCTACTCAGCCTTCCTAGCAACTCTCTCCTAACCATGAAACAATTTAACTAGGAAACAAATTGCTCACACTGTTGTTCATGCACATATTTACACAATCACCTTGTGTAATGTCAGTGGTAACACATCAAGGGTGATGTAACTGAACTACCGTAATACGTTGTAATTATAACATAACATAACATCACGCCTTTATTTCCCCGAAGGGATAGGCAGAGGTGTATAGTACACCCACATGTAATAGGGGGCGAGCCTATTGCCATTAACCGGGCACAAATCCAGACTCCGGGCTGCTACTGAGAATTTCCTAATGAAAAAACCCAATAACACTTTGCCCGACCCAGGAATCGAACCCAGGACCCCACCCTCAGCAGTCTCGCTTGCGACCACTAGACCAACGAAATATATAAAAATAAAAAATAAATGTAAAAATATATAATAAATATTTTGTATAAAAGTTAAATTCATTACATTAAAATTAGGGGCTATTATTAAGTTCTTTAATGAGCATAATATTTCAATTTAAATGATTATTTTGAGATTTTGGTTGAGTTTTTTGGCTTGTTGTCATGCCTAAAATTAAAATATTCCCTAATGATGGTTTTACATTTGTGTAAAATTGTTTTCTGACATTAATTTTTTTGAACAGCTTTTAGAAAAAAAAGTGTGCATATTAGCAGCAGCATGAGGGCCATACCTGGCCTGCCTTGAAAAATTGCAGGATTAAAAAAATATTTTTTAAAACAATATAATAAAACAAGTTTAAACAGATTAGCGTATATTACATTGCGAAAACCAAAGAAATTATAATAATACAAAGTTTACCAGATTAACTCGCGTATATTATTTAAATTGGTTTCCCTGACGTTTCGAAAGCTTTGCAGCATTTTGTGGTTGCAGGTAGTGATTGCGAAAACCTAAGAAGTTATTACCTAAGAAATTATTAATATAATAACAGCTTTTTAGTTAGTGTAAAGTCTGTTTCTTTCTTACTTGTCTCATTTAGTAAACAATCTTGGCATGTATCTTTATTCAAATAATTATTAAAACAATGACAAATATTGAAAAAAATAATTGTTTGTGAAATTGTTAACATGCCTTTTAATGAATATTATTGATGTTTCATTATGGTTTGTTACTTATAACATATAAATCGATTTGAGGATTGAATAGAAAATATGTTACTAAATAGTGATAGCAAGCACCATCTATTGTCTTTGTTGAGGAGTAATTAGCTAAGGAGTATTCACTAGAGCTGTCTTCACATTCACAGATGTGGCTAGGCAGGGATATTGATAAATCAAAAAGTGCAAGATTGTTTACTAAATAAGACAAGTAAGATAAGATCGAGGAAAGTGGAGAGTTCTTGTTTCGGAGGCCATGACTCACTTTGAGTCGCTGAGCCAGAGGAGTAAGTATTTTATTTTTCTGTTATGTGTAGCATAAACAATACATATTACATAGACAAGCGATTGCTGCAATCACAGGTGGTTTGCTGTCATGCAAAGAAGAGTTCTCTAGAGTTTTTACTTTTAAAGTTAATTTTATTTTAAGCAACTGTTGACCCAGTTTGCAACGTCTTACATTGTCAAACCTAATGCACAATACAATGTGGTATTGAAATAAATGAAAACATTCTATAAAGTACAAAAAATAACACAAAATCGTTATTTTTTGAAGTTGGGGTTAAAACAGGGAGTTTAGATTTACCTACCAATATACCAGGACTTTTCAGGACTAATTCATAGAAGAGGCCCGTGCCCAGCAGTGGGACAGTAATGGACTGCTTTAGCATATCAGGACTTGAATTATCAAACTTAAGGTGTTACTGAATTTTATCTAATTGCTCTCATTGCTTCGTACAAATGTGGAATAAATTACCTTGGTCTGTTTCCCAAAAAAGAATGTAACACGAGTGACTTTTAATTAAAAATATCAAAACTCATCACAAACACATTTTATGGAAAAAAATATTGGTAAACAAACTTTTAAAAAACAATATTTTATTTCTACTTCCTCATCCTCACAAAAGGTGGGATGTAACATGTCAAATGCTAACTGATGCTACTAGGCTGTATAAACAATCAGCTGCTGCCAGTCCCATATTTACAATACAAACCCAGCCACAGACAAAACAATGACTTCATGTTTGCAAAAAAACTATTCTAACTATGTGAAAAAAATATTCGTGCCAATTATTTGTCAATGATATGAAAGTTCACTCACCTCTTGTGTCCGCGCGAGTTACCCAGCTGCAACCGCAGCGGGGGCGAAGCCCAACCCCACACGGAGTCAATCTGCAACACACCGTCCAGCGATACCGTGAAACAACCCCGCTTCTTACAAAAAACCAATCATGTTTGCCAATACTACTAATTTATGCAATGTGTGCCCTCAGCTTCACTCAGCACTCACCTTTGACGATTCCTTTTTGACCTCACAAGGAAACCTTCCCTCAAAGGAGAGTTAAACACTTATTAAACGCCCTGAGGAATGTAAAACAGTTAACGGCACATCGATTTTACGATTTCACAAGTTTTTATGTTTACTAATGTTGCAGCATAGGTATCGTACTTTTGTCCACTAGTCAATTTTTTTAAGGTCTGATCAAAATAACTGACAAGGTAACGAACGACATTCACTCCAGCATTAATTTGGATAAATAATTGCACATGAATTAAACTTAATGCAAATTAAATTTCTAAAACTATATTCCAAGTATTTTTCTATATGTTTCGAAATAATAAACATTTTATCATTTAAAATAATATAGAATCTAAGATAATTAAAATTATTCTGATCAAGGTTCCGAATGTTTTTCGGGTAATGTGTCAATATTTTGATTGCCACATTGGAAAAACATATTTGTACATTTTTCTTTGACCAACTTACTGTTATTTTATTTTGAATTATGCTTTATTTATTAAGAACTTGAATAGATATTAATTTATACAACTGCTATCTTAAAAATCAATTATTATTAAATAAAATAAAATGGCCAAGTGCGAGTTGGACTCACGCATTAAGCCACAGAGTACATTTATACATACGGAAACATTAAGCGTTCCGTACCACCCATCACCACCCATCGACCAGAAACTGATTTAATTTACAACGGTGCATCAAAAGATATCAACGAACCTTGCACACGAATTATGAATTTTTGCATCTCTTTCTTACGCAGGGACCACCATATTCGTCTATGTTTTCCCTATATTTAGTACTAGCACAAAATATCTAATAGTACTAACGTAGTACTAGCTTTTGCCCGCGACTTCGTCCGCGTAGAAGTCGAAAATAGGATATTTAATTGTTTTTTTACGTTATTAATTTTGTTAATAACATATCAATTATTATGTTCAAATATTTGAATACTTATAAAATATAACAATCTTTATGATAGTGTAGGAATTTAAAGGTTAAATAAACATGAAAATAAAATGAAATTTTATTATATTTTGTGAACACAAAGCTCGGCTTTTGATCTGGTGAAAGTTACACGGGGGTATTATCTTTTTACAACCAAATCGAAATACTACACACCTACCGCAGTATTTCTTTGTAAACAATATTTTTTGGTTTTCCTTCGGAAGCTAGAATCACAAGGGTACTTTATGCGCTTACTCTGGAGTATGCCACATACAACTGGCCGTGAGAGAAGCAGTTTTCCCTCAAGTCTAATCCCGCTACTTTAAGAGTTTGACCTTGAGATTTGTTTATAGTTATTGTGAAGCAGACTTTGATGGGAAACTGCAATCTCTTGAATTAAAAGGGGTAATTTGATGATGTTAGGGGAATCCTAGGAATAAATACAGACTTTCCTCGAGAACAACCGGTCAGTACCTATAGTTGCCTCGATTACATTGCGATGCAATGTTTTCACTTGCAATCTGGTGCCATTGCATAATTTTGGTGGATTTATATTGCGCAGCAACATAATTGGCACGCCAACCCTCAATTTTAATATGTGAGATGGGAGACCGGGAAGCTTCTGTATGCGTAGCATCTCTACTTGGTCTGTGGCTTCTGTGTATTCAGGAACTCGACCGGATAGTGAGTGGCATCATCGGTGTTTATCACTGAGTCGACGGAGTATTTGCTTATGTTTTTAATTGAGTTCAACATATTTGAATAAAATCGGAATAAGTGATTGAGTATTGAGCAAAGAATTTTTACCCAAGATAGAATGCGTACGGAGAAATTTAACAACTTCAAAAATGAATAATATCCCGTTCATATAAGGTCCAAAATCTTTAATCAAAATCAGGAAGAAGATACTGGTCGAGCCCGGTCTTCTGAAATAGTATTACCGAGAGCCCGCTGTCCTTTTCCTGCATGTATGGACACCCTATAGAAAGAGACAAAAGGCTCCCCAATCATCGGACCGAATTTTAGTTAGCCCTCCGCTTTCCAGCTTGATATATAAGTTCCTTGGTATTGAGTTTTCAAACATGTGTCAAAATAAAATGTAATTTAGATCAAAAGCACTAAGGAGTAATTATATCAACTTCGAAGCAAATCACCGCCAAAATAACTTTCTACCCCTTTTTAACCCCGTTAGGGGATGAATTTCAATAAAATACGAAACACGTCTTCCATCAATTCTGTTAAAAAAGGTTTATGCTAAATTTGAAGTATATTGGACCAAGGAATCACGTTGTCCCATACAAACTTTGCCCCCCTTTTTCACCCCCTTAGGGGTAGAATTTCGAAAGATCCTTTCTTATCGGATCGGATGCCTACGTCATACATAGTACACACTTTCCAAGTTTCAGGTCTCTACGATCAGCGGTTTAGGCTGTGCGTTGATCCGTCAGTCAGTCATTCAGGACAAAGCCTTTTATATGTATAGATTTCTTACTAAACTAAAAAACAATTGTTTACCTTTCTATGAAATGAACATAAGTAGATCATGTGATAGCTACTTAGATTATAAGTAGGTCTGTGGATAGCGATGAGTTTGGTTTGACTCACGCGTGTAACGGAACGTTACCATGGGTACTCTCTCTCATGTCATGCTGTGCTGCCTATTTCGTTTCGCAGGATTCTTGTTGATAATAAACGTATTATATTATCTTTGGTTGATAAATGGGATTGAAAATGGCAACACTTATGTTGTTCTATGTGCCCGGTTGGCGGGAAAATTCGTAAAGATCATGTTGTGGATTTTTTATTATTTTCCAAAATTTGTGTTTCTTCGAGTGTTAATGTGTAATAATGGTGGATTATTAAATTTTAAGTGCTCGTTAACGTGTACAAGTGTGGATAAATGATACAAAGTTGAAAAACATGACTTTCGTATTATCTCATCATCCCCTCGGAAAAAACCTAGTAAAGTTTCCATCACTTTACTAGGATACAAGTATAATATGTTCAATGATTACGACTGAAGGACATGTATCCATGGTCATGAATAAATTAAAAAAAAAAAAAAAAAAAATCTATGTGCCCGGTTGGCGGGAAAATTCGTAAAGATCATGTTGTGGATTTTTTATTATTTTCCAAAATTTGTGTTTCTTCGAGTGTTAATGTGTAATAATGGTGGATTATTAAATGTTAAGTGCTCGTTAACGTGTACAAGTGTGGATAAATGGTACAAAGTTGAAAAACATGACTTTCGTATTATCTCATCAACCCCTCAGAAACCTAGTAAAGTTTCCATCACTTTACTAGGATACAAGTATAATATGTTCAATGATTACGACTGAAGGACAAGTATCCATGGTCATGAATAAATTAAAAAAAAAAAAAAAACTATGTGCCCGGTTGGCGGGAAAATTCGTAAAGATCATGTTGTGGATTTTTTATTATTTTCCAAAATTTGTGTTTCTTCGAGTGTTAATGTGTAATAATGGTGGATTATTAAATGTTAAGTGCTCGTTAACGTGTACAAGTGTGGATAAATGGTACAAAGTTGAAAAACATGACTTTCGTATTATCTCATCATCCCCTCAGAAACCTAGTAAAGTTTCCATCACTTTACTAGGATACAAGTATAATATGTTCAATGATTACGACTGAAGGACATGTATCCATGGTCATGAATAAATTTAAAAAAAAATCTAAGTGCCCCTCGCTCACACAACACTGTAAGGTCCGTATTCCAGAACGATACTCAAGCGTTGATCACTGTTTAAAACTAGTTTTGAGTTGAGCTTTGATTTTAGAACGTCCCTCAAGCAGAGATTTGTTGATCACAGTTCAGCTGAGTTTAGTTTCGTTTTATATTGTCACCTGTTTCGGTATTTGGGCAGAGATTTGATCTGTAATCACTCAAGTGTGGTCCAGATTACGCTTGAGTAGAGATTTCTATTATATTTCAGGCCAAATTCGTGTGTTATGTTGTTGAATTAAAGTTTATAATTACCGTTCTGGAATAAGACCGATGCTCAAGTAACGATTCTATCCTTAAGTAGTGATCAGGTGATTGGAGTTTAAACTGTACTTGAGGAAGCTTCTGTAATACAGGCCTAAGTTTGAGCCAGAGACATGACATTTACCGTTGGTAGTACAACGGTAAATGTCATGTCTCTGGTTTGAGCAAGTGGGAAATACAAATGCGATGTGATTTTCATAACTTTGTTAATAAAAAACCTATAATAATACTACAGTAAATACATTATGCACTGCTTCTAGTATTTTATCATGGACTCTGATAGAAGCGATGTATGAAATAAAAAATACTTATTCATGAATACGTATTTCGTCCTTAACCCTAGAACCGTACTTACCCATTATAAACTTTAAGTAACAGTACCCAGGGGTACTGGAGTGCCCCGGTAAATAAAACATTTTTTTCATAAGAATAAACATTTATTAATAATCAACTTACATGAAATTTTATTTATTAATTTTTATTTATTTTTATTTTTTTGCCTCTTATTTCAGTCTTACATAATATAATTAGATCTAAATAAAATGAATTTATCTCGACAGTTTTGGCAAATCTTGTTTTGGTGCTCTAAACGTACAAAACTTTTACGTTTTTCACATCGAGTGCGTGATTTACGGTCTTTGGACCTGGGACAAAATAAAAATCTTCCAGATTCTGAATCTGAAGGGACTAGAGCATCAGAAGTCTGCTTTTTTTCTAATATACCGCCAATACTTATTTGGAGATGCATTGGCAAACTTTTGTATAAAATCGGTCCTACAAATGAGGTTTTATAAGGTCAAAAGCTAGTATTTAGATAAGAGAACCATTTCTTCTTCGTCATCAGTGCCAAGAAGGTTTAGATTTTCATTTTCTGATACATTTTTACGTAAAGCCATCTAAAAAAAAGAATTATTAAAATTTCATGCAATAATATACAAAACAACAAACGTAAACAATAATGTATAAATATACTAAATATTAAGTACCTACACATTGTTTTTGAACAATGTTATGTCTAAAGTAAGTATGCAAATGAAAAATATGTATCAAACAAAACAATAACATGCATTATTTCGTAAAAACATTCACAAAATAGTAATGAATATAATTACCTTAACTGTACCCAGGGGTACTGGAGTACCCCACGCATGCCTTGCAACGACCCCACACTAATAGGACTCGCACCCGAATGATGCATCGACGCCGTGACCCCCCGCCCCACGCAAATACGCGGAAGCGCGAAGAGATCCGGAACGAAAAAGTTATCGCAAATTTCCCTTTTTTTTTCCATTTGTACCCCAGGGTACGGTTCTAGGGTTACAATCTACTGATACTTCAGATCTACCTAATTCTACCAATTTCTAAAAATAATGGCACTTCATACCAGTTTTCTAAAATTAGGGTTAGCAGCACTGCATCGAAAGCACTGGGCTACGTTCAATAATATCGCCCGACTACGCATGGAGCGTGTCGGACGGAACATTTATATTATGAAATTTTCTCAGAAGATTATGGATGTTTACAAGTTAAATATCATTTTAATAACGGACAAAGTTAACCTGTATCTAAACAAAACCCTAATCAAACCGTATTATAATAATTTCCTGAGAAATTTACATTTATATCTGGTGATCCTTTATAATAATTGCTTTGTTGGAATGTACTTTGGTCGTTCAGTTACTCAGAGCGATCATACAAACGAACGCCTAAATAACGCTCTGTGCGTCGTCCGCCGTCGCGTCGTCAGGCGACATAATTGAACGCAGCCCAGCTGATAATAGGGTGAAATGCGATTAGTGATGTATTAAATTAATTATCGGTCACGAAACGTAGTCAGTTATTGATTAAAAATCGATTATCTATTGAATGGAATTCCTGGTGGTCTTCAAGGCTCGAGTAGGTTTCAATAGATTTTTGCCGGGCAAACATGTACCATCGTTGACTTCGCTTAACATCAGATGAGTTGGTGTCAAATACAAGTGCATTTAGATTTTTTTTAAAGAAACTGATTTATAATTCTTACAAAACAAACAAGATTCGAGACTGGCCAAAAACATTAAATAAATAATGTAAGAATTGAAACTGAAAATATATGTAAATAATCTAATCACCTACCTTCTCGTAAATCAGTGGTTTACTGGTGTTTCTGCAAAGTTTTATTTCCTTTTCACATAACTTATATAGCGCTTATACTTGGAGAAGTACTCATAAATAAAGGAAGATTCAAACTTTAGCACGCCGCGCGCCGCATTCTATGAATATTGAATGTTAACCTAAAATTGAAACTTTTAAAAACATGTTAACTATTTGACAATCTTACATAAAAACAACCAGTTGAATCTACTTTTTTACTAGTTTTGGAAATGAAATGTGTAGTAGATAAATTCTACTATACATTTCATTTCCAAAAAACTGTTTGTTTCGGGGACGCCCCACAGAAGCGAAGCTTCTAAGTATTTCAAAGTGTGGATAGAACGGGAGCGTAAGTTAACCAATGGTGACGTTTTTTCTCGACTTACTCCCCGGCAGCCGAGCGCACAAGGACGATGCTGGAGAAGCTTCGATTAAAAAAAATGCTCCAAGTACAGTCAACAGCATGACAGTGGTAACACTTCAATTCGAAAACCACCCTTACTGCTTACGAAATAAGGATAATGCTAATGTCAAAGTGTTACCACCGACGTGCGGTCGACTGTACGTTTGACAATTATTTCACGTCATTGATTATGAATCTCTTCATCGATTACAGATGATCAACATCACTAATTAGGATTGATTTGACTTGACTTTGACATTGACAGTTACTTGTGTTTGTTGACGCTTTGTGCTTCTGATTTTCCTCTTATATCAGGAATTCAGGATTCTAGAAGAGTTTACTGTTATTAGTAAATAAAAATAAAGAACAGAGCCACTAAGAATGTCTCTGAGTCTTCTTCTTGAGAAATACGATGTATCTACTGATGAGGGACTACAGAAAGCGCTCAACGAGATAGAAAAAGAAGAAGTAAGTTGTACTGTTTTGATGACGGTGGCACAAGTTTCCTTTTACAATCGATATTATTGCAGTCGGACGTGGATGCAGCCCTCTCGGGGTTGCTATCCCGGGCATGTTCCCTGGAGGGACGTCTGCGGGCCGCGAGCCAGGCTTACACGAAGCTGGGTGAGGTGAAGTCAGATGCTCAAATCGCCGCAGACATGGTTGACAAGACGGCCGGTCTAGCGAGGGACGTTAGCGCCAAAGTACGGCAGCTCGACCTTGCGAGGGTAAATAACAATATTTTTTTATCATTATTCTAGTAGGTACATATGCATGGCATACTTTGGGTTTCTTATTTTTTTCTCAGTCCCGCGTGGCAGAATGTCAGCGTCGTGTACATGACCTGATAGACCTACAGTTGTGTAGTGCGGGAGTTGAGGCTGCTATCAAAGCACATGACTATGAAACAGGTATGTTACCTATACATTTTTTCTGATAAACTTATTTTAAAGTCAAAAAGTATTTGTTGGTGATATAATATGCTAGCAGTTTTATAATAAATGGCATAGGTCCTTTTCAACCTGAAGACCTAGGAAAAGTTAAGTGGCGAAAATGAAACAACTGGTTTAAATTAAAGATTTATCTATAGTTTATGTATGAAATTGAAACTGTGAAAGAGACTGTATAAAATTTTATTAAAACTTAACTTTCGGATTAATTGAAGTCGAATTAAGGGGGGGATGGGGGAGGGGTGAAACCCCCCTGTGAAGGAAATTTTTTTTTGTTTTGTAATCTAACTTGAATTTTCTGTCGGAATCATCGATTTCAGGGGGGGGGGAAGATTTAAGGGGAAAACAAAACCCCCTTTCTGAGTTATGGCTTCACCCAGCCCTCCCCTTTACGAGATTTTTTCACAAGTTTTTGAGGTTCAAAAAAGGATTTTCAAGGTGAGAAAAATTATTGTAACCTAACTTCAAAACACTAAAAGAAGCTGAAAAGGCGTAGCCGCGAAGCGGCTCAATGACTTTGAAAAAATACCATGAAGGGGATGGCGGGGTCTGAGTTTGCTTGCTTATCTTGCTCACTAGACCCCACCATTCCCTTCTAACCTAACCTGTCCGAATCGGGGTGCCCCAAGTCCCAAACTCACTTTGCTCTCTCGTGCATCTTAAGTTCTCCTAGTATCAGTAGAAACATTGCCTTTTGTACACACATACAAACAGTGGGGGTACACTAACTTTCTATGCAACTTGAGGAGAAGCAGAATTAACGAATGACAGCCTTCTAACCTAAATCTATGAGTCGGATCCGCCCATGAAGGGTTTCAATAATTTGTGGAATCTGTGGACTCTGTGGTAGAAATTGACATAATATTGGAAATTATCTGAAATTATTGGTGAATTTCAAATATTTTTATCAGGAAAACGATTGATTTTCGCAACTTGAGATTTTACGTGAAGTCTTAATATAATGTAACCCTTCTGTAAAAGAAATATGAACTTCCAACTTAACGTCAATTAATCCAAAGCTTAGCCCTTGCACAAATAAAGGATTTTTTTGGGAATGGTGGCTTTTACTTATTAAATGCATGATGTGGCATCAAAACATGAAAAATATCTTTATTGTTACGATTCAAATTTATAATTTTTAGCTAAATTCTGTGTTCAGACCATATTAGAGTCTAATGGAGGAATTTTTTATTTGTTAATCAATACACTTTTTATTAGAGTAATCTATAGTTGATCTCTCAATTTATTGATCTTTTTTGTGGGGCGATAGTTATAGAATAAAAGTTTTGCTTCCTATCATAACATACACATATTTCAGGTGCTGGTCATGTGTCTCGATTCCTTAGCATGGACCCTGGTTCAGTGGCGGCTGCAAGGGCACGCGGAGCTCCTGACCCACGCGATGCCATGACCCGTGCGGCCAACACACTGCGGGAGCATCTAGTACGCAAGTATGTTAATAAGAACGAAGAAGTGCAAAAGAATCATGAAGAGTCCTATCCAGCACATTGAGCTAATTTCTGAGCATGACCACACCTCGGCCACTCAATACAATATAAATGCTAGCACCACCTACATACACAAGAATACGTCTGTATACGAACGCACACACGTGTAGATTAGGGATGTTCGCCGTTCATAATGCCGACTGGGTTCCAAGCGCTTCTCAGTAGTTCTTAGAGATGGCGTGCTTGTATAGCAACTGGCGATTGACATCCATTGCGATCTTACAGTCCAATTGCCGTCAGACTGCGGGTGCGTGAGGGGCGCGGGCGAGGAATCTTAAATTGGCGGGGGGCGGTGAGTGGCCGTTCTGTACGTTAGTACTATTAGATATTCTGTGGCATGACTAAACTGACAGCTGGCTGTACGCCACATTCAGAAATTTGCTCAATTTCAAATAATTTAATAATTTCTTAGGTTTTCGCTATCACTACATATTATAATAAAACAAAGTTTAACCGGATTATACCGGATTATTTCGTGGTTGCAGGTAGGACGAAATGCTGCAAAGCTTTCGAAACGTCAGGAAAACTAAATTAAATAGTATACGCGATATAATCCGGTTAAATTTTGTTTCAAATAATTTGCTTAGAAATATTATATTTTTTTCTGGGCTTCTACAAATATTTTAAATATCGAAAGTTATTCTTTAAGAACCATGGATCAAAAAAAAAATCATGAGATCATGGATGTAAAACCATTCCATCTTTTCTAAATATCTTCATTTTTGTGTACAAATCAACTGCCCCAGATGGCGGGTAATGATTTTGTGCATAGTGTTGATAAATTGAAGTATTTTTCTATCAGTTTATGTACACACACAACACTAAAAGATTCAGTGTCAAAACATCCAAGTTGCAAAATTACAAGCGGTTGCAAAACATTCTTATTTCAAAAGATCCATGTATCAAAACACACAAACAAACAAGACAAACAAATATCCAATCTTTTGAGTTATGGACGTTTTGCAACCATATGTTATTTTGCAATTGCAACTTGGATGATTTGAGACTGAACCCACTAAAAGAAGATATGTAAAAAAGTCAATTGAGCACAAAGTCACACACTTAAGTATGTTACATTATCATCAATTTTTTACAAATTGATGATTTTGTGATGTACAGTCAACAAATCGGAATCATGACCCACTCAGCTGATAATTCGTTTGAAATCGTCAAAACAGTAAGGTTTTCTTCTATGCTGCACTTAGGACATTTTGAATATTACAGAAACTGCATTAAAACGGGTCAGAGGTCTGTTCCGTTTTGAGCTTTGTTATCAATGCAATAGATTTATATTTGGATTGGAAATTATGTTTTTGATAAAGCAGGAATTATGTTTTGAATTTCGAATTAGCTGTCGTTTCACGTGGTTTTCCTACAAACAACTATATTTTTTGAGAAACCTATACTAACTTTTTCGATTACAGACCATTAATAAAATAAAAATAAAAATGACAAATAATAAAATGTCAAGTATGAAAAGGTGTCAAACAATACTCATAACAACAGTATACAAAGTCTTTGCTCTTAACAGCTAAATATGTGGAACCTCGGACGAATAAAAAAGGCAGACGGAATCTCGCTATTCAATAAGTGAAGCATCCATAGCAAGCCGGCCCGCTAAAACGTATGGGCACACGCACACATTCACATCCATAGTATACCAAAAAGCCGCGATTACGCAAAAAATCTAGTGTGACGGTAGTCATTGCTGTAGCGTCATAAATAAAATAACAGTATAAATCTGGTGTGTTAAAATGCTTTCGAAATTATAGTGGGTTCAGGAAAAAATGAAGTGCTTCAGTCTTTGTTTAGCGAGATTCCGTCCGCCTTTTTTATTCGTCCGAGTGTGGAACATACATTTAATTTATAATATCCTCTGTACCATATTTCACGCAATAAATGATAAATAAATATATAACAATATTTGGAGTTAAACGTCAAGAATAAAATTTAGAAAAATAATTTTATTGGGTTTATTGGTAAACTAGCTGTAACTGTCAATAGCTAACAAAATTGATAACAAGTCAGTTGCCAGGGAAATATCTGTTTAAGCGAAATTCAACCTAATTGTATTAGAATGTCTGTAGGATATTAAGCTTATCGTGGGTCATGATTCCGATTTGTTGACTGTACATTTTAAAATGTATCTAGCCTAATCTAGATGACCTTAATACACTTTAAAAGAAGCTACTCAGCGGCATGGTCAAGACATGCAACAGCGCTGGAATGCATGAAAGTTCACTAACATAAACATTTATTTATTTATTTCACAACATACATAGTCATTACAGGTTTTTACCCAATTCGACAATGTAGTTACACAGAAGACAAATAATAATTATTATTATTGGGGTGCATTAAAAGAGCCTCCACGAGTGACGCTATTTAATTGATCGTCCGGTGCACCCTGGGCAGTCAGCCCCGCTACCAACCTGCTGACTGGCTAATCTTTTCCCCACGGCATGAGCTATTATCATTATGTAGCTCATGTCGACACGATAGAAGAAGAAGAACAGAAGACAAATAATTAAGTGTCACCCTCTCGAATTCCGCCAAAGAGCAAGTAAAAATATCAAGCCGTTGCGAGATGGTGTTTAGTATTCCTATTGCTCGAACGACCGGTGCAAATTTTAAAATGTTCGTACAGGCTACCGGGACCTCAAACGACATCTCCCTTGGCCCCTGTCGCAACCTAGTGTTAGGAACGAGTAGCCCCAATGATCCCAGTATACTAACAACAATAACAAAAACATAACAACATCACATAACTTATTATGTTTGTAATTATTAGTCAATATTGGTTCTAGGTTTGAAGAAGCAGCTCGCAAAGAGGATGAGCAGAGCGTGGAGCGGCTTTTTAAGCTGTTCCCGCAAATAGGGCGCGCCGAGGAAGGAGTGGACCTACTTGCCAAGTATCTTGCTACACAGGTAAGTAAATTAGGGTGGTATGCCACTGGTTAAATTATTTGTCCAATGTGACTGATCGAAGAAATTGGATGACTTTATTTATTTATTTATTTATTTATGCAAGGCACACCAATGACATATTTACAATTTAAATCTATAATTAATGTTTATAAGTCTTTAGTACGGTGTAAACACGTCACTTATAGGTATGCACACCATTCTTAGTATTACGAGTATTCATGCAATTATTTTTGACTTTCATCAAATGTTGTATGTATTTTGACACGGATCATCAAATTAATTCGACTGAACAAAGAAATTGGACAAAGAAATTTGACGAGTGGCATACCACCCTTATTCTAAGTTTTGCTTGTTTTTTATTGATTTAAATTTTTTATGTATATTCTAGTGGATAAAACTGATTACAAAAATGTTTGAGGTAACTTTGGTCAGCTTAATTTGTTTTGTTTCTATTGGTATGAAAAGTAGCCATTAATGGCATATAGTATTGGATTGTTAGGTTTCCTTCTATTGTAGTCGAGCCTAAACTTAAAATCTTTATTAATTAGTTCACTTCAGTGAATTTTTATCTGGTATTCACCTTCATATCACAATTCTTTCAAAATCATGTAACAGATAATTGTACCGTTGATTATTTGCAAAGAGTATTCCCATGGAATTTCTTGCCGGCTCTTCTCCATAGGACCAACTTTCTGAAACCATGCAACTAGATTCATAATTAACGTTTTGAAAGAGCATATATTCTTATACGAAATGAAATGTGGAATTGAAAAATGAAATTGACTGACTGTTTCGTTTTCCTTCGCTAATAGATATACAGGGTGTCAGGGAAACGCTTCCGAAAACGAAGATAGGTGATAGTGCTGGTGATTACTGATACGAAACCACGAAAAAAAATGCGATCCTTTTTTTAGATTTTTTAATATTTCTTTTGCATTTTTCATTATGTATGAGTTTTATTTAACTGCCCAAAGCTGGTTATGTATGAAAAATGCAAAAAAAATGTATATGAAAAAATCTAAAAAAAGAATCGCATTTTTTGCGTGGTTTCGTATCAGTAATCACCATCACCTATCTTCGTTTTCGGAAGCGTTCCCCTTACACCCAGTATTATTTCCCTGCAGACGGAAGCAGCAATCCGTCGCGCTTGCGTTATAACAGACGTGAGCTCAGAAGCGGCCGTGTTCGCGGACGCCGTGACGCGCGTGGTGGAGGCGGGCGGGGCGGGGGCGGAGCGCGCGCGCCGCGCCTGCGCCGGCCCCGCGCCCGGCCTGCTGCCCCGGGCCATACGGGCCATACAGCCTGCGGTAAGCAGACATCTTGTATTACACTCATGAAAAAGAAAGTTTGTGCAGAATGCAGATATTTTACTTCCATACTTCCACATGACACGTTAATTTTTGGTCAAAAAACTCAAAATCAGCTAATGAGGAAAAGTTACATAGTAATAATTATTTTATTATTTTAACGCATTTTACGCATGCGAAGCGAATTCTAAAGATATAAATTGTGGAAAGAAAAAATCGCTCACGAGCAGATATCGCTGACGTCACCCAAAGACGTATAGTGGAGGATAATTTCGATACCACGAGCAGTGTTCACGGTAGCTTAGTGGCTAAAGCACTGGCGTACTGAGCCAGGAGTCGCAGGTTCGAATCCTGCTCGTGAGCGATTTTTTCTTTCCACAATTTATATCTTTACATAGTAATATTCTGGTAGAATAAATAAATCATCATCATCATCATCATTTCAGCCGAAAGACGTCCACTGCTGGACATAGGCCTCCCCCAATCATCGCCAGAACGACCGGTCCTGTGCCTTCCGCATCCAGCGGAGAATAAATAAGTAGTTGAGACATTTTTACACAGCACCATCTAGTCCCAAACTAAGCAGAGCTTGTACTATGGGTATTTGACAATGGATATAATACTTATGTACTTTTTTTTGTAAATACTTACTTATAATACACAAAGAAACACCCAGACCAACACAAACACTTATGTTCGTCACACAAATATTTGTGTCCTGTGGGAATCGAACCCACGACCTCGTAATCAGCAGTCCGACACTCGAACCAATAGACCACAGACGTCGTCAAAAAAAGGTATGAATGAGTGAGAATGAGAAATGAATGAGAATGATCAGAATGAGTGCGATCTTGAGAATTTTTTTGTTATGATGGCTCGCTTGTACAGTCTAACAAAGCAATTAGTATACAGGGTAGAGAGATATAATTGAAGTTTTTTCAGAAGATTATGTATGTTTTCGAGTGAAATATCATTTTAATAACGGACAAAGTTAAACTGTATTTATACAAAACTCAAATCAAACTATTCTATAATAACTTCCTGAGAAATCTTCATCTATATCTGGCGACCCTGTATACTAATTGCTTTGTTAGACTGTACCGCCAACCTTTTTTCTAGTTGGATTTTGTGTTTATGGTCCAAATGAATGATATTGCACTGTTTTCGGGACTTTTTGCGCACAATTAATATTAGTAATCACAACAACAATGTAAGGGCCAAGTAGGAGGCGAAGCATCTTATTTAGTGACAGTTGGAATTCAACCTTATTTGTTAATAAATATGACTGAAATTTGAATATCGAAGTAGAATGAAAAAATAGTTGGTTAATCGGTTTGCCTTGCAACTTGCAACCATTGAACTGCTCTTCGCCGCCCCCTATCGGTGTGCGCTGAACTTTATATTGACTTTGGTCTGAAGTATACGGGTAGGTATGCATCATCATCTTGAGTGGCGGGTGTTTTTTCGATGTACCCGCGGTTGATGATACGTAACGAAAAAAAATTAAAAAAATCGTATCGAATCATAAAATGAATGAAGTCCGATAATGGTCACTCTATGTATGTTTTCTCCCCAGGTGTGTGCCGGCATCCGCCGCATCTTCACGGAGCTGGTGCTGGCGCGGCGCCTGGACTCGGACCCGCACCGCACCGGCAGCTCCCCCCTCAGCGCGGAGCCCGTGCTGGCCGAGCTGGCGCTCACACACTCCCGCATACAACTCTACTTCGCGTTCCTGAGGAGGAAGACTGATGTAAGAACAGAACAAACAACTTAACTATGTGGCAATGTTGGAAATACAAACTTTCAGTCATCGATCATACAGCTCATAGACGCCTAATAATAGGCGTCTGATTTCTGTCAACACATCTGACTAACAAATATTATGTAGGTCCACTTGAAAACTTCAAATCAGTTTCGACCACTAATGGCCAAAATTAATATCCAATCTATCCACGATTTGCCCTACTAGAGATAGGAATTTGACTTAAGCTCCATACAAAATATGTCAAATTTCTATCTCTAGTAGGGTAAATCGTGGATAGATTGGATATTAATTTTGGCCGTTATACAATATGTAACAAAAAGTTAGATATCGTCTATTTCAAAAACTAAAATAGCCATGATTAATATTCGATTTGATTTGTTTGTAAAACCTACTTAAGGAACCCGAGCATACTGATACGATACTGAGCATGGCCCGACATGCTCTTGGCCGGTTTTTATTTAGTAAAAAGACAGTCTTCTCCGAAACCCAGTTCTTGACAGTCTTTTCTCCAAAACCCAGTTCTTGACTCTTTGACCTCACTCAAATCCCATCTCGAAAACTAACCTTGTAATGACCTGTTCAGACGGACTCAGCACCACTTAAGGAGGCCGAGAAGAAAGCATGCGTCGATGCCGTGGAGAAGATCATCGCCGAGTGCGATCTAATGAGGACTGCGCAGGACATTCTCGCATATTATCTAGCATTGGAAAGGTGCGTACCTATCTTTGTTGGTGGGTTTGTGGGCTCTTTTGCGATTATGCAGGATGGAAATTTATGAGGCAGGGCAACTACTAAATCTATGAAACTACAAGAATTTTTCATCAGCAAACTGGTCCAAAGGTTTTCATCTAAATTTACAGATTATGAAAAATTGCCACTTATTTTTTACGCTAGGCGATTCCTTTTAAATCAAATCAAATTATTTGCGAAATATGGGTAAAATTACATTTGATGTTAAAGATCAAAAATGAGAAAAAAAAAGCCAGTGTCGGACTCTTACCGACTAAAAACCACCACGGTGTTCCCCTACCGACCTTGGCCGGGGGCGTGGGAAATACTCCCGTATTCGCCCAACCATCCCCGGCAGGTCCCGGCTCGCCACTGGCAGGCGAGCCCCTTCTCCCCGTGCGGCAATCACAACAGCCGCACCCTCCTCTTGACTGGCGCGCGCGGAACACTACGCGCCACCGTCACGGGCCTTAACTGGTCGGGCGGCGGGCCACCCCGAGTCCGCCGCCCACATGCCCACACCTAGGGTGGCTGGAGGTCGGCATACGCCCTCCTACGACGCCCAGGTCGTCTCCTGCGGATGGGAAGAGAGGTCATCGCCTCTCGAACCCTCTCCGCTGCCTCCTTAGCGAGCATAACCTCCTCGCAGAAGGAGACGACGCCTTCCCAAGCGCTCTCGCTCCCGACCATAGACAGAACCACGGCCGGAAGCGAGAGATCGCTGCCGCCTACTGCAGTGATGAGGTCACGGCGCTGCGCGGCCCAAGCTGGGCACTCCGCCAATGTGTGCTGCACCGTGTCCTCTGGGCAGCTCCCGCAGTGATGACACTCGGGCGTCGGCTCCCGGCCTATGCGACACAGATACTTACCGAAGCAACCATGCCCCGAAAGTATCTTCTTCAGCCGGTAGGTGAGGGCACCATGGCTCCTCTCCAGCCACTCCTCTATGACGGGCCTTACCGCCGCGATAACGGCGTGCCCTGCGCTGGGTTGCGCAAGTCGCTCCTCCCATTCAGCAACTAGGATCTGGCGGACCTCGCTCCGATCAGGCGGGTCCTCGCGCTGGTGATACCTTAGCGCAAGGTCTCTCGCTTCCAGATCCCAGGGCATTGATCCGGCTAGGAGGCTCGCCGCCTCAAAGGAGATCGTACGATATCCCCGTATCACCCTGATTACCATCGCACGCTGCGGCCTACGTAGCAGCACGACGTTACAGCGTGTCAGGGTGTCCGCCCACACTGGGGCCCCATAAAGGGCCATGAGAACCTAACCTAACCTTGAATCTAACCTTTCATATCATAATTTGTCATTTACATATTCGGTGACGCTATAGTACCCCTTCATTAAAAGAATGTTTTTAATTTTATTTTTAAACATATTCGTACACACGGCTACACATCAAGCTGTACTTTTCCAGTATAAGCTGATCTCGTATTGTACGGAAAGCCTACACAATGCGAGGTCAGCTTATACTGGAATGTACAGCTTGATGTGTAGCCGTGTGTACTTTCAATATCATGTATCATCCATTTACGTACGAGTTCAATGATATACGAGTTTCAATCGTGCCAAATGACCATAGTTAATAAATTAGAAATGTCAGAAATCGAAAAAAATTAACGAAAATTATCTGCAATATTTTCATTTTTTTTTTTATTTTTTTTTTATGATTTATAGATCTGCTCTTGACCACAATCTAGACAGCTTTGTCAGGATGTGGTCGACGATGGAGCGAGCAAACCTATTAGGTGCCGATTCACTCCAGCTTTAAAGGCGTTAGGGTTATAAGTGCCCGGAAATACAGATGCCGGCAGTGAATTCCACAACTTGGCTGTGCGCATTATGAAAGAGTTCTCAAAGCGCTTGGTCCTGATAGTAGGGATTTCCACCAAATGTGGATGATATCCTGCAGTGCGGCGTGTAGTCCGATGAAAGAAAGGAGATGGCGGAATAAGCTCATGGAGCTCTTGCGCACACTCTCCAAAGTACAGCCTGTAGAACACCGACAAACAAGCAACTGTGCGTCTATGGGCTAAGCTTTGTAGCTTAGATTTTGCTAACAGTTCATCACCAATTAACCTCTCAGCTCTGCGTTGAATCGAGTCAAGAGCCGCAAGCTGGTATTTGGCGGAGCCATCCCACAAGTGACTGCAATACTCCATACACGATCGGACTTGAGCTTTATATAAAGTGAAAAGCTGTCCAGGAGTGAAGTATCGCTTCACCTTGTTAAGAATGCCCAACTTTTTGGCCGCAGTTTGAGCCTTTGCCTCGATTGTGGTGCCGAAGTTGAGGTTAGGTGACAACTCCATGCCAAGAAGGTCTAGGTGGTCGGCGATGCTAATAGGTGTACTTTGGAAAGTAGGAGCCAGGTGGAATGGACTCCGTTTTGCGGTGAAAAGACACGCCTGAGTTTTAGAGGCGTTAAAATTGACCAGATTGTCATCTCCCCACTGGGAAACGAGATTTAAGGTCGAATTAGTCCGCTCTATCATGGCCTCTCGTAGAGAACAGATTTCCCGTTGGTTGGCTCTCACACTGGACAGGTATCTCTCTGTGATAGTACTGTCATCTGCGTAGCCAATAAGACCTAACTGAAGCAGGTCATTTATGTGAAGCAGGAAAAGTGTCGCAGAGAGAACAGACCCTTGAGGAACTCCGGCATTTATGGCCAAGAGGTCAGAGGAGCAGCCGTCAATGACCACTCGAATGGACCGTTCACTCAAAAAGTCAGCTATCCAAGTGCAAAAGTCAGGTGGGATGCCGTACGCTGGAAGCTTGTTCAGCAGACTTGCGTGCCAAACCCGGTCGAAAGCTTTCGAGATATCCAAAGACACAGCTAAGGCTTCGCCATGTTTCTCGATAGCTTCGCCCCAACAGTGCGTGACGAACACAAGAAGATCACCAGTTGATCGTTTCTGACGAAAGCCAAATTGACGATCACTGAGAAGATCATTGTCTTCTAGGTATGCCAGCAACTTGTTGTTCAGTATCCTTTCCATAACTTTACACAATATGGAGGTGATGGCGATTGGTCTGTAATTGGCCGGGTTAGCACGGTCACCCTTCTTGGGTACTGGCTGTACATTTGCAAGCTTCCAGGACTTGGGCACAGTTCTCTGACTAAGAGAGAGGCGGTACAGGCGTGTCAGTACAGGAGACAACTCAGGTGCACATTTCCTAAGAACCCTTGCAGAAATACCGTCGGGTCCACTGGCCTTATTCACATCAAGACAGAAAAGCGCTCTTCGAACCTCTTTAGTGTGAATAGCGATTTTCTGGAATGAAAAATCGCAGTGAGGTATAGATGGTGGTAGTTTTGAGCCAGAGTCGAGACGCGAATTGCTCGCAAACATAGATGCAAATAAATTTGCCTTTTCTGTTGCGGAGTAAGCCAGTGATCCATCAGGTTTCTGCATTGGAGGCAGCAAAGGACGACAGAAGTTCGTCTCGACCGATTTAGACAGGGACCAGAACTGCTTGCTACCTGGAGGGTATGAAGCTAACTTGGCCCCTATATGCCCAATATGGTCGAAACGGGCCTTTCGTAGTACCCGCTTGCAGGACTTGGCGGCAGTATTAAAGGCTCTCTTCTTTTCACGCACTTTCCGACGTCTGTCCTTGCGGTCACGAGCTTTGACCCAAGATTGGTAAGCGGACTCTTTGCGAGCCTCAGCTCTAGCACAGTCCGCGTTGTACCAAGGTCGAGCTTTGTGTCCGAGCGGTATGTCAGAGAACGGAATAAAATACTCCATTCCCTGCCGTATCACGTCAGTGACAGCATCAGCGCAGATAGTCGTGTCGCTGGAAGAGAAGCACAATTGCCGCCAAGGGTAAGATGCAAAAAAGTGACGCATCTCATCCCAATCTGCTGACTCGTATCGCCACACTCGCCTCGTGCCTCTAGGGCTGTTATCCTGAGGGGAGCAGATCGACACGGATTTCACCACACAGTGGTCAGACGTTCCCAGCGGAGCTGAGACTGATACTGAGTGTCTGTGTGGATCTGTTGTCAGCAGAAGGTCCAGGCATTTGGGTTGATGGCTGTCGATATCCGGTATACGCGTTGCTTGGTTCACCAGCTGGGTAAGATCTAGCGATAACGCAAATTTGCGCGCTTCACGTCCAGCATGGTCAGTTTCCCGGTATGGGTACAGCCAGTCTTTATGGTGGGCATTATAGTCCCCCAGGAAAACAAGCTCCGCCGTTGGATATCGCTGCATGACCAAATCTGTCGTCTTTGTTAAATAGTCAAACAGCCTGGTCGTCTCCTGATCACCGGTATGCGATCGGTAGATACAGTTGTAGACTGTTTTTTCCACCCCAGTATCCACCAATAGCCATATGGCAGGAATGCCTTTCGCCTCAAAGCAGTGGAGACGCCGACAGCAGATGTCATCGCGTACGTACGCACAAACCCCAGCGTGCTGCTTGAACAAGTGCTCAAGCGAGTACCCCGGGTAGTTGAGGTACGCCACGTCTGACGGGGTCGCTATCTGCGTCTCCGTGAGGAAGAGTAGGTGCGGCTTTGCAGTCTCTAGGTGGTGGTGGACCGAGTCGAGATTGGAGTGCAACCCCCTGATGTTGGTGGAGTGCACTTTCAATGGGAGGAAGTGCAGCCGTTTGCAAACCTTATTCCTTTTTCTGCTTTTCATAATTTGTTTTGGAGTATTGGTGGTGTTAGTGAAAGTCCGAGACATTGCTCAGTTAAACTAAACTGCACTCTTTGGGTAAGCTGACCTATGAGGGACTCATTCGGAGACCGCGGGGACGCCCGAACCCCCCCGTTGATGGCCACCGGGTCCTCCCGTCCAGTCGCCAACTGGCACGGTGGAGCATCTCGGGATTTTTCGCGAGTTGGCGGGGCAGCCTTTGGCACGTGGCTAGCGCGCTACTTGGGCCCCCTACTGACTGCGGTCGGTCAACGGCTAAGACCGTGCTTCGGATCCCGCTAGGCTCCGAGATGAGTCGCTCGATACAGCGTCGCCTAGAGGCAGATACCAGTTCTGTGCAATGCAACTGGACCCACACTAACACCAAAGGCACTGGCACTCCCACGTGATCAGTGGAACACAGTGAACTGCTTGGCACTGGACTACAGTGGGAGGGTGGTCGCAAGCCAGGCGGACCCAAAGGATCCTACCACCGCAAAAAGAGGGGTCGTTCAGCCGCCATCACTGTAACAGTAACGACGTTGCCCGGGGTGAACCGCTAGGAGGTATATCCCAATCCCACCCCAAAATGATGAAAATGATTTCAAATGATTAAAGAAAATATGACATGTACGATATGTACCTAGAATGCTCCGTGAGGCTATTGAAATTAAAAAACATCCTAATTTTAATAGAGATGGTTGGCAGCTACCACCTGTTTGGAACCCAGTCCTAAAAATAATCAAGTCCCAAACAGCACGCAACACTGTAAAAGATAATGATATTGTGAGTGATTACTGCGTGCATCGAAACTATTTTAATTAATAATATTGTACGGTAGATTAAAATATTTTTTTAGAAATATTTGTAAAGACGCTTGTCATCTTAGTCTACCTGCGACCACGAAATACTGCAAAGCTTTCGAAACGTCAGGGAAACCAATTTAAATAATATACGCGATTTAATTCGGTTAAACTTTGTTTTATTATAATGATTAAAGATATATTTAACAGCTAATTCTTTTGCAACGAAATCTGAGAATTTGCTAAAAATGCTTGTTTTCTTGTCGTTACATCAACAACTCCGTCATCTCTCTTTCTGTGTGTATTGCAGGTATTTCTTAGAGGAGAGCGTGAACAAGGCGTTGAAGATGGCGACCCCGCAGGCCGGCGTCACCACGTCCAGCCTTGTTGATGACGTGTTCTTCATAGCCAGGAAGGTCATCAAGTGAGAACTGGTCTTCATTTTATTGTGACAGTGGTGGTTGTAGCGAGATTTTATTTAGATAAATCTATAACCACAGTCATAGTAGAAAATATAGACGAAGTGCTGCGAACAATCATTGTGAAGCCAAAAAATATGCTCCTTCGTGTACAACTGAAGGATATTTGCTTTTGCGATGCTTACTGGCGATGCCGCGACATGTGTTATGATTGGTCGGCTCAAAAGTTCGGTGGTGTGATTCCGTATTATTGGTGCCGCTCGCTGACAGACCGATGTTCTGATTGGCGGCGGGGCGTATGATATGCAGTGGTACTGCATATGAGTGGTGACCGGGGGTGTCCGGCTAATCGGCGTCTAGAGGCTTACTGGTCTGTGACTACTACTATAGATTCCAGTCCGTACTATGTTGCCGTTTTTAAAAAGTGAGTTTTTAGCATTAATTTACCCACATCTGTTCAGGCGCATGTAGTAGCCAAGTGGCGCTCCCATCAGTAAAAAAAATATTACCCGCTGAATAAATAATTTATCGAAAATTCGTTTTTAACAATTGAATGAAGTACAGGTACTGTAGTTTAATCAGAAACTATTAACTCTGTAAATTGTAGTTGTAGATAGAAAACCACTTTTGGCACTTTTTCTATCTACGACTACAGCGAAGTATAATTTACAGAGTTAATAGTTTCTGATTAAACTACAGTACCTGTAATTATTTTATTATTTTTAACGCATTTACGCATGCGAAGCGAAATCTTAGATTTAAATTGTGGAAAGAAAAAATCACTCACGAGCAGGATTCGAACCTGCGACTCCTGGCTCAGTACGCCAGTGCTTACAGTACCTGTACTTCAATTATTAGAAACGAATTTTCGATAAATGATGTATTCAGCGAGTAATATTTATTTTTACTGATGGGGGATCCGATATTCTATGAGTTTTGCTTGTTTTGAAACAAAGTTTTTGAAGCGAAGCTTCTATAGCGTCATTGCGCGCTTGGCCGCCGGGCAGTAAACCGAGAAAAAACGTCACCGTTAAATCGCGCGCACCTATCTCCGCTTACAAATGCTACTTAGTACTCGCGCAGATATAAAATGGGATTGAAAATGGTGGTACTTCTATTGTCTATGTGCCTCCCGCTCACACAATATCGTACGTGTGAGTGGGAGGCGAATACAAATATTGCCATTTTCAATCACATTCTTTATTTGCGCGAGTAGTTGAATCTTCGCTTCTATTGGGCGTCCTTCGACGCCTCTCGTTTTTCTGTCTCATTGGTTGTTTTTCACCGTCACAGTGTGTACAGTCTATTTAACCGATTTCTTTTTCTCTCTTGTCTTATATACGCTGGGTTCCTATAATTTGCTTTTACCGACGACGGCTCGTTTTTCCTTGAAAAAACTTCAAACTTAATGTCAATATTTGACGTTTTTTAAGGAAAAAACGAGTGACCGTCGGTAATGGTAGATTATAGGAACCAGGCGTTAGTAAAAAATCTTGGCATAAAGCTTGGCATGTCTTTTTTATGCAATTCGTCAAAAATAATTATTATAAAAGATATAATGTTAATAATTTCACACACAATTTTTTACCTAGATACATGTGTAGAATTAGTAATTATATAGTTTGAATAAAGAGACATGCCAAGATTGTTTACTAAATAAGACAGGACAGAAAAACAGACTACATAATTATGACTTGCGCTGTTGTCCCAGACGCGCAGTATCATCAGGCAGCGTGGACGGCGCATGCGCAGTTTTAAACGAGGTGTCGGCTCAGCTGGAGAGTAGTGCGGCCGGCGCGCTGCGGCGCTGGCTGCGGGCGCCGCCGCACGAGCCGCTCCCGCTGCCCGCGCCCCGCGACCCGCGCGCGCCGCCCGCCGCCGCCGCCGAGCTCGCCGGCAGGCTCAACAGGGACGTGGAGGCGCAGAGACAGCTGTACCTGGTCACTACACACGATTATAGCACCATCATCATTTCAGCCGAAAGACGTCCACTGCTGGACATAGGCCTCCCCCAAGCATCGCCACAACGACCGGTCCTGCGCCTTCCGCATCCAGCAGATTCCCGCGACCTTCACCAGCCACGCGGTCGCCACTCCAGAACTTTACTGCCCCATCGGCCATCCGTTCTGCGAGCAATGTGCCCCGCCCACTGCCACTTAAGTTTGGCAATTCTTCGGGCTATGTCGGTTACTTTCGTTCTCCTGCGAATCTCCTCATTTCTGATTCGATCACGCAGGGACACTTCGAGCATAGCCCTCTCCATTGCCCTTTGAGTGACTTTGAGCCTTCTTATCAGGCCCATTGTGAGCGACCACGTTTCAGTACCGTAAGTAATTACTGGCAACACACACTGGTCAAAGACTTTCGTCTTGAGACACTGCGGTATTTTGGACGAGAAGATATTCATCATCATCATTTCAACCAAAAGACGTCCAATACTAGACATAGGCCCCCCCCATCGACTATACAGCCCACAGAAATACATAGAATGGCCATGTCGGCAGGGCGCGCGTGGCAGCACCATGCACCTTGCCTTTCTCAGCGCGCTTTATGACTTGTTTCTGTAAATACCGTAACAAAAACCCGCAAAAATGCCTTATTGTGCTGTTTCTAACTGCAAAAACAAATCTGTAAAGTACATTTGATTAAAATTAATTAAAAAAAATAATGACGTCAAAATTTAAGGCGTAGTTTGTTCGGAAAGTTGCCACGCATGAATCGCAAGTAAAATTGTGATTACAACCATTCTATCTATTCCTGTGATACAGCCCAATAGACGCCTAATGTTGAATACAATGCGTACAATAAATTCTACCAATGGCTTAGGAGATATGGCCATCGGAATTTTTGACCATTTATTTGGTTAGAGCTACTCGAGTCATTTCATTTGAGTACCAGCACGATGGATCTAAGACCTATGGCTTAGGAGATATGGCCATCAGAATTTTTGACCATTTATTTGGTTACAGCTCCTCGAGCCCTTTCATTTGAGTACCAACACGATGGGTCTAAGACCTATGGTTTAGGAAATATAGCCATCAGAATTTTTGACCACTTATTTTTCTACAGCTCACAAAGCCCTTTCATTCGAGTACCATCTAGTCCAGTCCGATCCAGTCCGGCCCACTCCGGTCCACTACACTCAACTCCAATCCACTCCACCCTTTCATTCATGCATCCATCTATCCATGGTACATTACTATCCGCTCGTGCAAATGCGTAGAAGCTTCGTACCTGTCGGGTGAGGACGCACCCCACGATTTAATTTTTTCCGTCTTTTTTTCTTAAAACCCATACCGGTTTTTAAGTCTAATCATCAGCTTTCAAACACAAAAAGATCATCAAAATCGGTTCAGTAGTTTTAGTGTGATGCTCGAACAAACAATTTTATAAAATTTTATAATAGTTAAGATAAGATAAGATGAAAAGTAGCCTATATGTTAATCCAGGTTAAGTTCTATCTTATCTGTATGCCTCATTAAAATCCATAGAATATAATAGAATAGAAAATATTTATTTGCATAAAATATGGTATAAAAAGGTGTTATAAACTTACATATAAGATCATTCATGTTTTGCTTAAAATTAAAGCATGCGTATAGTAGTTTTTGCGTGAAAGAGTAACAAACATCCACACATCCATACCATACATCCTCACAAACTTTCACGTTTATAATATTAGTAGGATACATTGTTTTATCAAAAACTTATCGACCAGCTCCTAATTATTAATTTACTCCTTGTAAATCTAGAGATTGAATATCCAATAATCCATCTTGATTAACTGTCTGTCACACTAAATCCAAGCTTTTCGATTCCAGGCACACATGAACGAAGCAGAAGCAGGAGCGGAATGGGCAGAACGACTCGCGGGCGAAGCATGCCAAGCAGCGAGCTGTCTCGCCCGCAGCGAAGCGGAGCGAGCGAAGCTGATGTCATGTGCGGCCGGGCTCGGCACCGCGGCCGCTGCCTTCCGGGCCGCACATGACCTAGCACTGTCGGCGCTAATAGCCGCGCTACACCCCAGACTAGTGGCCTGGGCTCATAGACTAGTGGACCCAGCACCGCATGCAGGTACCATTTCACTATAAAACTGATAGATCAGTAGCAAAGTCTTAGCAAGAAACCGGCCTCATACATAACTGAACGAGTGAGGTCAAAGGTGGCGAGGAGTAAAGTCAAAACGTGAACTTATGTGAACTCAAAGGTGACGAGGGGCAAGGTCAAAGGTGAACTTGTGTGAGGTCAAAGGTGGCGAGAGACAAGGTCAAATGTGACGAGGGACGAGGTTAAATAGGAGCTTGTGTGAGGTGAAAGGTGACGAGGGGCAAGGTCTAAAGGTGAACTTGCGTGGGATTAAAGATAAGGAGGGAGATAAAAGGTGAACTCGTGTGAGGTCAAAGATGAGGAGTATGGTCAAAGATGACGAGAAGTGAGGTCATAATCACTATGGCTATAGGATACGAGAGCTGACATATAGCCATACGTATCCGCTTCCGCTCGCGCCCTCTTGCGCATACAAAAGAACGGTATCAACGCGCGAGCGAAGCGACACTATGTGTTTTCCGCAAACAATTTAATTTACCTATTTAAACTCATATCCTACGAAAAGGGATAAGGAATTTATTTGGACAAAACCCCAAGTGATCTGGACAATTCCCGTGTTTGTATGGACGAGAAAGGTTGCCGAACAACCCAGGCCTGGGTCCTCGCCTGAGCTGTGCCACGCGGGAAAGCGTAACGGTTGTTGTTGTTGCGTCGGCGGTTGTTATTGTAACTTGTAACACACGCTCACGCATTATTAAACAATACCTACAAGTAAGCATATTAAATAATATAATTGTTTTGTATAGTCATATGTAGCTTCCGTTGTGCATCTATAAGGTACTGCCGTAGACGTCTTCTGAAGGTATCTATCGTATTGATTGCCCTGATAGGTGGTGGTATGTTATTCCACACTTTTGATGCAGCATAGCGGAAGCTACCTCTGAATGCTTCTGATCTATGACGCTGAATTGTGAGTTGTATTGAACACTGTCTTCTTGCATTCTCTCGCCCACTAGTTAACCAGCTCAACTTGTTGTATAAGTACCCCGGTTTCTGATACTTAACGACACCAAAAAGAAGGCATGCCAAGTGCAGCTATAACGAATTCGGTTGGACAAAACCCCAAGTGATCTGGATAATTCCCGTGTTTGTGTGGACGAGAAAGGTTGCCGAACAACCCAGGCCTAGGTCCTCGCCAGAGTTGTGCCACTCGGGAAAGCGGGATTGCAGGTGTTAGCACTTATTATATTATGTTTACGTACGACCCAATTAAGTTAGTTAACTTTGTACCCATATTTTACTGTCTAAATTTCTATGTGTGTGTCTGCTGACACCAGTGATTTATTGCTATAAATTGGATGTAAATATTTAAATAAAAGAGTTTTATAGAACACGCATTCGTATCACTACATTGGTGACCCCGACGTGATACCCAGCTTCGGACCCGGTCCTTGCCTGCCGGCTGGTGTAACTATCAGAAACAACTTCAAGAACGATATACGAACCGTATACCGTGAACTGCACATTTCAGTTGGCCTCCTACAAGCGGGTCTCACCAACTGAAATTTCAAAAGGCAATATTCACGGACATCGTAACTATCGTTACCCAACTTCAGCATGGCAACAGGCAGACAAAACATCACCGGTCCACTCTACACAGCCCAAATGCCGCAGCAACCACGGTGCAGCCACCAGGATGCGGCAATACAGTGTGCCCATCAGATACCGCAAGACGGAGGACAGGTAGATACGCTCTCATTACAGGCACGAATGTCTGACTTTTGGCCGGCGTATCCCAGACTGTGGTTCACACATTTTGAAGCGGTCATGGGACCACAGAAACAAGGCGACGAGGTGCGGTATCAAGCCGTCATAGCTCGTCTTGTTCTAGACGCACTAGCGACATGTCACAAATTTAGACAGTAAAATATGGGTACAAAGTTAACTAACTTAACTGGGTCGTACTTAAGCATAATATAATAAGTGCTAACAGTACTACAGTACCTTTTGTTGAGTCCACTCAACAAAAGGTGATAAGCAATGAATGTTTATCTACACTCATATCGTAAAATTCGAATTATGAACTCGAAAGTAATGTCATAATGACATACTTTACTCACGTGCACCTGTAATGAATTTAAAAAAAATCATTATTCTACAGTTTGCTGAACAAAACAATGCTGTAATTTAATATTTTTTTCCATAACCGCACACCTCAGCCCAACTAAGGAGTTTTTAATGCCACTTCGACCCAACTAAGGAGTTATCAAACCTTTTTTTGCAGTCGTACAGTTTGGCACCAATGAGTACACAAAATTCAGGGTGGCGCCACTAGTCATACATTGAAAAATTTTATAGTTTAAAATCGCGTTTTTGGCAGAACTTCGGGATTGTCATATTGCTTTTAATTATATTTAAGTGTTAACAGGCATATTTATTTTATGATAAAACAGAGATTGACGGAATCCTGACAAGGATAGAAAATTAGTTCCGATTATAATGTTTTCGCCAGACTATATTTTATTATCTGTGAAGGCGCGTGCTAGGGCGCGTGCGCGGCCGCGCGCCATGGCCTACTGGATTTGGTCATCGTTACTTGTAAATTTATTGTAATTATTTACGTTATTATTATGGTTTTGTATGTCTAAAGTTTTATTCTGGGAAAAAATATCTGACTAGGTACAGCAGTGATACTGAACTGAGGAGAATATGACCCCGCCTGATTTTCTGGATGCAGCAACGTAAATGACGAACAATCTTTTACCAGAAAAATCAAGAAAAACTACGACAATGTTACCAAGATGACTTTGGTATTTTATTTAAAATTGTACGAGTTTAGATAAAATAGTGTATGAAACTGACATAACTAGGTATTAAAACACTCGTGTGATAAAAAAAAACGATACTACTAAAAAAACAAAAAACAAAAAACTATAAAAAAAAAAAAACTATACAAAAACTATACTATATATACGTGGGACACTCAGAAAGTTTTGCGAAACTAAAAAAAATTGTTCTATACGTACATATATTTTTATCAAATCTTTTCAAAGTACTTTCCACCAGCCTCTATACAAAGATTCATGCGCCTAAACCAGTTTTCAAAACACTTTTTCCAGTCCGCCGCAGACACCTCGTTTACAGCCTGCTCGAACGCAGCCAGCGCATCTTCCGGCGACGAAAATTGTATCCCTTTGAGCTGATTTTTTATTTTTGGGAATAAAAAGAAGTCACACGGTGCTAGATCAGGGCTGTAAGGAGGGTGACCCAGGAGTTTGACTGGCGTGCTGTCCAGGAAGTCCCTCGTTTTGAGTGCGGTGTGCGCAGGTGCATTGTCGTGGTGGAGCAGTAGCCCGCGGAGCCCTGTGTTTGGTCGCTTGTTGCTTATAACAGAGAAAACTTCTGGCAAACATTTGGTAGTATACCATTCGGCATTAATGCTTCTTTGATCCCGTAAGGGAATTGATACCAAGTGGCCAGTCAAATTAAAAAAGCTAGCGATCAAAATCTTACCCCCGCTTCTAGATCGCTTCACTTTGGTAGGCGTTGGCTCATTTTGAAACACCCAAACAGTCGACTGGCGCTTGGTTTCTGGGTCGTATTGATAAATCCAGGACTCATCACCTGTAACGATGTCGTAAACACGCCGAGACGAGCCTGCTTCAAATTTGTTAAGCATATCACGGCACCATTCCACCCGGGCCTGCTTCTGAGCATCGGTGAGGTTGTGCGGCACCCAGCGTGATACTATCCTCCTCACGCGAAGATGGCTGTGTAGAATCTCGTGAACGCTTCCCGATCCAATCTTCAATATGTGTTGAATCTCCTGATATGTAATTCGCCTATTGTCTTGGATTAAATTTTTCACTGCTAGCACGTTTTCTTC
Organism: Asteroscopus sphinx; assembly: GCA_949699075.1. NCBI lineage: Eukaryota > Metazoa > Arthropoda > Insecta > Lepidoptera > Noctuidae > Asteroscopus > Asteroscopus sphinx. Next base: position 1,451,770 of record OX453004.1, on the reverse strand, counting down.
GGTAACAGCCGTCAAAGGGCGACCGCTTCTTTCGTCATCCCCCAAAGTTGGTCGACCGCGCTTGAATTCGTTATACCAACGATACACGGTTGCCTTGGAAGGGCCTTCATCCATGAATGCCATTTGAAGTCTATCGTACGATTCATCCGGTTTCAGGCAACACTTGAAATCGTATAAAATCATAGCTCTAAAATGTTCCCGGCGCAGATCCATATTTCAGTGAGACACAATACTTTGAATTAACTCGCAAAAAATGTGGAGGGAAATTTTGAAATTGGAACTTACTTATTTTTACTTATAAATAATCATATTTTCGAAAAACATTATAACTGGCCAGTCTCCCATATATAAAAACTTTTTTTCGCAATACTTTCTGAGGGGCCTGGTATATATATCATAAACTACTATTACGATCAAATTATCGATTTTCGAGCTTATAGAGCTAGGTTAATATTTTTTATGAGTATTATTCCTTAGATATAGCAATGAATGTTTTCCAGACGAGATGGAGGACGACGCGGACGCTTTCCCGCAAGCGCTGGAGCAGTTGACGGAGGCGGCGCGCGCGCAGCTGTCGGCGCGCGCCGTGGACGCGCTGCTGCTGGGCGCGCTGGCCGCCGTGGCCGCCCGCGCCGAGGCCGCCATGCTGCACAACCGCTACGACCGGGTACGTGTACACATGGGTAACTCAACAAAAATGCGTGAGGTTCAGGTCAGTGAGCCGGAGCTGTGAACCGGCTCACAGATCAGCTCAATTTGTATATCTGCCTACTTCGAGTTATGATCTGATCTGTTTGTGATGCGAGTCGCTGAGCTTAAAGACCGTTCGATCTGTTTGAGCTGCGCTCGCTCGCTGACTCTGCGACTCACCGCGGATCTGTCGCCGTCGAGCTCACCGGTTCAAACAGGTTTTTATCTATATAGACATCTTTTATCTTCCGTGCAACAAAAGTTGTCGCACAGATAAATACTATTCTTTGGGCCGTGAGCTGCGTATTTTGTCATTGAGCTGCAGCTCAACAGCTCAAGCTTATTGATCTGCATATTTGAACCGGTTCTGAGCTGAGTTACACACCTCTAGGTACGTGGTAGGACGTAGGATAGGTGCGGGCTGTAGCGTATCCACTGGTAATGGAATTTGGACGTAGAAACGGCTAAGATCTAGGTTTTAATAATTTTGCCACTCTAAAGTGGAATTCGGCTGGTCAAATCTGCCGCATTACAGACGACCACTGGGCCAAACTAAGCACTCAATGGGTCCCCTTACATGGCAGACGTCAACGCGGCAGGCCCAGACGGAGATGTCCATTATTTAAAACTATTGTGCTATTTCAATTGACAGTTCAGCTCTTATCCACTCAATAATCTTAAAGTGTGCAGTGCAACATCTATTTCAGACGTCTTTATATTGGCTCTGACGGAACTAAATTAATATACCAACAATAATGTCCAATGTGTGGACGCATAGGCATAATTACGGGCCAACGCTCGCCCCAACTGGGGCCAACGTGTGGAACCCGCCTATATCTAAGTCCAATGTAAATAATGATGCTAGGCTTATTTAAAGCATATTGCACGTCATTCTACTCCAGCAGCCTGTGGGTCAAGTAGTCGCGACGAGCCTACAACGTCCTCCGCGTACAATATAACAACGCGTTTAGGATGCTGTTGGGACTATCGCGGCGCTGCAGTGCGTCCGGAATGTTCGCGGAGGCACATACTGATGGCTTTCACGCTATAATCCGTAAGAAGGTGGCGTCTCTTCTTCTAAGAGTGCGCGATAGTAACAACAGCATTCTAAAAGCGATTGCTGAGCGCTCTGACAGTCCTATATTAAAGCATTGGGTGGGCTTAGTTATAGGAGCTGTTAAATAAAATCTGCCTGTATTGTTACCATAGACCAGTAAGCCTCTAGACGCCGATAAGCCGGACATCCCCGGTCACCACGCATATGTAGTACCACTGCATATCATATGCCCTGCCACCAATCAGGACATCAGTGAGTAAGCGAGCGGCACCAATCTTAAGGAATCATACCACCGAACTTTCGAGCCGACCAATGATAACGCGCTGTCCGCCCCCCGCCAACATTTTATGACTGAGTTCTCATGTAAAACTTTGTGTATGCGGCGTCTTGAGGCTTACTGGGCTGTGATTGTTACTAACATAGTTTTAATATTTACTAACAAAAATATGGATAACATAACCAGCCCAGTACTGTCCCACTGCTGGGCACGGGCCTCTTCTCAGTACGAGAAGGCTAAGGCCTTAGTCCACCACGCTGGCCTAGTGCGGGTTGGCGGACTACACACATCATTGAGAACTGTATGGAGCACTCTCAGGTATGCAGGTTTCCTCACGATGTTTTCCTTCACCGTTAAAGCAAGTGATAATCGAATATAAAAATAAAAATATGGATAAATGTGAATAATTTGAAATAAATGAATAATAGCCTCCACGAGTGACGATATTTAATTGATCGTCTGGCGCACTCTGGGCAGTCAGCCCTGCTATCAACCTGCTGACTGGCTAATCTTTTCCCCACGACACGAGCTATTATTATTATGTAGCTCATGTCGACACGAAGAAGAAGAAGAATGAGTAATAATAATTACGGGCCAACGCTCGTCCCAACGTTGGGGCCAACGCTATATTCCCGAGCCACGCGTGTGCCGGGGTGAGTGTGGTGTGTGTGTAGGAGGGCGGGCTGGCGGTGGAGCGGCGCGCGCGGCGCGTGGCGGGCTGGGCGGGCAGCAGCGCGGGCGCCGCTCGGGAGCGCTGCGCGCGCCTGACGCAGGGCGCCGCGCTGCTGGCGCTGGAGACGCCCGCGCACGCCGCCGACGCGCTGCGCCCCACGCCGCGCCTGGCAGCTCACGAGGCCAGGGACATCCTGGCGCGCAGGTACTCTACACTTGACCTAACTCCAATAAAGATATATGTCCGATTAGCGATTAGTGTTATTGGGTTTTTAAGCTATTGCATAGCTTCTATCGCGGGCCTTGAGCGTGGAGACCGAATCCAGAAATTCCGTAACGAAAATAACCTAACACCCCCCACTCCGGCTGGCACAGCGGTGATACTTTTTAGTTTTGACATCTATCAATGAATAGCAGAACTTTTAATGACTTTTTGAAATATCACGCTTCTCTTTAGTTCTGCAAATCGCCTCTAGGTGGCATTGGTTGTATCTGCGTCACTGCGCATGCATAATCCCCCTCTTCGCCCCGCAATCTGGTGACTCATGCCTGCTTAGAGTTTCGGCGTTAGGGCACCTCCTCTTTGTATTTACATAAAAAATGCTATGCAATAGCTTTACCGCGGCAGTCTGCGAGTGCCACACGTCTTTTTTCATTAGGAAATTCTCAGTAGCAGCCCGGAGTCTGGATTTGTGTGCCCGGTCAATGACAATAGGCTCGCCCCCTATTACATGGGACTATAACATAACTGGCGAAATGTGGGTGTACTAATACACCTCTGCCTACCCCTACGGGGAAATACAGGCGTGATGTTATATATGTTATGTATGTTATGTCCGATTAGCACAGGGTCCTCAATCTTAGAACAAACAATTTGACGACGTCTGTGGTCTAGTGGTTCGAGTGTCGGACTGCTGACCATGAGATCGTGGGTTCGATTCCCACAGAACACAAATATTTGTGTGATGAACATGAGTGTTTGTGTTGGTCTGGGTGTTTTTTATAAGATGTTGATCAGTAACCGTGCAAATGATAAATAATGTGCTTAGTCATGCAAAAATACTTAAAAAAATCTACGATTATTTAATACGCAAATTTTCACTTTGAAACATAGCGAGTGTTTGAGAATAAATCCCGAACGACTCTGAAAATACGACATCGGTGGCATTATTAAAGGGTGAAAATACCTGAAATTATTTTTGGTTGTATCGCACGCATCGTTTTCGTGTCGCACGCGACACATGGAGAGAATTTGTTCTTTTACAAATAGGTATAGAAAAAAAAAAATGGTATTGATTTTTTTATTGATTCGTGTTAAGTATCAATGATATAGTTACTAGTGATGCGACTCGAGTCCAATTTTACTCGAGTGACATCGTAAAAAAACGTACTCGAGTGAAAAAAATATTGACTCGAGTTCACTCGGACTCGAGTCACTCGCCAACCATTCTCCGAGACAAACAGGTTTAAACCTGCTTTTTAAAAGAGATAAGTTAAAGTGCGTTGTTGTCACACTTGTTTGAACTTGTTGCGTGTAGTGAACTCAAGTGAACTGTTGTGTTGAATGAGTTATCGACGTTTATGAGTGAGTGAGGTGAGTGACCGAGTGACTCGTGAACCACTCGAGTGATTGAGTGACTCGTGAACCACTCGAGTGACTCGGCCACTCGAGTGGTACTCGAGTAAAATTGTAAAATGACTCGAATGACTCGAGTGGCAAAATCGGACTCGAGTCGCATCACTAATAGTTACCTCCTTAATTATGACACGAATACAGATCAACATGTTGTATATCATTCCAAGTAAAAATATACTACTCTGTCAAGAAAGTACCGGGAAAAGATTAATAATACACAAAATGTTAGTTATTCATCCACATTTATTTTATCACCTTCAAAGTATGCTCCTTTAGAAACGATACACTTACGCCAACGAATAATCCAATCATCAAAACATTTTTTAACGCTTTTTCCAGAATTGAGTTCAGGTCTCGCTGCGAATTCTCATTTATGTCTTCTATCGAATGAAAACGGGTGCCACGAAGTGGTAATTTGAGTTAAAAAAAAAGAAAGAAGTCGGCTGGAGCCATATCTGATGAATAAAGTGATTGCTCGATGGTATTTGTTGAGTTTTTGGTCAAAAATTCGTTCACAATGATGGCCTTATGCGAAGGCGTATTCAGGTCTTTTGGCACTAGCCGAGCGGCAACATGTTTCATACCCAAGTGATTAAAAGCTTGCTAAAAGCAGTAAAAAACTCGTTTTTTTTTTCAGAACTGACTTCAAAATGGAAGATATCAAGCGTCTGAAACTATAGTTCCTATTTATTATTGTATCATACTTATACATTATACCTACTATTATAACTGATAATATATTGTACTGAATTGCATTTAAAATAAATATTATTTACATACAATTCTATGGTTTATTCTATAGCGTTCCTGTATAACCGTGTTCAATATACATACCAGGAACTGTACAACCCCGGTTAAGAGTTAAGCCTTCCGGAAGGGGTAAGCCGTTGTTTATAAGGTTACATTTATCATGATGTAACCCCTTGAATAGGTTATATGCTTGAAACCCAGTAAAAGGGTTACCATTATATAAGGGTTTTGTTCGGGTTACCATTTGGTTATTCAATAAACTTGTGCGAAATAGATGGTGGAGCACTTTGCAACTCATTCCCATCATAGAGCGATCATATTACATTGCTCCGAGTCGGAATGTTACGCTGTTATCGTTTTATACTTACTAACTACACGAAAGAGAAAGAAAGAAGAGTGACCCTTATGAACCCTTAAGTAACATTAAGCCTTTCAAAAGGGTTACCCATATCGTTAGCCGCTTAGAAAAACCCTTTGATTGGGTAACCAGAATGGTCCGTCCTGATACATACACACAATAGGCACGTACTTAGCACTTTCCCCCAGTTTTTGAAGGCTGCTCAAACTAATCTGTGTAAAAACGTATCAACTGGAAAAATTATTACAAATAAAACAAATAAATTATCGTTAACACTTTTATTTCATTACTTTATCGTATAATTAATTTTAACAGTGTAACAGCTAATATATAAGGCAATTACATCGACAACAGTTTAAAAGAATAAAGATTTCAATACACTGAGTACAACTGTATTGTGCATGGAATAAGACAGTAGTCTGCGTCAATCCAAAATAAAAATTGATGCAATAACCACTTACACAAATTTCAACTTTACATACATGAAAACAAAGTTGAATTCAGAATGACAAAAACAGTTTAAAAGGTCTTGAAAATGATTACGTTGCAAACTGATGTTTACGTCTTGTTCAATAGGGTTTCTAATCCGAAATCATATAAATTGTAAATTGGATTGGCATAGACCTTAGTGATCTGTACAAACACCGGTACAACGCATTACTGCGTAAATTTTGCCGATGCCTCCTAGTCTTGAAATAACCGTGTTTGTAAAAGTGATTTGCAGAATAAATAATTTCATTTCATTGTTTAAGAAGTGTGAAGGAAAATTTGTTCATTTTAGCTTACCATTAAAACTAGATGGGTCTAACGAGATACAATTTAGGCACAACCACACCACCACCCTTTGGTGTTCATAAACGTTAATTCCCTGATTAAGGGGAATGTAGAAGCCAAGTGGCGCCCCCATCGGTAAAAAAAATATTACTCGTCGAATACATCATTTATCGAAAATTCGTTTTTGACAATTGAAGTACAGGTACTGCAGTTTAATCAGAAACTAGTAACTCTGTCAAATATAGTTAGTTGTAGTTGTAGATAGAAAAATTGCCAAAAGTGGCCGTTTTTGTCACATGTCAATAAATATTTAATATTATGTTTGTGTATAAATATTAAAATACATGGAATTCTGAATTCAAGGCACCCATCATTATGGACAAATATAGAGGTATCTACAAATATTATATTTAGTCAAAAAGCTTTAGTTATTTGAAAAATGCGTAGATATGATTTAATATATTATAAGAATTGATTTGTCTATCTCGAGCTCATAATATTTGCAAATCTTATTAAATGTAATATCGAGTATCAGCATAACAGTACATATATTAAAGTATAAAAGATAATTAACTGGTGTTCTTAATAAAGTAGATATAAAATGGCAGTAAAAACACTAAAAGTAAATTATTGCAATATGTAAATCTAACTTGCATAGACAGCACAATATAAAACATATAGCTTGATAAAAAAACAAACACAGCAATCGAAAAAAGCTAATAATAATAGCAAATGCATCATACAATAATAAAAACTATACTGTAAAAAAAAACCATAGATAATTGTTTGCGAAACTTAGCACGGGCACACACCTTCCGGTCCGGTCCGAGCCAGGTAGATTCTACTCGGAACGTCTATAAACTCCTACAAAATGTACTAGCCGGCACACACCTATCAGGCCGGGCCGGGATGCAAGTCCGGGTAGAATCTACCCGGTGAGCCTCGCCGCAAATTCAGAATGCCGGTAGGTGTATGCCGATGCTCCACGAGAAACTACCGGCCCGTCTCGGACCCGACCGGAAGGTGTGTGCCCACGCTTAATCTCATTGACTACACAAGAAATTCACGGAAATTGTAATAAAAAATTAAACATAATACATTTCATTATTATTTCAAAATAATCATACATTAAACTTACAAGGCTACAAAAAAGTAATGTATAAACAAAATACATAGTATACATACGTACCTGAACTGGTAGTTAAAAGTTAACACTTAATAAGACAGGTGGTTAAATCGTAACAACTAAATTATATAACGAATATATTAAAGAACGCTTTATTTATACACGCTGAAATTTTAGTCGTTTGGAAACGAAAAGGGGGTCATTGTACTCATCATTATGAATAACACGTACACATTTGTGGTCACATAAATCGACAAACTGTAGGGAACGGCAGATTTTTTTTCGCGATTAGATGTTTGGTCACGTAGTAAAAGTTGTCCATAATGATGAGTACAATGACCCCGTTTCGTTTCCAAAACGACTACATTATCAGCGTGTATAGGTACTGTACAAAACTGCTTAGGTACTCTGGAAGTTAATTATTAATTATTTAATATGAAGAGACAGTTACAATAACCACAGAAAAAAACCACGACTTGTGCAAACTTACCAGTAAGTCTATAAATCAGTTATGTATAAATTACATTTAAATGGTCACGGAAACTTCCAATTATTAATTTATTATTTATGTATGATTGTACGAAAAGAGGAAAAGAGGTGGCTTGATAATGCCATAAAATATACATCCGAATGAAATTATTGAAATGTACATGTACAAATACTTCGCGTCGGTAGTGTAAAATAGTGTAAATATATTTGCCAAGACGGTTAAAACTTATAATTTTCTGTCTATATTTTTTAACAATTTGATACAAAATTTTGAATTATATCTAACGTAAGGCACTATCTGTGTATAAGGCTCATTTTAGACTAAGAATTGTGAAATAGGGACCTTTGCAATTAGCGTGTCGTGCTTTACAACAAGTTTTTTAAGAAATTCGACAAAAAATGTCAATATATTAAATTCTCTGCCGATCTCACATCGTACATAGCCAGGGCCGTCATTACACACAGGCTATCTAGGCCTATGGGCCTGCACAAAAAAAAATAGGTTATCATGAGGAGCTTAAAACTTACTCATATTTTTTATCGACTCTTAGGGATCGCACCACAGGTTCAAAATCCTACAGATCCTAAATACGGCCCTGTAAATATTTGCATACAATAGTGAATACGAAAAACTACAGATTCTTAAATACAAATGTGTCAAAAACGATACAAAAATACAATTTTGCGAAGTGTCATGATTATATTTCGATCAGATCATCGTTTTTGAGCCATCACACCCGGTAGGTACATTTTTCTTTGGTTATACCGTTAAACACCCCATTTTTGTTGCCATAATACAATATTTAAAAATACTTAGGTTATGCTAGCACATTATAAAGCTGGCGACTGACCTGTATCATTAACTTGTAACAGTGTGAATACGATAAATATTAGTACATTGAGTGAGAGCGAGAGCTCCGAATGTAACATTACAATACGCGTGTGCTACAAGTCAGTTGAATTAAGTTTGCTGGCGAAACTTTGTCATCGTATTTGGTATGTCTTACTAACTATCCCCCAGTTTCTGGAAGGCTGATCAATTTGATCTATTGTCAAATCTTATGTCAGCTCCTGTGATTGGTTGGCAAAAATACTAACAACCAATGACATCGATTAGTTAATATTTGTGTTGATCAGCCTTTCGGAAACTGGGGGTATGTCTCCGCAAATATTTTATTGTTCATTAATTTATTATTTTTAATAATAATCACACGCACATGCAAACTTTCCTTTATTTAACTATGTATAACAATAATAAATAATTTATATATCAATAAAATAGGTACATTCTGTTATCAATATATTGTTCTGTTAAAGTTTCGCCAACAACTTAAAAGTTAAAATAAATGATTACTTAGATAATTTTAAAATTACAATTAGTTCGATGATTAACAACGGCGCTATCGCTAGTGTGCCAAAAAGTGTAAAATAAAAAATACTGTAAAAATTTGTCTGATAAGTACATGATTTTGTTCAAGCTTAATCTAGTTAATAACATTTAACTTAAATAGCTAACATTTAGACCAGAAGAGCGAGTTATTGAGCTTACATTGTTACCACATCATCATATTAGTAGACATTCAATTATTTTCACAAAATTACAATTTGTATAACAATTTACTAGATGGGTGATTCTTCAAGGTCACATTCTGCGTCTGATTCCTCTGGCGTAAACTTTTCTAAATTATTTTGTTGTGTTTTTTGTTTTGATAAACATAATCATGTTTCTTGGTACCCCTAATTTTGTGGGAGCGCCATGGCGCTAGCTAGTACATGTACTGGCTTGTTAAAAGCGACAAAAAACGACACCAGAGGAATCAGACGGAAGAAAGCGACCTTGAAGAATCACCCAGATACATTTAATTCATGTATGTCTGTATGATGAAAATGTACTACACTTTTTAATTCCTGCCAACTAACAGAACTATAGCAGTTGTTGCAAGCAGCAACACTGGAAAGCAGTAAATATTGACTGACTAAAAATACATACCTATATTTTTTTTTTATGTGGCAACTCTCGCTCAATCCTATTTACAAAATACCTACCTCGTCGTTGTAACACTAAACAATATAGTGCATTTAAAGTGCCAATGTCTTTTAGCGTCCAATAAAATCTTTGTTAGGCGTGATAAGCAGGTGCCGGAAATTTTCTGAAAAACGTTTTTCAGCAAGCAATTTTTGCGAACATCGTGCTTAAATAAGCAAAGTGTCTCTTTAACAATCTACGTCCAAGTTTGTCTTTGTTAATTGAAGAACCTATGCATCTATTCTGTTGAAGAGGCATGGATTAACTCTTTCATGAGCAACGGGCAGGATTTTACAAACTATAAACTTTACTCCATGGAATAATAAGGTGTTTCATCAGGTACTCTCTTCCTGTGACAGCTAGGTCACGTGATTGCCTTCGCACTACGTCATCAGCTGCTGAGCCAATAGCGGGCTGTTAGCCTGACACTTGTCAGATTGATGTGCTGCCACTTTGTGAAAATAAATTACCCGAGCAAAATGCATTTTTTCATTTACTTGCTTCTATAAAGAATTACTTTTGAACTAGTAATTTTATACAGTTTCCTTTAATAACTAATTAGATGAATAACACGAGATATCATAGATATCATAGTCAGGCTAGTTGGGAATTTATTTTATATTCATTATGGTCATCTCGAAATCTCCTTAAATATATTGAAGATATCAAGCAATGGCAACACTGATCGTGACGTAGCTTGGAGGCATCGCGGGAAGAGAATACCTGGTGAAACAAATACAAATACAAAATAGTTTTCTTCAAAATAGAGTAAAATCTTATTATACCATGCTTTACTCGAACTAGGCCAATCATTTCGTGTTATACCCTCTACTTAGACTAGTGTTCCGTTTCCTGGAGTCCTAACCACGCCCCTACCTGTCTAGTAGCCCTCCCTAGGCGGCGGCGATTCGACGGCCGAGGTGGTCTGCTTGGACACCACCCGCGAGCCCTGCGCCAGGCCGCCGGTCCGCACGGCCACCCACTTGAGGTACGCGTCGCCTCCGTACGCGAACATCGCTACGAAGCCGAAGAACTGGAAATATTGACAATTACTTAAGTTTCAAAGATTGAGAAAGGTATGTTAAGATGGTTTGGACATATAGAGAGGATGGACGAGAGGAGATTGACGAAACAAGTACACGAAGCGAGCGTGGATGGAAAAGTTGGAAGGGGACGACCTCGGCGGACGTATCGCGAACAAATCGCGGACGTTCTCAAAAAATGCCAGGTTAAGAGTACTCTGAACCGACGAGCATTCATGACGAGTTTAATGGACGTAGATGAAACGGAAGAGGTGTGTTAGGATAGTAGCAGGTGGAAATCCAGTCTCTGCCTACCCCAGTGGGAAACAGGCGTGATAATATGTATGTACTTAAGTTTCTTTAACAGGAAAAAAAAATACTTATCTTTGCTCCAACGGAATCAAGTGATAACAAACTATTATTTCAATTTATTTTTATCTGATACTAGCTTTTACCCGTGGCTTCGCTATCGTGGTTCTTTATCCCACAGATGCAGTGCATTTTAGCCTTTGCAAATGTAGCCTTTGTCACTCTCCGGAGTCTCCGGCCCATAAACTACTAATATATGTAAAAAATCATGTTGGTAGTTGTTCCGTTCTTCTACTATGGTGTCGACATGAGCTACATAGTAATAATAGCTCATACCGTGGAGAAAAAATTAACCGCTGGTAGCGGGGCCTGTCCTTGAATGGATACAGATGGGAATTTTCGTATTATCTGTCCCCAAATAAATGTGGACAGATGGGATTAAAACTTTTTATCTGCCCCTGATATTTTTTTTTATTAGTGTCTGTTCCCAAAAGGGGGCTGATGGGAATTTTCGTGTCATATGTCCCCGAACTTAAATATCTTTGGGACATTTTTACACAGCACCATCTAGTCCCAAACTAAGCAGAGCTTGTGCTATGGGTACTAGACAATGGATATAATACTTAAATACATATTTTTTTTGTAAATACATACATATAATATAATGTCCTCTCGGCCGAATTTCGGTCACGGCGGCCAATCTCAACAGAGACTAGCCATCTGCGCGGGACATATTATAGTGCACAAGTGTGTGCGCAATCACAGGTGCACTCTCTATTCCCTCACTCTCATAATCCGATGATCTGATCTTACTTAAAATATATAAGCAACACCCAGACCAACACAAACACTTATGTTCATCACACAAATATTTGTGTCCTGTGGGAATCGAACCCACGACCTCGTTACCAGCAGTCCGACACTCGAACCACTAGACCACAGAGGCCGTCAACTGGAGACAGATGGGAATTTATCTGCCCCCGAAATATATTTTTTATAAAATTTTTATATTAAACGATTTATTCAGTTGGGGACTGGGGTGTCATGATATTGCCATCCATAAAGATCACGCTTAGTAGACAGATTCTTCTGATCTTTTGGTCAATTCTTGTGAACCCCACGGATGATGCTAGAATGATATCGCACAAATCTATTACTATAACAAAATCGTAAAAGTCGAAAAGCGAGTGATGGTTTTTTTTTCGTGTAAGCCGACAGTGGACCAATAATTTTTAGGGTTCCGTACCCAAAGGGTGCAAACGGGACCCTATTACTCTCGCTACGCTGTTCGTCCGTCTGTCTTTCACAAGGCTGTATCTTTGTAACGGAAATGTTCACAAAATATGTGTTACTATGGTGTGTATCACGACAAATACTATAAATAGAAAAAAAAGTCTAAAACCAAAGGGGGTACCATACAAGAAACCTCGAAAAACATGCATTTTTTAACGTTTTTTTCCCTGCTCTACCTTTAAAACGGTAATACATACCAGCGTCAAACTTGGTATGATTATGGTGCATACCATATAGTTTAGCAACAAATACTAAAATCAGGGCAAACATAGACATATGTGGTGGTACCTACTTTAGAAAGAGATGTAAAACTTCACATTTCGCGTAAGATCGTTGATGTCTTTTGATAAACTCTAGTTAAATTAAATCAGTTTCTAAGGGGTATCAGGTCGATGGGTGGTACGGAACCCTTACTGCGTGAGTCCGACTCACAATTGGCCGGTTTTTTTTTAAATTTATGTCTGTCTGTCTGTTACGTCATCACGTGAGAACGGCTGAACATGCTGACATAGGCTACTTTTATCCCGAAAAATGCACGGGTCCTGTGGGATAAGAAACCACGGGAGTGAAGCTGCAGGTAAAAGCTGGTAATTTTATAAAACAAACTTACCGCAGCAGCAGAATGGGGATCATCATGGACAGTCGTCGCCAAAATCGACACCAGCAAGTAAAAGAAGGTCCATAGCGCGCAGAAACCAAACTCAACCTTCAGCCAGGGAATCTTGTAGAACTTCTCCAGGATATGGAACAGGTAGAAGCCGAGCAGGATGCCCGTGAACCAGAAGGCGATCATAGAGATCCAGCTGAAGAAGGACCCTCTACTCAGGTTGTTTAACCGGGAGCATTGGATGCATATGAACCCGAGGAGACTGCATAGCTGTGGAAGAAGTTTTGATTACATTAGTTTACTAATATCACTTTGTAAGTACATACAGTCTAACAAAGCAATTAGATTCAGGGTCGCCAGATATAGATGAAGATTTCTCAGGAAATTATTATAGAACGATTCGATTAGGGTTTTGTATAAATACAGTTTAACTTTGTCTGTTATTAAAATGATATTTCACTCGAAAACATCCATAATCTTCTGAGAAAACTTCATTCATATCTGGCGACCCCGGATACCAATTGCTTTGTTAGACTGTACTTCGTTTGATTGAGCTAGTACGCTCTGGTACACACGGCTACACATCAAGCTGTACATTTCCAGTATAAGCTGACCTCGCATTGTATAGGTTTTCCTTACAACGCGAGGTCAGCCTTTACTGGTTTTGTACAGCTTGATGTGTAGCCGTGTGTACTAGTCCTGACTTCTTCGGACTAACTAGTCTACTTGTGGGTTAGTTCTGGGACCACTTGGTCAGAGTTCACTGCAGTCTACTTGTGGGTTAGTTCTGGGACCACTTGGTCAGAGTTCACTGCTAAAATATTTGTTGCTGAGAACTCTTTCTGATTGTTATAAAAACAGTCAAGATTAATCCAGATTTAGAACTCTGAACCAACTGTATTCGGGTCAAAAAACTGGATACTTTCATTAGTTTCACTTTCGACTTAGAATTTCACTATGTTTTAGGGAGGATTTTATAGAAGTAACAATTGATTTCAACTTTACTTGAAAAAGTTTTCAAGGACAACTTCAATAAATGTCTAGAAACAATTTGTATTGAAACACCTGCGCAAGTTCCTGTGTTAGTACCGTTCATATACAAAAACATATGAATCATTGCAATAACGGAAACAAAAGGGAATCGCTTTCATTCCACATGACGAATGTATTTCATTGAAATTAACGTGATTGTATTTTATGAGTAAAATCGCGTGTTTTTATTACAAAACAATCAGTTTTAGTGCCCTCAGCAGACTTTCCGATAATTTAATTGGATAGGACATACGACAATACGCACAAGTCACAACATAAACAGAAAATTTGATTTCCTATGTGAAAATGTGATTGGCCAACTATTGGGTGATAGCTGTTATGTAGTCCGCGTGGGCTCTAAGCCTGGGGCAGCACAATTTGTGCCCGATTAAAGGCTGTAAGCCCTCTATTAGATAATAATTGTATTTGTTTTATATAATACTAGCTTTTGCCCGCGACTCCGTCCACGGGCGTCCTTTTTATTTCGTATGCCGAGGGAATCCCAGCCTTATTCCTTGTCTACATCATAAAGGGAACCTCTGTATACAATTTCAGCTTTCTAGGTCCAAGGTATGGGCTGCGCCTTGATGACTCAGTCAGTGAGTGAGTCATCACTTTTCTTTTTACATGTATTGATTAGGTAGTGACTTGCACAGTCAAACTACTTGAGCGGTATAAGGCACGTCTCGGACCGAAGGACATTACCTACTATTCGACCAAAACAATTAGACAACTGGATGGTATACAAATCCCTCCGGCTTAGATAGATAGATAGAATATACTTCATTGTACACCATGAAAATAGTAGTAAACAGGAACAACGTATAAATTATGGGTACATGGGCGGTCTTATCGCTAAGAGCGATATATTCCAGACAACCTTTGGATGGACAAAGAAGACGTAAGATCTAGAGAATGGGCTTACCGCGCATACGTCTCAGTTCCATACATTTCGCTCTCCCTACCTCACATATTTGCGGATGACGTCATGTTCGACAGTGGTGACTATAGTAGTCCTAGGACATAAAATTCCAGCTGCAGGTTTCTGGTTTCGCATGTAGTGCACGCTTGGTCAGTTGGAAATTCTTTAAATTTAATGTGACGACCCTGAGTTGTGTGCATTTGTCATAACAGTCGGATAAACCGCTATAAAATATGGTTACGTGAAGGTCACAGTCGATGACGGTATCAGCCCATGCCATCATCGTTTAACTCTGTCGATTAACAATAAAATATGCACGCCCCTTCAGGGAGTTATGATAAGTATAAAGTTACACACTGTTTGTACCTATCTGCCTCTTCGGGACTAGGCGTGAGGGTTGCCAATTAGTAGTTACAATAAGTATAAAGTTTTATAAAGCACACTCTGTACCTATCTGGATCTGCCCCTTCGGGACTAGGCGTGAGGGTTGCCAATTAGTACGTTTAGGTTGCATGTCGTGTTTGTAGAAAGCAAGCTCCCTATAGGGCTAACAGCTTGTTCTACGTCATACTTAATGGCCGTGGAGCGATAAACCCGATAACACGACATTGAATTAGTTACCCGCAAGGACTTTGCCTTTTACCTTATGAATAAAACATAGTTTAGGTTTTTGAACTACATTATAAGGTTGCGGTTTCTCTGATATTGATTTTACAGACATTTGCAAGAACTGCAAATTGCCGTTCATGTAAATGGAACAACGCGTTTTCGTACAATTTTGTGCCCGGCTCTTTTTTTTGTCGCTGTGGCATAGTTTTGGACCTGGTTGTAGTGTAACTGTGTAAGCCATAGACATATACAACATGTTGATCTGTATTCGTGCCATATTTAAGGAGGTGACTATACCACTGATATTGAACACGAATCAGTAAAAAAATCAATACCAAAACAATTTTTTTTTTGTTAAATACCTATTTGTAAACAAACAAATTCCCCCCGTGTGTCGCGTGCGACACAAAAACGATGCGTGCGACACAACCAAAACAATTTGCAGGTATTTCCACCCTTTGACAATGCCGCCGATGACTTATTTTCCGAGTCGTTCGGAATTTATTCTCGAACCCTCGCTATGTTTCAAAGTGAAAATTTAGGTATTGAATAATAGTAGAATTTTTCAAGTAATTTTAGGTGACTAAGCACATTATTTATCATCAGATCTAGAAATATGGCATGATTACAGATCAACACCTTGTATTATACTGACTAAGCTGTGTCTATTTTACAATCACCTTCTATTTAATATTCAATAATCTTCTATTTTCTGAATGTGCACTAGTTTTTGTACAGCACTGGATATTAAAGAGCTACTATGATGAATATGATGTACTTACAACTTGAACAATCTTCAGAACACCCGGTATGGTCTTGATATAGGCGGAGTCAAACCGTATGTTGGTCTGAACAGCCGTGCTAGATGTCACCGTCGTCGTCGTCGTGTGCTGCCCCGGGAAACCCACTTCCGCCATTGTTGATTAACTGTAGACAAGAACAAGTATTTTAATGTGGCAAATTGAAATAAAAATACCCTGTGTCATCCCGTGGGTTTTGTGAAAGGCAACTTTTTAAACCAATTTCATTGCTAAACCTGGTTATTATGGTTGTGGCAATATGATTTTTCGCTGGATGCGGAAGGCGCAGGACCGGTCGTTGTGGCGTTGCTTGGGGGAGGCCTATGTCCAGCAGTGGACGTCTTTCGGTTGAAATGATGATGATGATGATGAATATGATTTTTTAATTTTTTGATCATTCTAGAATCTAGACGAATCCAAAAAGGTACAGAAAATATTAAAACTTATATGGGATTTTCTTGTCTGACTAGTTTCAGACCCAATCAGATTCCATATAGTTCGTCACGCGGCAGAGTCATCCGTTGAGTAGAATCTGATAAACATTTTTATATAAGGTATGTTTTACTATAGAAAATGTTAGATTCTTATTCTTATTCTTTATTGCACACAAAAAAATATCACAACAATACATAATAGTTTTGAAATTACATGTACAAAGGCGAGCTTAACTCATAATTGAGTTTTCTACCAGCAAACCTTTGAGTGATAGAGCAAATATAAAATGTAAAACTGAGGGTAACTTTCAGTGTACATAACTAATGTTCACATTAACATACCAACAACATATATCTATATACAAATAAATATAAAACTATATATACATACCTATTACTTAATTATACCTACTTATATAAACCTATAATATACCTACATATATAATAAATAAATATGTATTATCAATTAG
Source organism: Asteroscopus sphinx (assembly GCA_949699075.1). NCBI lineage: Eukaryota > Metazoa > Arthropoda > Insecta > Lepidoptera > Noctuidae > Asteroscopus > Asteroscopus sphinx. Next base: position 1,434,417 of record OX453004.1, on the reverse strand, counting down.
TGAGAAAGAAAATGCTCCTTAATTCTTTTCTTAAATACGTTCAGAGAGGGGCTGTCACGTAGTGAGTGTGGGAGGGAGTTCCATAGTCGCACTGCACGGATAGTAAAAGAACCATCGTAACGGCTGGAAGTATGACGCGTAGTACGGAGTAGAAGAGAAGTAGCTGTGCGACAGGGTTTATCCCTGGGCACAAGATATTCAAATCGTTCACGAAGATATATAGGAAAGTTGGAATTATTTAGAACAGAAAAAAGAAGAGAAAGAATATGACTGTCTCGACGCTGCCGAATTGGTAGCCACTTCAGTCTGGCTCGAAATTCCGACACATGATCGTACTTTCGAAGACCAAAAATGAAACGGATACACAAGTTCTGCAGTCGTTCAAGTTTATTTAGAAGTTCCTCCGTTGCGTCAAGGAAGCAGACATCAGCATAGTCTAAAAGAGGTAGTAGAAGGGATTGCGCAAGAGTGACCCTAGTTTGAAAAGGAAGAAATTTCTGGAGACGTTTGAGAGACTGGAATGAGTAGAAGACCCTCCTGCTGACTTCGGTAATGTGAACATCCCAAGAGAGGTTTGAATCTATGAAGACACCTAAATTTTTAGCGCTTTTAGAATATGGTATAGGTACGGCATTATACATAACTGGAGGGAGAGACTGGTGATTTAATTGACTGAACATGTATCTGCCACCAACAATGAGAGCTTGAGATTTAGCAGGATTGACTAGAAGTCCGAAAGCTTTAGCCCACTCGTTGATATTTTCGAGATCATTATTGATGGCATCAACAGCCACAGTAAAATTCTCTACTTTACAGTGACGATAAAGCTGCAAGTCGTCTGCATAGAGATGATAATTAGAAGTCAGGACCTTAGTGATGGCATTTATAAAAATGGAGAAGAGAAGAGGAGAGAGGACGCCACCCTGAGGGACACCCGCAGCCAGATCACACCACTCAGAGGAGGCTTCATCTGAGTGAACAGACTGTGAGCGACCCTGAAGATAAGAGCTAAACCATGCAATTACCGATGAAGAAACATTAAGAGAGGAAAGGATTCCCAAGAGGATGTCAAAATCAACTGATGTAAAAGCACTGCTAAAGTCCAATAGAACCAGTACTGTTAAAAGTTGATTTTCCATGGCCAGTCGAATGTCATCGGTTATTTTTACAAGTGCAGTTACAGTGCTATGGCCAGGACGGAAACCAGATTGGTATGCACTAAGCAGGCTATTAGAGGAGAGGTAACGAGACAGTTGATTATGAACAACACTCTCCAAGACTTTGGATAGAATCGGAAGGATGGATATTGGGCGAAACTGGGATAATGAGGAGGGATTTGAGACTTTGGGTAACGGTAAGACATGAGCCTTCTTCCAGGCTGAGGGAAAGGAGCTTGTGTACAGAGAAAAATTTATGATATCGGTAATGACGGGAACTATTTCATTAAGGATGGGAAGGAGCATCTGGAGTTGAAGGCCATCATCGCCAACCGCTTTCGTGGAGATGGATTGGATGGATTTCTTAATATCTAATTCGGTAATTGGGTTAAAAGAAAATAGAGTATTTGCCGGCAGAGGAAGATTAGAAAGATAATTAAGAGTAGTATATTTAACAAGATTATCAAGGATAATCGGTGCTTTAGAAAAGTGCGCATTCAGTGCGTTAAGGTCCATATCTGTAGTGCTCTGGCTTGAAGCTTTACCAATACCAAGAGACTTAAGGAATTGCCATACTTGTGTTGGGTTGAAAGTTTTAATAGAATTGTGAATGTGGCGTCTTTTAGCATTCCTACACAAACGACTGCAGCGATTTCGCATCTTTTTATATAGCTCCCAGTTCTCCTCAGTAGGCTGCTTCTTGTATTTTCGCTTAGCCTTATCTCTTTTAGACATCATATTCTTAATTGCTGGTGATAGCCATGGCGCAGGGAGATGTTTAACTCTCACCTTTTTGAGAGGAGCATGAGTGTCAAAAAGATCCAACACAATCTTGGTGAAAGTAGACACCTGAGCGTCCACATCCTCACTATTGTAGATGGAAGACCAGTCAATACTACCCGCGTCCGCTCTCAGACGCTCCAGATCAATGTTTTTAAAACTACGAAGAAAGTTCATTTTTGACAAAAAATACAAGATCCAACTGTATGAGGACCATCTGTACGAGGGTTTGAATCCCAGAGAACTTAGGATCTTTACAGATGGATCCAAAACGGAATCAGGTACAGGATGTGGGGTCTTTTCAGAAGACCTAAACATATTCATCTCTACGCCACTGGGTGTCTACAACACGGTATTTCAAGCTGAGTGTATGGGCATCTTACTGGCAACTGCAGCAGTCATGGCACGGGAGGTAAAAGATCACTCTATTAGAATACTCTCCGACAGCATGGCGGTTCTACTGGCTCTCAACAGTTGTACTGTCAACTCTGGGCTCATCTACGAATGCCACCAGAAATTAAATCAGGTAGGCAGCTCCAACAATATAACCCTACAATGGATTAAAGGTCATAGTGGTTCTAGAGGCAATGACGCAGCGGATGAACTCGCTAGGAGGGGATCGAGTACAGACGTGGTAGGACCTGAACCCATAATACCTCTCCCTTTCGGTCATTTACGTACTCTGGTAAGGAAACGCACTAGAGACAAACACAACTACTCCTGGATAAACCACGAGGTATGCAGACAGGCTAAGGAAGCACTCCCCGTCATCGACGGTAAGATCACCAAACAGCTCCTCCGGCTGTCAAAACAACACCTACGTACGGTGACAGCCGCCTACACCGGACACGGTTCATTTAACAAACACCTCTTTGTCATAGGTGTGACTGACAGTCCTCTGTGCAGAGCCTGCATGGAGACAGAAGAAACAGCGGCCCACGTGCTTCTCAACTGCCCGGAGGTCGCCTCATACAGGGCTAAGTACTTCGGAGATCCGGGTACTCTCCGAGAGACAGTCAGCAACATCAAGCGTCTGCTGGCCTTCCTCGAGGAGCTGGGGTGGCTCGAGTAAACAAGTTATTCCCACCCACACGCAAAAAACACGCCGAGCGTGGAGTTGCGGAAAATGGCCCGTTATACCAATACCAATACCAAAAACAACTCGGCCACTGGGAATTGAGCTACTAGTTCACGCAATTCGGCAGCGGACTCAATCTTTCGTCGTGATTTCTCCGAAACCTGGATGATAATCTTGCCTTCCGACGTCCAGCACTGATTCATCCCATAGAACTTTCGAGCGTTCATGAAGACCTCGTGTCTGGGCTTAGTGAGGAATTCCGAAAGTGTCAGACCGGAGCCTTTCAACTTAGACTTGTTCTTGCATACCTCACTCGCTCAGGATACGGCTTTCAAATCGAACTAACAGGGGACGAGGCTTACTGGTGTTGTTTCCCAGGCGATGGCAAGCTGTTAAGTTATTGGCAGAGACATTTGCCATATCCATTTTGACAGACAAGAATTTGACGAAGCCGGACACGTTATCTGCATCCTTATCTTCAGAGAGACCATGGAGAAGAAGTACCTTGCTACGGGATGCCATCTCATGTCTGTCCAAGCCTATTACAAGCAACTCCATCTGTGTTTTTAGTGCACTCATCGTCTTCCAAATAAGGTTTTTGAACTCGATGAATTCTCTAGACAGGCTTGCAATGGTCTTGTGGGTTGCTTCACTGCTGGCATTCTTCAAATCTTCCTCGTATTGTGTCATCCTGGACGAAAATGTATCAGAAAGTTCCTCCATACAGCTGGATAGTTTGGAATACAGGTCCATAGTGAAGTGTAACTGATAGTGCAATTAAATTGGAGAGAAGTGACAAGTGATTAACTGACTGAGTGCACCAGAGGTTAATATATAATATAAGTTTTACTGTGTAAAATTCATGCAAAAACTGTATTAAACTATTTTTTATACTATTTTTCTCAGAGCTAATTTTTTTTTAGTGCAGTACTTAAGACTTATATCTGCAGTAAGAAAAAAAAAGACAATAAGGCAATGGTATTTTTTGTTGACTGTTAACTTACAGGAAATAGATTCAAGGATTATGTTAAAAACAGCAAATCAAATCAATCTATTCTGTTTTTAAACAAACTGAAAAGCAGTAAACCCAATGATATTTAAAATATCATCGAGTAAACAACTTTTTTTTAATAAGAACACATTGAATTTATCTAATCAATTAATCATAAGCCAGAAATACCTACATGAAAGTAGGAATCTTCAAAATTCCCTGCAGTCATGTATCATTTAGAGATTGATAAAAATATTTGTTGTTAATAGATAAACCATGTGATTCATTAGTACATTTTTAATATGACAGATAACAATGATATCAGTTACATTGCTTTTTCATATTAACAGCATTAGAGGCGTATGACAAAATACGTAAATACGTGAAATATGATATACTTGAAAGCTTGAACAAGAACTGGGAGGTTGATTTTGTACACTTTGGCATTTTACAATATGATTTTAACACAATGTACTGTAATCATGTGGTGATCACAGACATAGTAAAAAGTGCTGCGAACAATCATAGTGAAGCCAAAAAAAACATGCTCCTCCGTGTACAAACCAGCGCTCATGCATGCACACATATGCACCTGAAAGATACTTATTTTTGGTGATGCTTACTGGATGATGCCGCAACATGTGTACTGAGAGCAGTGAGCATGGTTTGATGTACATATGTGCATGTGATTGCTGGTTTGTACATTGAGAAACACAGTTTTTGTTGGCTTTACTATGATTGTTCACAGCACTTAGTCTATATTTTTTCCTATGTCTGTGGGTGATTATAATAATATTCTTTCGCAATTGATTATTGTAGGAGGGTTTAAGTAAGCTTTTTTAAGAAATCATGTTTATGGGCTGATCATGATGTTATAGTGTCCAACATACAACATCACACTTGGGTTGCCACATTTTTTTACAATAAAAGTACATTCGTGTTTTGGGTGAGTTAAAATAAAGTATACTGATAAAAAAGTACTATTACATTTTATGCCTAAATGAACACATATTTGTCATCAATTCATGACAGTTTTAGCAAAAACTGTATGCCAAAGAGGGCTAAACCTGTGATGTCAAATGTGTGTCAGCTAAAGAGTATTTTAGCATACTTTATTACTTTCGTAGATTATAAAGTATGACTAAGCAAAATAGAGTAAAGTAAAATGCTCTAAAATAGAGTAAAATACTCTAAAATAGAGTATTTGTAATAAACCAACTACATCCCATTGTTCTGATGTTGATATACAACATTTGAAAAGGGGCAGATCAATTATTCTAACATAACATAACATCACGCCTGTATTTCCCCGAAGAGGTAGGCAGAGGTGTAATAGTACACCCACATTTTGCCAGTTATGTTATAGTCCCATGTAATAGGGGGCGAGCCTATTGCCATTGACCGGGCACAAATCCAGACTCCAGGCTGCTACTGAGAATTTCCTAATGAAAAAACCCAATAACACTGCCCAACCCGGGAATCGAACCCTGGACCCCACGCTCAGCAGTCACGCTTGCAACTACTAGATTCAAAGATTTATTGCATACTAAGTGGTGTACATGATTGATGTTACATTTTGTTTTGGTGCTTAAAACTTAGTGGCCTTTTTCAGGCAAAACAACGAGGCAGTCAATCAATTATTCTAATAGTATTAAATCACGAAATGGTGAAATGTGGGTGTACTACACACCTCTGCCCACCCCTTCGGGGAAATACAGGCGTAATGTTAGGTTATTAAATCACTAAGAGTATGTAGTATCAAGTATTAAATCACTTATCATCTTAGTCTTCCTGCAACCACGAGCACTGCAAAGCTTTCAAAACGTCAGGAAAACATATTTAAATAATACATGTGATGTAATCTGGTTGAACTTGTTTTATTATAATTAGTATTAAATATTTAAGTTTCACAATAGTTTTTGTTTATTATTTATTAGGTACATTTAATTTACCAAATATTTGCACATATAACTTATCATTTCTTTACAGTTATGATAGTGTCATGATATTAAACAATGGTGTAATGGGTGTTGGACTGTGCAGAGTATCTACTGAGGTCAATAATATATTACACATAAGGGTATGAAAGTATAACTGGTCAATCTATACAATTGAAAAGAGAAAGTTGTTTACTTATACTATTTCCACTAGAACTCTTTTAGGTGACATAATATAAATATCATAAAAATACTGTTTTATTTGAGAAAATGAGGTAAAGATGAAACCAAACCAATAATTATGTTAAATGACAAATAAAGTGGGAGGATCAAATAGTGTAAATAATCATTGATAAGCTGCAGCCAAACATCGAAAATGGGTGTGATCGATAATTGCTCTCCAATTAAACACACAATAATGAATATAATTCACAAGGAAAGAAAATGTGTTGTAATCTAGAACTGATTGTGATCTTTCAAAAGCTTGATTCGAACGATGTTGAAAATTAATGTAAACTTTGGTTTTATGATCACGTTTAAGAACTGTAAGCCGCCTGTCACCCCTTAAAATAGCTAATATTGAGCAACACACAACAGAAATAAACACAACACTACAATTTAACACAAAAACGCGATTTCTATTCTTACCTTGGACGTTACTATCAGCGAAGCCACATACACATACACTTAAAGTACAAAACTCGGTTTTACACAGTTACGGTACCTACTTAGAAATTACGATTAAAAATAGGTGTAAATTAATATCAGGTGATAAATCGAATATGACCAAACCGGACAAAAACCAATATTCATTAAATGACAAAGTTGACAAACGTCAGACAGAACAGATTTATCGTAACTAAAATAAATAATATTTTATTAGCATCAAAAATAAGATTACCAACATTCAAATAGCAATTTACTTGAGTCAGAGCAGAACAACAAAACTTCACCTAAAGATAAAGCCACATATATATAATTTGGAACGGAACACAATAAAACTTGACAGTCTTTACATCTGTTCTAAAACTTTAAATATTTCTCGTAAATCTGATGAATACTTTTGATTATTTTCCTTTTCAGTAAAAAAAATGCAAAAGCCTTAGTAGTTTTATTCATTTTTGTATGATTGATGCGTAGCATCTCTAGTATGTCTGTGTATGATTGCTTCCTAAATCCTGTAATTATTTTCTTCTGCGCCTAGAATATAATTTAGTACTAACAGGTTTCGAATAGATTCTAAGTTTTCGAACACATTTGAAAATTTTGATATTTAGCTAGAGGTGTGTGTCTATTCTATTCAGTGAGTTGTACCCAACGATTTAAGAAGCGTTGTACCTAGTCAATATTCTATTATATTCAATGATTTTATGTAATATCATTGATTATATTATTTTTGGCAAGCTATGCCGATGTCGACGTCAGATGTGCAGTGGAAAAGCAAAGTGTTTAAAGAATAATTTATAAAACTTGATGGACAGTGATACTCAATGTGTATCTTGTTGACGGAGTTAGTAGTACACTGAAACAAGCAAACATATAATATACTTAAATAATATAATTTGTTAAAAACAGTAAGTCAAATTAAATAGTCATCGACTCTCTGAATTGTCTCTATATTGTTGAAAATTCACACTGTCTTAATACTGAACAGCAGTGCTATTCTCAAACGTTCAAATAGTTTCCTTTTCCAAAGTGAAATTTGATCGGCAAACGAAACAAAACGACCACTGTTCTTTTAACTCCTGTTGGCACCTTTTGTGAAAGTAATCCTTAAAATCCGTGTTCCTTATCCAGTATAAAATTGATTTCTTTAACTATTTATAAAGGTGAGTCTGTTGCGACGATTCAGTGAAAAAAGAACAATTTATTGAATTTAATAATCTTACAGTTGCTGTCGACTATCGATATTAATAATTACTTGCTGACCTTGCGGTGCATCTCTATATTACAGAAGTTATTTTTAGTGATGGACAATTGTGCCAAAAATTGGCTGAAAAAATTGCAAGCGAAATTGCTAATTAGTTATCGAATGATCATTTATCATTCGAATGTCAATTTTTCTTCGAATACATTTTTGGTATCCGAATGTTTGTTCATTCGAAAGGTTTCTTAGGCCCGTATTCCAGAAGGATACTCAAGCGTTGATCTCTGTTTAAAACTAGTTTTAAGTTGAGCTTTGATTTTAGAACGTCTCAAGCAGAGATTTGTTGATCACAGTTCAGCTGAGTTTAGTTTCGTTTTATATTGTCACCTGTTTCGGTATTTGGGCAGATATTTGATCTGTAATCACTCAAGCGTGGTCCAGACTACGCTTGAGTAGAGATTTCTATTTTATTTCAGGTCAAATTCGTGTGTTTTGTTGTTGAATTAAAGTTTATAATTACCGTTCTGGAATAAGACCGATACTCAAGTAACGATTCTATCCTTAAGTAGTGATCAGGTGATTGGAGTTTAAACTGTACTTGAGGAAGCTTCTGTAATACGGGCCTTAGAATCTGTACCTATGATGAATGAAAACATTCGAATAAATAGGAGACTGACCTGACTTATTTTAGGTATAGTAGTTGACAACAAGTTAGTGGTAACAGTTTAATTTTATACCTTGACAGCATCTTTATTTTTTTATTTAACTTAAAATATACATAAAAATAATTATAAAAACATCACAAAAACCTTACACAGGTTTCGTTAGCAGAAAGGGTGGTTTTCATAATTCAAGTGTTACCACTGACACGTGGTCGACTGTACGATTGATAATAAAAAACAAAACTAATATGAATGTCCCTATTATTTTATTATAGTTTTTTCACTTGAATACATATGTTGATAATTTTTTATTCTTTTTGTTTTATCATTAACAAAGGTGTTGGTGATGCAGTAGCCCGCGAAATTCAAAATTTCTTTCGTTTTATGCTAATTGTAGCTCTTCGCAATATATCTACTGATTATACAAGAAAATACGTAATTAGTCGATCTATACGATTTTACTATCATTCGACGCCTTCGAATGATTACATTTACAATCGAACAATATTTTCATTCGAAATTTTCGAAGTCCATTTTTACAATCGAATAATTCAATTAGCTATCTATTCGAATGATTAATTAAAAGAATTATTCATATTAATCACAATCGTTCACCCATTTCGCCCCATCTCTAGTTATTTTTGTGCTGTCAGTTGCGCTTATTATTTTTCTTGTTAAAATCTTGTTAAAACGTAGTGATTATATTATCTTTGAATCTTGTAAGAAATTACAGTTAACGCTGAATATAAAATGTTATCGGAATTCTACACGTTATATTATAAAAATGTTATGTAAACCTATTCAACTAAGTCGTAACAGTACTAAACAATTACGTGAAGACTTTTCGCAAGTAAACAAATAACATAACAGCCGCGAAGACCGAAGTTCTGTATGACCGTGTTATAGACTGTATGTTATTAAAAAATATGAGTCATTGAATGTTTTACGCAGCTCAATATCGGTTAGTAATATAGTGTCAAGGCGACGGTGACTAAATTGTTACGGACAGCATCCTCGCTTATCGCTATGTGGGTATTTCAGTTTACGTGATTCGGTCCTTCTTCGTGCACTGTGTTTATGCAGCATAGCGCGCGCCTTGGTTTATGTAAGTATAATTTATAATATACTGTTTGAATACATACTATTGCTTCAGTTATGCTCAATGTTTATTACATTTATAATAAAGTTAAAGTGGAGTTTAAGTCTTGACTTATACTCCTGCCGTTTAATATTAGTTACTGTTATTTACTATTTAACTAAAAGATTACCTATGACATCAAATTGCTATTCTAATTGGTAAATACTGAACACTCGTAATTATGTTAATCCTTAAAATATTACTTTTAAAATTATTTACAAAAGAAAACAGGGTTTGAATCCTCAACCTGTGTTGTGCTTATTCATTATACCACCATCATCCTCCTGCCCTTATACCAATTTATTTGGGGTTGGTGCAGTATGTATTTTTCTTCCATCTCACCTATACCAATCTTTTAAAAATTCTACTTCCCACTTACAATTTTAATTGATCAATTACATGCAGTGTGTTAACAGTTCTAGTTAATTCATGTTCACTATCAAGGATACTTTTCGTTACTATTATGTACAGCTTTGTTTTATTATCTCTTCCTTAATCTCTTTATCTGCAACATGGAGATTCAATATACAATGTGTTATTGAAATAACTGAAAACCGCTTAACGGCTCATTGTACTCATCAGTATGAACAACTTTTACTATGAGACCAACTCTGAAATTGTGAAAAAAAATCTTCTGTTGCTGTTCCCTTACTTTTGTTTTCACATAAATCGACAAAATGTATGGGAAAAGCTGTTTTTTTCATGATTTCAGGGTTGGTCCCATAGTAAAAGTTGTTCATATTGATGAGTACAATGAGCCGTTAAGCGGTTTTCAGTTATTTCAATAACACATTGTATATTGAATCTCCATGTTGCAGATAAAGAGATTAAGGAAGAGATAATAAAACAAAGCTGTACATAATAGTATAACACGATGTAGAGTGTATCATTCAATAGGATGATATGTGATAGCAATACTTATCTAAAAATTCTTCTCAGGCATCAAAACGGGTTTATATTTGAATATTTATGTTTAATTTATGCTCAAAAATGGTAAAAATGTTTTCAAGGTTGAAATAATTTAAAATTGGTTATAGAATAAGGTGTATTGTTATGCATTATTGGTTTATTTTTCATACAGCATGGCTTCATATTCTCTAAAATATTATTGTTGGTTCAGAACATGGAGTAGTAAGTAAACAGATTGCTCATAATATGAATTTTTCTTCTACAATAAATCCTTTTTGTGAATTCTTGAAATACACCAGGCATTCTTTACTATCTTTGAAGAATCTCCGGTGATTATACAAACTGCGTAATATTATAGGGTAATATGGTGAAAAAAACTAGTGGTGTGAATCAAATAGTTTTCGAGAAAATAAAAAACAAAATCCTAAAAATTACATGGTAAATAACAATATTTAGATAAATACTGTTAGGGACGGACCCGGCTAAGGTCAACATAGGGCTCCCCAACACGGACAAGTCAGGTTCGAAGGGAATGACAAGTGCTAGTGAGCGAGCAATGTTGAGATTTGGTTTAAGATGTAAGTTACCATTTGTACAAGATGTGATTATATCCTATGCTATATTACACAACTTGGCAAGAATAAAAACTGAAGAGGATCCCCCAGATGATCCAGAAGTACAAATTCCACCACAGCCAATGCTACTAGTGATGAACAGTACCTGACCAGAGACATTGTGTTAGTATATTTTCATTCTTTAAATTTTTTATTTTATTTTAAATAAAACAAATATTTTTATTAAAACTTTATTTAAGCGTTTATTTTTTCTACTTTCAAAAAACCAAAAGCATAATATTATGTATTAACATGGCTCAACTTGTAGGAATGTAAGCGAGTCTATATCATGTCATTTAAAACATATCTAAAATTGATTTTGTGTGAAGCAATCGATGGATTTCTAGCTTTCTTTGTTCATCATTAGCAAGATGTAACATTTTCAATTTGTGTTCTTCTACCATGAACTGATGTTCTTTTCTGGCAGTCTCAATTTGCAGTTCTACAAGTTCCATCCGAGCAGCGCTTAGTTTGTCAAGTTTAAAAGTGGAAGTATCACTTGCCTTGGTCACTGTGTCTGCTTTCAACACATTTAAAACCCTTGTTTTTAGAGCCATTGGATGCAATCCGTCCCATTTATTTTCTAAAAGAATTACATTTTGAACAACATGAAAACTAAACAAAAATATGCATAATATTATCAAATAGAAGTGCATTAAGATGTAATGAGAACAAGTAATAAATGTGATAAAAGTCTATACCTTTTTGAATGTCATTGTCCTTTCCATTTATATCCAGGATTAATGACTCGTCCAAACCTAAAAAGTCAATGCTAAATTAATTTCACATAATGTATTGAAATTAAGATGAATCACAAGCTTTGTCTACAGTGGTCAGTTAATCAGGTTACAGGTACTTACCTGGTATTTTACTAATTTGTTTGTTTGTATTTATAACTTTGGCTTGGGTGATATTCAATTCTTGGGCTTGGGTGGGTCCATTTTTTTCAGCAGTATCCACAGCGCTTTTTTCCATTGAATCCAACAAAACAAATTCGCTGCCAAGTGTTGGTTCTAGAAAATATTAAATAGAGTGAACTTTTCAGGTTAGGTCAGCGGTTAGAGGTACAGAAACATCAAACTTTGGGGTTTATTGCACATGTTTATAATATTGACTAATACAATGCGCACCAATCTATATGGCAGCTGTGAAGATAGCGCCTCGCACCCTGATTGACACCCGGGCACTCTTAATTTTGCTACTGCGCAGGCATACGACTCGGTTTCACAGCCGCCATAAAGTTTGGTTTCTACTATACTTACTTGTAATAGTGTCACTATCATAACGCGCTTCAAGCCCTTTTATATTAGAGCAAATGCTTAGCACCTTTCCCTCAACTTTATTGAATTCGGGAGCATTGGAAGGCCCCCCTCCGGTTCTGTACATCTCGTGTTTTTGCAGAGAGGATTTCTTTTTTGTACTTTTTTTAAGTCCCTCGTATTTAATCTTTATTGTCTTCCATGAACGGACACTTGTTGTAATTCCACATGAATTAAAAGAACTCTCAATTTTCTTCCATGCAGATTCCTTATTTTTGTTTGTCACCGCATCTGTCTTTTTATTTTATATAATTTGTTTATATTTTTCGGCTAAAATAACGAGCAATTGAATTTCAGCAGTATTGAAATTCGCCGACCGCTATCTTTTCTTTGATTCCATTCCGGTTTATTCAATTGAAATACAAGCCAAATAACACGAGCTTAAAACGAACTTTAATAAAAACAATCACTAGCCAACATAACCTTGAATTTAACACCAAAAAGTTTAGTTCAATATCCTCTTTGGTTTAGTCTAGTACAAAATTACAAATATCATTAATCTGTGAGTATACAATCTAGTAATCTGTGTGTATGTTGTTATGTTATGTGAGTATACTTAACACTGAATACCGGACACTTGACAGTGACGTTTTTGCCTCACAGAAAATGGTAATAGTCTGTCCTGCTCAACGTTTGTTTATGCAATATATTTGTTCCACCTCTGAAGTTAGCGTTGCCAAAGGCAAAAAATCGGTCAGATAGTTATTCGTAAAATAAATGACAATTGAAAAATAGACAACCAATTATCAGACAAATAAACAGCCCAATGATCCCGATAGCTTAATTCGTACGTAACATCATGTCTGAGGATTGAAAAACCGGGGTGCTGGGTCTGAAAATCTCCTTGTGTGCCTGACGGCTGCTGGTCCTTCTTGATACGTCTGGATCTATCCAGCATCCTCTACAGCAGTTGTTGGGCCGGTGCACCCTGGGCATGGGCAATAACTCTTGTTTGGACCGGGGATCTTATTGGCGAATATTCTGGCACGGCAGGGGCCCGATCTGGGCCAATGGGGCTTGACTACGCGTGTCCCTCTGAAGTTAGCTGAGGGCACAGTGGAGGATGAGGAATGAGAAAGAAAACCTTTATAAAAACGGGACTAGTGAGACTTGTGAGGCTGGCGTGGCCCTCGTGGCTGTCGTGGCTGACGTGGCCGTGACATCGGCGTGTTAGCTGTGTCATGGCGGGGCCCGTGAGGTGGCGCGCAGCGTTCCGTGCGTGCTGCCGGGGAGGGTGCGGACGACGTTAGTCCGCACGGGAAGAAGGGGCTCACCTGCTTGTGGCAGGCCGGGTTCCCACACTTCCCACGCCCCCGGCCAAAGGTAGTTGAAGGAACACCGTGGTGGTTTTATTCGGTAAGAGTACTAAAAGTCCGGCACTGGCTCCGCCGTCCCCGGGTGGAGTGTGACCATGAAGATTTCCCCACGGCAAAAAAAAGATTGAAAAACCAGCCCAAAGCCTATCAAATAAGCTTGAAAAAATCGTAACTAATTGGTGGCTACATCATATAGGTTATCTTATAATAGCATTTCTAAAAGTATTAGTTTATTGACATAAAACTATTATTTGTCTTCACCACGTCTTCACATTGTCACTCCATTATTGTACTATTCTGTGGTCCAGATTGTCCACCATTATCATTCAATATCAAAGGCCGCATGATTTTTGGAACAAAGTTCCTTAACGCGGCTTGCGTTCAGTGTGATTCGGCAGAAAATGTAACGTCTCGTAAGATTTTTGCGTTATGAGCAGGCATATACGCACACCGCGCAATCTCTCTTTCTTTCACTTTCTAGTGTGTCTGTGCTCTGTGGTGTGTGAGGAACTTCGTTCCTGACGCACCCCTGACCGCACACGTTTTCATGAATGATACTTCCAACAGTTCCAACTATTAGGTATGTCGCCTCTATACCATGGACAGTTACAGGTACAAATATAAACAGTCTCACGCTTAGATGAAAAATTCTGTAGCCTGGCTAAGTCACTGGTCCAATTGGGTCTTCTCATTTATGACAGAGAGTATCTTGTTATTTAAGTCAACGACACAATACAAATATGTGCAAACACCTTTGCCGTATAAGCGCTGCCGCGCCGCACACTGGGCCAGCAGTGGCGGCCACAGCAAAGCCACTAGTGGCTGCCATAAGCTGGACGAGATTTTTCATAAATTTTATATGATATCAACGCAAACTGAGCTTTTGTGGGGCCGCGTTCTCACAAGCTGCGGTAGTGACCAGTGCTACTTTTGGCCGGGTTTAGTGGCCCGCCACTTGCCACAGACGCTGGTTTGAGTCCTGCTTTAAGCACTTTACCAAACGTCTAACCCCCTAGTGGCCGCGACTAATGGCTGTGTACAGCCACAAGTTGTTGGGTTAGCCACCACTAGTGGCCATTACTGGTGGCCCAGTGTGCGAACCGACATTAAAAGAGTTATATTGTATAAATAAATCATCATCAATTAGGATTGGTAGCTGGTAGCGTAAAGGTCAATTTATTATTGACCTCCTGCTCTATGTGACTAATTCAATGATTCAATTTACAAATAATTGCTGTAACCAGAACGGCATCATCTGATAGCAACACTAATTGAATCGGCATCACTCAGAGGCACGTCGCCGTCGCACGTTCCTGGCGTGTTGTGCCACGAGTGCCACATACCACATACTTCTGCTTAGCAAGTTGGTGGCAAATTTCGTTGGCCCAGTGTTCCGCAACGCGCACTGCATTTTGATTTGCGGTCATTAGCTCCTCACGCGTTTTATAATTTTAAAGGAGGCCAGGGGAAAACACTAGTTTCACCCAAATGTCCACGGATTTGGAAGTCTTTGTCCGGCGTTGGCAATATAGGTAATGGCAGCCTTAACTATACTGCTACTATTTGAGCGGATGGGCCATCGCCCATCTGCAGCACCCTCTCAGCTCAAACAAGACCATCGAGCTGTATGGAGCACAACCTGGAATAGTCTTTTAGGTTGTGCTCATTATGTGGTTGTGGGCTTTTGCAGGACCGATGGCCGTTGGAGATGACGAATCCTTGAGTGGAGGCTGCGAATCGGCAAATGCAGAGTAAAACCATCCAGCTTAATGGATCTACAACCTGAAGAATTTTTCAATATTCTATTGTAGGCCTATGCGATGCTGCGGTTATAAATAATGAGGGGCTCAAGGCTAAACTGATTGATCTACGAAATAGCAACGTCATGGCGTAAAACTGCTGTTAACACGTCAAAAATTGTCTAAGTACTACAGGGCAATTTAAAGCCATAATTGGTTCTTTGTCTTACAAATATGAAAGCTGTCATTGCAGGCTTACGAAGCCTTAAGAGAAACTGTGGGAGACACTATCAATGAGCACTTGCATCACGTTAAATTCTGACGTTCGGTCATATCTCATCATCATCATCATTTCAGCCGAAAGACTTCCACTGCTGGACATAGGCCTCCCCCAAGCATCGCCACAACGATAGGTCCTGCGCCTTCCGCATCCAGCAGATTCCCGCGACTTTCATCAGGTCTTCGGTCCACCTTGTGGGGGGCCTACCCATGCCGCGCCTTCCAGTACGTGGTCTACTTTACTGCCCCATCGGCCATCCGTTCTGCCCCGCCCAGTGCCACTTCAGTTTGGCAATTCTTCGGGCTATGTCGGTTACTTTCGATCTCCTGAGAATCTCCTCATTTCGATCACGTAGGGACACTCCGAGCATAGCCCTCTCCATCATCGATATTATATATTATTGACCTTTGAGTAACTTTGAGCCTTCTTATCAGGCCCATTGTGAGCGACCACCTTTCAGTGCCGTAAGTAATTACTGGCAAAACACACACATGCGGTCATATCTGGTTAGACCAAAGGCCGGCCGACCAGCGAGTAGCATTACAGGCTACAGCATGTCATCTATCCACGAAGACCAAGACTTCAACTTAGTTATCATCTTCCGCCCTACTAATTTAAACACTCCTATTTCAGATGAGCATTCAGCATGGCGTACCCAAGCCAGCTTCCTCCTCCCCCGCCGCCGCAGACCATGGGGTCAACGAACACAGTGTTCATCACAGAGACGCGGTTCGACCCATCCTACCTGAAGACTGTGCCGGGGATTCTTAAAGTTGTTATTGTTGTAAGTATTTTTTTAGTATGTCTCCTAGCTATAGCCTGCGACTGGGACTCAAGCTAGGCGACTAATAGGCCTGTGTCATAGAATATATTCATCAAAATTGATTCAACCATTGAGGTGGAATCAGACGCTTCCCTTTTCTGAAGCAGCTGATTCCACTTTTATGTTGGTTACGAGTGCAAAATTAGGTATTTATTTTCTAAATTTCTTAGGTTATTCAGAATTAAGGTAGTCATAATATGAATTCTTCAGAAAGAAGGAATTTGTATTTAATTTCGAATGGGTGGAAGACATATGTATACGGCATAGGTATACGGTGATGCCATTGACAGTAGACAATGGCAGCAGAGACACATAATCTTAGCATGTAGCATTTAATCTTATGCACGTACAGTCTAGCAAAGCAATTAGTATACAGGGTCGCCAGATATAGATGAAGATTTATCAGAAAGTTATTATAGAATGGTTTGATTAGGGTTTTGTATAAATACAGTTTAAATTTGTCCATTACTAAAATGATATTTCACTCGAAAACATCCATAATCTCCTGAGAAAACTTCATTTATCTCTCTCTACCCTGTATACCAATTGCTTTGTTAGACTGTACATACCACTGGCCCAAAACAAAATAAATATTTGGAATGGTCTAGGCTCATTACGTCAATCAGTCATTATTTACACATAATACACATTACTAGCAGGTGACTAATCTCACTAATGCAATCATTATAACGTGTACACCTGGCAACAGTCCAGTGAAAGGTCTTTGCTCCCAGCATTTATTTTGTTTATCATAAATACTAAAATCGATAGACATACATACATACATATTATCACGCCTGTTTCCCATTGGGGTAGGCAGAGACTATGGATTTCCACCTGCTACGATCCTGACACACCTCTTTCGCTTCATCTACGTCCATTAACCTCGTCATGCATGCTCGTCGGTTTAGAGAACTCTTAACCTGGCATTTTTTGAGAACATCCGCGATTTGATCGCGATACGTTCGCCGAGGTCGTCCCCTTCCAACTCTTCCATCAACACTCGCTTCGTATACTTGTCTCGTCAATCTCCTCTCGTCCATTCTCTCTATATGTCCAAACCATCTTAACATACTTTTCTCAATCTTTGTCACTACATCTTCTTTCACTCCACAACGCTCCCTTATCACGTTATTCCTTACTTTGGTTGGTGGTACCAAAAAAAAATGGTGGTTGAAAGGCTCTTTGTTGTGAAACTTGTGAAGCACGCACACGAATGCAATGGGAAACAGTTTATCAATATTTATGCAACAGTCCGCACTTATTATAACTGCAAATAGTAAACGTGTCTGCCGAACGTAAGGTTCTGGGGATGAATTCGCGTTTGACGATATTTCATTATTCGTACGCACGGCTACACATCAAGCTGTACATTTCCAGTATAAGCTGACCTTTTACATTAAGAAAAGCCAATGTAATGTAATATGTAATGTAAGGTCAGCTTATACTAAAGATGTACAGCTTGATGTGTAGCCATGTGTACCATTCATCGCACATTTTGCTACTTACCTTACTCCCGACTGGTTCCAGTTCTGAACCAAACTTGAAACCATCAACATAGCTCAGAACTAGATAACAATGAAATATTAACTTGCTTTCGTTTTAAAAACGTGGTGTATAAAAAACTTTTTCGTCAATTTGTATTCTATAATGCCCTTCCTTTTCACAGCTACTCAACCTAATCGGGTTCATCTGCATCCAGGCTTCCGCCTTCTGGTCAAACGGCCGGGGAGTGTACTTCAACATAGTGGCACACTTGGGGCTCTGGTTCTCTGGGGCCATGCTGGTGCTGTACCTGTTCCATGTGGTGGAGAAGTACCACAATATCAAATGGCTTAAGATCGAGATGATCGCGTACATCGTGATGGTGTTTCTGTACCTGATCGCGTCCACGATAGTCGTCGCGTTTGGAGCTGCTGCTTATTCCGCTGCTGGGGTGAGTTTTGAATTCAAAAATAATATACCAATACAGGTTTTGAGCACAAAAGCAGTAAAAGAAGCCCTTCCTTACACAACTGAATGCAGAAATGGCAAACTGAATGTTATGGTAAAGTTAAAACGTCCTCTTCCTAACCTAATGATGCTTGTACATTATCATCATCATCATTTCAGCCGAAAGACGTCCACTGCTGGACATAGGCCTCCCTTAAAAGTGGGTGGGTAAAGATGGGATATGCCATAATCGCCACGTTTGGCAGGCAGGTTGGCGATCGTAGTTGGTTGGTGTTTTTTTTTTATGATATATAGATCTGCTCTTGACCGCAATCTAGACAGCTTTGTCAGGATGTGGTCGACGATGGAGCGAGCAAACCTATTAGGTGCCGATTCACTCCAGCTTTAAAGGCGTTAGGGTTATAAGTGCCCGAAAATACAGATGCCGGCAGTGAATTCCACAACTTGGCTGTGCGCATTATGAGAGTTCTCAAAGCGCTTGGTCCTGATAGTAGGGATTTCTACCAAATGTTGATGATAATAAATAATAAATACTCGGAGAACGCTGCTGCCCATCCTCTGGTGAATCCCTTAGTCGCCTTTTGACACCCACGAGAAGAGATAGAGTGGTGCTATTCTTTATGTCCGGCACCACACGGAACCGATGCTTGAACGGATGCTTATACACGGTGCGGGTAACATGCGTATGTTGAGGCACTTGCGCGGGCTACATGCATCGTGTAAACGACCGTGTTAATAAATGAGGGGGTCCAAAAAAAAAAAAAAAAAAATTCCTTATAAATGTACCGCACTAGCCCGCGCGGGCAGCCCGCTCTAGTTACAACCGTATGAATGTCTAGGCCAGGTTTTCCTTATAACGTATCATAATTAACTTCCGTCGTTAGTACCAATTCTTATAAATAAAACGTAGAAACTTAAATCAATAAACCTCCTTCGTTGGCTTGAACTTAGGTGCGGCAATATGTGACTGACTGATCTATCAGTGTATCTCACAGACATTGAGATATTGATTACTGCATGTTTGCAAAATATAAGGTAAAATCCTTCTTATAAAGACAGTGAGCTGCACAACATGCAAGAGATATTTGATTACCGACCAGCTTGACAAGTTTAAATAATGGTTTATTTTGTTTTATTTTCAAAACACAAAATTTATTAAACTCCCAACATTTTCAAAGCCATTATAAACGCACAAGTGTTTATCAACATTTTTTTACAAACAATTTACATCCTCTTCATAACCGTTTTGTAATTGCTACTCAGGCAAAACAACTATAAAAGACAATCGTTTTCCGATTTTATCAGCCCGTGTCCACCTGTTAATAAGTCATTCAAAACAAAAGGCTGCTCGCTCGAAGCTGACAGGGACACATTATGTACTGGGTATACGTGACCGAGCTACAAAATATCCATAAATAATTCTTGTGACTGCCTCGTTGGTCTAGTGATGCTAAGCGTAGGGTCCTAGGTTCGATTCAGGTCGGGCAAAAAGTGTTATTCGGATTTTTCTGTCAAGATTTCTCAGTAGCAGCCCGGAGTCAGAAAATTGGCGGTACTGTACCTCCGTTTCTCGGAGAGCACGTAAAGCCGTCAGTCCTGCGACTGATCTTTCTCCGGTCGTGTCAGATTGCCGTACCATCGAGAGTGAAGGAAAAGAGAGTGCACCTGTGTTTGCGCACACACTTGTGCACTATAATATGTCCCGTGCAGATGGCTAGTCTCCGTTGAGATTGGCCGCCTTGACCGAAAATTCGGCCAGGATAAAATTATAAACATGGACCACAAAGTGCGAAGTGCTCCACCACCTACTTCGCACAAGTTTATTGAATAACCATATGGTAATCCGAACATAACCCTTATATAATGGTAACCTAAAAGGGTTTCAAGCATATAACCCATTCAAGGGGTTAGTTACATCATGATTATTTGTTCTATGATAAAGGTAACCTCATAAACTGCTTACCCCTTCGAAAGGCGTTACCCCTTGGGTTGTACTGTACGGTCCCTGATTATAAATAATAGTAGGGTCTGTGACTAACTATTGCGTTTAACAATGTTTTATTATAGATTCAAGCTTGAATGAGGTAAATTCGTCAAGTTTTTGTTCGGTAGGTATTGTACTTATTGTCAGTATTTCCTCTTCATCTAAGTATAAATTAATATGAAATAATATATTTTGACTTCTTATTTTCCTGTAGACAAAATTGTTAAACCATTTTGACGGTTTTCTAGTTCCATTGCCATTTATTTTTTCATCTACATGCCCTTAGCGTGACATGATGTCATTACATCATAGTCTTAGATCCCTTTATGACTTCGGTATACCTTTATAGCATCAATTATGGAAAGTAATTCGTTTATTATGTTTGGAACGTGCTTATAAAACCCAGAAGCTACCAAGTTTCTCTATGCACTCGTGTCACCAAACAAAATTAAAAATAACTCATTTGTATTCCATGCAGAATTGATGGAAAAACTTAAAATAACATAAACATAACATAACATCACGCCTGTATTTCCCCGAAGGGGTAGGCAGAGGTGTAATAGTACACCCACATTTCGCCAGTTATGTTGTAGTCCCATGTAATAGGGGGCGAACCTATTGCCATTAACCGGGCACAAATAAAAAAAAACTTTAATGTGTATCAAATGAACCGCTTCTAATTCTATTCACAGTTTTCCATGTCCTAGATTAAACACAAGGTAGCTCGAACATGGGTAAATTAATTAACAAAAATAAAAAACCAGACTGCGTGTAAAAATAACAGAAAATATATAAACAAGACTTATCAACACGCAGTCGGAGGCTACGTATGTTTTTGGTCATGAATTACATAATAGTTCATAGGTAGCCTCCGCCTGCGTGTTGATAAGTCTTGTTTATATCTTTTCTGTTATTTTTACACGCAGTCGGGTTTTTTATTTTTGTTAATTAATTTTTTTATTTTAATTTTTTTAGTTTTGTCATGTTTTATTTATCATACTATTATTGTCTTTTTTGAAAAGTCAATTTTTTTTTAACGATGAATATTATGTTGTTTTTTAGCATTTTTCATTCCAAATTACATTTAAACATATAAGTTGTATATATTTTTGTAAAGCATTTATAAAATCCTTTATTTTGATACCCCACTCGATAGTTTTTGAAGGAAAAAAAATTTTTTTGAAGAGGTAATATGGCGCCAAAATGCGACCATTTTATTTTTTTAAATTTTGATATACCCAGTGTCACTCTCAGAATTAAGACGAATCTAACGACACCTCTCAATCTCAAATCCATCAAGCCGTTTAGGCCACAGAGCGTGCCAAAGAAATATACATACATACATACATACACTCGAAAAACATAACCCTCCTTCTGGCGCAGTCGGGTAAATATAGCACCTAAATTCTTATGCAAAGCATGCGCCCGCAGTTCACTCGTGATGGTATTTGTTGGCAGTAGCTTGGTTGCAGTTATTGAAAGTTTCACCCGCGAAAACCTTTAAATACGGACACTAGAAATCTGTTTTCATAATTACTAGGCTTTGCCCGCGGCTTCGCCCGCGTACTGAAATAAATATATGGTATATATTCCACCCTTACGCACGAACCGTTTTGCTAATAGCTTTATCATGCGTACCGCCAAAGCGTGGAATTCCTTCCCGTCAGTGTTTCCCGAGAAGTATAATCTGATGATCTTCAAGGCTGGAGTAATAAGTTTTTGGTGGGCAAGCGTGAACCATCGTCGACCGCACCATCGCTTAGCATCAGGTGAGGTCGCGGTCAAACGCAAGCCCGTTAAGAATAAAAATAAAACTTTTTAACAAAAAATTGAACCGACGAAAACAGAAACTGAAAAGCGAAAAATAACTAATTAAGAGTCGGCGCCAAACGAAATTTTAACAAGCAAAGTGCGTGCAAGTTGCAAGTGGCCGAGCGGAGAACGCATTTTTGGAAAGTAATTGTTTATCGTTGAAAATTTCACGTTGTATTTGATGTGACGTTGTTTTTATTATTTATTTAAAGTAATTTAATGATCTTCGTTGATTGGTTGTTTGGCGCCGACTTATAATTAGTTATTTTTCGCTTTTCAGTTTCTGTTTTCCTCGGTTCAATTTTATGTTAAAAAGTTTTATTTTTCATTTTTTTGTGGTTAAAATCTAACTCCAGGTCTCCATTATGTCGTAGTGTCTAGACCTATATTTATGTGTGTCAAGTTTCAACAGAATCAGGTAAGAATTCAGTGGGTGAACAAACACTCATCCCCTGTTTTACTACCCTTAGGGGTGGATTTTGATTTTGAAATTTAAATGGGACCAAATTCGAGATATACCCTATCCATTAAAAAAAGAATCATCAAAATCGGACCACTCTGTAAAAAGTTATGCGTGGTCATACATAAAAAAAAAAAAAAAAAAAATATACGCGTCGAATTGAGAACCTCCTCCTTTTTTTCGTCGGTTAAAAAATATAGCCTATGTTGCTTGAATAAAGTAGCTTTCTAATGGCGAAAGAATCAGTTCTGTAGTTTCAGAGTTTATCTATTACAAACAAACAGACAAATCTTTCCTCTTTATAATATTAGTATAGATACAATATACTACAATTATTGTACTGGCTGGTTTTTTATACCTTGGCATAAGATCTTAGCTTGTTTTATTAAATTTTATAATCAACTAAATACTATTAATGGACACAATCAGTTTCAAGACATTATAAGTTATAAACAGAAACAGAAAATGCCTGACTATTACATTGTATAACATAAAAATCGTCCAAAAACACTTGCGCACATCTCACAAGTTATTCTGATTCTATAAATCACACGCATTGACACTCCATTTTCTAACTACTCTGTGTCTAATTTCCACTTTCTAAAATTAACCAAATATTTCCAGTTCTTCGGCTACCTAGCGATGGTGTCTTACGGCATTGATGCCTTCCTCAAGTACAAGGCGTTGAAGGCTGGTGAGCTGGCGCAGGGCCACCGCGTGATGGCCAAGCAGACACACGTCACCACTCCCCCGGCGATCCCGTAGCAAGAGAAGTGGTAAGGATGGAAGGAAGATATAAGGGAATGAGATTATGGGTTGTGTTGTGAATTGAAAGCTTCTGTGTCTGTGAGTTAGGTACGTATTTTATCTTATTTTTTATGTGAGATACGATGTAGCTCCACCACCAGCTTTTTAGCTCAGGGGTTATAGTACAACCTACTAATATTATTATAGTATGATGGTGTTGATCCACGATCAAATATATCATAGGTGCAAGATCACCATGTTTTTGTACAAGACGGATGGGGATGCTCTAATTCAAAACAGCACGCCCTCCTTAAAAAAAACATTAAATAATGTCATTATATGACAAAGTGGGCGGCGAGCGGAGGGGCGTGCAGTTTTAAATTAGACGATTTTAAGCAAGATAGCGATGTTTTGGTTAACGAAGTTAGGTAAGCTCTACAACTCTGCTGTGCCAATATTGGCTATTTAATAAATAAGTAAAAAATATTAATGTTTAAGTTTATAATTTAATCTATCGTTATAATAACGAATGTAGAGTTATGGGTTATTCCACCTTCATTCATTCCGTTTTCATACATCCGAAAACAATAGTGATATTCGTAGGTACGACTGTACCCTTACTGTAAACGTTCATATATATTACTATACTCCGTGCTGTAAACTATACCACTGATGACGTGTGGTCAACCTACCACACGTCATAGGACGTCGTCATAATCATAGGTAATAGTTTAACATTAACAGCGTCTTTATTTCGTAGGTAGTAAGGACGGTTTTCGTAAAACAATTTTCTTTTTGTATAAAAATATGAACCAAATTGTTGTAGAAAACCAATAATTTGATGTCATAAAAGTCTGCATGACTGGCATCACAGGGTTGTAGAAAATATCAAAGCAAATTCAACCATACCGCCTGAGATTTAAGGTCTAAAATCAATATTCGCTTGATGTCTTAGATAAAACGTTGTACCTACTGATTAAAAGAGGATTGTACATCGAGCATAAACCCTATAGAGACGTTATCACATTGCTTTGTTTGAACTCAACTCCGCCAATTTTCGACTACACACAATACGCTCCTATTGGCTCGGGGAATACCACGTTCTAATGATATTGCGCGAACCAATAAGAGCTCGCCCTGGCTCGTTACTAGTGGCAAGCGCGCTCGTGGCCTGGAATATATCTGTTTGAATAAATAGAAAAGTTTCGGAATCGGACAGCCCGTAATACATCTCAATAGGGTTTAATTCTCGATGGGATCGTATCACAATTCATTTACAAACTACGACTAGTTGTATGTGTAGGTATAGTATACCCATCTTAACTGTTCCGATCACGGCGGCACTAGTAGTAATACAAACATACTACTTTCTCACAGTCACTTTATTTTTGATCGGTTGCTTTGCCATTGTGACGTGCCACAACCACACCACAGCGGCAAAAAATTATATGAAAGTACGCCATTATAGACCATCTAATTTCGTCTTCAAAGTTTGTCTGGAAGATATCGCTGTTAGCGATAAGACTGCCAATGTACCCATATTTGACCTGTTGTTCCTAAGTTTTTGTTCATCAGCTCAGCCTATCGCAGTCCACTGCTGGACATAGACATCTCCCAAGTTGTGCCACAAGACTTGGCCTTCTGCTTTCCGCATCCAGCCCCCCCCCCACCCTTCCCAGCTACCTTCTTCAGGTCGTCGGTCTACCTGGCGGGTGGGGCGCCCTAGTCTGCGTTTGCCAATTCGTGGTCTCCACTCAAGGACTCGTCTGCTCCAGCGGCCATCGGTCCTTCGACAGACATGGCCAGCCCACTGCCACAGCTGATTGATCCTACAAGCTAGGTCGGTCACTCTGGATCTTCTCCGGATAATCTCGTTACGGATTTCATCTTTCAAAGAAACTCCAAGCATAGCTCTTTTGATATTGTTAATATTGTACAATAAAGAGTATTATAAATATCTATCTATGAAAACGCGTAGTTCCATTCACAAAAACGACAATTTTGTATCCCGTCGTGAATGTGTTGTCAATACACAACGCAAACAATCGCGCGCAAGCGACCGGCTACAACGCGACTACCGTACACGCGTTGATTTTGTGGCTGCCACAACGGCAACGCAACTACATCAAATTGAAAGTCATTTAATCGCATCACAACCACACGTAATTTGTGGCTGCAAACATTCAAGTTCAAACAGCTACAGCGGAACCATTCACACACGACCACTGTCTGCCGAAAAATTTGCAGCTGTAGCGTGGTTGTGACGTGGCCTATCTGAATAGACTCTTACGCATGTAGCAGCCAAGTGGCGCCCCAGTAAAAAAAATATTACTCGCTGAATACAAAACTTATCGAAAAATAGTTTTTAACAACTGAAGTACAAGTACTATACTGGGTGTAAGGGGAACGCTTCCGAAAACGAAGATAGGTGCTGATGATTACTGATACGAAACCATGAAAAATAAATGCGATTCTTTTTTTAGATTTTTGCATATATATTTTTTTGCATTTTTCATACATAACCAGCTTTGGGCAGTTAAATTAAACTTATACATAATGAAAAGTGCAAAAAAATATTAAAAATCTAAAAAAAGAATCGCATTTTTTTTCGTGGTTTCGTATCAGTAATCACCAGCACTATCACCTATCTTCGATTTCGGAAGCGTTTCCCTGACACCCAGTATTTTAATCGGAAACTATTAACTTGTAAATTATAGTTCGCTGTAGTTGTAGAAAGAAAAAGTGCGATTTTTTTTAGAAAATCAAACCGTTTTTTTGATAAATGATGTATTCAACGAGTAATAAAAAGCGCCACTCGGCTGCTACATGCGCCTTAATTCAAATTATTGATGCCTGAATAGTAAAGATGTTGGCATTTTGTATTATATTTAATTCCCACCAAGTTACTATAGTGGCCCGGTTTCTGGCAATGACATCAATCATAATAATAAATGTGTCAGTGATATCTGGACCACTGATAAACTGAAATAAATCAACTTTGAGATAAATATTGAATCCCATTTCAGTGTATCGTGTATTATATATATATATATGTTGCATTTGGTCATATTTATGCAATATCATATTAGTATTTGTATTTAGTATCTTTTGGTAAATTCAACAGAATTTTTATTGAAGTTGATGTATGTTCTGTTCAAATAGCTAATTTTCGTTGCAAAGTCTATGTCAATCCAATTAAATAATTGATGTTGCACTTACACAAATTTCAACTTAACATATATGAAAACTAAGTTGAATTCAGAATGTCAAAAACGATTAAAGAATTGAAAAATAAAAATTATGTTTCAATAGAAACTGATGTTTGTGTCTTGTTAAATAGGGTTTCTAATCCGATATCATATAAATTGTAAATTGAATTCACAATTTCACATAGACTTTAGTAAGTTTTACGAGTTACGACGACTGACGTCGCTCGTCACGATTATTTTCACATAGTCACACCATAACAATCTGTTTGCAAATTGTTCTTTTGTCTAGACATGTGTCATCATAACTCGAATAAAATTAGTTCACATTTGGCGTGCACATTTTAAGTTATTGAAGGACAAATAAAAAAAAAATGTAGCTATCTATTCCTACATCTATTTATAAGTTTCTACAGAAAATATAAAACTTATTTGTTTATTTTTCTCTCAAGCAATAGTGATATCACCGACGTATTTATTTGTACATGAAAATAATCGAGCCACGGGATCCACTATCAATTTTTTTTAAATAAAAAATGTTAAGTCAGAAACCGGGTGTTATTTATGTTATGTTATATTGCACAAAGGCTTAAAATACCTCAGTGTGTACTTATTGAAATGTTTTTTTACTTGTTTTTGAACATTGATTACCTATGGAAGTCTCCATAAAAACCGTTTTCCCATAATATGAGGTCGTTTTGTGGTCTTTTAGATTGTTATAAAGTTATCAAAAGACTTGAAGCAAGAAAAATATTCTGTAATATGGTACGGTGGAAGTAATAATGTTCAAAAATAAATCTGTATTGTTTTGTATATTTAAATCTATTATTCTTAAAAAGTTTTGTGATAATATTATAGTAAGTGCTAACTTATTTAATCATGTTTATAAACATATTATTGTAAATAACGATCAACTTTGTAATATATTTACTTACCTACTTTTTATGAACTTTATACATTTTAATTCGTTATTTTATATCAAAGAAAACCATTTTACTTGCTTACAAAGAGTACCTATATTATATTAAGAGTTTTCACTAAGACACTCCAGCACTTTATCGCCAAAAAATTGTTGTTCCCACTGATCTTAAAATTATAACAACTGTTAGTGGCAACAAAGTGGCGCGACTAATTTCTGTTATCAGTGTGCTTTGAGTATATACCATAGGAGGTCGCAACGCGCAAATTCACAAACATTTTTTTCTGCCAACTTTGGTGGGGTACGAGGAAAACACGTACAGCACACATTTACAGGTAATAGCACACAAGTGCAAAAATATATCGTGTCGCAATGAACTCACACTAAAACAAACTCAGAATACAAACAAAAAACACGCACACTAACAACATTATCGTCGTATATATTTGTTCACGTATGTCAACAGACGCAAAAAAACTAGTGATGGGGTATGATTAAAGACTAATAAAGACCGATAAACTGAATGATACAGGAATTGATTTGATATCGTAGAAAACATAATTGTAGTTATTCATTGTTTGAAAATGAAAAATAAAACACTGTGTTAAAATTTATTATATGTAGAATAGAATATAATTATTTGCTATTTTTTTTATAACATTTGTAACAGTCATGTACACGATGATTATGACTATTTTACATATTTTCTTAAAATATTAAGATATACACATATTATACACGCTGAAATTTATATCGATTAAATACCGCGGTGTAGCGACTCCATAACAGTAGGACGTAAGGTCAACCGCACGTCGGTGGCAACACTTTGACATTAGCAGCATCTTTATTTCGTAAGCAGTAAGAGCTGTTTTCGAATTGAAGTGTTACCACTGTCCTGCAGTCGACGTACCTACAAACTTTTTAAACACTGTCTACGTATTTGTCATCTTATGTTTTTACGCGCTTCTGTAAAATTTAGTTACAACCCCTTACTGGGTATTTATTTGGGGCAGCTGTTGTATTCCTGCAAACTTGAACATACCTAGGTACCTACTTATGTCACGTCGATCATTTACCTGCCTACATGGCATTCAAACAAATCTTTAGAAACCACAGAAACATAATTTATTGTCTTTTCTTTAACTTTCCTAAACCATTCATTTACCTACAAATTTATTAATTTATTTAATAAATCCTAAATAAAATACCTACCTAGGTACGATAACGCGCAGTAGCTCCGGCCACCGCCGACGCCGCGCCGCCGCCGACCGGCCGCCGTATTTAACTACTTTCGTGTGTTTGTCCCTTACTACAAATTTCAACGATTTCATAACTTATTTATTTTCACTTGCCAGTTTTTGTATTCTAGGTTTTTTTTTGTAAACTGGTTTGACTAAAAGATAGTGTTCGAGCGCCTGCGAGAATAAACCAAGCTATGATTTGCGGTCAACACTACGTTGCTAATGTTTTAGCTATGAGTCACTACAATTTTATATTGGCGGTCTTCTGTAGTCCTGTACTCGGAATACACGTAATTTTAACGCTTAACAGTTTTTTTATTTAAATACACCTGAAGAGTCTCCTACATGGTCCTAACGATCCGGATTACTATTAAATAGTAATAATTAATGAAGATCAGCGATAATTGTTGAAGAAATATTAATTCTTGGCAAAGTTCGTCGGGTTAACCTGAAACAACGTGGTCGAGTTTGTGAGTTGTTTAAAAACCGTGACTTGGACATTAATTTCAGTGTTTTTCAGTTGTAATAACCCAACACTCTTTAAGGTAGTATATGTTAAGTATTTAAGTGTATTAATAAGGTTAGTACGTGCACAAATTATCTTTTTATTGTAATAAGCTGCTGTGTCATTGAGCAAGTTGACGGTTAACTAATTAAATTTTTTGTTCTAATTTTGTTAGACATTTAGTTAATTATTGATTATTATTACTGACTGTATTACAGTTACATTAATTAACTACTTTTTACTAGTTCTCCGTCCAAGCTCATTTTATATTTCGACAGGTAGGCTGAAATAGATAATTATTAATTTTTGTTCCGCAAAATAGTAAATCAACCTTATTAAATTATTTTCTAGTACAAATTTGCATTGTTTTGGTTTAGTATAAATAAAATCAAACTTTAGTTTCCAAATTATATGCTCAAACTGTATCTTAACTTCATGTTTGTAAGTCACACATTACAGGTAGTGATTTGTTTGTAATAACGTTCCAGGGTTTCTCAATCGACTCCCACGATGCCTCTGAAAGGTGATAAACCTGATATGGAAGAAGCAAAGGAAGTAGCCGACCTCATTAAGAAACGCAGTAGCTACAAAGGTCGTATTACTATCTTTTCTGGATTTTTAAAGTCACTAGATGTTTCATGTTTAACATCTAAAGATATAAGTGAATTAGAGATGAGAATAGGTAAGCTTGAATCATTGTATGCTAATTATGACGAGACACAAACGAGACTGGAGTGTTTATCAGATTTAGATACTCAAATGAGCGAGAGAGACGAATTTGAGTCTAGGTACTACAAAGTTCTTTGTCAAGCACAGGATATAGTGGCAAACCACAAAAAACCCTCAGTGTCTAGTGAGTGTAGTTCTCGTAGTGGTAATAATAACAAGCCTGTCAAATTACCTACCATTCAGCTACCTAAATTCAGTGGATCCTATGATAATTGGCTCGAATTCCGCGACACTTTTGATAGCCTAATAAATGCGAATGAGGATATAGATGTTATAAATAAGTTCCATTACCTGAGAGCGTCTTTGGAAGGGTCAGCTGCTGTGGTAATTCATTCCATTCAGTTCTGTTCCAGTAACTACAGCATAGCTTGGCAACTGTTGTGTGATCGTTTCGATAACAAGCGCTTATTGGTTCAAAATCACGTTTCAGCGTTATTTAATATAGATCCAGTTACACGAGAAACATCGGTTAACTTGAAGCGTATCATGGACCAATTAAATAGGAATCTTCGTGCACTGGAATCCTTAGGAGAACCTACTCAGCACTGGGATACTCTCCTCATTCACATCATGACACATAAGTTAGATTCTAAAACGTTTCGTGAATGGGAGGAGTACAAAGGTCGTCTGAATAAGGAACAATCGATTTCACTACAACATTTCCTTGAGTTCATGAAAATTCGCACTGATCTTATTGAAACAATAGAACTATCACGTCACACTAACACACAACAACATAATAATATTAACTTAAACAGTAAACCATCAAAACTAAAGACTATGGTTTCATTGGACAGTAGTTTCAATAACAATGCAACCAGTTCATCAGCGAGTTTATGTCCTAAATGCAGTGGCGATCATAAGCTTAATAATTGTCCTCAGTTTTTAGCCATAAGTAATGAAGCGCGACTTCAATTATTACCTACTTTTAAAATTTGCTTTAACTGTTTTAGCAGTGGACACTACGCTAATCATTGCAAGAAGCCTGGTTGCAAGTTATGTAAGCGGCGGCATAACACTCTAATACATGTGGCAGATAATACTAAACCGAGACCGGTTGTGCATAGTGAACGAGCTGATATCAACAATAGCAGCGCGCCCCCCACCACCATCGATGCGAATCCCAACTTAACGCTGTCGGCGAGCGTCGCGGCCTCCAGTCGCCAAGGACACGGCCATCACACTGACGTTCTGTTATCGACGGTATTAATTAAGTTATATGATTCGAATAATCGTGAGCACATAGCTCGCGCTATTCTCGATAGTGGTAGTACTTCCTGTCTCATGACGAACAAAATGTATCGACAGTTAAATCTGCCCTGTAGTCGTATAGATAAATCTATACTAGGGATCAATAATGTGACGTCACAAATTAGTAAAATGTGTTTCGTGTCAGTTAAATCATTAGATGAAAGCTACGCGACTAATTTGAGATGTTTTGTTTTGCCGTCGATAACAGATAACGTGCCGTGTCGTTCGGTCGACTTATCCATGCTTAATATACCTAGTGATATATGTTTAGCTGATCCCAACTTTCATACTCCCACGTCGGTTGACTTGATCATAGGCGCTGACATTTTTTGGGATATATTGGGATCGCAGCGGATTAATTTAGGCACTGGAAAACCTACGCTATGTGAAACAAGGCTAGGGTGGATAGTTTCCGGGCAAATAAATACCAGCCATATACCTAGTTTAAGTAACCGTATTAATTGTAATTTTGTGCAATTAGATTCGACCACCACTGATAGTATTCATGATCAGATTCAGCATCAACTCGCACGTTTTTGGAGTTTAGAGGAGGTGAACAATAGTTCTAGTTACTCACCGGAACAAAAAATGTGTGAGGATCATTTTATAAATAACACTACACGTTTAGGGGACGGACGCTTCTGTGTGAGAATTCCATTAAAGGATAACCCGAGTGTGCTGGGTAATTCTTTATACCGTGCTAAACAGTGTTTTTACTCATTGGAGCGTAGATTCGCGAAACAGCCGAATTTATGTAAAATGTACCGTGAATTTATGTCTGAATACAAAACGTTGGGTCACATGTCCGAATGTGGGCTTAGTTCTGAGGATAATGCACAATATATACCCCACCACGGCATTTTACGTGAACACAGTACGACCACTAAATTAAGGGCCGTTTTCAATGCGAGTAGTCCAACGACTACCGGTGTTACTTATAATAGTATACAGATGGTGGGTCCTACTATACAGGATGACCTTTTATCCATCCTTCTGAGCTTTAGACAGCATAAGTACATTTTAATGGCTGATGTTGAGAAAATGTACCGGCAGATAACGGTACATCCTGATGATAGGTATTTACAGCGGATAGTATGGCGTGATAATCCAAAAGATTCACTGAAGGCATTTGAGCTGAATACCGTTACGTATGGTACCGCCAGTGCTCCTTTTCTCGCGACAAGATGCCTTAAGCAAGTAGGTCTCGAGTGTGAGGATAAAGTGATTGCAGAAATCATAATAAATGATTTTTATGTAGACGACCTCTTGAGTGGTGGGGATGATCTCTTCGAACTTCGTGGAATACGTACGAAATTAACGTCAGTTCTTGCTTCAGCGTGTTTCCCACTCAGAAAATGGAAGTCTAATGAACCTCAGTTAGTCTCGGAGTCCACTCAGTTCCCTCTCGATTTAAATATAGGTGATACTGAGCCTTGTAAAACGTTAGGTTTAGGATGGCAAACCGACTCCGATGAGTTGTGTTTTCCTATCGGTACATCGATCCCTAAGATAAACTCAA
Organism: Asteroscopus sphinx; assembly: GCA_949699075.1. Lineage (NCBI taxonomy): Eukaryota > Metazoa > Arthropoda > Insecta > Lepidoptera > Noctuidae > Asteroscopus > Asteroscopus sphinx. The sequence goes on along the minus strand of OX453004.1, from coordinate 1,401,481 downwards.
AACGCAGTATGCTTTCCATAATTTCGCAAATATTTGACCCTTTAGGTCTTGTTTCTCCTGTGGTCATTAATAAGAAAATGCTCTTGCAAAAATTATGGCTACATAAGTTGTCTTGGGACGAGCCGTTAACGCCGGAGATAGAGGAGATTTGGCTAGACGTAATTAAGAATTTACATCATTTAAATAATATTCGCATTCCGCGCCGTGTGATAATAGATTGTCATGAACGGCTGGAATTTCATGTGTTTTCGGACGCTTCAGAAAAAGCATATGGTGCATGCCTATACGTCCGTAGCATTGACTCTCATGGCAAAATACTTGTCAGGTTGTTACTTGCCAAGAGTCGGGTGGCTCCCATTAAAGCTACCACTATTCCTAGGCTTGAGCTCTGTGGTGCTTTGGTGGGTGCTCGGCTTTATGAAAAGGCAGTAAAGTCACTACGTATTAAGGCAGCATGTTCTGTATTTTGGACTGACTCCACCATTTTATTAGGATGGTTAAAGATGTCACCAAGTAAGTTGCATAATTTTGTCCGCAATCGCATAGGTGAGATTTTAGAAAAGACTGGCGATTGTATATGGAGACACGTTCCCACTGAACATAATCCAGCGGATCATATTTCGCGTGGTGTGAATGTTGAGTTATTGCAGTCTCTCGATATTTGGTGGTCAGGGCCAAGGTTTTTGAAGGAACCTATAGATAGTTGGCCTTCAACTTCAGTTAATTCTGAATCATTGCCGGAAACTCGTACCGAGTTATCGTGTATTGCTCAAACGGACGAGTTTCCTAATGCTAATTGTTTTATTAATTTTAGTAGATTTTCAAATTTTAATCGGCTTAATCGTGCAGTAGCGTATATGCTACGATTTATTGATGCATGTAAACGACGACCGGCCGAAACTAGTTATCTGTCTGAGCCCGAGTTATGTAATGCATTAAACGTCATTATTAGATTTGCTCAGATGGAATCATTTATAGAATATAATATGTTACTTAAAAATAAAAGTTTACCACAAAAGAGTAGTTTACTTAAATTTAATGTATTCATAGATGATATGAATATTATGCGAGTTGGTGGTCGTCTCGAGAATTCTTCTTTTAATTTCGATAAAAAGCACCCTATCTTATTACAGTCCACTCATCGTTTTACGAAGTTACTTTTTGAATTCGAACATGCAAAACTTATGCACGCTGGACCGCAATTATTATTAGCTTCGATTAGAGAAGTTTACTGGCCAATAGGTGGCCGTAATTTGGCAAAGGCTTGTTATCGTCGCTGCATTAGGTGTTCAAGAATGAAAGGAAAGGTTGTAGCTCCACTAATGGGTAACTTACCACAGCAGCGTCTGACGCCAGGTGGATATCCTTTTCAGACAGTTGGTGTAGACTACGCGGGTCCTATTTCTTCCGTTAGTCGTCAAGGACGAGGTTCTCGCATCGTCAAGGTGTACATTGCGTTATTTATATGTTTTACCACCAAAGCCATACATTTGGAGCTGGTGGGTGATATGACGAGCAACAGTTATTTATTGGCCTTACGTAGGTTTGTAGCTCGTCGAGGAAAACCTTCTGATATGTACTCCGACAATGGGACAACGTTTGTCGGAGCATACAATGATCTTGCAAAGTTTTTAAAGGATAACGCTGATGCAATATCTAGTGACCTTTTAAATGAAGGAATAAACTTCCACTTCATTCCTGCCTATTCACCACATTTCGGTGGCATCTGGGAGGCGGGTGTGAAATCAACTAAATTTCATTTACTTAGAGTGCTGGGAAATTGTCATTTAAGTTATGAGGAACTGAACTCAACTTTAATACAAATAGAGTCAATTTTAAACTCACGGCCACTCACGCCTTTATCATCGCACCCGGAAGATATAACGCCTTTGACCCCTGGACATTTTTTAATTGGACGCCCACTTGTTTCCTTGCCAACAAAGGACCTCCAGGATCACAACACTGACCATCTGAGTCGATTTCAGCGCATTGAGCAACTGCGACAGCATTTTTGGACCAGGTGGAGCAAGGAGTACGTGTCGGAGCTCCAACAACGGACGAAATGGCAAACTTCAAATAATCCATTGAAAATCGACTCGCTTGTCTTATTGAAGGAAGATCACTTGCCACCTCTCAAATGGAAATTGGGTCGGATTGTCTCCCTTTACCCTGGTTCTGACCAAGTTGCTCGTGTAGCAGAGGTCAAGACCTCGACTGGAGTCGTTCGACGTTCTTTTAGTAAGCTGTGTCCACTTCCTACAAGTGAAGTCATTTAAAATGTTGAAAGGCAAGCTTTCAACGTCCGGGGGCATGTTCGAGCGCCTGCGAGAATAAACCAAGCTATGATTTGCGGTCAACACTACGTTGCTAATGTTTTAGCTATGAGTCACTACAATTTTATATTGGCGGTCTTCTGTAGTCCTGTACTCGGAATACACGTAATTTTAACGCTTAACAGTTTTTTTATTTAAATACACCTGAAGAGTCTCCTACAGATAGTAACTACTGAGATAGAGTAGGACACCGCGGGATGAAAGCGATGAAAATTTCAGCGTGTATATTATGTATATAATTCTAGTTCTAGCACAGAATACCTAATAATACTAAAGTACAGGACAGCCTCTCACCGCCCCCCCCGCCTATTTAAGATCCCTCACCCGCGCCCCGCACGCACCCGCAGTTTGATGGCAAGTGGACCACAAGATTGCAATGGATGTCAATCGCCAGTCGCTAATATATATATATATATATATTATGTTATGTTATTTAATTAAATTATGATTGTATGCCTCAATGGCGGGACATGGCTGATCCTATTAATAATTTTTACACATCTTATGAACCTGTGATCCACAATAAATGAATTTGAATTTGAATTAATGTCGCTATACAAGCACGCCATCTCTGATTACTACTGAAAAGCTTGTAGGTTGTAGTTGTAGATAGGTTATGGAATTACATGTAGGTATTTAGTACAGCATTGTAGGAGATAATAATTGAATTTTAATTTTGATACGTTATTGAATTAAATAAATTTTAGGAAATAAGGCGTATTTAAAAAGAAATCATGAGTATTTAATTTTATAATAATAATTAAAAAGTAGGTATTTACTTTATCAAATTTTCATGTCACAATTTAATAACTGTACACTTTATGGTAGAAACTGGATGAGAGATGAGTAGCCGAGGATAAAAGTCGGTGGCGTTCTATTGCAGAGGCCTTCGTCCAGCAGTGGAATGCGATAGGCTGATGATGATGATGGATGGATGGATACGGTTACGGTTACGGAGCTCCATAACATCCCTGCTTATTACTTACCCCCAGTTTCTCTGCCGTGTCAGGCCTATCTGTTGTATCTCACGAAACATAGTTTTGAGATATCACCGTTTAAAGATTTTTACAGATAATTGCGATTATCTTAAATGTTTCAAAACTTTCGGGAAATATTTTTACATAATTGGTTGTATTAAAGTCTGAGAAAAACCGGGCAATTTATAGATTTTTGAAAACTTCGACATTTTCAGAGTTATTAGCTATAACAGAGATAGGTGTAACAAGCTCTCTATACATTGGTTGTTACGCGGTGCTCTGTATCTTAAGATACGTGACTTAGCCGCAACAAGTGTAATATGGAATGTTTTGCTAAACACCGGTATCTTTAACTAAAGTTTGTCTGACTGATTATTTAGTATTAAATTAAATTGGTTTATAAAGGAATATAAAAAAAAGTACTCATCTAAACAAATGAATAATGACTTATGACTTATCTAGTAAAAACTCAAATTTTCAAATGCATTAAAATATCCTTTTTAATGAGTCAACAAGTAAAACGAAAACGAAAACTTCTTCTAACCAAGATTCGATAACTTTTAAAACAAATAAACTTAATTAACTTCATAACTAACATAAAAATTGGAATGAGAACTTAGTATTATCAAAATTATTTTAGATACAAAAAAAAACTAAATCCTAGATAGGTATGTAAGATCTTATCTAAATCTACATCTGCATCTAAGTCTGCTTTCTTTCTTGCACTTACACTCCTTCGCCTTACTTCCCGGGGTACTTCATTTTTAACTAAGTCCAACACACTTTTGCAATAGACATGCAAATCTTTGAATTATTTTTCATCGTATGATTTCTTGACGACTATGTAAGTTGAGCATCTTCAAAATTCAACTATTCTTAATGCCTAAATACGTGGATTGAAAAGTTCGCGGTCTTATATAAAAATAATAATGCAATCGAAATGCTTTTGATCTCATTATAATAGTCAACCCTTCAGATGATTTTACGCTAAATTTCTTTGTTGTATTTCTTTTGCTTCCAGACTTAGAAGGATTTAATCAGAGCCAGCTGATAAATTTCTTGCATTCGAAAAAAAATATCTCAACAATGCGCTATCAGTACGTGTCCGTTTTAAATTTTGTCCAAAATAGCACAAAACTACATAGTGACGGAATGAGGAGAATCTATTGCATCCGATGCTGTAGTAAAAAATCAGTTAGCTGAATTAAATCCCAGTAGACAGAGCGTTGAATATGTCCACTAAAGCACAAAACACCGAAAAGATATTGAATCTGATGGTAGGAAATCAATAATGAAATATTAAAGAGATAGCTAGGTAATAGATGTTTTTAAAAAGTGATAAAGGAGCAATATTTGCCATAAATTCTGATTTCCCAGGGTATCTAAGAGAAAGATACCGATGCCTTTTTGAGTCAAACAAAAACACAACCGGCTAAGCACTTCACACAAATTTTTATTTCGTTTGATGTAAGAAATTTTACGCAAATTAGTTGTCATAAATAAAACTAGGGTCCAGCTAAGACAACAGAATAGTAAGACCAAAAAATACTTAAAAGAAAAGTATAGATCAGAACTACTAGCCTCGAAGCAACATAAGGTGATTATTTTGAAAATAAGGTAATGGTGGCAGTTTTTTGGGTATCGTCATAAACTGCATTCATAACTGCACTTTTTTATACAAATTTTGTAGTTATTGAATAAACGTCAAACAGTAAAAATTACCAACAAAGTTTTTAAAAACTGTTTCGTTTTATCTAAGCACAATTCGCGCATTCTAAAATTATCTGAAACTCTGAAACCATGACTGAAATCCATAATTTAAGGTGCCAGTTGGCTTTTCATTGCCTTGTTTAGGACCTATTTACTTTAATTTCCTGTGTAATAAAATAATAATTGATTAACACACATTTTCATAAAATAACTAGTGGAAAACCAACCACAGACAGTGCGTATTTTGAAGGCTTTTGGAAATTATTTTCAAGTACGTACACTTTTCAAAAACCCGGTAAATGAGATACATCAAGCTGATATACTACCAACAAAAATAGGTTTGTGAACATTATTCGACCGCGATTATTTTAATCCACCTATTGATTTCAGAAAGGTAGTTATTTTTTTCAGCTGGTCCATAAATACTATCATGTTGCCGTGGGCTATTACTTTTAGAACCATGTTTGTTAATGAAGCTCTCATAATATACACATCATCATCAGTTAATACGCGCACTACAGTCACGGATAAATACTGTATCTAGTAGTTAGCAGAGTTAGGATTTGCTCGATGCGCTCGCAACTTGTCACGCGTAATTGATGTAACTTAAGATACAGTATTTTACCATAACTGACAGTGGCAAAATCATAGTTTCAGGAGTTAGGTGATAGGCAATTGTGACTAATTGGTAATAGTTAATGAAAATATTATTTTACTGGGTGATAGAGGATCATGAAAAAATACGATTTAGACCTGTTACGCGTAAATCATGTATCTTAAGATAACAGACCTGCGAGTGACACGGCAGTTCTGGAACGCTGATCAATTTGATCTATTGTCATATCTAATGTGAGCTCCTGTGATTGATCGGCAAAAATACTAACAACTAATCACATCGCTTGACAGGTCAAATCTCAGGAGGTTTGACAGTCGATTAGTTAATTTTTGTGATGATCAGCCTTTCGGAAACTGGGGGTTAGTATTGTAGTTTTAAAAAAACCGGCCAGGACGATAAGGACAAAATATTAATCTATCGTCTCCTTCTTTCATAGATATTACGTAATTTAACGTTCTCTATCTAACTAGCTGAAATGTCGGTGATTAACCATCTATAGGTTGTTCATCTTAGTATGTGAATATGACCTCAATCGGTCAAGTCGTTCAGAAGTTACACAATTACTAACAGACGCACTAGCAATTTTTGATATATATACAATTTTTTTCAATTTTAAATTCAAAATAATTTAATTATTTTCAGTTAACAAGGCATTATTATAAAATAAAACAATAAGATAAAGCACCAAGTAATAGTATGACAACCGGTGAACCACTTTTTAATTTCGTTCATTCAACTACTATTCACCATGTCCCCACACTACGTCTTGTACTATAATTTTTCTGTCGTAATAAGACGTGGTACGGAGGTATAATTTTTATTTAGTTATCTTCGATTTTATGCAAAATGTATGCATTTTAGACAGAAATAATATTTACATGTGAGAGGAAACTCCATGCTCCCGCAGGTTTGAGGTAGTAGATCACCTTTTGCACAGAAACACCGAACAAATAACCATTTTTGTATGAGTGGTATAAAGCGACACAAAGCGACACAGAATGGCGAGTGAACTAGTTTTTATAAACGTCAATGGGCATACGCCACTTTAACATGGCAGAGGGGTACACCTGTTATTACTCCCTCCTATGGTATATACTCAAAGTCAGTGTGCATAGAGCCTTAAGGTGAGGTACACACCGCGAGCATTCGCGTGTAATGTAACGATTCCATGCTGAGCATTATATTACAATAGTGACCAGCTCGACGGACTGAGCATTCGCTTCTGTAACCGCTCGACATTGAGCATCGCTCGTTTCAAACTGCGAACATTCATGCGTGTAACATTGATTTAGTTGATATTAATTACAAGTGGTGCGCACTGTATTGCTCGGCAGTCCGGTCAGGCACCGCGTAGGTCACTCAGTAAGTTTCCTTCAGGCACCGCTGCGCACGCGCCATTCATCAGAATTTGAACCTTATATATCAGAAATAGAGTATAAATTGACTTGGTTCTGCTGGGACGTTTTCGTCGCAGAGGAATCAAAAGGGTTGACAATACATTTTTATTTTCAAAAACGAAATTTTTAGTGGGCCACACTTTCAAATTTCGTGTAATCGAATTAGAACCTTAAATATATTAGAAAATAGGGTTTATTTTCGCCTGGGGACGGCATGGACCCTAGGGTACGGTGGATACTTAGGGTATTGACGTTTGGGAGCACACCTGTGGATCCTTATGAGTTTTAGCGGTAACGTACTCACTACTGCAATGTTCGAAGTTATTACATTCCAAGTCTTCGCACTGCAATGCTCGCCTCGACGTACGGAAGTAATGCTCAAACTCAGTGTTACATTACACGCGAATGCTCGCGGTGAGTACGCTCCTTTGTATAAATATATGTAATTTTATAAGCATTGTACAAATATAGCTTACATCACACCACGATAGTTTTAAGATGTCTGTATAAACTTCCGTCCACTAAAGCTTGCTCACATTATGTGTCAAATGTATCTTTATTATTACGTGAATCCACGAAATTGTGCTCATTGTTGTAAATGTTGCTCTAAACACATTTTATTATAAGAAAATTCAACACATTTTCATACTGTAAAGAGCTCAGAAATTATCTACGCCAGGTTTACGACCAACATTAATTTTATTGTAGAATACATTATTTAATAGTGGTTTCAAACTATCAAATATGTAAATTAAAACCTGGGCGCTTATTACTCTTTATAATTATCATTCTAAATGGGCTAGGGCTACCAAAAATATTTTTAAGCCATTTAAGGTGAATGCTACAAGGTAGCCCGCGAAACTAATAACCTACAAATTAGGGAATTTGGTTAACTATTGAGATTAAAACATGTTATTTTCGTATTGGATAAGTTATTTATTTATGTTATACATATTCCATACAAATTATTTTATAATTTTTAGCGCATTTACGCATGCGAAGCGAAAATCTAAAGATTTAAATTTTGGAAAGAAAAAAAAATCTTTCCATCCACAATTTAAATCTTTATATTCCATACAATTTTTAATGAGCTCTTAACATTTCTATAATCATAAAATGCACTGTCTACAAGGATACCGGTTTAACCGACTTTTGTTAATATTTCTATGGTCATTGTTGTATCAAATAAAACAATTGAAATGTATTCGAGTGGTTTTATTGAGTTAACAGAATAGTAACATGGATACCCGACAGTTTACAGTCAACAAAGATATAATCAAAACTATAAAATATGGCGAGTGTTCGTCTAAAATGGTGCATAAAGAATCGTAGAAAATAGTACACAGTATAAAATTGATTCTACAAACACAATTTCTTTTAGCAAGTCTATGTCGTTGGCCAGTGGCTATGGAAACTGCCACAGCCATCGGTCATACATTATAACATGGAAGAAAAATACTGATTCCATAATTTTTATACAAAATATTAAGTAACATGTCTCGAATAAAGTACAAAATACTTTTTAAATAAAAAGCGACACTCCTTTAATTGAATAAGACTACAATAATCCTTGATAAAATAATTTTTAACATGAAAAACAGTGTCAAACTGTTCGTTCTTAAGCGTCGTCTAAGGGGCAGAGCGTTGCGAGTATACACCATACAACCCAATCACAGACCAGTAAGCCTCAAGACGCCGCATAAACAAAGTTTTGCATGAGAACGCAGTCGTAAAATGTTGGCGGGGACCGGGGGGCGGACGGCGCGTTATGATTGGTCGGCTCAAAAGTTCGGTGGTATGATTCCGTATGATTGGTGCCGCTCGCTGACGGACTCACGTCCTGATTTGCGGCTGGGCGTATGATATTCAGTGCTACTCCATATGAGTTGTGACCGGGGGTGTCCGGCTAATCGGCGTCTAGAGCAGTGGTTCCCAAACTTATTTTGTCTACTGCCCACTTTGAGAATAAATATTTTTTTAGCGCCCCCATTTTTCCCCCTACTTAAAACCCACTATAACTTCAAATTAAATTAATTAATTATTGTGAGCTATATTAGCGCAGATTAAACATTCATTCTAAACGAGACTTACTATAACCCCCAGAGTTAACTTGAGACCTAAGCGCAGTAGGTAGTACACAACGACGCTCAGGTCTCAAGTTAACTCTTACGGGCTACACATGCCAATGAGAATGATTATTGAAACGCAACTTTATGGTATTCAGATAGAGTATCTTTTATTCAAAATAAAACAAACATAATCGATTCTTATATAAAAACTAATGTAAAGGATGAATCTGATGCTGATTAATAAGTTTGTGAAACGGAGCGACCGATTGACATGATATTTATTTTATTTTATTTATACAATAAAACAGGACAGATATATGAACTACGCGGAGAGAAATATTGAGCAATCTCTTAATTAATATTAGTTGATGTTCACAAGTTGTAGTCGAAAGTCGAGAGTTCAGTCGGTGTCTAAGAGTCCTCCTAGCTAGATGAAATTACAAATCGCCCCCCAAGCCATTACACAACGCCCCCATTTTTTTCTGGGTCTATTACCGCCCCCCTTTAGGCCTGCAGCGCCCACAAGGGGGCGTTATCGCCCACTTTGGGAAAGGCTGGTCTAGAGGCTTACTGGTCCGTGACCCCAATAGACGCCTCATAACAGGCGAGCGGTGTGAGTCAACACATCGGTCTAATAGATCTGATGTAGGTCGCCACTATTGCCACTTTATTTCTTCAAATCAGTCTCGACCACTTATGTCAGCTGCAGTGACGGATTTGAAAGAAAAAGAATGAAAGAAAAATGGTTTATTTACTACAGCCAGAGGGACACAATAACAATAATATGCAGTCTTGCGCGCTCTAGGCCGTGTAGCACAGAAATAGATAGAGAAAAGTGGGCAGGGCACGCGTGCCATCACTCTGCACCATAGTGCAGGGCATTTCAAAGCCTTTCTCAGTACGCCTTATGACTTGTTTCTGTAAATACTGTAACAAAAACCTGCAAAAATACCTTATTGTGCTGTATCTAACTGCAGAAACAAAAGCTGTAAAGTACATTTGATTAAAGTTATTTTTTTTAAATTAATGGCAGCAATATGGGAGGCGTAGTTTGTTCGAAAGTTGCCACACATGAATCGCAAGTAAAATTGTGATTACAACCATTCTATCTCTATCTATTTATGTGCCGTGTAGTGTTGTTAGACAGGCTAAGACAGCAATGTCCTTTGGTGACTTACAAAATCAACAATGGTGTTGATTTTCTTGTTCATGAACTGAACTTATTTTAATCTAACACTCTCTTTTACTAATAGTAGTTACAAGAAAGGGATGCCAACAGTTTTAGTGCTGTCAAATTAGTTTACGTGTTACATTTCTTTGTATTTTAGTCGGCACATTCCGAGATCACTATTAAACTTGTATGGAAATTTAAATTCCATTAAGTCCGCCTATGTACACATGTTGCATGAAGTTTAAATAAATCAATCAATCGATCAACTCAGCCTATCGCAGTCCACTGCTGGACATAGGCCTCTCCCAAGTTGCGCCACAACACTCACATTTTAAATAAATAAAATTCCGACTAATTTGACAGCTCTAAAATTGTTGCCATCCCTTTCTTGTATCTACTATTAGTAAAAGAGAGCGATAGTTGAAAATAAGTTTAGTTCTTAAACAAGATAATCGACACCATTGCATTACAAATAATACTAAAATCGTAACATAACTGACTTCAGAGAACCTACCCTTAAAAATAAGCAATGATTATATTTATTTAAAACTTATTTCTATCGTTTTTTTACAACCGTATCGTTGCTTCGGACGAAGCAAATTAAAACAATATGAAAGTTTTTTTATATCTATTCAAAGAATATAATTGTAATAAGTCTTTATAAAAATTAAAATGGCCAAACACATTGGACCCATCGTTGATAATAACTATCCAGTAGTATGGTGGGTTAACTTTGTTAAAAATACTTCGAAATATACATGGCATACTATCATTATATTATTATTTACAAAAAGTTGTGATTTCTCAAAATACATACAAAATAACAATATTTTTGTATATTGATTACAAAATAACTATAATTTGATTGCGCGTATAGCTACTTTTAGGTAATATACTATATTAGATAAATATATCATCTCAACTGCAGAATTCTCGTTAATCTAACCTTATTTCAGGATTTACAACTAAGCTAAGGGAACCAAGACAAAGTTTTTGCAGATAAAGAAACATGGTTCAAAGAAACATGTGTCAAGTTCTTCCTTCCATATTCTTCCTCGACTCCACTCAACCTCACTCAAGGTAGGTATCTGTATTCATAGTTAAAAAAAAACCTCCAGTCACTCAACATTTTTCCTTACTCGAGTAAAGGAAACAACTGTCAAACTCAAGGTACGTCGAAAGCTATCATAAGGAACACTCAAAGAAAGATATTCACTTTCAAATAGTGTTTCAATCTTATTACTTGAATATTTTTGTGTTTAATGGATTTCCAACGGTTCCTGAATTATTTGTATATACTGCATACAATACCTAAATCCAAGACTTAACCTCATTCGAGGTTCTTCAAAAAGGTCTACAATAGGGTATTTGACTACTACTTTTTTATTAGAACTCGTGAAACTATTGGATAACAGATGAGCAACAATGAAAAAAACTAGTTATAAGCGTTTTAAAATTGTTTACTAGACAGAGACAACATTACTGCGGTACTGCTTTCTGACGTCCTAACTGAAAAACGCCATCGCATCTACACACAATGTCCCAAGGTTAGGAAATGCAAAAGATCCTGCTTTAGAAATCGTGTATGTCATTTGTCATAGATTTTTGGTGTTATTTTCAACTTTTCTTCAAATTTTAAATTTTTAGTTATTAGTCAAATACGATTACGATACGATTTCGAGGTTACCTTGAGGTAATCGTCAAGGTGACTTCGATTGAGTCGGAGTCTAAGAAGTTTTGAGAAAACTTCTCAGAATATGGGTGAGTGTGGGCCAGCTCTGATACAAGCACTAAAGGAATGCTGCCATCGCCCAATAGTGGTATGCGAATACAAGTTTTAGTTGTAATTTTAATGCAAGCTGTCGCGTCATTTTTATAGGATGCGTTAAGACATTATCCTTTTAAACCTGAGCTTTGACAGTTCCATTACTTGCTGAGAACACACACACTGACACACACTACACTGATTTCTTAAAATCATGAAAGACCAATTTTTCGACGTCATTGAGGATTCTTGAAGTTCTTCAATGTTCTTCTTCTACAATGTTAAATAATAGTCAAACAACTATTTATTTATATTTTGGAAATTACATAATTATTGTTATTACCTACATAGATTGTATTCTTAAGTTATTGTTTTAAATCAATGAGATTTTCTACCAGTCTATTATATATTATCTAGGCACACGGACAAAGGCACATACATAGCTATATGTCTTGTGATAATAATATAAACCTTAATTATTTAAGCACTTTAAAGCACAAGTAAGTATCCCACTAATTAAAAATTTAGATTATACATTTTTAATAATATGAACATTTAAAAATATATGTTATTTTGAAGCATTTAATATATTTTAAAATTTTATACTCGGAATGTTCAGGTAATTAACTAAAGATAAATCAGTCTTTAAAAAAGTCAGTCGAAAAAATCTGCAAACTTACTTTTAGAAATATAAGTATTTTATGATAAAACATTTCTATTTCATTCAAACATATTTAGATAAAAAGAGATGTCAAGATGGTTTACCTTTACTTACCTAAACATTTCGAGTTTATGTTTCATATTTTAATTATTCGTTTTTAGGGTTCCGTACCCGAAGTGTGCCAAACGGGACCCTATTACTCTCGCTACGCTGTCCGTCCGTCCGTCTGTCTGTCACAGGGCTGTATCTTTTGAACGGTAATAGGTAACTGGTTGAAATTTTCTCAGAATATTTGTTGCGATGAGGTGTATGTATCACGACAAATACTAAAAACAAAAAAAAGTCTAAAACCAAACGGGGTCCCCATACAAGAAACCTCAAAAAACATGCATTTTTTTCAACGTTTTTGTTCCTGCTGAATCTTCAAAACGGTAATATATACCAGCGTCAAACTTGGTCAGATTATAGTGCATATTTATGTAGTTTAGCAACAAATACTAAAAATAAGACAAACGTAGACATATGTGGTGGTACCTGCGTAAGAAAGACATGCAAAAATTCATATTTCGCGCACTGTACGTTGATGTCTTTTGATAAACTCTCGTAAATTAAATCAGTTTTTATGGGGTATCAGGTCGTTGAGAGGTACGGAACCCTTACTGCGCGAGTCCACTCGCACTTGGCCGGTTTTATAAAATCTCGCTAGTTTTGATAAATATATATATTTTTATAAAATCCAATCGCCTAGGAAGGCTTTGTGCATTAACGTCGTAGCTTGTAACATTGACTTTGTCGCATAAGATTATTCCCTTTAGCTAAGTGTATAACAGTGGCTGCCATATTTAAAATGCGCGGGACCATAATTATTTAATTTTCTTCTCGGATTTTTAATAAAAATATAAATAAACATGTACAAGATTTCTAGTCTTTTTTTATCATTGGAAGGCAGACACTAGATTACCACAATTCAGTTTTCTTGTCTTTATCCAATGTCTGCCAACCCTCTTAGGGGTAAGCATAATAATACTTGGTTAATAATTATATAATAAATATCATGTAAATAGACATGTGCTTCAATACTTTAAGCAAGTAATAAACTTAAAAATAAATCAAAAGTTTGTTCTTATTTCTAAGTTTGTTGAAGTCACTGAACAAGTAAATTCATACAAACATGGTTAGTTTTCGAGTTGGCAACCCTACAATAGGCACTGTTAACGTAAGTATTAACAAAAGCATGGGCATATAACATATACTACCTGTTTGCTAGGAGAATGCCGCGGTTGACCGTTAAAAAATGACGTCATAAGGCAGTTTTCAGCATTGCTATTGGTCAGTATTGGTACAAGCCGGGCCTGGCTTGAGGTGCGGTATGAGGGAGCGCGAAGGGAAAACGTCATTCTCGTAGCAGCCAGGTAGTAAGTGGTCTAAGTCATGGGGGAGTACCTACAATAAGGCATAACCGAAAATAATTTTGGTAATTTTTTTTCAATCCGGTAGATGACTGCTATTGAAAATTAACAAAATTGTTATATTATTGAAAACAAAGGTACAGAAAGGACAACATTGTAGAAAGAATAAACAAAATCCATGAAAAAATTAAAGAGATACACGCTTTTTAAGTTTTTGAAAGGGGCATCTTCTGTCCTTGTCGTGCGAAATGGACATTGTTCAGAGAGATGTCAAGTAACTATGAAGGTTTTGTACAATGACGTCATTGTTTAATAGTGCTGTCTCTGTCTAGTGAACAAATTTAAATCGCTTATAACTTGGACATTTTATTAAATATTTTATTGGTTTTTTCACTGTTGCTTATTTTTCTTGAAAATGTTTCGATTTTTCAAACTAATTAAAAAAAAATAGTCACCTTCCCTATTACTCATGGAACTAACAGTGAATTTTTCTAAATTATATAAATATAATAAACAAGGGAAATTATAACTTGATCAGGCATGCCCTAATGTACTCATAGGCACGCCACTAGTCTATGCCTAGCTCTTCTAAGTCCCTCCCCCATAACATGCCACTATGCCCATGAGCAGAGAAATTATTCAGTGTTAAACGTAATTGTACAAGTCAATCTGTTAGTAGTGACTGAGATCTATCTTACTGCGGAGGAAGTCCTCTCTTCCACGCCTTGAACTTCAGGTAGCCGTCGAAACCGTACGCGATGATCGCGCACAGCCCGAAGAACTGGAAATACAGGAGAATGTATTGAGTATTTATTTTTACCATAATTACATCGACCTTGCAGCCCATAGAAGCCTCATAACAGGGGGCCTAGTACGAGTTTGACACTTACGAATACTTTCAAAGTATTCGTCGACTTTCATTAATAAATCTGTAATTCGTCCTTGTATCCGCCAGTGGCGCTACTGATTTATGAATAAAAGTCGACGAAAACGATGAAAGTATTCGTAAGTGTGAAACTCGTACTAGGCCCACTGGTAACCGATGACTCAACACATCTGACTAATAGATTTGATGTAGGTCTCCACTATTGGCCACTTGAAAACTTTAATTCAGTTTCGACCCATTGCATACATACATACAAATTATCACGCCTTTTTCCCATTGGAGTAGGCAAAGACTATGGATTTCCACCTGCTACGATCCTGACACACCGCTTTCGCTTCATCTACGTCCATTAACCTCGTCAAGCTTGCTCGTCGGTAAAGAGAACTCTTAACCTGGCATTTTTTGAGAACGTCCGCGGTTTGATCGCGATACGTTCGCCGAGGTCGTCCCCTTCCAACTCTTCCAACCACACTCGCTTCGTATACTTGTTTCGACCCATTATACACGTTGAAATTTTAATGGCTTCTTTCCCGAAAAGGGGTCATTTTACTCATCATTATCAACAACTTTTACTATGGGACCAACCCTGAAATCGCGAAAAAAATATCAGGTGGCCCCTACATTTTATCGATTTAAGTGAACACAAATGTAGGGACCAAATGATTATTTTTGCGCGTTTTCGGGGTTGGTCCCATAGTAAAAGTTGTTCATAATGATGAGTACAATGACCCCTTTTCGGGAAAGACGACATTAAAATTTCAGCTTGTATGAGCAGTAAACAACAGCTGCCTTGGTAGGGCCAATCGAATTGCAGTATCTCGCTTACTCGTACCTCAGCAAGTTGGCAGAATTTATTGTACATACGCATTATTTTCCACCATAGGTGTCTATTGGGCTGTATAGTCTATGTATAATTACAACAGTCTTGGACCGATTACAATAATCCTACTAATATTATAAGCGGAAAAGTATGGATGTTTGTTTGTCCTTCAATCACACTGAAACGACATAACGGATATCACAGATAATATAATAAATAAAATAAATAAATAAATATTATTTTATTATTTTAACGTATTTTACGCATGCGAAGCGAATTCTAAAGATATAAATTGTGGAAATAAAAAATCAACAATTCAATCATCAATTGTGGAAACAATGTTTCTTAATAAGATATCGCTGACGTCACCCAAAGACGTATAGTGGAGGATAATTTCGATACCACGAGCAGTGTTCACGGTAGCTTAGTGGCTAAAGCACTGGCGTACTGAGCCAGGAGTCGCAGGTTCGAATCCTGCTCGTGAGCGATTTTTTCTTTCCACAATTTATATCTTTAAATAAATATTGTTGGACATTTTTTACACAGCACCATCTAGTCCCAAACTAAGCAGAGCTTGTGCTATGGGTACTAGACAATGGATATAATACTTAAACACTTTTTGTAAATACATACTTATAATACATAAGAAACACCCAGACCAACACAAACACTTATGTTCAATACACAAATATTTGTGTCCTGTGGGAATCGAACCCACGACCTCGTGATCAGCAGTCCCACACTCGAACCACTAGACCACAGAGGTCGTCAATAATAATACTATAGTATAGACGGATATGGTAGAAATTTGACACATATATGGTGTCGATTCTTTTAGAACTGTTAAATTAGTTAACGAGTTACATTTCTTTGTATTTTAGTCGGCACAATCCGAAATCACGACTAAACTTGTATGGAAATTTAAATTCGGACTAACTTGACAGCTCTAAACACAGAAATAGATAGATAGAATGGTTGTAATCACAACTTTACTTGCGATTCATGCGTGGCAACTTTCAAACAAACTACGCCTCCCATATTGTCGTGATTAATTTTTAATGAAATAAAAACTATTTAACAAATAAAAAAAAACCGACTTCAAAAACCTTAACTAAAAAGTAAAAAATAATCATTGTATGTATTTTAAAATCTTAACATAAACCAAAATTTTGAAGGCGGCGCGTGATTGACCCTTTGCGTCATGTAATGTACAGTCGAGCGCAATATCTATAGTGAAAACAGTTTATGTGAACGTACATGAAAATCACGTGCCGCCTTCAAAATTTTGGTTTATGTTAAGATTTTAAAATACATACAATGATTATTTTTGACTTTTTAGTTAAGGTTTTTGAAGTCGGTTTTATTTTTTTTGTTAAAAAGTTTTTATTTCATACTTTTTAGTTGAAAATTGCGAGGGTTGATTCATAAATGTTTATATAACCAATTTGACATTTTTTTTTTTACTAACCTTTGCTATCCCACTGCTGGGCAAAGGTCTCGCTCATGTTCTTCCAAACGTCCAATCACTATCGTGAAAAAAAACACGCATTTCGGCCAAGAATTCTCAGAAAAACGAACCAATGAGCAGATCATCTAGATAGGCGAAGCTAAAATAAACTGATTTATTGAAGCTGGTTAAAAAACTACTCAACCTAAGTCAATAAAATTTATATGGGACCACCGCGCGGACTTTCTTTACCAAATAAAAAAACAACCACGTAAATCGGACCACAAATCTCGGAGTAATCGGTGTACATAAATGAAAAAAAAAAAAAAAAAAAAAAAAAAACCCGCGGAATACATAACCTCCTCCTTTTTTTGAAGTCGGTTAAAAATAACTTTATTCAAATGTACTTTACAGCTTCTGTTTCTGCAGTTACAGCACAATAAGGCATTTTTGCGGGTTTTTGTTACAGTATTTACAGAAACCAGTCATAAGGCGTACTGAGAAAGGCTTTGAAATGCCCTGCACTATGGTGCAGTGTTGGCACGCGCGCCACGCCCACTTTTCCAGTCTATCTATCTATTTCTGTGGTTCTAAAATTGTTGCCATCTCTTTCTTGTTTCTACTATTAGCAAAAGAAGGCGATAGTTTAAAATAAGTTTAGTTCGTGAAATTGTGCCCGGTTAACGGGAATAGGCTCGCCCCCTATTACATGGGACTATAACATAACTGGCGAAATGTGGGCGTGATGTTATGTGAAAAAGAGAATCGACACCAATGTCTCATTTTGAGAATAGGTCCATGCCAAGCAGTGTGACAGAAATAGACTGATTATGTATGTATGTAAAATGATTTACTCACCCCCACAGCGTATCCCACACTTTCTCCGATCGTGGCAGCGAATATAGAACATCCAATGTATGTGAGACTTATTAAGATGCAGTAGAAAAACTCGTACTTGACCCACGGCCACTTGTCGTACTTCTCAGCGATGTGAAACGTGTACATCAGTAGGAGTAGCCCTGTGACTATAATCCCGAACCAGTACAGGATATTGTAGAAAATAGCTGACACCCATGACCAGGATATCTTTATGCATATGAATCCAATGATGTTGCAAACCTGAAATAGGTAGCAAGAATTATATTTATTTATTTATTATATTCTTTATTGTACACACGGCTACACATCAAGCTGTACATTTCCAGTATAAGCTGACCTCGCATTGTATAGGTTTTCTTTGAAACGCGAGGTCAGCTTATACTGGAACTGTACAGCTTGATGTGTAGCCGTGTGTACATTACACCAAAGACAATAGTTTACAGAAAGATTAAGTAAGTACAATGGGCGGTCTTATCGCACAAGGCAATCTCTTCTAGACAGACTTTGGATGGACTAGAAGAATGGGAACCGATCGTGGGTAGGTACGGTGTAAAAGTAGGTACGTTTCTTACATAATATACCTACTTCTCGCGATCACTACACATTATAATAAAACAAGTTTAACCGGATTACATCGCGTATATTCAGTGGTGGATCCAGGATTTTCATTTGGGAGGGGCTTGACCCAGCTAGGCTTCATCAAGAAAAACAGTAAACTACAACTGAACTAGATTTAGTAAGGATAAGTGATGAAAATTACTAACGGCCAAAATTAATATCCAATCTATCCACGACTTACCCTACTAGAGATAGTAATTTGACATATTTTGTATGGAGCTTATGTCAAATTCCTATCTTTAGTAGGGCAAATCGTGGATAGATTGGATATTAATTTTGGCCGTAAGAGGAATGTGTGGTGTAACGAGAATGGATAGGATAAGGAATGAATATGTAATGTAAGAGGGAGTCTGAAAGTAGCGCCAGTGACAGAGAAGTTAAGTAGCAACATACTGTCATGGTATGGACATGTGATGAGGAGGAATGAGGAGCATGTTACGGGGAAAGTTTTAAGTATGAGTGATGGCTATAAGAAAAGAGGGAGACCGAAGAAAATATGGATGGATTGTGTGAAAGATGATATGAATAGAAAGAAAGTGAACACGGATATGACGGCTGATAGAGATGTATGGAAGAAAAATACATGCTGCGCCGACCCCAAATAAATTGGGATAAGGGCAGGAGGATGATGAAGTGATGAAAATTTTACCGTCGGTAGTGCAGTAATAAGAAATTAGTTTAATATCAAGTTTAATTTGAGATTTGTCAAGGGTGGATCCAGATGCTTTTGGGGGGGCTTAAGCCCCTTAGCCCACCCCCTAGATCCGCTACTACGTATATTATTTAAATTGGTTTTCCTGACGTTTCGAAAGCTTTGCAGCGTTCGTGGTCGCAGGAAGACTAGATGACAAGCGTCTTTACAGATATTTCTAAAATTTATTTTAATCTACTGCACAATTTTTTAATTAATTAAAAGCGTTAGCAAGAATTATGTCAAAGTTATGTTTAAGACTATAATCTTAACTGATAAGTTATCTTATAATGATGTTTGTTGGAGTGCAAGAAACAAGATATCAATATTAAATTAACCTGAAAACATGTGTAACCTTTTAACCGCTTGGTTTTTTATCAGTTGTGCCTCTAGTGCCATCAAAAATCTTAAAATGAATACTTATACAACGATGATGACGAATGCAGTTCTGCAATAATACTCGTCGAAAAATAAACAACAGTTTTTAGTCGTATAGTCGTATTTATACAACAAAAAACAACGACGTGGCGTGGGCAAAATGAACACGAAAATAATTTTCGTATAAATCCGACTGGGGAGGTCAAAGGGTTAAAGAACCTTATATGTTTGTTTTCTTCCATTTGCCACAAAAATAGCTTAAAAAAATCATACTATCTTTTACCCGCGGCTTCACTCCCGTGGTTTTTATCCCACAATACACACTAGTAAGCCTATATACGCCACTTAGCCGGAAACCCCGGTCACCAAGCTTATGCAGTAGCACTGCATAACCTTCGCCTTGCCGCCAATCGGGACGTCACTCCCTCAACGAACGGAACCAATCATCCTTCCTCAATTGCGCCAGATGAAAACGTTCCGCTGTCTGTATGACTACTATGTATTTCCATATAATACAACGCCAGCGTATCGGTCGCCTACCGCCCGGCGGAGCGGCGGCGGCGGATCGGTCACGCCGTCAAAAAACGCGGCAGGACGGCGCTGTGTGCACTGTCTAATACAGTTTAGTACATTACAACACGGCGAGATCCGTCGACGACACGCTTCAGTTCTGCCCTCTGTGGGTTTGCAGCTTTAGGGAGGACACTTGTGACAAATCTTTGAATGCAGTATTGTTTGCTTTTGAAAACAAAATGAAGTCTTTTGGAAATAATATTTCTTATTTTCAATATTTAAAGTAGGTACTTTCCCTCCATAAAGCATTTTGATGAGGCCAATGGGACACCTGTATATGTATAAGAAGCCTATGTTATTTTCCGGCCCATAAACTATCTATGCAAAAAATCACTTCAATCCGTTGTTCTATTGCTGCGTGAAAGAAGAACAAACCAATAAACACACTTTCGCAATTATACTATTACATACATATACATGCTGAAATTTTAAATCCATAAAATGTAGGGACCACCTGTTTTTTTTTCGCGATTTCGGGGTTGGTCCTATAGTAAAAGTTGTTCACAATTATGAGTACAATTACCCCTTTTCGGGAAAGAAGCGATTAAAATTTTAGCATGTATATCGATGACTATATTAGAAGGATTTCTGATTGGTTCCCAGTGAATAATTGGTCACAACAGCTTGCTGCTTGCTTGCTTGCTTGTAGGTCTTCTTAAAAGCCGATGAAAGGATTATGTCAATAGTTTGCCCAGCACCTGTGTGAGCTGTGTCTTTTCATCAACATAATGCCAATACGTTTTGGCCAATTGTAGACATAATGGAAATTTGTAAATCCCTTACAATGTCTCTTGAAAGAGGTGTATTGTGACACATCTTGTGTATCTAACAGTAAACATATTCATATTCATAGCTTACCAACTGAACTAACTTCAATACCCCTGGCACAGTCTGTACATAGCCCTTGTCCAACCTGACGATCTTTGATGGTCTTTCCGCAGGCGACTCCGGATTGCTGTTGTAGTTGGCCATTGTGGCTTGGATTCTGGAAATTATAACATTTATTAATTTTATGAGATGGCAATATTATGGTAAAGTAATGGTAAAAGTTACTATTTTACTTAACAAGGCAATTCTGTATTAGAGCATACTGTCTCATATAGATTATGTTAATGAATATTTTTTTTTTATATATTTTTTTCTTTTTTTTTCATCTGCAATCAGTCGTAAGACTATAAGCGGATTTGCTGGATTATTCATGGTCGTTTCGGGAGAAGAGGCCAGTGCCGCAACCTCCCAATTAAAATATAGTTTTCCTTTTCAACCGTTTGATGGTAAAGGACAGGTCTGGTAGACTGAGGGCCAAGGGGTTAGGGTGGTCTTCGAGGCGCTCAGCATATCTCTTTTTATACCGCTCAATCTCCTCAGTAATGAGTGGCACGTTGAGATATTTATGGGTCTCTTCGTTTCGTGTGAACCAAGGTGCATTGGTGATTGTTCGCAGTATGCTATTCTGTACTCGCTGGAGACACAGGATGTTACTTTTGCTGGCTGTACCCCAGAGCTGGGCGCCATAGGTCCAGATAGGTTTTATTATAGCATTATAGATAAGGAGCTTGTTGTCTACGGAGAGCACAGCATTTCTGCCCATAAGCCAGAGCAAGGACTTAAATTTGTGGTTTACCTCATCTCTCTTCTTTTTTATATGGATTTTCCACGTCAGTCTTAGCCAGAATAAATAAATGAAATTAAATTAAACCACAAGGATGTTGTAAAAACTTGACAAATATAATTGACCTGACTTGGTTTGGTGTGGCTCTGATAAAAAAAACTTTTCTTTTCTGTTAAGGTGACTACACACATAACTGCAAGCTTGACAAGCATGCATGAAACAATCATTTTGTACAAGCTTGCACGACTGCTCTATAGGCTACACACTGTAATAAATGAAGTCCTCCCGGCCGAATTTTGGTCACGGCGGCCAATCTCAATGGAGACTAGTCATCTGCACGGGACATATTATAGTGCACAAGTGTGTGCGCAAACACAGATGCACTCTCTATTCCCTCACTCTCATAATCCAATGAGACGGCAATTCGACACGACCGGAGAGAGATCAGAGAGAGACCGACAGCTTTACGTGCTCTCCGAGGCACGAAGGGGTCTCGATGTGGAACGAAACGGTCACTCATCCACAGACTGACC
Source organism: Asteroscopus sphinx (assembly GCA_949699075.1). Taxonomy (NCBI): domain Eukaryota; kingdom Metazoa; phylum Arthropoda; class Insecta; order Lepidoptera; family Noctuidae; genus Asteroscopus; species Asteroscopus sphinx. The sequence goes on along the minus strand of OX453004.1, from coordinate 1,378,936 downwards.
GCGGCTAGTGCAGCTTAACCTTGCAGATCGTACAATCCACACGCTTGCTACTTAGCCACGAGCCCCTCAACAACACACGCCCCGAGCTACACACTGTACAAGCAAGCTGGAGCAGCATCAGTTTTTGCTTGAGCCTCGAGTTTTGCTGATTTATGGAGAAAGAAAGAAAGAAAAATGGTTTATTTAGTACAGTCAGAGGCACACAACAATAATAATATACAATTTTATTATATACTAGCTTTTACCCGCGGCTCCGCTCGCGTAAAATTCTGCTAACCCACGTCAGTCCAGTCCAGTCCAGTCCACTGTCCCACTGTCCCACTGTTCCAATGTCCCACTGTCCCAATGCGCCACTGCCCCTCTGTGCCACTGTCCCGCTTTCCCACTGTCTCACTGCCCCACTGCTCCCTGCCCCACAGCCCTGCTTTCCCATTGACCCATTGTCCCACTGCCCCACTGTCCCACTTTCCCACTGCCCCCTGCTCCACTGCCCCTCTGTCCCACTGTCTCACTATATCACTATCGTCCCATGTCCTGTCCCACTGTCTCACTATATCACTATCGTCCCATCCCATGTCCCATGTCCTGTCCCATATCCCATCCTATGTCCAGTCCTATGTCTCGTCCCATGTCCCGTCCCCTGTCCCGTTCCCTGTCCCGTCCCCTGTCACGTCCCCAGTCCCGTCCCCTTTCCCGTCCCCAGTCCCATCCCCTGTCCACTCCACTCCATCGTACATTACTATCCGCTCGTGCAAATGCATAGAAGCTTCGATCTGTCGGGTGAGTATGCAACCCACGAATTTTCTATTTTTCTTTCTTTCTTTCTTTCTCAAAACCCATACCAGTTTTTAAGTCAGATCATCAGCTTTCAAACAAAAAAAAAAACATCAAAATCGGTCCAGTAGTTTTAGCATGATGCTGGAACAAACAAACAGATGTTTACAATTTTATAATAGTTAAGATGTCGATGTAGATACATGTCCTAAAAGTATAATTGTGTGCCCCACGGCTGCACCAAATGGGCCCAGTACAGTCTTGCATGCTACACTTTTATGCAGCAGCACTGTTTTAGCAGGGTGAACAGAAAGTCTACTGTTATTGCGGCGATTATGTGTTACATTATCAGGTAGGCGAGGAACAAAATGAGGGATGCTTCTCACTAAAAAAGTGATGGAAGTGTGAGCATTTATTTATTCCACCCTTATGCACAAAATATTTTTCTAATACTTTTATTGTGCACTAAGGAGCGGACTAAATACATTCTCACACATCCATCACTTTTTACTAGCAGTACTAAAGAGTGGAATGCCTTGCCAGCATCTGCATTTCCCAATAGGTATTATCTGGTGGTCATCAGTTGTGAATAAATAAAAAAATTATGGCACATTTACATCAGTAAATATGAATGTAGCAATGTTTGTAATGGTCAGAAGGAAAACCGAATTTAAACTGAATGCAAGAAATATACTTAGTCATGTGATAAGATTTATAGTGACAAATAATAATAATTAATATTTTTGGGACATTTCTACACAGCACCATCTAGTCTCAAACTAAGCAGAGCTTGTGCTATGGGTACTAGACAATGGATATAATACTTATATACTTTTATTTTGTAAATACATACTATAATACATAAGAAACACCCAGGCAAATACAACAAGTCCGGTTGCACACAGACACAAACTTAGGGCGACGCGGAGGCATGAAACGGTGTGCGGGTTACAGGGAATAATATAAACTTGAAAATATCACTTGGTCAATCGAAAAAATATTTATAGTTTGGAATGTAATAAAATTTTCGAGTTATTCCAATTACACATTGTATCAAATATACATATATGTAAAATGTATGTGTATAAATATATGTGTAAACTGTAAAGGGTGCCATTTGGAAGTACCGGGAGCGACACTAAATTATATCTCAGGATATAAAATATATCATATCCCATAATGAAAAGCCCACTTGCTTGACTCCTTATTTATTATAAGTTTAAGTGTTGTCAATATAATACTTATTAAGGTTTCATAATTTAAAAGATATTAAATATTGTATTACTTTGTGCTAAAAAGAATAACGTAAAGATTACCAACATGTTTACGTCAACAATCGTTTATTACAAAATCTCCTTGACACACATCGACAATGTAACAGGTTTAACTGGAGTTTTAAACACGGTTTATCATTAAGAACGGTTAACGGTCACGCCCTGATCTCTAATTAAGCTCAATCAATCCCTGCCGGTAAGCTGAGCTCACAGACTAGCTCATTGTAAATGAAAATAACAATCATATTTACCTTTGGTGTCTGACGGTAACAATACAATCCAATGTTTTATTATAGCGTTGATTTACTGGCGTAATGGCATGCAGAGGTTAAGGCTGTGATCACAGAGAAAATAATACTGTGATAACAATGTTTTCCTTCTTTTTTCCGGTTCAATATAAGTACATATTTAATATATTAAGCGCACGCCATAGATCTATTAGCCCATTTATTACACTTTTTTTTACAAAATAAATGAGGAAATGACTGATGATTGACGATGACACTGACAGTGACAGGCGACAGCCTGACTGACTGACATAGCGATGGGCGATTCGAATCATTTAACTCGAATAACTCGAGATAACCTTTGAACTTCAGTAGTAGTAGAGCTCCTTTGTGAAAGAGCTCGTCCGGGGAAGTACTACCACCGTGCCTACTTCTCCGCCAAATAGTGATGCTTGCATTGCTGTGTTTCGGTCTGAAGGGTACGGGTGCCGGTGAAATTACAATCACATGAGACTTTCCATCTTCATGTCTCAGTTTGGCGAACCGACTTGCGGTACCACATAGGCAACAGCCTAGGTGGTATTGAAGTTGTTATGGGCAAAGGTAACCGCTTAACATCAAGTGGGCCTTTAGCTCGTTTCGATAATTCGCTCCATCCTATACTATAAAAAAATAAAAAAATAAAACTCGTTTATTCGAATTGTGTTTCTTCAAAACCAAGTTGATTCGCTCGGCTCGGTGACTCGGTCTCCCAGGCAAGCGGCGGTTAGCAAGCGAGTGAGGCAGCGAATAGTTGCAAACTACGAGTTCAAGTGAGAAAAAAAACGAATGTGCTTTAGAGTTTTAGAGCACAAGACTGAGGTAAAACTACACTAACTTATATCTCCCTCAATACTATTTCAATGAGAACAAAGGAATGTTGGCGCGGCGCGCGTACGCCTGTCGGCGTTGTGTCGTGCGTGGTCGGGAGACGCGCGCGTCTCGTTCCCGCGTCCCGCACTACCCCCTCCGATCGCCTCACTTTTCGTAACGCATTTACCAGCGTACTCCCCAAGTCAAGCGTGCGTAAAGAAGTTTTACTTCAAAAAATATCAGGTGGTGCGAAATCAACACAATTCGTGTATACGAATCAACTCGATCAATCACGTGACTCGCAAGATTCGACGCCGCTCGCTGACTTGGATGGCTCGCTGTTTGTGGCCAACTCGGTGACTCGAGTCGGCTCGATACATTAGAACATACGCGTCGTATTCGCGCCACGTGGTTGATACTGCCGACCATGAAGTTAGAGTGACAGAGTCGAATCAACGAAAAATTCCTCCCATCGCTAGCCTGACAGTGACCGCGTTCAGTATAATCGAATAGCCATCATACAAACGAACGCCACGCCCAAGGAACCAAGCAAGGAACGCTCCGAGCGTCATCCGACGACATTATTCCTCCTAGTCCGACGACATCGGACAATAATACTGAACGCGGCCAGTAAACAAGAAGGAGTGTTGCTAGACGATGAAACGAAAATACGGTGCACAGTGGGTCAAAATTACCAGATTTTTTTATCGTAGACGGAGACTACTCTATCTACGATTTTTATGTTATTATGCCTTTAATTTTTTTTGAAGTGAAACTTCTATACAACGTGTATCAGAAATGCGTGGTCATATTTTAAGAGCTCATTCAGGGCATAGCATAGGACAACTCTTATTATGGGACCAACCCTGAAATCGCGAAAAAAATATCAGCTGTTCACTACTAAGTCATCGATGTCGCTCGACAAAATGTTAGGATCAGCTGTATTTTTTTTTCGCGATTTCAGGCTTGGTCCCATAGTAAAAGTTGTTCGATAGCATCCCCGGAATAAGCTCTTTAAATATGATCACGCATTTCTGATACACGTTAGACGGGGGGTATTAGGAATTTTTAGTCACGAAAAAGCGTTACGGCCGCATGGAGGGGGTAGACAATATATCGCTTGGCGAGAGACGGCAACCGGAGGGACAGAAAGGCTGATGATGATGATGATGGTGGTGATGACGGTGATGATGATGATTATGGTGACGATGATATGATGACGGTGACGGTGATGATGATTATGATGGCGGTTATGATGATGATGATGATGATGACGACGACGATGATGATGGTGACGGCGACGGTGACTGTGATGATGATGATAATGATGGTAATGATGATGGTGGTGGTGAAACTTCTATATAAATAATTAATAAATATTTTTGGGACATTTTACACATCACCATCATCATTACCATTATCACCATCACCGTCACAGTCACCGTCACCGTCACCGTCATCATCATCATCGTTGTCGTCGTCGTTGTCGTCGTCGTCGTCGTCGTCGTCGTCGTCGTTGTCGTCGTCGTCGTCGTCGTCGTCGTCGTCATCAACATCATCATCAACTTTCAAATGAACTTATATATCAAGCTGGAAAGCGGACACACATAACATAACATCACGCCTGTATTTCCCCGAAGGGGTAGGCAGAGGTTTAATAGTACACCCACATTTCACCAGTTATGTTAGTCCATTGAATTAAGAAACCTAGTTAGTCTCATGTGATGGCCTATTGCCATTGACCGGGCACAAAAGAAAAAAACGGAAGCGGATGGCTGACAAAAATTCCGTCCGATGATTGGGGAGCCCTTTGTCTCTTTCTATAGGGTGTCCATACATGCAGGAAAGGGACAGCGGGCTCTCGGTAATACTATAAAGTTATTATACAAAGTCTTTGGGTAATACTATCTCAGAAAACCGGGCTCGCCCGGTATTTCTCCCTGATTTTGATAAAAGATTTTGGACCTTATATGAACGGGATATTATTCATTTTTGAAGTTCTTAAATTTCTCCGTCCGCATTCTATCTTGGGTAAAAATTCTTTGGCTGAGAGAATCACAGATTTGACATCTAATAAAGGGCGGTAGATGTTGAACTTGACATAAACGAAAAAAAACCGTGTCGATTTTTGATATGTCCGAGACATATTATGGCCGCCTAGTAGTCTTGTTTTTTACAAAAATATAATTGTAGTACTTATCGATAGAGTTGTTTCAGAAAAATTGTGATGATTCCTGGGTTAAAATGGATAATAAACGTTTTAAGTCGTAGATTTTGTGGTTTTATTAACCACAACAACTCGAGACAAAAAATGGCGGATTTTCAAATAATCGCCACGCTCAGTAATTCATGTCACGGAAAACTGACGTATGAAAGTAGTGTCGTATATTTCCTTCACATGTGGTTGTACGTATGTTAAAGAGAGCAGACTATAAATATCTTATCTGTAAAATTGCATAGACAATAATGTCGCTTCCATAGATTCCATTTTCAAAGGGTAGATGTCAATTCTAGGGATGTATTTTAGTTTAAAAAAATCGATTATTAATTTTCGATTATTTTAAGGTACATCAATATCGATTGATAAAAAATCGATTTCTTTCGTTTATACATATAAATGAAAAATATCAAGAACAAATTAAATCAACTTTACAACAGTAATTATTACTTCAGGGCCAAAGCTGAATCTATCGTTTCTATTCTTTTTTTTTTTTTACCACAAAGTGCTTGGTAAGGAATTAAGAAACAAAAGCTTCGACAACCTATTTGGTTTGGTGCTAGACATTCTGTGCACAAAAAGAAGCCGTCTGACCACAAATTTATTTTCGAAACAAAACAAAATGAACGAACCAGCGAACGTGGAATGACAAGTTGAATCATGCTGAAGATTGGAACAAAACGAATGAACTAGTTGAAGTCAGTGTCAATAAAACAGTGACTTTGACTTGACCTTGACGACGACATAGTAGGAAAAAATCGAAAACACCCGACACTTAAAATAAAAAATCGATTTGTGAATAATCGAGTTTTCTAGAAATAATAATCAACCCAAGAAATTCGATTAAAACGTTTTTTAATAATCGATTATTTTTCACATCCCTAGTCAAATCTCTGCTGGAGAATCGAATGTTGTCAATGTTGGTTTCGTGTGCACTGTGACGAAATAATAATATTCTGTTCCTTTAACGAGAAAAGTAACTAAATCTACGCATGTAATAGTTTCGTGATCACTATAACTATGTATTTATTGTGAAAACTTTGCTTTTTTTACGTTTACATCTCGGTGGAATCGTGTCGGAAAAAGACACCATATCACCGGTTACAGAAGTAAACACAATTTCCTTGAATATTTTCATGTGTGATGGGAGATAGGGATTGGAGACCGTTTATCTACGGCGGCCTTGCGTCGATCGTAGCCGAATTTGGTGAGGAAACTATTAATTTTCGTCCAGCAGAACATAACCTTAAAAATGTTATATCACCTGGAATCTTGATTAAATTATTGTATCCAGAATCAAATTACCTGTATTTAGATTGTGGTGCCCTTGTGTTTATGTTCTTTGATAATTTAACTTTAACTGATATTTTCTCCTGTGCAGTTATAATAATTATTTGATCCAGTTTTAGTGAATAATGTAAATTCCATAACCTCCTCCAGCACTTCATACAACTGTTATAGAATAATAATCAATTCTTCAAATAAACATAATAATATTTATATTATTAATATTCCTTTTAGAACATGGATTTAGTGTAATTTAAAAAAATTACAAGTGTACCTAATCTACAAGGGTAGTTTTTTAGAGACTGAAAACCACATCACCAAAAGTAAAGGTATCCCCCTTTAATAATTTTTAATGCATTTACGTATGCAAAGAGGCATAATTAATTAATTAATTTATTTATTTAATTGTATGGCATCTTTATAGGCTATACATCTATATTATTTTATTCACAATGACAAATTGAGATTCTTTAACCATATGGTGGCGTCAGGTGTAAGGGTGAAAAGATCCTCTGGAGAGCCAGGGTACGACAATAAAGGACATCGTTGGATTATATGGTCCACAGTCTGGTCCTCTTTGCCGCACTCACAGAGGCTGGAGTTGGAGCATAATTAAGATTAATTATGTTTTAATTTTCTTCCTTTCTAATTAGATTCTAATAGGATTTAAAATTTAAATTTGTTCCATACCAGGTACATTTCCAATAGACACAACAAAGACCCGTCTCCAGATCCAGGGTCAGAAGATAGACCCTCGCCATGTGGAGCTCCGGTACACCGGCATGGTTGACTGCTTCGTCAAGACGTCGCAGCAGGAAGGAGTCAAGGCTTTGTACTGCGGGTGAGTGTTTGTCTCTTATAATTCTTTTAAAACAGTCTTTTTTCTAATCTAATTTAGGTCAGGAAAGTTGTACTATTGTGAAACTGTTGCGCAACAACCAAGTCTATCAAAATCTTAAAAATATTAACTTTTTCACCATCAATGACACCTATAAAAAACAAATAATTTCGTGCCCTTAGTGCCACAACTTTATATCTTATTACTAATCTCCACACAATATTTGTCTTCTATTGAAGATGTGTCACTGAGGGCACGAAAATCTTTATGACGCTGTGGCATTGAAAAGGTTAATACACTGAATTTAGGGTATTCATTTTACTGTAGAGGCAGGTACTCCATGTAAAATACTGATATTTGGTACAACTTAAAGCCGCAAGTATTTAATTATTGCCTTTGATAGGGTTCCGTAGTCCTACAAGGAACCCTTATAGTTTTGTCATGTCCGTCCATCTGTCCGTCTGTCCTAATCCTTTACAGCTTAATAACTTCTACAGTTATAAACATAAGTAAATGAAATTTTGTTAAAAAATGGTTTAGATATAGATCTCAATTTTAAAAAGAAAAAAAAAACTTGATATGTCTACTAAAATTAAGGTAATGTTTCATACATTACTTTTTTAACAGGTATACCATCTGCAAAATACAGTTCGCCAAAGTGGCTAGCAATGTGTCCCCCTGCCATTTCTAAATTATGCAACATAGAAACTTATAGTCTTCCACAATGATAGACCTTTATAATGGGTTATAGTGAGAAAACTGAAACATACTTAAGGCGAGGTTATCCCAGACCTGTGAGCTAAATAACGCTACCCCAGCCCCCGCCAATTCAGCGCGACGTATTTATTCTCGATGCGCTTATTGTTTCATTTATTTTGCATTTCGAACAAAAGCGGGGGGAGCGCATCGTAAAAAGGCGACGCAGGTCCACCCTTGACGACGTCCGGATGGACACTAAAATGTCACTAAATGCGTTGTGCGTGAGCCATTTCACTTATTTAAATTTTAATTAAAACATAACTATTAATATCAAAAAATTAACTGTAGGAATAATAAGCGGGTACACGCGATTTATACTAACGAAATAGTCTCCATAGTTTTCATATTAAATAAAATAGTTAAAGTACAATTATGTGCTATTAACTTTCATAGTTATTCATATAACTTTCATCTGGTGTTTGTGTATTGTGGTAACCAATTAAAAACTCATAATAGTGATATAAACAATAAGCAAAAAGTGCAATTTCATTGTGACTCGATGACCGGCGCAGCCCAGCGCGCATAGTGCAAACGATCTTCACGGTTATGCAAACAGCGTAACCGCGGTAATAGCGTGCAATTAGTGGCTTCGCGGTGATCGAATTCTTTTGGCATTGCTAAACGTGTTTATGAAGTTTGAGAGTGATTGCTATGCTACAAATCGGAACAATTATATTATATTATTTTGATATCATAAATATTTAAAAAAAAGATAGATTGTACGTATGCTTGCAAGTATGAGTTCTTGCGCGGGATGTAAAAAGGAACTCCCAAAGAGAATCTCTCTTTGGGAGTTCCTTTTTACATCCCGCGCAAGAACTCATACTTGCAAGCATACGTACAATCTATCTTTCTTCCTGGCATGTGCAATCTGTAAGCTGCGTTATGATTTGATTTGTGCTAATATACCCGAAAGTCGCTTTAGCTTGATGACTGCTGATACCAAGTCGCAATGGAAGTGCCCTGATTGTCGCTGCAAACAACCAAAGTCTAATAATGTAAATACTCCTGTCCGACAATTGATGGAATCCGCTCTTGGTGGGGAGTCTGTTGCTGACAACTTGAACATGCCCCTGGATGGTGTCACCGTGAGAAATAAGCGTCAACTGACAGTGAGGCAACTCAGCAGCGATAAGGAGGAAGATAAGACGGAAAGTGATTTAGAGACTATAAGCAAAGGTAGTTGGATTGGACTGACGGAGGAGAACTTTAAAGATATTATAAGACAGGAAGTTACTGTGATAGTGGAACATTCAATGCAGTCAATAGTAGTAGTAATGTTGAATAAGCTAGAAAAGGAAATCAATAATTTAAAGGAAATTGTAAATACCTGCTGTAAGGAAAACAAAGTCATTATTGCCAAATTGTCACACGAAGAAAATAAGTTTAAGGAGTTAGGACAAGGATTCACTCAGCAGCCCATAGAAGTAAATCACCAAAACTTGGCTCAGTCAAATTGTGAGGTGGAAATATCTTATGAAGAATCTCATGATCATACAAACCCAGTACGGGCCAGTACAACTCAGGCCAGTACAATTCAGGCCAGTACAACTCAAGGTAGTACAACCCAGGCTGGTTTGAAGTTAAGCAGTCAGAGTGACGTCAACAGGAAAGAAAAGATGAATAGTTCAGCATCACAATTCGAAAGTCTTGGTCAAATACAGGTTGAAGAACAGACGGAAGCTACGCAGATCGAATGGGAAACTGTTAAAAATAGAAAGAAAGTTATGAAAACCAACCGGGCAGCAGTAATGAGAGGAGGTAATAGTCAGATTAGCAGCCTAAAGGCCATAGAAAGAAAAAAATATTTGCATGTCTGGTCGTTGCATCCTAACACATCAAAAGAAGCGGTGATTGAGCATGTAAAAGGTGTTTGTGAAGATAGTCAGAGTTACATCAGTGTTGAGAAAATTATTCACAGAATAGAGCGTGATTACTCTTCTTTTAAAATTGGTGTTCCGGAAAGTCAGTATGAGAAGATCTCTAATGCGGAAGTGTGGCCTGTGAATGCATGTTTTAGTGAATGGCGGTGGTTTCGCAACCCTCGTAGAACAACAACGCAACAGCAGAGCTAAATGTGCCCTGGAGCTATACTATCAAAATGTAAGAGGATTACGTACGAAGTTGAAAACATTTTATAAAAATATATTAGGATCTTCGGTTGACTTAATAGCTATTACGGAAACTGGATTAAATGAATCGTTTTATGACGGTGAGATTATGCCGAATGGCTATACAATACTTCGATGTGATCGTGCAGATGGACGTAAGCAGGGAGGTGTAATGCTAGCCGCTACGCCACGTGGTTCTCTCGAGCTGCATAGAGTGTCGCTGCCTGAAAATGCTAACCTGGACAATCATCCGTTCGAAATCGTGTGTGCTACAGTATATCGTGAAAATAATTTACTGTTTTTGTGTTGTGTTGCATATATTCCACCTGAAACTATTGAAAGGGAGTATATGTATATGTTCCATCTACTTGAACAATTGTGTATAAATTATGAGGAGGTTGTTCTGGTTGCTGATTTTAATATGTATTCTACAAACATGGATTTACAATGTTATTATGAGTACTTTGTCACCTTCTGCGGATTTCGCCAATGTAATAATATTCTCAATTGCAATAATCGCATGCTCGATGTTGTCCTAACTACCATGCCCGAAGATAATATCGTCGTAAGTGAGGAGCGTGACGAGTGCTTATCTCGTATCGATCCGCAACACCCACCATTACGAGTAAGTATAAGCCGTGCGCGCATTTATGCCAACCCTGTCGGTCCCGCGCCGCAGCCGCCTACTGCCTGCCACCCACGGTGGAACTTTACTAAGGCGAATTTTCATTCCTTGTATACGTCGCTGGCAAGTGTGGACTGGAGCACGTTGTATGAGACGGGAAGCGTTGATGATGCATACGGTACATTTTATGAGATATTTTATAGGATTTTAGATGATAGCATTCCGAGAAAAAGGATTAAGACAGACAACTCTCGATATCAGTATCCGGAATGGTATACAGCTGAAATTATAAGTGACATTAAATGGAAGGCTTTTTGGCACAAAACATATAAGATAACCGGTTCGACAAGCGATTATAAAAACTTTTCTCACTATCGATCATTAGTTAAAGATAAAATCGATATCGCATACCGGAATTATCAAAATCGTATCGAGTTACAATTTATGAAAGAACCAAGATCTTTTTGGGGTTTCCTCGGAAACAAGCGGTCGAAACGAAGTAAAACTCGAATCGTTAAGAATGGTATGCCATTGCGAGAAAATGAGTGTGCGCAGGCATTCGCTGATTACTTCCATTCGGTATACGGAGATGTGTTGCCGCGGTTGGATCCAACTGCCGCTGTGCAAGCGGCGCCTGAGCGCGGCACACGTGTTCATGTGGGTCTGCTGTCCCTGAGTGACGTACGCTCTGCCCTTGGGCGCCTCAAATCCAAGCGGTCGGTCGGTCCAGACGGGGTGCCCCCCTATATTGTTAAGGACTGCGGGAAGGTGTTGGCTCGTCCTCTTTGTCATCTGTTCAACGTTTGTTTACGAGAACGACTGTATCCGGATGGTTGGAAGTTGACTAGGGTAACTCCGGTGCCTAAGGGTGCTCCGAGCTCGGACGTTAGTGGATACAGACCGGTAGCTGTATTGTCCACATTCGCGAAAGTCTTTGAGTCAGCGTTGTGTTCTTGTATCTATTCTCAGGTGAGTACGCAGCTCAACGACGCACAGCATGGCTTTAGGACGGGCCGCAGCACGAATTCCAACCTATTGTGCTTCATGAATCGAGTCACGTCAGTGCTTGACTCGGTTGCAGGTGCTCAGCTAGATGTAGCGTACTTCGACTTCAAGAAGGCTTTCGATAGTGTAGACAATGACGTTTTGTTAAGGAAATTCGCGATGGCAGGTTTTACTCCAGACCTATTGCAGTTTTTTTCGAGCTATTTAGGAAATAGGAAGCAGATTGTGGAGTACGCTGGCTATACCTCGAACTCGTATAGTACTCTTACAGGGGTTAGCCAAGGGAGTAATTTGGGTCCGTTGGAGTTTATTATTATGATTAATGATCTCCCAGAGGTTATCAGAGATGCGAGTTGCCTACTATTTGCGGACGATCTGAAACTGTTCTTGCAGATTACTGATGAATCAGATTGCGAACGGCTGCAGCGTGACATTAATCGTGTAGTGGAGTGGAGTATTGATAACGGGCTTCTCTTCAATGTCTCGAAGTGTAATGTGATGTCTTTTACACGGGCTGTGATGCCACGACATAACGTATATCGAATGGAAGAGAGTGTCATACCGCGAGTTACATCGGTACGTGATCTCGGCGTCATATTCTCTCAGGAATTATCGTTTCGTACTCATATTACACAGGTATGCAAAAAAGCTTTTAGAAATGTTGGTTTTGTAATGCGCGAAACAAGGGATTTTAATAACATGGCGGCGGTGAAGTCGCTATATAACGCATTGGTAAGAAGTAGTTTGGAAACTAGTGCTATCATCTGGAATCCTCATGAGACTAAATACTGTCTCATGGTAGAGAAAATGCAAAATAAATTTACTCGATACCTGTATTTGAAACAATACGGAGTCTACCCGTTCTATCCACTTATGTATCCAACTCTTTTTGTAATAGGAATGGTTGGTTACTATAAGTTGGAGGTGAGGCGAAACTTCGCTTTAGCTAAGTATGTATTTCTTGTGTTCCGTGGTAAGCTAAATAACCCACAAATACTGGGATCATTGGGGCTACTCGTTCCTAACACTAGGTTGCGACAGGGGCCAAGGGAGATGTTGTTTGAGGTCCCGGTAGCCCGTACAAACATTTTAAAATTTGCACCGGTCGTTCGAGCAATAGCAATACTTAATGCTATCTCGCAACGGCTTGATATTTTTATTTGCTCTTTGGCGGAATTCGAGAGGGTGACACTTAGTTATTTGTCTTCTGTGTAACTACATTGTCGAATTGGGTAAAAACCTGTAATGACTATATGTATGTTGTGAAATAAATAAATAAATAAAATAAATAAAAAAAATTACTTTGTAATACCATTATCTTTTTATTGCATGTAATTTTTATAGCATTTCGTGCTGTATTTAGAACATTAAAACGAAAAATGCTTTTATAATCGGCATTGTTTCGGATTTTTTTTCAATCGACAAAAATACAATGTATCTAGTTTTTATCTTTTAAATTCGCTAACATAAGCATGTATCTGTAACATATATTTTTTTTTGGGTTTCTTTATCACAATTTGACTATTTTAGACCGAATTTCGCAAGACGCAAATTGGGATAATAGGCCGTTAAGACGTCCTAGTTCATAGGTCATTAACCTTAGAGAAAAATTATCTTAGCAAATAATGCTAAGATAATAGATTTTAGTTACTTTCTATTTAAAAAAACCACAAAAAGAAACTTTGTGTTACATTGATATGATACACTTCTTAAATAATTTAGCTTCTTAAATTTAGCGCTAGGTCGCTGTTTGCAAAAACTAAAATAGCAATGTTTAATATTCGATTTGATTCGTTTGTAATTAGACCTACTTAAGGAAAATAATATAATACTGAGCTGATACAATACTACACATACTACTACAATACAATACTTACTATTATACTGCTGATATAATACTGGTATAATACTGAGCATGGCCCGACATGCTCTTGGCCGGTTTTTTTTTTGTATGTTTAAAGATTGAAGTTCAACATTGATCAACAATGCAATTCAACATTGAAATCTAAGATAACAAGGAAACAAGTTTTTGTTTAATGCAAAATGTTATGTAAAAATATTTTAAAATAAAAATAGGTAGAAGTTTTTAAACTTTCGCGAATTTCACTCATATTGAACTAAGTTTACGGGACTTGTTCGTTATGTTATGTTATGTTGGTATGTTATGTTCGTTATATTTTGATTTAATTGTGCGCAACAAGTCCCGTAAACTTAGTTCAATAAAAATAGGTAGGTACCTAAACTAGTTAACTATTTACATATCTGAATCTGAAGTCTGAATTTGTGGTAGTGCTAAATATCCAAGTCAAATTGGGCTCATTGGCGACTATATTATCTATATATCAGTCTATGGAAGAGATTAAGGACCAGTTCACATCAAACAGAGTGCCACTGACTAATAAGCTGTAGCACACATAGCTGCTTTGCATGAATAATGACACAACAAAAAAAAAAACACAATTTAAATAAGTACACAAAACAAAAAATCACTTGATTCTGTTCATTATTATGTATACAAAGTGGATATTATTATAATACAACACTAAATAAAACCATGTACAGAGTATCACATTCTCAGACTGTACCCAAAAAAACAATCAAATCCAGTTAATAGTTTAGCTACAGGAACGAAAGTAACCGACATAGCCCGAAGAATTGCCAAACTTAAGTGGCAGTGGGCGGGGCACATTGCTCGCAGAACGGATGGCCGATGGGGCAGTAAAGTTCTGGAGTGGCGACCGCGTACTGGAAGGCGCAGCGTGGGTAGGCCCCCCACAAGGTGGACCGACGACCTGGTGAAGGTCGCGGGAATCAGCTGGATGCGGAAGGCACAGGACCGGTCGTTGTGGCGATGCTTGAGGGAGGCCTATGTCCAGCAGCAGCTTACGGCTGAAATGATGATGATGATGATGACAGGAAATTATTTTAATTTCATTAATTTTGAATGTAGGACCATTTTTTAGGGTTCCGAAGTCCTACAAGGAACCCTTATAGTTTCGTCATGTCCGTCCGTCTGTCCGTCTGTCCGTCTGTCCGTCTGTCCGTCTGTCCTAATCCTTTACAGCTTAATAACTTCTACAGTTATAAACATAAGTAAATGAAATTTAGTTAAAAAATAGTCTACATATAGATCTCAATTTTAAAAGAATAAAAGATTCGTTTTTGCGTATTTTAGGGGTGGCGTCCATACATGTGAACTGGAGAAAAAAATTTTTTTTTCGCTGCACCCCCTCGTGTGGGATATCATTGAATAGGTCTACTAAAATGAAGGTAATGTTTGATACACCACTTTTTTATCAGGTGTACCATCTGCGAAATATAGCCTGCCAAAGTGGCTTGCAATGTGTCCCCCCCCCTGCCATTTCTAAACTATGCAATGTAGAAACTTATAATCTTCCACATTGACAGACCTTTGTAAAAACTCTCTTTTAAAATTATTTCGAGTATAATGTGATTATAATTTTTTGAGTTATAGAGAAAAAACTGAAAAATACTTAAAACGTCCTAGTTCAAAGGTCATTGACCTTAGAGAAAAATTATCGTAGCAAATAATGCTCCTTTAGCTACTTTCTATTTGAAAAAATCACAAAAAGTAACTTTGAAATGACAAACGTCTTAAATTTGGCTTCTTGAATTTATCGCTAGATGGCGCTACTAACAACACGCTCTGAGTCGCGAATGCTGCCGATTATTGCAAAAACTAAAATAGCCATGATTAATATTCGATTTGATTCGTTTGTAATTACACCTAATTAAGGAACCCTATAATACTGAGCATGGCCCGACATGCTCTTGGCCGGTTTTCTGGCATAGATCGTTAGGTCGAAGACCTGTGTAAATCCGTATGATTTTAAACTCTCTTTCTCTCAATGATTACAGATGATTACAAATGGTGTTACTTATTATTTCGATATTTTAATATTTATTTTGTTCATAAATTTTGTTATTTAATTTTCGATAAACAACTTATTTCTGTGTTTAAAATGCTTCTATAGATTAGTAATAACCGTGTTTTCATTTATTGTCGTATTGTCATCTCCACATTGTACAATATAATTCTGAAAAAAAAAAAAGAGTTGTATCATTATTCATGCAAAGCAGTGACATATGGTTGAAATTATGATAAAACAGCAAACCACACTATCTCACATTCGGCGGCTGACTGTGAGCGAGTGTTATGTTTGGTGAGAACCATTCCCTAGCAATGCCTTGGTAACATCTTGAATAGAACAAGATCTAGATACTGTAGTTATAAGTCCATAGTACTAAACTTATTTTACTACTTTACTGGTGCATTTACCTTATTCTTTGTCTTTGCATCACCCTAAGGTTGTCTGGTAGATAACGCCTATGGCGTTAAGACCACCTTTTTATGAATCATTACTTAGCCCTTTCAGACCACGAATCAGCCCAGTCGTTAACTGTTAACTTGGAAATTAACCAAAATGTCAAGGAAAACTCCAAATTCTGGTTTAAAAATATAAGAGATCTCTGCGACGAAAACATTCATAAATACAAAAGCTACATCTCAAGTCTTTCTTTTTCTGATGTATATAGCTGCCAAACAACAAATGAAGCCTTTAACTGCCTACATGATACAATTACCCTCTTTTACAAACTATGCTTTCCCATCATCAGGATTAAAAATACTTGCAAACCCGTAAAAAATAGGTTCCTAACAAAAAGTATAAAACGATGCTGCATAAAAATATGTTTCTAGATATGACGAAGGCATTTGACTTTGTCTGTCATAAAATTCTCTTGTCTAAATTGTCATCATATGGAATACGCGGAATCGCAAATGACTGGATTGAAAGTTACCTGGGACAAAGACAACAGTGTGTAGAAATAACTAGAACACATCAATGTGTACAGAAAACATTTAGGTCGATAGATATGCAAAATAACTATCGTACACCACAGAGAAGTATTCTGGCCCCACTCCTCTTTCTTGTGTACATCAACGATTTTCCTGACTCAATAAAAAAAGACTGCATACTATTCGCTGATGACACCACATTGATAATGGGGTTGACACTGAAAATCAGCGCTGTGTTGTGACTCACGTTACAACACAGCATCATGCTGAGTGTTGACCTCTTTGCCGCAGCTACGACATGCAAAGTAGGTATCATACATTGATAAAATGATTCAAGAAATGTACCTAATTAAGTATTTTTTATGTGCACCTACCGCATGTCGTCTTGTTGTGGCAATAAATAATTTTTCTTTCTTTCTTTCTTTCATAATTAAAAGTGATAATAAACCTAATCTAGAAAACGAAATTAGTAAAGCCCTAGACAATGCCGTGAACTGGCTAGAACAAAATAATCTTAAAATAAATATGACTAAAACTAATATTATACAATTTCAGACATACAACACAATCACTACTAATCTGGACATCCACTATAAAGATTCTCACCTCACTAACGTCAATGAATGTGTATTCCTAGGTATAACGGTTGACAAACACTGTAGTTGGAAACCACACATAGACAAGATACTCTGTAAAATTGATCGTTTTGTATATGTGCTGAAAAGAATCAGGCAAATAGTTAATCAAGACACTTCAATGGTTGCCTATCACGCTTACGTATCCTCAGTACTGAGATATGGTATTATTATATGGGGTAACTCAGTGGAAGTTGACAAAGTTTTTAAAGCTCAGAAAAAATGTATACGAGCAATTTCTAGTGCTCACTTTCTGGATAGCTGTAAACCCCTATTTAAAAAACTTAACATTTTACCTTTGCCTTGTTTATACATCCTAGAAATATGTCTATTTGTAAAAAAACAACCCCATTTATTTTCAAAATTCTCCGATAACCCAAATAGCCGATCTCGGCACAAAGATCGTCTGAGCTTACCAAAAATAAAATTAGAAGTATTTAAAAGAAACGTGTATTGCATGTCTATTAAAATATTTAATCACCTACCCCAGAATCTTAGTAAACTACCTCTGAAATTATTTAAAAAGGCATTATTCAAATTGTTATTAAATAAAAATTATTATTGTGTAAATGAATACTTAGAAGATAAGTCGGTAATATTTACAATATAGATACAATACCAATATAATTATGTTAGCCTAATTATGTACCTAATGTTGACATTTTGTTATTTTTAGTTATTTTTAAAATGTCTATTATGCACCCCAAGTATGTTTGCACGTCATACGTGACAGGATATGTTAGAACACGAAAATTTTGTAACACCTAGTTATGTACCATATTCTAGCAAATAAATAAATTGAATTGAATTGAATTGTGGGCTAAATGCTGGACTCAACTATCACGCTAATATTACGAGATATAATTGACGCACTGACTAAGCGATCCACTTCTGTGCAACGGTTCGCGTATTTGACTCTCGCATGGCACAAATATTCGTATAGCTTAGGTAGGACACATGCGAGAAAACTCTTGCGCGAAAGACGCTTGCGCAAATCTACTTTCACGAGTAGACGTATGCGCGAAAGGACATATGCACGAACAGACACTAAACTTGCGTGAAAGAACATTTGCGCGAAAAGTTACTTGCGCGAAAGACACTTGCGCGAAAAGTTACTTGCGCGAAAGACACTTGCGCGATTATACTTACGCGAATGGTCATATCCGCGAAAGGGCATATGCGTAAAAGACAATTGCGCGAAAGACACTTGCGCGAATCCACTTCCGCGAATGGCCTTATACGCAAAAAGATACATGCGCGATAAGACATTTGCGCGAAAAATACTTGCCCGAATCCACTTCCGAGAGTGATCATATGCGGGAAAGGACATAGCAAAAAGACATTTGCGCGAAAAGACATTAGCGCGAAAGAAACGTGAACAGAACAATTGCATATTTGTATTAGATTAAATTTCTGATGGCCATATCTCTTTAACCATATGTAGTATAGATGTTTCAACCTGAAATAATCCAAATGAAGTAACCAGAACTATTAGTTTAAACACGATTAGACCAATTTAAACTGGTTGAACTACTGCAGTTTGGTTGAGCTAGATCGTATTTCAATTGTTCCTGTCTTTCCGATTGCTGGACGTCAGGACCGATTCATAGTACAATCCTCTCCGACGAATCTGAATTTAGACTGGATCGTACATGATGGACTGAACAAAAACAATATTTTCGCAAGACTTATAACGAATACCTAAGAAATTATCAGCTGTACATTGTTTAGACTTGTTGACGTAATCACTTTTGATACCCCGTAAAGTTTATCACACCCCATAAGACAAGAAATAAATTAATGTAAATGTTATTAACTTATTATTAAAGTAGACTACATTTAAGACTGATTAATATCTGCTACGACGAGTCTTCGATCATTAACAAATGTAAGACCTCCCTTTAATCCATCCATCGAAATTTATAATTACTACTATAAATGTGAAAGTAACTCATTCTGTTTGTATTGTCATCACGATTAAACCATTGAACCGATTTTGATAAAACTTGGTACAGAGATAGGAACCCGAAGAAGAACATAGGTTTTTATTCACGATATACGACATCCACGCGATAAACGACATCTACGCGGGCAAAGCCATGGGCGACCTCTAGTGCCCTATAAATACTTACTTTATTCGTCTGCTGAACCAATGGTTTATTCTCCTCTACAAAACATGAATAATGAGTTGATCTACTACAGTAACTTAAGTACGCCTCCGGCCATAAGTAGTTAGAGGAACACCGCCACCGTGGTAGTTTTAGTTGCCAAGAGTCCAACACTGGCTCCGCCTTCCCCGAGCGGAGTGCGTTCATGAGGATTTCCCCACGGGTAAAAAAAGACAGCAACTTGGCCCTATCCATGATGTGACCCAAAGTTTCATGACATTGAACCCGCCATGGTGCTGCGCAGTCGCCTCGGCAGTAAAGCACGATGCAGACGGGTTTCTTTGGCACTGGCAGAGAATATTGAAGTGTCTAACAATTGTTCTAAAACGTAAGATGACGTATGTAATGATATCTATTTAAAATTGTTCGTGTTATTATTGCTGTATGTATATTGTGTGATTGCACTTGCATTGATAGGCGTCACAGGGCGTCCCCGTCTACAAAACAATTGTTATACATTGTTTACACAATGTCACTCTTGCTTGCATCAAGCCACTTAGGCATTGTTACAGTTTTTGGTCGTATTAATCGCATTATTATAAATAAACGAATATGTATATGGAACCGCAGATGCTTTAGTTTCGGTGGCAATTTTTTTAAACACTGACACGGACACTCAGTACGGACGTTAACAATTTTGGAATACCAAGCGTTCTTTGTGTCTTGACTTCAGAATATGTAAAATCAAGAATATGAATCTTTGCATTGCGTGATTACACAAACAACTTAAATCTTATGGGATTGAGGTCACTTAACATAGCAATCCACGTAGTATTAAATTCAAGTCAGTTAAAAGGTTTTTCAATGTATTCGTGTAGAGCCCACGTGAATACATTCATACCTGAAAGAACACAGTCTATCAGCCTACGTCGTAGACTGATAAGACTGTATCACTGTGTGCTTCCCGGAAAATAATAGCTCTCTCCGCTGCCTTCCGTATGGTACAAATTGACGAAAGACTCGGATTTAGGAGATAAGGGGCACTAAGATCACAGTTTTCCGGTCACCAATCCAAAATTCACAGAGCGTGTCATCACGACCAAAACGTTTATTGCAGAATTTGAAGGAGTCTATTCAACAATAATAGATGTTTATAGTGATGATATTATGATTGTATAGTCCGCTCGGTATTGAATAACACTGACCCTCATTGCATTAGCGATAAGTGGTCATTGATAAACCCGATACGTATCTATTGTCAACGCCTCGTTTATCGCGATGCGCGCAAAGTCGCGTGCAAACGTCTACAATACGCAATATATTGAATCATGCGATAAGCTTGCTTTTTCGCTTTCATTTGTTTTTGTGTAGTTTCCTTATCTACAGACGAAAACACGTAAACAATAAATATATGAAGATGTGTATGTGTTTTTAAGAATGTTTACGCTAGGTTTATGATCATATTATATTTACATCTGTTCTAAAGTTTATTCTGTGCCAAGATGTCACTTTTAGTGTTTCACCGAATGTCTTTAAATTTTGACAAAAATAATTGTCCAGTCATCTGTAAGTATGACATGAAACACGTGAACGACGTACTTTTTGTCCTAATCTACATTTTCTATGTTGTAGTTGTAATCTTTATGGGTAATCAATAGATATGTAGATAATCCGTAGATTTTATTCCGATTAGCAATGTTGACGATATCAGCTGGTATGCGAATCTAATGTTATCATTGTCATTGTATAGTAACCTTGTTACTTTATCTGCGTCCTTCAATATTTGCGAACGATACGGATCTAGAACGAAGTATATGTCTTTCGACGATGTCCGCGATGTCGCGGTATCCGTAGCGTGTTTAGTCTACCTCCGTTCAAGAAGGCCTAAAAATATTTTCCAATGACTCACTTTAATTATTTCTTACAATTGTAAAAATGAAAGATGGCTTTATTGCCTAGTTAGGCAATAAAGCCATCTTTATTTTTGGACCTAAAATTGAAACTATTTTTTGTGCAAATTTCGTTATTACGGCTGAGCTGTAACTTTCAGAATTTGGTTCAAAAATATATGGAAAGTCTTAGAATAATAAGTAAGTCCGGATTATAATAAGCTGTTTTAAGGTAATATATGCTAGTAGGCTAGGCTAGTACAGCGTGGTGCACTAAGTTTTTAAGTAATCTAATTCTGGCAATTTATTTTTGTTGTTTAGACAAGCTTAAAGGATAGGTTCATGACAAAATCGTGCTTTTTATTCCAGTCTACCCATTGCTTTTGGGTTAATTTATTAACTAGGTAACGGTTTCAAGGGAGGGGCTAATGTAATCGCTATTGCAAACAAGAACGGCATTGGCCTTGCTTTATCAGTCGGTAAACATCATACATAGCTATAATCCCTTGGTCGTGGAGTAGGTATAGTAGTCATAGGGAAGTGAGGTGACGTTTTTGTATTCGAGGGATAACCTTGTAAAACTACCAACCTCTTGGGAGTCCTTGTGTTTGGAATATTTACCGCACCAAAGTCCCCCCTTCACCCCTTTAGCCATCTTCAGACCCTTGTGCTGCGTATGTACGCCCCATGGTTGACTTTTCATCTCTTTCTATACCTTCGCGAAGAGGGGATGGCCCACTATTTCTTTTTCTGTTCACGTCGCATAGACCTTCGTATGATTCAAACATCCACATCCAGACATGATGGCATTTCCAGTCTCAATATTTATTTTGGGCTTGCTAAATTATGCCCTTGACGCGCTTGCGCAGCGTCGTAAAAAATGACGACACAGAAGGTTGTTAAGCCTCAAAACACTTTTAGTAAAGCAAATAGCTAAATAGCTTTAATAAATAGCTTTTAGTGGCACCCACTGCTTAATTTTATTGTATTATCTGTGGATAATGTAGTGGGCTGCAACATTACCTTATACAAGTTTGCTAACCCTATAATTGATGTCTTATGTTGTAGCTGTTTATTATCCCTCAATAAATGTACAGAAAAACCTAAACTGGTTTATGTTCTACACTGTATCTGCCAAATGTATGTATTTTGTTTTTTTGTGGAAATAAATAAATAAATAAAATAAAATAGCTGTCTGTCGAGTGTAGAATGTCCATAGTTTTTGCGATAATTTGAAGAATATTTGGGCTTTATTGCGAAACGTATCGACATAAAGATCCTTTTTGGCGAAACCGGCCACAGCCAAATCTCCTTAGGTCTCTGAATAATCATGTTCATTGGGTCAGGTATCCCTATCTCTTCTCATGGGTGTCTTAAAAGGCGACTAACGGCCAAAATTAATATCCAATCTATCTACGATTTACCCTACTAGAAATAGAAATTTGACATATTTTGTATAGAGCTTATGTCAAATTCCTATCTCTAGTAGGGCAAATCGTGGATAGATTGGATATAAATTTTGGCCGTAAGGAATTCACTAGAGGATGGGCAGCAGCGTTTTCTGAGTATTTAACCAACCAACTGCGATCGCCAACCCGCGCCAAGCGTAGCGATTATGGCATATCCCCCTCCTTTTGGGGGAGGCCTCTGTCCAGCAGTGGACGTCTTTCGGCTGAAATTATGATGATTGGGTCAGGCCAGGTCCTTTGTCAATCCCAGAAATAAATCATATTTTCTTGTCCTTCTTTTTTTGACATATTCCAGACTGTTACTATGTTGCCTGCCAATGTCTATTCCGATAACAAAGTCCATTTAGTTCGGTTTAGTGCATCTTTATCAGACAGATTACAGACGTGAGATATCGTTTAATGCATATTCACTTTATCAAAATAATTTTAACAATTACGTGTACCCTTTAGAAATCATTTACTCCGTTTTAAAAGAACACAAAAAAATTATGCAACTGTGATGTTTGCGAGAGTTATGCTCATTGACTGATCCATGATTTGATTCTGTTTATCATTATTATTATTATTATTTATTTTTATTATTTTTTATTATTTATTTTTATTATTTTTTATTATTTATTCAGTATATGCGTATATTATCTTCTTACATCCTACATATTCCGAGTAATCCGACGAAGGGTAATCACATTATCATCAGATCAGAAGTGATTAAACCCAGAAGTAATCATAAGGGATTATATCGGGAAGTAAAACATATACCACCGAAGTTCGCTTACCAAATGTAGTAATTTATACATCTTTCGCAGGACCGGTCGTTGTGGCGATGCTTAGAGAAGGCCTATGTCCAGCAGTGGATGTCTTTCAGCTGAAATGATGATGATGACGATACATCTATCACGATTTTTACTGTTCTGTACCTTAAGGAGACCATGTTACTAAGCCTGCGCCGCCGTCTGTTTGTCACAAGGCTGTACCTTTTTAACCGGTTTAGATGGCCAGATGAAATTTTCATGGAAATACTAAAAATAATAATAAGCCTAAACCCATCGCTATGGAGACTCGCTGGTCTCCATACAAACAATCTCGAAAAAAGCATTTTTCTAAGCCATATATCACAGAGAAAATAATTACTACATTTTATTTATTTTTATATATTATTTTATCGCCATATTTTCAAACTACATATAAATAATAAGTGTTATCTAGAAAACACGGATCTTTACAATAATGTACATAAATCTTGGCAAACACTCAAGTATGACTCGTTCATAGGAATTTTAATTTAGATAGCTAATTGAAAAGCTTTGATTGCTATTAGGTTTACTACGAATGTAAATGTTTGCCAATTCATTGTTTATCTATCTATCTTTGTTTTCGTTATTGGATCAAAGAATACCAGGAATTCTTTCATTGTCATAAAAACACGATATATTTTGTGAAAAGAAGATGTCATCTTTGTTTACTGTTTTTGATGACACC
The DNA here is from genome assembly GCA_949699075.1 of Asteroscopus sphinx. Classification (NCBI taxonomy): domain Eukaryota; kingdom Metazoa; phylum Arthropoda; class Insecta; order Lepidoptera; family Noctuidae; genus Asteroscopus; species Asteroscopus sphinx. Next base: position 1,354,567 of record OX453004.1, on the reverse strand, counting down.
TTGAAAATTTGGCAACCGTCTTCAAAGTGCATTACTCAAAAATAAAGTTTGACACTGCATTTTCATCAATGGTTCATGTATTTATCCTTGTCTCATCCTCAGCATCTGGCCAGCGGTCCTGCGGCAGGCGACGTACGGCACGATAAAGTTTGGCACCTATTACTCCTTGAAGAAGTGGATAGCGCAGCACAGGGCTGACGGCGGCTCCATAGAACACTTGCCCACGAACACGTTCTGCGCGGCCTTCGCTGGGGGACTGTCCAGCGCCATCGCCAACCCTACTGATGTGCTTAAAGTTCGGATGCAGGTGAGTTGAGACATACAACGTGTTGTTGAGGTGTATTTTATAGATTGTATATTTGATTCCTCTATTGAAGTTTTAATTACAGCCAAAGAGTTCTTGGTTTCCATGTTCGGTCCGAAACCAAAAGCCAAAATATTTAACCTGTTGAGACAATTGCGTTTCCTTTCGCGAAAGGCTGAGTTTCCGGTGGTCTGCAGAGGAATTGGATGTTGCAGATTCCAGAACAGCCCATAAAGGGTACAAAAGGCATTTTTTTTAATAACTGTAGTGCAAACGAGCATGCGTGTCACCTGATGGTAAGCAATCTCCGTCGCCCATAGACGTCCGCAACACCAAGGGAGTCGCCGATGCGTTGCCGACCTTTTATAAAGACGTATGCTCATTTTTAGGGTTCCGAAGTCCTACAAGGAACCCTTATAGTTTCGTCATGTCCGTCCGTCTGTCCGTCTGTCCGTCTGTCCGTCTGTCCGTCTGTCTGTCTGTCCGTCTGTCCGTCTGTCCGTCTGTCCGTCTGTCCTAATCCTTTACAGCTTAATAACTTCTACAGTTATAAACATAAGTAAATGAAATTTTGTTAAAAAATAGTCTACATATAGATCTCAATTTTAAAAGAATAAAAAAATAGTTTTTCCGTATTTTAGGGGTGGCGTCCATACATGTGAAATGGGGAAAAAAAAAAATTTTTTGCTGCACCCCCTCGTGTGGGATATCGTTGAATGGTCTACTAAAATGAAGGTAATGTTTGGTACACCACTTTTTTATCAGGTGTACCATCTGCGAAATATAGCCCGCCAAAGTGGCTTGCAATGTGTCCCCCCCCCTGCCATTTCTAAACTATGCAATGTAGAAACTTATAATCTTCCACATTGATAGACCTTTGTGAAAACTCTCTTTTAAAATTATTTCGAGTATAATGTGATTATAATTTTTTGAGTTATAGAGAGAAAACTGAAAAATACTTAAAACGTCCTAGTTCAAAGGTCATTGACCTTAGAGAAAAATTATCATAGCAAATAATGCTCCTTTAGCTACTTTCTATTTGAAAAAATCACAAAAAGTAACTTTAAAATGACACTTCTTAAATTTGACTTCTTAAATTTATCGCTAGATGGCGCTACTAACAACACGCTCTGAGTCGCGAATGCTGCCGATTATTGCAAAAACTAAAATAGCCATGATTAATATTCGATTTGATTCGTTTGTAATTACACCTACTTAAGGAACCCTATAATACTGAGCATGGCCCGACATGCTCTTGGCCGGTTTTTTTGAAGGTTCCCATGTCGAATTATTCCAGGTAGGCGACGAGAAGCGCGGCCTAGTTCGTTGCTTTGTTGAGATCTACCACTTGGAAGGCTGGCGGGGGCTCTGGCGGGGCGTAGGCCCCACTTCGCAGCGTGCAGCGGTCATCGCGGCCGTGGAGCTGCCGGCCTACGACGCGTGCAAGAAGCGCCTCACGCCGCCGCTGGGCAACACGCCGCTCAACCACTTCGCGTCCAGTCTTATAGCTAGTCTGGGCAGCGCGGTTGCTAGCACGCCGCTTGATGTCATTAGGGTGAGCGATGTTCTGTCGTTCGTTTTAGTTTTAGTTTTAAAGTGAGTTGGAAATCTTTTGGAGTGTTGCCCGGTAGACAGCTAGATAAACCTAAATGCATTTAGGGTTGACTGGATAGAAAGATAACGAAAATAAAGTAATAATTTATTAGGTTTTCGCGATCACTACATATTATAATAAAAATCGTGCATCATCAATCGTGCGTGCATCGAAACGATTTTAAGTACTTAATAAAAAATTGTACGGTTGTTTTTTTTATAGTATTCTATGGCGAAATGAGCTAAAGGCCCACCTGATGTTAAGCGTAACCGCTTTGCCCATAACAACTGCAATACCACCTAGACTGTTGCCTAAATGGTACCGCAAGTCGGTTCGCCAAACTGAGGCATGAAGATGGAAAGTCTTATGTGATTGTAATTTCACTGGCACCCGTAACCTTCAGACCGAAACACAGCAATGCAAGCATCACTATTTGGCGGGGAAGTAGATACGGTGGTAGTACTTCCCCAGACGAGCTCTTTCACAAAAGAGCTCTACTGACTACTACTACAAAAATGGTTTTTTTTTTTTTTAAATACTTTTAAAGACGCTTGTCATCAGTCTTCCTGCGACCACGAACGCTGCAAACCTTTCGAAACGTCAGGAAAACCAATTTAAATGATATACGCGATCTAATCCTGTTAAACTTGTTTTATTATAACGTAATAGTTTCGCAGCGAGGCATATTTGCAGTATGGCTCTGCCGTCCGCTGACAGATCTCTTGACTCTAAGTGACTTCAGGATGATGGAGGCACGCAGTGGTCGTGCCTTACAGGCATAGCACAGGAAGCGCTTCGGTGGCATAACCCAGAGTGATAGACGATGGGTAGAAGATCTTTTGACTAAATGCTTATTGCAAAGACATTATCTGAGAGATAATCCTACTGAAATGAAGCCAAACTAACGGCCATCAATTTCAGAGGATATCAGTTACTAAAACACCATATTTTTATTACAGACAAGGCTAATGAACCAAAGAAATCTGAAGGACCAAGTGGCGAAGCCGGGTGAGAAGATATACAAAGGAACGATAGACTGCTTGTTACGGGTAAGTTCTCATCATCAACAAGTGTCTAAAGACTTTGTGATTGGTTGCCGGTTGCAAGGTACCAAACAAGGTGCCGAGTCTCTGAAAAAAATTGTTGTTTGACACAGATAGACTATAACCCGGATTAACAGATAGACTTTAACCCGGATTAACAGATAGACTATAACCCGGATTAACAGATAGACTATAACCCGGATTAACAGATAGACTATAACCCGGATTAACAGATAGACTATAACCCGGATTAACAGATAGACTATAACCCGGATTAACAGATAGACTATAACCCGGATTAACGAATGGCCTATAACCCGGATTAACAGATAGACTATAACCCGGATTAACAGATAGACTTTAACCCGGATTAACAGATAGACTATAACCCGGATTAACAGATAGACTATAACCCGGATTAACAGATAGACTATAACCCGGATTAACAGATAGACTATAACCCGGATTAACAGATAGACTATAACCCGGATTAACAGATAGACTATAACCCGGATTAACAGATAGACTTTAACCCGGATTAACAGATAGACTTTAACCCGGATTAACAGATAGACTATAACCCGGATTAACAGATAGACTTTAACCCGGATTAACAGATAGTCTTTAACCCGGATTAACAGATAGACTTTAACCCGGATTAACAGATAGACTATAACCCGGATTAACAGATAGACTATAACCTGGATTAACAGATAGACTATAACCCGGATTAACAGATAGACTTTAACCCGGATTAACAGATAGACTTTAACCCGGATTAACAGATAGACTATAACCCGGATTAACAGATAGACTATAACCCGGATTAACAGATAGACTATAACCCGGATTAACAGATAGACTATAACCCGGATTAACAGATAGACTTTAACCCGGATTAACAGATAGACTTTAACCCGGATTAACAGATAGACTATAACCCGGATTAACAGATAGACTATAACCCGGATTAACAGATAGACTATAACCCGGATTAACAGATAAACTATAACCCGCATTATCATATAGGCTATTTTCCCGGGAAGAAAAACAGTTCCTGAGGGATGCGCGATAACATATTTGTGTAGGAGAACGTAGGTAACTGACATAGCCCGAAGAATTGCCAGACTTAAGTGGCAGTGGGCGGGGCACATTGCTCGCAGAACGAATGGCCGATGGGGCAGTAAAGTTCTGGAGTGGCGACCGCGTACTGGAAGGTGCAGCGTGGGTAAGCCCCTCACAAGGTGGCCCGACGACCTGGTGAAGGTCGCAGGAATCCACTGGATACGGAAAGCGCAGAACCGGTCGTTGTTGCGATGCTTGAGGCCTATGTCCAGCAGTGGACGTCTTTCGGCTGAAATGATGATGATGATGAGGAGAATGTTGGTGTCCAAAAGCTTAACCCTCTTCTACTATGATTCTAGACGGTTCGCAGCGAAGGTTTCCTGGCGCTCTACAAGGGTTTCATCCCGACATGGCTGCGGATGGGGCCCTGGAACATCATCTTCTTCCTCTCGTACGAGCAGCTCAAGCAGATGTACTGAACCGGATAGCTTTGACATCACACTGAGACTGGTTTCACTGGTGATTAGGTAAGCGCTGTTATCCTAATTGCTACTAATCCTACTTATTAAATAAATGCGAAGATTTTTTGTTTTTCTTGTCCTTAAAACACGATGAAACGGTTGAACGGATTTTGATTTTGGCACACAAATAGGCCATATCCTGGATTAAAACATACGATACTTTTTATCGGCATACCACGGAAGCGAAGCCGTGTGGATCAGCTAGCTTTCAATGTTGATTTCAAGTTTCAAGTGCACTTCGTTTGCTCCTTTTGCACCACAGTAGCAAATGTGGAGTACTTTGTTTTGCTCCTTTTGCACCACAGTAGCAAATGTGGAGTACTTTGTTTGCTCCTTTTGCTCCACAGTAGCAAATGTGGAGTACTTTGTTTGCTCCTTTTGCACCACAGTAGCAAATGTGGAGTACTTTGTTTGCTCCTTTTGCACCACAGTAGCAAATGTGGAGTACTTTGTTTGCTCCTTTTGCACCACAGTAGCAAATGTGGAGTACTTTGTTTGCTCCTTTTGCACCACAGTAGCAAATGTGGAGTACTTTGTTTGCTCCTTTTGCACCACAGTAGCAAATGTGGAGTACTTTGTTTGCTCCTTTTGCACCACAGTAGCAAATGTGGAGTACTTTGTTTGCTCCTTTTGCACCACAGTAGCAAATGTGGAGTACTTTGTTTGCTCCTTTTGCACCACAGTAGCAAATGTGGAGTACTTTGTTTGCTCCTTTTGCACCACAGTAGCAAATGTGGAGTACTTTGTTTGCTCCTTTTGCACCACAGTAGAGAATATGGAGACGCGTGTACTTTGTTTGCTTCGTGTGCACTACAGTAGCAAATATGGAGACGTGTGTACTTCGTTTGCTCCTTTTGCACCATAGTAACGTGGAGACTATGTGTTCGTGCGGGTATTTACCCCTCTCTACTAATGTACTTTTTAATTTAGTATAACCACCCACATAAAAATTTTGCGAAACGTGTCAAATAAATCTATGTGACTAATATCTTTACATTAGCTTAGAGTTTTTATTAAGAATGTTTTTGATATTGATAATAAAATTGTGTTTGGAGCTATGTGCTTTCGAAATGGCTTAGTCTCGAATATTTTGATCATATTAGGGTTCAGAAAAAAATGGCTGCATACACGACATATAATTATGTTGGTAAGGCTGAAGTTATAAAAAGCGCCCGGAGCGCCGGGCGCTTCATACTTCGCGTTTCGAACGCTCTATGAAAATTTCCATAGCGTCCGCGCCCCGGGCGCTTGTTATAACTTCAGCCTAAAATGTTCATTTATTTATTTATGTACACACAGCACATTTTATTATATAAAACACAAAGAACAAACATTTGGGCACAAAGGTACTGCTCATCTCTAAAAGAAATTTCTTCCAGCAGACCTGCGACAGGAAAGAAGGATAAACGAAAGACGTAGACACAGTATACTTACTATAATAAATTATATCATCATCATCATTATTTCAGCCGAAAAACGTCCATTGCTGGACAAAGGCCTGATAATCGCCACGCTTGGCAGGCGCGTTGGCGATCGCAGTTGATTGTTTAAGTAGGTACTCAGAGAACGCTGCTGCCCATCCTCTGGTGAATCCCTTAGTCGCCTTCTACGACACCCATGAGAAGAGAGAGGGTGGTGCAATTCTTTACGTCCGGCACCACACGGAATAAATTATATACTACATATATACCAATAAAAATATATATAATAAATACAAATATATTATTATAATCATAATCGTTCATCTACTGTTTCTAAGGATATGTTTTATTTTTCAGATTGTCATTGCGCAGATAATCGGAGGCTGGGATCACAAAGATGAGTGAGCTTATTTTATAAATAGTTATAACAACTATTCCCGTACGTCTGCAATCCGTCTACAAATACGAATTATTTTGACAAAAAATATTGTATCATGTATTTTGGCCGTTGAAAATGATCTAGTTCATGTCATTTATTACTTTTGGAAAGGGAGAACAATTTTTTTATCAACTCAGCCTATTGCAGTCCACCGCTGGACATAGGCCTCTCCCAAGTTGCGCCACAACACTCGGTCCTCTGCCTTCCGCATCCAGTCCCCCCCAGCCACGTTCTTTTGGTCGTCGGTCCACCTGGCAGGGGGGCGCCCTACGCTGCGTTTGCCGATTCGCGGTCTCCACTCAAGGACTCGTCTGCTGTATTTTTTATACGACTATTTAATCTATATTAATATGACCACAGATTAAAATAAATAATAGACATGGCAGGTAGTAAAATAGTTATACAGTGGAAGTTAAGTTAAGTGTTATTTAAACAAAATAAATGAGTTTTTTGTAGGTTGTTTTATGTTAAAATCATACAGAAACTCAGTTTATTTGGTTGTTTCTTCTTAGATATTAAGTTCACTTGTTGTGATAAGTTCATTTTTGTATTATACAAACTTGTAAAATACTATTTTGATTATATTGTATAATGGGTGACTTTCTTTAACATTTGAAAAAAAAATTGGGTGTATCAGTTACTGTAATAGAAAAGATTAATGAAAATAAAACGTAAAATAAGCGAAAAAAAACTATACTCTTTTGCTCTCGTTACGTGAATCGCAGATGAAACGAGATAACAAATCTAGTCGGTCGACGATTGCTTCTCGAAAATGTTCTGAATCGAGAACAGGTGGAATGCCCCCACACTGGAGCATTAGTTACGCTTGCATACCCCAGTGGCGTAATGTTAGTTTTATAAACTAACCCCCAGTTTCCGAAAGGCTGGTCAACGCAAATTTTACTAATAAGCTGTCAAATCTCAGGTCATGCGTTGTGATTGGTTGTTAACATTTTTGTCGGCCAATCACAGGAGATTTGACAACAGATCAAATTGATCAGCCTTCCAGAAACTGGGGGTTAGTGTTAATAAATTAATCACGATTCGATAACTGTAATTTACTAACATTAGGTTGTAAAGGCAATGTTTACTAACAAAATGGATGTAAAATCTGAAATATTTTATATTTTTTTCATAGTGCTATTACAGTAACTGAACTAACTGATCACACCTTGTTTTTTCCGGATGGTAAAAAAGTCACCCAGTATGTAAGGTTCTGTTTGGAGGTCGAAGACCATAGAGTTGTGTATAATATACAACGTGTTATTGAAATAACTGAAAACCTCTCAAGGGGTCATTGTACTCATTAGTGTGAACAATTTTTACTATGGGACCAACTCAGAAATCGCGAAAAAAATATCAGCTGATCCTTACATTGAATCGACAAAATGTTTTTTTTTTTTCGTGATTTCAGGGTTGGTCCCAAAGTAAAAGTTGTTCATACTGATGAGTACAATGACCCCTTAAGAGGTTTTCTGTTATTTCAATAATATGTTGTATAGATATCTAGCCGCATGGTATAATAAGATGTTTTACCAGGTATTCTCTTCCCGCAATGACAGCGCAATGCCTCCAAGCTACGTCACGATCATTGTTGCCATTGATTGATATCTTCAATATACTTAAGGAGATTTTTGTTCATAATGAATATAAAATAAATTCATAACTAGCCTAACTATTTGTTATCTCGTGTTATTCATCTAATTAGTTAATAAAGGAAACTATATAAAATTACTAGTTCAAAAGTGATTATTTATAGAAGCAAGTAAATGAAAAAATGCATTTTGCTCGGGTAATTTATTTTTACAAAGTGGCAGCACATCAAACTGACAAGTGTCACGCTAACAGCCCGCTATTGGCTCCACGACCGATGACGTAGTACGGAGGCAATCACGTGACCTAGCTGTCACGGGAAGATACTACCTGGTGAAACATGTTATTATACCACGTCTAGCCGCATCTAGTTAGACTGGAAGCCGAAATAGGCTAGGCTTATATGAATAGATATGTTTAATAGTAGTTAGATACATTATACACTCAACTTGTAGCCAGTAAGCGTAGCTTACACTTTCTGTGACTCTTTATAAGTGTTATTGTTTTGTCAAATATACTCTATTAGAAATCTAAAAAAATATACATTAAATTCGAGTATAGATAGATCGAAACGCAATACGTATGACTGTTGTGTGTATTTGTGTAAGTTTGCACGCTTGTAACACACGCGAACTATTGTGAAATAATGTGTGTATGCATTTACGTAAAAAACGTATGTCATTTATTAAAAAGCTTTTGATTATTTACTAAGCAGTATGGTTGTTATGTGTGGGGAATATTGTGTGATAATTTATCGTCATCACAGAAGGCCAGAAGGCTGAATGTCTGACAATCAGTCTAAGGGTGTTACTACACTAATCTTTACGATCGATTGGTGTGAAAGCCTTGATTGATCGATGGATACCAGTCCATTAAACGAATCGATAGTTTATCGACGGTCGATCGATGATTGATTGATTGTCGATCTATGTAATTCCTATAGTGGACTCTCGGGGAGGTGGTGTGGGAAATCGCCACGCGAGATCCTGGCGTTGGTCGATGACGAATCGATGATAAATAATCAAGCAGGTTGATTTGATGTAGTAACAAGTGTCGATCGACCTCTACTGATTTCGGGGTCTACTTGCAAAATCAACAAAGATATTCATCAACTCAGCCTATCGCAGTCCTCTGCTGGATATAGGCCTCTCCCAAGTTGCGCCACAAAACTCGGTCCTCTGCCTTCCGCATACAGTCCCCCCCCCAGCCACCTTTAGGTCGTCGGTCCACCTGGCGGGGACAACGACATTATAGTGCTCCGAATATATCGGTCATACCCTACTCTAACAAATGTTCAGATTTTTTTGTCTTTATCGAATTCACAGACAAATATTGTGCTTTTTATGAATTCGTAGTCAATGTTCGGAGTGAATGAGTCAAAAACAAGGTGTTTGACGTTTGAAAAAAAAGCTCAATACATTTACAACTTAAGAGTAGGATTACGGCCGAAAATTGACGGTTAGTATCGTTCGTTGCTTCGCACAAACGATATTTAATTCGTCGTTACTTAGTATAGGTTTTGACACTACCAATATCACGATATATCGATTTTGCGAGCAGACCCCCTTATCTACCATCGATCGTCGATCGATCGAATAGTGTGATGACATCCTAACTTTATAAAATAAGTATTTATCAACAATAGGGTTAAAAACTGACGAACTTTTGACGCCACCATCGTTGGTTCTAAATACAGACCAGTGAGTTTGCATGAGAACGCGGTCGTAAAATGTTGGCGGGGGCCGGGGGGCAGACGGCGCGTTATGATTGGTCGGCTCAAAAGTTCAGTGGTATGATTCCGTATGATTTGTGCCGCTCGCTGACGGACTGACGTCCTGATTGGAGGCGGGACGTATGATGTGCAGTGCTACTGCATATGCGTTGTGACCGGGAGTGTCCAGCCAGTCTGCGTCTACAGGCTGTTCTAAAGCACTTTAATTTATCTCTTTCTGATTGGTTGTAATGATTACAAGAGGTGCTGATATTTGTTTTAGTTTTGCATTTATCTCGCCATTAGTCAGATGGCAGTCGGTCAAACTACATAAACACTGATATTCAGCCGCATCTGGTGAGACTGGAAGCTGACCCCAACATAGTTGGTGCTATGGTATAATAAGATGTTTCACCAGGTATTCTCTTCCCGCGATGACAGCGCGATGCATCTAAGCTACGTCACGATCAGTGTTGCCATTGATTGATATCTTCATAATATTTGAGGAGATTTTTGTTCAATAATGAATATAAAATAAATTCCTAACTAGCCTATTTGTTATCTTGTATTATTCATCTAATTAGTTATTAAAGGAAACTGTATAAAATTACTAGTTCAAAAGTGATTCTTTATAGAAGCAAGTAAATGAAAAAATGCATTTTGCCCGGGTAATTTATTTATACAAAGTGGCAGCACATCAAACTGATAAGTGTCACGATAAAAGCCCGCTATTGGCTCCACAGTTGATGACGTAGTACGGAGGCAATCACGTGACCTAGCTGTCACGGGAAGAGAGTGCCTGGTGAAACATCTTACTATACCATGGTTGGTGCAAGCAAGGCTGGTCTGACATATGTGCTATGGTAATGACATATCATGTGAGATTGAGATTTAAAGCACACAGTGCTGACTTTTAGACAAATATTAATATTATTAGTTTGTCTCAAGCCTTGTACGGACTAAGCGTACCAATGTACGCGTAATCTAGGTATGTTGAATACGCGTACAGGGGGCTACTCCCGTTTGACGATATTCGATTAATCGTACGATTCATCGCACAATTTGCTACTCCAGTCAACCATCGTTCCCTTATCGCACGCGATGATTTTATTTTTATTTATTTATTTAAAGTTTGGAAGATTTACAGTCAAAAAGAATCTATATAATACTGAAAATAGGTAATCCTGTGCCATTTACAAATTCTCACAGGTAGAAAGATGATAGTGTTTTGACGTTTGTTTCTTTGATCTTCGCTCAATTTGATACCGCTTGGAACCGTAGTCTATATTTATTGTGCTTTTTAGGGTTCCGAAGTCCTACAAGGAACCCTTATAGTTTCGTCATGTCCGTCCGTCTGTCCGTCTGTCCTAATCTTTTACAGCTTAATAACTTCTACATTTATAAACATAAGTGAATGAAATTTTGTTAAAAAATAGTCTCCATATAGATCTCAATTTTAAAAGTATAAAAAAATAGTTTTTACGTATTTTAGGGGTGGCGTCCATACATGTGTAATGGGGATGCAAATTTTTTTTTCGCTGCACCCCCTCGTGTGGGGTATCATTGAATAGGTCTACTAAAATGAAGGTAATGTTTCATACACCACTTTTTTATCAGGTGTACCATCTGCGAAATATAGCCCGCCAAAGTGGCTTGCAATGTGTCCCCCCCCCTGCCATTTCTAAACTATGCAACGTAGAAACTTATAATCTTCCACATTGATAGACCTTTGTGAAAACTCTCTTTTAAAATTATTTCGAGTATAATGTGATTATAATTTTTTGAGTTAAAGAGAGAAAACTGAAAAATACTTAAAATGTCCTAGTTCAAAGGTCATTGACCTTAGAGAAAAATGGTCTTCGCAAATAATGCTATTTTAGCTACTTTCTATTTGAAAAAATCACAAAAAGAAACTTTGAAATGAAACACTTCTTAAATTTGGCTTCTTGAATATATCGCTAGATGGCGCTACTAACAACACGCTCTGAGTCGCGAATGTTGCCGATTATTGCAAAAACTAAAATAGCCATGATTAATATTCGATTTGATTCGTTTGTAATTACACCTACTTAAGGAACCCTTTAATACTGAGCATGGCCCGACATGCTCTTGGCCGGTTTTTTTTGTACCTGTCTTTATTGTGTAGGTATCAGTCGGGACGAAAGTTCGTACTTCGTTTGTCGTTTGTAAAACGCGAGTAGGCCCCCAGGCAGATTTTTGCATTGCGGGATTATGAACGCGAGGTGAATCGATCCATTCCAAGTCGCGAGTCGGCCAGTATTCGCCATGTCTCGAAACATAGCTGCTGTGTGCATGTTTGTGGAACGTGTTCTCTATTTTGTAGTCCAAATTGAGCATTCACTTCCCCTTTGATGCGAGACCATAAACAGACTGGCAACGAATTGCCGAGGATCGACACGCGTGCTCAAAATGTATACGAGTAGCTCCTGTGTATGCGTAACCGACTACGCGTACATTGGAACGCTTAGTCCGTACAAGGCTTTATACGGTTTTTTGTACAGCTATTTTGTAATTTGTGTTGTTTCTACTATGATAAATAGTTACTTTCTCCTTTATTAAAATTTACAATGCACTTTTACGGTGTCTAGAGACGTTTCAATTTTAAAATCACGATGAATAAATCTAAGTTAGCTTTACACGATAGGGTGGTTGTCAAGGTGACCCTTTTATCAAAGGTATCATCGAGTAAAGAAAGCCAGCGAAGGCCATCTGCAAACTGATTACGGGACCGAAATATAACTTATATCGGAACACGCCTGCCTCGTTGGTCTAGTGGTTGCAAGCGCGAGTGCTGAGCGTGAGGTCCTAGGTTCGATTCCCGGGTCGGGCAAAGTGTTATTGGGTTTTTTCATTAGGAAATTCTCAGTAGCAGCCCGGAGTCTGGATTTGTGCCCGGTCAATGGCAATAGGCTCGCCCCCTATTACATGGGACTATAACATAACTGGCGAAATGTGGGTGTACTATGCACCTCTGCCTACCCCTTCAGGGAAATACAGGCGTGATGTTATGTTATGTTATGTTATCGGAAAACGAACTACAGCGGGCAGTGTTGAAGTAATTAAATCGTCTTTGCACTCAGGATGGTCACTGTAGAGTCAGTGTAGATTTATCATGGGGGTTTAGGAATCGTTTAAAGATTGGGTTTAAAATTGAAATATCTTTACGCACTTTATACAGTGATTGAAGAATAAAATTGCAGTAAGTGTTCTTACTTTTTCTGTATAACTTGGAAATATAAACTGTAAAGTGGATGTTAACGAAGCTGTGTAGTGTTTAAGTAGAAAATTTTGTATATATATTTATATTAACTTCGAAAGTGACTTTCAATCCTGAATAAACATTCGGACATTCAAATTACGGAATATTCTTTTTCGTACAAAATTTTCAAAGGGAGTATGTGTTGTACTCCAAATACTTATAAAAAATCTACAAAACTTACATTAATAATGTATTTTTGCAGCTTTTAACTGTAATGGTAAAAATAAACGACTGGAAGTCATTAAGAACCTCTGTCACAGAATCTTTAGAACTTTTGTAATTGTAAATGGTTGTTGTTTGTCGCTAAAAAGCGCATGTATGTATGCGTCGTGTGAAAAACGATGAATAGAAGCTTACTGTGAATATACACTAGGTACAAAGAATTAGCCAAATTAATATAATCCAAATATACATAATTGTATAGCATTTTGTGGTTTCATTTTATTTCCTAAGTATTTTTTTAATATAATTGAAATATTAGGAACACTAACGCCGATATAAGCAGGTAAAGTCAGCGTAAAAAATATCTCGACGAACAGATTGTGCAAAATGATCTGAAGACTTAGAAAATTACACTTTATATCTATATATGAAAAAATGTAAATGTAATTTTTACCCAAGGGTAGGAGACCTGGTGTCCTGAAATACAGGCTTACGCCTAGTTTAGGCACCAGTCTCCCGCAGTATACTGTAAATTGTATTGTGGTGAGAAATAAATCTCATCTTAATACTATTATTACAAACAATGTTATTTTAAGTGAAATATTGTGGCGAGAAATAAACATTATCTTATCTTATCTTATATAACTTGTTAGAATGACAGTTGGCGCGTACTGTGCTCGTTCTGAAAAACCCCTTGTCATTGATTTATTTTTGTTGGTTGGTCAGAACATTTTGGATAGTCTTCGTCCCGATATTTTTTACGCGGACTGTACTTTATAACTTGTGGCTACACGGTTTGACCACTTTGGGACTAGTTATAACATGCGCACAGGGCGCGAGCCCGATATGCCGCGTTTTTTATACAACGAATTATATCAAGCGCTGTCCGACGAACAACGGGCACAGCGTCCGCACACCGTGCGCTTGTTATAACGGTTGTGTATCCGTGATCTACCTACGTAGTTCACCTAGGTGTTCCACGGTTAACTTTAAACGACTAGTCCCCTAAATACTCAATTTAGTTTGTTGTCAAAACTCATTTCAACTGCGTGATTGGTGACCAAAATACCAACGACCAGCCACATGCCATGAAACACAGCAGATTTCTGAATTTTTATTAACGGCCAAAATTAATATCATATCTATCCACGATTTTCCTTACTAGAGATAGAAATTTGACATAAGCTCGGTACAAATTATGTCAAATTTGACATAAGCTCGGTACAAATTATGTCAAATTTCTATCTCTATAGATAGATAGGTTAATAATTTTGGCCGTTAGAGATCAGCCTTTCAGACATCGGGGAAAGCTTCGCTGCAAAGAACATGAAGGCTTTATACCTGCTTGACAGATATAAAACCTTATTTATAACTTTACACAGGCCAAAAGCCATTAGCGAAAAAAAAAAACTCTAATTTCAAACCTTCAAACCTTTCTCTCGGTCGAGAGCTTTGACGGCTTTGACTTATGTTCCTTGTTTCAAACTATCAAAGTGACGCAGCCTATTTTCGCACAATTTTACAATGAAACTGAAACGGTATCTTTAGTAACAGATTTAGTTCTGATGGATCAAAACGTGGTGGAGTGCGAACTGGCCGAGAGGGGCCCCGGCCTGTGCGTGTGCAAGGGGGGGCCCACGCTGGAGATACTGAAGGACATACAGCGAATCTACGAGGAGAAGATGGAGCTCATTGATAAGGCTGGGGGCTCGAGCAAGCTGCAGGTGAGTGTAGGATTTGGTAGTTAAAATCTTGTAGCGTAGGAAGTCTAGAAAGATTCATGTAAAATCCCTTTGTAAACATTTTGTTACTCTGAAACACTGCATAACGTGAAGGAGATGATGTAAACGAATTGAAATTGAACGCATTGTTTTCTATCTAAATGCTATGTGTAATTGTGTACTGTGTAAATGGCTACATTTGTTGAATTATATCTAGCAGGGATGCCTGTGTTGGCTCAGGCTGGAAGCAGACACTTGCCGACGCATAACCATCATGACAGTTCGCTATTTAAAAGACGCTATGTCATCGTTTTGTTTCTGTCTAGAATATATTGAAACGTCTGTACAAGTTCATTCAACAAATAAATATAATATTACTACAGCTTCATGAGTGTTTTATATGTGGTAGACGTAAACCTGTCGATCCTGTTCCGGCCCTACAGGTTATGGGCCCAGCCATCGCAATGGCAAAAACTACGTTCCACATAGAACCCCTATCAAAAGATAACTTTGACACATGGAGTGTCCAGGCCCAGGCTGTTTTAATAAAAAATGGCCTATGGAGCTATGTCAATGGCACCAAGGTAAGGCCTAAAGGAGATGAAGCGGCCAAAGCCGAGTATGATGAGAAGGACCTTCTGGCCCGCTCAGACCTACTAATTATGATATCCCCTTCTGAATTGAAACTAGTGAAGAACGCAGCAACCTCAAAAGAGCTTTGGGATTCGCTGAAAAAGATTTACGAAAGTAAGGGTCCTGCTCGTAAAGCGACATTGCTGAAAAAGCTAATATTGAAGAAGGTGTTCGAAGCCGATGACATACGGGAGCATCTGAATGAATTTATGGACACGGTTGACAAACTGGAAAATATGGACATCAAAATACATGGTGACCTATTAAGCATCATGATGTTATACAGTTTACCAACGAATTATGAAAGCTTCAGAATTGCCATTGAGTCACGAGACGTACTTCCGACTCCAGAAGATCTACGAATTAAAATTATGGAGGAAACAGAAGCACGGAAAAATCTCAAAGAAGGCGAAAAAAGGAACGAAGCAATGTACAGTAGCAGTAAAAGCAGTAAGACAACTTTCCGGTTCAAGTGTCACAAATGCCGAAAACCAGGGCACAAAGCCGCTGATTGCAAGGAGAGAAACAAAGCTAAAACAATAAAAGAAGCCTGTTTCTCATCTAGAATGAATCTTTCCAATAGAAGCAAATGGTGTTTAGACAGTGGGTGCACATCCCACATGTGCCATAGTGAAAAAAGCTTCTACGACATAAATAAATGTGAAAAGAGTACTCTGAAGCTGGCATCTGAAGACAACACAGCAAACGTAGACGGCAAAGGTAAAGTTAAAATTGCCGTGAAGAAAATGAAGATAAATCTTGAAAACACATTATATGTGCCAAGTCTCTCTTCAAATCTCATGTCTGTTGCGAAAATAACGGAAAAAGGGAATACGGTACTTTTCAAGAAAAATGAGGCTACAGTAAGAAACAAAAGAGGTTTTATAGAATTAAAAGCGAAAAAGTTTGATGGATTGTATTATGTGACAGAAAATAACCATAATGTCAAAGAAAATTATAACTATCAAAATCAAACTGAAGCAAATTATAATACGCAGAATATGGAAAGTGAAATTACAAAATGGCACAAGAAATTGGGTCATGTGAACGAAAATGACTTGAAAATCGCCATGAAGAACGAATCTATCAAAGGTCTGAAATTCAGTTTAAACGAAAAATTGGATGAATGCGAATCTTGTATTAAAGGCAAGATGTCACGACTACCGTTTCCAAGCGGTGATAGAGAAAGAACCACAAAAGTTCTGGAAATTGTACACTCCGACGTATGCGGACCAATGCGTACGGAATCATTTGCAGGGTCGAGATATTTTGTCACTTTTATTGACGAGTATACAAGGTACTGTAAAATATTTTTTCTGAAACAGAAAAGTGAAGTATTGGAAAAATTTAAAACTTTTAAGAGTGAAGTAGAAAACTTTACGGAAAAAAAAATCAAGAACCTCCAAACGGACAACGGTGGTGAATACTGTAACAAAGTTTTCGACGAATACCTACAACAGAATGGCATCAAACGTCGCCTGACAGCACCATATACGCCGCAACAAAACGGTATGGCAGAAAGAAAAAACAGGACATTGGTAGAAAAAGCTAGATGTATGATGTTGGACGCTAAAGTGTCTGAAGATTTTTGGGCTGAAGCCATAGACACAGCCAACTATCTAGCGAATAGAACGCCATCGAAGGTAATCGAAAATAAGACGCCATTCGAAATATGGGTCGGACGTAAACCATCTGCAAATCACTTGCAAGTGTTTGGCTCGAAAGCATTTATACTGGAAAAAGGTAAGAACAGAGGAAAATTTGCAACCAAGGTGAACGAAGGCATTTTCGTCGGGTATTCTAACAGTTCCAAGGCATACCGAATATGGATACCTGAAAAACGTTTATTGGAAGTGAGTCGTGACGTAAAAGTCACGGAACACATGTACGTTACTTCGCATATTGGTGAAAAGGATCAAAATAGAAACAATGAAAATGTAGAAACGACAGAAGTTACCTTCATTGAAGAAGATAAAATCACTGAAAGAAAAGAAAATATCATTGAAGCATTAAATGATATTAGTGATGAATATGAAAATAGTCAAACAGAGCATAGGATAACTGAAAATGACGGAGAAGAAATAGACCATGATGAAAATCTACAGTACGAAGATGCGTCAGAAAATGTAAGCCAGTCAGACAGACCTCAAAGAATGAGAAAGCCACCAAAGTGGTTAAATGATTTTGAAGTTGACACAGCAGAAATAGCACAAAATGCGAATGAAACAAATGCTGAATGGTATGAAGCCATAAAGTCTGAAATACGATCGCATTTGAAGAATAACACATGGCAAATAGTAGAAAAAGAAAGGGACTTCAATATAGTAAGCTGTAAAATGATATTGAAGGAAAAACTAGGCCTTGATGGCAAGGTCGAAAGAAAAAAGGCCCGACTAGTAGCAAGAGGTTTTTCACAAACAGCTGGAGTTGACTATCATGAAACTTATGCACCTGTTTCAAAAATGAGTTCGATAAGAATGTTACTGGCAATTGCTGCAGAGCACAATTTAAAATTACACCAATTTGACGTCACGACAGCATATCTTAACGGTGAATTGAATGAAAAAGTTCTCATGGAGAAACCAAAAAACCTTGAGAAATACCTAACCGCTATTATGTTGGAAGAACGTGATAATTCAAATGATGAAATATTTAAAAAAGCAAAAGTTGCTCTGGAGAAGCTAAGGGACGGCACACGTCGAGGAAAAGAAACAGTATGCAAATTACAGAAAGCTCTTTACGGATTGAAACAAGCTGGTAGACAATGGTACGTTAAATTAAACCACGAGCTAAGGAATCTTAAGTTTGAACCGTCTTCAGCTGATCCGTGTATCTACAAAATGTCGACAGGGGGAGATAGGAAGATTATAGTCGCAATTTACGTAGATGATATAATTGTAGCATATAGTGAAGAAAGCATGCTAAAACAGATAAAGAAAATGCTGGAAAACACGTTCGAAATGCGTGACATTGGCCACTTGAAATATTGTCTTGGAATAAATTTCAATGTTAAGAAGGACAGAATAGAAATGAATCAGCGACAGCTAATTGAGAAATTGTTATTGAATTTTAATATGAGTGAATGCAAAATCGCTGGAAGTCCAATGGAAGTAGGTTTGAAGCTAGAGAAGGCTGAAAATGTGACTGAAGGAATACCGTATCAAAATCTTATAGGTTCTCTCATGTATTTAGCGGTAGCAACGAGACCAGACATTGCATACAGCGTGAGCTACTTGAGCCAGTTTAACTCGAGTTATAATGAATCACATTTCAAAGTGGCGAAAAGGGTCCTGCGATACCTAAAAGGAACTAGTGATTTATGTTTAACGTTCAAGAAGTCTGGAGAACCGGCTATTGGCTACGCTGACGCAGATTGGGCGTCATGTACAATAGACAGACGATCATATACAGGATACTGTTTCAAGTACGGTAATACGCTCATAAGCTGGGAATCTCGTAAACAGAAAACAGTGGCACTGTCAACATGTGAGGCGGAATTAATGGCCGTAACAGAAGCAATTAAGGAGTCAACTCACTTAATGAAATTAATGAATGACGTGGGTGTGATGCAGAAGAATATGGTTATATACAATGACAACCAAGCTGCTCAAAATGCACTGAAGAATCCAATTGTTAGTTCCAAGACAAAACACATCAACATCAAAGAACATTTTGTGAAGGAGAAACTAAGTAGTGGAGTTGTTGAAATAGATTACATTAGAACAGAAGACATGTGCGCAGACATGCTTACAAAAGCTTTGAATGAGCCGAAGCTCAGAAAGTTGAGGAGCAGCATCGGACTCGTGAGGGGGAGTGTTGGCTCAGGCTGGAAGCAGACACTTGCCGACGCATAACCATCATGACAGTTCGCTATTTAAAAGACGCTATGTCATCGTTTTGTTTCTGTCTAGAATATATTGAAACGTCTGTACAAGTTCATTCAACAAATAAATATAATATTACTACAGCTTCATGAGTGTTTTATATGTGGTAGACGTAAACCTGTCGATCCTGTTCCGGCCCTACAGCCTGTGTGTTTGTGTTCCGTTGTGGATGTGTGCTAGTTATGACGACGAAGAAGAATGATTAAAAAAAAACAATAACGTTGGCGTAATTAAATAGCAAAAACTTGGCTGGCTATCTCAATTATAATACAGTTTTGCCTTTTTTAAAGCTGAGACTTGAGACTAAGCTATTTCAATTACCTAATTATTATGAGGTAATTGAAATAGCTTAGCTTTCCCGAGAAATATAATCTGGTGGTCTTCAAGACTCGAGTGAATAGGTTTTTGCTGGGCAAGCGTGTACCATCGTCGACCGCACCATCGCTTAACATCAGGTGAGGTGGCGGTCAAACGCAAGCCCGTTAAGAATAAAAAAAAAAAAAAAAAAAAAGGTTCTCAAACATTATTATAACATCTCTACCTTTCTAACAGCTACAAGTGGACGTGCTAAGGTCGTGGGTAGGTGACCTGGTAGGTCAGAACACGCTGCTGGCTCGCGCCGTCGAGGAGTTGGAGACGGAAGCCACCACCAAGCTGCTTCTGGAACACCGGAAAAATGGCGAGGTACGAATTCCTTTAGAATTAGTAAATACTTTGTCTGAAATGCGACTTTGACAGCCAAGTTCTTAGATGTTACTGTGAAGAGGACTATAAGATGTTCTATGTATTTTATTATTTTTAACGCATTTACGCATGCGAAGCGAAATCTAAAGATTTTATACATTGTGGAAATAAAAAATCGCTTGCGAGCTGGATTCGAACCTGCGACTCCTGGCTCAGTACGCCAGTGCTTTAGCCACTAAGCTACCGTGAACACTGCTCGTGGTATCGCATTTAACTTCCACTTAGTACGTCTTTAGGTGACATCAGCGACATCCTATTAAGAATTGACTATAAATAAATAAGAAACAGTGTTCCTTAACCAACTCTACTAACTTTGCAGTTAAGAGGCTGACAACACCTAAAAAATCAGACCTCTGCGGTCACTGTCGTTTCGTACAGAACTGAAAGAGAGGCAACGAGCCGAGGGACGTCGGATACGCCGCTCAACTTGAATGAAAATTAACAATTTTTTTTTTTAATAAAAAACTAAAATCTTATTTGAAAAACAGAAACAACAAATGTTTAGATTATTGTCTTTCTCAAATGTATTCTTAATTTTATTTATAATATTTAGTAAATAATAGAGATTGTTTGCTTTAAAGCATGTTTTAAGAGGTTAGTTTACAATTCTTTTCTATAGAGAAAACTTCAAGAAAACGTGTTTTGGGCACAATACAGTTTCAGAAAATACGATCAAGATTAACACGTATTTTTTTCACTGCCACAAACTGAATAGAAACAGCTAAAAATGTTTTTAAAAGAAGCCTATTTGGGGTATTTGGCTGTTGTCAGCGTCTTAATTCAAAGTTGTGTAGATATGCCTACCCTCACTAATAATTTTATTACTTTGGACGTAAGACGTACTAAGTGGACGTACTAGTGTTTAGCACTTAGCTTATTGTTGTGGCAATAAATCATTTTTCTTTTCTTTTATTTTTAAAATACATTTTGTTTGAGCTGAGATATCTTGTAAGAATCCTATATACCTAGCCTGTCCTGTACTAATTACGGAATTGTGCGTGGTCAGATACGCACTTGGTTGGTTTTTCATTTTATTTCTGCTTTCTCGTCGCTTACTTTCCTAACAATAGTTGGTGCAGTCGTTTTGTTATTAAAACTAGTACTCGCACACCACCTGATGTTAGACCTATTCATATAAGTTTATCAGATACTAAATCAGAAACTACAAAATCGTTATAGTTCCTCAGAAGTTATCTCCCAAAGGAACCTTGCCTTTGCAAAATGACCGAAACTCATCACCCCTGTGGCCTGATTCACAAACGTTCGAAAGGTTTCCGTTTCCGACGAGAAATTTGACCGGCAAATGAAACAAAACGACCACTTCCTGCGACCATGAACGCTGCAAAGCATTCGAAACGTCAGGAAAACCAATTTTAATAATAATACACGAAGTAATTCGGTTAAACTTGTTTTATTAAGAAACAAAGCGATTTGAGAACCGAACGGATTCGGAAACGCAACGCTTTACGAAAACTCTTCCGAGAGTCATTTGTTGTCGCAAAGCACTCGATGTAAAATTAAAGAACTATGAATAGCGTTTCCGATTGCGTTCGATTCTCAAATCGTTTTTTTTCGTTTGACCGGATTACATCGCGTATTGTTATTAAAATTGGTTTTCCTGACGTATGGAATGCTTTCCAGCGTTTGTGGTCGCAGGAAGTGGTCGTTTTGTTTCGTTTGCCGGTCGTATTTCACTTCGGGAACGGAAACTTTTGGACCGTTTGTGAATTGGGCCCCTGGTCTCCGTCAGGTGGTGTCCGAGCTGCGCGCGGAGTGCGGGGCGCTGCGGCGGCGGCTGGCGCGCAAGGACTCGGACCTGCGCGGCCTGGTGGAGGTGTTGCGCAGGCTGCGCGAGTTCGACTACTGCACGCTCGACGGCATACACTTCTTCGAAGTCACGGAATCCGATATATTTGGCTCGGTTGAATGGTGAGTTTGGATTTTATTATACTTTATATCCTGTTTTTTTTTAGCTGTGTATCAGAAAGGTTATGCTATGCTTGTTAATTACATATTATAACGATACACATCTGGATTCTCCTAACACGTGGAAGTGTTTTTAAAGTAAAACTTCTTTAAATGCAAATACACTATTTTGATTTTGATTTTACGCACGCTTGACTTGGGGAGTAGGCTGGTGAATGCGTTACGAAAAGTGTGATCCGGCGAGGCGAACGGAAAGGGTTGTGCGGGATGCGGGGAGCGAGGCGCGTTACGGCCGGCCACGACACACCGCCGGCAAATGTACGCGCGCCGAATAATGCCGTGCTCATTGAAATAGTATTGAGGGAGATATCAGTTAGTGAAGTTGTATTCAATAGAAGAAACTTTAAACTAGAAACCTAATAGTACTCGCAGATCGACCCCAACGACACGCTCAACGAGCGCAAGCGCAACGTTTTGGAAGATATAGGAATGTCTTCATTATTTGCTAATAAATCGATCACGGCACGTCCTCTTTATTTATATACAAAAGAATGCTGGTACAATGCACCGTTTTGTAGGAAGATGTACAGTCAACCACATATCAATGGTAACTAAACCATTCTAAGCGAAACTGGCTGAGTATGTAAGTTTCAGGTATGAAAGTTATATACGGTGTCACGTTTCTCGTTGTCCAAACGAAAACCATTGATAAAGGGCACCAAGGGCTAACGAAAATTTCCCCATGTATGTTCCTCGGAAATCTCCAGTTTTGATGAAAATAGCAATTTCCGTATTTGTCTCACAGTTTTTTCATGAATACAAACAATTAAATTCCCATTATCCTCTTTAACTGTTACGTTCGTATCTTATTGGAGTATTGCAGCCCAATTTGGAGTCCATCTTATGCGATCCATGCAGAATCGAAAGACTTCAGAAGAGTATTTTATACCACCTTACTTACGCCAACCATCTCTGCCGCAAACTAACCACCTACGGTTCTAGGCTTGAACATTACAAAATGTTCCAACTTGCCCATAGACGTAAGATAGCTGATGTCGTCTTTCTCTATAAGATCTTGCATGGGAAAGTAGATAGTCCCGATATACTGGAAAAGTTAACGATAAGCGTACCCCGAGCTGGAAGCCGACTGCACAATCGCAAAGTGTTTAATCTACCGTTACGACGTACTAACTATGGTCAACATTCGCCATTATATCGTATGTGCTCTGCTACTAACGATGTCTGTCAAGATTTAGATCCATTCAATGCATCGGTCAAAATAATAATAAAAAATTTCAACGTCAAATTGTTGCTTGCTTGTTTCGTTTTGTGTTAATGTTTGTGCAGTGTTTGTTCATCATTACAGCCGAAAGACGTCCACTACTGGACATAGGCCTCCCCCAATTAAGGGGGCGGGGATATGCCATAATCGCCACGCTTGGCAGGCGGGTTGGCGATCGCAGTTGGTTGGTTAAATACAGTCGGTTTAATGCAGTGTTTGTTGCTTTGTTGTAATCCTGTGTTTTATTGTGATTATTTTGAGTGTGATATTCGTATGCATGCCGTGTTCGCACCTAGAAGGCCGTTCGACTACTATGATTTTCCGCACATTTAAATTATTGAATACTAGCTGTGCCCGCGACTCCGTCCGCGTGGATGTCGGAAAATAACATCATGTCATAATTATGCACACAATGTCTTCAAATATAAGTGCCTATACAGACGATTTCACTATTTACCGACCATACTATATTTTGTTTTTACAACCAACCGGCTAAGGTGATGGAATTTCATGGAATTATCCCTAAATTCCCTTATTCTGAGAAGACGCTCGTGCCCAGCAGTGGGAAGTAATTGGGCAGATTATGTTAAGTTATTCTATAACACTTACCACATCTCTTCTTATGCTGAGAAGAGGCCCGTGTCCAGCAGTGGGACTGTAATGGGCTGGTAATGTTATGTTATTCTATAATACTAACAATATCCAGTTCATTAACTGTTCTCATTTTGAGAAGAGGGCCATACCCAGCAGAGGGATAGTAATGGGTTGACTACGTTATGTTATTCTATATTTTCTAGTTTCTTAACTCTTCTCGTCCCGAGAAGAGGTCCGTGCCCAGCAGTGGGGCAGTAGGTAATGAGCAATCTATTACACTAACAATATCCAGTTCCTTAACTCTTCTCATTCCAAGAAGAGGGCCATGCCCAGCATCGGGACAGTGATGGGCTATGTTATGTTATTCTAAATTTTCTATAATACTAATAGATTCCAGTTGTATTTTTAGGAACCTGCAACCAACCAACAATCATGACCTCTACTTTGTTTGCAACTTCATACAATAGAGGGATCAAGCTGTATCGCTGGATCTACTCAACCGATTCATATAAAACATACCCTATATTTTAAGTTAGACTAATACCAATACAAATGCTAAGTTTCATTACGATCCGTTCAGCCGTTTTCACGTGATGAGGTAAAAAACAGACAGACAGACAGACATACATTTTTTAAAGGATTTATTCGTGTTCTATTGCTTATTTCTAGTCCCCCTAGCCGGTTTTCGCGGAAAAAAACTCAATGTACAGACTTTTCGGCCTTTACAATTTTATTATAGTATAGATAAATCTATCTGTCTGTCTGTCTGTCTGTCTGTCTGTTTGTTACCTCATCACGTGAAAACGGCTGAACGGATCGTAATGAAACTTAGCATTTGTATTGGTATTAGTCTAACTTAAAATATAGGGTATGTTTTATCTGAATCGGTTGAATAGATCCAGCGATACAGCTTGACCCCTCTATTGTATTAAGTTGCATACAAAGTAGAGGTCATGATTGTTGGTTGGATACAGGTTGCAGGTTCCTAAAAATACAACTGGATTCTATTAGTATCATAGAAAATATAGAATAACATAACATAGCCCATCACTGTCCCGCTGAGCTGGGCATGGCCCTCTTCTTGGAATGAGAAGAGTTAAGGAACTGGATATTGTTAGTGCAATAGATTATCATAACATAATCAGCTCATTACCTACTGCCCCACTGCTGGGCACGGACCTCTTCTCGGAACGAGAAGAGTTAAGAAACTAGAAAATATAGAATAACATAACGTAGTCAACCCATTACTGTCCCACTACTGGGTATGGCCCTCTTCTCAAAATCAGAAGAGATAATTAACTGGATATTATTAGTATTCTAGAATAACATAACATTACCAGCCCATTACAGTCCCACTGCTGGACACGGGCCTCTTCTCAGCATAAGAAGAGATGTGGTTAGTGTTATAGAATAACATTATCAGCCCAATTACTTCCCACTGCTGGGCACGAGCGTCTTCTCAGAATGAGGGAGTTTAGGGCTAATTCCATGAAATTCCATCACCTTAGCCGGTTGGTTGTAAAAACAAAATATAGTATGGTCGGTAAATAGTGTAATCGTCTGTGTAGGCGCTTATATGTATATATTTGAAGATATTGTGTTCATAATTATGACACGATGTTATTTTCCGACATCCACGCGGACGGAGTCGCGGGCACAGCTAGTAGATAATAATGTCGTAACTTCCAGTATGCGAAACTAATTAAAAAAAAAAAAAAAAGTTCATAAGAAATAAAACAAAGATTGAAAGTGAAACTTCTTTATTTTACTTTAAAAAAGCAAAACACGTGCATATTTGATGTGGATGATTTGCACATAGACTATGAAATAGGCCAATTTGAGCACGCTTTGGCACCATCCTATTAGTTCGCGCAATGCCACGTCCGCGCGTTGAATTACCCAAGCCAATAGAAGCGCGTTATATCAAGTAAAAAATTTGTTTTGTGGCATTTATTTCAAACAAATCAGATGTGATTACGTCTCTATAGAGTTTAATGCTCGATGTTTTGTTACCATCGAAATGCGCTTGACTGTATGGTACGCGTAATATAACTGTGCCGCTGATAAGTGAGAAACAGGTGGCTGCGCAGTAGTCAACTTTGCAACCAAATCAGTAGCGCGCATGCGCGGTAATGGTGGCAAGACTGATAGGTTGTTCATCTGAATAGCAAGATGGCGGGGGACCGCATGTTATGTTGTCGCTGTCTCAGTCGTTCGTTAATGTTCGATGCATCGTTATGTCCTGCTTACACTTATAATACTACTGTACCTGCGCGGCCCTTCGCAAAGCCTGGTTTCAGAGCGGCACATCAGTTATATTACGCGTACTGTACTAACGCTTTGGTATGATTGCGCAGGCGACAAACGAAGCTGGAGCAGGGCGACTCAGGAAAGCCACGTGGTAACTTGAAACAAGACTCATACAGACATAAAAACAGCCGACACTACAGAATTGTATAGATTTTTGTTGTTATTGTATTTTTTTTTACTTTCTTTTGAATATACATTATATTTTTGATCCTTTATAAATGTGGTTTTTCTAATCACTAACCATCAGAACTATTATTATAAGTATGTAAGTTGGAACTAAATATTATAATTTTGTTACCACAGCCTTTCTCTTAAAAAAGTCAAAGCAACTTCATATGGATTTAAAGCAGGTTAAGATGTTACTCCAAAAGAAGAGATATTTGATTTTAATTTGGGTTCTATACTTAATCAAAGGCACAAAGCTAATCTTTTTTTAATTTTTCTGTGAAGTTAATCTACATTTGTTACATAAATTACATAAGTACAATGAAATATTACAAAACGACTGCACCAAAACCAATTGAACAAGTAATACAAATTAATCAATCTTCTACTCGTATATACTTATACATGCTGAAATTTGAGTCGCTTAATTCCCGAAAAGGGGTCATTGTACTCATCATTATGAAAACTTTTACTATGGGACCAAAACAGAAATCGCGAAAAAAAAATCAGTTGGTCCCTAGATTTGTGTTCACTTAAAGCAATAAAATGTAATAAGACCCCTTTTCGGGAATTAAGCGACTCAAATTTCAGCGTGTATATTCTGTCTCAGTTTGGCGAACCGACTTGCGGTACAATTTAGGCAACAGCCTAGGTGGTATTGAAGTTGTTATGGGCAAATGCAACTGCTTAACATCAGGTGGGCCTTTAGCTCGTTTGGCCATCCTATACTAAAAAAAAATGTTTGTATGTTTGTTCTCTATGCTCTCATAAACCATTCATCCGATCTTGGCCCAAAACAAAGATGGCATTTCAACGCATGTAGCAGCTAGTATTTTATAAAAATGCGTTAATTTTATTCCGGTATTGTTCAGAGGAGTTCGAAGAACATTTGCATCAAAGTGTCGGAGATGAAGATATTGAACGAGTCTCTACACAAGGAGAATATAGCTAAAGACAGGTAATAAACTGATTTCTTGTTTATTACACGTGTATTTATTTTAAATCAAACGTTTCCCCACGCTATGATTTCTCCTGTATTTTGGATAGTGTTGCCCAGTCTCATGGTCTTGCGAAAATGCCAGACTGCAGAAAAAATATTTAATATACAACATGTTATTGGAATAACTCAAAACCTCAGACACCCCAACTAGTTTTTATTATAATAAATTTATATGGAAAGTAGTTATTAATTTTCATTTATTATTGTAGAAGATATTTGTAAGTTTTGGTATCATGGTTATTCTAATCGATTCATAGCGCTAAATTCATTCATGAAAGTGCCGCGACGCTACTGTGTCGGGAGGTGAATAACCTAATAAAATTAAGTTAAGTTTTAATAGTTTTAGGAAACAAATGTTACCCAAAAGTTTCCATCACACATTTTTACTGGGTCTCGCTCGCCTTTGCGCTCAGCGCCGCGTCGTCGTATAAAACTTAGACTCGGCATGGTATGAAAATATTTTTGTTTTTTAAATTAACCTATGTTAAAAAGTATTGTACAATCCATTACATATTACTCTCGATTCTGATCAAACTAGTGTCAGGTTTTGAGTTAATTCAATAACACGTAATAGTGTTGCCCAATGTCTTGCATGCTTGCGCTCTTGCATTTGGGCAACATACGTGGGACACTCAGAAAGTTTTGCGAAACTAAAAAAAATTGTTCTATACGTACATATATTTTTATCAAATCTTTTCAAAGTACTTTCCACCAGCCTCTATACAAAGATTCATGCGCCTAAACCAGTTTTCAAAACACTTTTTCCAGTCCGCCGCAGACACCTCGTTTACAGCCTGCTCGAACGCAGCCAGCGCATCTTCCGGCGACGAAAATTGTATCCCTTTGAGCTGATTTTTTATTTTTGGGAATAAAAAGAAGTCACACGGTGCTAGATCAGGGCTGTAAGGAGGGTGACCCAGGAGTTTGACTGGCGTGCTGTCCAGGAAGTCCCTCGTTTTGAGTGCGGTGTGCGCAGGTGCATTGTCGTGGTGGAGCAGTAGCCCGCGGAGCCCTGTGTTTGGTCGCTTGTTGCTTATAACAGAGAAAACTTCTGGCAAACATTTGGTAGTATACCATTCGGTATTAATGCTTCTTTGATCCCGTAAGGGAATTGATACCAAGTGGCCAGTCAAATTAAAAAAGCTAGCGATCAAAATCTTACCCCCGCTTCTAGATCGCTTCACTTTGGTAGGCGTTGGCTCATTTTGAAACACCCAAACAGTCGTCTGGCGCTTGGTTTCTGGGTCGTATTGATAAATCCAGGACTCATCACCTGTAACGATGTCGTAAACACGCCGAGACGAGCCTGCTTCAAATTTGTTAAGCATATCACGGCACCATTCCACCCGGGCCTGCTTCTGAGCATCGGTGAGGTTGTGCGGCACCCAGCGTGATACTATCCTCCTCACGCGAAGATGGCTGTGTAGAATCTCGTGAACGCTTCCCGATCCAATCTTCAATATGTGTGTAATCTCCTGATATGTAATTCGCCTATTGTCTTGGATTAAATTTTTCACTGCTAGCACGTTTTCTTCGGTAACAGCCGTCAAAGGGCGACCGCTTCTTTCGTCATCCCCCAAAGTTGGTCGACCGCGCTTGAATTCGTTATACCAACGATACACGGTTGCCTTGGAAGGGCCTTCATCCATGAATGCCATTTGAAGTCTATCGTACGATTCATCCGGTTTCAGGCGACACTTGAAATCGTATAAAATCATAGCTCTAAAATGTTCCCGGCGCAGATCCATATTTCAGTGAGACACAATACTTTGAATTAACTCGCAAAAAATGTGGAGGGAAATTTTGAAATTGGAACTTACTTATTTTTACTTATAAATAATCATATTTTCGAAAAACATTATAACTGGCCAGTCTCCCATATATAAAAACTTTTTTTCGCAATACTTTCTGAGGGGCCTGGTAATCGTGGGTGAGTAACAGACACTTTCGCATGCACGAAGGCGCAAACCCGAAAACTATCAGTTACATGTAGGTTTAACACAACAAGGCCATACAAATATTTGTTCCATGCGGGAATCGGATCTGCGATCTTTAGCGCAGCAGGCAATTTCTCAGTCACTGTATCAAATGGATCGACAAATTGTTGTTCTGAGCTTGTGTAGGTTGCACAAAATATGCAGGAATAGCTCATATGGTGACAAGAGCCATTCAAAACGGACTGACTACCCAGGCCAAGGTGTACCGGACGTATAAAATGTATCGCCACTCGTCGAAGATCTTTTGATGTAACTCATGGTATTGTTGATAGCAAGCTTCTTGCCTTATGTATCATCAAACCTAGAGTAGGTTTGATAATGTACGAGGCAATTTCTAGTACCTACGTTCTTTTAACGGTATTAACATTGTTTGCATTAGGACTAATCTAATGATGTATTAGTCGCTTGTACGTTCCTTCTAAAACAAACCATGTTTTTCAGAGAGATTAGACAGCTGAACAAGGACGCTCAATCATACGAGCAGACGATCATGAACCTCAGGAAAGAGATGTCGAACTGCAAGTATCATACGCCGTAAGTTTGATTCTATACAATTCCAAAATGTATTCTCCTTGACATAACCACATACAGCTTGCTAAAATACTCAGTTGAATCAGACAATGTGACTATCTCCGCTTTTGAGCTTAGGATAAAGCTAGGCTGCTTGATAAAAACGTTCTAAGTACCACTGTCACTATAACGTTGCTGGTTTTAAGCTCAATGATTATTTATAAAAAAATGGTTTAATATTATTTAAATTAAAATGAGTAAATAAAGGGGAAATGGTCAGACCAAAATACGTCATACTTTAATGCACTTACAGTAACCCCAAGCAGACTCAGTGACCAGCGCAAAGTGGTGTTAATGTCTGCCAACTTAGGGTGCGTGCATAAATAAGCGTTTTCTCGGTACAGATAAATCAGTGCGGGTCGGTGCGGGTCAACCTACATGAACAGGTAAATCTGTCCGTAAATTCTGATGATTCTTAAACCCGCGTTTCTTGTTCTTCAAGACGGGGCTGTTTTATATCCGCACCGATCGGTTCCGAGACCCGTACCAATTTATCTATACAGACGACAGGAACCCGCTTCTTTATGCACGAACCCTTAGCTATTTTGGAATTTCTCCGTTTCATTTAACAAGCTTAAAGATACAAAGAATTATAAATAAATTTCAAAGTCTACATTTAAACATGTTTTCCAAAACGACATCCTGTGATAGATTTGAACTCCGGATCACAAAAGTCCGATACGAAAATACATTGTTTCTTTAATTCTGGACTGAAAGTTAATGTATCGGTTAACCATGCGCCGTTAACTGGTGAGCAGTAAAACAAATCATTCGTTAGCTAATTTCCTGTTCGTAGCGAGGTGTCTAAAAAGGACGCAGAGGTTATGGCGGGCATGTGTTGCACGGGAACCGAGGTAAGAATAAATATTCATGATGTATTTCTAGTCTTAAGTTTATTATTTTGGTCCAAACACATGATATTTTAGTGTTTTTTTATATTTAAAAGTTTTATATACCTTTAAGTCGTAAAAATATGAATATTGATTAGTTGTTATTTTATGTAGATTAAAGACATTGCACTCGTAGCATCTGTTTTTCAAATAAAAAAATGTTTTGGTTCACACGTGCGGTCGATCAGACGTCAGTGGTAACCGTTCGACATTGATAGCGCCTTTATTTTGTAAGTAGTAAGGGCGGTTTTCTAATTCAAGTGTTACCGCTGTCATGCAGTCGACTGTACTTATAAAATCTGTCCCGCGATGACCAGCCAAGCCAACAAAAATTACATACGCCCACCCTTGGAAAAAACATGCAAGGGTCCTTAAACGGCGTATTTTCAATGCCGTGTCTACTCACGGGTTTTTTTTAAATAAGCGATGGAAAGAATTTCATATTGGTACATTTTTTGTTTCACTTTAAAAATCCTGATCATATAACATAACGCTAAAATCCTTTGTTCATATCTGCACTTGGTGTGCGGCCTTAGTGCGGCGAGTGGGAGCCCGTGAAGGACATTGGTGAGTTGCTGCGAGACGAGACGCTCAAGTACCAGGAACGCATGCAGAAGATGGAGGCTAATCTTAAGGTATTTCAAAAGGTTCTCTTCTTTTTATGTAACACGAAGTACTGTGCGGCTATCCGAAACAACAGGGTTAAGAAGACTGAAATAGCAACAATACCAAGAGTTAATTGTTTTTCTTTGCCCGACTTGATAAATTCTTGTGGTTTCGTTCTAATCCATTTTTGTAGCGAAGCTTCTATTGCATCTTTGTGCGCTCGGCTCGGTAAAACGTCACCGTTAACTTTCCTCCATTAGCGCGCGACTACCGACACAATTACTGTGACGAATACATGCTACTCGCGCAGATATAGCATGGGATTGAAAATGGCGGCATTTTTATTTAACTCTCGCTCATACGTACGGTATTGTGTGAGTGAGAGGCACAGATAACAATAGAAGTGCCGCCATTTTCAATCCCCTTCTTTATCTGCGCGAGTACTTCTTACGCTAATCTCTGCGCGCGCACTATCTGCAATGTGTAGAAACTTGTGTCTGTCGGTTGTCCCCCGAAGCCAACCGTTTTTCTGATCCAAACTCCGTCTGATCTTACGATTTATATTGGAATGCGTCCCAGCTACTGGAATGCTACCTTTTATACACCGGTATCTTGGTACAGCTTGATCCATGTCTAGGATAGCAGTGCTATCCTCGAACGTTCGAAAAGTTTCCGTTTCCAAAGTGTTTGATCGGCAAACGAAACAAAACGACCACTTAAATAAATAAATATATTCTATTCTATTCTATTCCTGCGACCACGAACGCTGCAAAGCATTCGAAACGTCAGGAAAACCAATTTTAATAATAATACGCGGCGCGGCGTAAACCGGTTAAACTTGTTTTATTATGAAACAAAACGATTTGAGAACCGAACGGATTCGGAAACGCTATTCATAGTTCTTTAATTTTACATCGAGTGCTTTCCGACAAAAAATGGCCCTCAGAAGAGTTTCCGTAAATTGACGTCTTCGATCTTAGCAATTTTCGGAAACTAGAATCGATGAGAATTCGTTTTGTTTCAAGTTTAACCAAATTACATCGTGTATTATTATTGAAATTGGTTTTCCTGACGTTTCGAATGCTTTGCAGTGTTCGGGGTCGCAGGAAGTGGTCGTTTTGTTTTATTTGCCGGTCAAATATGTTTACTTCGGAAACGGAATTTTTTAGAATGTTTGATAATAGCACTACAGACTAGGTAGACATACGTAACCTAGGCAGGGGGCGGCCTAGGGCACGCCGCAATAGCGGCGGTAAGGCCCGTCATAGGGGAGTGGTTGGAGAGGGGCCATGGCGCCCTCACCTACCGGCTGACACAGATACTCTCAGGGCACGGTTGCTTTGGGAAGTATCTGTGTCGTATAGGCCGGGAGCCGACGCCCGAGTGTCATCACTGCGGGAGCTGCCCAGAGGACACGGCGCAGCACACACTGGCGGAGTGCCCAGCTTGGGCCGCGCAGCGCCGTGACCTCATTACTGCAGTAGGCAGCAGCGTCCTCTCGCTTCCGGCCGTGGTTCTGTCTATGGTCAGGAGCGAGAGCGCTTGGGAAGGCGTCGTCTCCTTCTGCGAGGATGTAATGCTCACTAAGGTGGCGGCGGAGAGGGTTCGAGAGGCAATAACCTCTCTTCCCATCCGCAGGAGACGACCTGGGCGTCGTAGGAGGGCGTATGCCGACCTCCAGCCACCCTAGGTGTGGGCCTGCGGGCGGCGGACTCGGGGTGGCCCGCCGCCCGACCAGTCAAGGCCCGTGACGGTGGCGCGTTGTGTTCCGCGCGCGCCAGTCAAGAGGAGGGTGCGGCCGATGTGGGTGCCGCACGGGGTGAAGGGGCTCGCCTGTTAGCGGCGAGCCGGGACCTGCCGGGGATGGTTGGGCGAATACGGGAGTATTTCTCACGCCCCCGGCCAAGGGTCGGTAGAGGAACACCGTGGTGGTTTTTAGTCGGTAAGAGTCCGACACTGGCTCCGTCTTCCCCGGGCGGAGTGCGTCCATGAGGATTTTCCCCACGAAAAAAAAAAAAAAAAAAAAGGCAGGGGGCGGCCTGTGAGTTTGTGGGGCCCTGGGCTAATACACTTGGGGGCCTGTCTAATTAATCAACTAATTGCCATTTTGTGAAAAAATCTGTTTTCGTTAATGATGTACTAGGTACAAGGTATATGAAACACACATGCAACAAGCACACGGTTTAATTGATCTCAGGGTTGCCAACCTTATGATAAGAATTTTTTAAATTTTCGTTTTTTTTAAATTCGCTATAAGTTAAATCCTTTGGGCTAATCATACCCAAAAAGTAGCCAACACTTTGCGCATCCAATACAACAATGCATTCACGGCTTTATTGAGGCTTCCACCTTATTGTAGTCAGGTATGTTCGCTGATACCCACACTGATGATTACTTTGCGATAATGCGTAAGCAAGTTGTCTCAGTAATATGCGGAGTGAGGGGAAGCACCAACAGCATCCTGAAGGTATTCGCAGAGAGGCTGGATGGGCCTACAATGGGAAGGTTTGTCAAGCTACATGTACTACATGGAACTAGAGGAGAGGAGAGAAAAAACAAATGAATGACTGTTTTCAAAACTCAAATGTACCAGCTAAATGAATGAATGAATGTTTTTGTTATGTATACCACTGAACAAATAAAAAAAAAATAAAAAAAATAAAAAAAAAAAAATGAATTTATAAATTTGAATTTGGAATTCTTAACCAAAGAGGAGATATTTCATGTCAAAGTGGTCAGTACGACAAAACGCTAATTTCATATGTAAGGACCTAATATTTATTGTCTTCAATGGGGGCTGGAATCCGCTGGATGCGGAAGGCACAGGACCGGTCGTTGTGGCGATGTTTGGGGGAGGCCTATGTCCAGCAGTGGACGTCTTTCGGCTGAAATGATGATGATGATGATGAATGGGGCCTGGGGGCTCTTTATATCCACGGGGCCCTGAAGGCCTTATACCAGGCCCCTCAGAAAGTATTGCGAAAAAAAGTTTTTATATATGGGAGACTGGCCAGTTATAATGTTTTTCGAAAATATGATTATTTATAAGTAAAAATAAGTAAGTTCCAATTTCAAAATTTCCCTCCACATTTTTTGCGAGTTAATTCAAAGTATTGTGTCTCACTGAAATATGGATCTGCGCCGGGAACATTTTAGAGCTATGATTTTATACGATTTCAAGTGTCGCCTGAAACCGGATGAATCGTACGATAGACTTCAAATGGCATTCATGGATGAAGGCCCTTCCAAGGCAACCGTGTATCGTTGGTATAACGAATTCAAGCGCGGTCGACCAACTTTGGGGGATGACGAAAGAAGCGGTCGCCCTTTGACGGCTGTTACCGAAGAAAACGTGCTAGCAGTGAAAAATTTAATCCAAGACAATAGGCGAATTACATATCAGGAGATTCAACACATATTGAAGATTGGATCGGGAAGCCTTCACGAGATTCTACACAGCCATCTTCGCGTGAGGAGGATAGTATCACGCTGGGTGCCGCACAACCTCACCGATGCTCAGAAGCAGGCCCGGGTGGAATGGTGCCGTGATATGCTTAACAAATTTGAAGCAGGCTCGTCTCGGCGTGTTTACGACATCGTTACAGGTGATGAGTCCTGGATTTATCAATACGACCCAGAAACCAAGCGCCAGTCGACTGTTTGGGTGTTTCAAAATGAGCCAACGCCTACCAAAGTGAAGCGATCTAGAAGCGGGGGTAAGATTTTGATCGCTAGCTTTTTTAATTTGACTGGCCACTTGGTATCAATTCCCTTACGGGATCAAAGAAGCATTAATGCCGAATGGTATACTACCAAATGTTTGCCAGAAGTTTTCTCTGTTATAAGCAACAAGCGACCAAACACAGGGCTCCGCGGGCTACTGCTCCACCACGACAATGCACCTGCGCACACCGCACTCAAAACGAGGGACTTCCTGGACAGCACGCCAGTCAAACTCCTGGGTCACCCTCCTTACAGCCCTGATCTAGCACCGTGTGACTTCTTTTTATTCCCAAAAATAAAAAATCAGCTCAAAGGGATACAATTTTCGTCGCCGGAAGATGCGCTGGCTGCGTTCGAGCAGGCTGTAAACGAGGTGTCTGCGGCGGACTGGAAAAAGTGTTTTGAAAACTGGTTTAGGCGCATGAATCTTTGTATAGAGGCTGGTGGAAAGTACTTTGAAAAGATTTGATAAAAATATATGTACGTATAGAACAATTTTTTTTAGTTTCGCAAAACTTTCTGAGTGTCCCACGTATAGATTCCTATGTCCCGCAGTCCAGCGGCGACAGCGTGCGCGCGCTGCGCAAGGCGCACGTGTCGCAGGCGGAGGAGCTGCAGGCGCTGCGCCGCGTGTGCGCCGCGCTGGACGAGCAGTGCCGCGCCGCCAACATGCGCGCGCAGTTCAAGGACGACATCATCAGGGAGATGCGGCGCCAGCTCAAGCAGGCCAAGGGGAAGGTAACACCACTGCTTCACCTCATTGTAGGCATACGGTTCCTTAGTAACATTTGTTTCTGACAACCTAAATTATCAATAGGGTGTTTGACAATTTTTGAAAATGTACGTAAAACGATGGCGAAACATCCAATTAAAGCATTTATTAACAAATAATTACTAAAATATGCTTGTAAAATTAAATAATCAAGATTTTAAATTCTCAATTTTAATTTCGCACCAAAACGCTAAGTCACATGACATTATCGTCAACCTACGTCACTGTTCTAGTTCCGGTCAGTGTTGCCGGTGTGAATTCCTATAAAAGTACGACACGCTTACCAAAAAGGTACGAATTTGACAAAAAAGGTAAAAAAACGGAACACGGTTTTTTTTTGTCATTAGACATGACTAAAACGTTTTGTAGTTTTTGTTTGAATCACGCACATACAAAACAAAAGCTTTTAAATTACGTTCAAATTACCTACAAATGCTGATTAGTTTAATTGTTAGTTGTATAGTATTCATGTTAATTGTTAATTTAGGTTCATTTTTATTTTATTGAGCGAGGTTATAATACTTTATAACTTATTAACAATTAAACTTATGAGCATTTGTACGTAATTATGAACGTAATTTACAAGCTTTTGTTTTGTAGGTGCGTGATTCAAACACAAAATACAAAACTTTTCAGTCATGTCTCATGCCAGAAATAAAACTACGTTCCGTTTTCAGCGCTCGCACCGCTGCAACCATCTCGAAGGAAATATAAAAATTAAACGAAAAATTTGTCAACCAATCAATTTCGAAATCGTCTTTTTCAAGCTGTCGAAAACTTAGGTATTTATACTTTAATCATAAATGTGGTTATTGTACTCGTGCATGAATCTTCTAGTAATATAAGATGTGGATAAAGTTGTTAGTTACACACTGACACATTCTCATGTAATTACTTTAATTAATTATGTGTGTAATTGTTAGTTTTCCCTAATAAATAAAATAAAATTAAATAAAAATATCTTTAAAAAAGTAATATTTTAGGTTCTTTTGAATTCTAGGTCCACACGTAGACATTTAGAAAAAAAAAAAAGAAAAAAAAAAGGTTTATTATCCCAGTTAACGGCGCGTAAATTTAAAAAACTATACAAGTGAAAAGCAGGAAGGTATTTCTTTCACAGCTAAAAGACACATCAGAACTGAGTAGCCTGAAGTCCAAGGACTACGTGAGCGGCGACGCGGAGTGTCCGCGCGACGCGTCCGTGTCGTACGACTCCGTGACCATCGCGTGCGTGCGCGCGCAGCCGCGGCGCAAGCGCGACGTGCCGCTGCGCCCCTACGACTGCCGCACCGCGCTCGACCTGTCGCACGACGACTCCATTAACATCGACTGATAATAGTACTATCGTACAGAACGGCCACTCACCGCCCCCCGCCAATTTAAGATTTCTTACCCGCACTCCACACCCTAAAAACTATGAAAAACTGTGAAATTACTATCACGCACTATCACGTGAGACTTTCCATCTTCGTGTCTCAGTTTGGCGAAACAACTTGCGGTACCATTTAGGCAATAGCCTAGGTGTGGTATTGAAGTTGCTATGGGTAAAGGTAACCGCTTAACATCAGGTGGACTTACGTGACTTTAGCTCATTTCGCCATCCTATATTACATATGGTAGCTTTTTATTAATTTTTATATAGCTGTTGGTTTTCCTAATTATAAATAAATAAATATATAAAAAAAAACCCCCGGTTTGCCGGCAATTGGACCGCAAGATTGCAATGAATGTCAATCGCCAGTCGCTATACAACCACGCCATCTCTGAGAACTATTGAGAAGCGCTTAGAACCCAGTCGGCATTACGAGCGGCGAGCATCCCTAACCTACACGTGTGTGCGCGTTCGTATACAGACGTAATCTTGTGTATGTAGGTGGTGCTAGAATTTATATTGTATTGAGTGGCCGAGGTGTGATTTTATTATGTTGCTACTTATTAAAGTTTGTATTAGTTTTAGATGCTAGTTTTTAAATGGACATTTTATTTGGTTAATATTATGGGATTTATAGTGTGGAAGTTGACGATTCTCTACAACATGTTGCTCTGTATTCGTGCCATATTTAAGGAGGTGACTATACCACTGATACTGAACACGAATCAATAAAAAAAAACAATACCGATTTTTTTTTTACGTATTTAAATACCTGTTTGTAAACAAACAAATTCACCCCGTGTGTCGCGCACGACACAAAAACGTTGTGTGTAAAAAACCACCAAAAAAATGAGCAGAATTTTCCTTCTTTTGACAATGCCACCGGTGACTTATTTTCAAAGTTGTTCGGGATTTATTCTCATACCATCGCTATGTTTCCAAGTCAAAATTTGGTTATTAAATAACCGTAGAATTGTCAAGTATTTTTAGATGACTAAGCACATTATTTATCATTTGCTCTAGAAATATGGCACGGATATAGATCAACATCTTGTATAGTCTCTTGGTTTATATACAAAGTGGAGAATACAATACGACGTTAAATAAAACCACGTACGGAGTATCACGTTCTCTGACTGTACACAAAAAATCAATGAAATTCAGTTAATAGTTTAGCCGCAGGAAATTATTTTCATTACATTAATTTTGAATGTAGGACCATTTTTCTTGCAAAAATCGTTAGGTCAAAGCCCTGTGCGAATCCATATGATTATAAACTCTCTTTCTCAATCTTTCGATATTTAAATATTTATTTTTTTGACTGCCTCGTTGGTCTAGTGGTCGCAAGCGCGACTGCTGAGCGTCCCTCCTGGGTTCGATAACTGGCGAAATGTAGGTGTACTATACACCTCTGCCGACCCCTTCTGGGAAATACAGGCGTGATGTTATGTCATGTTATTTTTTTCCAAAAAATGTGAATTTTTAATTTTCGATAAATAACTTATAATGTGTTTAAAATATTTCTATAGAATTTTAATAACCGGGTTTAAATTTATTGTCTTATTGTCATATCCACGTTGTATAGTTTTAAGTCCTTTGTAGAAATGATGGATGATAACATGAAAAATAAACAATGATGACTTTTCTGATTCACTGAACAGAACAAAAACTCGTGTTAAATTACTGTGCGTAGGCGCATGATGTCCCGCTTCAGGATTGCCGTTCGCGGAACTGCGCTGCTAACTAGGGCAAAATGCGCTATTGAACTTAAACTGTGCTATCTTAAAACTATAAATACTTTTTTACATTTCTAAATTCCAGTTGGCTACAGTAACCTAAAAAATTTATGCTCAGGAAAGTATTCTATAGGAAATCAAATGATATCACGGAAAGGCGTAGAATACAGGTAGATTACCACTATCTTTTCTGGTACGAAACCGAGCTGAAGACTGACCGTGTCTCCAGTTCGAGATGGCTGGGTTCACCGACTTGTAAAAGCTTGCCTACTGGTTTGGTAAAAGCTATATGTATTAGAAAGCATAATTTTTTGGAGAGACCTATTTCCAGCAATGCATTACAGGCTACTGATGACTTGTGTCATTATGGCGTGCTTAATGAACGCTCTATTACGTGGACACCTTCTGAATCAATACAAAATGAACAAAGCACAGTTTCTCCGGTTTTGGTGCAATAAAATTCTTGTGATCTTCGCAATTTATTATGTTATTATATTTCGTGATGAAGTTCAGTTAACTTAAATAGGAAACTATAATTCAAGGTAAGATACTTTCGAGCTACTTATTAAGACTTTGATCGCTTTAATTTATGTCTAATGAGCTCTCATTAAATTGATTTATTATTTATTTAGTATCTTGTGTTTGGACCAACATCAACATCATAATTTTGTTTGTATATTTTTGTTAACCCCTCCAACGAAGCAGAAATCTTATAATACCAGCAGGCGTGACCACTGACTAGACATATTTGTCTACGGGCTACGGGAAAGTAGACAAAAATACATTTTAAATAACTAAAATGAAATTTTGTCTGTTCTT
This sequence comes from Asteroscopus sphinx, assembly GCA_949699075.1. Classification (NCBI taxonomy): domain Eukaryota; kingdom Metazoa; phylum Arthropoda; class Insecta; order Lepidoptera; family Noctuidae; genus Asteroscopus; species Asteroscopus sphinx. The sequence goes on along the minus strand of OX453004.1, from coordinate 1,314,690 downwards.
TAGTAGTCAGAGGCCTTGTCGTCATGTTACTCCTGCAGGAGTTAGTCTACCGTAATAGTTCAACAGTTTGGATATGATACTCAGTAAATTCAGTCACTACTGAAAAGCAGTTGAACTATTACGACTTACTGCAAGAACTCATCATCTGCACATTTTTCTATGAAAGTAAAGAAAGAAAGAAAGAAATAATTTATTTGCCACAAACTAGGGACACTAAAGAAACGCAAAAAAATTAATAAGTAGTTTTGTAAGACAATTGTGTGCCCCACGTAAATGACTTCTTGCAGAAAGCCAACAGATGTAGGTACCATTTCTATCGGCAACGAACTTGAACATGCGCTGTGATCGTTTGAAACGATTCTCACCTTTATTACATGCGCAGTGGCACTCTATCTTTGTTCAAGTAGTTTGCCGTCTAGTATACCTTTTTAAAACTGCTGATATTAATTCTTTTTTTTTACATATCGTTTAGGCTTCCACGTCATTCCACGCGGCGACGTCGACTCCTAACGTGAGTCGGTTCCTCGCGAGCGCAACGTCAGCGCCCAACGTGTCCGTCATAGAGAGAGTGCGTTCTTTGTTTTGTTTCTTTTTATTTCAGCTTTGATGTGTCGTTCCATTCGGCAGAGTCAGGTTGAGTAATTAACCGGCGCAAATTGTCGTTAGGAATATTATTATGTGCTTTTTGACTGTAACAGGGCGAACTTATTTCTTGCTAGTACAGTCTAACAAAGCAATTAGTGTCCAGGGTCGCCAGATATAAATGAAGTTTTCTCAGAAGATTATGGATGTTTTCGAGTGAAATGCCATTTTAATAACGGACAAAGTCAAACTGTATTTATACAAAACCCTAATCAAACGATTCTGTAATAATTTCCTGAGAAATCTTCATCTATATCTGGCGATCCTGTATACTAATTGCTTTGTTAGACTGTACCTATATGTATAAGAATCAGACACAATACAGTACCTAATTAATATATGGGACTTTTACGTAGATATAACAAAACTTTGGACCTGCGATAGGTGATGATGATGATGAATGATTAATCCCAATGTTTTTTTTACCAATTATCATACTGAATGGTCTTCCTACAGTCCACATCAGCCCCGATCCTGGTATCGGACGCATCGGTAGCAGACCTTGAGCGCCACTTCAAGAAATGCAAATGCTTAAAAGCAAATGCAAATACATCAAAGAATTTCTCTCGAAGTCGAAAGAATTCCACCAGCTACAGCTATTCGCCCAAAGTGTCTCCGAGGAGCTGTTTGAATGAATGAATGAATGAATGAATGAATGAATGAATGAATGATATATTTATTTGCAAGAACATAGGTAACATTGAGTTCGTCTAAAGTTAAAATTGGGTATCACTACATTCGACATTTGACAAGAAGTCTTTGGGCCGCTGCGTCCAGATCCAGACGACGGCAGACGCGTGTGACTGTGTTGAAGAGTTGTACTTCAATTATGGGGCCAAGAAGAGCGCGGCTTCGAGTCCTAGGTGAGTTTGTTTCTCTTGGGTAATAGCTGCTAAAATTTCAGTTATACTGCTCATGTACTGTTAGTTCATTTATTCTTGAGGAGAACTTTATTGTAGAGGTATTTTATAAAAATCTGAATGACAGAAATATTGTCACTGATAAAGTAGGTATTACCAAAGCCAAGGTCAAGTCGGAGAAATCACCGGGCCGTCCGAAACCGCGTTGAGGTGATTTATCACCAAAGCCGCAGGAAATACCTACCTGGATGAGGGGCGCATAAGATCAAAGTAGTTGGCAAAGGCGAAAGGAGGGTATAACCAGCAGTAGGTGATAAGCAGCTATGATGATGATGGTGAAAAAGTAATATCCCCTTGTTCTTTTTGATTAATTATTTATTAGGTTCCTGTTTGAGGCGTGGCTAGCAGGCTAGTTAGTGGAAAATGATTTTTGGATTTATAAGTGACTGATCCAAATTCAACATTATGATCTTGAAATAAAAACTAATTTTAGACCTCGTTCCTATATAAAAACGTGTATCAGAAATGCGTGGTCTCATTTTAAGAACTCATTCAGGGCTAAGCAGGTAAAAACTTTTACTATGGGACCAACCCTGAAATCGCTAAAAAAAGCAGCCGTTCCCTAGAAAATCATCGAAGTCGCTCGACAAAATGTATGGATCTGCTGATTTTTTACGCGATTTCAGGGTTGGTCCTGTAATAAAAGTTGTTCAATAGCTTTCCAATAGTGAGCTTTTAAAATATGACTACTCATTTCTGATACACGCTGTATACCTACATAAGTCTGCTACTTTCCTTCTACCCATCCAGATGGTGGCAGTATCAGTAGTAATATTCTACATTTAGGGTTTGATAACCTAAAGAAAACATAATAAAGCAAGAGACATTCGAGTTCCAACACGACATTTACGGCACTCAACAGTAATTAATTAACTTTATGAGTTATCCTTATCCTCTGTAAAACATTACACAACCCCATAAACTGCTAATCCATATTTTATTTCCATCTAAATATACCATGCAACATGCTGAACATGCTGCCTAAGCCACGTGTTGACTGACGAGTTTGTGTGTTTACGTGTTACAAACGTTTTTGAAGCGAAACTTCTGTAGTGTTGATGCACGCTCGGCTGCCGGGGAGTAAACCGAGAAAAACGTCACCGTTAACTTCTCCCTCTATTAGCGCGCAGTTATATCACAGAAATAAATAGAGTAGAATGGTTGTAATCACAATTTTACTTGCGATTCATGCGTGGCAACTTTTGAACAAACTACGCCTTACATATTGACGTCATTAATTTTTAAAAATTACCTTTAATCAAATGTACTTTACAGCTTTTGTTTCTGCAGTTAGATACAGCACAATAAGGCATTTTTGCGGGTAAGGCATTTTTTCTTTTTTTTTTGTTACAGTATTTACAGAAACAAGTCATAAGGCGTACTGAGAAAGGCTTTGAAATGCCCTGCACTCTGATGCAGAGTGTTGGCACGTGCGCCCCGCCCACTTTTCCATTCTATCTATTTCTGTGGTTACACTACTGACTCGAACACACAGCTCTGCGTGCGCACGTTCTATCCGCTTTTGCAAATGCGTAGAAGCTTCGCTTTTGTCGCGTTTTTTCAAGAGTATATCGATGAACTGGTTTCAGGCTCCATTGCGACGAGGAGTGCCAGGCTAATAATCCCTGTGCGGTGAGATTTAGCTGTAATTTATAAGAATTTGATTAACATTATGGGGAAGCCGCTGGGGTTATACGTATTCTTGAGTGGAGACCGCGAATCAGCAAACGTAGCGGGACGCCCTCAGGCTCGGTGGAGTGACGTCATTAGCAAGTGGTGGAAGCTGGAAGAGAGTGATCGTAGATCGATGTCGTTGGCGTGCTGCTGTAGAGGCTTATGTCCAGAAGTGGACTGCTAAAGGCTGATGCTGATGAGGAAACTTGCACCATAAAGTTCTCGATGGTGTGTGTAGTCCACAGTAGGCTAGCGTGGTGGCAAGGTAAGGCCTGAACTCTTCTCGTTCTGGAAAGAGGCCCATGCACAGCAGATAAACGGTAATGGGCTCATTATATCTTCGACAGCTTAGTTGCTAAGCGCGAGGTCTTAGTTTGATAGATTTAGCTTGGGCAAAGTGTTATTGGGTTTCTTTGTTAGGACTTAGTAGGACAGTAGTAGACTCATTATGTCTTGGACAGCTTAACTGCTAAGTGCGAGGTCTTGCGTTTGATTACCGGGTTGGGCAAAATGTAATTGGGTGTTTGTCCGTACCACAGATAATATAATGTCCGTACAGAGAATGGTTTTGAATCATGCCCTGTAAAAGCCAACATGAAAATGTTTCCATGTTTTTTTCAGATAAAACCGAAGTGTTCTGCTGCAATTATGACGTGAGTTCTTTCATTAAATCAATCTAGACACATCCATTGCTAATTATTATATTATATTGCCAATATGCACACAATATCCACATACCTTGTCTTACAAACATGTGCTTGTAATAACTACAGTATGAAATATGTATGTTATTACAGGAAAATAAAAAAAGAGGTGAGGAATCGATCGTGCGGCAAGATCGTGAAGGTGAGAACAAAACATTAAAGGCCCGTTCAAACCAAAAGCAGCAACGCGCTAGTTGTAATACTTACAAGTAAAATCATTGTATACAAGGAATTATATGAAACACGACACACCAAATATTAGCGCGGGCCCGCTGGCACACTGCGCCGCTCCTGCCCTGCTCTGGGAGATATACAGAGTGGATATGACAATACGACATTAAATACAACTACATACAGAGTATCACGTCCTGTGATCGTATACAAAAAATCAATCAAATCCAGTTAATAGCTTAGCCACAGGAAATTATTTTAATTTCATTAATTTTGAATGTAGGACCACTTTTCTAGGCAAAGATCGTTAAGTCAAAGACCTGTGCGAGTCCATATGATTTTAAACTCTTTCTCAATGATTACAGATGATTACAAATGGTGTTACTTATAATATTTATTTTGTTCAGAAAACGAACACTTTATAGACTAAGTAGTAATAACCGTTTTTCATTTATTGTCGTATTGTCATATCCACGTTGTATAGGTACATGCTGAAATTTGAATCGCTTATTTCCCGGAAAGGGGTCATTATACTCATCATTATGAACAACTTTTTCAATGGGACCAACTCAAATATGTTAGACACTACTGATAGCTTACTTATAATGTTGCATGCCAACTAGGCGAAATGACGGATTTTTATTTTATGATAACAACTATATGTAACTCATTTCTAGCAAATAAACATTCTTATTCTTATTCTTATTCTGAAATCGAGAAAAAAAAAAACAGTGGTCCCTACATTTTATCGATTTAAGTGAACACAAATGTAGGGACCAACTGATTTTGATTGATCTGATCTGATTTTTTTCGCGATTTCAGGGTTGGTCCCATAGTATAAGTTGTTCATAATTATGAGTACAATGACCCCTTCAGAGCTTTTCAGTTATTTCAATAACACTTTGTATGATATTCATACTTAGTTTTGATTCTCGTTCCAATTTAATTCAAGGAAAAGTATCATTATACAGTACTACAAAGGTATCAGAAGGTTCCTAGGGGATCCCTTGAAAGTCCTGTGATAAAATCATTATAAAAATAAAAATGACCCCGACTTATAAAAGGTTAGGAAATGATGAATTTAATTACTCATTATCCTGAAGAGCTCCTAATTCGATAAAAGCTACATAATTTCCCAGTCTTGCAGAAGTCTATGTTTATCGTGTCGCCATGTCGTGATGAAACGAGCGGACGCGGCCGTCGGAAACCGATGCCGAATATGCGTCGCGCTTTTTACTAATGAACTACCTAGCTATATAGAGTGATGCTGAATTTATTGACAACAAAAAAAAGTAATGAAAGCTACGGTGCTTGTTGGTGGAGTCCAAGGGACAAGGGTTCTTTACAAACAAGGATAGATTTTAATGTGGTTTTTAGGGTTCGTCCGTCCGTCTGTCTGTCACAGGGCTGTATCTTTGTAACGGTAATAGATAACTGGTTGACAGACTATGTGTTACTATGATGCCTATCACGACAGATACAAAAAAAAGTCTAAAACCAAAGGGGGACTCCATACAAACAAGAAACCTCAAAAAACATGCATTTTTTTCAACGTTTTTATTTTTGTTCTATCATCAAAATGGTAACACATAACAGCGTCAAACTTAGTCTGATTATAGTGCATACTATGTAGTTTAGCAACAAATACTAAAAACAGGACAAGCATAGACATATGTGGCGGTACCTACGGAAGAAAGACATGCAAAAATTCACATTTCGCGTACGATCGTTGATATCTTTTGATAAACTCTCGTAAATTAAATCAGTTTCTATGGGGTATTAGGTCGATGGATGGTACGGAACCCTTACTGCGTGAGTTCGACTCACACTTGGCCGGTTTTTAATCACATTTTCCAAGAGTCTGTGTTAAGCACAGACCAGTAAGCTTCGTGTTAAGTCATTTTGTTCAACAGTGATTGGTGGTTCTTACATCATACCTAAAGTAGTATGCTCAGTTCTAAGGTTAAAACAGCTTGAATAAAATTAGAGTTACTTGTGTTTTAATACTAATAGTCGCCTGCGGCTTCGCTCCTGTGGTAAGTCTATAAAAATATCCTGTGTTAATCCAGGATATGGTCTATTGTGTGCCAATTTCATAGAAATCCGTTCGTCCGCTTCTGCGTGATGTTACGACAAACAAACATACTTTCGCATTTATACTATGTATTAGGTAGTAGGTGGGTAGGCCCCCCACAAGGTGGACCGACGACCTGGTGAAGGTCGCGGGAATCCGCTGGATGCGAAAGGCACATGACCGGTCGTTGTGGCGATGCTTGGGGGAGGCCTATGTCCAGCAGTGGACGTCTCGGCTGAAATGATGATGATGATGATGATGATTAGGTAGTAGGATTAGTAGGAAGTTGGAATAATTAGGTCTGTATTTGTTCTACCGAAACATACAACGTATTATTGAAACAAATGAAAACCTCTTACGGGGTCAATGTACTCATCAGTATGAACAACTTTTACTATGGGACCAAGCCTGAAATCGCGAAAAAAATATCAGCTGATCCCTACATTTTGTCGATTCATGTGAACAAAAATGTAGGGGACAACTGATTATGTTTTTTTGCAATTTCAGGGTATTTCTCATAGTAAAAGTTGTTCGTATGAATGACCCCTTAAGAGGTTTTCAGTTATATCAATAACACGTTTATAACACGTAATTTGTACCGTCTTTATTTTCGTAAAAATCAACTTTCGGGATAATGGCTAGTCAGCGATGTCCATATTTCGCAATATAGGATACAAAATCATATTCAGTAATTAGGTCTATAATTAAGATTTAACAATTTATTTCCACATTCTTCATGTTTGGACAAAAAAGGCTCCAGATACCACTCTGCAGCTATTTTGGACATGGCGAGAGGGTCTTTCACACAGATGGAATTTTCATTAGGGTCAAAAAAGAGACGCAAAATATCAAAATTTCTCTTTTCTCACCATAAAAACACGCTGTCCACCTCAACGGGTAAAGCCATGAGAATAAAGACCACAAGTGGGCCACCGTCCCTTCAAAAATGACTATTTACGACGATCTAAATATACGCGTGCAGCGTCGCAGGCGCATCCACTCGCGCGCAGATCTTTGCGTACGCGCACGTTATTGGACGTAACTGTTTGTCAATAACATTGTTGTGAGGTGTAAATATTTGAGGATGATGTTCAATGGGCTTTTGATGTGTGGTGATTCGGACGCTAGTGATGTAACCAAAGTAAGTGTTGTTCCGGTATTGTTGTTTTGTGTCTACAGTTATGCTTTGTTGTGATTGAAGACGGCTCTTTGATTCAGAATATTGGATCTACTGCAACAGGATTTTTTCAAGTTTATTGGTTGTTTTAAAGGTTTTCTATAAATCTGTTTAAATCTTGTGCTGTGAATTTTAAATACTTTGATAGATTTGTATTTTTACTTATTCTATAGTTTTTAGTTCTTTTATCAATTTCGTTGAAATTAAGTAGAATTAGTCAAAGGCACTTCTTTGAATAGGTACCTACCTTCCCAATTTTAGTGTAACCAACTTTGTGTACTTACATCAGGCGCGGTTCCAGCCCAAGATTTTGGGAGGGGTCAACATCCCGGCCGCTCTTCGGCGGTCAGAGATCTTCTGAAGGATTACCTTAAAAAAGATAAACCGAATTAGTTCCATTAGATTTGAGCCTTTGCGTTTCAAGCTAACAGTTGCGCGTTACTTTGATCATTTTGATTGGATCTTCAATTGAGATATTTTGGTAATTAATTGCGTAACCACTTAAGGATGAGTGCGAGTGTGGTTAATACATCGAGTTATTGAATTAACTGAAAACCTCTTATGGGGTTATTGTACTCATCAGTATGAACAACTTAATATGGGACCAACCCGGGAATCGCGAAAAAAAAACAGCTGACCCTTACATTTTGTCGATTTATGTGAACATGCTTGGAGGCCTATGTCCAGCAGTGGACGTCTTTCGGTTGAAGTGATGATGATGTGAACAGAAATGTAGGGAACAGCAGATTATTTTTTTCGCGATTCCAGGGTTTGTCCGATAGTAAAAGTTGTTCATACTGATGGGTACAATGACCCCTTAAGAGGTTTTCAGTTATTTCGATAACACGTTGTATAGTGGATATTTTAACTATTTGAATGTTGTGTCATTTTTAATGAATGAGTGTGAAAATTAGTTCATTATGTCGATATTTCCTCACGAAAGCAATAGATGCAGCGATCTAAAAGAGCCCTTATAGGGTTAGCTACAATGTATCATAAAGATATGCCTTCAACAAACGTGTCTTTTTTTGTTTTTTTTTTTTCCCGTGTGGAAATCCTCTTGGACGCACTCCGCCCGGGGTAGGCGGAGCCAGTGTCGGACTCTTACCGACTAAAACCACCACGGTGTTCCTTCAACAACCTTAGCCGGGGGCGTGGGAACCCGTTAGTATTCACACAACCACCCCCGACAGGTCCCGGCCCGCCACAAACAGGCGAGCCCCTTCTCCCCGTGCGGCCTAACGTTGGCCGCACCCTCCTCAGTGGCGCACACGGAACACTGCACGCCACCTCACCTCATGGGCCTTTACCAGCCGCGCCAACTACGCTGGCTGTGCCAGCTACGCCAGCTGCTGGTCGGGCAGCAGACAACCCCGAGTCTGCTGCTCGCAGGCCCTACCTCCCGTATTTTTTTATAGAGGTTTTCTTCCTCGCGGTCCGGGCGGTGAAGCCAAGTCCCTCGGTCCGGCACCACCCCGTCGACCTATATGTACAGTCGTAACATCAGTGTATAAATCCCAAAAAAAACGAGCGATCTTACCTTTGATCAATTTTATCGCAACCGCAATTAGAAATCCTTGGCTTTTAACTGCCTAACCCTTTAAAGTGCTCGTTAATGATTCCCTAAACATAAATATTGGTTAGGATATACTCGTAACAGCGACAGGGGCTGTGTTGTCGCTGACTCGTACGTTTCATTTTTTTCATTTCTTTGGTGATAATATGCTTTTGATTGGGTGATCTTGTTCTCGTGTCGACGGTACTAAGAATACTTATATGTTTGTGGCCACATTGACTGCTGTACATCAGTGGCGTTTTTCATGTCTTCATAAGTGCAGGTGTAGGTGTTCGGGCACTTGGGACATACGACGTAGTCCGGTCGTCAGACTACCACTATTAGGCCCACTTGCGTCATGCCATGGGTTAAAAGAATTAATCAAGAGTTTGTTAACTCGGTGTTAAATTTTTAAAACGTTAACTCAAAATTTGTCTTGCGCCTACCAAAAATAGCTTTGGGCTAGGTAACCCTGCAGTATTACCAACACGACGAATAGAAATATACGTCAATCTCACTTACACTCCGGCAGTTTTTATATAGTTGTCTCATGGTCACATGCTTCGTTTACAGATAATTGAAAACAAAAGATCGATGAAGCGAGACTATTAAAAAAGGTTCATTTTTTTAAGACCTTTTTTTATTGGTTTCAGCCTCCAAGATAAGCAGAATGCGTATTTGAATGCCATTAGTGATTACAATTCCACAACTCTTACATACTATCGTACTCTGCAACAACAGTATCATAAAAATATAAAGAAAATAAAATACTTTACCGTTCATCGAAATATTTTTTATTCTCGCCGTGTGTTTAAAAGTCCGTATTTGGAATTTTATATCAAAAAATCTATGATTAAATATTCAACAATTTCTTCATCATCTTCAAAAAATACATAATTACATAATCAAATACATATTTTCATAACTTTAATGTAAATTTACCACGCCTTATGATACAAATAACCTCAAACGGAACATTAACAGCCCGAGTTAACGATTTAACCCTCCATCACTGGTGGGTTATTTTTTTACCGTCTTAGTCCAGTGTTAACAACTAACTCGCGATGGCGCAAGACAAGTTAGCGATTTAACCCAGAGTTGCTGCTTAACTCTGAGTTAAGCACGCTAACCCTGTTTGACGCAAGTGGCCCTTAGAAGATTAGGAGGTTATTTTATTTATTTTTTATTTCTTACCACTAACTTGTACTTATTGTACCATATACAGATCAGGCTTGAACTACTTATTATTAAAAAGCACACAATATAACTGGTAAGTAGTACCTATGGTGTTAAACTCTGGTACCCAAGATAAGATTCAACTTGTGTTATGGGTACCAGCGCTCTCACAATAATTTGCACAGAAGGTTACATTGCAACGTGGTCTCCAATTTATAACGATACCTTATCATTTTATTACTTTATTACGCAAAACAGCCTCACCATGTGTATGTGTGGGGATGCGTGTGCATGTGGGGGTGTGTGTGGATGTGGGTGTGTGTGTATGTGGGGGTGGGTGTATGTATGTGGGGTGTGGGTGTGTTTATGTGTGGGTGGGTATGTGTATGTATGTGAAGTGTCTTCAGTGGTATATGTGAACATGTGTATTTTGTTCGTTATGTTATAGAACCGACAAATATAAAGATGTTTATGCGTATGGCAATATGCTCGCCACCTATTACATAACTGGTCAAATGTGGGTGTACTATACACTTCTGCCTACCCCTTGGGGAAATACAGGGGTGATGTTATGTCATGTCATGTATGTATATGCATGTATTCCTGGCGCATTTGTCTACTTAATTATATTTTCTAACAAAATCTAAGAAGCCCTGAGCATAAAAGGCACATATCGGTAGTGTGCAGATAAGGCTCGGGCTTGAAAGCCTCCATAGGTTTCTGGCGGAGTCTATTAGTTTTTCTCAAGCCATTCGAGAATCGTTCATTGTTAGTGGGGCTGATAGCCCAGGGT